>LS997567.1:7002373-8479873 GCA_000469685.2 Haemonchus contortus | reverse complement strand
ACAGCGATGAAGAAGTTTACCTATAGTTTTTTGATAACACTAAACTGCATTACTACATAAAGTTTCTTCGCTAGGTGACGATCAGCAAAGAGGGTCGGCATGACGGTAAAAGAGTGGGACAATGCTGAAACCGACTGTGCCACCCTTTCGACTTTCTTCTGACCCTTCAGTGCAAGGGTCCTCGCCGAATGCAACTCTTTCACAAAACCGCTTTGGTCCGCGTTGCATATTGTATCCAGGGGCCGACTCTCCATTTCTGGACAAGTAAATACACATTAATGGGACCGTCGGCTGTCACACCGACTGCATGAAATAGAAGTTCTGAATGATATAAGATAATTTACCTTTCTTTACCTCGAGGACAAATTATCTAGCCTCACGGGATATGCGGACCTTGTCGAGAAACCCCTTTCTCGAGGTAAACGTGGTGATGCGGCGGGATACGATACCACAGCTAGACTTGAATCCTTGAATCCACCTATGGCTTGCTTTGAAATTATCCACTACGGAGTCTTCCTTGTTGATCTTTAGCGCCATACGGTGGATATCACTGTCGTGCAAAGTAATCCCCATATTCATCTTTGCCATGACTTCCTCTTTCAACTTCTCGGCTGGTCTCGAAAGCCTGATAGATCGATCCTCTCGCTTTGTACCTAATAGTTACAGCCGTACAGGTGGTAGAAAAATGGTAAAAAATACACCAATAGGGAAGCTCACGATTTCTTTCAAGTTCTCTCAGCTTGCGCAAGTGGTACTTTGTCGTGATGAAGCGAAACCTGCTCTTCATGCATGAAAGTGTGCGGCTTTCTTTAGCACTCGAACGATAAAATGCTATGGCCTCTTCTACCTGCATCATTAAATTAAAGATCATGGGCGAGAATATTGAGTTGAGGACTACCTTTTCCTTTGAAATCTCCATATCTCCAAAAAAGTACGAGGATCCCCGCTCTGGATGTGCCCGGTCGTTCGTTGCCGTCTCTATCATCTGCTGACCAGAGAGGGTCACTGTGGTCGTCTTCTACGCAACCGTCCTCTTCGCAGTCAATAACGAGGTTGTCGTATAGGGCGTCGCGTAATATAGACGAAAAGCTCTCTATTACCTTTCGTTCCTTCCTAGATGGTGCTCGCACTTCGTCACAAGGACCGAATTCCTCCAACAAATGCGATAACACAACCTTCGGACAGAACATCTCGTCGGTAATATGTGGAAGAGGGCTCCGCTACAATAGACCATATGACAGCTTTCTGTCGAAATCATCACAGATCACCCAAGATTTCGCAAGTCTATTTTGGGCAATGCTTTCGCAATTCCTCTTCTCTGGACTTGAAGTGCACCCAAGTTCGACCACCAATGGTAAACAAGAAAGATTCCTCTTACTGCCTTTCGCTGCTCTTCAAATGTGAGGGAAGCATGTAAATGGTGGATATGAAGCGTAAAAGCATTTTGCAAGCGTTTGGGAAATGTTTCTTCAAAATGCAAAACGAACAGAAGCATCAAGGATCCGAACCTCCATGACCATCCTGAGAGTCCGCCATCGTACCAACTGCTCCATCGCCGCACATTCTGCTTTGTTTTCGGTTGGCTTATACATATAGGCATCTCGGTGCGTTTAACACAGGGGAGGAAATGGTCCCATAACTCTGACCCCAGAATCGTTTAGCAGATTTGGAAAGTGGATTTGAGATACTCGCCTGGAGACACATTCGGCAGTATACATCTCATCTTAGATGGCCACTGCGACATAGTATCCTTCCCTTGTTAGATGCACTTGTTACCGAACAAACCACACGTTAAACTAGAACTGACTGAACGTCGAGGAACAGCTTTTCTCTTTTTCTTATCACTTTCCCTGGTCAGGTACTAAACGCCACAGTAAATAGCCTTCATTTATAGACGGTAATCCGTGTTATGATCGTGAATCATTAGCACCACAACGATGTGTGCCCGACTTCATCAATGCGGCATTCAATCTCGAAGTGGAGGTCACGAATACTTGTGGTGTACGATATCCCACAAAGTTCGTTCTTATTTCTCTCAAATTCGTATGCGCTTCACATGAAAATCTACTATTTCCAGATTCTGTGTACAGTCTGGTCATTCGGGTTTGCGGAGTGTCTGCGATACGTGCGATGACCGGCATCCGGTGAGCTTATCTAACATACATATTTCCACCGTTTCTGTTTATGGACCACCTAAACGTGGTGGAAGGGTGGCGTTTGGGCGTGTGGGCGTGTTCGATTTTAAGTAATTTCGGTTTATGTAACAACAATAATATTTCTAATTCCTTTCTAATTTTTAGTATTTCATCATATGCTCTAATGCAAAGCTCCGGTGTTCTTCAGTCAAGCGGGAGTTTATCTTGACCGACTTGCCGCTTCGCGTTCGAAGCTGTGGTTAGGTAGATGTGCGAGGAGCTGGAAGGATGGCGGCCCCCCTGATTGAGTCCCCCTTGTTCGTCCGCCCGAGGTCGCGATTGAGTTCGTTCTTCACGCGTTAAGCTGCGCACAGCAAGCCCTGGTACGTTACGTCTAAGTCATCGCGTTCTGGATGAAGGACCAGGATTCGCTCGGGAAATATCCGCCTACCAAAGGGGAGGCGTCCTGTCGCCCTGGCACATGCTTTCGTCACCACCAACAGATGTCGGCTTGAATGGTCCGAACCTCTCGCCTAAATTTCCTACGGTTCGACGGAGCTTTGCGTCAGAACCTTCACCTCTTAATTATTATTTATATACATATCTACATATAACTAATAGTCAACGACACGTCTGCATGTCTAAACGGCTGAGAGTAGGCCACCTCGGCTCCCTCTAATCCAGAGTGGCTATAGCCACGATGGTGAAGACTTAGCACTGGCCCTAGCGAGGCATTGTTGAGACTCCAGGGAGTAAGCGTAGGGCGCCCTGGATTTTGGACTATGGCAGCACTCCGTCCACACGACACAGACTCTTTCCTACTTTATACCTGCAACGCGAGAACAGACTCTTCCAATGCCGCTCTCCATGAGCTCCTAAGATGCGGCTACTCACATTAAATATCATGTGATTGCGCTGTTAGAAACCAAGAGCAGGGGATCCGACGTGCGACGAATGAATGATGGAACCCTCATCACTCGCGGTGAAAAGCACCATCGCGAAACGTCGGCGACGTTGGTTTCGTCGTACACCCGCCTGTCGTTCATCTCGTCGATTCTCACTCAGGTCCTGTCTGCCATTCTGCGCCTACGACATACGCACATGGAGATCATCTCTATCGTCTACTGCAACTCTCCACACTCTACAGCTGACGAAGTAGAGCTCGATGCGTTTTACGACCAACTTGAGGAAATCACCCGCAGTAAAAGTCCTTCTACGAAGCCCAAAAGAAGGGGTTCAGGATTGGAAAGTTCGGAATGGGGGACAGGAACGAGAACGGAAGCCGTCTAGCTGGACTCCTGTCCGCAGCTCGACTCTTACATGGAAATTCTTTCTTCCAGAAGAAGGAGCATCACCGCCGGACATTGAATCTCCAAACGGTACAACTCATGCTGACCTGGACCACATATTAACAAACAGAAAGTGGTGCTTATTAGATGTTGGTGTGGTACCATCTTTCTGCAGTGGTTCCGATCATCGACTCCTTCGCGCTAAGGTCAGATTCCGTCACAAGCTGGAGAAGATCTCTCAACATCGCGCAAATAGCTCGAAGCATGTTGTGTACGACGGAGATGTTCTGAATGACGTCTTGTCCTGATATGGCTGGCAGGACTTGGACCTCCCGACCGAAGACTACGACGCGCTGGTTCAGGGTCTCCTCACTTGTGCTGAATAGACCAAGCTTGCGAGTAGATACCTCCGCTCGCATTTCAGATGCGGCGAAGAATCTTCCCAGGACAGGAAGAAGCTTGAAGCTCGACCAGAACGCCGCACATCTTGAAAGGCTGGAAGCGAATATCAGCTGCAGACAAGCAGTGCGGCAAGACCTTCAGCTATACAGGGAGAGGAGACCACTGGAGGCAGCCTTGAACAGAACTAGTCTGAGAAAATGCAATTGGGATCTCCAGGACCACAGTATTCCACTTTCGTGTTTGAAGAAGGAGAACGGAACACTTACAACATCGAGATTTGAGATGAAAGAAGTGACACGAAGGTTTTACACCAACCTGTATCGATCCACGGCACGGAATTCCGAGATCACAGTCCTTACCTTTGTCGATTATGAAAAAGCTTTTGACAGCGTCGAAACGAATGCGGTCCTGTCAGCACTGGTCGAACAAGGAGTGGACCCTCCCTACATAAGAACACTAGCTGACTGCAGCTGTCGCTGCAGCGTGACGGTGAAGTTGTTTCAACGACCTCTCCCCATTCCCATTGGGAGACAGGTGGGTGTGAGACAAGGCGACACTATTTCGCCGAAGCTATTCACAGCCGCGCTGCAGTGGGTTATGAAGTCGCTCGACTGGGACGTAAAGGGCATTTGTGTGGATGGACGTTTCTTCTCAAATCTCGTTCTCTTTCCAAGCAGCATTGCGGAAGCTGAGACTATGCTTACTGAGCTTAATAAAGCAGGAAGGAAGGTGGGGCTGGGGATCAACCAAACAAAGACACAGTTCATTCAGAATGCTTGGATCGACGAAGGTCAAATTAAGATCGATGGTGCACCCATCAAGGGGACCTCGTCATATGTTTATCTCGAGCATTCCATGAATAGGACAGCGACATGAGGGAAGAACTGGTGAGACGGCAGAAAATAGCGTGGGCAGCCTTCGGACCTCGGAAAGAGGTCACCAACCATCTGGTTGACCCGGAAGGTCGCGCTAATCTGTTTGATTCCACAGTCCTTCCCGCGCTCTGCTACGGGCCGGAGACTTGGGTGACCAGTTCATCCACGTCAAGGTCTTTGAACACAAGCCACAGAGCGCTCGAGCGATGTCTTTTGAGGTCAACCGACTCACGCAATATCGAGCCGAACTCCGCAGCTCCTATATGCGCAGAATGTCTCTTCCGCGGTCCAGTGAAATACATGAAGAACGCAAAATTTCAGTGGGCTGGTCATATAATGGGAAGAGATGATGACAGATAGACAAGAAGAACAGTCGAGTGGGCTCCCATAGGATCTTCACGATCTAAGGGTAGGCCTGCTGCGAGATGGGGGGGGGATGTGCTTGTCGATCGCGTGAAACAGCTGCGACAGCAACTGAACGACTCCTCTCATCGTCATCATCGTCGAATCCCGAGTCTACCATGGATGGCGATCGCGAAAGACAGAAGGGAATGGTTTGTTGCTGGTGCTCGCACATGAGTGAAGACGGCCGCATAAGTATAAGTACTTTTTATGGAATACGATTGAGTATTATAACTGTGGAATCTAACACACGTTGCTTCTTACTCTAGATGTTTGGACGCCCTTTTTGATGTATCAAAAGAATATTCTCGACAAAGTCGACTACTCATTTGAAACGAAAGCGCGTTTTTCACCACGTATATACTTTTTCCGAAATTTAGGCCAAGTATTGGACACGAACGCACTTGCGCGCGCGTCTTATTCTAAGCGGGCGCTGAGCGTTCAGGCCTTCCGTCGACGCTTCGCTCAGCGCCGTTTAGAATAGGACGCGGCGCCGTCAGCAAGGTGTACTTTTTTACAGTTATACCAAATGCTCATCAAAGAATAGGCCATAGTTTTTTTTTCTCAGAAGAGCTAGTGATTTTGAAAATAAATGTGGTTAAAAGTAGCATGAGCAGGTTTCGAAATAACGTGACGAAATGAGGGGTAACAATACTGTGAAAGAAGGTCGGCTAACGGAATACTCTTTTGAATTGATACATACTCATTAGGCAAAAAAGAAAAAGAATCAAAAGTGTCAAAAAGTAAGCAGTGCAAAAGAAAGAGGCGGTTAACCACCCATACCGAGATATCAGTCACCGCCCACCCGTGCGGTATAGCTCGATGTCCAGCGTTGTCAAAAGGTTGCCAGCAACCCTCCACGTTCAACGCTCAACGCTGCGTGCTCAGTGCTCAGCTCTTTACTCTGAAGTGTGCCAATTGTTCTCTCGGGGCTCAAGATGTAATAAATTTGTGCCGTTATTTTATCAGAACTTGCATGGGATTACATTTGACTATTTCTTTCGAAAACTAACAAAAAAAAAACACTCTAGGAGCCGCTCTAAGAAGAAAATTTTGAGAAGCAACTCTAAAGCAGTTCACATGTTACTCGGAGATTACTAAGATTTTTATGAGCCTTTCGAAATGGCTTAGAATTGCGGTTTCCGCAGAACAGTTCCATGATTACTATTTTTAGGCATTTGCACATCCGGCTCGTTACCTCACCGACTTTAATAATGCTAATAATGAAACATGGTGGCAGTCAGAGACTATGAATGAACATATGCAATATCCAAATAGTGTGAATCTCACACTAACATTAGGTAGGCTTCGATTATCGATTCAATTCACGAACTAGTCTTGATCATTGATTCGTTAACATTACATTAATGTGGGCTGATATAAGTGCAAAAATTTTAAAAAGATTGCGTTTAGGGAAACCATTGTAATGCGTTTGCCAGCAACTCCTCCCATACTAAGCAAGCCACGCACAGCTTTGTTTGCACCGGAACGAACATCCGTACAGGCACCCAGCTCTTACCCGGTGAAATAAAATGGAACTGACGCAAAATTCTCCTCCGACATGCTTTCTTTCATGGCGCAACCCTATTTGCATTACCTTAATCCTTGCCCGTCAGATATTCAACGCGGCCAAAAATGACCACGGGTAATGAAACGGTACGGTAGTGGAGTAGCTAGGGAGCTAGGATTGCATCACGTGCACTCGCTCGTGCCGAGATGCGTAGCCGGGTTATGGTAAGAGCCGGGTTCCTCAATCTTCGTTTCTGTTTTGTTCGCCAGCTGTCTCTTAAACTATTCCTTATAGGAGGAGACATAACCACGAAATTCCTACAGAATGGCAGTTCTTTTTTCCCGAGAGATAGGTCTCAAACATTTTTCCCAAAGAAGTTAGCTTTTCTTAAAACGACTCTTAGCAACCACTAGGAAATGGCGAACGCAATCAGAAAGTGCCAGTTTGAGGTCCACGACCTAAAATCTTTCATAGTCCACGACCAGTCGCGCACTGGTCGCCGGTCGCTAGCGACTGGTCGCTCGATCGGTCGAGTAGGCCGCGCTAGTTATGGGTGCCGCCGTGGACGGTCCCGCGCGATCAGTCGAGCGACCAGTCGCGCGACCGGTCGTGGACTATGAAAGATGCCAAAGAACGTTGACACGCTCGCTTGTGTCAACCAACTCAAACTTAAAGCGACCGATTTCACCCATCCGTAGTTTACAATCCTCCCTTCTCCACTTTTGCGTCCTTTGCAGTGATGCCCTATCGTGGTGATGTTCGCAATCGTCTGGGCTCTTCCGTTCAGTCCCCCCGAATAGATGGAACTAGTGAAATCTTCTAGCGACTTGCAATTTCATGATTTAACTTCTAATTGTTGATATTTTCATTTCTCTCATCATTTGTTTTTTCAGGAAAAACTTTTGACATTACCTATGTTAGGTTAAAGTTTATCTCCCCACGACCTGAGTCTTTCGCAATATACAAGAAGACATCGTTAGATGATGAGTGGGTGCCGTGGCAATTCTACTCGTAAGTGAACATAACCAGTTAAATCGTATACCAGTATTATATATCAAGGTTCCTGAATACGCCGGCGTTCTTTCAGCGGATCATGTCGTGCCACGTATGGTCTTCCTGACAAAGCTCCAATTCTTCCGGGCAATGAAGCAGTTGCTCAGTGCACAAAGGTACTGAGAAGGCTTTGACTCTTTACATTACTCGTTTCAAGGCTATGTTTTACAGGAATTCTCCGATATTTCACCAATCACTGGAGGAAATATTGCGTTCTCTACACTCGAAGGTAGACCGTCAGCACATGCTTTTGAAGACAGCGATGTTTTGCAGGTAATTGGTATCTCTTCAGTCTATAGTTCTTATACATAGCTGATTCAGTCTATTTGAATTGGGCTTACTATGCAATACACGAAGAAGGCCCTTATTCATATGAGTTCACGGACGAGGGTGGTGTAGTGGCAAGTGGCGCTCTATCACACGCGCATTGTCACAGGTTCAAACCCCTGATCAATGTCCGCTCTGGCCAACCAAGCCTTCTATCCTCCGGGATCTGTTAATTGGTAATAGAGTGGTCTGAGAGAATGAAAACACTGACTTGTATATCGAATGGCTAGCGCAAGTCATTGTATAGGCCACATACGCAATAAAGGTGCCTCTACGATTCCGGGTTACAGAACCGTTGTCAACCGCCGATAAAGTGACTACGCGTTTTTGTCGTTTTCTCAGCGTCTTAGTAGTAGGCATCTCTCCTCCAAGAGCTCCTCCAAGAGCGCAGGCAGAAGAGCTCGCCTTCCCTCACTGCCTTTAACTGTGGTAAATGAACTGTGAACTTTGTAACCTGATGACTAGGTTGCTGCAGATTTCCAAAATGTCGTACATCTAACTGTCTAATCACATAAGGAAGAAGTAGCGAACAGCGGAAAGCATCGATTTAGATGCTTATCGATGTGAACGTTTTTTGCAGCTGTTTGGATGATACTGCAAGAAAGATCAGTTATTGATTCTCTAGTCTTCAATTTGCTCATACTGTAACTACCCTTATCGAACTACATCACAGTCATCTTCATTTTTTCACTGCTTTTCTCTTCCTCTGTCAATTCCAATAATATTTATTGTATTAGCTTGATAGGACTTCTCCTGTGATCAATCTTCGACTCTTACATTCGTTCATAGGTTTACTCTAGACGAAAGAACAGTTCGGATGAGAGTGTGGCGGGCAACGAGAGGGCACACCCTTCCGCCGCTGAGCGAGAGAAATTCTGGTTGACACCAGCATTGTAACCACGATTCCAAGAGGAAGTCGGATGCGGGGGAGCATTCCTCAGACAGGATTAGTTAACGCTAGAAGACTTTATCAAAGACTTCATCCCTTATCATTTTATATATGTTTATAGGTCTCGTATTCACTCCACTAGTACACAGCATAATTCGGAATAAGACAAATCATAAATGTTTGGTAGATAGGAGTGAAACTGTCTTGTACAAGATATGTTTCAGCAATGGGTGACTGCATCAGCCATCAAAATCGTCTTGAATCGAATGAACACCTTTGGTGATGAAGTGTTCGGCGATCCACAAGTGTTGAGAAGTTACTACTACGCGATATCCGATTTTGCTGTCGGAGGCAGGTGAGCTGTTCTAATTTAATGCAATGGAGTTGAATTGGCCTTTAGTGAATTTTTGGAAGTCTTTCTGGAAGCACCTAAAGCCAAAGATGCCTGCAATTGGTAATTACAGGCAAACTCTTCATTAAGTAAACCGGTTCAGACCTGAGTTTACCCTCTTGAAGTTAACCGTGACAGAAATCGTGTTAATTTTATTTATTCATATATCTCGAACAACAGATGATGAAACGAGCAATGATTTTAGGTGTAAATGCAATGGGCATGCATCGGAATGCGTCCGTTCCTCGAGTGTAGATGGTGAAAACAGATTAGTTTGTCGCTGCGAACACAACACTCAAGGTGAGCTTCTATGTGCAACAATCTTTGGTGGGGTGCTGCCAAACGTTCGGGGCTTTCCTTCATCTCTGCTGTAAAGTTTCTACAGAGGTTCTGTTCCTGCAGTTACAACTGTATTTAACTCCAAATCATAAGTTCTTAGGAGCTGACTGTGATCAATGCCTGCCGTTCTTCAACGATAGGCCTTGGAGGCCCGGAACCGCTAACGAGGCGAACGAGTGCATTGGTAAGGTTAATTTGTAGTCAATATCGTTTAGAGTTCGGAAATGGTTCCGCGTTAAGCAGTACACAAAAGCATCAATTTCTTTACGAGCTTTGAACAGTCTTTCCAAGTCAGTCAGTGGCCTGACTTCTCGGCTGAAGATTCGCTTCCGATGGGAGGTCCTTACTATTCCCTTTGTATTATTACACGCTATAACATTCATTGCGTTGAGACCTCACAATGCGAATTAAAAATTTTTCTATTAATGAGTGCGCCGTTATGTCTGATGTCCAATTCGCCACATGCGATTAGTAATTCAGTTGCGCAGCGAACGCTCTTCATATCTTCTGTGACCGACCGCAGTTTGCGTTTGGTCTTGTGTTTAGTTACCATGATGCTGCCTATCTATTTACGCTTACTTCACTGTTACACAACACCGATCAAACAGGTATTTTCAAGAAGGTTTACAATGCTATAGTCGTGAAGATGTACTTGGAGCAGTAGCAGGAGCCCGGAAGATGGGTGGCCGGTGCTATTTATTCCCAAACCAGTACGCTTATTTCTATCCAATTTCGTAGACCGTCTAGAGCGATTTTCATGAGTTTTCATACGAAGAGTGTCGCTCGTCGGAAACTTTTCACATTTTTTTCAGCGTTGGTTGTTCTTTTCGTCTTTATGTTGAGTTTAACCTCTTTTATCCTTCGTTTTGATCATTTCTCAACTGCGCATCTATAGCATGAACCAATGCACGTTTAGTTCCAATTTGGATCACTTCGCATCTCCACCAATTCGTTGACCGTTGATCTGTCTGAACCACTCAGTTGAACTAATATCGACTCTGTGAATTAGAAATTCGAATTTTGAGCCCATTCGTTGTTAAAGTCAAAGTCTTTGGCTTTCTCTGGGCGCATTCATACATGCCGTCCACGGGCACCGGGCGGACGGCATCCCGGCGCCCGTGGACGGCATCCCCGTGCCCGTGAACGGCATCCAGGTGCCCGTGGACGGCATCCCGGTGCCGTCCACGGCACCCGTCTACGACATCACCCGATCAATAGCTCGAATTTATGACTCATGCTGCGGTATGACTGTCGAAGATAATTATGCTCCCTTTTCTCCTCGCTCGTAGCTGATTTTGTTGTGATTCTTATTTTTTGTCACGTCCCGTGCCGATGACCGGTCTGGTGTGTGGGTAATGTTTGAGTGAGCTTGATACTTTGCACTAAAATGAAAATTCAGTCCGGCACTCGGCTCTTACAGTAACCCCCTGGCTTACCCCATCACCTACCCCCGTGTCCTTGCCCAAAGCCCCTTTTCAACGCGTCGTATATGTGACGGGTAAAAATTTGCGTATTAACACGTGCCGGATTACTGTAAGAACCGAGTGCCGGACTGAATTTTCGTTCCTGTGATACTTTGCCACTTATTTTTTATCCCTCTTATCACAGCATTTTGTTGTGGGGATTTTTCTATTTCATTGTTTCTATTTTTCCTGTTTTAATTTTTTATTTCTGCTTTTTCCTGCTGTATATTCTAGTTAGTACTGATGTGTTATGCGTGCATTTTTTTATTCTTACCATTCTTACTCCTTATTTCGGAACCAAAACATGTCATTACTAGCGAGAATATAAAGCAGGAAAAAATAGAAATAAAAATCAGCACAAAAAATAAATTAGGAAATCTCCCACAACAAAATGTTGAAATAAGAGGGATAAGAAGAATAAGTGAAAAAATGATGAGCTCACACGAACATTACGCACACGGAAGACGGTCTTCGTCACAGGACGTTGTAAAAAATAAAAATCACAACAATATCTGCAACGAGCGATGAGAGAAAGGAGCATGATTAGATGCGATCTAATGATTTCGTAGACTGGTGCCGTAGACGGCACCGGGGTGCTGTCCACGGCACCGAGGGAGCCGTCCGCTGCACTCAGGTGTCGTGGATGCGCCCTCTGACGAGGCTGGCAGTATTCGACTGCCCATATTGACCATGACGTGATGGAAGGCACAATTAGCGCTTACGAGACTCAACGATAGCGTGGTTGATGATTGTGCAAGGAAAAAACTGCACAACATCTCTCTACAACCTGTACTCCGCAGTTTGAAGAGTAGCCATCCAGATTAAAACAGGACCGCTCATCTACACCTCTCTTCTCACTTCAAGAGGCCATTTTATAAAAATGACATGATGATAATGTTAAATGTGCAATGAATGCTCATGCATTATTGTTGAAAGGTAAACTCGACACAAACAAGCAAATAAAGAAACCTGTGTGGACGGGGATATTGTAGAATTTATTTTATGAGGTGTGAAGTTAGTGTAGTGTATTTGCTCTTGTGTAGAAGGGACTACTGTGTGTGGAACCAGAAACTTTTAGAAAACTTTTAGCCTAATTTTTGAAAGAGTTTAGTGGTATCCCCGAGTAGTACACCTATGTGGTCACGGTTAGTGTGAAGGACAGATGTACAAATTTTTCCCTTCATTTGTTTTTTCACACACTTAATTACCTGAGACCTGAGAGCAGCGTGGTGATATTTAATTTGCGCATCTAACTAAGGTCACTTTGTACTTGGGTGCGCGATAACTGGATGCTCGATTAAAAGTTTCCACAACCCTCCAAGTGCATTTAGTGGAATATCGTAACATCTGCTACTTCCGTCAGCCTTCGTAGGATGTAGCTCCCCCACTTTGTTAAAAAGCTTTTTTGGGGCAAAAATCCACACTTTCCAAATTCCGGTTCAATCAATCGAAAAACACGAACTTCGGATACCATTCTAACACTGGCCAAACGGTAGTGGAGGCGCGAAATACTGCGCTCCAGCGTCACTTATCTGACCCACGGCGAAAACAAACTCTTCCTTGCCCTTCCCTACCCTGGGCGTTATGCATACGGGCCAATGAGGGGCTGCTTTCATGATCCGCCGGCCGAGGGACTACTCGACCTGCGGTATCGGTCAAGATTCAGTTGTAAACAAGGGGGAAGCGTCGCCCCAGGCTGCCGCGCTCGCTGGCCAGCCGGCACACCATGAAAGCAGCCAGGGATGGCCAGCTTTTCCGTCTGCGCTCTGTCCTCCTGCAGGTGAGATACCTCCTGAAGAGGGAGCAGAGAAAAAGATAAAAACGCTGAGTCACGGTTGCAGGGTTGTTCTCAACAGAATTTTCCTCGCTGAGAGAATCAGACGGCGAAGCAGACTCTGCGTGTCATGTTCACCAGCGGGATGAGCGTGTCCGCTCGTTGTCCGTACTCACCTTCAGAGCGCTCTCTCGTCAGTAGTAGACATTCGAATGGGTCCAAGAGTCGAAGTGGATAGAAGATACGGAGAATGAAGGATTAATATGTAGCAACTCGGCGAGGATAGTTGCTCGTTGAGGAGTGCCGATATCCTGAGAGAAGAAAGGGCCTGAAAAGAAAGGGCTTTGTTCAAATACCAGTAAAACGTATGCATCGGACATTTACACCAGGAAAAACCTATGTGGCATTGCAGAAAACCCAAGCTTGCAATCTATTTGCTACTTCGTTTTAATGGGAATCAACGCCGAGACAATCAATATTGTTGTTGATCTGCAACATGATGATCTGCAACATCATTGATACAATCTTAACCCGACAGCGTTGCTAGGTAACCTAATGTATCACTAGTAAATGGAGGCATCAAGTAATGGCGAGCTCTTACGTCTGCCCTCTATCCTCTTCGCGGTGAGATGCCTATTAATGGAGACGCAGAAAGAACGACAAAAACGCTGAGTCAGTACACACGCGGTTGACAACGGCCCTGCAACCCCTGTGGTGATAAGTGGGAATAAGTAGCACCGGGGTTGCCGAGTTCGCGGCTCATAATAGTACTTACAAGGGAAGGATAATTGGTCGCAGTGGCCATTCAAGATGAGATGTATACCCCTGTAGGTGATTTCGAACGCTGATCTCAAATCTGTATTCCAAATCTGCGAAACGATTCTGGGAACAAAGTTACGGGCCCGGGGCCTCCCTGTGTTATACCACTGCGCTGAACGGATCACCGAGCCGAGCAAAACCCTTACCCGTGCAACGGTGGCCTGGGGGATAGTGTGGTGGGTTGATAGGCATGACATCAAGGTTCGACTCCTTGATGCATGGGCTCGTTTTGCTTCTCCATAAAATGCGTCCTAAACGCTTGGAAAACGTTTTTGGGCTCAATGTTGGGCATCTAGAGGATTCCCTCACAATTTAGGACTCCGGAGAATAGTAATCCAATAAAATTTTTCTTACCGCTATTGGCCGAATATATGCATACGTATCTCTACCCTGAACAATCGAGATTGTGTTTTGAAATTTTCGGCAGCTCCCCGTACTTACGGTAGGCGGCGGTTGAATGACTCATCCGACCAGAGCCCTCTTTGGGAGAGATACGGCCCACAGATTCTAGGAATGGTGCCCGCGCTTTCGAAGGGGTGGTACAAGTTAACGGGCATTGTTGAAAAAATACTGTAGAACAATAGTTTATCTCTTTGTGTGCACATATGATTATCCGTTGATTCTGTTTATGGGGTAAATGCCCTTCCAAGAGGCCCTTTCATTAGGTAAGCGTGGTGGGGCGGTGGGGCATGGTACCACGGCTGTCCTCGAAACCCTGTATCCACCAGTGAATTGCTCAGAATTTCCCCCCTATGAGCATTCATTGTTGATTTGAAGCGGTATCCACTGGAAATGATTGTCGCGCAATGGGACTCCTTTATTGATTTTATGATAACTCATCCTTACAATTTATCCGCTAATCTTCATAAGTAGGCAGACCGGCTAGCTTGTTTTGCACCTGATAGTTGCGACCACATAATACATCGTAAGTTGTCAATAACATTATTTCGAAAGCTCATGCTCTCTTAATTTCTGTAGTCGGCCCTTTGTCGTGATAATACAAAACGTGTTTCTCATGCTCGAGAAGGTGCGGCTTCTTTTGAAACTCGAGCTTCAGAAGACTATAGACTCTTCCACCAGTGCCACAAAATTGGAGCTCATGGGCCAGATCACAAACATGAGGGCTACGTTTCACTTCGGAGCCTCTATATCCCCACAAACGTAGGGATTTCATTTGCGAAGCTACGGGTCCATCGTCGCTGTCCTCATCAGGCGACCGGAGAGGATCAATGTGATCGTCTTTCACGAATTCGACTTCTTCGCAAAGGATAACGGGTGTCCCTAGTATCGATAAGTACGGCTCGAAACCACTTCATTACCGCCTCTTGGATAGTGTTGGTGTCTACTTCATGCTGCAAGAAAGAACTTCGTCCACCAAATATAATCCCACATTCGTTCAGAAGATTCGCTGGTAACGTGTTGAAGAGCGTTTGACCCGATGAATCATTTGAAATCTTGCTCCTTGAAGCCTTTGAGGCTCATTTTAGGCAAATATCTAAAATTCCTCTTTTCTCGAATGAAGCTCCAACCTTAATCGGCCGGTGGGCGGCAAAAAAAACTTGCCTTGTAATACCTCTCCAGTGTTCCTCATTTGTGAGGAAGCCTTGTAGATGCCCAACACTGGGCCCTAAAACGTTTTGCAAGCGTTAAGGACGCATTTTATGGAAAAGCAAAACGAGCCCATGGACCAAGGATTCGAACCTTGATGTCATGCCTATCAACCCACCACACTATCCCCCAGGCCACCGTTGCTCAGGTAAGGGCTTTGCTCGGCTCGGTGATCCGTTCAGCGCAGTGGTATAACACAGGGAGGCCCTGGGCCCGTAACTTTGTTCCCAGAATCGTTTCGCAGATTTGGAATACAGATTTGAGATCAGCGTTCGAAACCACCTACGGGGTATACATCTCATCTTGAATGGCCACTGCGACCAATTATCCTTCCCTTGTTAAGGACGTTCCTGTCAAGGAAATATAGTTTTTTTTAAAATGTTTCACATTGATTTTTTTCTTTTAATAGTTTTTTTTGACCTAAGCCTTGGAATGGAATTAACATTGGGGTGAGTGAGTCAGTTGTATGTTCAATTCTTACCCCATCCCAGCTTTTCGCGCGAAGTAATGATCGTACCCACCCCGGTGCCTCACTCCCACTCGAGCTTAGGCTAAAACAATACCCTTCACTATGTACCGTCTTCAAGCATAAGTCAAGTCAGCTACCCCTCCTTGTTTGCGCTCTGGGGCTCGATTTTGCCCACTCCCATCCAACACCTTTGCACCGCGCAGGGCAACTAACTAGGAATCACTGCGCACTGTCGGTTGATCGGGAGTATCGCTAACAACACAAAGTCGAATAGCGTGATCCTGAAGTGGTTCTAATCGTTGTATTAGAAATCGCGAGATTAAGCCACGTTATTGTTTCGGTTTTTATTAATTTCCACTCACGTTCAGCTTGCAACTGCTCCCAACTGTCCAATCGTTGCTTCTTTGATCAAGACTTATTTGAAAGAAGTGGTCATGGAGGACACTGTATTGATTGCCAAGGAAACACACACGTTAGTATCCCTTACAGTCTTATTCCAAATCTTGAAATTACTGTAAACGAAAATTTTTTCAGGGAGTGCACTGCGAAAACTGCGCTCCCAATCACTGGCGGCGTCCCGGTGACAACTATTGTGTGAGCTGCGGTTGTAATGAGGTAACTGGCTGACTCTTCACTTTTGTGATGAAAAAACAATTAATTCGGTCGATTTTCAGGTTGGGTCACTATCGCTGCAATGTGATAACACCGGTCAATGTCATTGCAAACCAGGTGTTGCTGGGCGGTATTGTGATCAGTGTATGGATGGGTTTTTCGAGTTCGGCCCCAACGGTTGCAAGTGAGACGATTCGTATTTATTCCGTGATTTGTCGGGAGTGTGCAATATTCGGGCTTACCAATCTTTGAGGAACAGCCCCTTCTCTTCGCTCAATTACAGTATTGATTGCTTGGGTGCGAGCGGCAGTAATGAAGTATGCGGCGCTGTGATGCGGTTAACGATCGCACCTCTAACAATAAAAATATAGGGAAGCCTACGTCGCGTGTCGCGTGCGACGGCCCTTGGCCCGTTGCCGAAAATTGCAGACTGTCTACGATTTGACATGTTTCACGACTGTTTGCTTCAGTACTACTCTGTAAGACTTTATCCTGGTCCTGGGCGTATTAAGAAATAATAGCATGAGCTATTATTTCGTAATGTTTTTTAACGTTTTGTTGATGGTGTTATGAGGTTGACTCGCCTAGGAGTTGATGTTCCCAAGCTTTTCACTCTTATAAACACTAATAGCAGTCTAATGCGAAGCCAATCAGGTCCCGTGCGTGGCATTTTGCCGACTTTTGCTGGCATTCGCTGTGGGACCTCTGCTGGTACGATGACACGACCGTAACCCTTCATTAATTTCAACGGTAGTGCGTGCTACTTATTTACACACAGGTAACAGTCTGCACTTGCGTACTAACAGCAACTACCCTAGCCCTACGCTTCTTTTATTCGATTTTGGGGACTATTGCTGTGTTGATTTCATGAGTCTGAGGACTTGCTTTAGTTGAACAGCGCAACTCTTCAATTCCATTAACCTGACTGTTCTAAATGAACGCTGGCTACCTATATATGCAAGCATGTAACCTTAAAACTACTACCACTGTTTTGTTTTGCAGCCGTAAAGCTAGCGTAACGCCCTAAAGTAGGGCTATAATAGGTGAAAAATGCGCTGCGTGGCCGAATTGTCATTGAATAGTGTATTCCGACTTCACTTTTTATTTCAAAGCCAGTGCGGTTCAGTGATAAACGGGGAGGGGTACACATAACAGTGTTCGAATGTCAAGGAATTAACACAAGGTCACGTGATATTGTACAGTATTACATCACGAACATGCGATTTTTTTAACTAAGCCTTAGGAGGGAAGGATCATCGAGGTAGGCAAGTTTTCAGCTTTTCGCACGAGGTAATCATCTCACATACTCCGGTGCTGCTAGCCTCTTGATGCTTGGTTAAATACTGCATCCCCTGGCTAAAACCGTATGACACCGCACAGATGAACGATGCCCGTCCTTGCTATACTAGCGCTGTTAAGAGTGCCAACCCCCACCCAACTTGAATTCCACCAAATGGCAAACCGTTAGAGTACGTGAGAGAAGGGCCGAAGAATGTCGTGCCGATTTTTTCCTGTTTGACCAACGAACAAGTTTATAATAGTGCATATGTTATATCATGATATAACGTGTGCTAGTATGTATCGGAAATATATTTCGGAGTTCGACCAACCAGATCAGTTTTGACTTTGACAGTGGCTGGCCTGAAAATGTTTTTCCTCTTCCTTCTCTTCTTCCCAAATTCAAATGCAACGAAGTTTACTAAGTCATACAAGCCATACTAGTTCAGCTGAGACTTTCAGACCGGACAACCGTCAACCAGATGGCGGAGGTGCGTAGTGATTTAAAGTAGAGTTCAATGTGCATACATTTCAGACGCGCAGTTGAGAAGTGATCAAATTGAAGTGAACCAAAGTCAACTAAAACCAAATGAACCAAAATCGTAACCCTGATTTACGGTTTTGGTGCTTTACAGCTGCAGAGGAATACAGCGGTAGCTGTTTCCGACCGAGGGCTGCATGCTGCAGCTATAGGTAACCAGGCGTCATTTTAGAACAGCTAGGTCAAATTGAATCGAAGAGTTGAGCTGATCAACTAAAGCAAATGACAAACAAACAAACACAAAACACTCAAACACATGAAATCAACACAACAATCAGTCTTCAAAGTCGAATAAAAGTAAGCGTACAGGTGCGGTAGTTGCCATTTGTACGCAAGTGCGGGCTGATACCGGTGTGACATCTTTCATAGTCCACGACCAGTCGCTCGACTGGTCGCGCCACTGGTCGCTCGATCGGTCGAGGAGGCCGCGCTAGTTACTGGGTGCCGCCGTGGACGGTCCCGAGCAGATCGCGCGATCAGTCGAGCGATCGGCCGCTAGCGACCGGCGATCAGTCGCGCGACCGGTTGCGCAACTGGTCGCGGACCCATCTCGCGAGCGACCGGTCGCGCGACTGGTCGTGGACTACGAAGGCAGCCTGTGTGCTTACAGGACCATTGTCAACCACGTGTGTAGTGACTCAGCGTTTTTGTCGTTTTCTCTGTGTCTCCTCAATAAGCATCTCACCGCGAAGAGGATAGAGGGCAGACGAAGGAGCTTGCCATTTCTCAATGCTTCACATTACTAGTGATACAATAGGATACCCACCGAGCACTGTCGGGTTAAGATCGAATCAATGACGTTGCAGATCTTCAAACGATATTGTCTATCTCAGCGCCGATTACCATAAAAACAAAGTAGCAAATAGATTACAAACTTGGGTTTTCTGCCTGCCACATCGATTTTTCTCGGTGTAGATGTTCTATGCAGACGTTTTATTAATATTTGGACGAGGATCAAGCATTTGCTTTTCTCAGACTACCTGAACTTCGAAATACGAAGTTTCCTTAGTCGGAAGAAGTCTGTCTTTCTGAAAATTCTTCGACTCTTGGACCCATTCGAATGTCTATTCTTGACGAGAGAGCGCTCTGTAGGAGAGTACGGACAACGAGCGGACACGCCCTCCTCCCGCTGGTGAATACGAGACGCAGAGATTGTTTCGCAGTCTGATTCTCTTAGCGAGAGAAATTCTGGTTGACAACAGCCCTGTAACCCCGGTGTGTAAATAAGTAGCATCACGTTAGTGTTGCGCGCCGTGGTAATCCAGGGTAAGCCAGCAAAATATAAGTTCACCAATCTTATTTGATTAGTTTAAGGGAGAGGGAGACCGGCAGTTGGATCGGTCAGGGTCATTCACCATTTCATTCTTTTTCTACTGCTCTCTGTAACTATCAATTTGGTGAAAGTGTGGCTAATTGGAAATATACGAAGAATCTCGGTGGTATTACACACGATGAGTGAAGATAGGAGCATCTCTCAGAGTACAATCTGAATAGTAAGGCTTGAAATGAGGAAAAAAATTAAGCCGCATTTTGTACATGGGAAATATTATAAACACAAAGAAAATTTCAAACACAAAGAAAATTTCTCTTGGCGATTTCTTGTGAGTGACGCTAGAAATGTTCCCTCTCACCTTTAATATACTCTTGATTAATCAGGTCTTCCACCACAGAAGTTGGCCCCTACCGGTCCACAGGATCGCATCTAAAAATATAGGGACTCTCCGGCGCGTGTCGCGTGCGTGTCTCTTGGCCCATTGCCAAATACGGTAAACTCACCTCGACTGGAGTTGTTTAACTACTGGCTGCTTAAGAAAACATCTAGTGAGAATCTCACCGTAACACTTAATCTATTTTGATGGTGTTATGAGGCTGACTTGCTTGGGAGATTATTTGTGTTCCTGAGCGATTCACGCTTATAGATACCTTCAGCGTTTGAGTGCCCTCTCGTATGGGTAAGTTGTTCTACTTCCCTTCACCCCGATGCCATAAGAGCAGCCTCATAGATAAACTTTAGGTAGAATCGTTTGATTAGATGAGAAGTTAGATCGCTATGAGGGTTCTAGAATTGCCATAGAGAGCTTCCAGTGAATGGTAAATTTAGGAGAACAAGAGAGAATCCTCATCGATGGCAATCTGCCGCCACATGGACTCTGCAGAGCAAGATAAATTTAAGAGAGTGGAGATGATTGCGGATCAATTTGATTGCCCCCAAAAACTATCGTAGGGTTAGTGAAATGAAATACCATGGATGAGGCCCATGCGATGAAGTCATTGGATGCTGCAGAGTTCAAGCCACTGAGATAGAGAAAAGAAATTGCAAGTTGGATCAAAGTTACGAGACTAGTGCATGTGGGGTGATGAGGAGGATAAGTGGACGAATGAGGTTAGATTCAAATGGATTTTATCCTCAATACTCACTCTTTTTATCTCGTTTTTTCAGAACTCCAGTAATCAAGTTGACCAATTGAATATTTTCATTTCAAAAATAACTCACGCATGTTTTTTGCCTTTTGGAATCACAAGATCAGAACATGTTTTCCGCATTTTGGAGTCATGACATCAGTGCATGAGTTAAAGCGGTAGGTAGGATCACATCAGTTAGGTGTAAGGAAATCGTTTGATCTCTATGGACGGGCAAGTGGCCTTATTTCCGAAGAGGAGGGTTTACAATGCTTCAGTTTGTAATCTCCACTACGACACTCGAAAACGGGAGAATCAGAGTCAGGGGTCGTATCGGTTCCTATTGCGGTGGTTAAACCTACATTAAGTTAGAATCGAAAATGTACTTTCACTCCTAAAAGAACTTGTGTAAGAGTAAGCAGTTGTAGAATAAGCGGCAGCAGCACTTGCATCTAACGTGCAAGAATGCAGGGAGTATAGCGAATACATGGAGATAATTGAATAGGAAGAGGAGATAGCCGCGACTATTGAACAGCTTAGAAGCTTAAGAAAACTCCTAAGTGAGCCAGAACATCAAGAAATAACAGTGGGGTGATCATAGGAGAGTGTTTCATACGTATTCCTGTAGCAATCAGTAGGGAAATACCTCAGTTGAGTAGTATCGCAGTTACCGAACGCAACAAAATCTACTTGCCCGTCCGTGGCAATTTGTCAACTTTTGCAGAGATTCGCTGTGGGACCTCTGCTGGCACGGTGCCACGGCCGATGGTTTCTTTTGTACCCACTACACAGTCCATGCGTAGGGTGATCGTGTCCAACAATTGTCCCTTAGCATAAAACCCTAAGAGGTCACTTAAGTAGACGTCAAATGAAGTGCCTTCCATAAAAGCTATTGCAGTTGTTCACATTTTAGTGAAACTATTGAGCCACCTCCATTCAGTTCATCAAAGCACTGAAAAAACCCGTAATCTAGCATTACGAAGGAAACTTTTGGGGGATGGGAGACTCTCCCGCGCGTGTCGCGTGCGCACCCCTTGGCCCATTGCTAAATGCGGTATATTCTCCTCAACTGCAGGTGTTTTACTACTGATTGCTACAAGAATGCATGGGAAACACTTTTTATGATCATCTCACTGTTACTGCCTAATGTTTGTTAATGGTGTTGTGAGGCTGACTTGTATAGGAGTTTGTTCGTGTTCCTAAGCTCTTCATTCATACAGACACCTTCAGCATTAAAGCGTCCTCCTCGTATGGGTAAGTTATTCTACTTCCTCTCAATGCCATAAAAGCAGCTTTCAAAGTCCTCGTGAGCAACCTTCAGGTAGATTCGTTTGGTTAGATGAGAACTCTTCAGCTCAAGTCCATCGCTATGAGAGCTCTAGAAAAGCTACATAGAACTTGCATTGCATTGGTGAATACAGGAGAACAGGAGAAATCCCCTATCTGTGGGCAATCTGGTACCATATAGATTCTGCAGAACAAGGTAAATTATGGATAGTAGAAATGATTGAAGATAAATTTATCCCCAAAAACTATCGCTGGATTGGCAAAATACCATAGATGAGGCTCATGCGATGGAGGGTTCAAAGAAGCCTATGAAGTAAAGGAATGATTTTGCTAGGTGGATGGACGTTACGAGACTAGTTCATGTGGGATGACGAGAAAGATAAGTGGACGAATGGAATTGAATTCATATAGATCTTGCCCTCCATACTCATTTTATCTCGCTTTTTCAGAATTCCATTAGTTGAGTGGACCAGTTACATCGTTTCATTCCAGCAAAAACAAAGACATGTGTTTTGCCTTCTGGGATCATGAGTCCAGACATGATGTCCGCCTCGAAAACGATTGAAGCAAAGTCAGGGGTCGTATCTCTATTCCTATTACGGTGGTTCAGCCTTCGATCTTCTTCAAATTAAAATCGAGAAACGTACTTTTGCTCTGAAGGAGCTTGTATAAGAATGAACAATTGCGATTGGCATTTAATGTGCAAAAATGCAGGAACTATAGCGAATATCTGGAGATAACTGGATAGGGAGAGGGATTAACCGCAACTAGTGAAGAGCTTAGGAACATAAATATGCTCCTAAGCGACCAGAAGGTGAAGCAATAACAGTGAGGTGATCATAAGAAAATGTTATCCTTGCACCCTTGTAGCAATCAGTAGCAAAATACGGGAGACGGGCAGTAGGAACGGTTTTCTGTAGCCGATTTGCCGCACGCGGCTGTCGCTGACAATTCCTTCGCCGTTATTACAGCTATAGCTTTCTATACAGCTCAGTCGATCTTAAATGGCCGCTGCGACCAAGTATCCTTCCCTTGTCAGAAAGCAGCAACTGGGGCGCAAATTTGAAGCAGAGTAGCTTAGTATGATCAGCTCATCCTACTGATCTACTCTACGTCAAATTTGGGCCCCAATGGTAGATGCTAGTCATTCAAGTCGCCACGAACCTCGCCGCGCAAAAATTTGCCGCTGGCACCCTCGGACGCACGTATGTTCCGTCCCCCGAACGCGTATTTTAATTTTTGCTTTCATATTCCGCAACTTCCACCTTTGCAGTGCAGTTGTATTGACATGTTTTTTTTTTGAGAAAATACCACAAGATCGACGCTACACATGATATACCGTATTTGAAATTGGAAATAGAAAAAACATTCGGTGATGTGTAAGAATAGTTAACACTAACTCAGAATGTCGAGAGACGGCTGCAACAAGCAACAGAACCTGCTTTGTGTAATATCTTGAAATTAAGGGTACTTTCTTTTGACTTGGTGGCTTGAGATCTAGTTTTCCACAAAAAAGCCTCTTCCTACGCTGAAGTGTTATTAACTAGCTAAATTCTAGTCAAATTCAGAGATTGCGGATGTGAAGTGGCTGGATCACATGGAAATCATCCACATTGCGATGCTGTCACTGGCACATGTCGCTGTAAATCCAACGTTGAAGGACGTCAGTGTAATAAGTGCAAACCGGGGTACTTTGATTTGTCGAGGGACAATCAGGTATCATTTTGTATGGTTTCTAATGTAAGAACTTAGCAAAACTGATTTGTTGCAGTTTGGTTGTACTCCTTGCTTCTGTTTCGGTCATTCCTCAATTTGCGCAACAGCACCCGGGTATTATGCGATGAACATAACTTCGGATTTCGAAACTGGTAATTTTCTCATGCTAGAGAGTGCTAATGATTCACTCTGATTGTTGATAACTGTCCATACATCATCTGTTCATTTCAGACAAGGAAAAGTGGTCTGCGCAGTCGCATAACGGGCTTCTTGACGCTCAATGGGCAGAACTGGATCACGCTGTGGCAGTAAGTAACAACCTTTCAATACTTGTCACTTACGGCTTCCAGACACGCAATAATGAAACTGATTGAGGCATCCAGTGTCGATGAAGGACCAGTACATTTCATTGCTCCGGAACAATTTACTGGTGATCAGCGGAGCTCCTACAATCAATTGCTAACCTTTGATCTTCGAGTCACTAAACAGGGTGCAAGACCTAGTGTGAAGTGAGTGCAGAGGTTTTTTCTTATTGACGAATTATAATTCATTGGGTCGCACGTGAAGACTATCCAAACTTAGGGCACACCTTTCTCTGCCTGTGTTTCCTGTATTGTTGGTTTCAAAATTGTCTACACTTTTCAGAGATGTTGTCATTGTTGGCGGAGATGGACAGGAACTGTCACTTCCGATTTTTGCTCAGGAAAACCCAACGCCTGGACCGGAAAAACAGGTGATTTCACGAAATCGATCTTCTCTTCTCCTCAGAATGTTTTTTTGTATTCTTATTTCTTACTGGTTATAGATTTTACGCTGTGATTTCTGGAACCATCTGTTTCAGTCCTATCGTTTCCGCATTCATGCTGATCCTCAGTTCCAATGGCATCCCCGGCTTAACGAATTGGACTTCATCGGTATACTGTCGAATGTCACTGCTTTGAAAATTCGTGGCACCTATTCGCACCAAGGTAGTCCCACTGGATTTTGACTTTAATCAAATAAGTATTTGTTTGATTTGTAGATGTTGGTTTCCTGTCAAATGTCCATCTTGGAACCGCCGGACTGGCACCAGCAGCAGATCCTCGACCTGCCAACTGGGTGGAACACTGTGACTGTCTAAGCGGGTAAGGCTCATCTAGTTCAAGGAAAAAGAGACCTAATGACAGTCCCGTGAAGACAGCGGATTCTGTCTCATGCGGTGGAAGCTGGTCTAGAAAGATGATTTTGTCAAAAAGCTAGTCCGTTGAATTAATCAATTTTTCCATCTAAAAACCTCGCACGGCAATAAAAACCTAGACCTTATAACTAGAAACCTACTTGTTTGCCTGGTTACATGATCATTGCCTCTTCTACTAAAGCATGCCTTAATTCGTAATTAAAGCGAATGTCATGACAAAAGTTTGTCTTCATATTTTTCTATGAAATCTGAACACTATTTCATATTCGCTCTTGTGATGTTGAGGTTGGAGCCATTCGGACGCCATTGTAAATGCTCCACATACACTGCTTCGGCTTTGCATAATGATACAGCCACGCATGAATTTCACCAAAACTCGCGTTCGAGGGCACTTTAGGAAAAAAGCTCAATATAGAAATTGTGCTCTAGTCGAACCGTAACTTGTAAACCAACAGCGAGTTCCATCTCAATAACACGGACAATTTTCCCTTCATTTTTTTCTGAAAGTCACTTTGCTTATTTTGAAATGATACAGCTACCGACTGAATCAATTTATTCAGCAGCTAAATTATGACAAAGAGAGGACATTGCATGATTAGTAATTAACTTAGCCCCCATTCCTTCGAATTATCTCAAGAATACGACTGTCTAAGCTAAAGTAAAGGCTATCAATGAATTCATGGTCAACTTGGTACCCCAACCGTTGACGATTGCTTTCTTCAGTTCACCGATACCTCCAACTGCTTGTTTCCGTCATAAATCTTCCTTGTCATGAATTCTCATACGTTTTCCATTCGATTCAAGTACAGGCTGTTAGCCAGCCAGGGCAGAAGGTCGATTTGGTGCCGAACAAACCGGGTCCGGGTGCTCCGGCTGACGGGAATCGAGGCATTATCCAACATGAATACGAGGTTCGCTACTGGTTCTGACACCAAAAAAGAAGAAGGGCACGGCAGAGCTTCTTCGGAGCAAACCATAAATGAAGACGTTAACGAGAGGAAGTAGGCGCCCATACCATGACTCCTCTTCCCTTGAAGTTTCGTCTGAAAAACTGAAGCTTATCCTTTCTCAGATTGTGCCTGGAGAACCGGCTTCTATCTGGGACTTTCACAGTTGTACTTTTTTCATAAAAAACAACCTGGAGAACGAAACATTAAGAGAAAGAAGAGTAAACGAGAAGCCATGAAAAGCACCTCACTCCAGTCGGTTCGGATGAAATTCAGGGCAAAAGCGATCCGGTTATCATTATATGCTTCTCGATCATTAAGAATGATTTCTCCATTTTCCGTCAGCGATAAACTCAGACTTTTTTCTGTCACATTCCAAACAATAATCATTGGGACATTCAGCTTCAAAGACGGCTTGATTTTTGTACATGACTTCGTCGTATTCGACGCCTCTCTCAAAATATTATAGTTCGCTAATATCCTTCCAAAGGTAACGAAAAACATCCCATACTTCTTTTGGTTCCATACTCGTAAGGATTCCTGACGAAATTGTCGACCCATAAGTGGCATCGACCTGAATCGCGAGCGATTCTGCGATTCCACAGTCCCTGTTCCTCTTTTGCAGAAATTTGACGTTCTCAAAATCTGATAGCAACCTTTCTTTACCCGTTGCCTGAAAATGGAAAACTTGAGATAGATTAAGCAATAATGTGAGATGAAAATGGAGAAGACGGGAGAATATGAAGTGGATGTATCATTTTGCAAAGTAGGCAGAGTGACCTTTTCGAGAAAATGAAGGGAAAGTTGTCCATGTTAATGAAATGGGACTCGTTGTTGGTCTACAAGTTACGGTCCGAGTAGGGCACATTTTCTATGTTGAACTTTCTTCTGAAGTGCCCTGGAACATGAGTTGTAGTGAAATTCATGGGTGACTGTATCTTATACAAAGGAGAGTATTATACTTACATATTATTAGCCATGCGTTTGCATATGTGCCGAGCGGAGTACTGTCGCGTACATTCGCGGTGCGGCGTGGCTCACCAATCACTCGAGTGGATCCTCTTCGATCCACTGAATGACACCCTAACAACACCCGCATCCGAATACTGTTACTATTACTTTTTAGCGGTACCACAGTTACGTTTTACAGTTTCGTCGGTCAGTTCTGCGAGTCATGTGCTCCCGGCTACAGACGTGAGCTCAAATACGGCGGACCGTTCAATCGCTGTATCAGGTGCGATTGTCATGGTCATTCGGACAGTTGCGATGCGGAGAGCGGTTGGTTTATTTTCTTGATTTGTCTCTCAGATACATGCTTTACACATTGCACTTAAGGAGCTTGCATCTGTGAACACAACACTGCTGGAGATACGTGCGAACGATGTGCACGTGGCTATTACGGCAATGCATTGACGGGCACAGAGGACGATTGTGAAGTTTGTATAGATTCTCATTGTGATCGTACGTAGAACTATGTGGAGAATTCTCTACGCTGAGATATTGCCATCTCAAAGGGTGAATCGCAATTCTTCAGTCGTTCTCACGACTTTGAAAGTAGCTCGTGCTCGAGAAGTTGTTTCAGTCGTCAACTCCGTGATATGTGATCCATTGGTCCAAAAATGATTCACTTTCTTTTCCCTCTGGACTTTTATCCGATTAGAATTCTCAGCTTGCAGTCACTTTATATGCATCAGAGTCTTTGATGTTTGATCGAGCAAATGTTTTCCTGATTCATTTCTTTTTATGCTGTTGCTAATCAAATGTTGGCTAGTTCAGTGAAGCGTATATGCTTTAGCGCGCAGAAGTAAAGAAGTAAAGAAGTATAAACGTCAAGAGGCAGCTGGGTATTGCCTGCGCGAAAGTGGGTACTAAGCTTGACAACTCTACATGATCCTGACCCGATCTCCTTACCACTTGTGCTTTTTTGCCAGCTTTAAAAAACGACGTTGTTTTTTACCGAGACGCTCTTTCTACTTTCACATTGCTACGCTCCAGCTTACATGAACGACAGAAAAAAGTGAAACATAATAAAACAAAGGCTAGAAACAGTGGAAAGTGAGAAAAGCCTTGAATGGATTTACTCATGGGTTGGCAGGAAGACAAGGCTGGTGTAGTGGTAGTGACGCCTCCACGGGAGACGGGCGTTAGGAACGATTTTGGGTAATCGATTCACCGCACGCGACTGTCGCGGACCACTCATTCGCCTTTATTACAGCTCTAGCGTTCTTCATACAGCTCAATCGATATGCGATCATTATTTTATGCATAATTCTACTATTAATACTTTTGTTCTTGTATTTCTTACCTACTGCTGCATCCTGCTACATTCCTTCGCGCGCGACGCCCCTCTCACCGCGACGCGGCCATTTCGTTCCTAACGCACTACACCCACGCCTCCACTAGAGGTCGTCGTGCGCGAATTCAACTTTATTGTGACGCCCTCCTTTGTGGACTTCCGCTTGCGCAAAGCATAATTCTATCACAAGTTCCACTATTTTCAGAAGTGTCCCTGCCCCGAGGATGGACCTTGTATTCTGCATACTGATGGCGACGTCCTGTGCACGGAATGTCCTTTAGGATATACCGGACGACGGTGAGAACTAGAGCACTTCTTTATTTGTTACAATACTCCGACACATTGTAGGCCATGAGACCAGTCTTTCAACGGGTGCTTCCAAAGTACAGCAACGTTCGTTGAAAACGCAACGACTTTCGTTGTCAGCGCTTGACAGCGTTGAACGCGCGGCGGGTCTCTTGACAACATCCGCGTTAGAGCATGTTATTTTTCAAGCGGTAAACAGATTCATCGGCGGGCTGCGAGGACATTACTAAAAGACAATGCCCAGCGCGCAGCATATTTTCTTTCATAGCATAAGCCTATTTGACGAACATAGGACACATCGAAAAGGGACCGCGTGCATGGACACGGAAAAAGCTTCTTTTCGTTTTCTTTCCTGTAAATCATACGTGCGTTTCACCTAAGCTTCCGACTACTGTGCGATCGCGCTATATGACGCTTTTGCTCTCCCGAATTGTGAAATGTAAGAACAATGTCACATGGACTTGATAGACACGTACGAGTACAAAATACACACGTTAGACAATGACAATTCTGTGGTACGGTATAAGAGAGGGTAAAAGGAGTACTCTACCTTTGCTTCACTTGAAATATCCCTGTGACAATAGTTAGACACCCTGTGGGACACCCAACGTGCTCCGGTGCGAAGGCCGCGACGCAACCGCCGCAAGTAGGGTTCGTCTAGTTTTGTTCAAGTTCTTCTCGCTGCACATGCGTGAATTGGCTATTCTATACTTGTCCTTCGGAGCATATGAGTTTCGGTAAACACTGCTAACATTCAGTTATTTTACCCTCAACATTCCAGATGTGATGAATGTTCGGATGGCTATTTCGGCAACCCTAAAGATGGTATTCCATGCAAAGAATGTGAGTGCTCAGGGAATATAGATCCGAATTCGATAGGTAATTGTGACAAGTGAGTCAATTGCATACTTTATATTTTTGTTATAATGAGAAAAACATTGGAGTCAAACCAGTGCCTTTCTAGGGTTACTGGAGAATGCAAGAAATGTGTCTATAATACATATGGATTCAACTGCGAGAAGTGTAAGCCAGGGTATTGGGGTGATGCACTGCTGGAACCTAAAGGAGACTGCAAAGCTTGCAAGTACGTGTAAACCGGTCAATTACTAGTGAACTTATTTTTATTTGTGTTCATGTGCTTTAATGGATTAATTCAGCTGTTTTGCACCCGGAACTCGTCGGCCAAATCACGATTACACTGTACTGGAGTGTTCCCAGGATAACGGACAGTGCGATTGTCTTCCACATATCATTGGATTCCACTGTGACCAACCAGAGGTAATTTCTCTGAACAGGAAGCTACTTTATAAGTTCAACTCGTTCTGATAGCACTTCAATCTCTAGATTTCATGATTGTATTTATATTATATTGTCGGACGTGATAGTTGGGAGTCCAAATCGGCATTTTTCTTCTCTTCTATACATTTGACTAATGCAACTGTATATTTTATTGGTTTTACGCTCACTTGAATGTTAACACGTTGACGACCGTTTGGTTCATTTGTGCACTACACTTGTCCGCGGCCGACAATTTAGTCCTCATTCGGGCTACACTTCGTAGCGCGCGACTAAGCGCGATCGGATGTGGTGCGATTCACGCGTCGGCTCGCTCGCTCATTCACTTGCTCGGTCTG
This sequence comes from Haemonchus contortus, assembly GCA_000469685.2. NCBI lineage: Eukaryota > Metazoa > Nematoda > Chromadorea > Rhabditida > Trichostrongylidae > Haemonchus > Haemonchus contortus. The sequence goes on along the minus strand of LS997567.1, from coordinate 8,449,934 downwards.
TCGGTCGGTCGGTCGGTCGATCGGTCGGTCGCGGGCCAAATCGTGGACTAAGAAAGCAGCCTTTGGGTCCTGCGTGAATCGCACTTTCCCCCACTGATCTGGTGCGGAGAAGATGCTCGTCAGTGGGCAGTTTAGGTACCCGGTTTTTCACCGATAATGAAAGATAAGGTCTAGAATAGTGCAAATATAACGAAAGGCGCAAAAACGGCGTATAAAAAGAAATACAAGGGTAAAATAAAATAAAATGGGGAGAGGGAGGGGGGTGGGTGGACGAGTTTTGTGCAGGAAAAACGGCGTGAAAGCAGTTGTTGGGCGTGCTGACGCTCTACCCTTTGCCTCTGACACCAGTCACCAACCGCGGATCTCCTCCCCTAGCGCGGCCTCTACGCGCTCCGCTGACTGGTGTCCGAGACGCAGAACACAAAAGGGCGCTGGCACACCCGTCTACATTTTCACCTTCTAATACGTTAAATAAGATAGCTAGGAAATAGGTAGAAAATACACAAGCTAAGAAATAGATAGGAAAAAAGATAAGGACCGCAGCAGCAAGAAGAATGACAGTGAATAATAGAATAGGAGGGAAACATAGCCTCATCACTCGGCGTTCAGCTGATCGGGTGCTGAACGTGTGGGTCCTAGGGCAAACTGCAATTTGTATCGCCTACACACTCTTCTGACAGACCATCGGTCGAGGAGCAGGGATTGCGGGCGATCCCTGAACGGGGCTTCCACCATGCCCTAGCTGTTGAGCTTTTGGATCCGACAGCGTACTTGCTGTTCCCCTTGGGGGGTAAGGGGTATTCTTCGAGGGAGAATTCACAAACATTTTTATCGTAAACTGTGTCTTCAAATAAAGGTAGAAGACACACAAGCGTGTGGTTGAGCTGTCTGGTTGCCCAATAGGAGGGTCGAAATTACTCGCGAAATAGAACTTAACAGATATAAATAGTGTACTGAAAGTACATATTATAGAAACAGCCTGAGCTCCGTTTTATAGCTTTTGTTTCTCTGCTTAATGTGCAACACTTCCTTCAAAGGCACAATTATGATAGGGACTCCGCTTCATGCTAGATTTCCTCCATTAAAATTCATCAACATATTAAACAAAGTCTATTTGTTTTTTAGCATGGTTATTACAATATAAGCTCTGGTGTTGGCGGTCATCCATGCGGTTGTGATCCTCTTGGATCTGAAGACTCATCTTGCGATGTGGTTACCGGTAACTGCAGATGTAAACCTGGCGTCACCGGACGGCAGTAAGTGTGGCTTCTTGTAGTTCTTTAGTAGTGCCCTCAAGCATAGCGCTGTGTAAATTCTTTTGCATTCCAGGTGCGATCAATGCGCACCATACCACTTTGGCTTTGGTGTAAATGGCTGTCAACCCTGTGACTGTCAAGTAATCGGCAGCGAAAGTCGACAATGCGATGTGACCAATGGTGAATCTTTTCAACTCAGTGCACTCTTCTGAATGTGATTGGAATTATTTATAGAACTTTTGGTTCTCTGGTAGATAGAATACGCAGATATCATTGAGTGTGAGAGTAGGCAACACAGTATAAGATTTTGTATGACTAGTATTATTGGCGTGGAAGTGAATCGTAAGGTCAGTGAGCGGATTTGACGCTTTCCCGAATAGTACAATTGCGTGGTAACAGCCACAGACGACTATAAACTCTATTGCCAGTCTTTCCACCACACATATGAGTTTCGAATTGTTTGTTCGATTTTTTTCAAGCATCTGTGAACCTTATAGAAGTTTACCATACTCAATGTAAACAAACGATAGTTATTATGTAAATGCAGCCTGTGCCGCTTGAGCAAGGCTCCATGAGGGTCGTATGCAGGCCGCGGGGAGCCAAAGCGCGGCTTGCCAGTTTGTCCATTTCGACAGCATAACGATCGCCACGGAGACGTTTTTATAGCGAAAACTAATAAGTTCAATCCATCTGAATTAACGACAGCTCTCGAATGGCCCTTTATTACAGGGCAATGTTTATGCCGTGATCATATCCAAGGGCGACGCTGTGATCAGTGTGTGGAGAATCGGTACGACATCAAATCTGGATGTCTTCCGTGTGACGACTGCTACACGTTGATTCAGACCAGAGTAAACGCGTTTCGTGATGGCGTCAGACAGCTTGACAATACTCTTAGGGAAATCATCGAGAATCCAGCACCGGTAATGTGGCCATTAACATTGCCACTTCATTGTTCATACGATGATCTTAGTGGCATACCTGTTTAGGTCAACGACACAGCTTTCGACGACCGTGTGAAGCAAGTCAGCGAAGATGTGCACGATCTTGCTAAACTCGTTGCCAAAAAACTGGGTGAGGGATTTTTTCTCAAGTATGTAAACTTACGTTTGTAATGCGCGTAGGATGTCCTGTCAAGGTCTTCGTTTGCCCCGAACTGTAGTCATTAGAGTAAACATATGCGGTCGAGGAAAAGTTTCCATTTATAAGCATCCATGTTCGACTCTCGATGAATCTTGGCATAACTTTGCATTAACTTTATAAGATTCATATAAAACTTGCTGCCAAGATGGTAAATAAGTTCGTATCAACTTATGTTTCGGCGTTATCGCCTTCTTCAGAGTTGGAAACCTGAAGATAATCGCTATCCATCCTTCATTCAACAGTTCAACTTCAAAAACCGGTTCTTTGGACCTAATGTTTCCCGACCAGACCTAGACGTGTGCTCAGCGGTGTCCCTCAGGGAGGAGTTCTTTCCCCGACCCTTTTTAATATTTATACGCATAAGTTGCCAAGTCTTATATCGTCCTGCGAGGCAAAGTGTGTAGCGTTCGCTGATGATGTTAAGATCTACATGCCAATCACCATCAATGAAGACTGCACCTCCCTGCAACATGCTATCGATGCTGTCTCTTCCTGGTCCAAAGTATGGGAACTACCTCTCTCTATTGAGAAAACGAAGGTGATACACCTCAGTTCTAGAAAATGTTCCAGGGATGATTACTATGAGTACCGTATTGATGGTAATGGTATTGGAACCGTTGATGGGGTTGTTGATTTAGGATTTATGGTCAAACCGGATCTCTCTTTTGATAGTCATTGTGAGATGATTGCCGGTAAAGGGCTCAATGCCGTTCCTAGACTATTCAGAGCTCTGACTACTAGGAATCCCTCTGTACTGCTTCAAGCCTTCAAGGCCTATGTAAGGCCTCTGGTGGAGTAAGGCACTGTTGTGTTTAGCCCACACAAACGCAAAATTATCGACAAAATTGAAAAAGTTCAAAACAGTTTCACGAGGAAACTGATGATCAGGGTGGTTGGATTTATGTACGACAGCATTCCCTCTGCCGCACAACGTAATGCCAATTTCGGCCTCCGTTCATTTTGCTGATCAGAGCTTCCACTACCAGAAATGGTCCGTTCAAACTGCTTCTTTCCAAATCTCGACTGAATTGCCGTTCGCACTTCTTCGTTAATCGCATTCACCCACTTTATTTCGCCCTTAGCAAAAAGAAAAGCATACCTATCAGTCTTTCGAGTTTCAAAAAATATCTCAATGAGCATCTAGAGCCATGATGACTTTCTCGTTTCTTGCAGTTTTATTTTTATTAACATCAACCTCTCCTACGCTTTTTTTAACTACCTCTTACATAAGTGTGGTTACTGTGCGCTTTTGTTCCTGGAGATTGTGTTTTTCTTTTTTTTGCTAACTGATTATGTCACATGACTCACGTCATGTAATAAATAAATAAATATATATATATATATAATGTTTCAAAATGGGCATGATATCCCTAAACATTTAACCCACCTCCAGCAACAACCATTACCCATTACAACATTACAGCAAAAAATACTTGAAGCATTTTTCATCAATGCAAGGTCCCCAAAAATTAATAGGAAGGACGAGTGCCTAGCCGTAGCTAGTGAACTCGCGCCTTTTTCTGACTTATGTGGGTCTTATACGCCTCCGGTATCACGGCGAGAGGGATAGGGCATATCATTTTAACCCATTGACGACCGCGTGGCCCGTATACGGGCCACACCATATCGTGCTCCTGGGACCGCGTGGCCCGTATACGGGCCACAGTAGTATACTTCATGTATAACATTCACTTTCAATTTTTTTGACGCTTTCGAGTATAAAGCAGGATTATGACCCTCTATAGAATCTTGGGGCGCTGTGGTCCGGTTATCATTGACTTCCGTCCATAGTAATGAAAGAAAACAAAAGCATCTCTGAGGGCAGCGATAAAGGAGCAAGACCAAAGTTTATAAACTAATAAGTTACATGCACTTCTTATGATAACTCAGAAAACATTCCAAACAAAAGTATTTGTGGCATTTGTTGCACCTTGTCGAGACTTTTTTTGCATGGTTCATGGCATAAGTGCGACCTTTTTCTTCTCGTAGTTCCTTGTAGCAACCTGTGCATCTTCTTCTGTTTTCCTTTGTGCGGCTCTCAGATCTTTCCAATTTGTGGGTCGCTCTCGGAGATGGAGGTTCACTGAACGCATCCTGAAGTAAAGATTCCACTATGTTCATCTTAAATTCGTTGAGTTGGGTATTTCCTATTGCGTCACAAAAAAGCCTCCACGAGTTAACGACTGCTGTTTGCGTGACAAAGTGGAAGAAAATTCTGATATACCATTTTGTGGTGCGACGAACAAATGGAGAATAAGCCGACATCTGGTCACTTTGATCGACAAATCCTTTTAGCTTGTTGTAGTCTTCAACGACCATGGGTTTGTTCGATGAACCACGTTCTCCATCATGCGCAGTTGATATCATCAAAAGTTCTCTCTTATCCTTCCATTTCAACACCAGAATACCATCCTTATTCTGTAGACAGTATAGCTCTCCACGTTTTAATTTCTTCTCTTTCACAACTAGTGGAATTCCACGACGGTTTTTCCTCAAGGTAGCAACTAGATGAGTTCTTCTTTCCAGAAGTTTTTTCGCTAGTCCAATCGAGCTGTACCAGTTATCACAACAAAGCTGTCTGCCGCTGTCTAGTAGACCACTCATCAGAGAGAAGACGACAGTATCTGCAAGTGGTCCGCTGCGTGTGGTTTTGCCCGCGTAGATCATTGATCTCCATGTATAGCCACCTCTCGTGCAAAGCTTGAAGATCTTTACGCCATATCTATGTCTCTTTGACGGTATATACTGTCGGAAAACGATACGTCCCCTGAATGGTACAAGCGATTCGTCTATGGTTACTTCTTTTCCAGGTTGAAAAATTCTTTCGCAGTTGCCATTGAATATATCAATAAACGACTTTATCTTATACAGTCGATCTCCGTCTGGTGCACTGTTGTCACAGAAATGAAGAGAGCGTAGCAATTGCTCAAATCGGTTCCTGGACATAATCTTACCAGCGAATGGATGACCTCCTAGCGCTGGACGTGTGCTTCCGGACGGACGTGACGAGTCCCGTAGTCTGGGCATTTTCACAAGTCCCATCTGAATGCACAGTGCGATGAACTTCTTCAGCTCTTCTTTATTAGTTTCCACGAAGCTAGAGTCCTTGTGCGACCCGTATCTATTTGTTTCCGTTTCTATAAGCGTCAGAAGATTGTCGTCGTAAGTAAGCAAGCTTGAGGTACCTTACATATTATAAGGGACCTCAAGCTCGGATAACTGCACCAGCGAATCCACTTGATTGCAAAATACTAAACTACTAAAGCGAAGGGAATATGAGTAAAACCATGATTGGCCGGGTGTCATGCTCGGGCATTTATATCCGGTCTTCACAGGTGGCTGCTTTCGAAGAACTCCAAAGTAAAGCTCAGATGTTCAGCTCTTTTCTGAATTCTTTCGGAGTTCATACAGCTTTTCTGTGCCGAAGAAATTTACAGCTGTTCTATGATGAAAGTGATGTCAGATGAAAGTGTGTGTTTTTTCATCGCCTTTCCCAAATTTGTAAGTCGTAGATCGCCACAGTATAGCCGATGATTTGAAAGAAGCCATTCTGATTTTATATGTTTCTCTGAGTTTCGATGGAGTCGGGTCTAGGGCACATTTAGAGACAATTTTGTAGAAGTTTCCTATATCTTTCAGAACACTAAAAAGCAACAATGGATGCCATAACGACAGCACTGTTTGTTGTGTACAACTTATCTTTTCTTCCTTGTCATTTTTATAAAATTTTTTGTTTGGTGAAAGTGCACACAAAAAGTAAGTTTGCTCCTGGGACCGTGTGGCCCGCCGGCGGGCCACAGACGGAGCCCGCGAAAAACGCGCTCGGTCCCACAAGCCAGACACGCTAAAAAGGCGCGGTCGCCAATGGGTTAAGCTACCCCAAGTCCCTATGAGTTAGTTTAGCGGCGGTCGTTCAAATGAACGGTTGTTGCGGGAGGTGGGTTAAGTGTTCAGAGATATCATGCCCATTTTGAAACATTAGGTCTAGGGAACCGGTTTTTGAAGCTGAATTGTTGAATGAGGGATGGATAGCGATTATCTTTAGATTTCCAACTCTGAAGAAGGCGATAACGCCAGAACGTAAGTTGATACGAACTTATTCACCATCTTGGCAGCAGGTTTCCTTACTATATATAAACGGCAAACGCCCGTTTGTCTGTTTTTCTGTCTGTTTGTCTGTAACACTATCTTATATGGTGCCGTTGGGAAATCAACTGAAACAGCTCAGATAGGTTGGAACAAGTGGGAAATGAGGTTGAAACAAGTGGGGAGTGAGCCGGGCTCCTTGAGTACACGTGACCTAAGCTAGGCCCCACCCACTAGGGGCGGGGCTTGCGCGGACAGTGTAGCCCACTGGAATCTGTAACTCCTTTGCTCCTGAGCCTAGAGTATTCAAATTTGGCAGAGATGCAGACGGCAAGATGGAGAAATTAATGACAGGTGGCAGGTGTAGGCTCCGCCCACTGGGGGCGGGGCTTCCTCAAAAATAGTCAATTTGGACCTGGGTGGTTCAAATTTGGCAGAGATGTAGGCGGCAAGATGGGAAAACTAATGGTGGGTGACTTCACCGACCGGGGTCGGGGTTTGCGTGAAAGTACCAAACATGGACCTGCCTGTCACGACATAAATTTCATCAAACAATATATTGGCCAACGAGATCGTCGATGCGTAGGCTATCAAATGCCTACTGCGACGGGTGCAAATAAATGTCAGAGTATTAACAAATTTCATTCTCATCTCCAATGAAACGGAGGCATTCCACAATGGTTAGGGATAAACAAGAAACTGATGATTTTAAGGTCCTTCCCATGGCTTCTTGGATTGTCTCAGTTAGTATATTTATGAACGAATGTTAATGATTGCCAAACGACGCTATTATTTATGGTGGGAGAACGGTACTGTCCATTTTTTGGAAGAGGGTGGTTACTGTGTTGCTAAGACGATTACGCTCCAAGTTATCTTCGCGGAAATTCATTTATCGCAAGCCATGAGACGCGCACGGTATCGTGCGCAGCAGGCCAACTGGTTATATAAATCTCATAAAATTAATGCAATGTTTCCATTTATTTTGAAGAGGTAAACAAGAGCGTACGATGAGACTTTATCCAAGGTAGAGTCTCTTAAGGCAGAACACCAGGATAACCTTGTCCTGGCTGGTGAGAATGACTCTTCTGAGTACGCTCTAAGTTAAAGTAGTACCCACGTACTGGGCCAAACTCTCACGCAAAGAAACAGAAATAAGTTGGGCATGTTGTGATTCTATCGCCAAGATAATGGGGTCGCGCCGCGCTCACGACCAGGGACCAATTGCGATTGAAATTTACAACTTTTGTCGTGAGCATGCAATGACAACACCGTAGTGAGGCTTGGTTTTCCTTCCAAGACTTGAGACTTTGTTATTGTTACATTGGCTCATTGGCTTGCGTTGCATTCTACATTTTACGGCGTGGTCTAATTACCTCTCGATAGTATCGCACGTCCCTCTAAGTTGGATGAGTTCGCTCATGGTGCTTCGGTGGCCGAGAAGCGTTACTGGGTGTTCGAAAAAAACATCTTGTTCCATTTTTCGTCAGTGGAAGGGAGATTACTCTGCTGACCATTTCCTCCACCACCATGCAGCTGCAATACAGTTTTTGTGCTTGCCTTTTATAGGCACTGCCTTAACGGGTCAAGCTTCATTCGCCAGCTGTACTACGCGCGGGTCATTCGCCAGCTGTACTACGCGCTGGAGAAAAAAGTTTGAAATCCGATTGAACTGATTGCAAAAAGCCTTGTACAGCACATTTCGAAACAGAACAAGATTTCCAATCAAGTAGTTATGTTTCAGAATCTGACGACTCCTTTCTGGTTGGACAAGTCGCTCAGCTACGGAAAGACGTCGCAGATGCATTGATGAATGTGAAAAAAGTGGACAAAATGATGGCATCAGCCCGTGGAAAAGTTGAGCAAACAGAAGTCGGACTTCAACGGTGGAAGATCATCAACGGTTCATATTTTCAATTTTTTTTTGTTACATTCTTGTCCTCCCTAATTAGCTCTGCTTACTTCGACCAGCCCAAGCGGCCAAAAACAGAACCACTCCTGCTGAGTATTTCTGCTGAAACGAAAAGTAATGCAGCCAGTCCTGTTGAGTCAAATCTCCAGTGTACCTCCCGCGAACCTTCCCGTAAACCCTGGGGAAGTGCATGAGCTCCTGACGGTGCCTGAGCATGCTTACAATGAAGTTCAACGTGGAGTTCGGTACCAGTAGAATGCCAGGCGTTCTACCCCATTAAAGTGATGGAAGTGATTTTTATGTGAATAACCTATAGGAATTTCATTCCTCCCTGAAGCCGCAAAACAGCTTTTGCGATCATACCAACATTTGCAACTGCTTTTCCCTGACTAGACATACAACGCAGCGTTCCCATGCATTACTTCTTCGTCGTTTTTTTTACTTTGCTTTCAGTTAGCTTTGTGTTAAAATCAGTTGGTTTGCCAGGGTCGCCGTTATGCCAGAAGAATCGGTAGGGACCCACGGGCAGTGCCAGATAAGTGCGCGGATTTGCTGCGCCTCATTCTCCTGCTAATAGTCTATCTAAAGATTGCCGCTACTTAGCCAAAGAGAACACCTAGCAAGGCTTGTCGCCTGCTGTTAGTAGGCCTACTGGTGCGAGATTATTTGTAAAGAATGCAGTGAAACCGAATCTTCTTTCTAGGAATAGGGTATTGGTTTTGGACATATGTTTATCTTTGCTTTATATTTGTCAGCATAGCTAAAGCAAGGTTCAGCTACATTTCCTATGATCACATATTCTATAAGATGTGCACACCCAACATTTTGTTGATTTGGGAATACCATTCTGTAACCTGCGACCTTCACCATTCGATTCCTTGTGTGCGATACCCTACGAACACTTATTCTGAGAGAGCATCGTAGCTGCTAACATAATTTCTTATTAAAGAAAAATTTCCTCTTTGTTTCAAAAGTATGTGCACACTTGACAAGAAACAAAAATATAACCGAGATCAGTAACCAATAGGGCTACCTAAATTTCTGTAAAGGTTATCGACTACGACGAATCGTTTGAGAATGGTTTCGCTGCGGTAGGTTCTTTAGTTACCTTTGAAATGAAAAATTCTGAGTGTGCGCATACTTTTCGAACGGCGACTGGGCCGCTCTTTTTCATACATTGCTAGATTAATTCGAGACCCTGGCAGCTATTGCACACAACCTATTCCTGGCCGTCCACGCATTTTGACTGCTCAGGACAACAGGAGAATAGCCCGTCTTAAGGCGAATACTTCTTTGAGTCAGATCCGAGCTCAGATTGGTTTATCAGTCTTGCGTACGACCGTTTGGCGCTCTATCCGCTCTGATGAGTATATCACACGAGAGACGATGGAGAAGGCTACTCGACTCAGTACTCGCCACAAGCTGACAAGGCTGGAGTTTGCTCGCCCAGACCCTCCAAAATTCCTTCTCGAAAACACGAGTGGCTCGGCCAAGGTCCCTCCAGTAATGAGGGAATCCGTCCGGCCCGTCGCGATTGAACTTCTTTTCACCAGAGAAGATCACCTAAGAAGAAAATGGGTACAACACGTTGTTTGTTTTGAAAATAGGAAAATCCTGAGAATTCTCGAACAACCGTACCTTGTTATATGACGTTGCCATGTTTTTACAAGCAAACTCCAGCCTTGTCAGCTTGTGGCGAGTACTGAGTCGTATAACCTTCTTCATCGTCTCTTGTGTAATATACTCATCAGAGCGGATAGAGCGCCAAACGGTCGAACGCGAGACCAATACACCCATCTGAACTCGGATCTGACTCACAGACAAAGAAGTATTCGCCGCAAGACGGGCTATTCTCTTGTTGTCCTGAGCGCTCAAAAGGCGTGACGGCCAGGCATAGGTTGTGAGCGATAGCTGCCAAGGTCTCGAATGAATCTAGCGATGGGTACTTCCCATTTAAGTCCATAACCCTGTTCATGAAGGCGTGGAGGCCAGGAAAAAATAAAAAGGGTGAGCAAGGCCTAATGCGTGCTGCATGCGTAAACTTAGCTTGGCTCCGGCTTCGATTAGCGGGGCGTTCGTTGAAATGAAGGCTACTTTCCAAAAATAAATATAACTCTGTTCAGAAAAGTTCTAGGACGTGCTAAAAAAGTGGTAAGACATAATAGAAGAAAAAGTGCCACTTCTGGGATTTGACCAAATGTGGTCAAATCCCAGAAGTGGCACTAAAGTGGACGGGGCACAGATAGAAAATTTTTGACTCAGAAACGTTCTGGGATGCAGGAAAAAGGGTAAGATGTAAAAGAACAAATGCGGTCGCACTAAAAAGGAAGGTGCTTAGGTCAAAATTTCATAACTCTGTTCGGATACGTTCTAGAACGCTGGAAAAGGTGGCTAGAGATAGTAGAAGGAATGTGGTCAAATCTCTAAGGAGGGCATGCTTTGCAGTGATGGGGCGGAGTTAAGATCAAAAAGCATAACTATGTACGGATACGTTCTAGAACGCGGCAAAAAGGTGGTGAGAGGAATGGAATGAGTGTGGTCAATTCCCTGAAACGGACGGGTTAGCACTAAGGTGGGCGGGGTGAAGATCAAAAATTCGTAACTCTATTCAGAAGCGTTCCAGAACATGGAAAAAGTGGCCCAAGGCTAAAGAAGGAGTGTGGTCATATTGGTGAAGTAGGCTAGGCTTACACTAAAATGGGTGGAGCGAAAATCAAAAGTTCACAACTCTGTCCTTAACGTTCAAATATCGTTCTACGTGCGGAGTCATCATTAGTAATTACCTATGAAATCATCCACTTACCATATATAGGGAATTTGTGTCTCTCAAAATACGGTACTACCTTAAGAAGTCGGGTCAAATTTGGGATGGCTGGATCGGTCAGGATCAAGAGAGCACATATTATTAGGTCGTGAAGAAAGTTCTTGCGTTTTTGCGCCTCAAACTTCAAATGTACATATCTCGGCTTGAACAAAACTTTACCAATCGAAATAACAACCATTACTATCGACACACTTTTGGTAACAAGGACCAAGTTAGTTTACCCCATTCGCGTAGAAGTCCGGAGATCTAGAGGCGGTGAAATCGTCGAATGCCGTGGCAGCATCATGTTGGGTTTTGAAGCATTTCTCCTTGAGGAAGCCGGCGAGATGTTTAAAGAAATGGTATTCTGTGGGGGCAAGGTTTGGGGAATATGGTGGATGCGGGAGAGTTTCATAGCCTAGCTCCATCAATTTTCTCAGGGTAAGTTGTGCGACGTGGGGCCGAGGGTTGCCGTGAAGTAGAGTTGGCCCCTTCCTATTCACCAGTGCCGGGCTCATGAGCTGGAGTTTTCGATGCATTTCGTTAATTTCTTGACAGTACTTTTCGGCTGTTACGGTTTCATCCGTATTCATGAAGCTGTGGTGGGTCAGCTCGACTGCAGACCACCAAACCAGCACCATGACCTTCTTTCCATGCTGCTTCGGCTTGGGAAAATGTCTTGGGGCTTGATCCTTGCCCAGCCACTGGCCTGATCGTCGCCGGCTGTCGTACAGAATCCTTTACTCATCACACGTCAAAATACGGTCAAGAAATGGATCGTTCCTGTTGCGCAGAGAAGCAAGGCGGAGGCGAGCTCGTAGAGCGGTCTTTCTTGTGCTGGGTCAACTCATGCGGCACCCACTTATCAAGCTTCTGCGACTTCCCGATCTCCTGCATGTGGTTGCCAACCATCCTGCTGGAAACACTCAATCTCGAGCCAATATCCTTCAGCGTTGTACGTGGATTCTCTTCCACTAACGCTCTCAATTGTTCGTTGTCAACGGCCGATGGCCGACCACTACGCTCATCATCTTCCAGGCTCTCATCGCCGGTACGGAATTTTTTAAACCACCACTGTGCTGTGCGTTGATTCGTCGTACCTAGATCCAAGTCATCGTTGATATCCCGGTCCGTTTCCGTCGCACTCCTGCCCAATTTGAATTGGAAAAAAAATCGTGCGGATTTGTCGTTTGTCCATGCTGATTTCGGCCTTCTAAAAAACCCCAGGAATCACTCCAGGGCAAAACCGATTATATACTTGGATAGAGCAAGAAATGCGCTTCAGGATGGTATAAAACTTGCAAAAACTCCAACAGTAAATAACACCGCGGCGAGCATTTGAAAATTGGGCGTCAAAAATCGCAAGAACTTTCTTCACGACCTAATAGTTTAAGGGAACATTGCTCAAGGGGGCGGAACATTCATCGGAATGAGTGGTCCATTGAGAAAACTTCAATATTTTGTTCCTAAAATTCCACACACTGAGAAAAATGGGCAAAGCTCAAGAATAGGCCAAGAAATCGGACGAAGGAGTCCCATCTGTGGTAAGCGGAAAAATCTCGAATTTTCAGCGAAAATTATAGCCCGCCGCAGCCCTCGAAAGTGAGTGTGTGGAGCCCAGATGGTTATATTATAGAATAAAAAGTGCGCTGAAAAGGATTGGGTTGGGTGTCGCCGACATGTTGAAATGCATTCTTGCTATCCGTACTGTAGATAAAGCGCTCGCATCTGTATGACGCACACGAAATTTGGTACTACTTGAAGAAGCACCTAATGAGATAAAGCTAATTCAGATGTGGGTGCTGTAGGCCGAAACGGAGCACATGTCAGCTCAGGGGAGCTCCGCCTATGAGGGTTGGAACATGCATCGAAGAAGGCGATGGGAGGTTGAATCTTATCGATATGGCTCAAGAAAAACCCATATAAACAAAGTTCAGGAAGGGGTGAATCACTGAAATGGACGCGTTGGGCGGGGTGTCTTAAAATCGGGTGATACTTGCTAAATAGTATGGGTCGATTTCACTTTAGCATTGGGTCAGGGTGTGCTCGGGGCCTGCTTTCAAGAGGGAAGTGCACTTTACAAAAGTTCTTAGCTGAGGTAAAAGCGTTATATAATCCGGAGAATAGTGCATAGAGACTGCTGAGTCGCAAGCGGTAAAGTTTTCATTGTGAGAGGAGCGTGCACCCAGATGGGTGGGGCTGAGATTAAGCCATAACAATGTGTAGAAGTGGCTGTTGCAGAAAGGGCGGTCAAGTTTTCATAGTGGGCGAAGCGTGTGCTGAGGTGGGCGGGACTAAAATCAATAATTCGCAATTCTGTTCAAAGCGATAGTAGTTGTTCCGCACGAGTAGCCCAGCGGTGAGTAATAAGTGCTATTCAAGAATGACTACCTAGTTGCAGCCTTCACCTACTTTTCTATTTACAAAACTGACTTACGAACGCCCGACTCCTGCGAGCTTGATTAACGCTGCGCTATTAATTACCACTTCTATACAATCTTCGTCACAGCTTACAATCTGGAGCGTGCTGCCGCATGTCCCTTCCCTACTTTCCTGCCACCGCACCGTTGCCCTATTGCTTGAGTGACAATCTGGAGCGTGCTGCCGCATGTCCCTTCCCTACTTTCCTGCCACCGCACCGTTGCCCTATTGCTTTTTTCTATCTAGAAACTTTGCAAACGTTCTACCTTCTTCTAACACTGATTATTTTTCAATATGTCCGCCCAATTTGACTGATCCTCATCCTTCTGATCAAAACTTCTTTCCATTTCGCTGAACGAGCGCTAAACCTCATATAGCTCTTTTGATGTAGGATTTTATGACACATGGTCCATTTGTGGAAAACCTTTGACGAATTCGGATTCTGCAGAGTTTCTTTAGTTCCATGGTCTAGAGTATTTATTTACCTTATTATTCGATAAATACTAAAAGTATTCTTATTCAGAACAAGCGAGACGAGAGCTAGAAAATGCTCAGCACTACCTTGAGACTGAGGGTAAAACACAGTGGGAATTGGCCAAAGAAGCTAGCAAGAAGTACGGAGAACAGAGCCAACAAGTAAGAGAGGTTGTTTTCTAAATCTCTCCTCGTGCAATGGCAGCTACTAATCAAGTCAGCAACATATAACGGCCATACCAGTCGGTACTATATTAGGGTATAACTTTCACGGCCAAGCGATCGGCGACCATGCGTTTTACTTAGTCTGTAGGTGCTAAGGTGTGTTCAAATGAGAGTGAAATAGTTGCTACTCCCCAACTAATCTGTGAATTGGTAACAATAATCGCACAAAACTTTCAGATGTCTAATCTTGCTCAAAATACACGAGAAGAAGCCGATAAGCACGAACAACAATCAAAAGATATTGAAAGACTTGCTGAAGACGCGAATTTGAAGGCGAAGAAGGCTCATAAAGAAGCTCGAGATGCAATCTACGGAGGTTGTTTTTCATCATACGGCTCTTGCTGATTAGATTCCACATTCATACAGTGACACTTTTTCAGGTGAACAAGTTTCACAGCAAATCGCTGAAATGGAAGAGCGGCAGGCACAGTTAAACGAAACGCTTGGGAGGTGCGCTTAGTCAGATTTCCAATAGTTTTCAACGAACAAATCCAGATATTTTTTGTTGTTATGGGCGTGTTTCACACTGGTTTGCAACCCGTCAGTGACCCCCAGTATTGTATTGCATGAATGAACAGTCGTTTTGAGCTGTTCATAATTTATTTAGGACGTTAGGCTTGGCTCAGGAACAGAAAAAGGCCGCTGCTGCCGCTAATCAGGCTGCTGCCGAGGCGCTTACGACAGTGGAAAGCCTTCGTCTTCCCAATTTTGACCCACAACAGGTGTGTTCAATTTTCGTCGATATACATAGGTGAAACTTTACTCTATACGAACTTGAAAGGGCAAGTTTTAAGCTGAAAGCAGACGCGAAAGCAATCAGTGTCGATGCTAAAGTGGCCATCGAGAATACCAAGAAGGAAACGGAAAATAACAAAGAAATCCTAGAACAGGCTGCTAGGGCAGCTGCTGAAGCCAGAGATGAATTACAGAGCGCTGAAGATCAGCAACAGGTGAGACGTCTTCTACTTCCACATTGCAACAGCCGTAAAGGTGACGAGGGACCACTCCTTGACTTTATTGTCTTTCCCTGTAGTAGAGCTCCGTTATTTGCATTCTCACCCTATTTCGTGCTTCGGTAGCATCTTGCAGAACATTTGGAGAAGCTTTGACACCAGGTTTTCCAAAACCGATCTTCATTCTCGTAAGGAGCATGCTCTCCTTTAAATAAACAGCCTACGTGCTTTACTTTATATAATCCATAAGTTTGTGTGTCTGTTTGTATGTGTGTATGTATGTATGTTTGTCTGTCTGTTACACAGTCCGGTTTTACATGAAAAAACACCTTTAGAGGTCGGGGCAAGTTCGGAATGGGTGGAGCCCAAGACGAAATTAATAAAGCACATACGAGCTCTGAGGAGCTCCACCTACGGGGGGCGGGGCAAGTGCCGGAGTCGGCTTTGCCAACAGTTCCAGACACTGGGGAAAAATGTTCAAAGGTGAGGATTGCGTCAACAAACCAGGTGGAGGAGCCCCGCATGCTGTTTGCGGAGCTTCCTCGAAATGGGCGGTACTTTTGAGATGTATTCATAACTCGATTCAATTGAGGCGCAGAGGCCAGGGAAAAAAAATAAAAGTATGAGCAGGGCCTCATACGTGCTGGGCATGCGTAAGCTCAGTGAAGCCCCGCCCACGGTGGGCGGGGCCTGCGTTGAGACGAATGACACTTTTCAAAAATGAGTGCAACTTTGCTTGGAAACGTTCTGGGACGCGGCAAAAAGATATTAAGGTGTAAAAAGCAAATGTGGTCAAATCCCAAAAACGGGTGGGATTGGCACCAAAGTAAGCGGGGCTTAGATCAAAAATTTATAACTCTGTTCAAGAACTTTCTGAGTTGCTGCGAAAAGGTGTTAAGGTGTAAAGGAACAGATGTGGTCAAATCCCAGAAGTGGGCAGAGTTGATACTGAAGTGGGCGGGGCCTAATCAAAAATTTATAAGTCTACCTAGAAACATGGGATGCGGAAAAAGTGGTAAGATGTAGTAGAACGAACCCGGTCAGATTCCAGAATGGGCGGGATTGGGACTGAGGTGGGCTTACATCAAAATTATTATGTCTTTTCAGATGCGTTTTAGAACGCAGGGAAAGGTGTCTGAAAGTAATAAAAGTAACACGGTTCGAAGTCTGAAGTGGGTGGCGTTTGCAAAGAGGGGGCGTGGCTGAGAACAAAAGTTTATGCATCTGTCCTTCACACTAACCCTGACCACATAGGCGTACAACTAGGAGATACCACTGAACTTTTTCAAAAATTAGGCTATAATTTTTTAAAATTTATCATCCATGGTTCCACCCACAGTGGTTCCTTCTACGTTAGAGCGAAAGCGCTACATTGACTTCAGTCCTCATAAAACGAATTCTACAATAGCCGCGGCTCCCTACAACTACCCAAAGGGGCTGTTCTTTCAAGGTTACTGTTCATGACCACCCGCAGCCCAAACTACCCAGGGATTCTTCGACTACATGGACTGCAGAGGTATTTGATCCGGATACATCGGAGTACTCTTCATGGCCACATACAGTACAGCCCCATTTCACATCCCAAAAAAATGATGGCCGCTACAGATGTGTCAGGGAAGAGGCTCAGATGACGAAGGTTCTTAACGAAAATCAGAAGCTCATGTGGCTCCGTCCTGTATGGCTAGAGCCCCCAGCGCACGCAACAGCGTGCGTAGCCGCCTGTTTATTTTAAAATGTGCAATATTAACAAATAATAGCTATAATAATATCATTAATAATAATAAAGTTTCCAATCCATAAGATCAATATCAGTTCACTCGAACTGCCAAAGAGGTCAGCAGCCATTCAATTATGCGAGGTCAGCCCACAGGCGAGTGGGTGGATGTGCGAGGAAGATACGAAGTACGTGGAAGTGGGACTAAATGCCGCCTCCCAGAAAAAAAGAAGCCGCGAAAATTTTGCAATAAGTATGCTTGAACCTAGTAGGGAACCTCGCGCGGCGCAGCTCACTGTGATCTCAAAATGACGTTGCAGTACCGCGAGCAGGGATGGTCTTTCAGGACGTGGGACGCTTCCTGAAAGTGGTTTCTTGCATGGTGTAGGGGCATGAGCACCGAGTGCAGAACTATGGTCCATTTCCGCTAAATGGCCTTCTGAATGCCAAAGAAGGAGTGAGAATGATTTTGTCAGAAGTTGCCGTTTTAACCCACCAAGCGTCGCTTGTTTCATTCACGGCCTCGACTGTCCGCACAGTAGAAGGCGCCAATGGAGTATGCATTGAAAAAAGCGTGAACGGTAGCCAAAAAAGGGAGCCACATGTCGAGACATGTTGAAAATTGCGGGTAAGTTTCATATGTGCTCTCCACGGTTGAGCTGCTGACAGCGACCGATGGTGTGGTGGATAGCAATGTGGACTTCGAGTTGGAACGACTAGGCTGGGTTGATGGCTCGGATCCCTGGGGCTATATCGTTTTTGCATTTTATGCTGCCACCTCGAGATTGGCTCCACATTGCACCAGGGCCAAGCCAGTGCCTGACTGGTCATGGTCGTGACGAGGACTAGCGACCTCTACAACCTCTACAAGTCGTTGGAATTTGATGTGTGGAGCATCATCGATGGAGGAGCTTCCAGGCTTCACACTCCCATGAGTATGAAGCGGTCTCTTCATTTCTCTTTCATATGGTTCCCGTTCGATGGAAGCTATCCCCGACCTCGTTCGTCAATGCAAAGACAACAGGATCCCCATATTCATTTTAGCTCCCGATTCCGACCTTTCTCTGGGCGTCAACGCCAACTTCTGCGGGGAAACCAATCAGATTCTCTTACAACGCGTTTTCTTGCTAAGGCATTCATGAGCATTGAGCTTGATATAAAAAAGCTGTCACCCTGAAGGAAATCATTCTAGCGCCGGATTACTAGATTAATGACCAGGTGAAGGGTTTGGGCGATACCTGTTCCCAACAAACAATCCCCCAGCTCCCGCGTCCTGCTATGAAGGACTGGTAGGACGCGATCAAGAAGGACATTGCTGAAGTCGAGGTTGCTGCAGAAGATACTGATCGTAAGAAGAGAAGGAAATGGATATGACAAACCAAGACAGTAAACAAAAACCCTTCAACGGCGCGAGTTCAACGCTAGGGTCAAAAGCGGTGAAATCATCGAAATTAGATGCGACTTTCATCAGTTCTGAAGGAATTCGGTCGAAATAAAACAATCAAACCATTACTGTCCAAATCATCGAAAGAATTGTATGGGCTGTGCAAAGTCCATACAATGTTCGAAGACCAGATGGTATGATATCGAGTTTTTTGACTACCGAACCGATATCATACCAATTTACCAACATTTTACCAGCTGAATGAACTATCGATGCGAGGGATGAAAAAACAGCCGAAGTGATGAAAAAACTACGTGAGGAAGTTGAGGAGGGGGGGGGGGGAAGAGGGGACTCTTGGGAGTGTGGAGCCTGGAAGCTCCTCCACTGCTAGTGCTCCACACATCAAATTCTAACGTCTTGTTGAGGTTAACCCTGGTCCTGGTCACGACCATGACCAGTCAGGTACTTGCTTTGGCCCTGGCGCAATATGGAGTCAATCTGGAGGTGCCACCATAAAATGCAAAAACGGCAAAGCCCCGGGGATCCGAGCCATCAACCCAACCTAGTCGTTCCAACTCGAAGTCCAAATCGTTATCCACCACACCATCCGCCGCTGCCAGCAGCTCAACCGTGTAGAACACATATGGAGCTTCCCCACACTTTTCAACATGTCTCGACATTGGCTCCCTTTTTTTGGCTACGTTCACGTTATTTTCAATGCGCAGTACACTTTCGCCTTCTACTGTGCGGACAGTCGACGCAATGAATGAAACAAACGACTCTTAGTGGGTCAAAACGGCAATTTCTGACAAAATCATTTCCACTCCTTTTTTTGGCATTCAGAAGGTCATTTAGCGGAAATGGACCATAATTCTGTACTCAGTGTTCATGCCCCTACGCCATGCAAAAAACCATTTTCAAAAGGCGTCCCACGCCTTGATAGGCTTTCATTAAAAGCGTCAGTCGAGCGAACGATTTGCACTAGTCCGTGTTTTCTCCTCTTTGGCCTGATTGCCGTGGACCAAGCGCAATCATCTAGTCAACATCAATCACTTTCACTAACGCAATGCCCAATTGTCGACAGACGCGCACAAAGAAGCGCACCCCTGGCTACACTAGGTGCACTACACTAGGTGCACTACACTAGGTGCCCGCGTGCAACATTTGTATGTCCAAATGGTGCAACTCCTACAGCCTCTGCAACGCCGTGAGAACTTTTCCACCTCTGGGTGTGTACGTTGGCCGAGCCGGTCTTGGAACCTCTGTTACTTCCTATCTGCGCCGTGTTTTGACGGTTTTCTGAGGGTTCCTTATGCTAATTTTGGGGTCACAAGTGCGCCCTTTTGCAAATTCTCAAAACGATTCTCATCATGTGTTGTACCTTTGAAGCCGACAAGTCTTGAAACGAGACTCGCTCCACACTCTAATGACATTCACTTCCTTGAAGGTATAATATGATAACGATACATAGGATTTGCGGAATTTTTATAGCAATGAAATGTAGCAAATAGAAAATCAAAATAAGCGTACGCGTTCCCATAATACACTAACTTATAGCTGTTCTAGGCAAAGGACAAGTAAGCTCAAAAAAACTTATTTGTGAGGGGGGTCATTCCCCTATTTTTTCGATTTCTAAACTCTTTCAGTTTTCCTGTTCCTTTGAAAATCGGATTTTCCTTTTCCCGCGTGATATGACAGAGTTCCACCACGAAGTTTTTATCGGTTTTTTCGTTTTTTTTGTGTTTTGCACAGTTTTAAGCCAAATCTCTATAGGCTTTATACACACCTCATTCCTATGCAGGCTCTCTTATGTTACTGCTAATAACTATCACAGCTTCCGTTCTTATTGAGTGATGTTGTACTTGAAACATTTCTAGGTTTCCGATGCCCTTCTTGCTGATGTCGATGCTGCAAGAGCTCGAGCTGATGATGCGCTCAAGGTGGCTGAAAATACACTAAAAGACGCGGAGAGAACGTTGGAGACCCTCAACGGTGTGTGCCTTCAAACCGAATGGCTTTGCCACTTCAAGTCTGCTATTTTCAGCGTTCAATGAACGAGTTGAGAAGTCAAAGGCGGCTGCTGCTGAGCAGCTGGAAAAACTTGCTGAGATAGAGGAAGCAATAAAGAAGGCTGAGCAAGTGACAACGGAAGCTGAAAACGCCATCGGATCAGCTGCTGTAGATGCAGCTCAAGCCAAGTTCTTGGCACGTCAAGCTGGTGAGGATGCGGAAATGATTAATGAGGTCAGTTTCCCTGAATGTGAGTGTATTGTGTTTGAGTTCGAGTTCGGGTACAACCCTTCGGGTCGTCCCTTTTTCTCCGTCAGGCAACGACATCATTTTTGTATCACCTGTTTCACCTATTGATTTCCATGAACGGGCACTAATAACGTTCCCATTCGTCTCCGTGGTGGTCCCGTGGATCGTCCTCGCTCGAGGGGTACGAAGCATAGCCCTCCTTTCGATAAGAGGTTTTGTGAAGAACCGTGACCATCTTGCTAGCGGTCGTTGTGATGTTCGTTTAACGTCCCGAGAGATCTAGTCAATTACCGCCCTAGTCCGACGATCTTGACGAAATCGTATGACGCATCCGACTCAACTTATCTTCGATTTCTTGGCGTAAGCAACGCCGCCCCAGGTATTCGTTGACGGACTGCTGTGTCAAAAAAGTGGGCGCAAAACCGGATGTTCCTGCTTCTTCAACATTATTAAATGCTCCCGAGCTCAGCTCCAAAGCCAGATCGTTAATCACGTTGTCTTGTCGACGCAGCTGCACAAGACTAGAGCTTTTAGTGATATCTGTACCGTCTAGTGTGTAGGGAGCATCAAGTGCCAGTTCGTTTCACCGTCGACCACCGTTAAGTTCAGTCATGAGCCAATCTTACTACAACCGTTGTCAAATTCAGTCAGCATTCGTTCCGCCTGCCCGGTACTGGGTTTTTCTGAGCACGGTGTGTCTGCTATACGGAAATGATGTAAGTAGCCGCCGTCGATTTTCCCTCCCTCTCCAGCAACGAGCCCTGCTACTTTCTGCACTCTGCTAAGATGCCTTCGTTTCAGATGAAGTCACTAGAGCATGTTGAAACATCAGGACACGATACACCACAAGTGGGATCGGCATGCTGTATAGTCTGTATAGTAGGAACGGAAACACTATGTAATAGACTTGAGTATACAGCATCAACACTAGCGTCTGGAGCAACATAAGTAATTAACGGCGTCATACGATACGAACAAGTGGAAACAGTGCTAGATATGATGAAAGGCAGCAGTAGTAAAGCCCTGAAATGGTAAAGTGATAAGTTGGTGTAAAATCGGGAGCAGAATTATTGTGTTTTTGTTCATGGCATCAATAAGTGAGTTCCTTGTCTGGATAGTGGCTAGAGTATTCTGAAGGTGAAATGCCAATGTCATCATGTCTGAATTGATACCAAGATTACATCCCTGAGCTTGAGAAGGCATCAATACTACTTTTCTAATCTTTTTTCTTGAAAATACTGTACCACTCTCTGATCTACACACTCTAGTAAAAGTTCATCCAACATCCTCGTCATGCGAAAGAAGTACGAGTTTAACATGAGTGAATCGAACTTCTTATTAATGTTGACGCGGTTTCTTGTCGCTCGTTTCTCGTTCAGTTCTTACGCTACACTGTCTGAAGACCCAATATTTGCTGAGCCTAGGCTTGGTTTCACTTCTGAAAATTTGACTTCTCCTAGTGTAGTTAACCCCAACCGCCCTGCGCGTTTCTCATAGTTGGGCCCATGTACTGCTGGTTCCCTTGATGTATTTGTTACCTCAGACTTACAATAAACTTAATATTTTTATTTTTCAAGAAAGCGAAAGCATTCCAAAACATGACAATGCAAACGAGAAAATCTGCTGAAACCCTGAATGCTGACGTAGATCAGCTCATGGAAGAATTGACGGAGACAAATTCCACCCTGGATAGTTATAAGGTGCAAGCGGAAACTGACAAGCAAATGGCTACTGAGGTGAGCTTGTAGCATTGGTGATTGATGGAAACTCCCTTGTGCACTTTTCCTTATATCCTACATTAGGCTGTTCGAAAAGCCTCATTAGCGGAAAAAGCGGCTCGTGATGCCAACATGACAGTAGCCGAGGAGGCTGAACAAATAAAGAAGATCATTGATAGATTAAGTACGTTCTGATCGGGATTCAAAAGTAGCTATCTTCTGCGTTGATTTGAAAGCATTCCGTTCTAGATGCGCTTGAATCAGTGAAGAACGCCGAGCTGGACGAGTTGGAAATAGAGCTTGATAGTTTAGATAGGCTTCTCGTTCAGGCGGATATTGAAAGTCAGGTGTGGTGGTGAATTTTCTAGTTTCTACCCGTTTGAAAGTAAATTTAGCAATTTTCAGGTTCCTCAGCATAAAGTATTAAAGACGGAGGAAGATAGACACATAACACAAATAAAAAACGAAATTGATTTTCTTTCAAAAGAGGTAAGTCGCGAATTCTTACTTCTCTCTGCTCCCCATTGAGTAGGTTCGCTCAACTTGGTTATATGGGGTCTCGGTTGAGTAGTAAGCTGCTACGCATTTGGTGCGATGTAAAGATTAGGAGAAGTAGACCGGCTGCTTCGTCACGTGTCTCAAATAATGGGGAGCACAGTACTCGCCGTAAGAACTCAAAAATTTACGAAAATACCGCGAACGCGCGTCTTTTTGGTCTTTTCTTCATAAATTGCTTCAAAATAAAGTGATCAAGGAGAAAAAATACTATTGAATTCCGCTCATTGAGCTCCACAAGCTGATACCCTGAAATGTCAAAAATGCTTCATTATGGATTGCGCCATGCACTTGAGCTCCATCCGAAAAGTGATTGCACGCACAAGGGGTGCACTTTTTAGTGTTTGTAAGGGCTCATTGGTCCCTGAAGATGATCAGAATTTGCTTTGGATTGCGCCACCTACTCGACTTTACTCAGTACAATGTGAAAATGATTGTTGGTTTTGTTTAGTCGCCATAGTTCCTTTTTTGGTTTGGAGGCTGCACATAACTGCATCTACGGCCTCTGCACTCAACACTCCTCTTTACAGGTTCCATTGAGAATATGACTTCGATTTACTGCAGAATAACGAAGTCGATTTTTTCGGCATTTTCCCATATATGGAGGAATTTTTTCTCCGGAACCTGAGGAGGCGGCAGCGAGGCAATCTACTATTGTAGACTACTCTTTGTCTTCTTCGAGGCTATTATGGTACACTTTATCAAAGATCAACAGTTCTCTCCTGGTATGGCTCCAAACTTCAAACTTCGTCAAGCCCAAATCATGAAGCAACGTTTTCTCCCTTTCCGCTGGGGAAGAAACAATCATAAGATAGCGCTTTTTACGGAGAATCTAACAGTATACAATTTAATTGCAAAAGTTCAAGCGTCAAGGGGAAAAGCATAGTTTTGTAATCCGAGCGTGACGACAAGCGAAGTTTGGAGCCATACCAACTGTTAATCTTTGATAAGATGTATCATAACAGCCTCGAAAAACACAAAGAGTAGTCTACAATAGCGGATTGCCTCGCTGCCGCCTCCTCAGGTTCCGGAGAAAAATTGCTCCAAAAATGGAAAAATGCCAAAAAATCAACTTCGCTATTTTGCCGTAAAACGATGCCATTTTCTCAATGGAACATGTAAAGAGTAGTGTTGAGTGTAGAGGCTGTAGATGCAATTATGTACAGCCACCACGTGGAAACCGCTTCTTCAGGCCCTCTCAAAACGTCCATTCAAACTGCCCCAAATTCCCTCCATTACAGTAACCCGTCCCGTGCAGATCTTACCCCCCCCCCTCTCAAGTAATCATTAATCGATCCAACACCCTTCCCGCCACTTCAGTACCCTGCCACCAGCAGATCTAAACACCCATTCAAATAATTATCATTTGAAAGCCTCCCAATTCTGCCACTACAGTACCCGGCCGCATGCGTATCGAAACACGCCCTGCAGGAAACCGCTCAGAGACAGGCCTACTGTAGTAAGTGGTTGTGGAGGAGGTTTTCATCACGGGTCGACCTATATATCATTCGATAGGATTTTTCACGGGGAATCTAATCGTGTACAACGCAGCTGCAAAAAGACAAACGGGAAGGGGAAAAACATTGTTTTATGGTTTGGGCCTGGCGAAGTTCGAAGTTTGGGGCCATACCAAGGAAGAAGTTTCGATTTGTGATAGGGTGTGCCATTACAGGCTTGCAATAAGAGATGTCTATGGAGTGCCTCAACACCATTTCCTCAGATTCCGTAGAAAAATTCCTCCAAAAATGGGAAAATGCCAAAAAAATCGACTCCGTGATTTTGCCATGAATTGATGTCATAATCTCTGTGGAATCGGTAAAGAGGAGTGTTGA
This sequence comes from Haemonchus contortus, assembly GCA_000469685.2. Classification (NCBI taxonomy): domain Eukaryota; kingdom Metazoa; phylum Nematoda; class Chromadorea; order Rhabditida; family Trichostrongylidae; genus Haemonchus; species Haemonchus contortus. The sequence continues at coordinate 8,425,202 of LS997567.1, read as the reverse complement.
GCGCAGAGGCCGTAGATGCACTTATCTACAGCCTCCAAACCAAAAAGGAACGATGGAGACTAAGCAAACCAACAATCATTTTCACATTGTACTGAGTAAAGTCGAGTACGTGGCGCAATCCAAAGCAAATTCTGATCATCTCAAGGGACCAATGAGCTCCTACAAGCACTAAAGCGTGCACCCCATGTGCATGCAACCACTTTTCGGATGGAGCTCAAGTGCATGGCGCAATCCAAAATAAAGCACTTTTGACATTTTAGGGTATCAACTTATAGAGCTCGATGAGCGGAGTTCAATGGTATTTTTTTCTACTCGATTACTCTATTTTGAAGCGATTTATAAAGAAAAGGCGAAAAAGACGCAAATTCGCGGTATTCTCGTAAATTTTTGAGTTCTTACGGCGAGTACTGTATTTCCTCTTCCGATCCCTCATGGTCTGCTGGTTACAGTTTTGTAGGTCTCCTTGAAGGGAATCGCAAGGAGTGAATGGTCATAACCTCTAATTATTACATTCTGGTCACTCGTGTCCTGCAGCCTAGACAGTAAGCGATAAAATTCAAAGGGACAGTTCACGATCATTTTGGAGTAGTTTTAGATGAGTAATGGAAGAGACGCGTCATTGCATACAGCTGGCTGCAATTCGCTGCCTGCGTGCACGGTGTGAGTCTCGGTGCTATTTGTGCAATCTCTGCAGCATCTATAACGTCGTGAGACCCCGTCCGTATTTGGTTGTGTGTGTCGGCTAAGCTTGTTCTGGCGCCCTTATTGCATTCTATCTTAGCCGTTTTTCGACCAGACAGCGTTCCTTGGGCGACTATCCTTGGGCGTCACAGGTTCATCCAAGGGAGAAATCTCAGAAACCACTTTTAGCGTAATGTGCCTCTAACGTATTCGATGACTTGAATCATCTTAAAACGTCGATGAATTTTCATCTTTTGATGTAATTCATACGCACTTTACACGGATTACTACTGGCTGCGATAAAGAGTTACGTCCAGTATTTACTCCTCCGGAAATCACTAGGGGAGACATTGTAAAAAAAGGGGACGAGGTCGTTGGTACGACAAGGCTCATATGACGTCAAAGCTTCACAACAAAACTTCACAACAAAACTTCACAGCAATCTTCACAACAAATGGAATAGGATGATTACTATTTCTTTACAGGTGCGAAATTTGGAAGAAATTCGCGACGCGTTACCAAAGAAGTGCTTTAACCAGGTGAAGCTGGAACAGGAAGGTCAAAAGAAGTGATTTCTTCTCCGGCGTTTATAAATGAATAGAAATGTAACAAAAAGCGCTCAGTGTATGCAGTCGTCTATCTATGAGGTGATGGGACATATGATCTTGATTTCCCCCTTCATTTCTCATTTTTCATCTTTCATTATTTCATTCTTTCCTTAGACTAGTTGTTTTTTATGATGCCATTATTTCTTTCGTTGTTATCCTTTCACCTCTTTTCTATAATTGGGCCATCGCTTGATTACTCACTGCCATAAACGCCCTATCCTTTTTTTTGCTGTTTTATCCCTATCCCTTCCTTCCCCCTCGTCCTCCCTCAGATGCGTGCCTTGTCATGTACGGTCGTCACCTTTGCACTAGGTACTAATTTATCTAATCGGTAGCTATGATTGTTTTGAGTCTCGTTCTCATGCTTCATGTGTTGATCTAGCCAATTGTGTCTGTACTGTTTCGGATGGCATATGCTAATGTTGTAGAAAGAAGTCCACATTCCATGTGTTCTCCTACGCCAGCAGCAGCAGCAGTTTGTTCTCTTGAAATTGTCGTCTGTTCACAGTGACACACTATTGTCACACTCCTCGTCGTTGCCATGTTACATATATATTGATACAATCAATGTTATCAGGTTTCAGAAGCTTTGCTCCCTTCCTAATATTCTCAAACTTGCAGTCGGCTTCATCATTGGCCAATAAATAAGTTTGCATTCTATACCAATATGTAATTAACTTATAACTCATGGCTTCAGTCTGAATTTCATGACAGTTCAAACGCGGTTATAAAAACTGTGGAATATGAAAGGCTGAATGATGTCTGATTTCGACATGCCATTCTGCCATGGTTGTGTTCTGCAAATATTGCAGCGATTCTTGTCAAAATCAAGCCACTTCACCGAAAAGTATATTTCGTATAGCAGTACCGCAGCTGCATGGTTCAATCGTCAATGAAAAATATCGAGACGTCGGAAATGTGGGCAGGAAGTCCGGTAGATCCGGTAACGGGGCTCCCACTATGCCCTAGCTGTGAGTTTTGAGACACGACAGCGTCCTTCCGGTTATTCTTGAGGGCCACTGGGTATTCCTAGGGGGAGGACTCAGTAACCATTTTTGTCGTGAGCTGTGCCTTTGACGCTAGGGAGAAAAAGAAGTCTCAGTGCATTTAGGACATAAAGGGAAGGGGAAAAAGTAAAGATTCTGGTCTCATCGACATCGTTTTGATGGGAAGCCAGTTCAGTTAGTCACGTCCATGCACTATTTCCACAATTTCGTCTTCATGGCTGCAAAAAATATATTCGGTCAAAATCGACGCGAGCTTTCTAGACGGAAGTATTAGAAATAAAATTTGCTGTCCAAATCAGCAATTAGATCAGCTTTGCGCATTGCATAGACTTTTTGGGGAAACAATGGGTGTTATTTTTGAGTTAGGGAAGAACGGGCACAAGAAAAGGTCGATGTGGTGCCCACAATGTTCACTCTGTGTCCCCGAAAAGCGGGTAGATGAAGTCAAAAGTCGTCTGAAGGAGCGCACATACTTAACCATTATCAAGCTTGCTCACGAGAACACCGAGCTGGCACCTCGGTGTGTATAAGTACCTCCATTTCTCACAGGAGCAGAAGCTCAAGATCGGAATATGTTTACAGAATAGATCTTCTCCGCCACCAAACCACCCGCTATTTCAGTAATGGGCATTGGTTACAAGCGAGACAGGTATGAGTTTTCGGGCTGGATCCCGAATTCACAAGAGCCGGACTGCGATGGATGTAGAAGCAGAGGCGGACTTATATCAGCTCCGCTTCCAGACGACATCGTGCTTAAACACCGAACATCGAGCACGAATGCTGGAGTAGTCGACAACGCTTGTGGAAAGATCGGATTACGATCGAACTTAACGAAGACAATGTTCATGCGAAACGGATTGGTACCTGATACTCCTTTCACGCTGAACGGAGCGAAGATCTCTGAATGCTCTATGTGTATCTAGGTCGGGAAGTCAACATATTGAACGTCTAGCTCCGGTGCTGAGCAGAAGGAAACGAAACGCGCACTATTGGAAGCATTAAGTAACATCGAGAAAGCAGTGAAAGAAGACGAAGACACCTAACTCTGCTCTCACCTTCCCGAAACTGCTGTTCCTCCTGTCTTGTCGTACGCCTCGGAGCATTGGACACTAGGAAAGCAGGAGGAGACTGCAGGTAGTGCCATTTGAACACGCCAGGAAATTCCAATGCGCATAGTTACCTTGTACACGCGAGTGGAGGGAGGAATGCGGAGTTCCGAGCTACGTCAACGGACGAAGATGAAGGATGCCGCTTTTACGCCAAGGAATCGACCATCAGGTGGGCCGGACTGGTTATGCGATACAGTGGTGACCGTTGGACCAGGACGGTTACTGACCGGATCTCTCGGGACGTCAAAGAGCCCCAGGAAGGTCGCCAGCGCGATGGTCTCACAAAATCCTGAACGGAATGAATGCGACAGGGATGAATCATATGCTTCGTGTCCTTCGAGCGAGGGCAATGCAGTGGACTACTTTCAAGAGTCGAATGGAGTCGTGCTGATGTCCGGTCAAGGAAATCGATGATGGACGGGACAGGTGATACAGATTATAAAAGTTATTAAAGCAGAGCAAGAGCTGATACCAACGCAGGCTTAGATAGGATAATTTTTGAGGAGAGTAGGGTCTGTGAGCTTCTTTCGACTAAAATTTTCATTACTCTCAGTCATAACGCGGGTACGGGACTTCACGGCTCCTCAAGCCACATTCAATGGAAATGGAAAAGGTTTCTATAGCTTTCGGTATGATTCGAGTGAAAGCCTCCGTTTTAAAGTCGTCGAATTGATGAACGGGTTCTACTCCAAGATTCCTTTGTGTTATGTGATTATCAGGCCCAGAAAACTGTAACCAGTTCGAGTAGGTTTTATTAGTGAACAAGTGCAAAGTATTAGAATGGATAATATAAAATTATTTTCTGCAGACTTTAGCAATATGTTTACTTACAAATACCTATAGAAGAAGGTAAAATATTCACCAAGATGTATAATAAGACAGATAGCTTTGGATTTCAAGTTAAGCGTTTCCCACATCACACTACCAACGTTTCTAAGAGTATTAAAATTAGCACATTATATTCGGAAATATTAAGAACCGTTAGGACGTGTACTTATAAGGATGATTTTTTTGATAGACTTAGGTATATGGGACTTCGAGCATACCAAATGGGTTATACTAAGGACGTTTTTATTGCGGGTCTTATAAAATGTTTAGCTCGAAGTAATCTTATAACCCATAAGTACCACTTGAGCTATAAACCACTAATTACAATTTTAGATACATATTATGATACTATCAGTTATACAACAAATCAATTTTCAGCGAGTATAAGTTCATTACTCAATTGAGATTACCTTACCACTCTTACTTGTCTATCCCACACTTCTTAACTTACGTATTTATTATATAAAGTTATCATAAGTTTCTGTTCTCCCTTACCCTACTGAAGAGCACGAAGGGAGAGTATTGTAAAGTTCGATACCGTCTGGGGCAGGTGCAATCGGAAGTTCAACTACTTCTTTGGTTTGTTCCCCCCTTTATTTTTCAATACTTTGTCGTAATATTATCGTAATAATTTATTAGATATACTAACACCGGCGGAGGTGGTGTAGTGGCAAGTGGTGCACTATATCACACGCACGGTCAGGGGTGCGAATCCCGGATCGATGCCCGCCTAGGCCAGCCAAGCATTCCATCCCTCCGGGGTCGGTGAATTGGTACCAGACTCGTCTGGAAGGATAAAAGCACTGACTTGTACATCGGCTGGCCACCGCAAGTCATTGTATAGACCACATACGCACTCATTACGCCACTACGATTCTGAATGGAAGTCGAGTGCGGGGGCGCATCCCTCAGACGGGATTGATTAACGCCAAAAACTTTATCCTTTATCCTTTTTTATACTAACACCACATAGCAGCTCGAGGAAAACCCGACGCTATAGGGTATTAGTACCTTTACAAGGTTAACAATTCATTTCTTTCTGTTAACTATAATATTTTTTATAACTACTCTTATACATAGGTCCTTGATGGACCTGCCCCTAAGGGGTGGATTACATGACAGTTTTGCTGTCATGTAGTCAACAATTCTTCGTATCAACCCACGGTCGTCGGACGTCGATAGACGTCAACCTCAAGATAATAGTACATTTACCGTATTATTCTATTTATACCACAAGGTAGCTCAACCTATATATCTATCCTTTTTTAGCTTTAGTCACTTTGAATTGGTACCCTTCAATCTGTATGTTATATAAAGAACCATAGTGTGCTATCCTTCCATCACTAAGGAAACGTAAGTACTTATAGGTGAGGCTATATATACAACACCTACGTAGTGTAAATCTACACACCTACCCCAATATTAAATTGTGAAGTGGGATAGAATGCGGTCGTATTCCCATTTTTGTTTATTCTCTAGTCCGCATTGCGCACCTATTCGAGTTAAACGCGTTCATTTACATTCTGTTTAAAATGTGTCTCACATGTATCTCCAAGGTCTAACTGAAACGGATACTATAGTATATAATTGTTTTCATCTCTTCCGTCCACCTGTTATAGTGAAATTCTTTTTTCTTTTTCTTTTCTTCTTTTTCCTTTTCCTTTTTATTTTTTATTTTATTTTATTTATTTTATTTTATTTATTTATTCTTTGTTTTTTATTTTTTATCTTTCACACAAGTCTTTTACCTGCTTTACACACGGGGGCCATACCCCTTCAACAATAGGGACTCTTTTGATAGGGTTACAAAAGTGTTTACTAGCATGTGGTAGGAACCACGCCCTTGAAAGGGTCAACCCATGGCATTTATCTATTCTTTCATAACACAGTTCATCACAGACTCGCGAGTGCCTAAGGCAAACCCCTTTAAACTCCCCCAGGTATGTGGGTTGGGTCCCCCCACATACGTCCCTTATGCCCACCAACACAACAGATCAACAAAAGTACTTTCATTGTAATAAAGTCTGTTATAAATCTAAGGTGAACGGAAGTTTCACTTTGACGTCAAAACGCTCTATCAAGTAAGGCAGATCGAAGGCGAAAATATTGAACAAAATAGGAGAGAGGACGCTCACTTGGGGTACTCCGCTAGGTGCGCTCCTGGCTTTGAAAAAAGTTCCATTAACCACTACTTGAAAAGTACGCTGTTTGAGAAAAGCCTCGATCCATTTAATAATCCTAGCGTAGACACCCACTTGAGCAAGCTTGTGTAACAGCGCGGTATGGACCACTCTGTCGAAAGCTTTTTCAGAATCAAAGTATATAACATCCAGACTGTACTTGCTATCCAATTCTGAGGACCAGTCATTGAGAGACTCCAACATTGCACTGACTGTGGACCTTCTTTCTCTAAATCCATGTTGATGCGGCGAAAAAATGTGATTGCTTTCTAAATGATTCACCAAAGCTTTTTTAACAAGCTTTTCAAAGAGTCTACAGAATACAGAAGTAATGGAGATAGGCATATAATCGTTAGGATTGGAATAAGGAGGCCGTTTCCTGATTGGGATTACATAAGCATGCCGCCAGGTATGCGGGACAAATGAGTGAAAGAACATCAAATTGAAAAGATACTCGAGTGGAGATGAGATGTTGGAGGCATTTTTGATGAATATAAATGGAATTCCGTCAGGGGTCAACTAAGAACCACTTCTCCACTTGGAGATAAGTTTGAGAATCTGTGTACAATTGAACCAGATCGAGTCCTCCATAAGTGGAGGGGCTGTTCCAAAAGGTTGACTAGAGGGAGGAACAGAGAACAGAAAAATCGTTGGTATAGACTGTTTCAAAAATCTCAGCTAACAATTCTGCTTTGTCCAAGCCCGAAGCTTCTATAGTACCGTCAGCTTTGATGAGAGCGCTCACTCCTTCTTTCCTACTGATGCGAAAATTAATAAATTTGTACAAAGTAGTCTTACTTTTGGATTCTATGACTTTTTTCTCAGCGGAGATATTTTATTTCAAAAGCTTTTTCTCGAACCCTGACGAAATCCTTTTATACTCTTTCCAGTCGTCTTCTGAATTAGAGGTATTCTTTTTATAAGCTTTAGTTTTAATATCATATGCTAAAGCCAGATAGCTGGCATGTTTGGGCAGTTAAGCGATACTTCGACTAGAGGCACAAATAAACTAATGCAGTTCCTTAATATGAACAAAAACAAGTCAAACATGTCCGATGGATCACTGCAATTATTTAAAGGACCATACCAGTACCACCCAACATACATCGGAGAAATAGGAAGACAACTGGCCATACGAATAAAAGAACACGTAGCTAGTATGAGGCGTAGCAGAATGACAACGGCGCTTAGTAGGCATAAAATTGAGGAGCGTAACGGCAACAACTTTGAAGGTTTGTTCAACTTTGAAGTTTATATTAGCGTAGGAGACGGAGATTCCAACGAGAAAGGCATTAGAGGCGTTCTGGATTTCCCAAAGAAATCCTAAAGTGAACGATAGAGATGAGTGCCCGTCCATAGCCAACGATCTTTTTCCATATATACCGCTCTGCGACTTGTGACTCAGTAGCATTATAATGTGATGTTCCTTATCACAAGTGTAAGAGAGACAGCCAGTAAGTCTAATTTGCTACTGACAGTCGTCTGTGGCGACAGCGGATTTTATATCCGCTTGAGCGGTGGAACTTTGGTGAGTTATACTTCAAATTATGGGTTCTGAATTCGCCATAACATTCGCCAGGGGTAATGCGCTTTTTGGATACTGTGCGAATAGTTTCGAGTTGCTTTGAGCCTCTGAAAAAGATGAGAACGTCGAAAGGTTAGGCCGTTGACTAATAAACTGTTCCACCTAACAACCTCGCACGGCACAAGAATATTCTAATCATAAACGATTATGATACTTTTTTATTCATTGCTTGGGAAGTTTGATACTTGATCTAACGGTAATACCGTAACGACTCACCGTTGCAACTCAGGCTATTGTCTCCTTTCTGATCATGACGCTGATCGATGCCCTCGGAGTACAAAAGCAGTTCGAGCGTTTGTTTTATTTCTCTGACTAAAATGCCGAATTTCTAGACGTTCCGACGGCGTCGTTATATAAAAGTCGATGACTCGGCAGTGCTGGCATTCGGCTTCGTGTCCGTGTCGGAACATTCTGTTCTATGGAGTTGTTTTCAGCATTGCTTTATGACTGTTCTCCGCTATTCACAGTTAAAACCCCGTATTTACAGATATGTTGATACGGTCTTGGGCAGTAGCTGTTGTGGTTCAATATATTTTCTTGATATCGTTTACAACTGGAACATTTCGTGAACAGAGTGTAGCCGTGAAAGGCATCGTCAGTTGTCGCGGTATTCGTCGGCCTGGAGCGTTTGTACAACTTTACGACCAAGATGCAGGTAGTGATCAGCTAGTAATCAGTGAAGGGCTCTTATACTACGATATTCCTATACCTAAATAGCCTACTTATTATGAGGTGACAATTACCATGACCCTTTTTCACTCATAAGTAGAACTGAAAAATATTCCTGAAGAAGATGATTCCTCTGAGGTTTTTTCTTCCTTATCCAATTTCAATCTATGGTTGCCCATCTCTTCAAAGAAAGCTTCTGGAGTGATATGTTCAATCGGTTAGAAGTAAACTGAGCCGTAAATCGGTCACAGAAATAGTAATTTTCGAATTACAGTTTCTCAAAATGTGAACTCAACCTGTCCAGTCATACACATAGTAGAGGGCTTTCTCCCCTATACCGTGCCAGATTCAACTAAGCTTGAACTTAGCATTACTCTGTAAAGCTCCACGCTGCTTTTCTTATTGTTAATTCTCGTAATGAATTAATGAACTTATGAACTTATGAACGCGATGAGAGAACTTGATGAGGAAGTTAGAAGCTTCTTTTTACAAGGGCTGTCTATTCGATATCAACGTGTCAGTATGGCGATAACAGAGTTCTCGCATAGGTTGCCAGCAGTCATTGGCTGGTGTCGGATTGAAGCAAGTCTCAGAAATACATATGTAGTTGATTAAACGTTGGGCTCCCTGAAGCCCATCTTGCCGATTATATGAGCGAAACTTCATTTCTTCCAATCTACTACGCTTTGTGGTTGAGGCAAGTACTGCAGTGACAGGACAGAAATCGGTGAAGTGCGAGCCTTTCTTTCTAAAAGGGCTAGAGGAAATGCACCGAACAAATAGAAAACTGCTTTTGATGATGGCATAATGTAGGAGGGAGGATGAATGAATTGGTTTCCCACTTTAAGAATTGACCCTCGTTCATGAAATGAGCCATCCCCTCAATATTCAGCTACATCGACTACTCTATAAGGACAATAGGTAGTGTCCGCGTACAGCTCTCGATGAACATAGGCGCTGCTATCAAAGCCACATCATTGCTATAACTCCACATGAAGTTGACAGAGTGCGGATTGAAGAACATTCGAATGGAAAGGCTAGGAAGTTACCGTCAACAGTCTTAGATTGTCATAGGGCACAATACAATCTTACAATGGAGGCGATTTTGAAGTCACTGGCGAGGTTTTGACGCATGAAACATATAAATCCGTTATGAAGACCCTGGAGGCATTTTCGAATTCTGGTCACGGATTGACCTCATATATAGAGTGAGATCGGGAACCGGGAAGAGGAGTGGCTGTAAATTAACAAACTCGCTCTATATATGAGGTAAGCTTTCGAGTTGTAGGCAAACGATTTTACCATCGATCACGAGCGCTGATTCTGCCAATCAGGGAGGATCGGTTCTTCTCTTTTTGCCTAGGGTAGTGTGATGATTAGGTTGACCTCAAAGGTTTTCAAGGCAGTCGAGATGATCCGGGTCCCGGAGAAGATTCGCCGAAAAGTTAGCCATTGAGGTATTTGTCAGTCTTGCATGGCGTTTCATCGATAAACTGATTTCAACAGCTAGTAGCAGCTCTTTTTTTGCTGGCATAATTTAAATCTATCAGAGATCAGTGCTCGATTTCGTGTCAGTGGCCCTCACTCCTCCCAATCTGAATCAGTAAGCGGCTAGTGATCAAAGACAGTTGGGTTTCTCCTTTTTTAATTTTCCATTCTATTCGAAGACCAATTTGGTACCAGTACACTACGAATGAGTAAGAGTTTAGGCTGAACCGTGCTTTTCCACTTTCCCTGACCCGGAGTAGGCAAAGTCAATGAAGATGTGTACGGGTAATCCAAGCAGTTTTTGGTTCATCTGCGCATAAGGACATTCCTTCACATACAAAGGAAAAGGGCTCCTGTACTGTATCGAAAAAAAAACGATAAGAGTGCGCTACGAACAATCAATCACTGTTGAACCTCCACATACTTTACAGCTGTTGTCAATTTTTTTTTATTTTATATTCTAATTTTCTTTATTTATACGACATTTTATCCTTTTAATTTTTCATTTGCATTTTCAGCACCTTTATTTGACGATGACGATCTACTCGGTTCCGTGACTGCTGACGATCGCGGTGTGTTTTGCGTACGAGGCTATACAACAGAGGTTGGATAATTACAATTTATGGGTTGAATACAGTAATGATATTTATGATTCATTAAATACTGTAGATTACCTTGTGTTAGGAGCATGGCGTGTCCAATTTAACAATTTCAAAAGCATGAGTTGGGATGACTATGCTCATCTACTTTTCACGGAAAACCGAACTGTAATTGAAAGCGTTTGTATTCTACAAAACGTTGGCCCACCCCGGATTAAGAATCGCTATTCCACTACCATGGACGGAGGTTATGTAGCGGCGAATGGCGCACTATCACACACGCATGTTCACGGCTTCGACTCCCGGATCGATTTTAGCCTAAGCCAACTGAGCTTGAAATCAATTGGGTTGATTATTACCAGACTCGTCAGGGAGGACGGCTTATACATCGGTTGGCCACCACATATCATTGTATAGGCAACATACTCAATCATGTGCCACAACGATCGTGGATTGATGTCGAATGTGGGGGTGCATCACTCAGACGGTATCGGTCAAGACCAAAAACTCCATCCTTCACTCTTATTCATCTAAACAACAATAATTCTATAGGGATAAATAGTCTTGCCTATGCCCATGTCTAAGCCCATTGCGAACAGTGATTTTCGTATCAAGATTTTGATTGGGAACTTTCAAGTTCTAGAGGAATTTTAATGGTTTAGAAACATCTCCATCTTATTGATTTCATTGAAACGCACAAGACTTGATCTTCGCTCATACAAGATTATAAAAGGGATATTAAAAAAGTGACGTCAGCCGAGCTTGAAAGAATGCATAGGCAACGGGGTTTGTCTAGTTTTTGGAGGAGGATGGGTTTCGTACAAATAAATCTATTTCGAAACATTCTTCTCGAAACAAAAATTCGATGTTTCTGAAGAAGTTTCCTTAATGTTTGAGCGGAGACCAGTCATGGATCCTTGCCATAATCAAGTATACGTCGTCTTGTCTTATTATACATACTAACCTAATATATGGCCGTTACCACCCATACATCAACTCTTATATCTCGCTTGATACCTACTGAAAGGCGCATTCCACGATAAAACGGCACTATTTACCCTTTACTGCCCCACTTTGTCGAGAATGGATTTCTATCGATTTTTTTCCAAGAAGATGAAACCGACTAGAAACTTGCCTAGAGGGGTAATTTGACCCATAGAACACGGATATCGCATCCATTCGTCATGAAGGCGCCTGGCGCTCCGCTACACTAAGTTTTCGGCAAGATTGGTGACCCAGCTCCATTTAGCACTGGCTGCTGTGGCGCGAGCGCCAGGTATTTTCATGACGGATGGATGCGATATTTGTGTTCTACGGGTCAAATTACCCCTCTAGGCAAGTTTCTAGTGGTTTCATCTTCTTGAAAAAAATTTGAGCAAATTCTCGGCAATGTGGGGCAGTAAAGGGTAAATAGTGCGGATAAAACAGTTTCTGCTACCCAGGGGTGGATTTGTGCTTTCCCCGTAAACCATGGCCCGTATGCATAACGCCCGGGGTAGGGGAGGGAGAGGAAATGTTTGCCGAGGGCGCGAGTGTTCAAATGGGGTTTTTGCCTTTGTTCTGTGTCAAGATAGTTGCAATGGAGCTAAGTATTTTCCTATAAACAGGTGAAGAATCGACAGCCCTTGGTAATCATGTGATGTTTGTCTCTGCGACCTTACCTTAGCGAGAGCTCAGAGAAGCCCGACCCCATTGGCTCCCCGGGGGATGAATCTACCCCTAGAAGAGAGCTGGGGCGCCGATGGTCATGTAGACCGCAACTCTGCTATTCACTACATTATTCGACTGGGCGCTTATTCCTCTGACTTCTGCTGCCGAATTCGTTAAGTATTGCTCTGATTTTATTCTACTGCTGCAACCAACTACAAATTTATTTATATTGTTGAATTCATTGCTATTAAGCAGTCGAATCTTCAGATAAGTAGGTTTTCTTTCTAGATTTACACCGGTTATCGTGAGCATGTTGCATCGCGATCCTGGTGTGATTTGAGAAGAAAACCGGAATCATTTCTGTGAGCAACTAATGAGTAGTTTTTGTATATTATTACATATCATATTGCATTTTATTCTTTGTTCACCCTGCTATTCCCGTCGTGGGAGTGGAGTGGCGCCGTGGCGCTTGTTATGCGTGATATTAATTTATTTATGTTCCACTTTTGTTCATAGCTCTCAATTTTCGTCCTAAATGAATGCTGTCAGGTATTGCAGTTGTAATCGTGCACCTTCTGCTCACTTTGCTCTTAATTTTTTAACGAGCCCTGCCTTGGGAAGCGGTTTACGAACCTTCGCGCAGAAGGGCCACTTCCCGCCTAGGTACGAAAACTTGTTGTCCATTGTGTTGTTCACATCTTCCATGAGCGCATAAAAAATTAAGTGTTGAAGGTGTAATATGGTAGCAATAGTAAGGAAGCCCGGCGCTTAGAGCAAAAAAGTTTTCGAACAAGAATCATGTGTATACCACGTGTAAAGGTTGAAATTGACGCTGCAACGGACTGAAATGCTTCGATGCGGTGACTTGGAGAAAAGAATATCTACCAAATGTACATCAGTGCTAGTGACGAGGAATAGATTTTAGGAGGGATTAAGCCGAGGGTTGCGGTGCTGGGGGTGGGTGCTTAAAGGAAGGTTGCGTAAGTGCAGGATTCTCGAGGTATGAGCATCCCGAGATTAGGATGGCGCATAAATGTAAAGGTAAAAGAGTGGAAGATGTGGCACGTATCGAATAAGTAATACTGGATGGATTGGTGGTGATATGGTTCTTGCGGCCTCTTTGATGACGCTGCTTTCAGCCCCAAATCTTTGAAAACACTGTAAAAGATGAGAATAGCCAAACTCCAAGCCGAGTGTTATCTAATGACTAACATCTAGAAACCACAATATCAACTGTTTATCTGGTGTGCAAATTTTATTCATTCGAAGCTTTTTTCTAGGCGCTTCACTGTCTTTTTGTCCCCTTCATTTGTTTTTTTCACACACTTAATTACCTGAGACCTGAGGGCAGCGCGGTGATATTTAATTTGCGCATCTAACTAAGGTCACTTTGTACTTGGGTGCGCGATAACTGGATGCTCGGTTAAAAGTTTCCACAACCCTCCAAGTGCATTTAGTGGAACATCGTAACATCTGCTACTTCCGTCAGCCTTCGTAGGCTGTAGCTCCCCTCCACTTTGTTAAAAAGCTTCCCTGAGGCAAAAATCCACACTCTTCCCAAATTCCGGTTCAATTAATCGAAAAACACGAACTTCGGATACCATTCTAGCACTGGCCAAACGGTAGTGTAGGCGCGAAATACTGCGCTCCAGCGTCACTTATCTGATCCATGGCGAAAACAAACACTTTCTCTCCCTCCCCTACCCCGGGCGTTGTGCATACGGGCCCATGTGTATTACTGTCACATCTTAAAATGGCGAGATAGGGCGTAAAAGTGCTCAAAGGTCGGCCACCTACTGAAAGGTGAACGAGTTTTGCGAGTGTAGTAGAGGCTGCATCATTTTACAAAGGAGATCTATGTTAGAAATTCGGACAGATCGTGACCGACGGCGGCAGGGGAGAGCAGTTTTGTTTATTTTTGGCTCATTGTAGTCAGCTCTCTGCGCAATTGCGAAAACTGAAATCTCCTTCACATGCCTCTTACAGTCCAGTTCCGTTATGGTGTTCTCGTACAACCTCTATTTCACTATTATACTTCCTTAGCAGCACGACTCTTCGCGCAGTCGACGGAATTTCTCGTTCACTGGCAACACTATAAAAATCTCTGAACCTCCCGGGAAAATCGAACTTTTGTAAAATCTTCGGCGAACACTTTCTAAATATCCCAATAAATAATTCGGTTCCCATTATTTTGCACAAATTCGGCTTCTATTAGGTACTTTCCTTAAGTTTTTGTCATCATCGGGGTGCTTCCGTGATCCACATCCTCCTGTCAAAGGCACAGTTAACGATGGTTTCTAAGTTCTTATCATAGTATGTAATAATATGTGACCTGAAGGATAGCACGAGAGACCGCTTCGGTCAAAAAACGGCCTAGATGCAACGTAATACGGGCCCTGATCCCGGCTTAGCCGACCTACATATGCAACTCCGATGAGCTCCCACGGCCTTGAAGGGGCTGTAGAGATTGCACTATTCGCACCGGGACGTTTGGACTACCACTTCTATTATCGTCTAAGACCGGATACCTCGTGAATTGTATGTATCTTTACCCATAAAAACACATGTACTTCTGAGATAAGAACTTCTACCTTAAACCGAGAGCTTCTAGCCTTATACCAATGTGTCCACTAAATGTTAAGGTTACCGACATCGATCCGTACATATATATCGAACACAACTGTGGTTATGAAGGTCTCGATCAGAAGGTAAGCTTCTAACTACTTCACAAACAATTCCCGCACTGAGCTTTTGATTCAGCACTCTTTCTCTCACGAAATTCCCGCCGAATTTGTGGTAGAAGGCAATTACTCGAAAAAGATCTATCACATGGGTGATATTGAATTGCTCACAAGAGGTTAGTTCTCTGCGGAAGTCTCTTATTACTTGAGAATTCAGTCTAACCTTTAAGTATGTAGAACAATGAGTTCGCAAGTTGTTTTGAATTAAGCTTCGAATCAAAGGGGCTACATGAAAAGCATTTCACCTTCTCTTCCAAGCTCGTCCACGCTAAGCTGGTATTTTACCCCGTTTTTGGCCTTCTGAATCTGGTCCCATAGCATTGTTATCCATAAATCTTAGTATCCATAGATCTCCTCTATCTCCAGATTTGAAGGCTTAGTTCACGATAAAAAATGTTTTTAAGATACCCTACTAATTATAAGATGAATCTGTGCCCAGCACCGTGTACACGAAATACGCAATGTAGGCATTCAGACCCGATCTCCTTTTTCTCAAGAGTCCAACTTACTTTACCGGACTATTCAATACCACTCATCGTCTTTCCCTTCTTCGGTCATGTGAAGTTCAAAACGTCATCCAAGTAAAGGTACGATAGATGGTTAGGCAAATGACAGTGCAATTTCGGTGATGACTGGAATTATTTATTCTTGTTAAATTTTTTTGAGCCTGTTTGCTCTCAACAGAGATAATAACGTTATAGACGCCCCTGTCCAACACTACCAACGACGCGCGCCTGTGTACGATCACCGCCAGTTTAGTAAACTCACACTTCATCAGCAAATTTTGCACTGCATTCCACTTTACGTCGCCTATAAAGATTACTATGAGCGTGTGAGTTTTTTTTTTGCGAAACATTGCGACACTTCGTTCTCTCGACTCATTTTCAATAGTAATTGAGTGAATACAATTAAAAAGACCAGACATACTACTTGACTAGTAAAATGGGAATTCAGTATACAATGCTTGGTAACCAATGAGTACATCTTGTTGAAAGTGAAGAATTTTCCCTGGATATTTTCGCGAAGGAGGGTGTAGTAGCAAGTGGCGCGCTTTCACACACGCATCACTATGGAGTCGGTCAATTGGTACCAGACTAGTATGGGAGGGTAAAAGTACTTACTCGTACATGAGCTGGCCACCGTAAGTCACTGCATAAGCCACATACGCATTCAATGCGGCACTGCGATTTTAATGGAAGTAGCAGGTCGGATCGCATCCCTCAAACGGGATTGACCAACACCCAAAGACTTTATCCTTAATTCTTTCACCAGTCGGGTCGCTCGCCTGACGCTGGGCTTCCCTCCTTCTTATGACAGAGTTGCTATAATCAGCAAATCGGCCCCTCCTTATTTGGAACAAATGATACTTTTAGAAACCCAAAAACTCGACAGAGGACCACTAGGGCATGCGAGTGGTACTCAAAATGAGCCGATGATCATGCCTCTGTTAGATGTCTCGATATCTTTCTGTTCATCTTGAAAACCATGTCCCATTGAGGGTTCAAGTGGTTGGCAACCATTGTCTTTAAAAGTAGTCACAAATGTTGTCGAGTCATAATAACACCATTATCGAATGTCTTTATCAATGAACATCCTTTCCTTACGGATATATCATTAGATGACAATCCAAGATCATGAGCAGTCGCATAAGTTCCGCCTGGAATGATATCGGAGCAAAGGAAAATTTTCATCCTTCACTGAGTCTGGGGGCGGTCGTAACCTGATAGCAAGGAATGGATCAATTTCCATCGACTTATAATGCGGCACGTGTAATCGGTCCCTGTCACTGGGTTCACAGTTCCTGTCAAACGAAACATATCAGAGAGTCAAAGCTAGATTGCAACTAGCAATGACGTCAGGATTTAGGTGGTGAGTAGATCTTGCCTCCTGAGTCAGTGTTCACATACTGCCACAGTGCTCCTATCAAAATAGGACGCCCTAGGTCCACGAGAAATGGAATTATGATTTTTTTGCTAAATTTCGTTTATTGCAAGCGGGGTCAGGTACTGCTACCCACTCCAAGTGTTCACATCCTGCTACCTGTACTCCTGCCGAACCTCAAAGCCCTAGGACTCAATTGACAATTTTTGCGCACGTCCGCTCCCCATAGGCGGAGTCCGGTCCTGGCACTCACAATATGTGTTTCCATGCTGCAATCAGTACTCCTACTGAATTAGAACGCTCTGGACCCACGGAAACAGGATTTGCGATTCTTCTCTTACACAGACATACACATACACAGACACACGTACAAACACACATATACACACAGATACACAGGCACACACAGACACACAGACACACACAGACGCACACATAGACAACGGCAGGCACACACACACAGACACACACAGACGTACAGACGCGCACACAGGCACACAAACAGATACACAGACACAGAGACACAAACACACACAAACCCACAGACACACACACAGACACACAGACATACAAAGACGCACACAGACGCACACAATCACAGACACACACAGACACACACAGACAGACACAGACGCACACAATCACAGACACAGACACATACACAGACACATAGACACAGGAAGGCGCACAGACACACAAACAGACACACAGACACACACAACGACTGAGAAACATACAGACGCTCACAAGAGCAGACGCACACAGGCACACAGATACACACAAACACACAGACACACACACACAGACGTACAGACGCGCACACAGGCACACAAACAGACACAGAGACACAAACACACACAAACCCACAGACACACACAGACACACAAACAGACACAGAGACACAGACACACACACAAACCCACAGACACACACAGACACACAAACAGACACACAGACATACACAGACGCACACAGACGCACACAATCACAGACACACACAGACAGACACAGACGCACACAATCACAGACACAGACACATACACAGACACATAGACACAGGAAGGCGCACAGAGACACACACAGACGCACAGACGCGCACACAGACACACAAACAGACACACAGACACACACAGACACACACAACGACTGAGAAACATACAGACGCTTACAAGAGCAGACGCACACAGGCACACAGATACACACAAACACACACAGGCACGCACACAGACACATAGACACACACAGAGACACACACAGACACACACACACAAACACACACAGACACACATACAGATAGACACACAGATAGACACAGACGCACAGACGTGCACACAGACACACAGACAGACAGACACACAGACACGCACCCAGACGCACACACAGACACACAGAGACACACAGACATACACACAGACAACACCCACAGACACACATACAGACAGACACAGACGCACAGACGTGCACACAGACACACATATATATATACACAGACACACACAGACACACACACACAGACACACACACAGACACGGACACAGAGACACACAGATACATAGACACACGTAGGCATACACAGAGACACACAGGCACACAGACACACACAGACGCACAGACGAGCACACAGACACAGACACACTGACGCACACACAGACACACACAGACACATACAGACACACAGACATACACACCCACAGATACATATATACACAGACACACACAGACACAGACACACAGACACACAAACACACACAGACACTCACACTCCAACGCACACACAGACGCACAAGCGCACACACACAGACACACACAGGCACAACACAGACACACAGACCCACACAGACGCACAGACACACACACTGACGCAGAGACACACACAGACACGGACACAGAGACACACACAGACATACACACAGACACACACGGACACAGAGACACACACAGGCATACACACAGACATACACAGATACAGCCACACAGACACACAGGCACACAACCACAGACACACACGGACGCACACAAGCACAGACACTAGCATGTTGCATATAGTAGGATTGTTATAAGTGATTGAACCTGCTTTCGACTTTCGAGGTGGAGTGTTGATTTCACAATGAAATTTTGAGAAGCCTTTTCTAATAAAGGCTTCGAATAAAGGACTTGTTTTTAAATACAAATTCTGGGCAACACCAAGATAAGAACAAGGTTGACCCGAATTTTCTTGAGAGTTTGGTAACGTCCTATTTGAAAACTCTCAAGAAATCCTAAAAAACTCTCCTACTTGTGCTGAAGCCGCTTTATTTTGGTAGCAGTCGTCAACATTGAAATTACCTTCAAAGGAGCAGTTTACGATAAATATGGATTTTAGGATTTCCCATTTGGATTACCCAAAGGCTCTGACAGTTAACACAAAGGACGCTGTCTGGCCGAAAAACTCAAGAAATAGGGCATAATAGGAGCCCCTTACCCTGTTACGTCGTATTTCAGTAGAGTTACAGGAGCGATACAGCTTGCGCTGTTCGCGCCAGGACTTGCCCCTTTCGGCTCTGTTGGATGCTGATGGCAAGCCGTCTTATCAGCCGTCCCACTGTTCCCGCGCAAAGATCACGTGCCCTAAATCGCGCGGGAAACCACGCTATATTAGCTGAGGGGAGCAACGTAAGACAGTCTAACTCTATTGTACCTCTATTGTACTATCGATCGTAATCTCTGCTGCCTGCACATATCCTCAGTTGTTCGAAGTGTATGTTGCTACATTACTAACCATTAGATAAAGTTTGTTATCTAATTGTTGGTGCTTGAGGGAAGCTCGAGTTATGCTGGTCACGTATTAGTTATCCGCGTGGCAGACCTAAACACTCGCGTGCAAAGTAACGAGACGCCCTCGAGTTGGTGCATCGGCCGGGAATTAGGTGCATCATAATGTCCACAGTGCAGCAGATTTTTGAGAGAAGATCAAACCCGACTCATCAGTACGTATCAAACAAGCTACGCAGTAGTACGTAATTGCGGACGTTGCGGACAGCTCGCCAAATACATCCTGGGTATGAGCACACTCGCCCAATTCTGGACCCGCACGGCAAATTGTGCGACGAAATTCGTGGTGATTTGAACAATGAACTGGAGCACAGATTTTAAGGAGATCGGATAAGGTACAAGAGCCTAGATTGGATTGGATTTTTATTTAGATTGAGCTCAACATCTATCTAATCATTTTAGTAAGGAGTCTACTCACGAGGGAAGGATCCCAAGTCGAAGTGGCCATTTGAAATGAGACCTATACTGTCAGACGTATTTTTTGATGCTGATTTCAAATCTGCATTCAAAATCTGCCAAACGATTCTCTGAACGAAGTTATGGAGGTGGTCTCCGGGGAACGCTCAACAGGGAAAAGCACAAAAGCCATGGTCGCCGGCAACCCGTAAGTGGCGGCTTGGAGTGGAAGTAAGCGTGACGCTTCACAGGCACGGGACCAAAGTTCGGGTTTGATGGGCGGCGACGGCATTGCATATTGCAGGGCTTTTTTCTCCAAGTTGGAAAATCTTTTTATGTTAGTTTTACCGCACTTCAGCGACTTTTTAGTTGCTGAATGCGAGTCAGTTCCTGCTTAAACCGTCTGACATCTAATCCAACCACCAACATTACAAAATTCTATTCTTATTGTTGTACACTCTAATTCACTGTAGGATAACTTTTACCTATTATAACGGATGCGATCAACTAGCACGACGTGTTTAAAACAAAAAAATCTTCATAATGAGCGCAACAAATAAAAAAATCACTTTCTGAAAGCGCTCTCCACCTGGATCTGTTTGTTATCTCGCTCTAACAGGTTTGATGGCAAGAAGGACCTGCACATGCTCTTTGGACACTTCCTCATTACCAAACATAAACGACCCTCTAGATGTGCTTGCTGTTTCCTCTTCATCATCCGGTTCCCTCAGTGGATCGGCCGAATCGCCCCTCAATCACGCAGTCTTCTTCGCCTTCAATATCGAGGTTTTCATGAAAGGGATTTCGCATGATAGAGAAAAGATAGAGAAGAGAAACTATCTATCAACTTGTGCTCCTTCCTTGTAAGGTTCAAAATCACAGGATCCGAAATACTTGTTCTTCAGTGTTACATCCATCCATATATACCATACTTTGCCGGGTTTCCCATATGACACCCTAACCTTTTCTGAAAACTGACCGCAACCCCCACATTTTTTAAAAACTAATCGGTAGCAGTGGAAGACGGTTTAAGTATGAACTGACTCGCCTCCAGCAACTAAAAGGTCGCTGAAGGCGGTAAAACTAACATAAAAAGCTTTTTACAACCTGGAGGAAAAAGTCCTGCAAGATGCAAAAACGTCGCCGCCCATCAAACCCGATCCTTGGTCCCGTGCCTGTGAAGCGTCACGCTTACCTCCACTCCAAGCCGCCACTGATGGTCTGCCGGCGACCATGGCTTTTGTGCTTTCCCCTGTTGAGCGTTCCCCGGAGACCACCTCCATAACTTCGTTCAGAGAATCGTTTGGCAGATTTTGAATGCAGATTTGAAATCAGCATCAAAAAATACGTCTAGCAGTATAGGTCTCATTTCAAATGGCCACTTCGACTTGGGATCCTTCCCTTGTCAGACAAATTCTCTATTCAATGTCTAGTGGAAATATCTCGGAAAACGCATAAAATGTCTTTTGCTGTTTACTATTTTGTTGAAATGTTTCTGTGCCAACATCCGTTCATTGGTAAGAAATGCTGATGCCTTGACAGCTTATCTTTGTAATTAAAACTGCGACATTACCATTCTTACTGAGATATGGTTGTATTCTAAGCATGATGTTGCCCCGCCATTAAGTATTGCTGCTTCACACTATACGTGCTTCGGAACTGATAGGAAATCTAAGGAGGGAGGAGGAGTCGTCATTTTAGTAAGTCCAAATGTACCAAATAGTTTTTTGCTATCCGTAATTATCTAAATAATGTTGAATGGCTAGGTTCCTTCAGGAGTGCGAATGGAGTGGATGATAAAAATGAAATGTTTCTTGTTATCATACACCATGCGATCGATCTCTTCATGCCTTTTAAAAGGCTCTCTCCATCATTGTCCAAGTTCCCCTGGTAACTTGTATCAATGTGGGTCAGAAGGGGTCAGCCTTGAAATTCAGCCGTGGATACGCAGTTACCTTCAGAATGGAAGATATTATTTATTTGATAAAAAATATGCTAAAAACCGGGTAAATACTAGGCTTACGTTGAGGCCAAAATTTTATCCATAGGTGGGGTAAAAGTCTTTTTTACTGAATCCTTAATTCGAGGCTTTCAGATAAGCCATGCATTGCTACGTTATTCAAGGATTCAATAAGGGTAGTATGTGATAAAAATAAAGCTGAGATGTTAGCCTATACTTTCGAAAAGGCTTTGCTTCATCTTGCCCTGTAATGGAACCTTTGTTGTGTCCTAGTAATGATTGAACTGATCCTGCTCCTTGGTCTCATAAAGAAGATATGTATTGCTGCGATGGTGCTCGAGTGGGCATTACAGCCTCAAATAATCCTGGTGGAATTTCATATTTGCTTGCTAAGCCATGTATTCATGTAATCATGGATCCTCTTGAGCTCTTATTTAACCCATTGACGACTACGACGTTTTGCGGGAGAAGCGCCGCGAGGGACCGGCGCGCTTTTCGTCCACCCGCGACTGCAGCCCCCATGTGGACTTCATGGTCCAGCATGACCATTTTTTCAAGTTTATTAGAGGAAATAATAAGTTTCTGGGAATGTTCCATCAAATGGGTTTGGTAAGAATGCCCACATTGAGTGATTATTGATCTTTATTATAGAACCGGCACTAATTCTAGTGGTCATTCAATAATGAGTTCAATCACTACCAGAAATCGTTTGGGGAAGTTCTAGTTGCGTTGCGTTGGGAGCTTTGCGTTTGGTCAGTAACAGTGAGAATGCTAATGACGACCGTCTTTTAGAAGTATCTCACATTTTGAAATTGTTCAACGAACGGAGAGCTCACCAAAGTAATGTACTCCTGCAAAAAAACACCTTTACCAATTGTAAAATTAGAAGATTTTCTAGGATCACGCTGTAGGTAGTTTCATCTAGGCCTGATGTAATGTTTCGAGAAGAAAAATTATAAAAATGGAAATATAGATGAATAAAACAAAAAATACAACGGCAGTCCTCATGTGGACTGCACGGTCCCACGTGGCCGAAAAAGTGCAGTTCACATGTGGACTGCATGGTCGTCAATGGGTTAAACTTAGTTTCATGAACAGTGAAGTGTCAAGAAGATGGAAACATGCTAGTGTCCTATCTCATCCTGGAAGCTATAGGCCTATAAGCCTCACCTCTATTTTTGCCAGAGTTTCAGAGAAAATTCTCAAGAAATACATAGTTTCTCATCTTAACAAGTTTGGTATTAATCCAAATTCGCTTCATGGTTTTCGTTAAGGTCGATATACTGAGACTTCGTCCCAGTGACTGGACAACGTCTTTGGATCGGGGGAAGAACGTGAATGTATTTCATTTTGATTTCCAAAAGGCATCTGATAGGGTTTCTCATGAGTTATTGGTTCGAAAACTAGAGCGTCTAGGTTTCCATCCTCTTGTCAGGCATTGGATAAAAGAATTTTCTATATAACAGAACATTCCAAGATCTGGTGAAGGACTCTTACTCATTTGTTCGTACTGTAAAATCAAGAGTACCTCAAGGTGGGGTACTTTCACCGGTTCTTTTACCATATTTACTTTAGACTTTTCTTGGGTTCTTAAGGATCTTGACTTTGTTTGCAACCTTTACGTAGAAGACAAAAAATGTATAAAGAGGTCTCTGGAGTTGGTGGTTTCCAAAAAGCGATTGATAAAGCAGTTGGATGGTCTGTAGTAAATCATCTTTTCTTTCTATCGAGAAAACACAAATGTTGTGCCTGGACAAGCGTACTCGGATTGCTGCTGGGATTTTATTATGATAGGACCCTTGACTTTTCTGATCATTATAAAGTATAAGTTTCAAAAGCCCTCCGTCGATGATTCAACGTCTCCAAAGTTCATCGCATCAATGACTCTAATACTTTGCTTATGGCTTTTAAGGTATACGTTTGTCCCATCTTGGAATGTGAATCTACGGTTTTTGCATTCGATAAGAAAAAAGGCATATACTTTGGAAGGACTACAAAATAGTTTCACTTGCAAACTCATGATTCGGAGTCATCGTTTAAATTATATAGAAATACCTAGTGGAACTAGTAATAAGATACTCAGTCTGAAATCTCTTGAATGGAGGAAAGTTTGATATACATACTTATGGCATACAAAATTTTAAAAGGCAGAGCTATTGTGGATGCTTCTAACCAGGAAAGGATACCAAGTCGCAGTGGCCATTCAAGATGAGATGTATGCCGGCGTAGGTAGCTCCGAACGCTGATCTCAAATCTGGATTCCAAATCTGCGAAACGGTTCTGGGAACAAAGTTGCGGGCCCTTTCCCCAGGTCTCTTGTAACTTTTTCGCTTTTATACGAGAACTAACCAGTACAGAACGTGAACAAATGGCGCAGTTGGGAGGACGACGGACTAGTAGGCGTGACACGAAGGTTCGGATCCTTGGTGCGTGAGCTTGTTTTGCTTTTTTATAAAAAATCTCAAACGCTTGCAAAACCCTTTTATGCATCATATAGACTACCGACGTCTCTCCTTCACATTTATAGAGCACCAAGCACCGTGCATAGAAGGGTTTAGCAAGCTTTTAAGAGACTTTCTATAAAAAAGCAAAACAAGCTCACGCATCAAGGATTCGAACCTCCGTGTCACGCCTGCTAGTCCGTCGAGCTCCCAACTGTGCCATTGATGCACGTTCTGTACTGGTTAGTTCTCGTATAAAAGCGAAAAAGTTACAAGAGACCTGGGGAAAGGGGACCCGTAACTTTGTTCCCAGAACCGTTTCGCAGATTTGGAATCCAGATTTGAGATCAGCGTTCGGAGCTACCTACGCCGGTATACATCTCATCTTGAATGGCCACTGCGACTTGGTATCCTTTCCTGGTAAGTTTTCCACAGTTGTGTTTTCTAATGCGCGTGGTTCCTCAGCTATGGTATGCAACCATGCCAGCGAGTACCCTAATTAAGCATCCATTTTCGACTCTCGATAAATCATGGTATGGCTTTGCTTTAATTTTATAAGATTTTATTGAAAACCGCTGCCAAGATGGTGAATAAGCTCTTGTAGCAGTTTTCAGTTGAATCTTATAAAATTACGTTTCGGCGTTATCGTCTTCTTCAGGGTTGGAGACCTCCAACACAACCGGTCGTTTAGACGACCGCCGCTAAACTCAAATACCCAAATAGAGTCGCAGTTTTTTAGTAATAGGGTAGGTCAGGCTTTATTCTCATTTACGTCGGGCTATCGTATTTTCTAGAAATCAAATCTGTTAGCTAGTTGATTTGATGTAGTTAAGTCTTGTTAAGGACCTTGTTGTTTAATTCCAATTCTTCTTCAATGGTAATGTTGTCACCCATCATTTCACATGCTTATAGCATGTCCATGAATAAATAAATAAGAAATGGTAATGTTGTCACCCATCATTTCACATGCTTATAGCATGTCCATGAATCCTTACTATATATAAACCACATCCTTGGTGTGTCTGTATGTTTGTCTGTTTGTTTGTCTGTTTGTCTGTTTGTCGTCGCAAATTTCAGTATCATCTGACGAAGCAACTGTAGAGATCGGGTCAAGTTTGGAATGGGTCGAGCATAGGGCAGGACCAACAGAGCACACGTGAGCTCAGCGGAACTCCGCCCCCAAGGGGCGGGGCGTGCGCAGGAATTGGGCGGGGTCATGGGCGAATTCTTCCAATTCGGTCTCATAACATTCCAGACACCGGAAAAAATGTGCAAAGGTGAGGGATTGGTCAAAAATTAAAATAAAGGAAATTTACCGGCGGTGGGCGGAGCGTTCTCGCAGTGGGCGGTACTTTCCACAGAGATTCATAACTCGATTCAACGAAGGCGTCGAGCCCAGGAAAAAAATAAAAAGAGTGAGCAAGACCTTATGCGTGCTGGGCATGCGTAAGTACAGCGAAGCCCCGCCCACGAGGGGCGGGGCGTGCGTTGAGGTGAAAGCTACTTTTCAAAAATTAGTGTAACTCCGTTCGGAAACGTTCTAGAATGCGGAAAAAAAGTGATTGGAGGTAATGGAACAAATGTGGTCAAATTCTCGAAGTGGGCGGGGTTGGCACCAAAGTGGGCGGGGCTTAGATCAAAAGTTCATAACTCTATCAGAAACGTTTTGGGGTGCGGCAAAAAGGTATTAAGGTGAAAAAGAACAAATGTGGTCAAATCCCAGAAGTGGGCGGGGCTGGCACTAAAGTGGGCGGGGCTTAGATCAAAAATTTATAACTCTATACAGAAAAGTTCCGGGATGCGGCAAAAAGGTAGTAAGGTGAAAAAGAACAAATGTGGTCAAATCCCAGAAGTGGGCGGGGCTGACGGTAAAGTGGGCGGGGCTTAGATCGAAAATCTATAACTATATTCAGAAACGTTCTGGGATGCGGCAAAAAGGTAT
Organism: Haemonchus contortus; assembly: GCA_000469685.2. NCBI lineage: Eukaryota > Metazoa > Nematoda > Chromadorea > Rhabditida > Trichostrongylidae > Haemonchus > Haemonchus contortus. Next base: position 8,398,626 of record LS997567.1, on the reverse strand, counting down.
TAAGGTGTAAAAGAACAAATGTGGTCAAACCCCAGAAGTAGGCAGGTTGGCACTGAAGTGGGCGGGGCTTAGATCAAAAATTTATAACTCTATTCAGAAATATGGCGTAAAAGAACAAATGAGGCCAGAAGGCGCAAGTGGGCGGGATTGGCACAAGTGAGCGGGGTTTACATCAAAATTATTAAGTCTTTTCAGATGCGTTTTAGAACGCGGGCAAAAGGTGTCTGGAGGTAATAATAGTAATGTGATTCGAAGCTTGAAGTGGGTGGGGTTTGCAAAGAGTGGAGGGGGGCTGAGATCAAAAAATTTATACATCTTTCCTTCCCACTAACCCTGACTACATAGGTGTACAATTAGGAGATACCATTAAACTCCTTCAAAAATTGGGCTGAGAATTTTCTGAAAGTTAGTATCCATGATTCCACACACAGTAGTCCCTTCTACCCAAGAGCAAATGCGTGTAAATGTGAATGTGAAGACGTCTAAATCCCTACAACTGCCCAAAGAGGCTTTTCTTTCGAAGTTAGTGTTCATGGCCACACACAGCCCAAATTACACAGGGTTTCTCCGACTACATGGACTGCATAGGTATTTGATTTGGATACATCGGTGTACTCTTCATGGCCACACACAGCCCCATTTCACATCCCAAAAAGAGATGGCCGCTACAGAAGTGTCCTGGAAGAGGCTCAGATGATAAAGTCTATAATGAAAATCAGAAGCTCACGTGGCTCCTTCCCTCATGGCTAGAGCCCCGAGCGCACGCAATAGCGTGCGTGGCCGCCTGGTAAATAAATAAGATGGGCTGACTGATGCTACTCATCTACCCAAATCTGTGCCCAATGATAGGCGCAATAGTCGTTCAAGTCACCACAAGTTGCGCAGTGCCACGTCCATCCGGAATTGGACGAATGTTCCGTCCCCCTTACCTCTTCCACACCATTTTCCATCAAAAACTCGTCCAGTCCCTTATTTTACTACTTTTTGAGGCTTTGTTTTCTTGTAAATACGCTGTTTTTCTCATTTATTTTCGTTTTCTTTGCACTACTCTGTACTGTTACTTTCATCATCCGTCAGAAACTGGATACCCCAAATTATCGTGGACTGTGCCTTTGAGCCGTTATTTTTACGTGCTCCACAACAAAGTGACAGTAGGAAGACAAGGCCCATGAATTATCATCTATCTTCAAAATGCTGCTATCTCCGATCTTCCAAAATGCTGCTATTTCTGATCTTCATTCGAACTTGTTTTCCATGTGTATTTTCAAAGCTCTTGATGACTCCACTTTATTGGTTAGCTTTCGGCATATAATACCTTCTTCAGACCTTACCTGTACTGTTCTTCAGACCCACATAATAACTGCAAACAATCAGTCAATATTCACTTACTATATAGAACACATAGGATCCTATCAAACCAAACGCAAATATTGGGATAATGGGGATGGACCTATTAGGGGGAAACTTGAAAGAGGAATGGTCCCCGCTCGCCTCTTCTTTTGAGGCAGCGGAGTGTGATCATTCTATCAGTCTCAGGAAGTTACGCATCTCCTCCTTGCATGCGAGGGTTTCGCATAGATATTTTGTACGGCCCCTGGAAAGGAAAATCATGGAGGCACGGGAAATATACATTACCAAGCCGGAAATCAATGCAGAGGAGGCGATGCGTGACGTCCTGAGACTGATTGAACGATCACAATCACCTTAGAAGGAGAGCGGTGTCCTGTTTCTCTTTCAAGTTCCCCGCTAATATGTTCACTCCTCCCTTCCCCAGTATTTCCGGTTGGTTTGATAGGATCCGATGTGTTCTATGTAGTAGTTGATTATTGACTGGTTGTTTGCAACTATGCATTGTAACGTTAAGGTCCGAAGAAGGCATTACATGCCGATATACAGTAGCGCTTAAAAGTATTCGGCCAAATTTAACTTGCTGTAACTTTTTTCCCGGTGGAGCAAATAGCATGAAATTTGATATGTTTGACTGAGGCATATTTCACACTATCCAACACTATTCAACTGCAAAGCAGCAATGTCCACATAACTAAGAGGAAGGCGTTTGTAGACTATGCTGAAAACAGGTTTGTGACGTCTGCAGTTATTCGCACCGTATGTGCGTTTTTCTCCTCTACTGAATTCGATACTAGCGCTCGAACTCTTTGCACATAGCAAAAAGGAAAGAAATCCCAGAAGGAAGAGCATTCGTATTTTCAATTGCTTTTGTGTTCAAGCTCTTTGGGATATTTGGAACATGATCAAAATGTAGGTCAGTAGTGGTAAATATTCACACTACACCCATGCTACACATATTGAAATTTCGCTTGATGAGATTCAGTAGTAAAGGACTTAGGACTGAAAAGTTCGGAAGAAGAATGGCTAAATACTTTTGAGCGCTACTGTATGCCGAAAGCTAACCAAAACGTGGAGTATCACGAGCTTCGAAAATACATATGAAAAACATCATCTATTTCGTTGGGATTTGGTGAGGGGATGATGTGGCGAGGTGGCGAGTGGCGCACACCACCATACGCATAGTCTATGTATTATATATATATATGTATGTACATAGAATCTCAGGCCCATAGCCTCGCAGGACAACACGCGTTCCATACTTCCAGGGTTGATTAGTTGTTACCAGGATCTTCTGGAAGGGTAAACGCACTGACTTCAACATCCGCCGTGTGGATTGTGTAGATCACATACTTTTCCAAATCCCCACAAGGATTTCATTAAAAGTCGAATGTGGGACGTTTTCCAGAGTAATCTGATTGAGGTCGAAAGACTATCCTCACTCTACCTCTTCAAAATAGTCAAGATTTCCACATGTTGAAGTGTCGACATCTTTGGGCAGCAACAAGCACACTTATAGTTGGGTGATCATTGTTGATGGAATTCATTATCTTCTGCAATATCTTCGCTCTTCAAGTTATCGTCCTTCATACCTTTCTTTATGACCGATTTTCTGTCTGTTGGTGTATTTATCCCAAATTTTGGTGTTTCAATACACTCTAAATTTCAAAAAGGGGCCTTGCAGGAAAGTTTCCTTTTATGTGACCGATATGTCTCTTGTAATTTTTGTGTGTTTGGGGAGAGATTAAAGAGGAGGGACCTTTTGAGGGAAGTAACTTTGACGTGTTAACCCTCTCTTGAGAAGCGAATTTTGAGAAGAGTCGTAGTGGCGTTTTGAGTGCGTACATGACCTATAAACGGCTTGCGGTGGCCAGCCGATGTAGAGGTCAGTGCTTTTACCCTCCCAGACGAGGCTCGTTTCAACCTACCAAGCCCCAAAGAATAGTAAACTTGATTGGCTTGAATACATATCATGTATTAGGATACCTTCTTGACACCTATGATTAGCTATTCCCACAACCTTTTCCGTTTTTTGAAATGATCTACTGAAAGCGCCTCTAGGCTCATTCTGGAACTGGACTGAATGCCCAACCCACTCATGTTTACCCTGCCTACTTCCAAGTAGTAGAGCAGAGAGTAGGTAGATAGATTTCACTTCCTATGTTTGTTAATTCACACAGGTCACAGTCCTTTTCATGTCTCTAGTGTTGCGTGTTGAGTTTACTTCAAGGAGTTCTGTAGTTGACTGAGAAAAATTCTCCTCTCTCAGCTTGCGCTACTAGAGACCATCACGCATCACAAAAACAGGAAAAACGGAACTTTTATCCAACAAAAAAAAATCCAGCACTTGTGTTACTCATCAAATAGAATTTGAACAAGTCACAATTACTCCTTTGTATAGACTTTTGAACTTTTGTTCATTGTGTTCTATTTCAGGTGGTCGTCGTCGGTTCTGCATCCAACAGAACCGTTTTAGAGAAGCAAGCTTGGGACGAGCTAGTAAAAACCGGTCCTTCAAAAATTTCTACTCCTACGCCAGCTCCAGGTCCACCAGGACCCCCTAAACTTCCTCCAGGTCCACCAGGACCTCCGACAGTTTCTCCAGCTCAAGGACCGTCAATAATTTCTGCCTCAGAAACGGAAGCCGATTATCTTCTTGATGTAACTGAACCACCGCTACATTACACCGAAGCTCATGGGTACATTACTCCACACTACGAAGATACGAGAAGAGTGGGCGAAGATGGAGAGGAAGAACAACGGCTTACAAAACAAGAATCACTGGAGGAGGAAGACGCACGTCGTTGGGAAGAAGAGGAAGTGAGGCGAAGAGAACATGAGGAGCAGAGACGAATCGGCGAGGAACGGAGGCCGGAGAAAGAACGGGGACTAGAGGAAGAGAGGCTCAGAAAGTTCGAAGAGCAGAGACGTTTGGAGGAAGAGCTGAGAAGAGAAGAGCGTTTGCGGTTAGAGGAGGAAAAAAGTCAAAGAGAGCATGAGAATCGCCTCAGAGAAGAACGTCTGAGAGAGGAAGAAGAAAGAAGACGGCTAGAAGAAGAACGAAGGCGTTTGGAGGAGGAGATAGAGGAAGAGCGAAGGCGTGTGGAAGAGGAGCGGAGAAAGGTTGGAGAGGAACGCAGGATAGCAGAGGAGAGACGCCTCTGGGAAGAGGAAGAAATGCTGAATAGGATAAACACAGAATACGGGGAACAACGTAGAAGAGAAGAAGAGGTAAGACGAGAGGAGCAGAGATTGGGAGAGGAACAAAGACGAAAAGAAGAAGAGTTCCGTAGAGAAGAAGAAAGGAGACGTAACGAAGAGCTCATGAAAGAGTTGGAAATGCGTCGGGAAGAGCACAAACGTCGATTAGAAGAGTTCCAGAAGCTGGAGGATCAGAGGAGAGAGGAGATAGCAAAGCTCACAGACGAACGACGGCAATGGAAGGAAAAATTAAAAGCTGCAGAGGAGGTTGGGAAAAAGACACAGTTGATCCATATCATTTGTTACGACGGTGAAGTGATACGAACTCCGGAAGCTCGAAAAGAGCTCTATACCGAAGGTAAAGATCCGTGTGAAGAGTTCAGAAAAAATTAGCATTTTAGAAATTTTAGTGTGATTATGATGTGCTTTCTATTCAATTTCAGTTGTGCTGCCGGAATATTGAAATCGATCAATTGGTTGTTATCATTATTTGCTTTGTATGCGAGCTAGATCAGAGTTTTTTGTCAATATGAATGAAAGTATGAGATTATTTACTCTTCTCTGCAACACTGCTTGTTTATGGAAATGAGGAACGATATATCTTTTACCACTCTCGTGATATGTATCTTGAATAGGATGGACGAGAATAGAAAACTAGTCATCTATAGTCGGGTAAAAAAAGATTGGGCTGAGGGCTAGGGGTAGGTAAATTTGATCGGTCGAGATAGAACTCCGTCATGGGAACCACTATAACTAGGCGTATAACAATGAGGGGCCTTCTCAATGTCACTGAGCAGCAATTGTCAATAGAATTTATCATCTGCGTTCGAGTCCGAATCGATCCTATTTATTTTACTTTAAATAGTTGTAGTGAACTAGTGAAAGAGGCTGTAGTGCAGCGAGGCTCTTGAAAGCAAGTGATCCGAATGCCCGTTTCCGTTCATCGTTGGCTCCATTTTCGGAGGTTTTTTTAGGTAAAGTATTCGGTCTGTAGGTTTTTAATATTACAGTGATCTTTTGGTATCCTCTCGATCTTTTTTCCCGTTGTAGCCGCAAAAACGAAGTGACGAGCAAGGCTGGAAGCCAGCCCCTCTCACGAGCCTCGAAACCACATCCGGCATGGCATGGATGCGTCCAGCAAGAGTAACGCAGCTGTCATTCTTTTGGAAAAAAATAACAAATCCGATCCTTACTGAGGCAGAACCATGTTCTACACATTTACAGAAATAGCATCAGACCCAGGTTCCCAGGCCAAAATTTACATGAGGGCACAACAATCATGCACAAGTTTCTAAGGAATCGATAGTGGGCTAATACGCCACCCAAATGTGTGGCAGAAGACCCCACCCTAGTCCTGTGAACAGTGTGCGAGGGTTGCCGAGGACAAAACTACTTCGGCCAAAAAAGTTTGTTGATGTTGGAACTCTAAATGACGGATAAATCCTCGAACGAAGAATTCAATTGTGGAAGTGGGCCCGAATATGGGATATTCGGAGAAAATTTAGATTCTCGTACGCTATTTTCCTGATATTTTCTTGGGTCTTAGTTGGAAATGTAGATTGATATGCAGGACTATTGCATAAATTGTGAAGTTCTGATAAAGTAGTATAGAGGTCATCCGCCATTTGCTCATGGCAGTACCGCTATCATTAGTCTAGGTATCGTTACGATTGAGCGATCTTAATGTGCTCCTTTACCATTCCATTGCTGGACGGACGGTGACGGAGCCTCATGCCCTGTTGAAGCTGTCGGTGGACAAGTATGCTCTCTCTCTTCCCACTTACTTCTACTAAATTCTCGCTCCAGGAATGTAGCTTCCCTGCTCGATATGGTACAGGTTCAGCAGACCAGCATTCGATTTTGTAAAGGTGTTTTTTTCACGTGAATGCGAACCTAAAAAGAGTGTGAGGTGTCGGGAGCTGTCACCACTCCCCACTCCGCCGCCCATTACATCCTGACTCGTGCTTGAAGGAGGCCTATGACTTCACATATTCACCAATCCAAAATCAAGAGCAAACTGGCCATCATCTTCACCTCCCTCCCCGTACTTTGATTGGAAGAGGTACATCAGGGCGTATTATGAGAAGAGGATCACGTACAATGATCCCCACAAAAAACTTCCGTGGCTCGACAAGGGAGCAAAGCCACGTTTTGTCTACGAGAACGATCCTCAAGGGAAAAAAGACCATGCTATGTTTCTGTTTCTGTTGTTTCTCCTGCTCGCTTGCTCCACTCATCACCAAGATTCTTCTCGGAGGACATACCGTGACCGGAGTAGTTGTGGCTACCAAGCTACTGGAGACGGGGCCTCGAGTCCCTCTCTCTCTCATCTCTAGTGCAGTCATATTGTCTTCCTCATTGTCCTCCTCCGCACAGATCTCAGCTGATCAAGGCAGCTCTAGAGTTCGTTAGTTACTGGCTTCCACATCCTCCGTGAGAGATCATGTAGGAAGTGGATGTACGTCCACCGCCCACCGGAAAAATAGTCCACTATCTCAGTCATCGAGCGGTGATCACCCCGGCAAGAGATCATAAAACTGAGAATGGTATTTGGTGTATCTGCCTCTTTGAGGACCAGCCGTCCTTAAACGATGTTCTCCAACAAGAACCATTAATCTAGACACTTATGCGAGACATGCTTCTCCGCTTCAATATTGGGAACATTGCCATTGTAGGCTTTTCTGCAGATCCTTCTCAAGACAGAAGATCGGACTGCCACTCGGCATCTATGGGTTAGGAATCCCACGAGGCCACCTACTAACACGAATCTCATCGAATACCGTTACACACGAGTGACTTTCGGATTGAATTGCTAGCTATTTCTATTCACAGCGACGACCAAATATCACCTACAGGAAGAAACCCTTCACAAAGAGTTGGCAACGGAAGTCTACAGAAATGTCTACGTGGAAAACGCAAAATTCACGGCATCCAACGGGCAAGAAGCGATAGAAAAGTACAGGAAATCGGAAGCGATTTTCGCCGAAATGAATATGAACCTTCGGGAATATTTCGCTAACAAAGAAAATGTTAACAAAGCTAGTCCTTCATACGATAAAAGTATGCACAGCGTTACGAAAGTTCCTGAAGTTTGGTGGGATCTAATGATCACCTTATCCTTAATACCCAATCGTCACACTACAATCACCAAACGGACAATCTCGGAGTATATTACATTGCGTCCATCTACGATCCTATGGAGTGGTAACTCCAAAACTGTCGTGTCGTGAACTTGTCGTGGAAACTAACTCTTCCACCACAAGTTTCACTTCTTTATTCAAGCGTCAAACTTGCAGTCTTTGCCGACGCAAGTACACAAGCCAGTGCATGTTGTGAAAAATCCTAAAGCTAAAAAGTCACACCTTCTGTTTACATGATCCAAGTCAGCCAGTGCGAAGCGCATCCTACAAATCTAAAAATGGGGATGTACGCTACCACCATAGCTGTAAAAATGGCACGAACAATATACAATGCATAAGCCGATCAACTGGTCATCTCATCTGTCGCTCTTTTCACGCTGAAGCCGTTCTTAATTGGCTCGCAATCCTCCCCATCAGGAGAGATGTCGGTCGGTTCGTGAAGGATCGAGTAGTAGAAATTCGAGCAGTAGTGAAACACATAAACTGTCCCACACTTTTGGGCATGTTACTTTGGGTGAGAACCCCGAGACAGCGCTACAAAAGGATTATCGTCCATCGGCGAGGAAGACGGAGACCAATTTGTGGTGGGAAAGACCTGATTCACTAGAGCAGTCAGAGAAAAGTTGGTCTGGAAAACGTCGACTGACCACCCTCCCCGTAGAGGTACACGAGGAAAATATAGAAGCTATTCAACAAACGATTTAGATTAAAGAAACAACCCCATACATGAGAAACATTAGCGGTGTAGATCTTTCGGACTGGAGGAGGAACAAAACCTTTGACTCAACTAAGACGTCTTCAGCGTACCAGGATTCTTGAAGGATTTGTGTGATCATGTTCGAAAAGGAATCACGTCAAGAATAATAACACAAATTCCAGAACTCAGGACGCATTACAGGTCATTATACGTCCGCATCAAAGCACCCATGTTACGAAACAACTCAAACGCACCCTGAAAACCTCAATCTCTACAATATAATACATACTATCAACAGGGTGAATACGGTAGCAAGGGTTATAAATTGAAGGGCATTCCTCTGGCAATCAAAAGATGAGTAAATAATGGCACGATTGTGTGCTTTCACAGCATTACGGTCATAAAATGGATAACACCCGATTCGTGCCATCATCTCCTACTAAGCACGCCAATTGATTATCAGCAACCTATTCAACGCTAGCACTGCTCACCTATCAACGTTCAACAATCGGTTGGATCGCTTTACTGCAGGAGCTACTGGCCTTGAGAATAACGCAAGCATCGACCCTTAATTGAATGGAGGTTGAAGGAGTCAATCCACTAGGAGTTGCTCAACACAGACTATTGGGTTGTAACATAAGTTCGAAGAGTTTTGCGTTAGAGTTATTTTGCAACGATTTGTTTTGTTTTTCAGCAAAGTGTATACATTCATTCGAAAGAGCTTTTTCTCCTCTACAAAACCGTTCTATCTGTTTTTTGGAGATTTTAATTGTTCATCTTTTTATGGCTCAGAAATGGAATATCTAGGAGGAAAAAATCAGCATTTTCGACATCTGCTTTTCTTGCCGAAACAGCTCGGGAGATATGCAGTGTGTACAGGGAAGGTGTCTTACATAGGTGTGTCTACTGCACAAAAATGGTTCGCAAAGCTTGAAATAGGCGACTTTGAACTTGAAGACACGCCTCGAAGCGGACGACCTGCAGAATTCGACCAAGAGCGTCTGAAGGCACTATTGAAGGCAAATGGTCGCCAAACAATTCGTGTATTGACTGATTCTTATAATAACTTATTTAATAATTTATTATTGCAATTATTGCTTTTTGTTCAGAGAAATCTTTGTGAAAAACTCTACGAACCTATGTTACAACCTAATAGATAGACGCAACCGGCTCGAAAATTCGCCTCAGACACACGTCGAGAGTTCACCGATCCCGGTTCCAGATTGTTCATCAGTCGTACTTCCGGAGTGTTGCCCCTTTCAACTACAATGTGCTCGGCCTTCTTGAGCATCTCGTTGTGGAGAAGGAATTCGTAACTTGGTGTGATCTGAAGGGCAGTCGATTACTTCTTTGAGTCATAGCTTTCTCACCCCTGAAGAGATGGCATCAGTGATTGGCTCAAAGGATAATAGAAGGTTGTTGACTCTTTTGATAAACATATTTCCGAAATTGATCGAGATGAAAATTTCAGAAATGATTTAAAAAAGGTTTCCATTTCGTCGCGGATTTCTTTTGCCAACCTATACTACTAACTCTGATAAACTTGGCAAAAAAGAAGTCTTTATTCATAACACTACATATTGAGCGCAACAAGAATATTTCAAAGCGTAAAAAAATGAAAAATGAGGCACATATGCGTCACAAAATGTACCTGTATTCTACTAGTACTCTTCGGACATGACAAGATATTAAACAAGTTTTTACTTTAGTTAATATCCAGTTCATCCTATGGCACTGAATTCATGTGGCATTGTAGTAGGCTAGTCACTCAAATTGAGATAGTATGACCAGTAGATAATGTTAAAAATAGTGAACAGACATGGAAACGCTATCATACTTATACGATCTATACGATCCGTCGACCACCCTCTCCTTGTCGATGGCCCAAATGGCTTGCCTTCACAATCGTCCAACAAAAGCATCTTCTCTGGAGTTCTTAAAAACTACTCTCGATTTAGGTAGAAATCCTTGACCATGATAGTGCTCGCTTAGCAAATTTATAGAGTACTGTCGAGATATGGAATGTGGGATCTCCTCCATTAACAGCGTGTCGCGCTTGCAGCGTATCGCAGAAATGCGATGGTTGAATGGAGCGCACAATGTGTGAGTCAGATTGCGAGGATTATAGAATGGTATTGTTCGGATTATTTTCCTCGTAAAGCCTCTATTACATCAACACACTCTACACGGAAAGAAGGAAAGACTAGGAAAAACTATTGAACTAAAGCAAAAACGCAAAACAGGCAGCAAAAAAATGAGGCCTAATAGATTGTCGGGAGAGGTGGGCCGAATACGGTAATTGCACTTTGAAGCCGCGAGAAAACAGAACAGGTTTGCAGTGTGCGTACGTGAGAACTGGGGAAGAAGCGCCACCCAAAAAAAAGCCCAGTAACTCACTGTACTATGTCGGCAGATGTTCTTGAAATCGAACCAGGTTTAGCCAAAAGCACCTTTTTTCGCATACGTGGATCTGAATGATAGGCTAATAAGATACACTGTAGTTTACTGTAACCTAAGTTATAACTCATTTGGGCTTATACCTACATACTCACTCACCAGTCGTTCCGTAACTCCGAAATCCATGTGGTGAATCAGACTGTACGTGATTCCGACAGATACGCGGTGATGTGCAAGAGGAGGAACGTGATCGTAGAGGCAATCCTGCTGCTTTTGACTGAATTTGGGATGTAAATTTACTGCTAGGAATGTCGTTACTGTTAATTTAATTTGATTAAAATATTCGAAGTTGTACGTATGTAGGTTTTACGAAGGGCAATTTCTAGGAGTTTTGTGCGACAAAAAATAATGCACCAGTATTGCATTTCATGTGGTCTTCGGATCATGAAATTCAGTAAATTGAAAGTAGTCCGGAGCGGAGAAGATCGCTCACGCGGTTGCTCTTATAGTAAATAATAAATAATGAATCAGTATAATGAAGATATACCAGTATAATGAATCCGAATCAAACTATGTAAAAGCCTTTGCGATACCTCAGTTTCGGCTCCTATTGATCCTATAACAGCCAATTCCAGCAATGACGAGAACACAAACGTCAAACAAACTAACATCCAAACATCTGCAAAAAAGGCAGTCTGAAATGGAGCGAGAGTGGGCCGAAAGATAGATCCTACCGAGAGCCTTCACATAGCTAACCCGAGGAAGATTCCGCATTATATTCCCAAATTGAAAGGTCAACGCCAGGAGAGAGTTCACACCAAGCATCGTTCGAGCAGGTATCATCTTCGGGCCGAGGCAGAAGCTTATCCAACTCAAAAATTGCATCTAATTTCAAGTACAAATCAGCTATTATAGCGTAGGGTTGGCACGAAAGTTTTGCGACACTAAATTCAAAGCCTTGAAAATTTGTAAAAACAATGTGAAGACGGTAGCAAAGGGATAAACTACTGGAGCATTTCCCTGACAATCAAAACATGAGTAAATAAGGGCACACGCGTAGGCTTCTGCAGCATTACCAGTGGACAACACCCAGTTCGTATCATCACCTTTTTCCACACATGCCAAGGGAACTATGGTACGATGCTTGCTTTTCTTCGGAGGCTAGGATCTCTTATAGTGAAGCGACTTGAATTATCAGCAACCTAATAAACGCTAGCGTTGCTCACCGAACAATGTTCAACACTATAAGAGATCCTAGCCTTCAAAGTAAAGCAAGCATCATGCCATAGATTTCCAAGATGTGGAAGAACTCATCCATTATGAGTTGCTAAGCATAGACTAGTAGTCACAGCTGTCTCCTAACCCTATAAACCCCAGCGTTTGCCCAACGCGGTAAGAGAACCAGTCCATAACCACAAACTGGTCCCTACAGAAGGATTTCACCCGACTCGCTTCGTTCCAGGTTGTTCATTGGTCGCACTCCCGGAACGTTCCCCCGTCTCACGATCATGAGCTCTGCCTTTTCAAGCGTAGGGAAAAAAGTTCATAACTCAACGTGATCTGGAAACGGCAACCAGTGATTTCTTTGAGTCGCAGCTTCTTGATCTGGGCACAAAGGGCATCAGTGATTACCTCAAAGGATGGAAGAAGAATGTTAATCTCTCTGGTGAACATATTTCCAAACTTCGATTGGTCTGGGAGACTTTGGAAGTTAATTCAAAATGGCATCCATTTTGTCGCAGGACTTTCTTGGCAGCCTAATAAAATTTACCTTATAAAAATAGTGAGGTATGTAGGAATATAGGCTTGAAATATATACCACCCGTATCGTCGGCTGAAGACGAATGTCATCGTCAATTCATTCCAAACTCCTGCTGGATAGATCTGCAAGAGTATACTCGTCAGAATTCCAAAGGAACAAAAGCAATCTGCCCGAGTGATGGTACTAGAATATACTATGAGGTAATGAAGTAATGCAAATAGAAGAAACCTGATGTTCAATTGAGGTTGTGTAATTGCTGAGCACAAAATCTGGTAGAATAATCTCTTTCTTGAGAAGCGAAAGACCTTCTGTCCAATTAGTCCACTGCATATCGACCTGTGCATATGATTGTTAACATCAATATTAACTATATTAAGCGCTATTCAAATAGATCGGTTAGCTCCAGGCTCTCATCCCTTTTGTCCTGCAGTTGGGCGGTCGCCTGTATCCATACTAAACTCGAACGATCTGGGCCTGAGAGAATGGGAGCTATGAATTTCTGGTAAAACACACACACGCACACTGACACACTTCATGCGTGACTCGCCCCAGGGTCAATCAGAATTCATGTAAGTTGGCTCACTCAACATATTCCCACTTGGGTGCGCCCTCTATTCGCGTGTTGCCCATTGGCTGCTTTCATAGTCCGCTGGCCGGCCGGCGTGCACAAGGCAGTGCTAGGGGGGAGGAGGGCGGCAGACGGTCGGTCGAGGGATTGAAAACAAAGAAGAACAAGATCAAAAACCAAACAACCCGGGGCTCGTGCAAATGGTTTTTGATCTTGTCTCTCCTTGTTTACAGCCCTTCGAGGAGCTGACCGACCGTCTGCCGCCCTCCTAGGCGCGAAGTGACCTTAATTGAGTGCTAAGACTCCGGAACGCAACAAAATCTACATGCCCGTCCGTGGCAATTTGCCAACTATTGCGAGGATTCGCTGTGGGACCTCCATTGGTACAATACCACGGCTGTGACCCCGCCCAAACCGAAACGTACAATGTTAGGTTATAGCTTGATTAGGGTAAGGGTGGAAGAGGTTGGAGGGTTGCATTTGCATAGCTGTGTAATGTTACCAACTTTGTAAGCTATTTTCACAACTAGGATTGGGGTTGATTTGTAACAAATTTGTTATCAAAGCTGAACTTGTTGACGGAAAGGTTATATTGTAAACACTCCGGATGGTTAATTTTACTGTGATGGAACAAAGATTGCCTCCAGTCGGAATGGAAGGCTTTTTCGGTTTTTGGGACATGATCAGGTTTGTTTGGCACCATTCCATATCCAGTTACCAAGGGAAAAGCAGCACCTAGCAGCTAGAGCTTGATCATTTTAAAAGCCCTCTCTCAATTTAACTCAGCGCTGTGCTCTTATTGAACGATTTGTGTAACGCACTAAGACGAAGCAGGAGTGGTCGATGCACTACAAGACTTTTGAAACTCCTGCATCTCTGGCGGAAACTGTAACTCACTCTGCCACTGCTGACTCGCAAAACGTCATTGGTTTCAAAATGAGGTAAACTATTTTGACGTGAAAATGAGACAAAAATCCCAAACCCACTACATCCCCAAAAAAATCAAGGCAGTTCCGGCGAGAAACAAAACTAATCATAATCCCAGTCCCAAAAACCGAAGAAGGTGCGAAAGCCTTCTTTCGGCTGGAGGCGATCATTGTTTCATCCCAGTCAATTTAACCATCCGGACTATTTACAAAATAAACTTTCCGTCAACAAGTTCAGCTTTGATAAAAAACTTGTTACAAATCAACCCTAATCCTAGTTGTGAAAATAGCTTACAAAGTTGGTAACGTTACACAGTTATGCAAATGCATCCCATCTTTGTTTTTTATTGACCTTCAACCTTCCAACCTGGTTCCAACCTCTTCCACCCTTACCCTAATCAAGCTATTACCTAACACTGTACGTTTCGGTTTTGGCGGGGCCACAGCCATGGTATTGTATAGAGGTCCCACAGCGAATACTTGCAATAGTTGGCAAATAGCCACGGACGACATGTAGATTTTGTTGCGTTCAAGACTCCGCGGTAATTACGCTGCCCACACTCGCTACTAGTCGAGTTAAAACTTGTCATTCGAGGAGGATAATGACACTTTAAAAAATGGAGATTCTATTACAAAGGTTTTTTTCAAAGAAAAAGTTCCAATATCAATTTCAACGGTCTTGAGAGTTTTATTTAAACGCATAATAATTTAATTCAATATATTTTGTGAACTACGGATCTCCTTCACTGAGTTCTCTCTCACTGAAGGATCCCCAGCCGGTTAGTGACGAGGCTACGTAGGGCGTCCCCAGGTGGCGGATAGTGGAATTAATCGCCGACCAAAAGTCACCAGTACTTGCCCAGAGACGCAGGTGGATTCAGGGGATGGACTCCTTGATTCTGCTGTGCTGGGTCGATATACCCTCTGTTCCTCGCAGGTGATCCACGCATACGTGTGTGGAGAATCTGTGGGTGCAGTTGGTATCCTGCCCATCGACTCGGCCAAAAGCTTGCATTCGAGTGACGAACAAGTCACACTGGGAAGTATCTGGGAGGCGATTCGGGGCCGCCTCCAAAAACAAAGCCCCTTGTCCAACCCCCCACGTCAGAGCCTGGCAAGCTACACGATGGGTTCTTTCTCTCACCGCCAAAAAACAGTAATAAAAATGGGCCTCATTCCCCTGAACCTGAGGGAGCCCCCAATACGGCAGCGTTGGGTAGAACCGCTTGGTAGAGCCCGCTAAAATCTCATGGCCAAAACAGGCTGCCCAAAAGGAGAAGGACCAAGATGGCGATTTGTACTTTCAACGCACGGACGCTTGCATCGGAAGCGTGTATAGAAGACCTGATGATGCAAGCTAGGAAGATCAAGTACGACGCCATCGGACTGACCGAGACGAGAAGGCATCGCCCGCTGCACGCTATATTTGAGACTGGAGAAGAACTGTTCCTTGGAACATGCGACAGTAAAGGCGTCGGCGGCGTAGGTGTCCTCGTCAACACGCACTTGGCCATGAACATCGATTCGTACGAAAGCTTAACAACCCGAATCGGACGTTTACGATTAAGAAGATGTGGCTCGACCCCAGCTCTAACCATCTTCGTTGCTTACGCACCAACATCGAGCTACGAAGAAGAGGAGTTGGAATCGTTTTATATGGATCTGGAGAGGCTCTACAGAGAAGACCACACTTTCTTCAAGGTCATCGTCGGTGACTTTAACGCCAAGATTGGCCCCAGAAGAACGGCTGAAGAGCTTCACATCGGGACTCACGGAGTGGAATGGAATGAGCAGGGTGAAAGGCTGTCCGAGTTTATCATGACGACCCACACCATCCATGGTAACTCGCAGTTCCAGAAGCCCTCTCATTTAAGATGGACATGGGAGTCACCTGGTGGACAGTTCCATAATGAAATAGACCACATCATCTTCAATCGGAGATTTTGCCTGACCGACGTCGCTGTTGTTCCGAAGTTCTACACGGGATCGGACCATCGTCTCCTCCGCGCTAGATTCTGCTTCTCAGTGCGTGGGGAGAGAGCTATGAAGTTTCGGAAACGAAGCCCCAAGACCTCCATCAACTGGGACCACTTCGCTTCCCTTGCGAGTAAATGGGAAGATTCCGTTATCGACAACATCGATGATGAGTACAACCGGCTCGTCGAACACCTTCACGATAGCGCTAGAAAAGCTGAGAGTCCACAAGTAGCCAAGAGACGACTCTCTTCGAAGACTCTCGAGCTGATACGCCAGCGTGGAATCGCGCGAGCTACAGGCAATTATCAACAAAGATCTGAAAGAGAGAAGAGCAGCAGTCATGGACGAAACCGCCGAGGCCGGAAAGAGCATTCGCAAAGCCCGACGGAGCTTCGCCAACTACAAGACCAAGATGACCTCCCTTCGTCGTCCTGACGGAACCGTTACTGCATCCCGGAGGGCAATGGAGAAGGTCATCTACGACTTCTACTCGGATCTCTTCGACAGCCACGTCTACCTGCCTACTCACCATCTTAGGCAAGACGAATATATCGCTCCTTCGGTTCTCCCTTCCGAAATACGACATGCCATCAAGTCGATGAAGAACTGTACAGCGCCCGGTCCCGATAGGATCAAACCAGAACATCTGAAGAGTATACCACAAGTCATCATCAAAACTCTGGCTAGGCTCTTCACGCGGTACCTGTCGGAATGCAAAGTGCCCACGTCGTGGAAAACTAGCAAGACTGTGTTGCTGTACAAGAAGGGAGATCCAGACGATATTTGCAATTATCGCCCAATCTGCCTGCTGTCCGTAATCTACAAGCTTTTCACTCGTGTCATCCTAAACAGGATTGGCAGAATATTAGATGAAGGACAGCCATGCGAGCAAGCAGGGTTTCGGAGAGGGTTCAGTACAATCGATCATATCCACACCCTAACAAGGCTCATTGAAGTATCGCGAGAGTACAAAATGCCGCTGTGTCTTACGTTCATCGATTTGAAGAAAGCCTTTGACACTGTCGAGACAGAAGCGGTAATCGAAGCCCTGGGCAACCAGGGTGTTCCTACTCAATATATAAGGATGCTTCGTGAGCTCTACGACAACTTCACGACCAGG
Organism: Haemonchus contortus; assembly: GCA_000469685.2. Classification (NCBI taxonomy): domain Eukaryota; kingdom Metazoa; phylum Nematoda; class Chromadorea; order Rhabditida; family Trichostrongylidae; genus Haemonchus; species Haemonchus contortus. The sequence continues at coordinate 8,381,491 of LS997567.1, read as the reverse complement.
ATTTCACCATTCTACAAGGAAGTCATTATCAACGTGAAGAGAGGTGTCCGGCAGGGCGACACCAATTTGCCCAAACTTTTCAGTGCCGCTTTCGAGAATATCATGCGACATTTGGAATGGGAAGACTTGGGAGTGAAGGTCGACGGCCGCTATCTACATCACCTCCGCTTTGCAGACGACATCGTTCTCATAACACCGAACATCGAGCAGGCGGAACGAATGCTGGCCGAGTTTGACAATGCTTGTGGAAAGATCGGATTGAGACTGAACTTAACGAAGACGATGTTCATGAAAAACGGTTTGGTACCTGATGCTCCCTTCACGCTAAACGGAAAGAATATCTCCGAATGCTCTAGCTATGTGTATCTAGGTCGGGAAGTCAACATGATGAACGACCTAGCTCCGGAGCTGTGCAGAAGGAAACGCGCTGCGTGGGGAGCATTTAAGAATATCGAGGGAGTAGTGAAGAAGACAAAGAACATCCTGCTCCGCGCTCACCTTTTCGACACTGCTGTTCTTCCTGCTTTGACGTACGCCTCAGAGACTTGGACTCTACGAAAGCAGGATGAGCATGCTGTCAGCGTTGCTCAACGCGCTTTGGAAAGGACGATGCTCGGAATTTCCCTATACACGCAAGTACAGAAGGGAATCCGGAGTTCCGAGCTCCGTCAACGAACGAAGATCAGGGATGCCGTTGACTACGCCAAGAAATCGAAGATCAGGTGGGCCGGACACGTTATGCGATATAGTGATGACCGTTGGACCAGGACGGTTACTGACTGGATCCCTCGGGACATCAAACGAACTCCAGGAAGGCCGCCAACGAGATGGTCAGACTTCTTCACGAAAGCTCTGAACGAAAGGAATGTGAATCCTCGTGTCCCTGGAACGATTCATTGGACCACTCTGGCTCGTAACAGGGACGAATGGAAACGTTACTGGCGCCCGCTCGAGGAAATCGATGATCAACGGGACGACAGGTGACAGGTGATATTTTGTGAATAAAGTTTGTGCAATATAAGAGAAAACAGTTCAATCCAATAGTATTTAGAACACCTAAAATAAAATCTAAATTTATAAGTAAAAAACTCAGATAGTTTTGTTTGTTAGATCGAGGAACACCAGGCATGTACGGTACGCGACATGGTCCTGCGGTACAGGAGGCCTCTGAAGTGCTTGTACTTCAGAGGGAGCAAAGGTGAAAAGCTCGGACAGTGGAAGAAATGGGCCACATGGATCGCGTTCTCCTAAGTAGTTTGGAGTGGGAGGACACCCTGTAAGTCCATCGAAACAGTACAGTGTGTCTCTAATGCCTTATTGAGTAAGCAGCGGTAGTTAAAGCACCCACGCAGCTGGTTAATTAGTCCTCGATCACCTCTCTTCAAGGTGCTAAATTTAGTCTGAAGTCTTGCTATATGCCGTAAAAACTGTGAAATGGCCTGAATGGTGAGCTGTAGGGCGCTCATTGACCTCTCAATGAAGAGCAGTCCCGATATTAGACAATTCTTGAAAACTATGTCGCTTCTGTAAAAGTTTTTTGATATCGCAAAAAGGCGAAAATACCAAAGAAAGAAGTGAACTAAACTGTTGTACCCATTTTCCAGGAGCTTGAAATGAAATGTATAGAACTTATTTATTATGCGTGTAAATAAAACTCTCAAAACAGTTGAAATTGATACTGGAATTTCTCCTTTCAAAAACTCATTATTTAGAGAGACTCCATTTTTTTAAACTGTTATTATCCTCTTTAATTGAGAAGTTCCAACACGATTGGTAGCGAGTGCGGGAAGCATAATTATAGCGTAGTTTTCGGACCAGATCGAGGTCATTTCGCGCCTAGGTGCTAGGAGAGCTTGATTAGGTGCGATAGTGAATTCGTTCGCACACACCGCGCACACACCACACACTTAGTACGTTATACATATATCGTTCGAATAGTCGGATATGATGAAGCCTTTCCAGGTGAGTTTACAAGAGCTGAAAAAGTGGCAATTTGGGAAAGCAGCCAAAGGCTTCTGTCGAGTTGAAAAACAGCCCAGATAGGACGTGTTCAGGGCTCTCAGAAACGCCTTAGCCGACTTACCACGCCAAAAGGCCATGAGTCCTGCTGGCGCTGTATAGGCTGTAGAAGTCACGCTTCGAACCGGGACCCACGCATTGCATGCAGACAGCATACTGTAGCCGGCTGTACGGGACACACACATTTGGACAGCTTGTTCAAACACACTCCCATGCAGCTTTTGTCGTCATATTCTCGTCCGACCCAAAATTTAGCTACTTTTTCGAAACATTGTATTCATCTGAATACGCCTATGCTTGCGTTTTCTCTGCCACTTTTGCATTATTCTAGACTATCGCTTTCACTATTCGTATAAATTAGGTAGATAGCCGGAAATTGTGTTGAACTGTGCTTTCAAATGAAAATAGGTGAGTGTGTCTCATAATGAAAAACGGAGTTGCTCAGTACTCATGAACTCTATTTTTGTCATCGAAAAAGATGTAAATACTTAGAGCTATCGATACCATTTGAGCATACCTCTTGATTATTATAGCTGAACGATTCGAGGGTGAGATGACAGGACTGACGGTCCATCGGAAAGGCGCTATAAATGTGGATTAATTTGGAATTCGGAAAAGTTCAGTGATCTTTGTCCTCATTTACCTGAAATCCATTGAACAAGGCCCTTTCACTTGAACTCTGTAGTTTACCCACACAGTTCCATTTGGGTAAATCATAAGGAAGACATTTTTGAACGGTGACTTATGGATATGTGCCGATTTACTGTTAATGAACACGGTATTTGGTTTCCAAATTTGATCCAGAATCTGAAAGGAAAACTTCAGAATCTTGCAATCATATTCCGCTAGAACACCTGAACAGTTAAACTTCTAAGTTCAATGAGAGATCAACGAGAAATTCGCCTACCACTTGAGCAGGTGTATGATCATACATACAGTGATACACAAAAGTAGGGAATTCAAGGGAAATTCGAATTCTTACAGAACGTGGCTCGTATAGATCGACCTCGCACTATGTTTTTACTGATTCTTTCAGAAGTTTTCTTGTAAAGGGGCATATCTTGTGGTGCTCCCGGCTGCCACACAGAAAAGCGTCGAACGAGGCGCTTCCGAATCGCAGATAGTAACCGTGATGGTCACACACCTGAAGGCACAGCTCGCGACAATTCCCTGTGTTGCCGGCTCGCAGGGCTTTCCCGCCCCTCATCGATGTCACGTCAGACGAGGGTTGAGGCGATTTAGATTGCATTTATTCGTTCTAGGACCCACACACGACCAGCTGATCGCCGATAGATGAGGCGATGTTTTTCTCCCATTCTTTTTTCCTCTGTTATCCTTTCTGCTGCCGCGATCCCTTATTTAATTTCCTACCCAAGAAGCTGAAAAAGGTGAGCTATTCCTGCTGTTAGTAGAATTTTTTGTTAACTTATGCTTATAAGTGAATGATTTTTACCGTAGTCAGATATTCGCACTAGGACCCACACGTACGCAATGATCCACATTGTATCTATATCTCGTCAAAACGCCCCTCAGCGCTCTTTACTTTTCTATCCTCATTCTGCTCAACCTCCTTCTTAACGATTTTTCGAAGCTTTTTTTCATTTTGAAAACACCGATTCACGCAGTTCCTTTGCCTTCATCGCACTATTTACCATCTTATCCTCCACTTTTCGTCATAATCTGTTTTACCTAAAATTATCGTGAACTGTGCCCTTAATGTTAATTGACATAAGATAAAATGGAAGAAACAGTGATTCTCGAATGTCTCATCCAACTCGAAAACGCTGAGTTTGAGGAACAAGAACAGGGTCAGTTGTTGGTGGTTCGCTGCACCTACTATCACTTTTAGAAATCCTCTCGGACCAAGAATTGTGTTTAGGTTCCCCCAAAGCTGCCAATACAACGACAGGACTCACTTCTGGCAAACATTAATTGGAATCAAACGAATACGGTAATTTAGAACTGATTTGGCCCCTTATTGAGCCTTCTCACTAAATGCGCTGACTTTGAAGTTATACTCAATCGGTCAGAGGAAATGCGAGGTGGAATTTATGAGCGAGTCTCCAGGGTCGCGTCAAATTCCAAATACAATTACAGTAATCACCCTTTGGGATCATACGGCAATTATTATCATTTCACATATACATTTGGTCCTAACTATCTAATTTCTTCGATAGATGGCGTAGCGGCTATGATGCAGAGCGACCGGACATAAATTCTTACATCTGAGGAAAGGGAAAAGTACCGTAGCATGCTTCTAGAAGTTGTCAAAAATCGAACCTCTGAATTAAGTGATAGGTTGTATTTACATGGACTCATATGATCATATCGTAGAGCATGATCCATCCAAAGTTCCGTCACATAAATATCCATATCGAAGTCGCTAGTGATTTCGTTCACAGAATTCACTTCTTGGACCCACACCTCAAACAAACTTTTCATTAAAGAAGCAAAAAATTTGCAGCAGCTTAGTTACTGACGTACCTCAATCCACACTATCACACCCGTTTCAGATGGTGTCTTGAAGGATTTGTAATTATCGAGAAGGCGCTCAATGATAGTCTTATCACTAGTGCACATACCCATCTCTTCGTGATCTTTCAGATGAACCTGAATGAGATTTTGAAATAGTGAAGGGAAAATAGTGAAGGGAACTCCCTTCACTACCGGTTTCATCTTCTCCTCCCCCCCCCCCCCCCCCCCCCCCCCCCCTCCATCCCCTACATCCAAGGGCGGAGGTGGTGCACCATCTCAAACGCATGGCCACGGGTTGAAATCCAGGGTTGATATACTTTAGGCCAACCAAGCCTTCCATACCTCCGGGCCAGTTACTTCGTGCCAGGCTCGTCTGGGAGGATAAAAGCACTGGCTTGTACATTTGTTGGCCACTGCAAGTCATCCATCCCTCAGACGGGAACAAGTAACGCCAGAAAGAATTTATTTTTTCTACCTTTCCAAATGCCATGCTTCATTATTCACCCCATATCTTCTATGACTGCGTAGTTTTCCGTTATCATTCAAAGTTCGATGTGCTCATCTCAGTAACCATTCGAGTTCGTCATGATTCAGACTTTCTTTCTTCTATCCTCCTTTGTATAACAAGTTTATTGTTCACCACGAAAATTCGCTGGAGTTCTCACAGCGTTCGCACAAGAAAGGTATATTGTTTCAAAATGCATGATCGAATTCGAAAAAATGGGGCTACATAAGGCAGAAGCTTTGCTGGACGTTTTCGACGATGCCTCCAGCGTACTTTGCCATTCTGAACCATCTTTACGGTGAAAAATTATTTTACCAGCTCACCGTATGAGTGATTGCTCGCGGGGTCACTAATGATGGCACAACTCCTCTCTCCACTGACAACGTGTTTTCCTAGAAAAAGACTTTGAAATTGAATAAATGTTCTTGAGTTTCCACTTCCGCTGTTTTTCGATACTGTACCTAAAAAAGGTGATGAATAAACTGATTAAAATGAAAGCCGAAACCCAGCCATCCCATATTGTCCTTATGTGCTTCTGTTCCTGTGTCTGTAATGTCTATAGCCCTGCATCCAGGATCTTTCGGAGCCTATCTGAAGGCTTGGCGAGATAAAAAAAACTTCAACCACCGGAGTCGAGGAGGCGACAAGTAGAGAAAATTGCTGAAGCGGCAGCAAATGATGCTCTGAATTTCAAAGGTTATGTGTATTTTCACTGATCATCGCGATTCGGGGAAGCCATCAGCATCGTGGGTGGTAGCGTGGATCATGCAGTAAAATCCCTAATAAACGCGGAATGGATGAAATGGAGGGAGTTTACCGGTATCCTTCGCGACGGCGTTGCTCTAGGACGCTCGTAGGAAAGGCGCACAGGACAATGGTGAGGCCCGCAATGATCTATGGCAGTGTGTGCTGGTCCGGGAAGTAGGAGTTATGATGGGCAGATTCACTCCGCTGAGGTGAGGATGCTCAGATGAGCCTGTAGTTGGACGCCACTGGACCTGATTAGAAACGAGACCGCCAGAGCGTTCATGCAAACAGCCCCTGTCCAGCACAAGATGTGAGAGAAGCATCTACGATGGTACGGACACGTTGTGAGAAGAACACCAAATTATCTGATAAGGGAGGTGATGGAATTCGAGGCTCAAAGGAAACGATCACGCGGAATCTCGAAGAAGAGGTGGCGGGAGGTAATCAAAAAGGACCTCGCCGAAGCTAAAGTAACGGCAGAGGATGCCGTAGATAGAAGGAAGTGGAGACTACTGACAAGAGTAGCAGAACCTACAACGGCGGGGATGAAAGGTAGGAGGGAGGAGAGATCGAAGTGGGACCCTCTCTGTATGTTCTTTCAACCATCGACAGGAGATTGAAGAGGGTGTTTTGGTGGGTAATGGGTGGTGTCTAGAGTATTTCCTGATGCGGAATTCTTATATGGACGACAAAATGATATAGAACTAACATCCCAGATATTTGTACAGAAGGAGATGTCGTACCTGTGAGGGGTTCACCGTAGACAGTGATGATACAGCTATCGCAGCTGTACACAAAAAAACAAGCTGACAGCACATTGGCTTACCATTGAAACATTCCTGAATGATTCTCTTCTGTGCTGATAGTTTCAAAAGAAAATATTCGAAAATAATAGATAATGAAAAGCGAAGTGTGAAGTGGTTGAGTCACTCCAAGGAAGAAGTAGCGAGTAGATCTGTGGCGACGAACCTATGATACTCCGAATTTATACAATGCGAAGAAGAAATCTTCGAAGAAAGAGTATTGTATTACGTTATGTACAGTCATGAAAGAAGTATTGTATTACAACGTGTACGCAACTCAAATGTACTGTACATTTAAAAAGTGCCATGAGCAAACATCAACATGAAATGAAAGAGTTCGGCCGAAACCTGCAATCGGATGCAGCAGTAGATACGCGATTACGATTCCATTTTGAAAGCACAATTAACGATAACTCTGAGTTATTCAGTTCAAGACGATTAATGGAAGGTATAGCCCAAAACAGTGCAAAATTTGCAAAACGCGGTATGTATGTATGTATGTGTGTTTGTGTATGTATGTATGTATGTATGTATGTATGTATGTATGTATGTATGTATGTATGTATGTATGTATGCATGTATGTATGTATGTATGTATGTATGTATGTATGTATGTATGCATGTATGTATGTATGTATGTATGTATGTATGTATGTATGTATGTATGTATGTATGTATGTATGTATGTATGCTTGTATGTATGTATGTATGTATGTATGTATGTATGTATGTATGTATGTATGTATGTATGTATGTATGCATGTATGTATGTATGTATGTATGTATGCATGTATGTATGTATGTATGTATGTATGTATGCATGTATGTATGTATGTATGTATGTATGTATGTATGTATGTATGTATGTATGTATGTATGTGTGTATGTATGTATGTATGTATGTATGTATGTATGTGTGTATGTATGTATGTATGTATGTATGTATGTATGTATGTATGTATGTATGTATGTATGTATGTATGTATGTATGTATGTATGTATGTATGTATGTATGTATGTATGTATGTATGTATGTATGTATGTATGTATGTATGTAATGTTTAAAGGTGAGGACTGGGTCGACAAACCACATGGAGGAGACCCGCGTGCTCTGGGCGGAGCTTTCTCGGAATGAGCGGTATTTTTCAGATTTATTCATAACTCGATTCAATTAAGGCGTAGAGGCTAGGGAAAAAATAAAAGCAGTGAGCAGGGCCTCATACGTGCTGGGCATGCGTAAGCTTAGCGAAGTCCAGCCCACATGGTCGGGGCGTGGGTTGAGACGAAAGCCACTTTTCAAAAAATGAATGCGACTTTGCTTGGAAACGTTCTAGAATGCGACAAAAAATGTTTGGGGTAATGGCACAAATGCGGCCAGTGGGCGGGGTTGGCATTAAAGTGGGCGAAGTTGGCACCAAAGTTAGATCGAAACATTTATAATTCTGTTCAGAAACGTTCTGGGTTGCGGCAAAAAGGTGTTTAGGTGTAAAAGAACAAGCGAGGTCAAATCCCAGAAATAGGCGGGTTGGCACTAAAGTGAGCGGGGCTAGATCAAAAGATTATAACTCTATTCAGAAACGTCGTGGGATGCGGGAAAAGGTGGTAAGATGTAATAAAACAAACGTGGTCAAATTGTAGAAGTGGGCGGAATTGGCACTAAAACAGATTTACATCAATCTCTTCAGATGTGTTTTAGAACGCGGGAAAAAGGGTAGTTAAAGTACTGTGGTTCAAAGTCTGAAGTGGGTGGGGTTTGCAAGGAGGGGCGGGGCTGTGGTCAAAAATTTATACATCTATCCTTCACACTAACATTGATAACCTAGGTGTACAACTAGCTGATACCGCTAGACTCTTTAAAAAATTGGACAATTAATTTTCCAAAAGTTGGTATCCATAGTTCCACACACAGTAGTCCCTTCTACACAAAAGGAAATGCACCACATTATCTTCAGACCTCATAAAATAAATTCTACAGTAACCCCGGCCACACAGGTGTTTACCCTGTAGAGACGTGTAAATCCCTACAACTACCCGAAGGGGCTTTTCTTCCAAAGTTAGTGTTCATGGTCACAAATAGCTCGAACTGCACAGGGTTCTTCGACTACATGGACTGCAGAAGTACTTGATTTGGATACAGCGGAGCACTCTTCATGGACACACACAACCCTATTTCACATCCCAAGAAAATGATGGTCGCTACAGAAGTGTCAGGAAGAGGCTCAGATGATAAAGGTCTATAATGAAAATCAAAAGCTCATGTGGCTCCGTCCCTTATAGCTCGAGCCCCTAGCGCACGCGATAGCGTGCGTAGCCCCTTGTTGATTCAAAAAATAGTAAAAATAGGGATAGGACAAAATGTGACGACAAAACTTGCATGGAAGGAGGTTTTTGGACGAGCTGTTCGAATGTGTTTGTTCGTGGGTACAGCTGGTTACAGTAGTTGCTTGTGTGCAACGTGTGCACCTGGTGCGGATGGTGCATCCTCAACCCGTCCGCTTTTGAGTGTGTACGTCAGTTAAACCGATTTTGGGACCATCATTACGCCCTAGCCCTATATTTCTTCGAATACCCCGATTTTTGCGTTTTCTCCGCACCTTTTGCATCACTCTGGACTATCGCTTCCATTATTCGTCTCAAACTACGTAGATATACTAACATTGTCATGAACCGCGCTTCGAACGAAGAAATGCACATTCATAAGGTAGTCAAGTCCTGGACTGACTCCCATCTACACCAATGAACTCTTTCAGCAATTTGCCTTTTCCTAGCTTGAGGCATCACAAGCACTTGGTAACTCTCTCCATTCTCTATTGTTCTAACCGATTTTCCTTCCAACCTCAAAACATTTTGAATTTGATTAAGCCCACCTTCCAAATTCCAGGATGCAACTAGTACCCTTGAGCAAATTTGCCAGTTTAAGAAGAACCAGTCGGGCTGCCCGCTAACGCCGCGCTTCCCTCCTTCTTATGGTAGTGTTGTAATAATCGGCAAATCACCCCTCCTCATTTGGAACGAATGATATTTTTTGGAACACGAAATTCGACAGTGGATTAACAGAGCATGCAAGATGTGTTCAAAATGAGCCGACGCTTACCTATGATTAGAAGTCTCAATTTGTTGCTGTTCATCTCAAAAATAATGACCCTCGAAAAGAAAAAAAATAAAAAATAAGATTCAACTGGTAGGCAGGCAAAGCCCTGAATGGTACTTAAAAATGTTGTCGAGCCGTATCATTAACAAATGTCTTTTTTGATACAGCTTCCTTTCTCTAAGGACATACCATTGGATAAGAATTCAAGAATATCAGCGGTCGGATAAGTTTTGTCAAGAATCATATCAACGCAAAGAGAAAACGTAATCCTTCGTTGAATCGCAAACTTTTACGGGTAGCGGTCGTAACCTACTAGCAAGAAATGAACTAATTTTCATCCCATTAAAAATTAGTACTCTTACAAGAAAAGGATACTTGGTCGCAGTGGCGATGACATGTATACACCTGTAGGTGGCTTTGAACGCTCATCTCAAATCTGTTTCAAATCTGCGAAACGATTCTGGGAACAAAGTTATGAGACCGATGCCTCCCTGTGTTATACCACAGTAACGAATGGATCACCGAGACGAACAAACCTGTGCAACGGTGGCGCAGCTGGTAGGACGCCAGACTAGTAGGCATGACATGAAGGTTCGGTTCCTTGGTGAATGCGCTTACTTTGCTTTTCCATGGAATGTCTCCCAAGCGCTCGCCAAACGTTGGGCTCAATGTTGGGCATCTACAAGTCTCCCTCACGATTCAGGATTTCGGGGGGAGCAGTGAACCAATAGAATTTTTACCTCAACTGACCGAATATATACGGATCTCTACCCCGTACAGTCAAGATGATGTTTCGAAATTTTCGGCAGCTCCCTGCAATTACGGTAGAAGGCGGTCGAATGACTCATCCGACCACATCTCTCTTTGGGAAGGATACAGACCGTACATTCTAGTAATACTGTCCGCGCTTCCGTAACGGTGGACCAAGTTAACTGGCATTATTGAGAAAGTATTGCAAGGCAATAGTTTATCGCAATGTGTTTACATATGATTATCCGCTGATTCTATTCTTGAGGTGAACACCCGTTTAAGAGGTTCTCTCATAGAGTAAGCGTGGTGGTGCGGTGGGGCATGATACCAGGTCTGTACTCAAAACCCTGAATCCACCTACGACTTGCTTCGAAGTTGTTCCCTGTAGACCTTCATTGTTGATTTGAAGCGGTATCCAGTGGAAATGACTGTCGTGCAATGGAACTCTTATATTGATTCACCAGGCAGCTACGCACGCTATTGCGTGCGCTGGGGGCTCTAGCCATAAGGGACGGGGCCACATGAGCTTCTGGTTTTCAATATGGACCTTATCATCAGAACCTCTCTGTAGCGGCCATTATTCTTTTTGGGGTGTGAAATGGGGTAGAGTCTTGCCATGAAAAGTACTCCGATGTATCCAGATCAAATACCTCTGCAGTCCATGTATTCGAAGAAGCTCTGTGTAGTTTAGGCTGTGTGGGGCCATGAACATTAACTTTGAAAGGACAGCTCTTTTGGGTAGTTGAAGGGTTTTACACGACTCTACAGCGTATGCACCTGAGTGACCGGGGTGATTGTAGAATTCATTTCATGAGGTATGAAGTTATTATAGTGCATTTGCTCTTGTGTAGAAGGGAGAACTGTGTGTCGAACCATGGATGCTAACTTTAAAAATTTTTTAACCTAGTTTTTGAAAGAGTTCAGTGGTATCCTCTAGTTGTACCCCTATGTGGTCAGGGTTAGTGTGAAGGAAAAATGTACAAATCTCTGACCTCAGCCCCGTCCATATCTTTGCAAACCCCACCCACTTCAGACTTCGAACCACATTACTTTTATTACCTCCAGACACCTATTTCCCACGCTTTTGAAGAGACTTAATAAATTTGATGCAAGCCCCACCCACTCCAGTACCGACTCCGCCCAGATCTGGGATTTGACCACATTTGTTCTGCTACACCTTACCACATTTTTCCCCGCATCCCAGAATGTTTCTGAATAGAGTTAAAATTTTTCGATCCAAGCCCCGCCCACTTTAGTGCCAGCCCCGCCCACTTCTGGGATTTGACCACATTTGTTCTTTTACACTTTAATACCTTTTTGCCGCATCCCAGAACGTTTCTGAAAAGAGTTAACAATTTTTGATCTAAGCCTCGCCCACTTTAGTGCCAGCCCCGCCCACTTCTGGGATTTGACCACATTCGTTCTTTTACACCTTAATACCCTTTTGCCGCATCCCAGAACGTTTCTGAACGGAGTTATAAATTTTTGATCTAAGCCCCGCCTACTTTGGTGGCAATCCCGCCCGTTTTTGAGATTTGACCACATTTGCTTTTTATACCTTAATACCTTTTTGCCGCGTCCCAGAACATTTCCAAGCAAAGTTGCACTCATTTTTGAAAAGTGTCTTCCGTCTCAACGCACGCAGCGCCCCCCGCTTCGCTAAGCTTACGCATGCCCGGCACGTATGAGGCCCTGCTCACTACTTTTATTTTTTTTTCCCTGGCCTCTGCGCCTCAATTGAATCGAGTTATGAATACATCTGAAAAGTACCGCCCATTTCGAGGAAGCTCCGCAAACAGCATGCGGGGCTCCTCCGCCTGGTTTGTTGACGCAATCCTCAACTTTGAACATTTCCCGGTGTCTGGACCTTTTTCGAAGCCAAAATAAGACGTTTGGCCATTCGCACCATCCATTTCGGCACCTGCCCCGCCCCCTGTAGGCGGAGTTCCGCAGACCTCACATGTGCTCCGTTGATCTTATTTTAGGCTACACCCATCCCTTCTGCCCCGACCTCTGAAGTAGTTCTTCAAGTAATAATTAATTTCACGTTGAACTACAAACATTCGAACCTACATACATACATTCATACGGACACACCAAACTTGTGGATTATATATAGTAAGGATGACAGCTTATCCTTCCAACTTATCTGCTAATCTCGATAGGTAGGCGAATCGGTTCGCTCGTTTCTCACGTTCGAAGAGGTACGGCTTCCTTTGACAGCCGAACTATGGAAGGCTGTGGACTCTCCTACCAGCGCCATCAAATTGGAGCTTGTGGACCAGGTCATAAACATGAAGGCTACGTTTTACTGCCAAACCTCTATATCCCCAAAACGTACGAGGTCTCTTTCGCGAAGTTACGGGTCTGTTGTCACTGTTCTCATCAGGCGACCGCAGAGGATTATTGTGATTGCAGTTCACAGACTCGATTTCCTCGGAAAGAGTTTTGGGCTTGTTTTCATAACGTCGATAAGTACGGTTCGAAAGGTCTCCATTGACGCCTGTAATCGGGGTGCGCCTTTACCAAATACCGTAAGTGTTTTCATACTACCTACTGTACTCCTTCCGAAATTGAACGCCCTAGGTCCATGGAGACAGGAGCCATGAGTTTCTGCTCAAACCCCGCCCATTGTGGGCGGAACCCGGATTTGCTACCCACCATGAGGGTTCTTATACCATCGCCAGTAGTCCTACCAAATTGGAACGCGCTAGGCTCACGGGGATAGGAGCTATGATTTTCCGGGTGTGCGACGTTAGTCTCGACTGACATTACTTCGCACAAAGGTGCGAAGTGACCTCAATCGCGACTAACCTCATCTTAATTGCGCGCCTGCCCTTGATCGCACCTAACCTAATCTTACTTATGAGAGTGATGGCAATGATGAGAATAGTGAGAAAATGAAATTTTAAGAGAAGTAGTTTTCCACTTCCATGGTCTTTGGTTTAAAAAGTCTTATTACCATGCAAGATGATAGAAATTTCGACAAAAAAATTCTAGTAAAATCCGAAGAAGCCTAATTTTTCTAATAAGAAGTATCTCAAAAATAATAATTAAACAACTCAGATGGCCTTGTTCGTTACGAATATCGTTACGAACACGAACACGTTGGACATCTTTGTGCAAAACCCCTCAATTTAGATGCGATTTGCTCCTCTCTCATGAACTTCGTCGAACCTGAGGAATGTTGAAAATTTTTTTGTACTCACTTACCTGTCTTCCCCCCAAGAATCATACAGGTCGGTTCTTGGTAAGCTCAATGTTTGTTTCTAATGGAGCGGGACTTGATGACTCTACCGACTCGGGAACAAGGGTATCTTCAAAGAAAGTTCGAGGTAATAGGGAGGGAACTGAAGAAGGTTGGGTAGATTGGAGCGAAGGCTGTGGTACCGGTTGGAGCGGTCGGGTAGGTGCAGAAATAGCATAGTACAAAGGTTGTGTTACGGTTTCGAGTGGTTCGGTCGGTGCAGAAGTAGCATAGTACAAGGGTAGCGGTGCGGGTTGAAACGGCGTTAGCGGAGGTTGTATAGGTACGGAAGTAGCATTGTATAATGGTTGTGGTGTTGTTTCGAGCTGCACCGGTGGAGGCTGCGTCGGTACGAAAGTAGCATAGTAAAAGAATTGGGGTGCGGATTGAAGCTCCTTTGAAGTTGAAGGATACCCCGTGAAATCTAGGAAGTGCTAGAAAGTGTCGTCAGAATACATAGTAAGGTTCTGAACAGGATAGCTGTATATAAATCCCTCACCAACCAGCCTAAATAGTAGCTGATAAAATTTCGCAATGTACTGAGTTTAGCCTTAAGTATTGTATAATAATATTCCATGAGAAGTGTGAAATGACCTAAATGATCAGCCGGTGGGCGTTCAATGGCCTTTCAAAGACGAGATGATCCAGTATCAAAAACTACGTCGCTTCTGTAAATGTTCTGAATGGTACCACCGGTGAGTGGAAATTCAAAAAAAAAAAAAGAATTTTTCTTTACATATTACAGGAACTTCATTTTTATGACCCTCGAATTTTTCTATTCCATATGATAATAGAACTTTTCAAATTAAAGAACGTGGAAGTTTTACGCTGAAAAACTAGTTTTCTTGACATTTCATTTTCTCACTATTCTCGTCATTGCCATCACTCTCATAAGTAATATGAGATTAGTTGCGATTGAGGTCGCTTCGCACCTTGGCGCGAAGTATTGTGAGTCGAGAGTAACGCCCACACCCTGATTTTCCGCCCGAACATTTATTTCGCACAAACCCCGCCCCTGTAGGCGGGGTCTGGTTCTGCTACCCATCACAAGAGCTCTCAACATGCCGCCTGTACTCCTACTAAGTTTCCACGCTTTAAGTCCATGGGGACACAAGTTATGAATTTCCGGTCGGACACCCACACTTACACACACAAACAGGCAGACATTAGCGAGTTATACATATACCAATCGGGTTAGTCGGGTTTCCCGGCTCACGTCGGGCTTCCCTCCTTATGATGTCGCCCGGCAAAGCCGGGCATTCCCTTTTCCTGCAAGAAATTTGCTATGCGTAAATAACTCTTCGGATTCTCCTTTTTCTTTGAAAGCTCTACACCCTCAGTATAAGCTCCGAATTGGGAGCAATTTTTTCTATAAGCCATCTTCGCTGTGTCGGGATAGAACATCGTATATTATCACGAATACGATTCTTCAAAGGAAAAAAGACAGATGGGCTAAAGAAGCGTACCTCAGTGAAATTTCCGTGTAATTGGAATACTTTGAACGCCCTAGGGCCGAATTGTCATTTTTCGCACAAACCTTGCTAGGTGTTCCCATCCTGTCGCCTGTACTTCTACCAAGTTTGAACGCCCTAGGGCTACGGGGACAGGAGTTATGAATTTCCGGTCATATACACACAACACACACACACACACACACACACACACACACACACACACACACACACACACACACACACACACACACACACACACACACACACACACACACACACACACACACACACACACACACACACACACACACACACACACACACACACACACACACACACACACACACACACACACACACACACACACACACACACACACACACACACACACACACACACACACACACACACACACACACACACACACACACACACACACACACACACACACACACACACACACACACACACACACACACACACACACACACACACACACACACACACACACACACACACACACACACACACACACACACAAACACACACACACACACACACGTTATGTAAAGTAGTATGGTAGAGTAGACCCTTCCAAATAAGTCCCTACCGAGTTTTTGGTCGTCATTTAAGTTGGGTCAGAGTCCTTCATTGCTGAAAATCTGTACTCCAGAATGGTCCGATTTTTTATTATAATGTGTTGCTACAATGCTTTCAAAGGAAATAATTGGTTCAAAATACAAGAGTACCTTCCGCAACAGGCTCGAGGGCACTGTTCACTATAATTCGAGGGGCGGGAAAGCCCCGCTTCTCCACCCCTCGATCGATGCCACGTCAGACGAGTGCCGAGACGATACAGAACTATTCTTATTTATTCTAGGACCCACACACAATCAGCTGATCCACGAGTGATGAGGCGATGTTTTTCTCCCTTTTTTTCCTTTGCTACTCTTATTCTTTCTGCTGCCGCGATCCCTTACTTAATTTCCTACTCCTATAGGCGTAAAAAGATGAGCTACCTTGGCTGTTACTAGGAATTTTTTTGTTTACTTATGCTTATAAGTGAATGAGTTTTTGCTTACTGTAGTCTGTTATTCGCACCAGGACCCACACGTACGCAGTGAAACACATTGTATGGCTCGTCCAAACCCCCCACTCTTCTTCATTTTTCTGGTCTCATTCTCGTTGAGCCCCCTTTTTAACGGTTTTTCTGAACCTTTTTCACTTTAGGAACACCGATTCACGCAGTTTTTCACCTTCATCGCACTATTTTCGATCTTGTTTTCCATTTTTCATCATAATCCGGATTACTCAAAATAATCGTGAACTGTGCCTTTGAGCCAGTTCGATAGATCACGTGATAGGGTGTGGCGGCACTTCTGGTGTTCTCTAGGCATTTTTTGCCGATAAATGACACGATGATAGTTAAAGGCACAGTCCACAATAACTTTGGAACATCTAGCTTCAAACGAGTAATGGGAAACATAGTTTAGTTTCTTCACTTTAGTATAGCGCGAAAGTGGCGACGAAAATGCGGAAAGCAGCGTAACTAGAAAAAGATGAATAAGGGTTTAAAAAACAAAAATGAGGGGTTGGACTAGAATGAGACGACAGAAGTTGCATGGAAGGGGTATTTGGAGAATGTGTTAGAATGTGCGCGCCATTGCATACAGCCGGCTGCAGTAAGCTGCCTGCGAGCAAGGTGTGGGTCCCGGTGCGAATGGTGCAACCTCTGCAGCTTTTACAATGCTCGAGAAGTCGTCCGCCTGGGTGTGTACGCCGGCTAACCCTGTTTCGGATACTTTATCACGCCCTATCTTAGCCGTTTTTGATCCGACAACGTTACTTAAGGCTAACTTTGGGGGGTCACTAGTTCATCCGAGGGAGAAGACCATTTTTAACGAGAACTGGACCTTTGAATTGTGGGTTGCTATAACCATACTATTCACCACCTTAAGAATATACGTAAGTGGTGGCAAAACTAATAAAAAGAGTCGCTAGTGTACAACATAAAAAACAGAATCAAAATCGTATCGCCTCAAAAAAACATAGCATAATTTCTGTTGGGATTCGTGAAAAAGGAAAAATCAGGCTATAAGGGCAAACGATAGAGGCACTTATTGGGAAAATGTACGTTTATTGATATGAGCATTCTTAAAATGTTGTTCATAGGCAGTTTGTTTGCGCTCTTGCATGCAATACAAAACCCTTAAGTTAAATTGAACTCTCTAGTAAAGAGAAGGTTCAAATTACAGCCCCCAGCAAACAGAAAATGTTCTAGGCGTGTTACATGTAATTGGAACCAGTTTTGAGAGCTTCGTTATCATTCGCTAGAGATCTGTTTGCGACTTCACGTGTGGCATGCTTTCGACAAAAAACCACAAGAATGTAGTCCAACATATCATCTAAGAAAGACCGAAATCAGCAAGATCTGCTGAGGTGTTTTCTTCCTTAATGGGTTTTCTCGAAATCGATATTAAGAAACGTTGTTACGGTCCTCAGGCAGAGGTGCTGTAGTGGCAAATGGCACACTATCACATGCATGTTCAAGGGATCAAATCCGTGAGCGATGCTCCCCAAGCTAAACAAGCTTCTCATTGCTACGGAGTCGGCTAAATAGTAGTTGGCATTCAGAAGTCCCTCTCCAAATTGCGCCTCGCATTCGATTTTCATTCAGAATCGTAGTGTCTTGTTGAGTGCATATACTACAATGACTTGCACTGGCCAGTTCATGCGGTTCTGTTATCTTTGCAATGATCTTTTTTCTAAAAGGAACAGATATTGTGAGTAAATTGTTTTTGGAAACGTCATTCTGAGCGTCTAATTTTTGGACAGATTGAAATATTACAGGGTGGTGGAAAAATGGAGCTATAGAGGCAAAGCGATTGGAAAAATGAGTGCACTAGAAGTGATTTTCAACTTTGAAAAAGTCTCGAATGTCTATATATTATGTGGAAAAATTCATTCAATCACCTAGGAGAATTGAAAGATTTTTCCAAAATAGCTTCGCTTAAATCAAGCCAGCTGATAACATTAGCTGGTAATTTCAAAAGTTCTACTGAACAAATTCGGAAAATATATAGAGGAATGCAGAAATATGTAGTTTGATAAGCCAAATATTGGTATCATGAATAGCGCTATTCTTCTCAAAGATCGCTGGCAGATGCTTCGAGGGTTAGCTGGATAGCAGTGCTTTCACGGAATCTATAGCTCGTCTTTTCATCTGGTCGGCTGGGGAAAAATAGAATAAAGTTCCAATGTATAAAATGGCGTCACGTCAATTGATCAATTCAGCGTTGACCTTGCCCTTTGTCAATAAAACTCAATAGAAGTAGTTTGTATCCTACTCGGTGAATATAAGTGGAATGAAAGTACTGTGAAATAAATATCAGTATAGTATTAGTTGGGTCGAGATGGTGTAGCGGAAGTGACTCACTGAGAAGCAAGCGTGGTCCGAGGGATTGAAACCAGGACCGATATCTGCCCAGGACAACTGAGCTTTTCGTTCCTACGGTGCCAGTTGATTGGTTCCAGACTTGTCTGCATCGATAAACGCACTGAACTGTGCATCGGCCAGAAATCGCGATCATTGCATAGGCCACAAACGCAATCAATACGCCACTACTACTCTGATTGGGAGTCACATGCAGGGCGCATCCTAGAAAATGAGATTGCTGTGCGCCAAAACCTTTCTTACTTCGTAGTAACAGCTATTACATAACACGGTTGCCCCCTTCACCTCGGTAACGGAGAAATTTTTTATTGTTTCTCTTTGATAATGAAACTGGCAGCTGCCCCCTGTCGTAGATAAAAAAAAGCTAAAAATATTGGATTACGACATGAAGGGTGAGTGCATCATACTATACCATAATAAATACTAATGATAGTGATCTTGCCGCTTTAAGATGTGGTAGGATAAGGATAAAAAGGATAAATTTTTTGGCGTTAATCAATCCCGTCTGAGGGATGCGCCCCCGCACTCGACTTCCATTCAGAATCGTAGCGGCGTAATGAGTGCGTATGTGGCCTATACAATGACTTGCGGTGGCCAGCCGATGTACAAGTCAGTGCTTTTATCCTCCGAGACGAGTCTGGTACCAATTCACCGACCCCGGAGGGATGGAAGGCTTGGTTGGCTTAGGCGGGCATCGATAATTGAAAATAATTGCAGATGTTCCATTGAAATTCTCTTTGAATAACTGTTTTATTCACCTAACATAATCCTTTCTGCTAATCCAAAAAGCAGTAACTTGTTGTGCAGTATCGTTAGTGGGCCGATCGATGCCGATCAATCTGTCAGTCAGTTTACCTGCGTGTCTATCCGTTCTGAAAGCTCTCCATTATTGCTAGCTGACATAAAGCTAATGACATGGATCTCCCATTGCAAACTGAGGTAGTAACAATTAGGAGTTAGCTCAAAAGATAGGTTGGCGTGATGTTTACAGTAACACTCGAGCAGCAGGCTATAACAGAGGTGTATACTTCACCTTGGCAATCCCGATTGATCATAGTGATCGGTATCGATTGAGGCGTGGCTGAATAAATCGTCATCACTGAGCTCGTTCTGCAGCTATTCAACCATAAAGATCGTTAAAAGAAACATGTAAAGAAGTTGAAACCCGGAATCGGCTCATTAGTGGCTGCTGGCAGAACACTCCTCAGCATAGTAGCAGTGAATAAAGAATAAAGGATGAAGGATTAAGTTTTTTGGTGTGAAAGAAGCAAGATTGAATCTTGACGTTAATCAGTTCCGTCTGAGGGATGCGCACCCGCATTCGACTTCCATTCAGAATCGTAGAGGCATAATGAGCGCGCATGTGGTCCATACAATGACTTGCGGTGGGCCGCCGATGTACAAGCGAGTGCTCTTATCCTCCCAGACGAGTCTCATCTCAATTATCAGACCCCGGAGTGATGGAAGAATTGGTTGGCCCAGGCAGATACTAATTCGAGATTCAAACCCGTGACCACGCGTGTGAGATAGTGCGCCATATGCCCCATCACCACCGACCTCCACTGTAACAGTCAATACCAGGGCAAGAACGAAAGATTTGGTTTGGGAAGAAGCTTATCTTACTCTTTGGTAATTTTTATTTCTAAATAACTCTTAGTACGCCCCGGTGAGCGACTCACTTTGCAGAAAATTATTGCTCAGTTCTTTTCCTCAGAATTTACAGCTAACTACTGTTCATTGGATTAAATCGAGACTAAATTAACATACATATTCCAGCACAGGACTTTCTCGAGTCCTTGTAAAAAGCCTCAAATCATGCTGGATCGCCCATTTGTTCATCTTTTATATGTTTATTTATTACCGTTCTATTTGATTTCAATTCCTTTCTCTATCCCAGTCATTCAGACGTGAAGGAAGTTCAATGAAAAGCTGGAATCGATCAGGTGAAGAGAAACTTGTAAAACATAAATGAAAAAGGAATATCAGAGATGCCTGCCTGTATAAGCTTCTTAGATCTGTCCTGTTAGCGAACCTGTTGAATTCTCAGAATTCCTCCGTTGTATTATTGAAATTTCTTTTTTAAAATCTGTAACCTTGCCCGGGTAGAAGAGTAAGGGTTCACCAGAGCAATTCCCATTGGAAAAAATAGGAAATGTTCGAGTTCTCTGCTCTAAGGGAAGTACTTCATCAAAGCGCACCTATTCGTGGACGGAGAAAAATTAGTCAAAAGAAATAGAATGAGTAAATAGGTGGTGAATAGTAATATAAGTAGTATTGAGAAATAACGATGATTCGCTCGCCGACCGATTTGGAACGTATGATTCAGAAATTAAAACGAATTACAATCAAAATTCTCTATGTGACGACAGGTGCGAGCCAATATGAACGCCTGAACAGATGGACAAAATATAGTCCATATTGATATCTTGAAAAGTTTAATGATTAGTAAACAAATGCATCGCCCTCGATGATGAGCTTGAAGACAAACGAAGGTTACAGGAAAAGTAAAAAAAAAAGAAAAGAGTTCCAATCGATGAAAAGCTCCCAGAGGAGTAGCCACCTCCGAGGTGAATTGATGAGTTATAAAGTTTAAAAAGTCCAGAAACAGGAGCCCTTCATCTTCTCGACGTCGCCATAAACTTTTCGTGTCTAGATCCAGTCGGGAAGGGGTAGCATATTTCGAAAGTTATTATGGGATTATCGTAGGCTGAAGAACGAGAGCAGGGGAAGTGAAAGTGGTTAGGACTAATACCTCACAGTCTATCATGACTTCGCTACATGCATTCAACAGTGAAAATAGTAATGCATTGATTACTTGTTTCAATCTTGATTACAATTGGTAATCGGAAATCTTTGACATACAGCCTACATTCTTCTTTATTTAACAGTATATTGATGTGTGTGCCATAGAACTCATTAAAAGATCGCTTCAGATGAGTGGTAATCAATATGTATTTAAAGATAGCCAAAAATTTGAAAAAAAGACTCAAAATTACCTTATAGCAAAGGTTCTTGTTCATGATCCACAGCAACGGGTTTCGTAACTGGTTTGGCAAGAAATATGAATGTGTAGACTTTCAGGTTTAGTGCTCATATGAGGAGATGTCATCTCCAAATAGCCTGCAAGGCTTTAGAGATAGGCACCTAGTATTCAACTGTAAGGAGGTGCAATCAGTTATAAGGCAACATTGGCGTCCATCTGCATCCAACTGTCAACTGGCAAAATTGAAGTTGAACTGCAATAACTGCCTTTTTGTATTACATTTCTTCACTACAAGAAATATATCAGGAGAACATACAAATCAAGTTGCTATTCATTGATGACGTTTCTGCGAGTAGAATTACTCAGGTAGACATTCAGCTAAGTGAAGTTGTTGTTAGTTGAAAAGTGAGAGGCTGACCAGAAAGTGCGAGCAACATTCCGATATGCTTCGATTTGTTTTCAGGGCTCGGAAGGGACAATAAGGTGGAAGTCGTGCTGAGTAGGTATTTAGGAAACTTGAGACATGCCCAGCAAAGAAGCGCTAACTACATGTGGGCAGTAACGTAGACGTCAGATTTCGAGCATGATAATAGCCGGTCACATCAAGGAGGATATCAGATCCAGTCATTGAAGCCTTGTTCAGAGTAAAGAGGCAAAGAAATACATATCACGTGAAAGGCTGAAGTGGAAATGTCATGGCATATTCTCGCTTTTGTTAGTCTAACTCCTAATGTCTTCTAATTGCGGCAGGCGAATGGATCTATTCAGCTGCCATCAAGAATGAACGGAAATAGATTTGTAGACATTGGAAATACGATAATCGGTAGCGGAGTGAATGGCGAGTGCTGAAGGAAAAAGAGGGGTTTTCAAGCTGCCAACGGCTGATTTTTTGATGTGCATCAGAAGTCGGAATTGCGCTTATTTTTTGATGAAATTTTTATAGATCATCGAACGAAAATGGGCAGCAACGCTGGTATTGAAATAATTGGCTCAAAGGGTCTTGAATAATTCATTGAGCCACTCTAGTTTATTTCAACGAGAGTCAAACCCTGGGCTAGAAATAGTCTGTAGGGGAGGGATTTCTAAATAGGTAAAAGAAATGGTCAAGTTAGTTAATTTGTTATCCATAACAGGCACGATTCTGATGGCTAATCGATATGCGAGCTACCCGTTTCAAGGAAAGTCGAGATTTGTAGAATCGACATGGGGCATTGTCTCTGCGAAAGGCTGCATACAAATAACAAAAGAAAGGCTCCAATTCCTCCTAGAACGCCCTTTACCATCGAAGAACGCCTTTGAAGGACCTGACAAATGATGTCAAATGTTACTCGATGTTACACATGTAGCAAAGTCGACTTGAAGTAACTAGTCGTGTCTATAGTGGACAAAAAAGCTTGGCAAGATTACTGTATCTACTCGCACGTAATTGCACATGCACAGCCAGTGGAGACGGGAAACTCGTCCGAATTCTGTGTTCCGCCTCCACAAAATCGTGTGTCGCGTTGCGGCGGGAGGGGCGCCGCACGCGAAGGAATGTGGTAGAAGCAGGTACGAATCGCATATCGGGTGATCTGTATGAAGAACGTTAGAGCTGTAATAATGGCGACGCGAATGGCTGTGACTGTGACAGCCACGTGCGACTACACAATCGAGAATCGACTACCCGAAACCGATCGTACTGCCCTTCTCCTGTGCATTAATGACACTTAATGCAATGAAAGCCCTCTTTTTGCAGAGGCTGCAAATTTTCTTGTTTTGCGTCATTAGCGGATTATTTAGCGGCAGCACTTACGTTCCTAGGCCAACTATTCAATCCATGGCGAGTTTTACCTTGAAGATTTCATAATGGAGGTGGATTTTTGAAAGCCTCAAATAGTTTCGACGATACTTCTAGCAGCAATAAATTGATCCTATCATACAATCATGTCTCGAGTTCACCGCGAGCGAAGATCATCTCCTTGTTTGTGACCTCTCACCAACCGACGAGAAAAGTTTTATCGATCTTCAGTCGGGTGGTATAAAATCACCTCGATGACAACAGTGATAATCAGGCAAAACTTTTCACTATGTGTCTAACGACAGCAATTCGAACTCATCTCGAAAGAAACCTTTTTGGTCCCAGCTGAGCAGCATCCAACACTCAGTGAAGGAGAGCAGACAGGCTGATTCTGAACAACTAACAAGAGTGATCATCTAGTGGGGCATCCTGACCGCCATCACTATTATTTTTTAGGCTTCTACGGTGTCCCTATCAGAAAAGGAATCACGCTTGGGAACAATTCCACGATTTTCAATTTATCATTTTAAAGGTATATTTGGATGGCGAACACTCAATTTTCCCGAAGCATGTGGTGATTATCCCGGCGAAGGTGTCGCTGATCCGTCATTTCTCCCTGGGTTGGACCTACAATCCTCGAAAATAGCTGAAGGGGCGCCGTCGGGACGAAAATGGCCCAGATAGTGCGTAATGAGAGCCTCAAAACCGGCTTGAACGACGTACACACCCAAAGACGGACGAGTTCTCATGGCGTTGTAGAGACTGCACAGGTTACACCATTCGCAACGTGACGCTTACGTTGCCCGCAAGCAGCTACTTTGACCAGTTGTATGTAATGGCGCGCACATTTGAACAGCTCGTCCTAATACACCTATTATGCAAGTTTTGCCGCCTCATTCTGGTCTGAATCCTAATTTTACTACTTTTTTGTAGCCTTATATTTCTCAAAATACAATAGTTTTCCTCGCCATTTTTGCTTTATCATGGACAATCACTTCCTTTATTCTTCTTAAACTAGATAAACCAAAATTTCCGTGAACTGTTCCCTCAACGAGTGTCCCCTTGATAATCGCCTGCTCGGTCAACTTTATATTTGAATTTTATCTTACCAGTATTTGGAAGACGTGCTCACAAACGTACGTTATTCCCTCCTGATTTGACATCAGTAGCGCTTCTTTGTAATGTAGATATAAGCTTATTTTTACACAACGATTCATGGTTTAAACGTGTGAGAATACTGAGTGAAAATGAAAGCTTCCAAAAAGCGTGACGAGAAGCGAATCGGAAATGAATTTAGTGCTTAAATATGGAGATGGATTTCGTAGCTACCCCGAGATGCCTACTGTTTTTCGCATTCCTCTGTCATCATATTATGAGGAACAATGTATATTGTTTTCAATTACCTTGGATTAAATGACGAGGTTCTAGAAAAAGGAGACATTATTTGGTAAAAAAGGGCTGTATAAACTTCATGTTCGGCACGTGCTTCTGCTTCCAAAAAGGTCCTAATTTTTGCTTATGCATAGAACCAGAGGCTACGGAGCTCAACACAACAAAGGCTACAAAACTACCTATAAAAATGTTATACGAGTTCTTTAGGCAGCTGCTTCCGAAGTGTACTAACTGTAAGGAGCAGATTTCTAAGGTGGATCCGTCACCTCAATCAAAAAAGCCTTTGCAATTCCCAATCCACCTTCTCCATTTTAAAGCAGAAGCGATCATGCACAGCTCTCGAGAAAACTGGAAAGTAATCGTGAGCTTTTCCTTCCACTTTCAATCTCGAAAAGTTCAACAAGGCTTACTCATGGGTTAAGATCCCAATGATACCATGTGATATGATATGTTATGATATGATATGATATGATATGATACAGTATAACACAACATAATATGTATAATATAATAAAGTTAGAATGAAAAAATTGGGATAGTGGAAAGCAATTGTAGCGATCATACACGGCTGTTGAGAAAATGAACCCATGTTGGTAAATAGATAATTAGTAGATATAATAATTTACAATAAAAGGATAAAGTTTTCCTGCATTAATCTATCCCGTCCCTCATTCGACTTCAATTCAAAATCGTAGTGGCGTATTGAACGCGTATATGGTCTATCCAAAGACTTGCGATGGCCAGCTGATGTACAAGTCAGTGCTCTTATCCTCCAAAACGAGTCGTGTACGAATCAATCGATCTCGGAGGAATGGAAGGCTTGGTTGGTATGAACGGGTAATCCGGGACTTTGAACTCTTGACCATGCGTGGATGATAGCGCGCCACTTGCTACTACACCACCTCCGCCAATAAATTATAATGTAATCAAAGTACAATAATCCATGGAAATAGTTCGTTGCGATAATATCGATAACTCAACATTGCATCCCTTGATCCGTTCAAGAAGAGGCTTCTAGAATTCTAATGTAATGTTGTAAAAAGCTAACTGATTATCAGAGAAGCCTTACTGAATACATTCGCCTAGAATATTAATGGAAACAATGGAAGAAAGCATGTATAAGGAAATTGAGTGTTGAGAAACATAAGGAACTATTTCATGATGTTTGATTTTTCATTAACTTATCATCCAAAAGAGGAGGTGCTGTAGGGGCAGGTGACGTACTATCACACACGCATGATGGGTTCGATTCGCTTGAGCGGGCATTAGTTCGAGACCTCATCCCTTGAACGTGCCTGAAATGTGTGTCGTTTAATACTGCCCAAATCAGTCCCATGTACAAACCAAGTGATCATAGCTCATCTGAATACACATTACTTACAAATCAATTACTATTATCATTTTGAGCACTGTGGCTAAGGATTCGTCCGAGTTTCTGGTGATACGTCACCAAATAGAGCAGAGGTGGTGTAGTAACAAGTGACGTACCAACACACAGGCATGGTCGGGGGACCAAATCTAGTGCTGATATCCGCCTAGCCTAACAAAGTGATTGCATTGGTCGAACGCTTACTCATTAGCTCACTTTGATTTTGAATGGATGTCGAATGCGAGGGGACCTACCAAAACGGAATCGGTTAGTACCAAAAACATTATTCTTTATCCTTCGAAGCTGATATTTTTCAAAGACATCGATTGTAAGCAGTTATTAGATGTTATGTCATGGCTACAAATCGACTAAATAATATACATCAGCATTGACATTTCCTCAAAAATACGAACTGGCATGGAGAAAGCACTCGGCACACAGCACTAATGTTTGAAATAATGCTAGAATATATTTCGACTCGGTAGTTTCGTTCTCCAATCTTCTCAAACTTTTAGAGTACCGAGGAAAACATCTATCTTCGATGATGGCAAGTATGCGACGCGTATGCCGAGCCGAAAATTAGCCTTTTGCATCGTTGGCTGTGACGTGATTTCATGAAAAAATACTACTACTCCAGCGGTTTTGAATAATACCGATCTTTATCCCATTAGGTATGCACTACACTGAAGTATGTATCTCATCTATCTTCTCGTTATACCGTAGAACTGAACCAAGCAGACCTTCAGTTTGAAGTGTTCACACTTACGGTACGGCAACATCCTGCTATATATATATATATATATATATATATAATATAACGCGCTAAGTGTGTGTGTGTGTGTGTGTGTGTGTGTGTGTGTGTGTGTGTGTGTGTGTGTGTGTGTGTGTGTGTGTGTGTGTGTGTGTGTGTGTGTGTGTGTGTGTGTGTGTGTGTGTGTGTGTGTGTGTGTGTGTGTGTGTGTGTGTGTGTGTGTGTGTGTGTGTGTGTGTGTGTCTGTGTCTGTGTATTAGTGTGTGTATGTTTGTGTGTGTATGTGTGTGTATGTCTGTGTCTATGCGTGTATGTGTGTGTGTGTTCTGCTGTATATATAACGCGCTAAGTGTGTGTGTGTGTGTATATGTGTGTGCATGTGTGTATGTGTGTATGTGTGGATTACTGGAGGCAAGATGGAGACACCGATGGTGCTTGGCAGGACTAGTCTCCCATGGAGCGTGGCGTGAGCAAAAATATTCAATTTGGCCCAGTTGAACCTTCAATGAGTCATTATTTTCGAGATGAACAGCAGAAGAACGAGACTTCTAATTGTGGATAAGCGTCGGCATATACTGCATAACACTTGTATGCCTTGTCATACCTTTGTCGAGTTTCATGTTCCGAGAAGTATCATTCGTTCCAAAGAAGGAGCACGTCATTGCCGATAATCAAAACTCTATCATATGGATAAGGAGGGAAGCCTGCCTACGCCGGCCGACCCGACTGGTATGTTCATAAGGTCGTGAAAAAAAGCTACGACTTGTTTTTGCATCATGTTTCCAATGAACCGAACGATACCCAAGAACCAGGGTTCGAAGGAAACGTGCTGAGGAAATCAATGGAATTCATTACATAGTGGTAATCTGAGGGCATAAATGGTGTAATTACAAGTGGGCCAACCAAGCCTTCTATCTCTCAGGATCGTTTCACGCCGAAAGATTTTATAGTTTGAAGACTTTATGGAGATAACACTTGATTGGAATGATGCTGTTCCGAGACATGGACTGAAGTAAGTTTGAAACTTGAATACAGATTTATAATATAATAATAACCACTCAAAAAGACACAGCTAGTTCATTTCCTCCCTACCCCTTCCCCCCCCCCCCCCCCCCCCCCCACTCCAGACCCCCACTCGGGTCGACAATTGGGTCGGCGCCAGCTTTTTTCAACTGAACAGGTCAACTCGGCTACATTCCACTTCATTAAGAAGGTAACAGCTGGTTGTAGTTGTGAGCACTTACTTTATATTTATACTATACTACTACTACTATACTATTATACTTTTATATTTTATACTTTTATAGTTGTAATACTCATTCCCCTATTTATTAGTAAGGAAAACATGATGAGGAATCTATCAGGACAGCGATTCGTGAAGCATGCGAGCTTTGGCTTCTGATTGTTTATGCGCTCAAGAGGCTGCGATGACATATAGATGACAAGTAATATAATTCTGTGTGAATTTATCAGAATCAGCAAGCAAATATGTGTATTTGCTTTGTCGCAACTGCATAGGCTCTTATAATCCATGTGAATAACAGTACAAAACGAAGACGGGCATGTAAAAACGAAGCCCATAGCTAAAAAATAAATGTATGTAGCCAGACAAAGCTAAGGAAACAATTAATAAACGGCTACACTTACGGCAGAGCAATTCGTCTGAGCACTCGACAACGTGGGATAGTCGTGGTTTGTGCACTTCCTGTTACGCTTTGATTATATTACTCTAGTATAGAGTGCAGAATCAATTGCTTTCGATATTATCACAACTAGACATAAAAAATAATCAATTGAGGGTGGCGCATGAGAGCCTGTAAAGAGTCCCGGCCGGCCATTGCCCTGAATTCCGTCTACATTCGAAGGAAGTAGTGTTCGAGATCGGAAGAGGTGCGTAGAGCTGAAGGTCAGGTGCTTTCGACATAGCCTATGGCATCAAAGCCACCCTCTAGTGGCCAATGCGTATTTTAGTAGAGGAGTACTTGATGAGAATCGCACAGAGGCTCAGAGACCATATGGTTTTTAGAGAACCTTCACCTTTTCTTATTCGGATAGGAATGTGCTAACAAGGGCCACATTACTTGCAGGGATGCGGAAGTATTTGGGCAAATACAGGAAAGGGGGGAGGGGTGGGTGGGGGAGAGGTAGGGAATGAGTGGGAGGGTGGACGTACAAAGGAGGGGATAATTGAAAACAGATCCCAAAAACGGTTAAACGGCATGAACCTAAAAAATAATTAGACCCTTGGCATGTTAATGGTGCTCAGAGACCTCATGGGCCATTGATTTATTCTTGTTTGTTATATCAATACGGCTAGTCTGATGGGATCAGCTTAGTTGGAGTGGCTACATGTTCTCCGAGATAAAATCAAATGAACCTCGGCATAATTGTATTACTGAGTTTATTGTTTTCTTGAAATCATCGCGAGGTTTGTAAAGTTAAAGTTTTGTAAAGGCTTGTAAAGTTATGCTTTATTAGGCTGGCGTTTCGGGGGAATCGTCCACAGCCTAAAGGGATCCTAACAATCTGTGACTATCAGATCAGACGTCTCCGACAACCCACAGTTCGAGACCCTCAGGGCACGCAAGTGATGGGAAGGAAAACCACCCATCGTAACTTCGTGGATTCTTTGAAACCACCCAACAAGTGATGGTAATAACCGACCAGTGTCAGCTGGGGTATTTCTCCATTGAAATCTCTGCGGGAGGCAAATTTCATATAATGTCGTAGCCCTCGCGTGATTGCAGGACATTCTTCCCCGCGATCCATTCTGGGATTGGTGACCTGTATCAAAATGCCCAGAGAGTTTTACGTGCGCACAATTGCGACTTCTATACTACGATCTCCACGGTGACCTCGGTTATGCTTCTGAATTCGGTGGCTCTTTGAGGCAGTAGACTCTTGGAGTGGCCTTGCCGTTTATCCAACATACTCGTCATCACAATCACGGCAAGTAATTTTGTAGACCACCCCAGACATGTCTCAATCACCTTCCCTTCCAGCTGGACAAACCACACATTTGAGGCTCACCTCCTAATGGAGGCACTACCTCAGAAATAAATAGAAGCACAAAAGGGTCTTCCCTTCATTCGAGCTACTACCATGTCTAAGGACACACCACCAGAAGAAACTCTGCGTGTAGTTGGGAATTCGTAGTAGCCATTGAGATATATCGCGTGTCATTCTAATCGACTCTTTTCACTCTTCCTTACCAGACACTCATCCATCCTATGCAAACCTTCTCAGCAGTGCGGAACATATTCCTAACGACCGCTCGTTTTATGAAAAAAAAGATGAGCTAAGTGATAATGGACAATGATGTTCTTAATACTAGTCTTCCTGTACCTCTTCGTAGCAGCCATATCGCCCCGTAACCTCACTTGAACTTTTAAGAAAGGAAACCAATTTCCGATCTTTCTCTCACGTGTTAACTTGATATGCTCTGACTGTGAATTTAGTAGACTGAAACACGCATTTACTTCTCCCTGTGTCGTACAGACTATGAAGCAATCATCAAATGTTGCCACTGAGGCACTCCTTCACAAGTGTCACCATTTGGGATATAGACAGCCTTCGCATACTAATATTGTTCTGGTGCTGACCAAGAAGCTCGAATATGGCTTCCAGGGTGTCCATAGCAGATCCATTGCTGAGATTTGTATAGAGAGCTTCTAAGGTTCCATAGCGCACTAACCACTGGGCGCTAAGGAGATCCAAAAACATTTGGGTGTTAGTGAGATGGAAAGGTATAGAGTTGAGAAGCTGCACTAGAAGGGTGTTAAGAGACCGTGCAATTCGGTCAGTAGGACCACCCACGCAGCTTATTATAAGATGGACTTCCACGGAAGTGGGATTGATTGGAGCCGGGTCGTGTGCATCTAAACACTTGCGTGTCTTTATGAGCAGGTACAGGACTGGACAACAAGGCGACTCAAGTTTGATGCCTGTTATTAAGGTTGAACTCAATCCTGCAGACCGTGCTACTGAAACCCACATCCGGGTTACCCTATGCCGCTGCGTTTTGAACTCCTCAAGAGAAGCTGGCCATTCGAGAGAGCTGTTTTTCTTTGGTGGTGTGATCCTTAGACATGGTAGTACTTCGATTGAAGAAAAGATTCCTTTTGTACTACCATTTATTTCTGATGAGTCAGTGCCTCCATTAGTAAAGTGTCTAAAGAGATCGGGTTTGTCGGGTTTGGAAAGTATAGATGCTATTGTGAACATACCACCCCTCAATCTGAAGAACGCTTGGTTCGAAACAGGCTATACGATCGCCTATGGACAACCTCGAACTGTGTGGTTTGTCCAGTTGGAAGGGAAGGTGGTTGCAACATGTCTGGGGTGGTCTATAAAATCACGTGCAGTGATTGTGGTGATGAGTGCATTGGATAAACGGCAAGGCCACTCCACGTGAGGGTGAAGGAGCACATAGATGGTATGAGGCGATTGAAAGAGTCTACTGGCTCAGAGAGTCACCGAATTTAAAGGCATAACGGAGGAGTTTTTGAGGTCACCGTAGAGGTCGTAGCACAGGAGTCACAATTATACGCGCGTGAAACCCTCGAGGCATTTTGAATACAGGTAACCAATCCTAAAATGCCCTGCAATCACGCGACTGCTACGGCCTTATATAAGATTGGCCTCCCGTAGAGACTTTAATGGGGACATACCCCAGCTGACACTGGTCGGTTGGTACCATCACTTGCAGGGTGGTTTCGAAGGATCCACAAAGTTACGATGGGAGGTTTTCCTTCCAATCACTTGCGTGCCCTGAGGGTCTCGAACTTCAGTGGGTTGTTGGAGACGTCTGCTCTGATAGTCACAGATTGTTAGGATCCTTCTGGGCACAGAACAAGGCGATTCCTCCGAAATGTCAGCATAATAAAACACATTTACAAACCTCGTGAAGAGTTCAAGAAAACAATGGACTCACGATGCAATCCTTGATGATTGTTGTAGAAGATGGCTTCATGCCGTATCGAGGTCAAAGAGTGAATGGTAGAGAAGGAACTCAATTCTGAAGGGCAGAGGAATGCTCAGCTGGCATGAGAGAAAGTCCATCAAGTAACACACTGATCCTGTATATGTTGGCAGCGCTTCCTGTCATTACTCCATCTTCGTCTCACACATGTCCTGTTTAGGAACATAAAAGCTATGACGAGACCTACCATGGAGCTAAGCTTGATTCTTCGTTCTCGTTCTGACCAGTGAAGGATCAGCTAAAAACCCGACTGACTTAAGTATTCCTTTGTCCAGTCAAAAATAAGTTTATTTGCACTTTTTGATACCAATTGTGGTGCCTAGAAGGCTCTGATAGGGAGATCTATATTGCACCTGAATCTATTCTTACTCCCTTCTACTCGAAGGTCCTTTAACTGTGAATAACTTAGTGGTATTGTAATGACTTATCTCACACAAGCCCGCATAAGTATATTGGAGTTACTAGGAATTTTTCGAATTCTTACAAGTTCCCAGCAGCGTTCAAGTAATTGCTGGCGTTGTTTTCCCATGGAATAAAAGAGAGTATAAGTAACAACATGATATTCACTGCTGAGTTATGACAGAGTTGTAGGCTTTCCGCAAATTTGCCTGCCACATTGGGCATAATTCTCAGCGAGGATATGACAAAAAACACTGATTTCCATTCTACCACGGATCTGAAACTGCATTCATGCTGATGGGAAACCTAAAAATAGGGTTCTCTTGCATATCTAACCGATGTGCACGTTAGTATGTTTTCATGCTCCTAGATAAGTTCGACTAGAACTGAAGAAGCTTGGGGACTGAAAACCCCGGTTTACTGAAGGGGCGTCAGTTCGAGACTTCATCCCTCGTGTACGATACAGGTGAATTCAGTAAATTCATGGCTCATCTGAATACTTTTCTGGTTACCTACAAGTTAATAACATTGATTATTCTCCGCATTTCAAACGACTTGGTCTAAGAAAATTCTCGGTGATACGTCACTCGATAGGGGGGAGGGGAGAGGGTGGTATAGTGGCGGGTGGTGTACAATCACACACGCATGGTCTGGGTACAGAATCCCTGATCGATACCCGTCTAATCCAGCCAAATTCGCCGCCCGCCGGGGTCGAATAATTGGTGCTAGATTCGTCTAGGGGATCAAAGCACTGACTTGTATGCGACGAACACATACGCGTTCAGTACATCACTACGATTTGAATGGAGGTCGAATACGGGGCGCATCCCTCAGAGAGGATTGATTAACGTCAAAACTTGATCTTTAGACTTCACGACACTCAATTGCCTTCATTTCAGAGTGTGAATATCGTACGAATACATGAATTTTCGATTTTTACAGAAGAAGTAAGGCCAACATAGGACCGAGTCTGTTTGCAACCTTTCAGGCAAGACCGAAATCGGTTGAATGATGCAAAGAGTAGAAGGCCCGCTCAGGCATTACGCCCTGCAGATCACAATGTGATTATTATTCGAATTGTTTCAATCATTCTGTCTGTCTGCTTTAAGTGCTCATTTTTCAAAAGAGAATTAGAAACTTGTAGGTAGCACTGCAAAATTCGATTCTCTTTCTCTGAGTAACAAAGTTTGAAAACGCGCGATTGTTGAGAAAACATGAGCATTTAGCCTTGTTCGATGAAGTGAAGCATGGCTTGGATACTAACAAAAACCTTGGAAAAGAGAAAATATGGCGAATTTATGGTTTTCTACCGACTTTTAGCTGATCCTATATACCCATGTTTTTGGAGTGCTTTATGACCATTTCACTGAATGTCATAAAACATTTCATCTTTCAAAATATCGTTCAAAATGCAATACTGCACTAAAAATGTCCGACCACGAGTAAAATTGACCAGCTATTAAGCTGTTAGAGCGACGGTCGTTTTATTATTTTGTTTCAGGACAATTCTTGGGGTCCGGGAACTTCTCCCCTAACACGGCGTCGCACAAGCCGCACCCGCCGCCTATCGCAGGATTGCGATGGAAGATTGGAGCGCGCAATTCATGTGGTGGGGAGTCCTTTAAATATTTGAATTGGCCGGCCGCTCTCTTCAGTTCCAATGCGATTCTGATCGTCGTTTATATAGGAGGAGTCATTTGAATTAATCAGGTCTAATAAACATGAAAATGAAAAAGAAATAGAAAAAATCAGTGCTAAGTGAGTTGGAGGGGGGGACCACGCGGCGCGGCAGGCGGCGCGTCACCCTGCGTCTCTAAAGCGAGATAGTAGACAAGGAAGGGTAGGCGAGCCCGTAATGGTGTTTAGGGACGTTTCATAGCTGTTTTATGTTATAACTGTGTATTTTTCACCTAATTTTAGGAAGGGGGAGGGGCTCCGGGATGGGTGAGCCAATTAGACGTTGAACTTTTATCTCATCTCAGCTTTTTGCACGGGATAACCATCGCACCCACCCCGGAGCCCCTCCCCTTCTTAAAAAAATAGGTTTTATCGGCTCAGAAGAAGAGTATCCATAATATGGAAGCATATCAGCATGTGCCAAGACTTAGTTTGTTCTCAATCATGAAACACATCAGTACAAACTCACCATCCCTTCCCAGACTCAGGCCCACTACTATCTCGCTGGAGAGACGCAGGGTGACGCGCCGCCTGCCGCGCCGCGTGGCCCCCCCCCTCCCAACTCACTTAGCACCAAAAAAACGATCAAATCTAATAGAAAAGGAGGGCAATTAACGTAAAATTCCGCGTAATATCGATTGGCGGGGAGGCGGGGGGGGGAGTACGGTAGTTGCAGTGACATTTGCCGCATGCCGCAAGGGAAAATGCCGCAATCGGGGAGATGTTCCCCTCACCTCACCAACGGGAAGACGGTGTGTCCGCCCGTTGTCCGTACTCTCTTTCAGAGCGCTCTCGTGTCAAGAGTAGACATTCGAATGGGTCCTAGATTCGAAGAATTTTCAGAATTTTTCCCAACTAAGAAAACTTTGTATTTCGAAGTTCAGGTGCTCTGAGACAAGCAAAGGCTTGATCTTTGTCCAAATATTAATAAAACGTCTGCATAGAACATCTATACCGAAAAAAATCTATGTGGCTCGTAGAAAAACCAAGCTTGCAATCTATTTGCTACTTTGTTTTTATGGGAATAAGCGCTGAAATCAACAATACCGTTTGAAGAATGCAACACCATTGATTAAATCTTAACCCGCAGCGTTCGGTAGGAATCCTATTGTATCACTAATAATAGGAGGCATTGAGGATCGGCGAGCTCTTTCGTTTGCCCTCTATCTTTTCGCGATGAGATGCCTATTAATGGAGACGCAGAGGAAGGACAAAAACGCTGAATCACTACACACGCGGTTGACAACGGCCCTGTAACCACTGCAGTGGCTGCTTTCATAGTCGGCGATTTGGCCCGCGAGCGTGCGAGCGAGCGAACGGGGGCGGCGCTCGCCCCTTGTTTACAACTGAATCTTGGTCGATACCGCCGGAAGAGTAGTACCCCGGTCGCTCGCTCGCTCGCGGGTCAAATCGCGGACTGTGAAAGCAGCCAGTGGACTCTAGTGCGCTGTACGGGTTCTGCGTTTTATTCTACGGACGTGAGTACTGTATTCCTGACCAGAAATGTTTTAGGAAGTGGAGAGTGGGTTTTTCAGAGGTTTTCAACGGCATTTGACAGGGATGATCTATGCAAAAATAATAAGAAATCTGGTTTATAAGGCGTAATGAACTATTGAGAAGGGAGCCTAAGCCCATTTGTGAAGTGTGTCACGATTCTGCACGAAACATCCCACTGGGCAACACACTTGCAAAATACGTAAGCCAATGAGCCTTACCCTAAATAATTCTCTGGGACTTGGAAAAAAATCTATTCTTCGAGGCACAGTTCAGGTTAATTTTTAGGTGTCCACCTTACGTGAATTCTGAGAAGGTGCAGAGTAGTGCAAAAATGGCAATCAAAGTGCAAAAAACGGCGGATTTCGAGGAATATGAGGCTTCAGAAAAAGGGTGTCGTACAAGATCACG
Source organism: Haemonchus contortus (assembly GCA_000469685.2). NCBI lineage: Eukaryota > Metazoa > Nematoda > Chromadorea > Rhabditida > Trichostrongylidae > Haemonchus > Haemonchus contortus. The sequence continues at coordinate 8,345,712 of LS997567.1, read as the reverse complement.
TGCCCGTGATCGTCTGGGTATCTCTCACATAAGCGCAATATTTTTCAGTGCGCTATAACTTAACACGTTGCGTACTGGCGCCCTCTGCGATTTTCCTACGCGCATGGCCAAGCGGTTTTTTTTTCGGCTCGCGGCGTGCATCACCATGTGATGCACTTGGCCACACGGAAGGGTTTTTTTCTAACATTGTGAGCTCTCTACTATTGGAATCCGATTTTTTACTATAATGTTTTCGCATATGGAGAACAACATATCTGTCTAACACTCTCTGATTTAAGAGATATTTGTTGGTCAACTGTGCGTGCTAAATTTAAATCTAATAACATCTACTTAGTGCTAAATCTTGCGATAACAATTCCAACCGGCCGAAGTTTCTTGACTTCATAGGAAAGGTGCGCTTCTTTCCACACATCGACTTTGAGTTTCTACAAGTTATTCATGACAGACGAATTGGTGAAATTGGTGAATGAAGAACCGAACAGTTATAGATCCGCCAAGTATTCCACTTGGTCTGTGCTCGCAGAGCAGGAGTTCTACAAGCTCTTAGCCATTTGTTTTCATATGAACGCCGAGAAGAGGTCTAGTCTCAAAGAATACTGGTCTGCAAGAATTATATGCACCGGATCTTTCGCAGCCAGACTGATGACAAGGAACCGTTTCATTAAGGGTTTGAACTCTCTCCACTTCGTCGACAACGATACCTCGGGCAAGAGCAATCGACTCTACACGGTGCAGCCTGTTATTGATTCGATGAACAAAGCGTTTGGTGATGAGTTCACAGGAGTGCGAAAGAAATGCTACAATAAAACTTGTCAGTAACATTAGATTCGTGATTAAAATTATAATGTATAGACGCTCCACATTTTTTCAGCTGTTGAAGTCCCAAGCAGATATGTTGCTCAGCATCTTCGAAAACATGCGTTTGCAAATTTTGACTAGTATTGCTTCATAAAGAAAGTAGAAATTTGAGTGTGAATTTCATGCATTACCATGTGATGCACGTGGCCACGCGGGCAAGTATATGCGTGCATCACCATGTGATGCACTCGGTACGCAACGTGTCAATTGTGATTGGTACAGCCTTGATAAGGCCGTCATAACACGGCCATTTCTAGCTGTGTGCGTCAGTCAGCCTGTTTTGTAGCCTTTAACACCCTGTTAAGACCGATTTTGGATCCGACAATATCTCACGTGCCATCCTTGAGGGCCACAGATTCATTATCCAGAAAAATCTCAGAAACCATTTCCTATGCCTTAATGGATAAAGATATTTCCACAGAGCGAATTTCAATAAGTCGAGAATTAAAACCTGTGACGTTTCAGACTCTGGTAACTTATGAAAAGTAACCATTGCAGTCTTTAGAACGTAGGTCATGAATACACATTATGTTCATTCTGATGCTACGAATCGAAAGCTACTACGAATCGATAGCTATCCTGCTGAACCGGAAATCTTATTATTTTGAGGACTACATGCACCAATCTAATACTAGTTGAGGTGCACTAAAAAAAACTCTCTTAGGTTTTGTTCTCTAAATGTCATGGAAACCAGGGGTACTCATGCGACGTACCACATACACTTTCATTGTAGTGCCGCGCGATTTCCTGAAGATTCGATGGAACAAGTTTCTTCTCACTCTCGCCCCCTGGATTTACTGGTAATCTCTTGATGCAGAAATTGAACACAGCTCAAAAAATCAAAAAAAAAACTCTCAAGAAGAGCCCTAAAAGACGCTAGCTTGAATGGGAAATCCATTGAAATACTGTGGAGAATTAATGGCGGTGGGGAATGGGAATCTTTCGCTACTTCATCAGGTAGGGTAAGCGGCAGCAAGGAGTTTCGGTCTCAAATTCGCTGGCGACTCAGGTTGATGGATTTTTTTTTGTATGCTCAGATGAGTTGTAAAGTAGTGTAAGCACAATTTTCTGCCCAAATATTACAAAAATTAGTATCTATGTTCATTTTCCTCCAGAAATGATCACACTTTTGAAGATAAGGATGTGACATTCATCCTCATTTTTGAAAGTGTGATCATTTCCGGAGGAAAATGAACATAGGTCTGATTTTGGTAATATTTGGGCAGAAAATTTGTAGAAATCAAAGGCGTAATCCAAAATCTGGACTTCGAAAATTAATTCCGATGTCATATTTAGGGTCAGCACGCTCAAGGCCGCTTTAAACAAGATTTCAGAGAAATTCTTCTCCTATCCTAAACTTCTCCGAAGAGTTTTTCGAAGCTCAAGCTCAAGTTCACTCAGCTGCATTATCATTTGAAGTTGAGTGAGCCTGACAGTGTTTTCTCCTTTCAGAAAGTGTGTTATCCTTCGATCAACACTGATGAGAGGGTGAGCAGGGTTCTATAAAGACGTACACAATGACACACAAGTTATGTTCGTGGAGACTCGTCCAATTTATTTTCAAACAAAAGGTTGTGGTTTTGTGTAGTCTTCGCAATGGCATGTGTGCTGTTACTGCTTAATTATGAATTATAAGTATCGTTATTAATTCTATTAATTACTCATATAATAACATATAAATTGTACACAATCATACTGCATGATAAAGGCCCTTTTACAGTAACTTTGGGTATATAGATTAAGACGGTATATGCTATTAATTCATTTATTTGGATTATCGACTAATTAATTTCATTAACAATTAAGTGGTGGCTCAGAATTATGCAAGAGTGGCGAAAAAAATACGCGTAAGCTGGCATATTAAGAGGGATATGAAACTTTAAAAAAGTAGTAAAAATAGGAGTTGAACGACAATGAGACGACGAAAGTTGCATTAAAGGTTTTTTCGAACGAGCTGCCCAAATACGTGTAACCTTGGCTGGCTACAGCTGCCTACGCGGCCACAGTTACGTGCAACGTTCAGCTTGAATGGCGCAATCTCACAACCTCTTCGACTCCGTGAGAACTCGTCCACTTTTGAGTGTGTACGGCAGCTTAGCCGACGTACAATCCTGAAGGCGAGCGAGTTCCTAGGACGTTGTAGCCTGACAGCGCTTCTCGTGCTATGCTTGGGAGTCATAGGTTCATTCCAGGGTTGAATGTCAGAACCTTCTTTATTGTGATCTGCGGCTCTAGGTCACAGTTGCAAAGTTAGGTATCAACTACATGGTTTTACAATACCACTTCTACGTAAAATCGATTGGTGATCACATTTAGAATGTATTTGGATTGCACAGAAATTGGAGTATGCTCGGATTACCGTCACATTCAGAAGTGACAAAGCTGACTAGTTATAAGAAAGCAGAACAATTCTTGGTTGTTCCTCTGACCTGGGGAGTGTTCTTACTTCCCATGGAACTTTGAGTAGAGACCTAGCTATATCGATAGGGCTCAGGAAGTTATTAACAAATATGGAAATAAAGACTGCAAAATGAGCATACCAAAAATGACGTGAGCTTTCAAAGTTCGAATGCTTAAAGCATGGAGAGATAAGGCCGATTAATAAGCTCAGTTGCCCGCAATACCTACAGGAGTCCCCGCAGCGTAGCGGCAGTGCTCTCCCTCTCCAGGTGAGCGGTGAGGGTTTGCTCGCCCTCGCCGTTTTCGCTTTTGCAAAACTTGCTTTCATCCGAATAAAAACTCCCAAACCATTTTTCGTGATTACTCTTTGAGATAGCGCTTTGGTCTTGAATCGATTGCGTGTTTATTTACGGTTTTAGAGAGACAGCATGTGCGTATGAGGTTCGCATTTGCGTTTTGCGAACAACATAACTACTTCACCCATTTCTTGGATTGTTTCATCAATATTCAGTTTTCACGCATCTGTTTCAAGTCTTCGGGTTTCCCCCTCCACTTCTGGAAAGTTTTTAAGATAAGTGCTGTGATAGGTGATCGCACATGATAGCCGGAGCGAAGCGCCGACGTAAATTAGTGAGGAAAAACAGTTTGGGAGCTTTTATTCGGACGAAAGCACGTTTTGCAAAAACGGAACCCACAACGGTGGGCAAACCCTCAACCGCTCACCTGGAGAGGGAGAGTACTGCCCCTACGCCACGGTGACCCCTCTGCCCATTGAGGGCAACTGCGCTTATCAACTAGCACTATCTCTCCATGCTTTAAGCACGCAATTTTTGAACGCTAACAACTTATTTGGTAGGCTCATTTTGTAGTTTTAAGCTACATATTTGTTAATAACTTTCCAAGCCCTATCGATGTACCTAGGTCTCTACTCAAAGTTCCAAGTGGGAAGTTGATCCCTTTCCTGGTGAGATATGGCTGGTTTCCGTTTCTAGACAATCATTCTAAAAAAACTCTGAGAAGAAATGAATTTTAAATCGAAAAACAGTATCTCTATGCTTGCTTAGTTGGGATGGTTGCTTGGAAACAGAAGACACCTTCTACTTCTTCTTCAGCTTACTCAGTAACTGTGATGGCTAGCTGCTTCGGTTCTTTGGAGTGATACTTAGAACGGATTTCAGATATTCAGAACGATCTTTGATGATCACCTATGTAATATCAAGCAGATTTTGAGTCCACCAGAGAATACCGGATTCAACGGGGAACTAGAATTACAGTGTAGGCTTTTAAGAATCATGCAAGAATTGCAAGAACCAGGAACTATGTATGTAAGCGATCTTTCCTGATTTAGTTGCACAGTTTACTACAAGGCAGGATTGAAGTGAGGAAAACGCAATGGGCATCAACTAGAAGTAAATCTTTTGTCAAAGTATTCTTCATCGAATTAACAAATAAAAACCTTTCTGAATGTGAAATTAAATTTGTAAAGGTTACATGTGGAAGACGTGGCTTTTCATGATCTTATGGAACAATTAGACATCAAAGTTCTTGTACGCCGTTGCACTTACATTCATTAATTTGGTCTGACTCTTACGACTTCTCTGACTTCTCTTTGAAAAACCCTTTGTCGGACTTGGAAAACTTAGTTTTTGAACTTCATTTTATAAGCATCCATGAGCACTATAGTAACTTTACGGATGGAATCTCACTGTTCTACAAGGTCATCGTCGGGGGTCAAACAAGGCGATACCACAAAGGTCGTATTTTTTACGTCGTTTTGAGAGGGTTTCTGGGTTTCTCAGAACTGGAAGTTATATAGGTGAAGATCGAAGGCGGTGTAGTGGCAAGTGACGGAATACCACACATGCATGGTCACGGGTCCGAGTCCCGGCTCGATATCCGGCTCGGCCAACCTAGCCTTCCGTCCCTCCGGGATCATTTAATTGGTACAGATTCGTTTGGAAGGATAAAAGCACTGATGTACATAGCTGGTCACCGCAAGTCAATGTATAGGCCACACATGCTTTCAATACGCCAATACGATTCTGAAGAGAAGTCGAATGCGTGGGCGCATCTCTCAAGAGGGATTGATCAACGCCCAGTGACCTTATCCTTTATTTAATCCTTTATAGGTCGTCAGTGCCACTATTTCTTCTTTGCCTATAGCACCCTGCTCATATTTGCTAGATGATTGCAAGCTTACTTGTAAACAATCTAGAAAATACGATGCTGTTGATAACCATACTTTTCTGACCTCCCCTTTTATATTTAGGGAAATGAGTAACATAGAAAATTCTAGCTACGTGTATGGGGCTGGTGGAAGTCGACATGATTGACGGCCTGGATCTAGAGTTCACCAGAGGGAAGCAAGCGGCATGGAGGAATTTAAGAACATCAGGGAGGACAAAACTCCACTCCCATCTTCCTGATCCTGCCATGTCCTAAAATACAATACATTATGAAGTTCGGGCTTAGGAGAGCAAGCGATCAGCGATCATCCAAGTAGCTGCAACAAAGACAGTGTCTAGAGTTGCAAATGCTCAAAAAAACACCCAGAAGTTGAGCCACTCTAACGGCTGCAGTGTCAAGAAAGCGAAATAAGTATGAATCTGACCTACACCTATGGTGATTGCCTGGCCAGAACCGCTTCCGATTACCTCTCGGAACGCCGGTGCTGCCGGATGGTCAATTTTTCATGAAACTTCCTAGCGAAAGAAAATTGCACTTAGTGTCTTTTGAGCGATTAGATTTACTGGACTACAATGTGTGGTGATGGGCTTAATCGGCACGCACCCAGCAAAATCGATGATCAAAGGGACGAATTTTGAGAGACGACAGGGCAAGAGTAAAAATAGGTCAGTCTCCCCTCACTCTAGTTTTACATCGTTGTAAATGCATGCCAAAATGATATGAAAAGCTGTGAATAGAAAATTGATGATATGACGTATGCCTAGATCCTGACTTATTCAACGCGATGCTCTATATAGCACAGAGCTGTCAATAACTTACTAACAACTCATGTATTACTCTGAAAAAACCAGTACCGTGATCCAACAATCTGAAGGATCTCGATCTGGAAGGAACAAGCGGTTAAGACAAATGCATGACACCTGAATAAACTTGCTTTCAGGCCATTCAGACCTTTACTGACTCGAATCGTTCCTGATCACATAGTTCAACCTCAGTAGATTCATAAAATTAAACAATTTTGACAATTCTCAAAAAGGTCCGCCGAAGTTAAGTGACCGTTTCAGCTATTATATGACGAGACTCAGATGAAGTTAAGGAGTTCAGTAGAAGTCCAACTCTTGTACACGGACTGAGGCAAGGGATCCTATCAGAAATCACAAGGTTGGCGATTTTTGCGAAACTCGACTACCTTGTGGGACTTTCATAGAGCGTAGTGCGGCAAAATGACGGCAGTTGACAAATACACCTGGTCAAAACAAGTCACATCTAGAAAAGGTCATGGCTTGATTGTCCTGTTCTATATTGGTTGACCGGCTCACCACGTTGTACATGTGAACGCTGATACACTATCCTACTATGTATGTATAGTCTCGAACTTCTCTCATGCTTTAACCTCGGCAGGCGCATTACCCCCTGGCGAATGTTACGGCGAATCCAGAACCCATAAATTTTGAAGTGTAACTCACCAAGGTTCCACCGCTCAAGCGGATATAAAATCCGCTGTCGCCATAGGCGGCTGTCGGTAGCGAATGAAACTTATTAACTGTCTCCCCTATATTTGGGATAAGGAAGATCACGTTATAATGCTACTGAGTCACAAGTCGCAGAGCGTTATATACATATGGCAAAAGATCGTTGGTTACGGTCGAGCGTCCCTACCGTTCATTTTAGGATATCTCGGGAAAATCCAAAACGCCTGTAATGCCTTTCTCGCTGAAATCTCCGTCTCCTGCGCTAATATCGTGCACTTAACTTCGAAGTTGTTGCCGTTATGCTCCTCAATTTTATGCCTACCCAGCGCCGTTGTCACTCTGCTAGACTTCATACTAGCTGGGTGTTCTATTATTCGTAGAGCTGAATGTCTTCCCATTTCTTCAATATATGTTGACCCACATGTCCGGCATCCCATCTGGTAGAGCACGCATATCAGTGCGCAATCATCTGTTTTTCCGTAGGGATATATGGTAAGGTTTTGTTATGTACTGCTTGTCGTAGAGCCTATTTCGAACTGATAGCTGCATGATATTGTTATTAGGAATATTCACTAATTGTACAACATCTTGCAGCCCAGCTCTGCAAATGCTCCGCTTTATAGCATTGTTAACTTTATCGGAGATGAAGGGGAGACATAGTCGCTCTGCGACTTGTGACTCAGTAGCATTATAACGTGATCTTCCTTATCACAAGTACATATAAGGGAGACAGCCAATAAGTCTCAATCTTCCTCTTCCTAATGCGCTTTATGAATACTCGGCTAATAGGCACTAATCATATCCTACTATATGTAACGCGCTTGTGTCTGTGTATTAGTGTGTGTGTGTATTAGTGTGTATTAGTGTGTGTATGTGTGTGTGTGTCTGTGTATTTGTGTGTATGTATGTGTGTGTGGGGGTGTGTGTGTGTGGATGTGGGTGTGGGTGTGGGCGAGGGTGTGTGTGCAGGTGTGTATGTGTGTGAGTGTGTGTGCCAGACGGGAAATTCATAACTTCTACCCCATCCCCCATGGACCTAGAGCGTTCAAACGTGGTAGGAGTGAAGTCGACAGGATGGGAACATCTATGGTGGATAGCTGGCCGGACTTCGCCCACAGGGGGCGAGGTTTGCGCGAAGTATAATGAATGTTCTAGCGAGAAATTATAACTCCTGTCCCTGTGGAGCTAGAAAGTTCAAATTAAGTAGGAGTACCGGAGGCAGGATAGGAAGGCTTAAGGGAGGTGGCAGAACTGGACTCCACCCACAATGGGCTGGTTCGAGCGGAAATTCATAATTCCTGTTCCCGTGAACCTGGAGCGTTCAAATTTTTAGGAGTCCAGGCGGCAGGTTGTGAACACTTATGGTAGGTGTAAGGACCGGACTCCGCTCACAGAGGGCAGGGTTTGCGAGAAATAAACGTTTGAGCGGAAATTCATAACTCATGTTCCCGTGGACGCGAAAAGTTTACAATTGGTAGGAGTAGAGGAGGCAGGATGAAAACACTCATTTGTTATTTAAGATCTACTTTTGACTCTTTGATATGTTTCATTCGACAAGAGGGGTAAGTGCAGTGATAGGAGCGATTAAGGGTGATTAATTATAGGGGAATGGGAATTGGTCCGATTTCTCTGAAATTTCTTGCTTATAGATTACGACCGCTATCCATCGAAGTTTGTGACTCAGTGGTACCCAGCGGCTTCTCTTCGCTTTGATATCACTCTTTGCAACCTTATCCGGCTGCCAATAATCTTGGATCCTCATCTTATGATATAAAGACATTCGACAACGGTGTGACCATGAAGCGACAACATTTGTGAGTACCATTCAAGGCTTTGGTTGCCCATCACTTCAACCTTTAATGGGTAAATTATTTTCAAGATGAATAGCAACAGATCGAGACTTCTTATCATAGGCATAAGGATCGGCGCATTTCGAATACTATCCGCATGCCTTGTCAGTCCTCATTTCTCGTTCGAACTATGTAGTATCACTTGTTACGTAGAAGGAGTGAGCCAGTTAGCCTTTACTTAACTCTATCATAGGAAGGAGGGGAGCCCGGCGTTAGCCGCGCTATCCGACTGGTGACTTATAAGCAATCAGAAAGGAAAGGGCATGCGGGGTTTCGGTAGTGCAAGGGATAACAGCAGGGTGCCCGGATAGCGTGAGTTTGAGTTCGAGTACTGTCCGAGGAAGTTTTGTCCACAACTGTCACCAACCTTGTGTGACTTTCGGGTCGCGTATTGCGACGCGTACTAGCAGTTAACAGAGATATCAAGTGTAACAATCCCTATCAGAAGTATTAGCGCTCTTTACAAATAGACACACGAAGGCACGATTTTCATGTAACTGAAACAACTATACCTTTTTATGTAACTGAACACTTAACCGTTCTAAAGTTTCTTTTCCAGAATAATGTGGAAATAGGCTGGAATCATGATTTGAAAGAGAGTCATCTTCGATCAAGAAAGTATAATAATTAATGATCCAATTTGTTCTGTGGGCATAGCTATCCGTCTCACACCGCAACTTTCACAATTTTTTGCTGACCCGAGAGTCATTGTTGCGAGAGGATTCATTAACGTTCAGGTCAGGAGGCATTACCGTTGCATTCCAACGAGACAAAGTCAACTTGCGGTCTATACATTCTCTAACGTAGTGATCAACACTAAAATTTTGCAGGCAGCAAAACGGCATTTCTTCTTCGATGGAAAAACCTTCACATCTTTCATATGGGTAAAAACTGAAATAAAACCAAAAATCTTTCACATGGGTGAAGTTTGAGAAAGAATGGATTCCAGCGATTAATAGATAAATAACCCACCATCAATAGCTGGTCAATGTGTCGAATGTGATAAGGGTTGACTGTAGTATTAGCGTTGTGTCAAAAGCGCCTAAGTTGTCAAGCAGCAATGGATCGTGGGCCCTCCTGCCCAATTGTATCCAAATTGTCCCTCACCAAAAGCGCAGGCTGTCACCTGTTGGATACTGATGCGGAAGGAAGGCATGAAGACCGCCGAGGCCAGTGGGGGCCTGGATACAACAGCTGAAGGGTCTTGCCGTGGAGGACGCTTGCAGATCGAAGGAAGCGTAAGTGTCGTGTATTATGTTTATGTATATGTCCTTTATTACTCTTGTATGTTTATTGCAAGCATCTCTTTTGCCTATTGGGCCCTTTTTCTTAGCAGTAGTATCCTTATTCTCGTACTGCGTGCTTAATGCTTTCGTGCGATATATGGGGCCATATAAGGGGTCATATATAATATATATACACGAAAGGGGCCATATATATTATACATGGCTCTTTTCGTGTATTCCCTTTGTAGTAGTGTAGTTGTAGTTTATATTAGTTTAATAAGCTAGTGTTTCTTACTTCTGTACTTTGCCTTGGGGAGTACGTGAGGTAGGGCACCCAAGTTGCGACGTGGGAAGTAGGTTGTGTCACCGCATTCATAGTGCTGGCCCCTGTACCGGGAGCGAGGATCTCCGACGCGAAGACCCTGGCTGGGCGCGCTGTGGCAGAGCTGTGGGCCTTCCCCAGTCAGAAGCCCCCTCGGTGGACTGGTCTCCCTACCTCTACGGGGCGCAGGTAGGGCGCGGTGGTCTGGTGAGCCAGGAGGTCTGAGAGCTTGTATCGCCGATTCGATCGCATACAAAGTGTAGCCCATGATGGCGACACAAAGGGGCAAACTATCAATACATGCAGAATTGAACTTCAGTCCCACAAGGATTTGTGGGCGAAACCTCGTCCTCGTACCGGACTACAATCCGTGCTTGTGCTTTTCAATCACCATGCGTACCAATTACCGGTTTGCCGGGCGCGAGCTCAAGCGGTCCTAAGCTTCAGTGATGAAGACAGCTCTATTCTTCCCCACCTCGCTCCATTGTTTATACCCTACTCGAGCACTTCCTGCGGCGATATCCGTAGAACTTATTCGTCACACCTCTTTCTAGGTGACTATTTTTTCATTGCGCACTTTTCAATACAGCCGCTCAACCTCAATTTGAGCGGAAATCAAAGCTTGTGCGAACTTGTGCGCGTGAGTACAGGGAAGCCCGAACATCTTGTCAACTTCTCAAGAGTAAACCAGTGCCAAAATAGAACAAAAACTCGCTCCTTAAACCTGCTTAGCCGTATTTCAAGAATTTTTTTTCACATTTTCTACATAATTCAAAAACCTACTGAGACAAACTAAGGTACAAGTGCGCACGTGCAGCTGCATTCGTTCGGATCGCTCTTTTCAATAGAAAATGATACCCACGACGCCTGCTCAATCAAAGGCTAGCCGATGTATTAGTAAGCGCTTTTATCCTGTCATACGAGTTCTGTAGTGAAGAGCTCACCCCTAATACTCCTTTTCCTTCCTGCTCATTACTCTCGACTACCTTCTCCAATTCTATTAGGAGGTTCGTGTGCATGAGAGAGATCTCAATGGGGATTTGATTGGGAGAGCGCTCATGGAAGGTAGCGTCACTTTCCATGAGCTCCTTCTCATTAAACTTTTCCTCAGAGGCACATTTCACGATAATTTTGGGTAAGCTGGAATATGACGAAAAGTAGAAGATAATATGAAAAATAGTACGTTGAAGGACCTGCGTGAATCGGTACTCCCAAAGTGAAAAAGGCTTAAAAAATTGTAAGAAAAAAAGGCTTCAAAAATTATTAGAAAGTGGCTGGACGAGAATGAGACTAGAAAAATGAAGAAGAATGGGGCATTTGGATGAACTGAACGATGTGTGTCAGTGCGCACATGTGGGTCCTCGTACGAATAGTTAACTACAGTAAGCAAAAACTCATTTGCTCATATGCAAAATTAACAAAAAGCCCTAGTAACAGCAAAAATAGCCCATCTTTTCCAGCCCCTCAGACTGAAAATAAGAATAATGATCGCAGCAGCAAAAAGAATAACAGACAATAAAAAAATGGGAGAAAAATCTCACTCATCACTCGGCGACCAGCTGACTGTGCGTGGGTCCTCGAACGAATATTGCAATCTGCATCGCCTCGACACTCGTCTGACGCGACATCATCGATGGAGGGCGGGAAGTTCGGGCTATCCGGTAACGGGGCTTCTACCACGCCCGTGTTTTGGGGCTCGACAGCGTCCTTGCTACCCTTCGGGGCCATTGGGTATTCCTAAGAGGGGAACTCAAGAACCATTTTTGTCGTGAGCTGTGCCTTTAAGGCCGAAACCAGGTTACTATTGTCGTTTCTTGATCCAAAAGAAAGGAGTGCATCGCAAGGGCTACTATTTTCTACTTCCGAAAGCGTCATCTGGAGTTAGAGAATTGAATCTGCTCCCAATAAGGGATTGTTGCCTAGGCACTTCATCCATTTATCGGATTGGGCCGTTGCGATGCGGCGTCTCCAGAAATTTGAACTGTTTTTGCTCAAGCTCACAAGTTCTCGCTTTTTTGCCTACGGGAAAAGGTTTAGTTCTTCTAGAAAGCAGTCTTCACAGACTCTCTTTCCGTACCTAGCGCTCATCGATCCCTTCCAAACCTTTGCAGAGTGAGGTCTCCTATGGCTCTCACTCATGAGTGGCATGAAAAGCTGGTGGTTTTATGGCGAAGGCTTAGAGGACATTCATTTAAGCGAGCCCAATGCTATCTATCTCACACATTTTTATGAACATTGCTTTAGGAGGACTCTAGCAGAGCTGGAGTGCAATCAGCTCTTGTTCGGCTCGAGACATCAGAACACCCACTGAAAACTAGGTCTTCAAATTAGGTACGTGACAACCATCAATTGACCTATTTCGTGGCCATTCAAGCTGATGTAACCTCCTCACCACAGCAATTGACGTCAAGTTCCTAGCTTGAGAGGTAATGACGTGTATGCGAAAGGGAAGATTTATGGAAATCTCGAAATACTTGCTTTATTTTAGTTATACAGCAGATAGCAATCTTCCATTGCGAATGTATTGGGTCTTTAATAAAGTATCTGCCTAAGTTCTCTTATGTCCATTTTTTTTTTTTGGAATGTTTTGGAATTTTCCATGGTGTGCCATGTAGAAACAATACTTATACTTGAGCTCGAAACATAACGTCACTCTTCTCCTTGCCTACTTAGCCCTAGAATGGCTGATCTGTCAGAGAGGCACCTATTTACTACTTCATATTCGGCCACTCCGCTAGTGAACCCCTTTGAATCTTGTGCAAAGTATCCCACCTTCAGACCCCTTCTAAGCGGTTTCATCCATGTGCACATGGATGAAATCCTGTGCATCGAAGACACGAAGAAGTGGAAGATGAGTTTCGATCCGGTTAACCGACGGCAGTGTCATGAAATCTCTGGTTATGGGGTGCGAACGCAGGTAAATAGCGCCCTTCTATATATTATAATATTTCTTTAAAGACTTAAATGTTACAAAAACCTATTTTTGTGAAGCAACCGGCAGATACTTCACGAAAACTCTAATACCAACTTCCACGGTAATCACTACCTCTTCAATTTCGATGCGGCTCACATAAGGTAATTATTACAATCTTAGTGTGATTTTTCCAGTGCCCAAATGATTTTAGGGATTTGGCTTCCGATCAGTTTCAAAGGCACAGTTCACGATGAAAATGGTCTCTGTGTTTCATCCTTAGGCTTAATCTGTGACACTGAAGGATAGCGCGGGTAACCGTGGAATGTCGATAAACGGTCCCTACAGGGCTTTATAAGGGCTCCAAACCGGCGTACACACCCAAAAGTGGCCGCGTATGACGGCCTCATTAAGGCTGTACCATTCACGATGAAATGCTAAGACGCTGACGAATAGTAGGGTTATGTGAGAGGCCAGACCAACCGAGCCTTTCGTCCCTCCGAGTCGATTTATTGGTAGCACACTATACTCAGAACCCAGACGGGTACAGACAATAATCTTATACAACTCCCTTTCCTCGAGCCAAATACCTTAAACTATTGTCAACTATGCTCCGAGGTGGCCTCTGAATGCTTATCCATCCAACACACATACAGAGAGGTCTTTACAAAGATAGGTCGGCGCTATAGTTCTTCCAGTAGAGTGTGCTACCAATAAATCGACTAGGAGGGATGAAAGGCTTGGTTGGTCCGGCGGGTAAATGGGCTATAACTATTATAAATTAGATATATCTTCATCGTGACGAGCTCTTTCTCTTCCTTGCACAGATGGGGTCTTTTCGATTTTCATGCCCATCCTTTTACTCTTTGACTGTGCTTTACTGGGTGTTTGTTGTATTGATTCCGGTCTTGGGGCCATCTAATTGTTCTTGAGGAGGTTAATTGTAGCCATTGAAACTAATAAGATAGTTCTTTCTAAATATGCACATGACGAGGTCTTTGTGGTCTGTTATATGTTTTCATTTGCGATATATGACTTCGGAAATGCCACCATGAATCTTAACTGGCCATATGTGGGTATAGCAACAGGTACTTGTTCACGGCCTCTATAAGCATTCTATTGAACAAGATCGTCTCCAAGATCAGTGCACTACAAATAAAAACTTAAGTGAGCAGTTTTTCGAAGTTGAAGCTTTCAAAACGGAACTGAACAACGATAAAAAAAATAATTTTTGAACTTTCGCTGTTTTCTGCGTGGGTGTCATTACGCAGAGCGACGGTAGAACAATTCACATAATACTTTGCAACGAGGAAGTAAAAAAATTGGCTAGTAACATTTGGAGATAATAACGGGAAGTAGAAAAAGTTGGCTAGTAATATTTGGAGATAATAACGGAGCACATCAAGCGATTGAGTTGCCCACGCAGCTTTGGCGGACCTTGTTTTGTAAGATAAAAAACCTCAAAGTGAACTCCTCTTGTAAGATATGATAGAAACAAATCGAAATGACATACAAAAATTTCAGACAATTCTCACAGCGCAACAGTCCTGTTAGAAAGTAGTAAATTTGAATGCCACATCTTGCTGAAGAGCTCTATTGGGGGCAGACTAGCAATGGGCAAAGGCTTGAAAGGAAAGAACGGTGTCAGATGATGTGCACGGCTGCCATGTGCTCGACGGCGATTTGATCGAACGGCGAGCTTAGAGCTTCCAAGTGAGTCGAGTTGAGTCAAGTGGAGCGAAATGAGGAGTGCAGTAAGCCCTTTCCGAAAAGCACTGAACGCACATTGCCTCTCGTCAAAATCGTGAAATAATTCCGCTCCGGCTCTGATGCCACCGATAACGGAGCCATACACAATGACTTGGCCGATATATTTACTTATAATCGTATACATTACCTCACACCTACTACTCCAAAAAAGGCTCCAGTTGCTTTTGAATTTTTCACAAAGGGACAGCATCCTAGCTATCGTCATGATAACTGCTGCAGTCCCATGCATCATTGTCTACAAATCAAAGGTATTGATAAGAGGCGGTGTATCGACCCAATGTCTGCCCAATAGGTTCATGTCATCGTTATTTGCTTCATTAATATCTAGACGCTTCCGACCGATATTGCCTACCTCTGCCTTGAATCATCATATGCATTCTCAATAGGCTGGCTAGTTACCATAACTTTGCCATGGTAACTTTCCTACTTCCACTGGTTTGACGCTAATGCGAGCTTCTTACAGTTACTCAAAAAAGCCCTGTTTGAAAACTAGTTGCAGTTTTCAAATTAAAAGTAGTACCAATGATTTCGTGAGATTTCCATTGCTCTTTACTGCATTGATTGAGCTCAAGTTCAGTAAGCTTTGAGTAAATAACTTATAAAGAAGGGCTGAAAAGCTCTGCTAGCACGATTCGTTGGGCTCTCAATGGAGATGTTTTCTTCTGCCCGCTTACTAAGTAAACATCGTTTTTCTGTCAACAACAACTACATTCAATGGTGCCCTCCTTATCGTGATTTCTAAAAAAAGCTACCACTCATCGGGGTCAGCACACCTCAGTCAGTGAGCTGTGAAGCATCTACTATGGATTGACCGTTTGATAGGTGACTCCGCTAAATAGTCTCCAGTCCACTGCTATTTTTGCTCTAGAAGTTTTTGAATATGTGCGTCACCTCTGCAGCCTGGTTGACCACGAACACCATCTTTCATCTCATGTTTGAAGAGATTATCCAGTCAGCTTCAGGCAGCTATCACATCGTTTCTGACTTGTTTTATGCCTGTTAGTGCTATTTGGCTCTGCAACTCACGACGTGAGCTTTCCCGTGAAAGGAGCGTATCTGATAGACAAAAAAGGAAGCGACATCGCCTACCTCAATCTTTGCAAAAGTCACATATTGTCCGTTCGAGCTCTCAACTTACCCAGCAGCCTATAACTATATTGCAAAATTTCTAAATATCCGCTTATCTCAGTAACAGTCTTTTTCCAATCCAACTTCATACTGTTTTATCAACATAAGTATGTTGTCCTCTTCTTTCGATAACCTACCATCAGCGCAGGCGTGAGGTTTTCACGTGCACGGTCCAAGGATCGAATGCCTTACACCTTCCCTTACCAACCAGGCCTCCTATGATATCTCTGGGGCCGGTTAATTAGTACCAGAGTGTTCTGGTTGAATAAGAGCTATGAAATGTACATCGGCTTGCTACCTGCAAGTCTTTATATGGGCCACTTTCCATTCTAAACACCTCTATGATTCTGAATGGAAGTCGCATGCATGGACGCTTCCCGAAACGGCATTGATTAACGCTAAAGACTGGCTTACAAGCTGAAGCTGCTTCCATGTAAAGCATGCTGAAAAGGGTAATTAGTAATATACTCACAACAATGTAACTGAACCTTAGCAATTGCTCAGGCCACCTCCGAGTATAGCTTTTGCAAATGGCTAGACATCAGCAAGTCACATTTCGAGATCTCAAAATCACAGCAGCAGTATTAATTTTCATAGAAACTAGTTCCCTTCGCGTCCATAATTTCTCATCAGCAAAGCATCTGCTGCAGCAGTGAAAGATATTCTTTAAGTGGTGTTGAACGAAGTTGTTATTCTTGTTAGTTTCCCTGATGATGAGTGCTAAATTGGGTAGAGACAGATTGTTCCTCAGTGGGTGCGGAATAAAGGGCTGCATGGGAGGAATTCCGGGAGACGGGCGTCAGGAACGATTTTGGGTAATCGATTTGCCGCACGCGGCTGTCGCGGACCACTCACTCGCCGTTACTACAGCTCTAGCGTTCTTCATATAGCTCAATCGATATGCGATCATTATTTTACTTTTGTTCTTGTATTTCTTCTACCGCTGCATCTTGCTACATTCCTTCGCGCGCGACGCCCCTCTCACCGCGACGCGACCATTTCGTTCCTAACGCACTACACCCGAGGAATTCCAGATCAATCACTTGCGCAGCCATACACGGGTAGTTATCCGCGCGCAACATACCATTCGCCACTCGGCGTCACCCCGTATCAGAGTGCCACTTCAGGGTTTGTTTCTTGAGTTTAAGGAAAGATTTCCGCAGTATGGAAGACTGAGCAAAAAGGGAAGCCGGAGAGGGAAAAGTGGCCTGGTTTGATGGAAATCAACCCAAATGAACAAAACAATCCAAATGAAGAAGGATCCGCCAATCTTGATATTCCCGATTTGTGAATTTTCATATGAGCCTTCGATCAAAATATTTTGAATGACTTCAACCGTGGATATAACGAAACCTCCATCTAAATGGAAGCAGGAAGCAGTGTTTCAACGTTAAGCTCTATCTTCGTGTCTGATGAAGTGCTCATCCATCTTAAGCATTACGCCCCCTCCGTCATTTCCACAGACCTGAGATTGCTCTTCATACTCAATAACAGCGCTTTGCTTCTAACAATTTTTGGCATTACTCCAAAAACGCGCAGCAAAGACTCCATCCAAAAACGACCGTAATGGATATTGGAGGCACAATTCATTACAGTTTTGATGAACCTTTTTTGAAGTCGAAATGCGAAAGTGTCGATGACGAATAAACTATAGAGGGCAAAAAAAAAAACGAGAAAAACGCTAGTTTTACGAACAGTAAGGTCTCCATAAAGTATTGAAAATAAGCGATTGTACTGTAAGGGGTTCTTGCCCGAGCTTCCACTTCATGCAACTGTTCAAAGAGCTGACTACATCAAGCCTAATATGTTCAAAACTGATTTCCATGGATCGAATCACACACAGCTAGTTGATTGTATGTCCAACATGGGTGTCCCATATAAATTAAATCGTGCAGACCCTACAACGCCATTGAAACTCGTTCCTTTTTGGTTGTGGACTCGGTCAAGCTGCTCTCTGAGATGTATGTACACCCTATCTATGCCATCTTTTGACCCGACAGCGTTCCGTAGTGCATTCTTGAAGAAGGCTTCGTGCCACCTGGAAGTTTCGGAATCATTTTTTGTGATCTGTGTGTTTAACGTCAGATCCGGCCGCTGAATGGCTCAATGGGCACTACGCTCCTTAATAATATGTTAGTAGAAAAGTTGACCTGCTCGTTCAAGTATGAACTTGACGAGTTTCATGTTCACTTGTTATGAAAGCAGCCCCCAATTGGGAAACTGGAGGTCACCCATTTATTCGAAGTTGTCATGCATACATAGATTCCTCCCCTGAATTCTACGAGTACTATCAGTTCCTATTCATCCATATTGTTCTTTTATTGACTATGCCAACAATGTCAAAATTATCGTGAACTATGCCAACGTTACTGTATGGCTACCAGCTGAAATCGTTTTCCACCCATGATTTTTCCCAAATCCCATACGCACTTTGATTACAATATATTCTATCCATTTGCTGGAGCTTCCCTTTTTAAATTGAACTTTTTCACTTTTATAGAAAAACATTTTGAAACGTTCTAAAGGGATATTCATGTGAACATCAAGAGCAGTGAATACTGAATAGTTTCGAGTTATTGCTGAGCATGCCGTTTAATTTACTACTAGCGGTCCTTCTCACCAAAGTGTATTATCGGGTTGTTCGTGAGGTTTTCGCCAATTTTGACTACACTGACTATTATAAAAAGTCTTCGATTAACAAGTTAGCACCTTAGCAAGTTTCCCAAAATGAAATACAGTCCTATATATTCCCGCCATAAGTATGTCAAGATCCCTTGAGTTCTGTTTGTGTATAGCCGGCATCAAAGTGGAGGTCCATCTAAGGGATTATCGACACTTATGCTTTTTATACTGAAAGAAAGTGGTTTAGTGACACGTGGCGCACTATCACACATTTATGATCACGAATTCGAATCCAGTATCGATATCCGCCTAGGCCAACCAGACCTTCCATCCCTTCGGGGTCTGTCAAATGGTACCAGACTCGTCCAGGAAGACAGATTCACTAAATTGTACATCGGCTAGCCACCGCAAGTCATTGTATAGGCCACACGCGTTCAACACACCACTAGCACCTACTCAGGTCCTTGCAGAATCAGTTTGGAAGAAATTGTTTGATTTTTCGGAAGACTTCGAAATGCACCTATAACAGTTTTTTTTATCCCAACTCTGGAGCCTTCAACAGACGTGGGTCTGCGAAAATTCTGGGAAGATGACGAACCATTACTGGGCAAATTAGAGTGTATATTGTCGAAAAAACGAATTTGATTGTTAGGAGATTTTTTCTCATAACCTATCTCAATAATTGGCGAAAGCTTTCAAAACAACCCAGCAACCTTCATTGCTTCTATCTGCAGTCTTCTTCACTCTACTACACTGTAAGGTTACTGATTCAATTGTACCTGATCATGAGCGGAACCAGTGGAAATCGCAATGTCTGTGAGCTGTTAGTGCGACCCTTATTGAATGCTATTCACTCGATTAAGATGCTAATTATTCAATTTACTTTGCTCTGAATGTTGCCTTCGTTGGCTACTTTATCTACTTACTTCTGCTCATCGACTTACCATTGTGGTTCCATTTCATTGCCTTTACTTACTTAAACTGTGAATAAATGAAAGTTAAACTCCTTAGCGTTATGGAAACCCATCTGAGGAACGCGCCCCCGCATTCCATTTCCATTTAGAATAGTAGCGACCTAATGGGTGCGAGTGTGGTCTATGCAATTGCTCACGGTGGCCATACGATGTGCGAGACAGTGTTTTCACTATCCCAAACGAGTCTGGTTCCAATAAACCGACCTCGGCGAGGTGGAAAGCTTGGTTCGCCGACGAATGTCCAGCCGTGATTCGACTCCGGGAACATGCGTGGGTGATAGGCACCAGTTGTCACTACCCGCCGGGACACACATTATTTGTTTGTCCGGACCTGTCCCTCAGGGATGTTAGGCATGATTAGCCTCATTCCATTATTTGGTTTTGTGACTCAAAAGGTCCCTTACCTATCTCAGGCCCCTCAAGCTTGGCTGAGTTCAGAGGTGGCGTAATGGCAGGAGCCGCACTATCACGGACGCATGGTCCGAGGATCGAAACTCGGAGCAATACTTGATAAGGCCAACCAAACCTTCTATCCCAACGAGATCGGCCAGTTAGTAAGAACCCGTGAGAGGACAAAAGCCCTAACTTGTACATCACATGGCCACCGCAGTTCAGTGCGTAGGCCACATACGTATTCAAAGCCGCCACTGCGATTCTGAAGGGAAGTCGAATGCTAGGATGCCCCCCAGAAAATGGGAATGATTGACCCGTAGACCTTGTCTTACTGTGAATCGGTTAAATTGAAAAATACGAGTTCCATGTTTTTTAGATGAACGACAATGCCTCCAATGTAGGCCAGTTGGAACAGTTCCAAGACTATTCTCCCGGTACGAGTACTTCGCATTCACGAGATTTCAATGACATTATTACCGACGAGAGGTCAGTTGACAGTGTCATCGATCCTTTATATTTTCGTTTTCTTTCTCGTTTTCTCCAAGTCAAGAAAAAAAAGCCTACAAAAAGGTTTTTTAGCATTACGGAACAACCAGCACCTACTGGGCCCACCAACAGCTTCACACAGGACGAAACCGTTGGTTTACTGATCGCATCATTTACAATATTGACAAGTTGAAATTCATAGAATGAATAAAACGATTGGTTCGGAATCAACCAATTTGAAAAAAAAGGAATTCGTTCACATTCAATTTCCGTCTTTAGTGCTGAATAGGCGTACTGGGATTATCAAAGAGCTGGGGAACGTAGAAAAATTCGAATTGGTCATCTATTCGCATTGTCGGAATGGTTGGAAGAATTGACTTCTGATTGATTGATTGTTTTATATGATTTTTGGTCTGAAGGCACAGTTCACGACAATTTTTAGTTACCTTTTCGAAGGTGAAAAGCGGAAATGTTGAGCGCTCTGTGGAACGCGATAAAACCCGCCGTCATTGAGAAAAAATAGGGCTTCCTAAAAAAGTGAAAACAGGGGTACAAGATCAATTTGACGGAAATGGCACGGGGAGGGAGTAATCGGACGAGATTTTAGACGTTGCAATGTTTGAGTAGCTGACCACTAAGGCAAAACGGTCTACATGGCCTTCCACTGTCGCCACAGGTCACGATTAGCGGTTTGATTTCTAACATGGGTGTTCGTTGTGAATGGTACAACCTTTACAACCCCATTAAAACTCGTTCGACCCTGGGTGTGGCGTACAACTGACACAATATTCGAACCCTTTTAACGTCGTTTTACGATCTGACAGCGCTACATGTGGTATAAGTGGGAGCCACAGATTCATCCTATTGAAATATCTCAGAAACCATTTTCATCGTGAAATGTTCCTTCATTTTCAAAAGAGTCTTAGGGCGTTCAGCGATCCCGTCTGAGGGATGCTCCTCCGCATTCTACTTCCCTACAGAATAGTAGTGGCTCATTGAACGCGTATGTGGCCTATATAAAGACTTGCGGTAGCCAGCCAATACGCAAGTATGTGCTTTTATCATCTTAGTTGACTCTGGCACCAATTAATCGATCCTGAAAGGATGAAAGGCTTGGTTGGCCTCGGCGAATATCGATCCGGGATCCGAACCCGTGACCTGCTCGTGTGATAGTGCGCCACTTGTCACTATACCAAATCCGCCCGTCTGAAACTAGATATCCCAAAACTATCGTGAACTGTGCCTTGAATGAAGGTTACAATGATTACCACCTCACAATTTTCCATTAAACCAATTAGTTTTATCACTACTTCTATTGGAAAGTAGGTTGGACCGCTTACAAGTAACTTCGACCATCGTTCAGATTTTCTGAAATAAGCAAGTAGTTGTTGAAGTATCACAACGACTGGAACTGGAAAATTAACGCATCCCATAGCAGGATTGATTAGAAAGGGATGTTCTCGTATTTTGAGCTCAGAATAAAATCTTTCCGAAAAAAAAAACAAGAAGGCCAAAGGGGCCGAGAACACTCCGAATAAGGATTCCTCTTCAACTCAAAGTTCCTATGAGCGACTGCTCAATTCTACTGAAATCAAATATTTTAGCCAAATAACGGTAGCGATTACAAAAGCGGAACCGTCAATGGCCCAAAGCAAGTCAATGAACCAAGAAATTCAAGAGAATTCAAGAAAAGCGTATCAATTGCACCTACAGAAATCATTAATGAGCGGGTAAGTGCGAAAAGTGATTTTCATAGAACATTTTTTTCAATTTCCACCTTGAAAACTAAACATTTTCATGGTAAATTAGCTTCTAATTCAACTCGAAGACTACTTTCGGTACCAGAGTTCAATCCAAATTGCATGAGTCTTTCAATAACATTGGAGGAGTTTACCGCAACCGAGTGGCGAAATATCGATAGGGGGCAGACCAGTTTTTGTCCCACAACGAACATCAATACACTCATCCATCGGTCGATTTTTACTGCTACCATTTATATTCTTACGTTTACTAGTAGCTGCTGAATTGTTGCATGAAGTAAAGTAAGTCAGTTGATTTTCTTCGTTCTTACCGGTTATTTTCGACTGTGAAACAACTTTTCTCCGCGAAACATTCGAAAACCAAACGCCGATGATCAGTATTAAAATTCGTCGTGGTCTGTTTACACAATGGTGTACCTCTATATCCTACATAACTGGCCAGTTTATATTACACTTACCATTACTAAAAGGTTATCTTGGGAACTGTATTTGCAATGAATTGACAACTATTTTTAGAATTTATTCCGCCTTTCCGCATAAATGTCATTAGTTTTCCATTTTATTGAAGCCACAGCGCAGAGACTCTTGAGAAAACTGTTGTTTCGATCGATATTCCTATTCGATATTCAATAACTTCAGAACGCTCATCTGTTTCATTGACAGACAAATTAATTGGTACTTAAACTACTCAACTTCATAGTCTTACAGTTTTCAGTCTGACTCTGTTTCCTCCTCTATTGGACCGAAGTTGAATTTATTTTCCGATTTCGCCGTCTGTGATCGGTAAACGATTATGTAGTTTTACCTCATATCTGAGCCTCAATTTCGCGATCTACAACATAAAGTACGAAAAACACAGGAAAACCCAGCATTTCATGAAGTTTGTGCACAAACCGCTGCTAATCATCACACAAGGACGGAGGTGGCAAATTGGCAAGTGGAGCACCTACCACACACGCATGGTCACACGCTCGAATCCCGAATCAATATTCCAAAGCCAAATAAGCCTTCCATCTATGCTGGGTGAATCGGTACCAGACTCGTCATAGAGGATAGATCACTAACTTGTATATCGACTGGTCACCGGAATGTATTGTGTAGGCCACACACGTGTTCAATATGCCCCCAGGATTCTGAATGGGAGCCGAAGGCGTGGGAACACCCCAATTACGAGAATGATCAACGCCAAAACTTTATCAGTAAAGGGTAATTCAACACACAACGTTATATAACCTTGGTCCTCTATAATTTCAACCATCTCTATTCTTTTGCGAAAACTTTGCCAGTCATTACGTCAAGTTGTGCAGTTTCTTGTGTCGTCCATTATGCTCATGTTCCATGCTCATTCGCTTCTGAATTTGGAAATTAATTTATGTATCTTAAGATTAACCCCTTCTTTTTGCTAACAGAATTTATGAGACCGATTATACGGTGGTTTAGCGTTTTGCCATTCGTTACGTACTTTTGACACGATTTCAACTCTGGTAAACGAGTAGGTAGGTACTCACTCTCATTCGATCCGGTCTTCGTTAATTATTGCCATTGTTCCATTAATTTCATGCAGTTCTGTGAAGCATCAAGTTTTCGATCAATATAGCGCGATGACGTTTAAGGTGCGACATGAGGAGGGGAACAAGCATTTGGGTCGGTCAGGGTCAGTAAGCTCACATTACTTCGCGTTGGGTGTGGTGCATTAGGAACGAAATGGTCGCGTCGCGGTGAGAGGGGCGTCGCGCGCGAAGCAATGTAGCAGGATGCAGAAGTAGGTAAGAAATACAAGATCAAAGGTACTAACAGTAGAATTATGCATAAAATAATAATTGCATATCGATTGAGCTGTATGAAGAACGCTAGAGCTTTGATAACGGCGAATGAGGGGTTCGCGACAGCCGCGTGCGGCGAATCGATTATCCAAAATCGTTCCTAACGCCCGTCTCCCCTTCGCGTTATCTCTTCTACAATTAAACCATTTTTATTCGAAGTGATGGATGATAGGGCTGGTTAGCTTTCAGTCAATGTATGACCTTTTGTATTATTATATCTTCCATTATGTGGGAGAAACATGGGCACTTTCGAGAGTACAATCTGATCAAATATCTTCAATCTGAAAAAATTCTGGATCGATCTAAGCTAAGGTCAACCAAACCTTCTATCCTTCCGGAGTCGGGTAAATAGTAGCATACTCATCTGGGAGGATAAAAGCATTGACTTGTACATCGGCTGGCCTCAGCAAGTCATTGTATAGGTCGCATACGCATTCAATACGCCATTGTGATTCTGAATGGAAGTCGAGGGCGGAGGCACATCCCTTTGAAGGGGTTATCAACGAACACAGACTTATCCATTATCATTTAATGTAGAAAAACACCTCAAATTGTATTATAAGGCAAAAGATAACTGCTACTGCAAATCCTACTCAATGACATGACTGACAGGGTTCCCACCGTATAGGAGCTCAATCTATACTCTCCCGCGTCACGAATTTAGGAACGAAAAATATTCTGGTTTGAGTTGGCTTTTTTTTTCTCTTTCCTATCAATAAAGAAGTTGGAAGTGTAATCGGAGTGGACCGCCTCAGTGTGCTTTGTGTCTCCAACGCTATTGGCCAGAGAGCGGTGAAAGGGGGATCCGGGAACTTCTCCCCTAACACGGCGTCGCACACGCCGCACTCGCCGCCTATCGCAGGATTGCGATGGAAGATTGGAGCGCGCAATTTGTGAGGTAGGGAGTCCTTTAATTATTTGAATTGGTTGGCCGCTCCCTTCAATTCCAATGCGGTATTGATCGTCGTTTATATAGGAGGAGTCATTTTGATTAATCAAGTCTAATAAACATGAAAACTAAAAAGAAACAGAAAAAAAACGATAAAATCCAATGAAAAAGCAAGCCAGTCAAGGAAAAATACCGCGTCCTATGGATTGGCGAGAGGCGGGGTGAGTACGGTAATTGCAGTGACATTTGCCGCATGTCGCAAGGGAGAATGCCGCGATAGGGGAGAAGTTCCGCTACCCGTGAAAGAGAGAGAGAGTGTTTTCAGCCTAAGGCTAAAAACAGAATAGTAGCGGGGTGGGTGGAAGCTGACCTTGTCCATAAAGTAGGAGTGGGAGATAAATCGATCAGTAGGATAATCTCTAACTGAGAGTGCGCAGTGGCTGCTTTCATGGTCCGCCGGTAGGCCCGCGCGCGCGCTGGCCGGGGGGCTACGCGGCCTGCGGTACCGATCAAAATTCAGTTGTAAACAAGTGGTAAGCGTCGTCCTCGGCCGGAGCGCTCGCGAGCCGGCCGGCGGACTATAAAAGCAGCCAGTGACTCCCTCTACCTAGATTTTCACCTGAAAGAGTCGTTTCAAAAAATGTTGGTTGAAGCCTGCACTATGTATCTTCATTCACTCCAAATCTTTTTTTAACGAACTTGTTCTGAATATGATCACCTCGTGACCGCTCCATATCAGAAAGGTGAACCACTGAGAAGTGGAAATCATAGAACGATAACAATGAGTCCTGAACTTGACAATGGCTATTTGCTAACTTGCTTTGTGACCCTCTGTCGATACAAAGCCTTTGACCATCACAGCGATTATTTCATCGATTACTTCTTGGTATCACGTTTTGCATTGTAATTCCCGAGTTAGCCTACTATTTTGGGTAACTTGTAGAAGTCGCTTACCCATTACATTTGGAACTTTATATTAGCACAGAGTGTATGTAGTTAACTATGAATAACTTTCTTATGAACCCATTTCCTAATTATTTTTGAATGCACGGGCGTTTACTAAGAGCCCCTGTAACTTATCCTTATCAACCTTCACGTGTGTACTTCAATAGCTTTTTTTACTGATGTTGCTCATTCTTCCTTTATTATCTGTTTTTGTACTTTTGGCGTAATTCTCTTTGTTACGCTAAACATACACAATTGATTCCTTATCACGATAATTGAGTTCTTGGCGAGATTCCAAATCGCCTACACAATATCTCTTATACTCCCGGACCCATATTGATGCTCCCAACTTGATTGATAAAATTGATTAATTTCAAAATTCGCTTACTATCCTACTGTTAACTCGGGAAGACATGATTCTGTTGTGTGAGTGTTTTTTCAGGCCAGAATGATACCCGGGCTTAAACAAACTAGCCCTTTCAGGAGCCCTTTCAAGGATTTCGTTTTCAATGGTTGGAGAGATAGTCCAATGCTGCTACTGGCCCCTGTGAGTGAGGCTGTGAAAAAAATTCCCGTCTTGGATTCGGCATGAGCTCGCACTTTAGCTCTACCCAAGGCTAGACACCCTCGGTTTAGAAGCATCATAAGTATGGCTGCTTCCAGTTTTCAAGTTCAAGTAATTGTGATTTGAGCTCTTACAAATTTACATTGCTAGTGAATCTCGTAAAGAAGTTGGAGAAACTGCAGCATTCAGTCCACTGTCCCTTTTTGGGAACTAGCAACTTCATTGACAACTATATCTTTCTTGAAATTCGACGATGATATTTGGATATTCGAAAACTAACCCTCTCCATGAATTGATAGGGGATGGAGCAGTGAAGTACTAGGAGTAAGTTATTCATCCTGGGCTGGGTAATAAGCTTTTACCCAAATAGGAAATGCCGAAATGACCGTTGGGTGTGGTGCGTTAGGAACGAAATGGTCGCGTCGCGGTGGGAGGAGCGTCGCGCGCGAAGAAATGTAGCAGGATGCAGCAGTGGGTAAGAAATACAAGAACAAAAGTACTAATAGTAGAATTATGTATAAAATAATGATCGTATATCGATTGAGCTATATGAAGAACGCTAGAGCTGTAATAACGGCGAATGAGTGGTCCGCGACAGCCGCGTGCGGCGAATCGATTACCCCAAATCGTTCCTAACGCCCGTCTCCCGAAATGACCTGAATGACTTCTTAGGCCAGGATTTCTATCATAACAGATATGTTCGACTCTGTTATAGGCCAGAAGACATCAGCATCGACAACGCACGCAAAACAAGGTTGGCGCCGACAACGTAGAATCTATGGATGTGCTGTGGTGCATATGCCGTACGCGGCGACCCAAGAACGCGCTCCTCAACTTTGATGGTGCCCCCTGGCCAATAGCTCATCTGCTTCGTATGCTTGACAACGTTGCTCGTTGAGCTTGCATTAATGCGTAATAAGTCTTTCAAAACAGGTGCAGCCGACGTGCGCACCCAAGGCGTACGAGTTTTCTCTGCGTTGTAGAAGCTGTGGACTTGCACCAATCGTACCGAGATCCATACGGTGCAAGCGGGAGGCGGTTGTTTGGCGCCATGGACGGGGTCGCGCCGCCCATTTGAGGCGGTTCGCGGGGTGGACAACTCGTTCACATCGAGCAACCCTCTGTCTGTCTCTCCAGCTGATAGAAGCGTCGCTACTATTAGACGGGGGACGGTCAAGTCGTGCGTCCGAGAATGCGCGCGGCAACTTGCGCGGCGAAGTTCGTGACGATTTGAACGACTCTGACGCCAATTTTCAGGGCACAAACTCGAAGTAGACCAGTTTATCGGGGTCAGATTATCCTTCTAATCTACTCCACTTCAAATTTGGGCCCCAATGATGGGCGCTGGAGTCGTCCAAATTCGCCACGAACTTCGCCGCGCAATTTGCCGCGTGCATCCTCGAACGCACGACTTGACACACACCCCTATTAGACGCCGAATTGCGGATTTGCTTGTATTCTGCTTACATCCTGCCATACGTCATCCATTTGCGCTTTTGCGTGATTTTTTATTGCTTCTTGTCCTCTTTCTCCATGGATACTGTCCGAAACGCCAAATGGATGATGTATGTAGGCAGAATGGGGGACGGAACATTCACCCACAACTGAATGGACGCGGCAAATGGCGCGGCGGGATTCGTGGCGTTAGGACAACTTTGGAACCTATCATTGGGGCGCAAACTTGATGTAGAGTAGATTAGTATGGTCAGCTGATTCTTCCAGTCTGCTCAACTTCAAATTTGGGCCCCAATGGTAGGCGCTAAAGCCGTTTAAGTCGAAATGAATTTCGCCGCGCGATTTGCCGCGTCCATCCAGTTCTGGGTGAATGTACCCATACCCAGGCAGAATACAAGCAGGTCCGCAATTCGGCGTAGCGGCGTCATTGATCGCGCTTCTATCAGCTGGAGAGAACAGCCAGAGGGTTGCCCGATGTGAACAAGTTGTTCACCCCACGAACCGCCCCAAATGGGCGGCGCGACCTCACCCATCGCGTCAAACGACATACACCCGTTGCAAGCAAGCAGCTGTAAGCATTGGCACACATATTTGGACAGCTCGTCCAAACACCCCTTCCATACAACTTTTGTCGTCACATTCTCGTCCGACCGCTGACTTTGCTTCCTTTTTGGAGCTTTACATTTCTTTGAATGCACCTGCTTTCTTCGCCACTTTTGTACTATTCTACATAGTGTCTTTTGTTATCCGTCTGAAACTGCATACCCTAAAACTGAATGCTTTATAAGTGCTTTCCGTTTTTACAGTTATCGAGTAGAATTTGAGCTGTCCTTACAATTAGAATATTACTATACCCTATATTCTTTCGTTTGTAACTGCATTATCGTTCAACATTAATGCCGAATCACGTGCTTGCCAATTCGCTCATTCCAATTTGATAGGGGTTGTTTTCGATCTAGAATACCTCTAGGGTCAGTTCGGATCATTAATGTATATTCGTGAACTAATGGTCTCTCTAACCAACGAAGCATCATCTGACAACCTCAGTGGATCCCAGAAATATCAATATGTCAACATATTCATTTAATTCCATTTATCTGAATACCTGGTGAGCTAATGTGGGTATTTACAGCTCCGAGGAACAAGTATGCAGTCAGAGGGACGATCGCCTCCAGCATATGACTCAGATTTGGGATTTAGTGAGCGGACACCTCTGTTGGCTCCATGCAGGTCAGTACGTCATCGTTCCTTCTCGTGTGCCCTGGGAAAAATAGGAGATGATCAAGTCCCCCTTTTGTCTATCATCTATTTTTTTCATAACTT
Organism: Haemonchus contortus; assembly: GCA_000469685.2. Classification (NCBI taxonomy): domain Eukaryota; kingdom Metazoa; phylum Nematoda; class Chromadorea; order Rhabditida; family Trichostrongylidae; genus Haemonchus; species Haemonchus contortus. The sequence goes on along the minus strand of LS997567.1, from coordinate 8,316,353 downwards.
TTAATCACGCTTCAATGGCGGTATCAAAATAGGTGGGCATATAAGTTTTACGTACGGATTTGACCTCTCTGGGAGGTTAACCTCGCATCTCTTGGTTTGGAAAGAGGGTCAATGTATTTGCAGAAGGAGTAATCATATTTTGACAGTTCAGATACTGATTCGATGAATTTTAAAGGATTTCAGTCTTCAGAGCGTAATATCTGACGCTTCTTCGGAGGGTCGATTAGTTATAGTGGGGCCGTATTGTGGGGGATATGCAAGAAGGTTGGGATAAGGGCAGAGTCGGTCGAAGTGGAGCAGTTTTGCCCCGGAGGTCTCTAGAGAAAGTGGGAATTTAGGTATTCATGAGAAAGAAACGGTAGCAATAAGACATTGGGTTTCACGAAAGCAAGTAAGCTCTGGCTAGAGTTCCATTTTCAAAATTTTTTCAATTTCCTCTTGAAAAATAAAACATATACTTCAAACGTGAGTAATAGCTCACGGACGCCGGAAAAGGGAAAAGAGGCCTGTGAGAGTTATTCATCAATTACTCCGAAATACCACTAGAAGTAGCGTCAAAATAGTGAAAACACGGGTTTGTGTAGCGAGATGACAAGGTCTGCACGTGCCGTCGTGATCAGGCAGGTAAACTGTAGTACATACAGTAGAACAAACTGATAAATCTATAATATTTACACGACACTAACCTTGACCCTACATATCTGGGACGGGTACCGCCTTTTTGATCCAGGAACTTGAAAACCAACGAATGCAAACAATATGCGACCATATGTAAACATATACTATTTTCTCTGAACACTTTAGCTTATGACCGTTATATGTTCAGGTCTTTGCCTTCGGTTGTTGGATACGAAAGTGGCCGATCAGTGTTCGACTATCCTGGAACATCTACTGCTCGTTCTGAGGTACGTGGAGTACGGCTGTAGGTTTAAACAAACTCATCCATTGACATGGTTTATGTGCATGGCCTAAGCGGTTTCACCCTAATTTCAGAAAAAAAAATTAAGGACAAGATATAAATCACTAAGGGCAAATAGATGCACTAGTTTTTTCGGTAGATAGTGCCATGAGCAATTATGAGGACCACCTCCCTTCTCGCAATGAGTTGTTCGGGATTTCAAGGTGCTCGAAATTATTTCTTTCGCTTATTTTTTGACATTCGAGGATTTCAAATATTAGTTCTTCTAGGACCGAAGTCGGAGTGGTGTCTTTGATGATTAATGGGGCATACTATTGGGTTGTCCGGAGAGTCTCCGTCGATTTATGATTCACATTGAGTGAAAATTCCTAGAAGAAGAAATCCTTTGGTTAAACAACATATCCTCCCTTTTGTTAAGTAAGGTTTCGCCATCTTCCTGTAAGTTTCGGTATCCCACTTTAAAAGAAGGCTCCAGGCTTAGAATCGAAAACCCTTCTCAGGTGATTTTTGCAGTCCTCCAGCGGACTGAACGATTCTCCATTCAAGGAATTCTGCAGGAACCTAAACAAAAAGTATTCTGATGGTGCCGTCCGGACCATATGCGGGGTGTGGTAAGACATCCAACCCAAGGTTATGCAATTTTTGACGAGTGGCCATAAATACGTGTGGTCTGGAGGTATCCTGTTGGAGGAAAACGCCCTCACGATTGTCCCGTTCGGATCGCTTCTGGTCCACCGCTGCCTCCTCATTTTCTGAGCTAACTATAATACCTTTCCGAAGTCATCGTTTGATTATGCGACAACAGCTTGTATTTCCCTGCAATCCTACCACCAGCATAATCTGCCACACCTGGATTTTGAGTTTTGCAGCGGTTTGTGACGGCTCACTGGGGGGACTCCACGATTTTTTCCGCTACTCATTGTTGTATACAATCCAATTTTCGTCCTCCGCACACATGCGTTTCAGAAACAGCTCATCTTTATTTGGTTCGAGCAGCGTATCGCACACGGAAGCGCGGTCCATCATATTGCGCTCGCTCCTTCCGTAAGGTATCCAAACATCAAGGTGTTTTACAAAACCAAGCTCGTGCAGATGATCGTGGATGATTGATTCCGAAACACTAGGGTGTGGTGCGTTAGGGACGAAATGGTCGCGTCGCGGTGAGAGGGGCGTCGCGCGCGAAGGAATGTAGCAGGATGCAGCAGTAGGTAAGAAATACAAGAACAAAAGTACTAATAGTAGAATTATGCATAAAATAATGATCACATATCGATTGAGCTGTATGAAGAACGCTAGAGCTGTAATAACGGCGAATGGGTGGTCCGCGACAGCCGCGTGCGGCAAATCGATTACCCAAAATCGTTCCTAACGCTCGTCTCCCGAAACACTAAGCTCTATCCTACTCCACGAGTAGTGATGTGCTGGTTTGCTTTAGTTAACATTTTGATTTGGTCATTTTAACTGATGACGGTCTCCCTGAGGGCTGCAGGTCTTCGAAGGTAGCTTCACTCTGTTCGGATTCTGCGAACCTGTCACGCACGGGATATTCCTTTGAAGCATTGTTTACACGAACTTCATAGATCTTTCTCGCGGCTTGTGCCGCATTCTAGGCCTTACGGTATAAGGAAAACTTCAGATGCCAAGAATGCGCGCAGTGGCTCCCAATTTTCACACGAGTCCTGTACAAACCAACTTAGACAAATATTGGCAGAATCTTATCAGGAATATAGAAGAGGACCTACTCTTTCAGAAAACACATAACTTTATGAGGTTGGGTCCTTGATCTTTTGTATAACAGTTGATAAATCCGGGATGTTGAAAATCGGCGAAGATTTCCGGACAACCCAATACATTTCAGCTCAACAGTCTATTCCACACCCGTCTTGCCAAGGTCAGAATAGTGACACAAAAGCGGGCGGTCGCGATGCGGCGTGATCCACTTTGAGTGCGCAGGTAGCCGGGTGCATTGTAAATATTAGTTCAAGCTATACGCACAGCTTCCCCGTACATCATGCGCCAGAGTTTTCTTCTCTGATCTGTGATTTCCCAGCGGGAGAGTGTTCAGTAGTTACAATTTCGAAGTTATTGCTCTATGAAGGGATGTAAAGGAGACAAAAGCAACGAGTTCCGAGGCTATTACTCATCAGCGCCCGGCTTATTGAATTATGTGATGCACGTACGTAAACAGCAGAATTTGGGGAACACCTGTTCCAAGCCATTACTCACATCGCTTAATTAATGGGTGACTTCAACATGGAAGTTAACCGAGTAGCAAATAGAGCAGTGCCTAATCGACCTCATTTTCAAATTATTAAAGGCACCGTTCGCGATGATTCAATGGGCGGGTGTGTCGATGACGTGTCCGCCTCTCATTCGACGCCACGTCTGAGTGTCTGACGTGACATCGAATGAGAGGCGGACACGTCATCGACACACCCGCCCACTGAATCATCGCGAACGGTGCCTTCAACCCTACAATATGAGTAACCCAAAAATGACTTAGTGAGTGTGAACAAGCCTTTGAGACGCGCACAAAATGTTCACACGCTCAGCAGCAGACTGCGATTGGAAATGATCGCGGCCACGAAACATAAGCGTGTTCATGTGACGTTGTTCCATGGTGATCTATATCATCCTCCTGTTGTAATTGTGGATATATGAATGACAGTAGCCGGTGACAATGTAATGCTCTGTGACAGGCGACCCCCCTTCTCATGAAAGTTCATGCAGTTCCTACTTGTAGCAATATCAATGAATTCCGTAGAGCATGATTCCATTGGGAAGCTTTATCGCAGCTTTGTCGCTGGTCTTTCGGTGTTGTTGTGGACCGTGACACGGCCTCATAGCCCTCGAATACCACGACTGAGTATATCACTTGCATGATGTCAGTAGTCTGCTAGAAGTCAATTTTGTAAGCAACGAGCTTCACTTCTCCAAATTTAGATTAAGCGGATTCATTGCCACTCTGAAGCCCAGGCGAGTTCAGTCGTGGATCCTGTTTCGCAGTATAGAGAAGAAGTTGCAGTAATTTTCGAGGTGTCCATGTGATTCCAAGAATATTTTCAGGTCGGACGAGATGAGATGAGGCGTAAAAAGAAACGAATGCGGAAGTATCATCGATTTGTGGCACACAAAATGAGGTGGTTGTTTCCTATTTTATGTCACGTCTTACTCTTTCCGTAAGCCGGAATATCGAAAAAATTGCAATTCTTGGAATGTAAGCGCAACATCGTGCTCCTGGAATCAAGTTTTTATTACTCCTGTCCATACAGAGTTCCACCTTGACCACGTATTAGCTGTCGTTACAAGACCATCGGTTTTCTCGAGCGAAATTCAGCAACGTCAACATTCCCAGTTCGCTAGCCTGAGTGATTCAGTGAATGGTCCTCGCTCGAGGGACATGAGCCATAGAACTCCTTTCGTGTTATACAAAGCCTCAGTGATAAAGTCCTATCATCGCGCTGGCAGCCGTACTGCCGTTCGTCCGACGTCTCGAGCGATCCAGACGGTAACCGTCTCAGTCCACAGTTTCCACAAAATCGCATGACGTGTTTGATTCAACTGATTTTGGATTCACAGCCCTTGATCCTCGTTCGTTAATGGAGCAGTGAGCTCCAGATTCCCTTCTTCGCTTGCGTGCATCAAGAAATGACAAGCATTGTCCTTGCTACGGGTCGTTGCATGATGCTGAATGCATGCCCAACCTAAATACTTATGTGGAGCCCGAATCTCCGAGGGCGTATATCAAAACAAGAAGGACTGCGATGTAGAAAACTTGAGCGCAGATTCACTGCTTCCTTTACATTTTCAAAGGTAACCGACGCGGCACATTCTCTTCTACTGAGCTCCGGAGATAAGTCATTCATCCTGTCGAGTTCTCTACCTACCTACACGTACAGTACCCACCCTAATTGTTCTACAAATCACAAGAAGAACGCGGTTCCGCGTTATTTCGATTTTTCTCGGTGAATAGTTGGCTTTCATATTTTTTTATATAGTATGCTATATGGTTCAACTCAGATCGGCGAGCTCTACAAAGCTGCGTCCTGAAAATTTTGAAAAACTAGATTTTGGAGTTCACCATCCATCAAAGTCCCCAAGGGTACTTCATCAGCGACGATGCCTGCTATAATTATAACCAGAGGCATTCATTTCTACAGAAAAAAAGCCAGTGAAATTTGGAATAGCTAACATTTTCCGACCCCTGATGGAATTAGCCCATCTCACACACGTCTGTGAATCATTTAATGAACTGTCCTTTCTTCAGAAACTGGCTGACCCAAGATCACCCAAGTAGTGGAAAATACAAGCATATTCATACTTATTGCATACAATGTTGTCAGCTGGGCAAAGTTTCTGCTATTCATGTGCCCTATAAACGCGTTTAAAATTTCAAGAATTCTGTGTATATACATATATATACATATATCTAGTGCTTGAAAATTCTAACCATAATATCTATAACATCTTCAAAAAGAAGCATTAAATCCTCTAACAACTCCTCACATCAAGGCAGACTTTTTATAATGTTGCGTGTGATTTCGAATATTTGCAATATTTTCAAGTTCATCAATGGGTGAAGGTAGCGGCTGCATTCGAATATGTGGGTTATAAATCAGATCACGACTGCGGCACCATTAACCGGTAGGGTAATGTCGAGGATCGAATAAAATCTCTTAGTAACTACTGTAAGAGCCGCAGAGGTCGCGGGGCAATACCCTGTTTTGGCCAGCTGAGCCGGATAGCTAATTGGGTGGGCGAGAGAATGGGAAGGGTAGAATAGTGGTGGTGACGGTGTAAGTTCGAAGTGAAGTTTGTGGATCGATTTTATAGCGCTATGTAGCTTTCTGAAAATTGGATTATGGATTCAGAGGATATACGTTTTTTGGATGTTCACTCGCAATGAAAAAAAAATCAAGATCAAATGTCCTATGCTTTGGGGCGATATTGGAGCTATATATAGTCGGAAGTCTTGTATAAGTTACGATTTTTACAGCTGATGAAAGTTCACAAAAAGTTTAACATGAACACCTTCTAAGCACTGCGTAGCTTTTCTCTGAGCATCGTAAATCCCACCTGAAAAAAGAAGGAACAAGTATGCTTTTTGTGAAAACATGTCGCATACCGGATTTTAAACGATACATAACTTTTTCTCTTGAATTCAAGCCAGCAATTCATAGAGAGGTTATTTTTCTGGAGAATAGGCATATCATTTACGAAGAGGAGGTCAACTCATTTTGCTATTTTTCATTCTGAAATGCCTCTATCATTTTTGGAGATCGAGTAAGTAGCTGCCGTTGGCTTTCACTGCCATGTCGTCCTATTCCGGATGACGTATTGTGCTTTCGGGAGCGACATTGAGAAGTTCAGGCGAGGGATATTGGTTTCTCGGCAATAGCGGCATTGTATTAGGCTGGTGAGAAAGTCTCGAGCCGTTTCCCGCTTTTTGTTGTTTTATTTCTTTATTCTGCATGCAGTGGAATTCATTCAACAATATAATCACCGTTCTTAGTTACAACAGCGTCCCAACTATTGACCACCCCCATTGGCAGAACGGGGGAAATCCTGATTCAAAGAAATCGTCAACCCTCCTTCCAACATCTTCGAGTTCGGTGAAAGTTTTCTTAGCTAGGAAGGCCCCGAGGAGACGAACTGGGTCTTATTCAGAGGGTCCAATCTCAGGGGAGTAGCGAGGATGGAGAACAGTATTCGGCCTAGCTTCTTCAGTTTTTCACGGGTTCCTCTGGCTATATAAGGTCTAGCATTATCGAGGACGGAAGCTCGTCTCGGCCTTTTTCTCGAATAGCGTCAGCATGTTTCTGGAGCTGAATGGATGAATATAACGTGTGGCCGCGTGTCCTTGTGGGAGCAGGTGAGTCAACATTCCCTGCGGATCTTTGGAAGCCGAAGAGACATCTCTTGAGGTTGAGACTTAATTTGGCTTGTGTCGATGGGTCTTCTCCTTGAGAGGCTACGCGGCACGACGCGCATTGGACGTATGGGATCCATCTCTCATCTCCAAGAAACAGGTTTCCCAGGAACTTCTTCAGGTGTGGCAGAGAAGAAGAGATTGACAAATGGATACCCTGGTGAACCATTTGCTTTTAGTCAGTACATTTGGAATCCATCGGATAGCACTTTCCTGTGGCGAAGAGCATGAAGGTGACTGAGGGCTGAATGAGTACAACCGAGCCTCGTTACGAGATCGTGGGTGCTGTCTTCTGGACCTTTTTGACATTAGTGAGAATTGTGGGGTCCTCCACAGCATGAGAACGTCCCGACCGAGACTTGTCGTAGAAATGGTGACTTTTCCTTCAAACGAACGAACCAGCGTATGGCAGTGCTGATGAAGGGATGTGGGAATAATTGTGCTGTAGCACCTGATTAAGGTTTCCTCGCATCTAGGCGCGAAGTGACCTCAATTAGGTGCGAAATTCCGTAGTAATTAGCTGAGCGCACATCGTTACTAACCGAGGCGAACCTTATCAAGTAATGAGTACTGAGTGGCAGTGGAAAAAGTGCAGCTTCTATGGAAAATAAGTTCTTTGTACACAATAATTACAACAAATTGATATATTTTTGATCAAAAGTAGGATGAGATGATCGGTTTAATACTCTGAATGAGAAGAAAATCCAAAACAAAACCTAAAACTCAGCTGCTTCTGATGGTTACGAAAATAGACACCTCTAGGCGAAATTCTTGAATTAAGGCAATTTGCTCCTACTGTTGAAAATCATGAATTAAGGAAAATGTGAAATACATAGTTACTTGCTGTCCAAACAAAAGGAAACCTCTCACGAAATATCGCACCTTTCCATTTCTTCGTATATCTTTTCGTTCATCCGCAGATGGTTCCTCCGCAGAGCTCCTGCTCTTCATGAACTCTGAGGAGGAATTCTAAATGATATTCCCATCTTTTCAGTTGACTGAAGACCTCTATCCGGTTTCTGGAATACTTACTTCGTTTAGGCACACTAGGGCAGCTCGTGCTTCATAATTTAGACCTCTTATAAAAACTGCGAAATTACCTGAATGGTGAGCCAGAGTGCGCTCAATGACCTCTCAATGAGAAGCAGTCCCGATAATAAACAACTGTATGGAACTACATGGCTTCTGTAAAGCTTCTGATTTCGCAAATTAGCGGATATCCCGAAAAAATAGTGAACTGAACCGCTTTTTTTCCTATTCTCCAGGAACCTCAACTAGAAATATGTCGAATTCACTTATTATGCATGGAAATAAATTCTATAATACATAAAGACCGTTGGATTGAATGATGGAACTTTTCCTCTGGAAAAAAATTATTTTTTTAATAGAAACTTCACTTTTTCACTGCCACTATTCTTTTTAGTCCAGAAGTTTCAACTCGATTGGTAGCGGTGTGGGGCAGCATATTACTGCAGAGTCTTCACACCTGATCAAGATCATTTCGCGCCCAGGTGAAGCTCAATTAGGTGCGAATGTACGATTTTTCGCAGATCCCTGATGAAGTGTCCTCTCCCACTGCGCTGTTGATGTTACGATTGAATCCCATCGCTCCAGTGAGGCTGCCTGAAGGCGCTCGTTGGAAAAGACGTCGTTATTGAATACAGAAAAGTCAACCCGGCTACTTATACCATGCTTCAAGTCTGATCTCGCATGGCACATCATGGGTATTGATCGAAAGTTGATAAGTCCGTAACTACCAGAGCTCGGCTCAAGACTTTCTTACCAACCTAGTGAAGCGTCTTTCTATAGTGCATAGGAACACCCTGGTTGGCGAGGGGTTCAGTTACCCCTTCGGTAGCAAAAGCATTCTTTGAACCGATGAAAGCCATACATATCTGCATCCCACATTCTCGCGGTACTACAATGAGTCGGGTGTGGGACGTTAGTCTCGAATGACATTGCTTCGCGCCGAGGTGCGAAGTGACCTCATTAATGACTAACCTCATCTTAATTACGCGCTTCTCCTCGATCGTAACTAACCTTATCTTACTTATGAGAAAGATGGCAATGATGGGAATAGTGAGAAAATGAAATTTCAAGAAAATTAGTTTTTCAACGTTAAATTTTCATGGTCTTCGGTTTTAAAAGTTTTATTACATGCAAGATGATAGAAATTTTATTAAAAAAATCCAATGAAATCTAAAAAAGCCTAATTTTTCTAGGAAGTATCTTAAAAATAATAATCAAACAACTCAGATCGTAGGTACGGAACCAGCATAGTAAAAGGGTTGGGGTGCGGATTGAAGCTGCGTTGAAGCTGAAGGGTACCACGTGAAATTTCGGAAGTAGTAGAAAGTGTCGTCAGAATACATAGTAGGGTTCTAATTAACATAGTTGTATATAAATCGCTCACCCACCAGCTCAAATAGTAGCTGATGACCTCTCTTCGATGTGCTGAATTTACCCTGAAGTTTTTTTTTTAATATTCCATGAAAAGTGTGAAATGGCTAACAGATCAGCCGACGGGCGTTCAATGATCTTTCAAAACCGAGATGCACCAATATCAAACAACTACGTCGCTTCTGTAAATGTTGTTTGATATCACAGATGAGTGGAAATTCAAAAAAAGGAATGTTTTTTACATCCTACACGGACTTCATTTTTATGACCCTTGAATTTTTGTATTCCAAATGGTTATAGAGCTTTTATACCCAAAGACATGAAATTTTACATCTTACACGAACTTCATCTTAATGACCTCCTAATTATTCTATTCCATATGGTAATAGAACTTTTAAAACCGAAGACCATGAAAGTTTTACGTTGAAAAACTAATTTTCTTGAAGTTTCATTTTCTCATCATTCTCATCATTCGCCATCACTATCGTAAGTAACATAAGGTTAGTTACGATCAAAGGGAAGCGCGTAATTAGGGTGAGGTTAGTCATTAATGAGGTCACTTCGCACCTCGGCGCGAAGTAATGTCATTCGAGACTAACGTCCCACACCCCAATGAGTCTTGTGGATGTGATTGATTGTACGGAACCTTCTCCAAAGCCCTGTATGCACGTATGACTGTCTTTCATTTGATATTTTGCCAATCCTGTTGAGGATGACGCGTGTAAAAAGCTTGTAGATTACAGACAGCAAGCATATTGTGCGATAGTTGCCTATATCATCAAGATCTCCATTCTTATATATAGCAGTGAAGTGCTGCTAGATTTCCGCGGAGTAGGGTTTTTGCATACCGACAGGTATCGCGTGGGGTGCCTAGCCAGGGTTTGTCGATAACTGGTGAGGGTTCTTTAGATGCTCCGATTTTGAGATCGGGTATTCTTCAACAACATGACGGCAATTTGAATCTCGAGAGTGATAAACATGAATTTCCTTGACAAAGACACAACTTTTTGCTCTGAACGGATAGATTTCCTGCTTACCCTACAATGCGGACTGGAGATTTTGTGTTGCTGTGTGGAGCACTATCGCACGTATAGCTCAAGCCCAGATAGGCAATGCCGAGACCAACCAAGCCTCAATGTATATGCTGCATACGCATTCAAAGCTCCTTTTCGATTTTGAGTGGAAGCCGAAATGCGGAGCACATCCCACGATCGGAACTGATTGATTAACGCCAACGATTCAATCCTTTACCCTTTCACCCTTGGATATACGCTCTTAAATACTCGATGACCTCATGGTACTCTCAAGAGAAGTCGAACGCAACTTGGTTTTTTACGAGCATGAGGCGAATATCAACATTTATCTGCACGCCTAGCTGAAGCAACATGGGACAGTCTTAGCTGAGAACTACTCAATCGTACGCTGTAACCACCTGAACTAACGTCAACCTATTTTAATCAGCTCGCATCATTGGAGCACCTCATGACCAGCAAGAGTTCGTCGACCACTCACGTCCTGACTTGAGTGGTTGGCTTGGCTTGGGTAACGAATTTTCCAGCGCGGTGGTCGTAGAAACAGCAGACGGTGTGGACAGTAATGAGGCATACATTGACTGGATGCTGTTGAATAGATTGTTTAGTTCGATGGACTGGTCTTTTCTCTGTGTGGCCCCGGAATTTGCTCTTTAGTCTGGCATTAGATGATCCTTCACTGACCCATAGCCCTTTTTGAGATTTTAATTACTTTGTGACAAGAAATCAAAGTTTAGGTTCGCTTTCTTTCTTTGACCTTCGAATTCAGACTTCCATAGTGGACTTTTGACTGCTGTTTTAGAAAGCATTTACTTATCGGCTTCTTCTCGTCGAAAAAACTATTCGGATCCAGATAAACGGATTATTTCGATCGACTTATTATTTGGGCACCCATATCTTACAGAATACAGCTTCAATTTTTTACACAGTTGGTCGTCTATATGACTTGCCTTCTATAACGGCCTGCAAATATTAATGTTAGCAAAACAACTTCTTGTTGAAAAATCCGTATATACTGAATCCTAAAATTTAGATGTCCTATTTTATATAACATATCAAAAGAGCTCTCGGCTGTGAGTCCTTATGCGAATGTTCACTAATGACACAACGCAAAAATGACTGCACTGCCACCCATTCGTCCCTCTCGATCTTGTCTAACTGTAAGACCTTTTTTGATGCGTCATATATAAGAATGCATACTGAAACAAGGTTACATCGTTGAGTGAATCATGTCGTCCAAGAAATTTCTGCGTCTGTTGCGTTTTATTTCACGATACGGTCACTGTGGGAACTGGGGGACAGGACCACTTACGTGCGTGCGAGGATGCGCGCGGCAACTTACGCGGCGAAGTTTGTGACGATTTGTACGACCCTGACGCCAATTTTCGGGGCACAAACTAGAAGCAGAGTAGTTTAGTAGGGTCAGATGATCCTTCTGATCTTCTTCACTTCAAATTTGGATCCCAGTGATAGGCGCTAAAGTCATTCAAATCGTTACGAACTTCGCCGCGCAATTTGCCGCACACATCCTCGGATGCACGACCCTGGAAGCTGAGTGCCGACCTGACATTCCGTACCGTTTTATCTTCGTCCTGAATTTTTGCACAGCAGTAATTATTTTTTCTTCAACACTGCTACGATTATAGGTACGAATACCTAAGTAACGAAATCACACCCAGTACAACTTAAAGCCTAGCTCGTACACGGTTGTCGGCAGATATATTGGATCCAGCTGTTGTAAAAGGAACGAAACGTCGCAATACATGCGTTTTCGAGCACAAACAGCTGTTAAGCCAAGGGTTAGGGTAGTGCTATGAACTTTGACGACCACCTTCGTGAACCCGCCCCTTTCGATCGACGAGTTTGATTGTGTGACAGCCTTTAGATGAAGCTCCTCGATCTCGCTAGACTGATCATCCGTCGACGTTTAGTTGTCACACCATCAATTTCGTTGATTTTTTGTTATTTTCACCGAAAAAAACGGCGATTGATATAAATGTCTTTTTGAGGTTTATCGGGGCTTTTGTGTAACACACGAAACATCAAGTGCCCCGTACCCACTGACTGACATTCATCGGCTCTCATATATCACATTTGTCGTTTATAATAAATAACAAGCAAGTCAGCCATGAATCCGTTAGATTGGTGCTAGTAGTGAGAAGGCAGTGATAAAGAATGAATGATATCTCATGGGTTTCGTGGAATCGATTGGCTAAGTTTCGGTTCTGACGGACTGGTCGATTCACGACACGATTTGTTATTGATAGTGCGATGTGTTTGTGTTGTAATGTGCTGTGTGATCAATAAGAAGTTACAATTAAGTGGCTACAGCTCAGTATCTTAACTAATACTCTCTTAAAGTGATTCTATACATGTCTATAGTCACACTGTCCTAACCGGTTACAATATATCATACGGCGAGATCGAAACCATCTGTGAATGTCGCTTGCCACTTCGTGGGTGGTCCCCTCCAAGCCGAATTGATCTTCGATATCTAATCGGCTCGACCTGGGGAGGGGGGGGGGAATCCTTGTTTACTTGAGCGATGGTGAATAGGATGAGGGCGCCTTGTTGAGGTGTACTCGCCGGTTTCGTCCTCCTATCGATCGATTTGTACTGGAGTCCTGTCGTTATTTCAGCTGTAATTTATTGTATACTACTATGTTGATACTGAACAAGTTGTACTACCTAGTAGGGTTTACTAAAGCCCCTCCTACCGACTTCTCTAAGCCATACATGTACGACACAACTTCCCCGAAAAACCTCATTGTCCGTGGGATTTTGTGATTTCGCACTTTTAACCTGCCGCGAGAAACCCTTAGCTAATTCAGTGGGCTTTACATTTTCTCCAGGTGTGTATGTGTTTGTGTGTGTGTATGTGTGAAGGTTGATTTTCCTAGTTCTTCTCGCCATCACTGCAAATGACTTGTTTATAATATTAACTTTGTTTTATATCAACACGCTGCAGAGATTTTGGTTTTCCATTCAGAAGTGGCACTCGTTGCCTTGGCAACGTCTCCATTACGTTGTGTATTCTATGTATTTGTCGTAATGATCTTAATAGTCTGTACCCTGCAGGTTGATATGTTAACCAGGATATTTTTTACCAATGAATTCAGCCGAAATCAAATCATTCAATCGATTATTCTTTCATAAAAATCATCTGAACTCGAAATCCGCGTCATTTCCTAATCAAAAACCATATGATATTGATATTTTGCAGCGGCACCATTGTTTTCCATTCGAAAGGTGTTTTTTTTTCAAAGCGAAAGTTCTTGTACAGCATCTCAACTTACTTATATCACCTAACGTACCTTTAATCATCGAATTCCTCGAGATCGCACCAGTCATTTCTTCATTCGTCTCTGTCGCAAGCCAGAGCGGTCCAGCGGATTGTCCTCGCTCGAGGGACAGCAGGCATAGCATTTCTTTCGCTCATAGCTTCGTGAATAAGCTGATCATAGCGCTGATGGCCGTCTTGCTCTTCGTTTGATTCCGAAGGGTAGTAATGGTCCCGGTCCAATGGTCATCCCAATCTCGCATGACGTGTCCTGCCCACACGATCTCCTTCAATCTTTGTAGGTACAGCAATAATGTCTTAATTTGTATTGTATTGTATCTATGGGGGTTATTATATTTTATGAAAGCCAATTCTGTACCGGCCACTTGTTATGTCGTTCTAAAACTTGATAGCTGAATCATAGGTGCTTCGCATGCGGCGCCATCGCTTTGCCATTGGCGAATGTTAAGGGAACATACTCGATGACGGGTGTTATGGTGAATACAAATGTTCTGCTTATAAAACAACATTCTAGAATTTAAGATGTAGCGAGGTTTTCTCCGTGGTGGGCAATCTGATATGGAATGAAGTTGGTTTTCTCGCAAGCAATTTAAAAGGCCATCAGAAAAATTGTCAGTCAGTAGGAGAAAGTTTGCACAAAAGACTTCAAGTAGTAGTAAGTACTGGTGAAAAGACGTTTTTCATATATTTTGTCCAAATAACAGTACTTGCAAACTTCACTTTCCACCTCAGTTTACGAATCTAGAATGAATTTGAAGATTTCTTTACATTTCACGGTCACAGAAATTCTGTCATTCAGGAATCACTTAGGAACTGTCTTCTGGGACTGATTCTCTATAAAACAACTTTTCGATGATTCCAGCAGAAGTGTTCATCAAAAAGAAAGTTCCAGAAATTCGTAAACGGTTTTATATCAGTTTCAAAGAGAGAGAGAGAGATGGATTTTATTTTGCAATCGCGTGTTTCCGTTACCATTATGAGCCTGTCGATTGGATCCATGGATGATCTTACGCTATCTCCTAGTGCGTATCTGACGTCCTCTTCCTTCAGTTTCAGCCTTTTTCGGAGTAGAGCTCTTGACGAATACCAAAACAAATGGGGTCGAGTTCAACCAATGGCAAAAATCTTTTTTTTTGCCAGGAGAATACTTTGGCATTTCACCATCGTTACCCCCCCCCCCCTATCAATTCACTGGTCGTCATCAACCCTGTCGTACCGTTGATCATCGATTTAATCAAGTGGGTGCCACTAACGTCGTGTAGCTAGCTAGAGTAGCCCAGTGGATCGTCCTCGTCCGAGGTACACGAGGCATAGCATTCCTTTCGTTCGGAACTTTCGTGAAGAAGTCTGTGACTTCGCGATGGCGGCCGTTCTGATGTTCGTTTGACGTCCCGAGGCATCCAGTCAGTAAGCATCCTGATCCAACGGTCTTCACAATATCGCATAACTTGTCCCGTCAGAACTTGGATTCTTAATCTAAGCAACGACGTCCTGGATCTGGATCGTTCGTCGAAGGAATCCAGATTTCCTTCTGCACTTGCGTGGATAGGGAAATTTTGCGTATCGTCCATCCCACAGAAAGTTGTGTTTCAATCAGCAATTATCACCCTTCAATTGACAGTTTGTCATTTGGTTTAGGCCCCCATGTTCTACATTCCATCAAATAATAAATTACAAAAAGGTGTTGAAGTGAGTAACAGTATTCTCTAATTACTGAATCAATCTCGAATCTCATTTCACTCACTTCACTTTATTCCACGAATTTCACTTATTTTCGACAGAAATTTCTCTTGTGTATCTCTCACGCTATTTGCTCAAAGGCTTTCCGGTCAAATCTTTCTGAAGACCGCATTACTTGTTAAGAAAACTACTTCCTCAATGTGAAGAAAGGAAATCGAAGCCGTGACCAATGTAGCTCAGGGCTGTCCTCATGAAGAAGTGCTTTACTTTTGAAACTTTCTTATCATGACCTTTTTCTTCCTTTTTCTTTTTCTTTTTCAAGAATCACCTTTGACCATACCGTAGTACTGCTCGTGAATCGTAGTAGTTGTCGTTCGGTTCGAATTAGAAAGTATAAAAATAACTGAACGTATCTGAAGGGAAAAGTTTCGATAGCCAAACGATCCCAATAGCCCAATAGATGTATGTGTAAAATCACACATTACTGGCAGTACATAGTAGTTGTGCGTGTGGTTCATATTCTTCAATGAACCTCTCACGCCCTTTTTCCTCTCTCACTTCTTATGCGAAGAAACCACATAGCCCTCTTCCATCCGTTTTTTTAGGCTATACTCACAGCACTTTTGTTCCTTTTTACTTGAAAAATGCTCTCGCACAGCTAAGAATCGAAATAATCATTGGACTACAGCTATTTTGCAAGTACTTTTACCGTGAAAACCCTTCTTTTGATTGCATTCTGCCATAAGTTTCTAACAGATTTTGATGGTGATTTCATAATGTGAACTCGAGATGAAAGTTTTCGTTGCTCAACAATCTTGCTTTATAATTGAGCAAGAGAAAAGTTTTTTGTATACACAAAGGCACAGTTCACGATAATTTCGGGTTGTCTTGATTAGGACTAAAAATTAAAGAAAATGCGGAAAATAGTGCGATAAAGGCGAAGAAACCGCGCGAGGTGTTTCCAAAGTGAAAAAGGACTTCGAAAAATCGGTAAAATGTAGCTGGACGAGAATGAGACTAGAAAATGTGCAAGAATGGGGCGTTCGGACGAGCTGTACAATGTGTGTCATTGTGTAGGCGTGGATCCTGGTGCGAATAGCTGACTACGATAAGCAAATGTTCGTTCACTAATAAGCATAAGTTAACAAAAACGGGTGAAAATGTAGTTGGGAGGGGCCACGCGGCGGCGCGACACTTTCCTCGTCTGGCGCTCTCCACAGCGAGATAGTAGTGGGCCTGAGTCTGGGAAGGAATGGTGAGGTTGTACTGATATGTTTCGTGATTTAGAACAAACTAACTGTTGACACGTGTTGATATGCTTGCATATGATAGATACTCTTCTTCTGAGCCGATAAAACCTATTTTTAAGAAGGGGAGGGGCTCCGGGGTGGGTGAGATGGTTATCTCGTTCAAAAAGCTCGGATGAGATAAAAGTTGAACGTCCAATTGGCTCACCCACCCCGGAGCCCCTCCCCTTCCTAAAATTAGGTGAAAATACACAGCTATAACATAAAAAAAAGCTATGAAACGTCCCTAAATACCATTACGGGCTCGCCTACCCTTCCTTGTTTACTATCTCGCCGCGGAGAGCGCCAGACGAGGAAAGTGCCGCGCCGCCGCGTGGCCCCCCCCAACTACATTTTCACCCAAAAACGTTAGTAACAGCAGAAATGGCCCACGTTTTTCAGTCTCCTGGGTAGAAAATGTAGTATAGGATCGCATCAACAAAGAGAATAACAAAGAATGAAAGAATAGGAGAAAAACATCGCTTTACACTCGGCGATCAGCTTATTGTGTGTGGGTCCTAGAACGAATATTGCAATCTACGTCGCCTCGAACCTCGTCTGACGTGACATCGATCGAGGGGCGGGAAGTCCGACTATCCGGTAGCGGGGCTCCCACCACGCCCTAGCTGTTGCGTTTCGGGTCTCGACAGGGTCCTTCCCGTTACCCTTGGGGCCACTGGGTATTCCTAGGGAGAGAATACAGAAACCGTTTTTATCGTGAACTGTGCCTTTAAAGTTAAATATCACTCATGAAACATCAAAAACAGCCATGCCTAGCTGCTTATGGTACACGTGCATAACCCCTAGCGAACGTTTACTTCAACTATTGAAAAAGATAAAGCTTGTCGTGTTCGAAGCGAAAATGGCCTTTGACGTGGAAAACCTTCTCATTACACACAGCATTGAATCAGCGATGTGGTTAGTTTTACGCCGGTTATTTCGAAGGCGCGGTTCATGATCTATCTGGTTTCTGAGAATGTTTTTAGGGCCTGTGGCCCCCACGAACAGCACCTGGACATTGTCGGGTCGAAAAACTACCTCGGTCGGGCGTTACAAGGGCTCCAAAAATGGCTTGGCCGACGTACACACCAAAAAATAGCCGTGTGATGATGTCCTCCTTAGGGATGTACTTCGGCCTTCTTAGGTTGCACTTCACAATGAAGCGTTTGGAGGCCAACGAATATGTAATACGCTTATGTGAGAGACATCCAGGCGATCACAGACACGAGTCTCGTACAATCCCTTTTCTTACTTTTTTTTGAAGCTTTATATTTCGGAAAAACCGCCATTTTCTTCGCTATTTTTGCACTATCTTGCATCATAGCTTCCACAATGTCACTTGAGCTAGCTTATTCTCATTATTCTCATTTCTAATCTCTTCACGGTATTTCCGTGAAGAGATTAGATAGTTAATACTCGAGTTGAATGTTAAAAAACATACTCAGTAGAGATTTGGTTATTCTTTACGAATTCGGTATTATTTACACCTGACTTATCTTTTTTCACTGATCGATAACATTTTTGATCACCCCATTCCTGTTCTGCGAAGTAGCCTATCACTAACTGACACTCTGAGAGACATATCCACGCTATCAATAAAACATCGTTCTCTTTTAAAGTTGGACCCGCATATTTCTGTGGTAGTATGAGATATAAATGAGCAATGCAATATATAATCAGTACAGACATCATTTGCGAGGCGTCTAACTTGTTTTCGGGTCGAAGATCAAAGTGAGGCATTAAATTTTGAGGAAAGATATGACGTTATCAAAAGTTTCGAAGCGAATGCGGTCCTGTCGGCACTAATCGATCAAGGGGTTCAGCCTCCCTATATAAGAATAGTAGCCGGTTGTAGTAATAGATGTAGTACAACGGTGCAGCTGTTCCAGCGACCCATTCCCACTGGAAACAGTGTGAGACAAGGCGGCACTATTTCGTCGAATCTGTTCACAGCTGCGCTATACTGGGTTATGAAGTCGCTAAAACAGGACGAAATGTGCATTCGTAGAGGTGGGCGGATCTTCCCAAACCTTCATTTCGCGGACGGCATCGTTGTCTTCTGAGGTAGCGTTGCAGGAGCTCAGACTATGTTGGCAGAACTTAGTGAAATAGGAAACAAGAAATCAGTGCATCCACGTAAAGGGATTTGAACGTAAATCACAGAACACCCGGGCGATATCTTTTGAGGTTCACCCGGCTCACTCAACACCGAACCGGACTCAGCGGTTCCGACGTTCGCAGAATGTCTTGCCTTCGATCCGGTAGAATACATGAAAAACGGCAAACTTTGGTGCGCCGGTCATATCATGAGAAAAGATGATGACAGATGGACAAGAGGAACAGTCGAGTAGGCTCCCGTATGCTTTCCATAATCTGAAGGAAGGTCTACTGCGAGAGGGGGGATGTTCTTGTCGATCAAATAAAGCAGCTGCGAATGCAGCTGTTCGTCACTTCACATCGACACCTTCGTCGAAGTAGTCAACAGCGGATTGTGATCGTGAAAAACAGAAACGAGTGGTTGTTTGGTGCTCGCCACATGAATGAAGACGAGCCGTATAGGGATGACGTTATTCTTATGATACGTTCAATGAGCGTTGACGTCAGCGCTAGTTGAACGCAGTTTATGACGAATCCGACAACCTTTCGACTGTGTGCCCAAGTTTATGTTGTGGCGATACGCGGTGCTGATGGGATTTTTTTTGGGAGGCTGAAAAAAGCGCGAAAGCCCCCAAAATTAGCAAAATTTCAGGATTCTTGAAACTAGTAAGAATAGTGAGTTGTGCGAGATTATAAGACGGGAGTGGTATGGAAGATGTGCTTGATTTCAGGCGTAACCAGTCGCGTTAACAGCTGACTACAGTAAGCAGGAATGCCAGAAACTGCTTCTCACGAGCGCTTCCGAACAACTTGACACATAGTTAGAAATTGCACTGAAGATTACAAAGAGGTCTAACAGATAGGTTTCATCTCCCAAGTGAAAGTGATTGTGTAAATGCAGACCAGGAATTGTGGCTCTCTTAGTATCGAGCACGTGACGTTATCCATGGCTGCGATGAAGTTATGGCTCCGGCCTTCAAAGGTGCAGTTTGCTACAACAACGCTCCTCATTGCCAATGATCTGTGGCTTCTGAGGAATAACATGGGCCAATGTTGGGAGCCTAAATAGATCGTAATAAGTGTTCAAAAATCGACCTCGATGTCAATTGCCGCTCAGCGATCTCCATGTTTGCCTTTCTTTAAACCTGGGCATCTGTATTACTATTAGCCAACTCTTCTGTGCCATACAGGTTTTTAATTTTGGAATCTTTATTCGCCTGACGTTTCGACTAACTCGTCGTTATCGAAGGCCTGAAAGCGTATCGCAACTTTAGAGTGTTACCTATCACGCTTGACGTAGACCAGCTTTTAACTAGTTGCAACTCAGGCTGATTAACTTACAACTATTAGGAAACTCCGACAAGCCACTCACGTCAATTCCACCAATACCGAACAGTTGCTCAAGTTTGTGACGATAGAGCTATTGAGGCAGCCCGGTCAACCACGACCCGTTTATAGTATCGTGACGTGACGCGTATCAGTCTCACTATCAAAGCTCGCACAGAGGCATGTAAGGCAAGAGGTCACCAGTTATGTTGTTGCACTCATTCTTGTTATTCATGCTCGGATTTCGGTGTATTATCCAGAAAGCCTCGAGGGTTTTTCTGGCACCAATGCTGTCCTCGTGGGCCAAAATCGTGCACTTAACGTCAAAGTCACAACCAGCATGACCTTCCCTTCTGTGCTTCCCAAGCGGTGCAATCGAGCAAAACCTTCGTTTGCTGGCTAAATGTTCTTTTTTTTAAATTTTTTTCAAAAACCTGTATGGCACAGAAGAGTTGACTAATAGTAATGTCGCTCAACACTCCCAACGAAGGACGTGCTTAACGGCATTGTAGGGGACGATATCATGCAAAGTTGAGCACGCTAACTGTAAATGCAGTCAGCTGGTGTACTTTAATGGCTAACGCACATTGACAGCGGCTGAAATCTGGTCCAAACATATCTTTATCGCCATATCCTCGACCACCCTTGGAGTTGATAGAATAAAGAAAGTCTTTCGTTCAGGGATTGCTATGATTTTTCTCTTCTACCCCGGCACAGGTTAACTAATTCATCACAACTTTTGACCTTATGACCCAATCCAGAAACCTCGAAACTATAGCGAACTGTGCTTTGAATGAGCTGCATTGGCCACATATTCTGGTTGCTGACTTCTCAGTAACAGTCGCATGTGCAGAGGCGTGGCATCGAATAATTATTCGTTTACTACACAGTGCTTGAGTGCAAGTTAATGAATATTGTAAAAGCTATATGTATAAAACGTAACTTGTTCCGAGAGCTGTTATTATTATATTTGTTCGAGTAAGCAGTGCACATTTTTCGGGAGTTTGACAGATTACACTGCGAGGCAGGTTAACTAGTCTGGCTAAACCTCTGCTTTGACTACAGATCACTTCAGAACTTCTGATCGTGCGATCGATCTGTAAACTTATCCTCTATGTTATTCAAAAGCTCTTCACATGTTACCGGGAAGGGCTAAATTAATTTCACGAGGTCAACGTAGATGACAGTGCGTAAGCATTCTGCACTGATTCATTCGTGAAAAAAGTTCTTGTTGGTACATATCGACCAAGTCGGAACGCCATTCAATGAAATATTTCCAGAGCGAAAAAATTGCTTGCTTTATTACCTTTTGATGTTTCGGAACAGTTTTATGTACGAAATTGGGCGGAGAGGATGTAGTGGCGAAAGGCGCTCTATCACATAATATGGTCACGGGTTCAAATCCCGGATAGATTCCATCTAGGCTAACCAAGCCCTCCAGCTCTTCGAGGTTGGCCGATTGGCTATGAACTTATCTGGGAGGCTCAAATCACTGACTTGTACATCGGCTGGCCAACGCAATTCATTGGGGCCACAAACACATTCAATACGTCACTACTATTCTGAGTTGGAGTCGAAGGCTGAGTGCATCCCTCAAATGGGTGAGACGGGCGTTAGGAACAATTTTGGGTAATCGATTTGCCGCACGCGGCTGTCGCGGACCACTCATTCGCCGTTATTACAGCTCTGGCGTTCTTCATACAGCTCAATCGATATGCGATCATTATTTTATGCATAATGCTACTATTAGTACTTTTGTTCTCGTATTTCTTACCTACTGCTACATCCTGCTACATTCCTTCGCGCGCGACGTCCCTCTCACCGCGACGCGACAATTTCGTTAATAACGCACCACACCCCTCAAATGGCATTGGCTAACGTCAAAAAAGCTCACCCTCATCCTTATATATGAAGTTCGGAGTAATATTGCAATTCCGTTTTCTTCTTTCCTTTTTTTTGTAAAAGCGGTAATTTATGAGTCACTAGTTTGAAGTCAAACACTGCTATCTTATACTAATGTTTTACGATACTGTACGATTCGTTATTGAAAGTGCTAATTGGGAAGATTGTTCCCGTAATCGATTATCCTTTATTGGGGTGGAGAAGTAAGTTTCAGTAATAAGTCGGAAACTGGTAATCACTCTCATTTTTGAACATTAATATAATTGTTTTTATTCAAGAAAAATAATGTAGCAACAATTTGCACATGGGTTTATTCAACGCTGACCATTTCATCAATTCTGTTCCAATTGATATTTGTTTATTTATTCATAATTGTTGTTCATTTACCTGGAGAGAGAACCTCACGCCCATTCACGTTGTTTACATGGCCGTTTTAAGTGCAATTTCCACATGCCGTTATGCAGTATTGCATAACGAACGCGGTTCTTTGTCGACGGGTATTTCGTCGAAGCGTTTCTGCCGTACTTCATTCTTCAACCCTATCTTGTTTTAAAAATATTACAGTTATGGCTTACAAAACTAAAAAGCTTACGGCTCAATGGTTTAAACGGCTCATATTGGCTGACTGGCTCACCATGTGAGTGCTAAAAGCCATGGCATATAAGCTATTAAGAAGGTGTGGGCAAGCGGGGTCTCAGTAGTCCAAGGGATGAGGAGCACGATGTTCGGAAATCACAAATACCGGTCTGAGTCCATCCGAGGCTGAAGTTTTGCCCATAACTCGCCAACCTTGTGTGACCTTCGGAGCAAAAAATAACAGCGCTCAACAAAACTCAAACTCTCATGAGCGCTCTCTTACAAGCATGTTGGAAGTGCGTGGTCTCGTCTTCTCTATGAATCCTTTTTGAGGCTCTCGAATCCGATACGTATAGCTGAATTTTCGGCTTTTAAAGCTTTTTTAGGCTACACAATTAACAAACATGCGAGTAAGAAGAATCGAGAGTAGTCTAGAAGTGCAAAATGTGACCTATATACGAAAGAAAACAATTTCTGTTTCACAATATCATTTCAATGAATGTTTTGGAACTGTACCGGTTATGTTACTTTCGTGTACTTCGATCGCTCTAATTTCTATCACGTTACTGGTGAACTTTTTGTTGGAAAAGTTTCAATTTCTGTACGTAGAGGATTGGTTTTTGCCTGAACATTACGGGAAGGATCATTTATCAGACACAAGTCTGTGGCACCCGGGAATTCCGTTTTTTTTTCTGTTCCGAATAATAAACACAAACATCCCCTAATCCGCGAACAGTTTTTTTAAACGTTTTTTTTTCTGTAATCTCTGAAGGGCAAACGTGGAATGCGGAAACAGCGTTAGTCTTTTCGCGCCGTCACAGGAATACTGAAAACAATTCTCGAAATAAGAAAGTTTGGCAAATTCAATGTTTACATCACTTACATCAGCATTCAAAGTAAAACTCATTCGAATCTATCCTATCTTTTGTGTTCAACCGTTTTTTTTTTCGCCTAAATGGGTACGTTAAGGAAAGCGTACGATCAGAAAGCGTGCAGTTGAACTGAATTTTTCAGAGTAAAGCTTTCGCTGTGCTTCTTTAGTTTCGCAGAGTGCTCAAAAGTGAATAAAAAACTGTCGAGAAGCGTTTGAACTTCGTAAAGAATTTAAAAGGGGAGAAAACACCGCTTTTTTTCAGCATTGAGTGCTATAGCCTAGAGAAGGAGGTATAGCTGATTCTGCGAGCTAATAATGGTGCTTAGGATTGTTTCGTAATTGAGGAAATGTAATCTATTTTTACCTAAAGTTCAGGAGGGAAGGAGCACAGGGGTGGGTGAGTCAAATGAGTGTCCAACTCTTACCCCAATCCCAGCTTTTTGCACGAGGTAATCATCTCACCCACTCCGGTGCCCCTCCCCTCCTGAAGCTCAGAAAAAGAATATATTCCTTACGTTAAGGATAATCTCTAGGCATAACTAAGGTCGGCTGCTGTTTCTTTTCTGCGCTATAGCGCTCAGTGGTGGATAAGAGCAGTCCCCCTCAACTACATTTTCATAGAGTTTTCTGATCGGAAACTTTTGGCGAAAGTTTTGAGTCACGCTTAACGTTGTTGTATGCTAGTTTCCACTTTGAGGAGTAGAATCATCCACAAATTGCTAAGTTCTGGCAGAAAAGATGAAAAGACCCGGTGAGAAACTCTAACCCTCCGCGTTTTCATTCAGGTATCTTCATTATGTGCTATGATGATGATACAATGTGTACCCTTTCTCAAATGTTACTTCCCATCGATGGATGTAAATACTATAATGCAGTCGGAGAGTATGTTGCGCAATTCGATTACTCGATAGAAAAAAAACAAGTTCCGTCTATAGATATCCGAGAGTAACCTACAAGTATAGAATCTGACTTCACACACTTGATTAGGTTTGTCATCGACTACTATGTAGAGCGATGAAAAGCAAGTACGTTTACGCAGGCAATAAGGCCATTTGCATATTGCTGTGCTCTCGTTGCCACTACCCTTCCAATTCTTTTTACTTTACAAAAAAACGAAGCAGAAAAAGTTCTTCCGGTCCGCACACAATTTGATTCCCTTTTTGGCCATTGCAACCATCATATTTATAAAATGGACAATTCCCTATCATCATTGAATGAATTTGTCGTTATTCACTTGAACTTGTTTCTATTTCATAGATCCTCCCAAAAACTTGAATGTTCCGACCACGGCTCTCCCCCGGGTGTGGTGCGTTAGGGACGAAATGGTCGCGTCGCGGTGATAGGGGCGCCGCGCGCGAAGCAATGTAGCAGGATGCAGCAGTAGGTAAGAAATACAAGAATAAAAGTACTAATAGTAGAATTATGCATAAAATAATAATTGCATATCAATTGAGCTGTATGAAGAACGCTGGAGCTGTTATAACGGCGAATGAGTGGTCCGCGACAGCCGCGTGCGGCGAATCGATTACCCTGGATCGTTTCTAACGCCCGTCTCCCCTCTCCCCCGCACGTTTTCTGCGTCATCAAGTGAATAAAGGCGAATAATTGAAATATGAAAAGGAAATTCAGTGCAACATTTAACTAATTATGAGTGATAGTAAATAATATCATTTCCTGTCTCTTGATATAAGTAGTAAATGAATACAAGTGAGTGAAACCACACTTTCTGCCTCTTGAAAGTTTTCCAGACCACCGTATTGTTTGGAATCTTTCTGGCTGTCTGAAGAGGTCCAGTTATAAATGGAGATTCATATTTCCTTTATCCCACATGCCATTTTCCTATTCAACCTGATCCTTTCAAATTTGTCATATGTTTGTTTTTGTTTACATTCAAACGTCTAGTGTCATACGAACATCCTCACTGTTTGCTTTGGTCTCAGGTTCGAGAAGAGGAAGGTGACGTATCGAATAATAACTTTATCATCACGGATACGACTCATTTTTGCGTGAAATATTCTGTGAAACCATCACTTGTATCAAACGTCGCCTCTCTGATCATCGATTTCATCGCGCGGGCGCCAGGAACGTCACCGCTTGTCCGTGTCGCGGCCAAAATAGTCACCGGATCATCCATCGCTCGAAGAGCACAAGACGTAGCATTCCTTCCGGTTAGCGTTTTTGTGAAGAAGGCCGACCATCGCGCTGTCGGCCGTCCTGGGGGTTCGTTTGATGTCTCGAGTAATCCAATCGGTAACCGTCATGGTCCAACGGTCATCATAATATTGCCTGACGTGTTCAGCCCACCTGTTTCGTGGGTATCGGCATTTCTGACCTCCGTTCCTTGACGGAGCTCGGAATTCCGGAATAGAGATATTTTGCCCATCGTCCTTTTCACAGCTTGCAAACCATATGCTTACAATAATATTAATTGTACTGTCCAATGTTGTATTAGCCCCACACGCATCACTTGATCGCCTAACTGCTATAGTAATTGACGCGTTTTGAGGAATTTCTCCACGTCGGGAATTTTACCGGGTTTTTCAGTATTATTTTGAACAATACATTGAATTTATTCGTATATTAAACTATCTCCAAATCTGTGTTGCATTATCGCTTGTGAAATAGGCTATTCTACCACTCATCTATTCAATTATCCTAGCTGTACTCAGTTCACCTATGTTTTGTTAACCGGAATGATTAGATTTATGTCTTCGAATACGGTAGATATTTATACTTTCCTGGTTCGTATTTTTGTGATTCTCTTCAAAACAATGCTGCTTAGAAAATTTCCACTCTCTGAATCTTAGCGTATAGTCGTAGTTTCTGTTTTCGTGAATAGCCCTTTCCCTACCTCTTCCTCATTCAGAATTCACAGCTGATTTTGGCTAGATTAGGTGGAACCGCATGTCTGAATGGCAAAAGTTGTTATTGGCCTGGAAACGAGTCCAGAAAATTCAGAAAAATATGAGAATTTCTTTAAAACCTCGTGTTTTGAGTGGAAAGAGAGGTAAGTGATTTTGTCCGCTGTACACCTATGATGTCAGACATTTGTGTGTATTCATATGATTCATGAGAGCGGACTGATGTTTAGTGATTTGGATATAGGGGTGGGAGGAGGGGTTAGTGAAATGACCAAGACGGTTTAGACCGTTTTTTACCGTTTCTATACACCTTTTTCCTTTATTGCTGATCTATTTAGGCCATATATCGCATCGCCTTTCATGCCAATTGCTACACCGCTTGCCATTCCACTGGAACGTCGAGCACCAAGCTCCCCGAAGGAAGCGAAACGAAATTTGGCCTATGGCAGTGATCGACGTGCTGACGAAGGGCTTTTGGTCGACGGAGAACAGCACGCAACGAGTAGCACTGACGAGTGAGTTTACAGCGTTTCTACTCCAAAGTACTCACTGATCTATGGATTTCTGACGGTTTTTCGTATACCCTTGCTAGTTGTGATCGGCCCAGATTTACCGTTACCGTTCCGACCTTTTTAGATCAGGTATTTTAGTTGAACGAATGTACGGATAAACACGTTCCCAAGATAACCACAGTGAATCACCTTCAGCACGAGCCGGTTTACCGATCTGTTGCCAGTTCTTGTACATTCCTTCGTCTCTTGATCTCATTGTCAGATGAAGGAGTGAAGGAGCAGTGTCTCCTTTTGAATATATCGCCAGGGAGGGAATTAGATTTTGGCAGTGCTTTCGAGATCGGAGATCCTGAGATTCGGCAACTTCTGAAAATTGGCTGATAAATCAGGCCCACCTTGTCAATCTCGAAGAGTGATACAGCTTATAAACTCTCAATGGTATCTGCTTATGTTAATTGGTTGTAGCACCCATCAGGAAAGTGAAGAGCACGTAGAGTGTGTGAAAGAAGCAGTAGTACCAATTTTTTGGCAGGTGTAAATAATCCCGTGACTCCTTATCTACTGAGACCGCCCACGCCAAAATCAGAGCTCCGCATGCAAAACAGCATTCGAAAGCGCAGTTCACGATAATT
Organism: Haemonchus contortus; assembly: GCA_000469685.2. NCBI lineage: Eukaryota > Metazoa > Nematoda > Chromadorea > Rhabditida > Trichostrongylidae > Haemonchus > Haemonchus contortus. The sequence continues at coordinate 8,289,027 of LS997567.1, read as the reverse complement.
TTTTGGTAACAAGTTCTAAACGAAGAAAGGAAGTGATTGTCCAGAATAGCGCAAAAGTGTCGAGGAAAACGTGGAATTCTGCGTATTCAGAGAAACGTAGTGTATTGAAAAAGTAAGTTAAAGATTGGACGAGAATGTGTGCGACAGAAGTTGCATGGAAGAGGTATTTGGGCGAGCTGTTCGAACGTGTGCGCGATTGCATACAGCTAGCCACAGTAAGCTGCCTGCATGCAAGGTGTGGGTCCCGGAGCGAATGGTGCAACTTCTGCACTTTTCGCAACGCCTGCGAACTCTTCGCCCTTGTATGTATACGTCGGCAAATCCGGTTTTGGGGTTCTTATTAGCCCTATCTGGGCCGTTTTTCGACCCGACAGCGTCCCTAGGCTATCCCAAGGGTCACAGGTTCATCTAAGGTAGGAGTCTCAGTGCCTCTGACCACATTCTCCTAAAATTATCCCTCTCCTTATGAATCATACATCTTAACAGGGTGGAATAATTTCAAGGAAATAACTAGCCATAAAGGGAATCACATCCGAACATGAAGTATTTTCTGGGAAACTGTTGAGTAAGAGTTAGCGATGAGGTGTAGTAAGGGTGAAGGCAGTCCGTGTCGTACCAGGACAATCCTGAAGCTCGCACTGATTCTCAAAAATATGGCATTTGAAGATATGCTGATATTATATGCATCGAAAACGAGTTTCTAGATGGGACAAACAAAAAAGGTTGTACTCAGTTGAGTTAAAATGAGTTGTTATCAGTTCTACGGTTTGTTTTCTTTTCATTCGAACAAATTCGTTATGAATTGCACGAAGAACCATTTGAACAGTCAAAAGAGAGTTCATTAATGTGTTGATTGGTGTTTTACATCATTTTTCGATCCTTTCATGAATCATGAACGTTACAGAGAGTCGGCATCCGAGGAGGATGAATCAACAATCTCGGCAAAGGTGAGATCTCCTTTCTAAACCGTTTTAAACATTTGTATAAAATTTAAATGTAACTGAATCAACGATTTTCGTGGTTCCTCTTGTCCACCTCAGTGCAGACCCTTCCCACTGTAAATACTTGACCACTCTTCTTTGAACTGCTCCTGACCATTTTCTTTGCATTCTAGAAAGTTTTTTCAAGAGAAGATTTTTTGGTCCTGGCCCCGCTTTCCTGTGCCAGCCCCGCCCACTTAGGAGATTTGGCCACATTTGTTCCATTACCTCTAACAACTTTTTCCCGCGTTCTAGGACGTATCCGAACAGATCTATGAAATTTTGATCTAAGCCCCGCCCACTTTTGTGCCAGTCTCGCCCACTTCGAGGATTTGACCACATTTGTTCCATGACCACTAACCACTCCTTTTCCGCATCCTCGAACGTTTCCGAACGAAGTCACATTCATTTTTGGAGAATAGCTTTAATCTTTCGATAAGCTTACGCATGCCCAGCACGCATAAGGCCTTGCTCACTCTTTCTATTTTTTTTTTCTGGCCTCGACGCCTTCGTTGAATCGAGTTATGAACCTCTGTGGGAAGTCCCGCTCACTGCAAGAACCTTGGGCCCACCGTCGGTAAGTTTCCTTTATTTTAATTGTTGACCCATCCCTTACCTTTGTTCATTTTTTCCCTTCGTCTGGACTGCTATTAGACGGAATGAGAAGAATTTGCCAATGCCCCCCCCAATTCCGGCGCGTGCCCCCACATGTGCTCTGTTGCACTTACCCTATGCTCAACCCATTCCAAAATTGACCCGACTTCTCCAGGTCTTTTTTCAGGTTATATCAGTTTCCATACAAACAAACAAACAACTAGCCGGACAGACAGACAGACAGACAGACAGACAGACAGACAGACAGACAGACAGACAGACAGACAGACAGACAGACAGACATACATACATACATACAGACACACAGACAGCCAGACGTGATTGCTTTATATATAGTAAGGATATCGAATTTCCGTACAAACAAACAAACAAACTAGCAGACAGACGCGAGCGCTTTATATGTAGTGAGCATAACTTGGCGGGAAAGGCATGTCAAGAATTTTGTGTATCTCCGTTATATTATGGTTTACCGATTGAAGGAAGGATTACTTCGTACCAAACAAGGCGATATTAACATGGAACCCATGTAGGAGATAATCAGCCCTTATAGCTCTCAAATTTACATTTTTTCCTGGTAATTGTATCGGGAGTGGGACGAAGAACTTGACTGCTTGAGTAGTGACTAAAGCTTGAAGGTTTTCCATGTTTTGTGAACAGACCTTCCCTAAGCCCGAAAAGCATGGCCAAATGATGAAATCGACTAGGTGATTGTCTTAGGGAACCATGCTGCAATCCGAAAAAAAGCAACGTCGTCTCCCCATATGCCCATTCACGTTCACTTGGTGCATGTTACCCCTGAACTCATTGCCAACGAGTTCAGGGGTGTCTCTGAAACACTTCCCCATACATTGTGTCACATTAATCAATCCATGGAAGATTAGCAGTTGAGTAAAGACTGGACCGAGTAGAGTGAACGGTGAAGAAGCAAGTATTTGAGCGAGCATCGCTCGCAAAACCCCTTACTTTTCCGTTTAGGGGATCGACCTTAAGCCGATCCAATGAGAATTGCGGTTGATGTGAATGACCGTTTCGTATGGATTGATGAATGAAACATGCTTTTGCTCAGTTTCCTGACCACCTTTTTGCCTACCTACGGTCCACGAAAATACATGTGTCATACAATCATTTGACTCTACAAAGCCGTATTACTTTATACCGCTTTGTGCATGAAAAAAACTGGATGCGTTTTTTAGTGCAATTTTTGGTTCTGCGTTTTATATTACCTAATCTTGGATCTCTCTGGTCTGAAAAGAAGCTCTCTGGTTTGAAAATAAGATCGTTCTTTTCTGGACATGGATTTCATAAACAACCATACATGGGGAAACAACCTTCCCTGTGGTGTGCAAACGAATCATCACATCAGATAATCAACTAGGATGTGGTCACTTCATTTACACTTTTGCAAAACTCGTTGATAACAGGATTATAATCGGATTTTTCTTTTAAGCTTTATTTTTTACCTGAAAAAATTCTTCGTTGACCTACCACTGGCCAGTTCGCGGATTTTATCGGTAGCGCCCTACTAAGGTTGGCCCACAGTATATTATTTTTTGATTTCCATGGTGCTAGATTGGCGATTTCTAAAGCCCTGTTTCTTTCCTCAAAGATTGAAGCAAGTATTCTCTAAGGATCAGAGCAAGTATGAAGATTTTCGAGCTCTCGTAGATTATACCGATTAGCTTTTCATCTCATTTAAAAGTTTCAACAAGTTATACTACATTAGAAGCAAAATGAACCTTCTAGCTCTCATTTTTCAGATGCACCTAGCCAGATGCTTGACAATCAATGAGTTTTTTTTTTAATTGTTGAACTCCAAAATACCACCCTTCCTCTTATGAGGTTGTTTAATTTTTGAGCTGTAATATTGACTTTTCCGAAGATGACTACTACATACATATATTACGATCGTTCTGTAGAAATTTCTGTATTTGACAAATAACGCCCATTTCAGGGATCATTTGCCGCATTATCATCAAAGGAATGGGTAACAGTTGTAATGCTAGCGTTAGCTAATCTCTGCTCAACAGTTGCATTTAGCTGCATCGCCCCGTTTTATCCTGACGAAGTGAGCACGTTCTACCTTTTCTTTCTGCCTTATTTCTTGTTGCAACTATTTCTTGTCTTTGGAAAAGCGTCAAAAGGGAAATAATACCTCTGGGTTGAGTATATTGTATTGCGATTGCATACGAGGAAATGCATTCAAAGGAACAGTTCACGATTAGAAGGTCTTTGAGATTTATCAGTGGATTGAATCTGTGGCTGTTAAGGATAGCCCGTAGGCTGTCTGGTCAAAAGTGGCCTACGTAGGTCACGATAAGGGGCCTAAGACAGGTTGCACCATTCACACCGGGACGCACATGCCGCACGCAAGCAGCTTGTTCAAGCCAGCTGTGAGCAATGGCGGACACATTCAGACAGCTCGTCCAAATACCCCTTCAATGCGAGTTTTGTCGTCACATTCTCCTCCGAACCCTGAGTTTACTAAGTTTAAAGACACTGTTAACGAAAAAGTGGTTCCGGAGATTTGCACATGGTTTGAATTCGAAGCCCCCTCTAGTACCATTCGTGCAGGAATGAGGTCGGAAAACGGCTGGATAGGGCACAATAAGGGGCCGGAGAGGTATCCACGGTCGCCCTCCGCCCCTCCATCGGTGTCACGTTAGACGAGTGTCGAGACAATACGGATTGCTATTATTCGTTCTAGGACCCACGCACAAAAAGCTAATCGCCGAGTGATGAGGCGATGTTTTTCTCCCATTCTTCTTTCCTCTGTTTTTCTTTTTGCTGCCGCGATCCCTTATTTGATTTCCTACTCCTAAAGGCTGAAAAAGGTGAGCTACTTTTGCTGTTACTAAGGTTTTTTTGTTTATTTATGCTTATAAGTGAATGAATTGTGGATTACCATTGTCTGTTCTTCGCACCAGGACCCACACGCGCGCAGTGAAACGCACTCTTTAGCTCGTCCGGGCGCCCCACCTTCTTCATTTTTCTGGTTTCATTCACGTCCAGCCCCCTTTTTAACGTTTTTTTCGCGGCCTTTTTTCACTATGAAAACACCGATGCACGCAGTTTCTTCACCTCAGTCGCACTAGTTTCGATCTTGTCTTTCGTTTTTCATCATAATCTGGATTACCCTAAATCATGTTAACGGTGCCTTTAAGAAGACTTACAATTCTCTAGATACGTTGATTTTCGCTCTTTCTTCGACACTATTTCACTATTCATGATTATTACTTCTACTATTCCCCTCGAACTAAATATTCCAGAATTATCTTGAACTGTGCCTTTGAACAAGTAAGATTGATTGCTGTAAAATCAAAGCCTCGGAGGGAATTGTGGAGAAGGAGCGTACGTTCATTGGGTGTCATATAAAATTCAATAATAAAACTGAGTGAGTAAATCAGTGAAGAGAATTGCGACAGTTAGAAATGTAGATTGTATATTATTTTAACTTCGACCTCTTCATTTACGAACACTCAGTCATTACATATTGAAAACCATAGGAGATCCGAATTCCTGGTTTTTGCTTAGCTTCTCCTCATTCGAGTAATGGTAAAATTACTGTGATTTCAATTTCAGGCAAAAAAGAAAGGCATGACAGAGTCTCAGACAGGAATTGTATTCGGAGTATTCGAGCTTGTAATGTTCGTCATGGCACCTATTTTTGGAAAATATGTAAGTGCGAGGTTTACCACCGTATTTTCGGGAAGGAGGACAGAAATAAAGCCAGATGGGTTCACAGACTTGATTATCAGCTTCACGTTCAGCAGATTTGTTTGCTAGTCGTTTGCGGTTCTTCTTAGACTTATTGCTCACGTTCAAAGTGTAATTGAAGACATTTGAAATGGTGAATTTGATAGATGGGTATTTGAGAGGAAGGGAGAATTTTTCCCAGTAAAGTTCAGTAGTAGTATTGTGCCATGCGAACCGTGTTTGGTCACTCAGGAAAGGAGCCGTGTCTGGGAAAAACGCGAAGGGTCCGCATTGAATAGTATGTCAATTGCAGTGAAAGTCTGGGCTTTAGGTACTATAATAGTGTCCTTCTCCTCTCAGTTTCTGTCGACAAATTTAAGGAAATTGAATAGTGGAGAGTGCTCACATCCTAAGGCGAGAGTTTTCAGGAGTGAGGGCAGTATTGTACCACAAAGACATTTCCACTGACTCCTACCTGACTCTGGATGGTCAGTTGCGGGGTCTTCAGTAACTGGGTCCGGGAACTTCTCCCCTAACACGGCGTCGCACACGCCGCACCCGCCGCCTATCGCAGGATTGCGATGAAAGATTGGAGCGCGCAATTTGTGAGGTAGGGAGTCCTTCAATTATTTGAATTGGCTAGCCGCTCTTTTCAATTCCAATGCGGTCTTGATCGTCGTTTATATAGGAGGAGTCATTTTAATTAAGCAAGTCTAATAAAGATGAAAACTAAAAAGAAACAGAAGAAAAAACGATAAAATCCAATGAAAAAGCAAGCCAGTCAAGGAAAATATCGCGTCCTATCGATTGGCGGAAGGCGGGGTGAGTACGGTAATTGCAGTGACATTTGCCGCATGCCGCAAAGGAGAATGCCGCGATAGGGGAGAAGTTCCGTTACCCTACCTTTATGACTTTCCTTGTCAAGTATTTATTCTGAATTTGTACTTAATAACAATCCACAACACGCAACCTGTTTAGATGACCGCTATCGGTTCCAAGAACATGTTCACACTGGGTCTCGCTATAACAGGAATAACGGCTATTCTTTTCGGGTAATTCTTATACTGTTGAGTTTTCCATTTTATTCCATTCGCATTCCATATGTACTTGATTTGAAACGATTGAATTAGTGCAAGTGATTGATTGTGTGATAGCTTCTCTATTTGTATGACAGCTTATATATCTGTTTATCCATTTTTTATTGCTCCGTCGTTCAGTGGAAAAAAAGGTTTTTAAGATATTCCCTATGGATGAATCTGTTCCCCCTTCCCCCTAACACTGGAATTTCGTCCGAATACTGCTCACATGTTATTTTCATGATGGAGATCTTGAAAACCTGGGAAGGGTTGAAAAGGTTACCTCGAAATAGTCGTGAATTGTACCTTCAAGAAAGTCCGATACCGTAACGAATATACAGGAATCCGAGGGAAAAAAGCACAAAGCAAAATGCAGAACATGGGCGCTTTATGAAGGATTTCTCAATGTTTAAGCTGTTTTTGAACTTTTTTAATTAATTTTCATCATGCAAATTGGTTCCACAATCGACTCAACCACACGAAGAATCTTATCGGAAAAGCAATGGCTCTATGAAATATGTATGATACAGATGAATAAACTACGGAAGTGAATAAAATGCAGTTATAAAGAATAATTAATTATATACTCTAGTTGTAGTGGCAAGTGGCGCACTATATCACACGCACGGTCAGGGGTTCGAATCCCGGATCGATGCCCGCCCAGGCCAACCAAGCCTTCCATCCCTCCGGGGTCGGTGAATTGATACCAGACACGTCTGGGAGGATAAAAACACTGACTTGTACATCGGCTGGCCACCGCAAGTCATTGTATAGGCCACATACGCACTAATCACGCCACTACGATTCTGAATGGAAGTCGAGTGCGGGGGCGCATCCCTCAGACGGGTTTGATTAGCGCCAAAAACTTTATCCTTTATCCTTTTATACTCTAGTTGGAGATATGAAAATTATTATTTATTATCATTATAGATTATTAATTATTAAAATTGAAATTTTTATTTATATGTAAAATACGGTTCACCTCTATTACACATGTGATTTCAGGTTTCTTAATTATCTTCCATCGGGTGACATATTCTTTCTTGCTAGCCTTATGATTCGCATACTGGAAGCGGTCGGAGACGCAGCATTTGTGACATCGAGTTTTGCAATTTCAGCCAAGTGCTTTCCCGGCAATATTGCCGTCATTGTGGTTTGTTATAAATTCTTGAATTCAAAAAGGCACGATTTTTTGAGTATTTTAGATGATTATTTGAAACTTGTGAGAAAGTTAGCCTTTAAGGGTGTTATGGAGACGTTTGCTGGGCTTGGCTATACAGCAGGACCCGTGATTGGTGGAATACTGTACGAGTTTGGTGGATTTCAAGTTCCTTTCCTCGTACTAGGTGCAATTCTGATTGTTGCTACAGCGCTTGGTTGGTGGTTGATAGAAAACTACAAAGACGGTGAGTAACAGAATTTCTGCTTCTTTAATTTGCCGCCTTTGGTTTTTTTTTCTGCTGGCCATTTGACTTTGGTAGCCATGATATGGTAAATAATTATTTATTCACTTGTTTATTTACTTATTTATTTATTTATTTATTTATCTATTCACTCATAGATTTACCCGCCTGTCTGAGTGTAGCGCGTCCTTTGGACGCAGAGTAAATAAATGAATAACTGAATATTTATCAACGAGGTATCAATATCGAAAGGGTGCACCAAAGAAAAGGCGAAAAGAAAGCAATTTTTTCAGTAGAAAACAACCGAAAGAAAAAGTAACAAGGCAAGAAAACCCACTGAGGGGGATGAGGGGGATGAATGATCAGCAGGAGATCTATGAATATCAGAATGGGAAAGGATAAACATATTAGGTTGATGCATAACTATTGCGGATTTTTTCGCGGCTTTCTTTCTCTCGATGAATTCGAATATTGAGTTCGGGTTTTTCCTAGAAATGATCTACTTGATTTCCTCTACAAGAATATATTCTAAACACCGTCCGCATATTAGCAAAATTAGGCTTTACTAATTCGAGAAAGATTGGAAGGTGGCACAGTCAATCCGCAATCTCAGAAACTTTTCGGCTATCGTTCATTAAGTGATCTAGTGAAGGTACACATGATTTCCTGGCGGTCAAACACGATTATTTTGATATCTTCTATTTCCCCTGCATTTTCCTGCCTCTATATATTAGGTTGATGCATGATTATTGCGGATTTTTTCCAGCGAATTTTACTTAAAGAAACTATAGAAATACTAAGCAAAAACATATTTAAATAATTACTCCGCAACTCATCCGCCATCTACGTGAAGCACTGCTTCGCAATGGCTAGACAGTCGGATTCCGAAAGAGAAGAAATTTTGATCCTTGGGGGCGATCCACGCCTTGACATCGGCCATCAAGTCATCCAAATCGACGTAACTTCTATTCTCTAGCCATTTTTTCGATGAACGGTTGACGAGATGATCCATAAAAGTTTCTGCTGATGAATATGGCAGATTTAGGGGCAGATCACATTTCTTGGTTGGCTCTGGGTGATTGTTCGGTCGCTGAAAAGTTACTGAGATCACGGAATGACTGTGCCACCATCCAATCTTTCTCGAAGTAGTTAAGCCTAATTTCGCGAATATGCGGATGGTTTTTTGAGTATATTCTCGTAGAGGAAATCAAGTAGATCATTTCTAGAGAAAACCTGAACTCTATATTCAAATTCTATCGAGAGAAAAAAAGCCGCGAAAAAATTCGCGATAATTATGCATCAACCTAATAAACAACTCTTTGCACAACAAAGCCAGAATAAACGCTGTATGCTGGTGTTGGTGATTACGTGAAATAAATATTTATAATTGCATATTATACCCTTAGCAGTATTTGATAGGACAGTAGCTTTGGAAAGGTCCAGTTGGTAAGAGGCGGTGTTGGTTCCTTACTAACTTCAGTTTCTTCTAATTTTCTTGTCATTGCCAAGGTAACATTTGCGGTAATCCTTTAGATGACGTGGGCGGATCGAAAGGAATGGTTGCGATGCTACGAATTCCGGTCATCTGGATTATGGTCTATGCTGTTGTTGTCTGTGCCATTTCATTATCGTTTTTGGACCCAACACTTTCTGCTCACCTTGAGTCGGTCAGTTTCCTGAGAGATTTTTGGTAAGCTTTCAGGAGGGTCTCACTTGTGCTAAACGACAACATTCTCTCCTTATGTTTTACTTCTCATCTACTTTGAGTGGTTATATAACGGTCTACGGACTGATCAGTATCATGTTCATAATGAAAAACTTGTCAAAATTAGAGCGCCATAGTAATTCTCCCATCTGAATAATTGCTCGGATCAGTCGGAGCTTATGGATGTCATTTTCGGGAGATTCAAAGGCTTTTTAGTAGTCGCGATTTTGAATTCGTTGTAAGGAGCAGCCTTTGAGGTAAAGAAACCATCCGGTCGAGTTGTCAGTTCCTAAGGACACAATTCACGAAAGTCGGCGGATTCTGGAAAATATAAGGCTTTAAAAGAGTAGTATGAGAGGGGTTGTACGAGATTATGAGTCTGTGATCATATGAATGTCCCTTGCATAAGCGTACTTTTTGTCGGCGTCCTAACATTAATTGTCAGTAGGCAACCTTAACAAGGTCGGCATGACACGGCCACTTTTGGATGTGTACGTCGTCCATACTGGCTTTGGAGCCCTTATTTCACTCTGCCTAACAAGGAAAGGGTCGCAGTGGCCTTTCAAGATGAGATTTATACCAACATCAATACTTTCAAACGCTGATCTAAAAGCTAGGTTCTAAATCTGCGAAACGATTCTGGGAACCAAGTTACGGGCATAGTTTCCCCATTTGTTGCTTTTATACGAGAACCAAGCCGTGCTAAGCGTGCAGTGATGGCGCAGTTGGGGGGGCCATGGAATGGTATTTGTGACACGAAGGTTTGGATCCTTGATGCATGCGCTTGTTTTGCTTCTTTATAAAAAATTTCTTAAACGCATGCGAAACCCCTTTGCTCATCATATAGACTACAAACAGCCCTCCATATTTATGGAGCACTAGAAATGCTAATACGAGTGATTTTTTTGTCTCTTCCACAGGCCGAAGAAGGATGTACATAGCACCCTTCCGCTGATACTCACTTATGATACTTAAGATGTGGCCACGGAATTCAGCAGCTCCTTGCACTTTCGAAAAAGGGCGGTCGAATGATCCGTCAGGCTATAGCGCTCCTGGATGAAGTTATTCCTTCTCCATGCTTAGAAATGAGCTGGTATAATTTGTCTGTCATTTTTATGCAAAAATACTATCGGAGCAGTAGGTGAGCATTTTATGAACGGCATGATAATCCAGCACAAAGTATTCGAAACAGAAAAGCTTCTCACAATGCGAGCAAGGTATAAAAAATAGAAAAAAAAGTGCCGTCTAGATGAGGTGTAAAACATATTGTACAGGGGTTTCAACTATCTTTGGTCTGTATCTAGGTACCCTCCTGCAAACCATGAATGAAAACGAAGCGTTTTGAATCTTGGTGCGCTAAACAAGAAATATACCAGTGAGGTAAGGCGAGAGACTCAATATGAAGAGTTACGATAGGTCAAATGTTGTGCACTTCCACCGCATGCCAGTTGGCAGACCACCCTGTATTGCTTCATGGTCCTTAAACGAGCTCCATGAGTCGATAGTAAGTAGAGATGAAGGCAAATATGTTGATCCAACGCACGATCCAGTATCCAATCCAGCATAAGTTTCTGCCAAAATTCGTGACCACATCACAAGTGCCTGGAGGAAAAGCGGGTGTGGTGCGTTAGGAACGAAATGGTCGCGTCGCGGTGAGAGGGGCGTCGCGCGCGAAGGAATGTAGTAGGATGCAGCAGTAGGTAAGAAATACAAGAACAGGAGTACTAATAGTAGAATCATGCACAAAATAGTGATCGCATATCGATTGAGCCGTATGAAGAACGCTAGAGCTGTAATAACGGCGAATGAGTGGTCCGCGTGCAGCAAATCGATTACCCAAAATCGTTCTTAACGCCCGTTTCCCAGGAAAAGCTTCTATATGCACTCCTTTACGGCCTGTGGACGCGACGAAAAATTCACTCGGATTAGCATTTCTTGTACTCCATAAATATGAAACAGGATTGTAGGTAGTCTATATCATGCGTAAAAGGGATTCGCTAGCGTTTAAGACTTTTCATTGAAAAAGCGGAACAAGCGGGAAATGTATCAAATCCTACCAGTCCGTAGCCCTCCCAACTATGCCATCGTTGCACGTTTACCACGGCTTGGATCTCGTATAAAAGCAACAAAGTGACATGACAACCGGGGAAACTGGGCCCGTAACTTGGCCCTCAGAATCATTTTACAGATTCAAAACCTAGATTTGATATCAGCGTTTGCAAGTACTTACGTCGGTAAACATCTCATCCTGAATGGTCACTGCGACCCAGTTTCTTTCTTTGTGAGCCGTTTTTCGGCGCGTACAATTCTAGGGGGGGGGGGGGGGGGGGGGTGCTCGGTTCACCATAGGGGGAATCACAGAAACCCCATCGTGAACTGTGCCGTTGAAAAGTTGATTTCTGCTCCTATAGTAAAAGTAAGCACGACATTATTCCAGTTCAAACTCTCGCCGACAATGATTGGCCTGATGTTTTTGCTCTGTGGCGGAATCTATACAATATCCGCTCCAGTATGGGGTCTACTCATCGACAGATATCAATGCACAATATCTGTGATGGTGTTTGGTTCAGCGGTTACTGTACTTTCAATGCTCCTAATTGGACCATCACCACTTTTGCCATTCAGCAAGTGAGTCGCTTTCTTGTCTCTTAATAATCTACCGTCATCCTAACCAGATATACACCGGGAGAGTGTGGCGAAAGACTGCCCGAAAGGTTATATCTGAGATTTATGCAATAAATTTCAAGGGATTAGTCATTTGATACCACCAACATTTGAGAGACGGACATTTTTACGTTTCTATCTCCTTGCACCCATCATACCAGCCAAATTTCCACCCCTTTTTCTGTGAAAGAGGATGGAATATGTGCGTGTTCCAAGGGCAGGCCAAATAGCAGAGTTTTGTCACATGAAATCGAAACTCAAAGCGGTTTTGGTATCAATCAATCCCGTATGAGGGATGTGCCCCGCATTCGAGTTCCATTCTGATTCGTAGTGACGTATTGAATGCGTATGTGGCCTACACAATGAATTGCTGTGGCCAGCCGATGTACAAGTCACTGCTTTCATCCTTTCAGACGAGTATGAAACCAACTACTCGACTCCGGAGGTGTGGAAGTTTGGTTGGCCTGGACGGATATCAATTCGGGTTTGGAACCCGTGATCATGCGTCCGTTGTCTCAGGGCGTAGGTGGTGTGGTGGCAAGTGGCGCACTGTCTCACACGCACGGTCAGGGGTTCGAATTCCGGATCGGTGCCCGCTCAGGCCAACCAAGAATTCCATCCCTGCGGGGTCGTGAATTGTTACCAGACTCGTCTGGGAGGATAAAAGCACTGACTTGTACATCTGTTGGCCACGTCATTGTATAGGCCACATACGCACTTAATACGGCACTACGATTCTGAATGGAAGTCGATGCGGGAGCGCATCCTTCGGACGGGATTGATTAACGCCAAAAACTTTATCCTTTATCCTTTATCATGCGTCTGTGATAGTGCGGCACTTGTTACTGCACCACCTCCGCCTATAGCTCGGAATAATTTGTGTTTAATTTGTAATGAATTCTAATAATTTGTTGGTGTCGGAGGTGGTATAGTGACAGGTGGCGCACTCCACGTGCGCATGGTCAAGGGCTCGAATCCCGGATCGATATCCGCCTAGGCCGACCAAGCCTTCAATCCCTCAAGGATCAGTTAATTGGTACCAGACTCGTCTGGGAGGATAAAAGCACTGGCTTGTACATCGCTGGCCACCGCAAGTCATTGAATAGGCCACATACACATTCAATACGCCACAACGATTCTGAATGGAAGTCAAATGCGTGAGCGCATCCCTCAAACGGGACTAACCAACGCCCCAAGACATTATCCTTTATCCTTATCCGAATTTGTCGGTGTGAGACAGCAGGGACCTTCTAACAAATTGGACTGTTCCCGAAAACTCTTTCTAGATTCTGACTCTATCCCCTCCTCAGTTTTTACACGTTTTCATTTGAACGTTAGTAGTTGAATATGAACATCTCCGAATGCAAGGAAAACAGGATTGGTTTCGATACTATATCTCTGAGATTTTTTGTCGTGACTGCTTAATTCTTCTCAAAGTCTTATGGTATTGATTCAGAAGTGCGAAATCTGTTTTTAGAGACCTTATTGTTATTGGTATATCCTTAGCTGTGCTTGGTGTTGCTGCTGGCGCTCTTTACATTCCTACGTTTCAAAGTTGTTTGGATGCTGTTAAGTGAGTTTCTGAACTTTGACTTTTACCCACAAACGACCATAAAGTTCATATAGCAGTTTTGTAGAGGCTCCCTGTCCTAAATAATACAGGCACATTAAATATGATAACTTGAGGTTGTCAAGAATCCAAAATTTCTGAAGCTCAGCCTGACCTCTTATTCACTGCCGGTTTAATCAGCCATCAGTTAATTAGCCATTGTAGGCCTAACCGTCAACACAGCAACTCTTAGAGTATGAGGCAGAATAGTATTATAGTAATAAGTAGTAGTAGTGAATGGCTTAAATGACAGTGATTCTGTTCAGCTTTCAACGGTTCACACGAATCTTTTCATTTGTGCTTAATAAAGTTTCATTAGACTTTGTATTTTCAGGGAACACGGTTACGACGATTCTTTCCGAACTTACGGTTGTGTATCGGGTGTTTTTCAATCTGCCTTTGCCCTTGGGTTCGTATTCTAAAAACTTTTTCGCAACGATGTCACGTTTTTTGAAGAATTTTTGTTGCCTTTTTCAGTGGGTTTATGGGTCCCACTGTGGGTGGGTTCGCGGTTGAAAAAATCGGGTTTGCATGGACTACTACTATTATCGGTGCTATTCATGTCATGTTTGTGAGTTTGTTTATTTTCTTATGTTTTCATTTGCTAATAGGTTGAAAATTTCACCTAGTGGTTGTACGCGCCACATTGTGGATGTGTAGTACGGTGGGTGTAGAGGACTTTTGCACATTTCCACTTAGACTTGTATTTACTTGATTTTTATGGTAATTCAAAATAAGTCAATGGCTGCTTTCATAGTCCGCAGGCAGGCGCGCAGGCTGGCGCGCTGGCGCGCGCGCGCGCGCAGGCAGTGCTAGGGGGGAGGAGGGAGGCAGACAGTGTAAGGCAAGCAGTCCACGCCCCTTCGAGGGGTTGGAAACAAACAACCTTCGAAGGGGCGTGGACTGTTTGCCTTACACTGTCTGCCTCCCTCCTCCCCCCTAGCACTGCCTGCGCGCCTGCCTGCGCGCGCGCCAGCGCGCCTGCCTGCGGACTATGAAAGCAGCCAATCGCAAAATATCTGCACTTCTGCCATACAGATTACCAAAATAGGTGGTGCTCTCGGCTTGTAAGTTGAGGAATCCTGTACGTGTCCAAGAAAAAGGAAACACGGGGTTGTCTGAAGCTTGTCTCGGAAGACCTCATACAATAAGACCATGTTTTTGTCCATGGGTGTCGTGTAGGATCAACCGTCGTTCATTCTGGTTCAGCTGTCAGCATAAATGGCATAAAATCCTTATTTCCTTTTTGCCTACGCGGCAGCGTCCTGTCCTCCTCCATGGCAAAATGGTTAGGAATGAGCTTAGATCTATATAACACGCTACACTGTTGATATGGTCATATACTGCTCACTCAGAGCTCAGGCCACGGGAAGTACAACTGCATTTTAAGCCTAACAAGTAAGTATCAAACAGTGGCCTGAAATTTGACCAGTAGTGTCGAAATGCTGAAGGCCTAACGGCGTTTACAGTAACCTTGCGATGACAAAAATGTAATGTACGCAGAATTTCACTGGCAACATGTTACCTTTCACTATATAACTTTCTCTGAATACACAAATTCTCACCCGTCACATAAATAAATGGACCTTGGGCACACAGGGAGGGAGGGGTAGGGTAGTCTAGGCGTGCATAACAAGAACTCGCTCTCGTCAGGACCCATAACGGATTACTGTAGGGGCCGAGTGCCTGTACAGAATTTTCTTTTCTGTAATGCACAGGAGTTGTTGTTCGCGTAGGATTTTGGGTAGCTGCGACTGTTTGCGACAAAGTTACTGGAGAATACGGCAATTTATGTATGGCCACTTGGCCATTTTCTGTCGCCCACATTAGAATTTTTCTTTATTTGTGTATTTATTCAATTATTTGCAATGATTATAAGTGATAACAAAAAGTCTACATTTTTGTGACGAAAGTTTTCAGTTGTTAACGGTGTTCGCCTTCTATAGCCCTTGCTGCAGGAGAACTACAACACAACAACGGAGTTAACTACACATCATTAGTATTCGGTTTTGTACAAAGAATGATTAGTATGCTTGATTCACTACATGTTCTAAAGCCTTTATCATCGTGTCACAGATCCTATATGATTTTTATTACGTTTTTCATGAAATTCACTTAATACATGACACTCGGATCGCGAATGATGAATTGTGATAATTTAGTTTTTTTCTGTAAAATACATTTACAATAAAGATTCGTTATTCATTATCATCAAAAAACATGGATGTAATTCACAGCTGTAGTACACAAAGAAAAGGAAAGCCATTAAAAAGGCAAGGGCATGCGGCCTCCGTAGTGTAAGGGACGACGAGCACGAAGTCCGTAAAGCACACAAGTGTGGGTTAAAATCCCAACCGAAGCCAACTTTTTGTGCATGGCTCAAAACGAAGAGAACACGAAAACCGGTGTATTCAGAAAAATATAAGGCTTCAAAAAAGTACAGTTAGGAGTTGGACGAGAATGTGACAATGGATGCTTTCATAGTCCGAAGGCGTGCCAGGCGAGGCAGTGCTAGGGGGGAGGAGGGAGGCAGACGGTCGGCCAAAGGGCTGAAAACAAAGGAGAACAAGATCAAAAACCAAACAACAAGGGGCTTGTACAAATGGTTTTTGATCTTGTTTCTCTTTGTTTACAGCCCTTCGAAGGGGCTGACCGACCGTCTGCCTCCCTCCTCCCCCCTAGCACTGCCTGGCCTGACACCCGGCCGGCCGGCCGACCGGCACGCCGGCTCGCCGGCGGACTATGAAAGCGGCTAATAAGGGTTGCTGTCATCCGTATAGCTGGCTACAGTAAGCTGCCTGCTTGCAGCGTGTGTGTTCCGGTGCGAAGGGTGTGCGAATGTTTTTTCGATTGCACCTAATCAAAGCTCGCCTCGCACCTAGGCGCGAAGTGATGAAAAAGGTACAATACGAGATCGAATGGAAGAATATTACGCCCTACGCACATTGGCAAGTGGGGGGGGGGGGGGGGGAGTTTATGAACGCCTGATAAAGTTCATGAAACACGCACATTACAAATCGATTAAGGGAAAGCCCCCTTTGTCAGTAGACGACCTCAGGACAACTTTAACGGAAATCGAGGCCTGCTTGAACTCCAGACCGCTGACCTATCTAGGGTAAGAACAGGACAACCTGGACTCCACTCGCCCTATAGATTTCCTCCAGAAAGACATTGTGCTAACATTTCCTTACGAAATTCCAAGTCAAACGACAGATCCAGATGACCTTTCGCCAGCGGAAAGTCGTGCCCTGGCAACGAAAATTGAAGCAGAGAAAGCACTGGCCTCTTCCTGCCGGATCACGGACCAATTTTGGATTGTGTGGCAGAGGAACTACTTAACTAGCCTGCGGGAGACCCGCAAACAACATATTTCCTCAAAGCGTCATCACGTTTGCACCCCAAAGACTGGAGGGATTGTTCTCGTGAGCGACGCTATTCTCCCTAGAAACGACTGGAAGCTTGCGCGAATAACACGAACCTTCGCGGGGACCGACAGTCAAATCCGGGAAGTGGAATTGGTTACGGTAACGCGACGGTCTATGAAACGGCCTATTAACCTCATCGTGCCGCTGGAGCTCAAGGACGACAAGGAAGCAACATCGAGTAAAGACGGGACTTGTTCAGACTTTCCAGTACAAGACCGACCCACGACACAGGGAACGTACAACCTACGGCCGCGCACGCAGTTACGCAGCACTCATCATATAAAGACGGCTATCCCATACAAAAAACGCGCGTCCGGTCTAGCAAGTGGTTCCTTTTCTGCATCATGCTTCTTTCGCTTTTTTAAGGGTCGAATGGGAATCCACATACGGGCGCCACGAGAATGTGCGTCAAAATGGTACAAGTCATTACGCAAACCGTGCACAAATTCCAAAAAGTTTACGCTCATTCACCCCGTATCATAGCACTGCCGTACTCATCTGGGTCATCATCTCTCATAATAAAGCATGATCATAAGGCTTATTTGAAGCGAAGTAGTCATGGTTGTTCATTTAGAACAAAGACCTCGCAAACTGATGCGACCCCATTCAACAATATCAAGCAGCAGTTGCCCCTTGGCATTCGTATACAACCCAAGCGGTGATTTTCCAAAGAGGTGTTATGGTCTGGCCACCCCCGACCGTTTCCTGTGATACACAAAGCTCGTGAAAGCAAAAATCCGGCTCATGTTCACGCACCTTATCTTGTCTTCGAAAAAGTATTGAGAAAAAACAATACCTCTCAACTCATTTTTGATGTTCACGCTCACAGGTAATATCCAAAAAACGCTTCAAAACTTATATGATGCAGAAAAGTTAATTAGCAAACAAGAAATATGTAGCTAACATCGCGCATTTGATTTACGCTAACATTACCCCTTCAGATTATGGATCTGTATGAAGAACTGAAAGCCATTGTTCAAAATGAAAGGGCGAAGCTTCAAGAGTTCATCGCTTGGACATGGACCACGTGCGCAACACACTCACCGACGCCATGTGGAAACTGTCTCCACCGGCAGCCTCGGAACGACGTACTATAGACGGCGATGGAGACGGGAGCAGCGGCGAGGGGGAGGTCACTGAGGTGCTTCAGCCAGAGCCGAGCCCCCTTGATCGAGAGGGAGCGAAGATTACCCAGCAGAATGCGGAGTTAATGGAAAATGTCGCAGTGGACGATGGAGAAGAATACAAGGCTGTGATGTGGCGCCAAATAGATAGAGAAATCTTCGACGCTTACGCAGAAATTGAGGAATTTGACAATCTCATCGATGAACCCGAAAGGGAACCCAAATGTAAACCCAGGAACTTCAGTCGAGGCATCATAAGACGCTGGGACGAAAGAACAATTTGCTGCTTTTTGCCAGAGAGTCGGAAAACACTATAGCGATTCTTGTGAGATCTACAAGGAAAGTTCGGTGCACAGATTGACACTGAATGAAGGAAATAGATGCGCCTGCTACCTTGAAATCAAACTCGAACACCATGCTTGCCGCAAGTTCAACGTGGGATGTCATCATTGCAAAAGGTATGGGTACCATAGCTAAATCCCTGACCTACCAGGAAGGTCGGCGGAAATCAGCAGAAACCTGGCCGAAGCAGCGGATGCTAAGAGGGAAGCTGAAAGCAGGATCATGGAGCTGAAGGAGCGGCTGAAAGGGCTACACAGACAAGTCTACCCGACGTAAATTCTGTGAAGTGTTACTTTGCTTGTTGCTACTACGTTTCATGTTGTCTGTTACAAGAACGGGACCCTGAGTGGTGGGGAATACCGCGACTTTCGCGATCACCAAAATCTTTAATCTCAAACCATGGGTGATCTGACGGGAATGATGTTTTGCTTTTAATTTTTTGGCCCAAGGGGCATGATTAGGCCACCCATCATCGATAGCTCCTTCTTTCTTCGTCTTCGCCTACAAGTCAGTCCTGCACATATTCTGTTATTTACTCTGTTTATTTCTGTACTGCAAAAATAGTATGTCATCCACCGGACCACCATTGCATATAGAAGGTATACGCTATTCATATACTTATCGGGACAGCTATTTTTTACTCTATCATACCGTAGACCAAGTTCATCGTAGTACCCCCGCGGACATAACTAGAACGCAAATGGGAATCCCCTATCAGCGACCCTATCGTCTTGGACTTGTAAAGGATTATGGATCTCGTCACGAGTACTCAAGCCATACCCAACACCAGCAATCGCCAATAAACATTAAATTATGATTGCCACAATGTGTGGAAAGGAGGAAGATGCTTGACTATAACTGATGAACTTCAACGTAAAGTCGTTTGCTACATGAAGAAATGAAAAAGTTCTCAACTCGAGACTAGTAGAATGGAAGTACAGCTGCAGAATCCCATATAACTTTAAAAATTTATTCAGAATCAACAACGAACAAATAGCGCTTACGCATCAACTTTCTTCACGTGTTTTTTCGATTTTGGTTGCTGCGAACGAACAATTGCAGCAGCACGCCTTTGGGCAAGCTAAAATAACCAACAATATCAAACATCAAAGTAGTTGAACAAAAGTGGATATACGGAAAAAAATTTCGACAATAATATGGTTGGGGGCACCGCTATTTTACAACATTGAGCGCTAGAGCGCAGAGAAGGAGATGGCCGACTCTGCGAGACCAAATGAAGCATAAAAACGTTTTTCAGCCAAAAAACTTGGTTTTTTTTTACCTAAGCTTTAGGGGTGAAGAAGCACCGGGTGGATGGGTCCATCCCTTATTCAATCGTCTCACCCACCGTGGTACTCCTCAAAGCTCAGGGATATTGCTTTCGCAAGGAACCGTCTCTCGACGTAAGTAAAGTAAAGGCTACCCCTCTAAATACGATTAAGAGTTATAACTGCTGTAGGGCACCACCACCACTTCTTTCTGGTTATTAATATTGGGCTTTTTTCATATCTTTAGACATTATCCCGAAAATAAGCGCACAACAGCCCCCGAGTTCCATGTCGACTGCAAGATCCGTAACCCTCTGAAAGAGTGTAGATCCCATAAAGCGCTGATCTTCATTACCGTCGTCCCAAATGGAACTTTGTGACCTGTCTGCTCCTACTTTACAACCGAATGGTTTCCCAAAGATGAAGTACGACAGCACTTCCTATTAACTCAACTCACGAAAATTTGTTGAGAAAGAAACTTTTTTCTTAGAAACTAGTCGAAAAGGTTTTGAAAGAAAACTTCTGATAAAAGAACATGTTCAACCAAAGCTTCAACCCGACCTTATAATCAAGCAACTCAATAACGACGCAACAAAAAAGTACCTTGTAGTATGGAGTGAGACCTTGACTTTTTGCGATTGCCTTCACAGATTTTAAAATTTTGTCACGGTTACGAAGCGTGATGGTCCTGACGCTCATCGCTGGTCTTCCTACCTTACCTGAAAAGTACAGTCATAAGATTGCAGTAGAAAAAACAATACACGGATCTAACGGCACCCTCGAAATTCCAACAAAAACTAAAAACAGTGAAAAATTTAAATACAGACCACATAACGAAAATTTGGGTATAGGAAGAAAGATTTGTTCTTCACTAGAAGCCCGCCGCCCTAAAAAGTACTTGGAAAGGTTGCTGTTGGCGACAGGTCGATATTCCAATGTTGATGACTGATACCGCGTTTATAATTCTTCAGAACGCCTTTGAGCCTTGCCCTTGTTCCTGGGAGGAGTGCGATTCTATCGCCGAGATAACGATGTCACGCGGACAAATGTGGCGCGCAGCGCAAAGCTAAGCAAGAGTGAAGCAAAATTCCAATATATCAATGCCTAGCAACAGATAGCACTTCGTCTTGGACGCAGTTACATAGGGATTAGAAAATGAAGATCAACTTAAAAGGCACAGCTCACGATAACATTGAATTACCCAGATTATGACAAAAAATGAAAGGGAAGGTGGGAAATAGTGCGATTAGGGCAAACAGAGCGCGCGAATTGGTGTTTTCCGAGTGAAAAAGCTTAGAAAAACCTTCAAAAATGGGGCTGAACGAGAATGAGACCCGAAAAATGAAGTTACGAGCTATACCAGCTATACGAGCTATACGTGTGTCATTGCGTACATGTGGATTGTGGTGGGAATGGCCGACTTTAGTAAGCAAAAATGTACTCTAAAATTCATTCACTCATAAGCATAAATCAACAAAAACACTATTAACAGCAAAAATAGCCCCCCCCCCCCCTTCTCAACCCCTTAAGGGAGAAAACTAAATTAAGGACCGCAGTAGCAAACAGAATAACAGAAAATAATAGAATACCAGAAAAACGTCGTCTAATCATTCGGCGATCAGTTGATTGTGCGCAGACCGTGTGGGTCACGACGCAAATATTGCAATCTGTATCGCCTCGACACTCATCTAACACGACACGGGTCCATGGGCGTGGCATCCGGGCGATCCGGTAGTGGCCCTCCCACTATGCCCTAGCTGTTGAGTTTTTTTTGAACCGATGGCATCCTTCCAGTTACCCTTGGGAGCCACTGAGTATTCTTAGAGGGAGAACTCAGGGGCCATATTTATCGTGAAGTACCCTTTAGTATCAAAAGCGCACGGAACATGTCTGAGGAATGGGCTGAAGGATCAAAAGGAAAATGAGATTTTAAGTATCGGAAGGAAAACCAATCCTCTCACTTGAAGTCACACCACTGTGGTGTCGTTACATGATCATGACAAAAGCTGTAAATCCCAGTCGCAATGGGCGCCGACTCGCGAATGCGGCGTGATCCCATCACCTCGGCGATAGAATCGCAACACATTACTTTTTCCTACATCAATCAATAACAGCTTCTACACAAATTAATCACTTGTATGCGCGTAACACATCAGACCCTCTCTTACTTGCATACTTAACCCTATTAGGGTGGCTAAATGTCTCCTCACCACGTACTCTTGAAGCCTCCACTGGTTGGCTTATTTTGCAAACCTCGTTCCGACAATTCGACGAGGAAGCAAGAGAGATGTCAAAGATAAGTCCCGGTCTGGCCAAACGGCTGCGATATCAAAAAGAAAATCCGGCACATTATGCGCATACAAGTAATGAAACTCTTTCATAATGATTTTACGGAAAATTATTCAACATCTTAAGAAAAGCCTTTTTTGAAGTTTTCGGCAGAAACTTACCGAGCACCCTAATAGCACGCTTCCTTGTTCGTTAATAGTTCAAACAAAATACTTTGCAGTGTGAAAAAATGTCCGGAATATGTAAACCAAAAAAAGAAAACAAGGAGGCACTTTGAGAGCTGAGTCTTACGCGCTGAGTACTATAAAGCAATAAAAGTAAAAAGTATAATAAGTTGCATTTCAAAAAAGGTAAATTAAAAATTTACGGAAAAAGCGATAAAGGTAGACATTTTAAAAGCTTAAAGATTCGTCAAAGCAGCTCAAGTCTGCGGGGTCCTGATCGACAGCATTTGCAGACAAGAATTTCGCCGCCCAATTACGATACTATTTCGATACTTACTGGGTGAAAAATATCTTGGAGAACTGCAACAATCAATAACTTCGTGCAGTCCCCTAAACCACACCTATTATTAACTATCATGCTATTATTAGAGCATACTAGTCAAGTTTTTCACGACCGTTCTTGAATTAGAGAGCCTTTTTTTTCTGTAGTTTCTCAAATAAAATGCTAAATAAAGTGAAGAAATCACCTGGCACTTTCAACGACACGACAACTCCTTTGTCATCCTTCGCAGGAGCTATATCCATAGCTTTCTTGCTAATCAGCCCATTGAAACGGGGACTATTGATGCCACGAAGATTGAAAGGCTCAACAGAAAAATGCTTCTTGATCCCTTTCTGTCGTCGAAGAAAACAATTGTTCTTACGAATGATTTGCCAGGTTAAATCGGCAGACATATTTCCCTGTAACAATGTATTTACTTAAACATGCCATATATGTTGCAAATTAACAAACGCGAACAAAACAGTAACTTCTGCCTGAAAGTAATTCGCTCTCTCCTAGAAAGAAAGAAGGGGCATCCGTGCCATCAGTCCACTGCTAGTCGAGGAAAGAACGAAAGGAGCTAATACAGTGAAGGAACGATTGATAATTTTGTGAACCAGTGCTCAGAATTAATTCTTTCTGTTCATCATACTGGTCCACTTCGCTATTTATATTGACCACTGGTTCACAATTATCGATCGCTACATACACAACAATTTTTTCAAAACTACTCAATGCAGAAAG
This sequence comes from Haemonchus contortus, assembly GCA_000469685.2. Lineage (NCBI taxonomy): Eukaryota > Metazoa > Nematoda > Chromadorea > Rhabditida > Trichostrongylidae > Haemonchus > Haemonchus contortus. The sequence continues at coordinate 8,265,604 of LS997567.1, read as the reverse complement.
TTGCGAAAGGCCAGCTAAGAAGGCCTAAACAATTTCTTTCGTCACAAAAGCGAACGAAAGACTTATTTTATTTGGCCGAAACGGAAAATACACACATATATTTGATTGAAAACACGAATTTTAGGACAGTTATGAAGATCTGCGCCATCCTATAAGTAATCAAATCAGTTTTATAGCACTACGAACAAAAACTTCAACAAAACTAAAAAATAATGTCTACAGAGTGAAACACTGAATAATTAGAAGGTGAGGAGAGTCTGCAAACAACTAAAAATAACCGATTAAAATAGCAATAAGATGAACTATGCAAGCCACTCTTGAAGAACCTGATTATTATTATAATATTTGATCTAAATTTGATGAAATCACGAAAAAAAGTAAATTCACACCAGAAAAGTAAAGTAGTTCGAACGATCAGGCCGATATTTTGAGAAACCCAAAATTCGCGATTTCCCGACAATTGTGAAGGACGGCATAATAGGTGTCGTTCCGCACAGGACCACCAGTGAACCATGTTAAAGGGCAACGCTACTCACTAAGCCGAGCATAACGGACTTGTTAATTCTGTTCATCAGCTATTGAAACAGCAGATGGATTAAAAACAATGTACAGGATTCTGCCCTAGATTTCAAACGGAATATAATGACGAGTTAATTCCACGAGAAAATCTATCCTCATTACCGTAAAACAATATTGTCCTTGGAGCGCATTACCATCGCAACAGAGAGAGCAGCTGAAGCAGAAATATTATTTTATTTTATTTATCATATACGCCTTATAAGACAGCGTCGAGAAGGAAAACATCAACAACGACAGCAACACAGCACATTACGATAGAACAGCAAATTCTGAGAGCAGAAAGTGACAACTATGCTTTTAAAATATTTTACCAACTGCCCGTTTGAAGGAGCTCAGATAGCCTTGGATGCTAGAAGCCCTGCTGGTTTGCAAGTATGCAAGACCAGCCCTTACGGTGAAAAAGTTTCTTCTTATGGTTAGTTTGGGCCTAGAAAAGGACAATTTGAGCTAACTACCCCTTGTTTTGGAAAGAATCAATGAGTAGAAGTCCGAAAAATTGACCGCGGATTCGCCTGTCAGCAATTTGTGTATCATGTACAAGTCAAAGAGCTTGCGCCTAGACTGTAGTGAAGGAAGACTGAAATATTTTTTACTCACTATGGCCTTAGGAATTTCGGAAGACAGAAAACCTCCCCAGCGAACTAGAATTTTCCGAGTAAAATTGTTCTGAACCCTTTCTAGCAACGTAATGTTTTTCATTTTATTGGGGCAAAAAACGACGGTCCCGCTTTCCACTAGTGAACGGACATAGGACTTATATGCACGAACAAGAACATTTGTATCCTTTGTAGTGAGTGCCTTAAAGATCTAGATCGCCTTACGGTATAGAGCAATACGCTGGGTATGGCTAGATTAGAAATCAACACGTTTGGCTCGAGTAAGCTAATGAAAAAGACCTCTACCAACACAGTTCTCAGAAGGTGGGACATGGAAGGAACCCAGCATGCATTCACCGTCACCCGCATCGACACAATCACAACACCACTGAAGCGTAGCAGCCTCAGCACCGAAGACAAGAAATTTCGCATGGAAGACAACATTCATTGTCCATTGACCCATCCATCAAAAAACTCCAACCAGCGGTTCTTCTTGGATGTGCCGACCTCCTTTCAGTTCTTGATGTTGGATTGAAGTCAGAATATACATTACCGTCTGGACTTAAACTGATTCCATCCAGATTAGGATATCTCATAACAGGACGAAACAGCGCACAAGTAACTAACCATGAGAAATCCCTGTCCGGACTGTCCAAAAGACAAACACACAAGAAGAACTGCCGTCTCAGCAGGAAGCACAGCAAGCATGGGAACAATTCTGTGAATTTGAGAGAAATGGAACCCACGAATTCACGGGTCCTGCATCAGAAGAGCGACGACTAACGAATGGTTTAGACCCAATATTTCAAGGAATGGTTGCTTCGCGCAGAAGCTCTCAAGTAACACAGGAGTCACTACCTTCAGAGGTTGTGGCTCCCAAGACAGGACCAATGAAGAAGAACGGAAAGGTGCCAAATGTTAAGGAACCTGCCAAAAATTAGAAGAAGGCCCAAAAGGAGCCAACCAAGAAGAAGGCTGAGCCAAACAGTATCATGCTTCAAGGTCCCGCAGCTGAAATAAAGCATGACAAAGAACCTCAAAAACGTAGAGCTCCCATGAAATACGAACCTGAAAACGACGAGAAGAATTCGCAGGGTGGACGAAGGCCACCTGCAAAGAAAGAATTTTACGGGCAGGAAAAGAAGAAGCCGCGCATGGAACAAAGGCCTTCGGAGTCCAGAGTGAAAAGAGAGGATTGCAACAGTGAGACTTCTGCCTCAGAAGAACTTCGAGAAAATGCCAAAGGAGCTAAGAGTATTCCTACAGCTGAACCATCGGAAGAAGCTGAACAAAATGTACAGCCAAGCTCAATCTGCAAGAAAAGTGATTCATGGGCAAATATGAAGCAAGAAGAAACAAAGAATCGGCCTCCAGCAAAGAAAATGCCAGCGAGATGAAAGAGGATAAGAAAAACGCGAAATCCTCCTGAACAGGACGACGAGATATGGGAAAATTTCGGAAATACTAGCGATGAAGGTGGATCGGAGAACGCTCCTGAGCCACCCACTAAAAAACTGAAGAAGAAGAAGAAAGTCATCAAATCCAAAAACATTAAATCTAAGCCTCTGAAGAGAGCTGAGCCGGATTTTGGCGATGCCGTACGACGAAGTGATCAAAATGCGGTTCGCAAAAGTTATGTGATAAAAGATGATGATGACGACCAGAAATCCTCGAGCTCTTTATCTGCATCAGAAAACGAAAGCGAAGTTCCTTTTTCAGTAGAGGCTTCATCGGAAGAGCCGGACTCCGAAACTGAAGCTTCTTCAGTTGACGAAGATACAGACGAATCACCAATCGTCGACAACAGCAGGAGGCGGGAGAACTCACAAGTAAGGCACAGTTGCCGTTACAGCCCCAGGCCACGACGAACTGACACGATCAGAGTGAAATTCAACCAGAGAAATTGCCAGACAACGCAATGGAACAGGAATACATCACCAACCTGGGGGCGGCTCAATTCACAACAAAACTGAATAATGAATCGGAGAATTTCAGCGGTCTACGTCAGCAACACAGCCCGCCGCGGAGTATAGAGAATCCTCTATTATCAACCCACATTGAGCCAAGTTGATGTCTATGAACGAGAAAAATTAACCACCGAAACAATTATAAAAGTGATCCAATTGTTATTGTTTGTGTTGGCCTATAAAGGGCCATGCACTCGCAATAAATACTTCTTCCTACTCTCTTCCGACGTCCAGCGGCTACACAGGAATCACTACAGCTGGCCTTCACCTAAAATGTCCTAGGAGTGTGTTTTGACTTGATGTTTTGTTAACTGCTGTTATATCGCCGCAGTACACGATGCGAAAGTCTCACAAGGTCGGCGATTTATGGACAAAACTTTAGTCTCGGACGGGAAATGAACCCATGCTTGTGCTTTACTGGCACCGTGCTCTACCCCTTACACTACCGAGACCCCGTTTGCCCTCGCCTTCTTAATGGTTTATATGCTATAGCTTATCAGCACTCACACAGCGTCAGCATTCACAAGAATCAAGTCAAAACAAGTTATATCACGTAAAGCTTACAGCTTGTCGGTGCTATGCTGATATTGGCCGACCCGCTCAACACGCCGAACGTGTGAGTGCTGATAAGCTATGGCATATACAGTGCGTTTCATAATTATAAGGTCACCCTCAATTTTGCACTTTCAGAAAAAGTAATCATTAAGGATTTTTTCTAGCATCATGAACAGATTCCCCAGCACGAATAACCTAGGTATCCGTTTCTTAGCCGCTGCTGCATTCTTCTGAACCTTTTTAGAACAGTTTATCGGTTTTTGCACCGTTTCATAATTATAAGGTCACCCCGAGAAAGTGAACAATTATTGACGAAAGAGAGGAAATTTCCTGTTTGAAGATACTTGTAAAGGTAAGCATGTGTAGCAAAAGCACTTCTAAACCTGACTGTCAACATGGCTCGTGGTCATCTGCTTTCCTCTGATGAGAAGGCTCATCATGAAGGTGGGCTCCGTACTCGAGCCATTTCCAGGCAAATAGAGAGATCCCCTTGGTCTATTCGGAGATTTCTAGAGAGTCCTCATGTCGTTAGATATAGCACCGACTGTGGACACCCATGAAAGATTACTACCCGTGACGAGCGGAAAATTCTGAGGATTGTTTCTAACAGTACGTCCTCCTTGAACCAGATCCGATCGGAATTAAACCTCTCTGTGTTGAAAACTACAGTCTGGAGAGCAGTGAGAAGATGCGAGAACATCACCAGGCAAGCAATGGAGAAGGTGCCACGAATCACCGATCGTCACAAAGAGGCTCGACTCGGATTTGCAAAGATGAACCTAGGGAGAGATTGGGCAAAGGTTGATCTGCATCGAAATCTCATCATAGAGCTGAATAATTCCTACTCAGGTCGTCTTTTTGGATGAAAAGAAATTCAACCTGACGGAAACAAGCGGTACTAACGCGACTCGAGGAAGGAACCAGTCTACTTCAGCCGTCGCAGTTTCGGTGGAGGAAGTTATGGTGTGGGGTGCATTCTGCAATGATGTCGTGTTGGATCTACCTGTCGTGAGCTGCAGTATGTATTGCAAGATTACCAGAACGTCTTGGAGCATCATCTAGTACCCTTTCTATGCCATCGCCGTCATCTAAACTATGTCTTGTAACAAGAAAACTCTTCCATTCATGTGAGCCGTGCAGCGGATGAGTGGCTGCAATGCCAATAAATAAGGGTCCTACCATGGCCAGCCTGCAGTCCCGACCTCAGTCGGATGGAACATATCTGGGACATGATATTCAGACAGGTTTATGCGAATAACTGTCAGTTCCAGAGCACAGAAGAGCTGAACCGGGCGATCATCGAAGCATAGAGAGCAATCGATGAGGAACTTTTCAAAACTCAGTTTCTAGTATGCCAGGCAGGCTCTTTGATATTGCTTTTAAACAAGGAGGAGCCATAGATTCTTAACTGTTGTACATATGCGATTAACATTGATGAATCATTTACTTTCTCAGGGTGACCTTATAATTATGAAACGGTGCAAAAGCCGACACTATCTTAAAAAAAATCGTAAAAAATTTGAGGTGAAGGATATTGCGGCCAAAATTTGAGTACGGAATTACATTGTAACGAGGAATCTTCCTGTGTTTGCCAAAAAATTCCATTCCGGCTGCTTTCTCCAGAACCGCAAAAATCTGGGGTGACCTTATAATTATGAAACGCACTGTAAGCCATTAAGAAGGCGACGGCAAGCGCGGTCTCGGTAGTATAAGGGATAGAGCACGGCGACCGTTAAGAACAAGTACGGGTTGGAGTTCCGTCCGAGACTGAAGTTTTGTCCATGAATCGCCAACCTGGTGAGACTGTCCTAAGAGCTTTGCTAATCACAATCACGCTCAAGCTACGACCTCCACGATGATCTCAAACCCTAACCTGTGGCTGTTCTCCCAACAAAGGCTATCAGCGCTCAATAAAAATAGAAACTTCGACTTTACGACTCTTTGGGTTCGAGACATATCTACTGGACTCGATCCCGCTAGCTCGTCCGTACCCTCTTCTGGCCCATCACTCAGTGAGATAACGAACACGGCATGTTTCTTCTACAAGAACACATAGCAGATTGGTTTTGCGAACGTATAGAAAATCAAGTTACTTCCACCTCTTTGTTGCTTGGCCGTTCCAGCCATATCTCATAGCTTCTCATTACTTTCTGTCCCAATTTCGTGTATATCCTCTACGAGACAGTGGTGGAATACTTTGTGGGGAAAAGCTGGTAATGAGAAATCAAAAATGCACATCGAAGTGGCAGTTATTCATTAACTAGTATCGAAGAAGGCAAAGTTTACGATAAAATGTTGTCTGATAAATCTTCTCAGGGTGAGTCTGTGGTTCTGTCATTTGTAGCTCGGTCAGGTCGGGAACCCGTATATATAAGGCATGATAATGGTCCAGATTAATCGGCTATATGTCACATTCAGAGGTGGACGGCGTTGTAAAGGCTGCCACCTTTCAAGATGGAAAATTTAATTAACTAGATGTGAACTATAACGAAAATAGAAGGCTATTTTGAACCTTTTAGGCATATTGTAGCTAGCTCTTTACGCAACAGCAACGACTTAATTCCTGTCCGAATACCCTTTCCATGCCGTTTTCGTCACGTGAACTCGCACAACCCTCTTAATAGGTTTTCTTCTTCGTGCTGAACTTTCTTGCTTCTAGAAAGGCTACCTCAAAATCATTGTGAATTGTGCCTACAAATGTGAGGAACAATCACTCAATTGAGACACACTTCAAGTTGAAAACCAACAAAAGCGCTAGATGGCGGCTGGCTATCATAGTAATTTGCGGTACCTGTATTTTTCATTGAAGATGATCCGAAGGTTTTTTCGACTGAAAGTTATTGATGCAATGTTAAATGCCGTGTTAGCGTTAGGGCATGATGTCCTTTTAATTGGACGTAACTCGTCCGTCCCATAAAACGTTTTACACCACACGTAAGGTCATGTTCTTCTACACATGATAAACTTGGCTCTCAGTCTCTTTTTTGGCCTTGCTATCTCTGAGCTTTACCCGATCATGTTCTATAGGAGCGTTCCTCTGGGTCCTTGAGTTCAGATTTTTCTGCGAGCCTTCGGCATTTAATGCCTTCCGTAGTTCCCAGAATTGTTGGGCGCAGCGATCTTCATCATTCGTTTTCACCTGTACTTGCATATAATCAGTTTTATGATAGTAGATGATGCACGTTTCATCAAAACCAGTCAAAAAGGCAGTGTCCCAAATTTATGGGCTCTCATTCATTGCAATGTACTTGGAGGTTCTAAGTTTAGAACCACAATTGTCACTTCAAAGTATAAGGCGTTATAGTGTCTCAGAGATTAGTCGGCTGTATGCTTCATACAGAGGTGGACGCACACGAATATTGACGGCGAACAAAGCGGGTATGGGTACATTCACCCAGAACTGGATGCACGCGGCAAGTCGCGCGGCGAAATTCGTGGCTATTTAAAAGACTTTCGCGCCTATCTTTGGGGCCCAAATTTGAAGTAAATTCTATTATTACGATCATCTGACCATACTAAGGTACTCTACTTCAAGTTTGGGCCCCAATGGTAGGTGCCAAAGTCGTCCTAAACGCCACGAATCTTGCCGCGCCATTTGCCGCGCCCATCCAGTTCTGGGTGAATGTTCCGTCCCCCGAACAAAGCACGCCCCATATGCACGCTTGATTACATTTTGTGCAACAACAGGCTACAATCATTATGCGACGGGTCCAAAATCTCTCGAACTCATGTATGCTGCACGCAGTATCCCTCTTCCATTACTTCCCTGCCGTTCTTCAGTCTTGCTTCCAAGGGGCCTAAACTGAGAGGCAACTGGCAGATTCCCTCATAATAAGAGACCAGACGATGAAGTCAAGTGGGTTCAGATGTGGAGAGCAGGGTGGCCGTTCTGTAATACTAACGAAGTCGGGAAGTCGCTGTCGGATGGACCGCAGCTGGACGAATAAACGAGTCTGTTCGAGGAACCTTTTTTATAGCAGTCGGATCGACTTGTCGAGGCCGGGCTCTCCTCCTTTTTGTGTTAAAATTGGCTCCCCGCATACTTTCCATATTCAGAGGCTTCGGTAAATGCGAACGGGAATTACTCATTCGTGGCCAATCACACAAAAACCCGACTCACTTCGTGCGTGCACCGCCCGCTAAGAGAGCAAATTTGGTAGTCCCCCCACCCTGTGCCCCTGTGGGGTGGAGTTCGTCGCCATAAGTGCTCCCATTTCCGCACATGCCAAGCCCACTTTTCGCGTAGTCTAGTCTTACCACCCATCATAAGTGTCCTGCCTCCTGTACTCTTGCCGAAGTTGAAAGCTCTAGGTCCACGGGAACAGAAGGTATGAATTTCCGATCACACACACATACACACACATACGCACACACGCATACACACGCATACATACATAACACATACACACATATTAGGATAAAAAATGAAAGTGAAGAAGAAAGGAGTTATATAAATATAAGTATAAATATATGTATATATTTGGATAAGTAGTGGTCTTTCGGAACAAGCTACACGCTTTCACACAAAAAATGCATCGCCAATGTTAAAGATCGCTGCGCTCTACAGCTCGATCATGGTGCACGTCAAATACCGTGTATGAAGAGTCTCCAAGAGAAGACCTTCAGGCAGTATGACCCCATTTCGAGACTATTCTTCAAAGGCACATTTCACAATAAAAATGGTTTCTGAGCTCCTCCCCTAGGAATACCCAGTGGCTCCCAAGGGTAACAGGAAGGACGCTGTCGAGTCCTAACTCAACAGCTAGGGCATAGTTGGAGCCCCTTCACCGGATCGCCCAGACTTCCCATCCCTCGATCGATGTCACGTCAGACGAGTGGCGAGGCAATACAAATTGCAATATTCGTTCTGATCAGCTGATCGCCGAGTGATGAGACTATGGTTTTCCCCCATTCCTTCAATCTCTGTTATTTTTTTTCGCTAATGCGATCCTTATTCTAGTTTTTTACCTCAAGAGACCAAAAAAGAGAGCTATTTGTGCTGTTACTAGGATTTTTTTTTGTTACAAAGGTGTTTTTGTATAGCCTCGACCAACATGATATAATATAACTCTTTGTTCGGCCAACGTTTCGGCATTGTCGCCTTCGTCAGGACCTGGAAGCCAAAAAGTATTTGAGATTCATCAATATCGAACAATATTTCAGGCTTCAGTTAATTCAAGTATAACCTACAGATATCTGAAAGGGACTCGTAAACCATAACCGGGAACCCACATTGAAAATAGAGAGGATGGCATGTGGACCACCTTTCAAACTGCCTGTTTGAACGTTTCCGCAGTGGGAGGCCTCCGGGTGACCTGACCCACGATTTGAAGCCGGCGGCAATCGTAGCCCACACAGGTCGAGGAACGGGGCAAGCTCATTTGTTATGGCCAGGCATTCGTCTTTACGGTCAATTCTGGGGTCTTTTGCGCCTCATCGCAGATCCGAAGTCTCGTGCGCGGAGGTCGTGGGCTCGCGCATCAAAATCCTGACTGAAGCTTCAAACTCCACGTCTTCGTGGCATTGCCTACGATGGTCTCCGAAGGAGGTTTCAGGCCTTGATTGATTCAGACCAGCTAGGTGTTCCTTGATCCTATATAATAAAGGCATACTTTATTGAGAAAATTCCCAATTCACAGTTGGTACGCGACTTTGTAATAGAACACGTAACTCCATTCTGACAGTCATATGTGACACCGTAACATGCGCGAGTATGGCTTTATTTATTATTTTCACGTTCTACTCGTACGACAGCGTAATATGCATTGTTACAATGGACTAACGAATTGCTTAGCACTGAATACTGTGACTCTTGTGAACGAGTGAAATAAGCCAAGCTCATTTGTGATTGAGAAACACTTATGAAGACTGAAATTCTGAAAAAATTGTCGCTGTCAAGTTGAGAACACAGGTCGGCATTGATAAATCTGTAATTTTCTGATGCCCAGTTTTCTGTGGTGTGCTAAGTCAAAGTCTGCAGATAGATGGTCCTACTGCTCTTTATGAAATGTTTCAATGGTTCCTTGTGCAACTTGACTCAGTCTGTAGTTTGGTGTCTTGCAATCCCCTTTTGACCAGATATTTCTTCAGTAAAATCGCGTTAGGATCTCACATACTCCTTCGAAGAGTTGAAGCGTATTTACTAGCGATTTATATTTCGAGTCCAGTGAGCTCTCATTTTCTTACGCTATCCCAATTTCACGCTTTCTGTACGATGTCGATTCTTATCTCAGTCGCATGAAGAGGTGTGAAGGAATGTGTCATCGTGGTAACTGGTCAAAACGAGGTCGGCGCATATGCGGCAGTTATGGCCGAAACGGCAAGTCAAAGGTATAGTTCATAATAAAATTGCTTTCTGAGAACTTTCATTAGATGAATCTGTGACCCTCAAAGATAGCGCTAGGGGCCTCATAACCGGCTTATTGTTAGTCGACGTACACACCCAAAGCGGGAGAGTTTTCACGGTGCGCTATAGAGCCTGTAGGTTGCACCATTCGCACCGGGACCTATACCTTGCACGCAAGCAACATATTGCGGCCAGCTGTACGCAATGGCGCGCTCATTCGAACAACTAGTCTATATACCCTTCCCTTGCAACTTTTGTCGTCACTTTCTCGTCCAATCCCTGATTTTACTACCGTTTCAGGTCTTATGACTCTTTGAATGCGCTGTTTTTCGCGTTTTCTTCGCTATGTTTTCACTTTAATCGACTGTTATTTCTATTACTCGTTTAAAACTAGGTAGCCCACAATTATCGTAAACTGTATTTTTAGATTCTTGGAACAGATGCATTCTACTTTCGACAGATAGACCGCTATCGTAACCCATTACCCAAATGGACAGACTTTTATATTTTTGGTATCTATTCATATTTGCTTGCAGCTTTCAAAGAGATATAAGGATGAGCCGATTTCTAAGATCACATCAGAGATCACATCAAAATTTTGACCATACCCACATCATAGCAAAACTGTTGAAGCAAAATGATGGGATCCACAGATTCACTTGGTGCATAAGCTCTTAGAAAACCGAATATAATTCACTCAAATCCACACAGAAACACATTAATTATCAGAGAATGGGCTTATTTATGAACCTCCACTGCTTTTCCGTTGAGTACTTTCGCTTTTCTCGGTACCTGCCCAAAGAGGTGCACCCAATGCTTGTGAAATGCGATCACCACGGTAGAAGTCGTATCGTTCGTCTAGCGGTCGGCTCAGACCAACTTCACTGAAAAGAGCGAAAAAGACTCTGCTGGTAACCAGTAACACTCCTTCTATATTAGGTGTTCACGAGAATTTCGCGTAACCGTGGTGCCTACGGAAACATGAGGTGTACATTTGGATCATAATTGTCGGGCTTTGGGGTCCGGGAACTTCTCCCCTAACACGGCGTCGCACACGCCGCACCCGCCGCCTATAACAGGATTGCGATGGAAGATTGGAGCGCGCAATTTGTAAGATAGGGAGTCCTTTGATTGTTTGAATTGGCTGGCCGCTCTTTTCAATTCCAATGCGGTCTTGATCGTCGTTTATATAGGAGGGACATTTTGAATAATCAAGTCTAATAAACACGAAAACTAAAAAGAAACAAAAGAAAAAACGATAAAATCTAATGAAAAAGCAAGCCAGTCAAGGAAAAATATAGCGTCCTATCGATTGGCGGGAGGCGGGGTGAGTACGGTAATTGCAGTGACATTTGCCGCATGCCACAAGGGAGAATGCCGCGATAGGGGAGAAGTTCCGTTACCCCAGGCTTTGTGAACAGATGTCCCAAGGGAAGTTATAGTAAAAGAGCAGGCGACTGTCAGCTATCAATGCTCCTAACCTGTGCTCAATGACGTAATATTTCCTGGCATTTTGCCCCTACGAGCATTACATGGGAAAGCCACTTCAGCAGCGGCCCTGCCTACACGTACGTCACTGGCATGTTTTTCGGTGAAGTTACGGGACTACAGGTCCGGGAATCTACCTATTGTAGTCCATCTATACTAGTGAACCATTATAATACCAATTTGCTGTGCATCGTTTTTATAACAGCCAAAAAGGCTCTCATTCATTTTGTTTTTTTATTTTATGATTTCTTCTCTTCTCCTGGTTTCTCTTGCCACCTTTTATCCTTCAGTTTTTTTACACTTCAAATATATTTTATACACGATACTTTATTGTTGTCATGACAGATAACAAGTGAGATGGGAGTACATAGCATTCATTGGCAAATCTCTTAGCAATCAAAACAAACTTATGAATCACGTTTTCGTTCGGTACAAACACCCGATACAGTCGTAGAGACAAGAAGGGCGTGGCCTACTCAAGACAAACTGTGATTGGTCACTACTGGAGACCACCAATCACCCACAAGCCACGCGATTAACTAACACCTTGTCTAGATCGAGTGTTCATGCTGAATGAGATTTGAGGGAAAACAAATGAAGTAACGGTGTACTAAGTGTTGAACAACGACTCTTTGAAAGGCTATCCAATTCTTATATCCATTATTGTTTGCTGTTTATTTTTTTTCTGGATAACTTCTTCAGTCCCATCGTTGAATAATCAAACCTACATATACTGCATTTAGGAATTTAGTAATTGAAATTTCTGTGAGTAGCTGCTTCCTTCGCAATGGACGCAGCCGAAACAACAGACTCTCGAGAACCACTGAAAGTTTCGGAATCTGAAGATCCCATCGAATGAACAGGGTCACATGGATCCTCCTCAGCTACAGGGGCTCTTCGTCCAGCCCCGAATCGAACAAGAAACTGTCTTCGCATTTCCTCCTCGATATCGCTCCTCTCATCACGTCTTCCACCGGTCATCATTTGAACAGGGAGGCTCGCTCTGTGTTGCATGATATGCTGAGCTCTCAGAGACGTCTGCTCTGGAGAACCACCTCGTGGTGCTTCGGACATGTTCTGTGGGACGACCATTTCCATTCGGGCGATTTGTTCAAGTGGTTCTTGTGACAATTCGTTCTCATTTTCTTTCAGTGCAGCCGTTGGGAGGTTGCCATAAGTCGCTAACCCCATAAGGTTATCTCCTCTGAGCTCCCTCCCTGGGAAGAACAGTGGAGAATCACCAGGTGAGTACATCTCTTCAACAGGATAGACAACGTGTGGAAACGAGTGGGGCTCTTCGTCATCGTCGCTTTCCTCTTCCTCAAAATATCCACTTGCTGAACGAGGAAGATCACGAGTTTCCACTGGTAGGGGGGCTTGCATGTGTGGATAGTACTGCGGATACGGTCCATCATACAGTTCAGTAGCTTGTACGCCAGTGGAACGCATTTCAGCTGATCGCTCTTGGCGATGCATGGGGAAACTACGATTTTCATCCATGATGCTGAGCTGTGAACTATCAGATCCTCTTCTTTCAATTTCATGGCTATCTACTTCTGTAACTGATGGATATCCACCAGCATAAATATGGTTCCTCTCTATGCCATCCTCAGGCATCACAGTGGGTCGTAGAAGAGCCTCAGCCATTGTGACATTGTGGGGGCTGTATGGATTACTCATAAGTTCACTTTCAAACTCACTCTGATGTGTGTATGTGAAACGGCGGTGTCGACTGAGTGGACGTTTGCTCAACTCGTCATCGCTCATCAAAGCCACATCCTCATCGCTTGACGACATCTCATTCCGTTCAATTTCATGTAGCTGAACACGATCGCTGAATGTGACGCTCTTATGCGAAGCGAAAGATATCCGCGACGATTCGCTGATATTGGAATCTCTACGATTATCAGCAGACGCCATGCTTCGACTTTTGTGTCTTGGGCGTTTTTGATGTTCCACGATATCCAAGGCCACCGAGCTACTATGTGATGTCTCTGGCCGACTTGACTGTGAAGTTTCTTGCTTTGCAGGGGGATCGGGAGAATGCAATGGGCTGCCAGATTTTTCTTGTCGACTTGAGTTAGCTTTTGAACGAATAGTGGGAGATGAACGGCGACTTGTATCTCCTGAAGTGACAATCTTCTTGTCAGTAACACCACTTTTTCTGTCGGGAGATGAGTCTGCTGATCCTAGTCTCTGCTCACTGCTTTTGCCCAGATCGGGTGAGCCGCTTTGCTGGATCTGACCTTGATCTGTCGAACTTGGTCTTTGGGCTATTGCGTTCCCGTCTTTTGGTGATTCCACTGACTTCTTTGGCTGATTCGGAGCCACTGCCATTTCTAAGGCCTTTGATATAGCTTTTTCTGTATTGTCATCGGTGATCGAGATGGTGAAAGCAGCCATCTTTTTGGAGGTATCCGTGTCCACCTTGTTTGAACTACTATCACTAATGGCACTAAAATCATTTTCAGACACAGGGCTAGTGCCCGATTCATTAGTTTGAGGTCGATCTGCTGGAGGCCGAAGTTTATCGCCAGATACGGTAGGCTTCAAGCGGTTAGCTATAGCTTTCTTCAGCAGCGAATTTGTCGCTACGCCACTGCCCTGCGTTCTCATGTCTCTCCATGTCCGTGTTCGTGTCGCATCGTTCAGCGACCCTGGAACCCACAAAATGCAAACTATTCTAACTTCAAATACTGTTCGTTTAATCTAAGAGTATGTAAGTTCAAATTTCCATTTTCACCCAATCGAATTACTGTTTCATAACGAAAAGTTAGGATTGGCGCTAAACGAGAAACAAAGAAGGGGCTGAGGTAAAATTTTCGACAAAGGAGGCCCCTGAATTTCCTCACCCTTTGTGAAGCAGTGCTATGATGAGTGTGTTGGCGAGAAACAGAACTTTACCAGCGGTGAAAACCGTTGGTTGGAATTTAAATTTATCAGTTGTCTCGAGGGAAAGGGATAATTGACTAGTGCTTTAGAGAGAAATGTCAACCATCGAATTTGCTCCGCCCGTATGCTCTATTTACACAGGGCGTTAATCAATCCCATTTTGCTATACGCCCCCGCACTCAACATTCATTCGGAACCCTAGTGCGTGTTGAAAGCGTATGTGGCCTATACAATGACTTGCGGTCTCCAGCCAATGTACAAGTCAGTGTGTTTTCCCTCCCATACGAGTAAAGACCCACAGGGATGGTATGCTCGGTTGCGGGATTCGATCCAAGGGCCATGGTTTGTGATAATGGGCCAGTTGCCACTACACCACCTCCGTCGTCTTAGCCTACATACTGCTTACTACATTCAATACTATCATGATTCCACTGGAAATCTAGTTGAAACTACTTGAAAAAGCTGATCACCTGGATCCAACTGCATTGGAGTTGAATTCGCCTGCATATGGAGGGCCGCTGAGTGTTGTTGAGCTTCTCTGATACTGAAAATACATTTACGATGACATTTACTGCTTGAATTTTATTGACCAATCCAAGGGGACAACTACAGATTTAACAGGTTCAACTGATATCAATTTGTGGTTAGCGTTGGGCAATATCGTTACTTTAATTACCAAGGAATAAATATGCCGAGATGGGCATTAACCAGATTTGCTTCCAGGCATTACCTGTGCGGGAGCGGCGGACGGCCACTGGTGATTGTGGTGCTCGGGCCGGAAGCGCCCACTTGGTGCGAGTGATACATTTGAGGCTGATGCTGAAAACGTACAGAAACAAATCTATTGGGAACTGTTGCAAACCCTAAATTCTCTGTTCTTCTTGTGCAACTAAATATCGACAGGTATCGATCGAATCACTGATTGATTAACTGAGGTATTGCTGAATGCATGACACATCCATCATTGGCTTCAGTTGAGCAAGGAGCCCCTGAACCCCTTGCTAATCATCCTAGCATTCATGTTGTGTCTGATATCACCGATGATGCGTAGGTGACAATATTTTTCAAGAGAATGAATAGCCGACCGAAAAAGCCAACCTGAATCTCGTCAGTGACAGTGCATGCCTGTCGCTGCGCTATCCTCAACCCAATTTTTACCAAGTAATGATACTGATACGCTAATAACGTAAATTTGCGCACCTTTCATTCTCACCTGCTGTTTTCCCTCACTACCAACCATTCCTTGAACCCATTCCGGATACTTATACAAGCAGCATGATCGGATTTTCTTCGGGAGAGGAGGCGGCTCTTCACTGCAAATGAGTATTCATTGGAGAAAATAATCAAAGACATCTTCAAATTGTTAAACAGTATTAAGTACTCAGTACTACATCATCAACAAGATGATAACGTGAAACTATAGTTAAGTTTCGCAAGTGATATTAGAAATGGGGCACTGTAAATATTAGTTTTCCGCAGAACAGTTCATTATGAAAACCGAATCTACCTTCGCCAAAATCAAGCCCTCAAGCTCGGAGGTTTCTGTGAGCCTTATTCAGGCATGAAACAAATGACAGTGAAAAAAGTAGGGGTATGATATATAGTTTCATGTTAGGTTACGCGACACCTACATCCTCTCACCTGTGGGATGAACTTACTTGGAAGCACAGTTCATGATAACTTTGGGGTATTTATTGTTAGTTCAAGGCGCATTTGAAGATATACGAGGCTCCCAAAAATTTTGTAAAATCAGGGATCGGTCGAGAAAGTGACCGAGAAAGTGAGAGTGAGAATTCGTTCACCTTCGAGTGTGAACGTACGGAAAGGCTAAGCCTGTTTTGAAGTTCTTATCACGCCCTATCTAGGCTGTTTTTCGATCTTGCGAGCTCTTAAGGGTTACAGGTTTATCCCAAGGGAAAATCTCAATATCCACTATAGAGAACTGTGATCTTGGTTGGTTGGCTGCTGACCTTTCTGCCAGACTAGACACAGCTGAATCAATATATCGATCTTCAAATAAAGCATTAGCTCCTCCAGTTGCTCCTTCTTATTCGTCAGGTTCACTGTATTTAGCTAGCCCAACACAATGCACCACTATTTTATTCACCTACACCTCTTCCACTTGCATATTACTTTTCTACCTCTTACAGTGCCATAGCCTTAAACCCCTCTCACTTATCTTTCGGCACCTAAGAGCACTCTGAGTTTTTTTTTGCATCAAGACCTTTCGTTTTCAGAAACCTATTTGCAACTACACTTACCAGATTCAGATCCCACACAGCTGTGAACATACGTCACGGGCAGGCAAGAAAAACCCGAAGTTAGAAGTACTAATTTACGGAGCATAACACGTTACTTCACGTTCTATTGAATGTACACCGAAGAAGGTTTCTTCTGCTCTCACTCTCTGACTACATTCATAATCCCCCAACCGAACGCCGTCGAGCGAGCTGGCGAGCCGGCGTGCCAGCCGAGGTAGTGCTAGGAGGGGGTAGAGAGGCAGACGGGCGGTCGCGTCGCGCCCAAGCCCCTTCAAAGGGCTGAAAACAAAGAAAAACAAGATCAGAAACCATTTGCATAAGCTCTTTCGAAGGGCAGACGCAAATGGTCTTGGATCTTGTTTTTCTTTTTTTCAGCCCTTCGAAGGGGCTTGGGCGCGACGCGACCGCGTCGACCGCCCGTCTGCCTCCCTCCCCCCTCCTAGCACTACCTCGGCTGGCACGCCGGCTCGCCGGCCCTCAAGCGGACTATGAAAGCAGCCTCTGAGGGAACGAAGATCACGTAGTGAACGGGTATCAGGACTTAAAGGCACAGTCTACGATAAAAATGATATCTGAGATTCCCCCACAGGATGACTTAGGCCCCCGCGTATACCATAGCTAGCACTATTAGGTCGGAAAATGGGCTAGTTAGGGAATTATGAAGGCTCAAAGATTTGCCCGTGTGTATAATCGGACGAGTTCCACTGGCATTGTAGAGGCTGCACCGATCACAAGGGAACCCATGTAGGAAGTTCAAACAACTTGTCATGACCCTTAGCGACAATGAAAGGCAGTTCTGTACAGTTCTGGCTTGATGTAGTCAGCTCTTTGTGCAATTGCAATAACTGAAATCTCGTTCGAATACCCCTTCCATGTTATTTCCGTCATGGCAATCTCGTCCAACCTCTATTTTCCCTACTTTTGAGCATATTTTTTTCGAAATCATCGAATTCTCTCGCTTTCTCCACTACCGATGACTATTCCCAATCTATACTTCCGCTTCTCAAATAGAAACGGTTACCTCAGATTTATCGTGAACTGTGCCTTCAACTATGAAGCGAGAGCAGCATTGACACACCATTATATGGTTACATTTTCATTGTTATCATGCTTATGATCATACTGAATCACCTCCCAAATGTGTCTAATAAAGGAGCCAAACGTTATCAGGGCATTTTAGACCAGGTAAAAGGGTAGGGGTAGAAGAAATCATACGGTAGATGCTCTTGAACAGTGCGATTTTTTTTATTACTTTCTCAAGTTCGAAGAGGTCACCGACGTGGACCAAATGAGTAGGTAATAGGTTTACATGGCGGAAATATGTTCAGATACCCTGGCAGGTATGACAAAGACTGGCAGGACTTTGTAATTTCTACAGCATATGGTCTTGTGACTTAATTCTGAATTTTTACAGTTTTTTCTTTTCGTCTCATTATTTTGTAATGTACAATTGTATTAATACAGCTCTCTTAATCACTTCAATGAGGGAAAGATGATTTTTACAACAATTTCTTTAGAGCTTCTCCTACAGAACGCCACTTGGGACCGCTCGCTTCGGCAGGCAGACCTGGACACTAGAATTTAGAAGGCAGAACTCGTTGACAAGCCGATCTACGAACCCTTGTGCCATGTAAATGGTGAAAGGCAGTGTTATGATTTTTCGGAAGCAACGCAGACTCGCAAACTCGTCTGATTTGAAAAGTATGAGCGTGTCTGCGGTGCAGGGACGGCACCAGAGGGGGCAACTAGTTCAAAAGTCTCGAAATGTAATCAAGACATGCGTTGCCACTTCAAATACTGGCACATTGACAGGGTTCTCCTGCGGTTGATAAATGCGCCGGAGCGAAAAAGAATAGGTTTTTGTGCCGTGGAGGAGACAGGAGCATGGATTGCGGCTTCACAGCAGTTCTTGGCCACGAGCCCAGAGCTGTCATCAGTGTCGGAGTTATCGCTTATTAACGGTTCCTGGAATCGCTTTCCGAACACGCCTATGACCGGCATCCAGCTGGGGGTCCGGTATCTTCTCCCCGAACGCTGCGTCGCGCCAGCCGCACCCGCCGGGTATCGCAGAAATGCGATGGATGATTGGAGCGCGCAACTTGTGCGTCTGGAAATCCTTTATTTATTTGAATTCGCTGGCCGCTTCCTTCAGTTCCAGTGTGGTCTTGATCGTCGATAATATTGGAGGAGTCACTCCAAACAATATGGTCTAAGAAACATGAAAACGAAAAAGTAGCAGAAAAAGCGGTCAAAACTAATCAAATATGGAATGCAGTCAACGAAAAATATAATATTATGTCCTATCGATTGGCGGGGAGGCGGGCTGGGTACGGTAATTGCAGTTGGAAGCCGAGGGACAACCAAGAAAAGATTCGCCGCATGCTGCAAAGCGAACGTGGGAAATCGGGGAGAAGTTCCGTCACCCTTCAGCAGGTGCCTCTCCAAATTCTATTTCGCAGTCGTGCGGAAGGCTGTGGATGGGATTTCTGCGAGTTCAAGTGTAGGCTCATGTGTGCACCGAGAAAAAGTGTGAGTTCCATCTCTGCAAGTGATGAAGCGAGAACAATGCTTTGCAAAAATTTGCATAAATGTGATGTTTCTAGCGTCAGACCCAGGCCGACAGATCGTGTCATGGAAAAAGCCAATCACAGCAACTATATCCAAAGTCCTGAATAGAATCTGACTTTAAGCAGGGACGTCACCCGGAGAAGGTGTATTGAGTTCCCGCTCATGTTCTGTGGACGGTATGCGAGAACTACAGAAGAGTGATCAACCTCGGCCAATGAAGTTAGTTCGAATTTGTACTCTGAATGTGAAATCGCTAGGTGGAATGTTCCGAGAGAAAGCTGATTTTATAAAGGTAACACCAACGCCCTACGCTTAGGAGGCACGCTGGGAAGGAGCGAAAGCCACGTGAATTGGGGAATGTGTCGCTATTACAACACAAGACAAACCAATCGAAATGGTGTGAGCATAAGAGTACCGAAGTTCTCAACGACTCTTTCTTCGCTGTCGGAATACCGGTTGAATCATAGCTGTGAAGATAGGCAAAATAAAGAGGAGCCGTGAGCAATAATACCCGTGTACCCACTGTAAGCCGGCTGCTCCGATAGCGGAAAAGAGCAGTTCTATCTGAGCTTTGACGATTTCATCAGATCGGTCTCGGAAGGGGCTATCTCACTATGACAAGTGACCTAAATGGGTGCGTAGGCAGTGAACGGAGGTCCTAGAAAGGGCTAACTGAGGTAGAGGAATAGTATTCAGGAGGGGAGAGGGTCTTCTTTTCGTCCGCAGCTAACGACCTGCGCAGTCTGCAGTACTTTCTTTTCAAAAAAGTAACTTACAAGATACCAACAGCACTAGAGGGAAACAAATAGAAGCAAGCCATGTGCTTCTGAAGAGAAATCTCAGAATCTGCAGAAGACGTAGAAGATTCCTCTAGCTAGGTCTGACTAAACAGCACAGGCTTCTCCTAGCATTCATGAAGGTTTTCTAAGAAAACATTATTAAAAACGATGCGGAAAGCGGAAGCTGCATCGAGGGGAGAAAGATAACCTCGAGCGGAAGATACTCGAGGCAAGTCTCCCAAATTCCGAAACTGATTTGGCAGATCCGGAGCGACACCATGAAAGTCATTCTACGGTGTGCAAGGGAAAAGCTAGAAGAGACGAGAGATGGATTTCGAGGAGACAAGGAAGCCCGAATATGGTGCTATAAGTTAAAAGGAACAAGAAATCCGCCTACGAGCGCCGGCAAAAAACGAGAGGTGCAGTAGACCTAGTTGCCTGCATAGGTTGCCAATGCTGCCTCAGCAAAAGTACGAGAGGCTCGATGGCCGGGAATGATAGTGTTATCCGGGTAACGGAACTTCTCCCCTATTGCGGCATTCTCCCTTGCGGCATGCGGCAAACGTCACTGCAATTACCGTACTCCCGCCAATCGATAGGACGCGGAATTTTTCCTTGACTGGCTTGCTTTTTCATTGAATTTTATCGTTTTTTCTTCTGTTTCTTTTCAGTTTTCATGTTTATTAGACTTGATTAATTCAAATGACTCCTCCTATATAAACGACGATCAGAATCGCATTGGAACTGAAGAGAGCGGCCGGCCAGTTCAAATGTTTAAAGGACTCCCCACCACACAAATTGCGCGCTCCAATCTTCCATCGCAATCCTGCGATAGGCGGCGGGTGCGGCGTGTGCGACGCCGTGTTAGGGGAGAAGTTCCCGGACCCGTGTTATCCGGCTGGTCAACGCGCGGCATCGGGCTGCTCAAAACTTGTGACTATTCACGGTTGTGAAGGACAGCGACGATGCACAATTGAGAAAACCTGGTTAGGTCAGGCGAAGGGGGAAAGAATACTGTGATGGGATTCTAAGAGGCGAAACCCAACGAATTTCCCAGGTAGAATTCCTATCGCGTTTTGGATGTAGAATGAAATCCGTTTTGGGAAGGCAAGTGGCCCGGACGAAGTACCAATTGTGGCATGGGAGACGTCGAAAAATACTGGATTAGGTGGTTCACCCAATGCCTGAAGACTGGCCGCTGAGGGAAGGCCCAGATGTCTGAAAGAGCCATACTACAGTTTCCATACGCAAGCAGAAGAGGGAGCGTTGGAGGGTTTCAACTACCACGGGACCAGCAAGTGATTAACAAGAGTCGAGAAAAGTGCAGGTGCCGCTACATAGCCTTCTTGGAAATGGAAAGGCGTTCGACAGTCTTTAGAGGTTAGCCTCTGGGAGCGCTTCGAAAAATAACCGTTCCGGAACATCTGATCTCCATGAAGAAGGGCACGTAAAATAGGACTAGGACAAAACTGCGCACTCCTCACGGCCTAGCAAAAACAGTAGACGGTACAGTTAGGTTTTTCATAGACCAGCTTGGAGCCCGTTGGTCTCCCCACTAAGTGGACATCACGAAAGGACTCCTCAGTGGATTACTGAGGAAAATCCTCTATGCTGTGATACATTCTTATATAGAAAAGTAGTGAAGGGCTTCCAGACAAGCTGCCAAAGTGGCAGAAAATCCTGGCGGAAAATGGGAGCCGGTTGGAAGTGAACAAGACCAAGTTCCTCAGCTCCAGGGAGTACGTAGAGCAGATCGTGGATTGTGTGGAAGAAGCTATCGAGATAGCGTAGCTTCCCCGATATTTCGTGAGCGACATGGCAACTGATGATATGTGGACCAGGCTGTGAGAGCAGCATGGATGAAATGGAGAGATTCCAGTGGTACCCTCTGCGACTGAGGTTGTCTGGGACGCTGAAAGGAAACGTGTATCGGACAGTAATGAGATCCACGAAGCTTCCCTACAGTGAGTGTTGGCCCGTAGATGAAAGATCATGAAAAGTAACATCCCTTCGCTGAAATTAGGATAATTAGGTGGGCCTGCAGTTGAATCGGATCAGAGACGAAGACGTCAAGGCAGTGATGCAAACAGTGATACGAACACGTGCTTAGTAGGTCACACAGTCGTCTGAAAAAAAACGAGGCAATGGAAATCGAGGGTGTAAAGAAGCGACCACAAGAACCCCAAAGAAGAGGTGGCAAAGCATGATAGAAGGATCTTTAGAGCTACACTTGTGACAGAAGGTACCGTCAATGAAACAATCGGACTTGACAGATGGGAGCAGCCGACCCTACCACAGCAAGACTTATGCTGTGCTTGCACGTACTGATGTTGATTCACATGTGAGTGCGGCCTGCCTGGTTCAAATGGCGCTTGATGAGTAGGGTTTATTGCACCTGAGCGCCTTAGATCGAACGGGTGTGCCAACATGTACCACCATCTACGGTATGATATGCTAGTCAGCGGCCAAATCGAAGAACGCAACGGTGAATTGGGAACGAAACTATAAGGCCAATTTGCTAGGTCCACTCGTTTGAAGCCCGTTCGTAAGATAAGGTAACGTTTCGGAGTAGCCCCTTATGCTTATAAAATCGGTGTATGTAAGATCGGCCACTGCCTTGAGTCTTGTCCAAAAAAGACTTCTGAAGCTCTTTTTTGATACTTTGCGAGTTCGAAATTAGTTTGTCTTCAGGACAAGTATTCACCCAAGAAAAGTGGCGTCACATACCCGAAAAATGAAATCTTTTACCACGTTGGAGCAACCTTCAAGCAGGAGGAGAAGA
Source organism: Haemonchus contortus (assembly GCA_000469685.2). Classification (NCBI taxonomy): domain Eukaryota; kingdom Metazoa; phylum Nematoda; class Chromadorea; order Rhabditida; family Trichostrongylidae; genus Haemonchus; species Haemonchus contortus. Next base: position 8,242,791 of record LS997567.1, on the reverse strand, counting down.
ATAAGAAGAAGCTCGGAAGTACAACGTTTTTTTTTCAAATAGGCCTTTTTTTGATTTCAGTATTTTGACATAGCTCGTATAGCTTGTATGGAAGCACTTTCTATGCAATCCATTTGTGTGTCCATTGTTGTTGCTGTTGTTTGTTCTGGATGATTTTATTTTTAGGCTAATCTCCAGACCAACGTGATAGGGAACGGATTGCATAAGAATGAAGATGTCGCTAAACTATTTTTACTGGATTGCTTAAAACAGCAATCATTGAATCAATCCAATTCCTTACTCACGACCTCCTCCCAATGTACTATATATGTATAATATCAGACTTTTGACGCCTCTCCCATAAAAATCTTATGATTGAACATTAGAGCGACGCGATCCATGAACCCCACGGCACCAGGATATTTTGAAGTTGTTGATGTCGCATTGATTTCTGATAACTGATACGGCTGAAGTTGGAAAGAACGCTGTGGGAAGCCTCGAGAGGTCAGTCCGCACCTGATCTTCCGTCCTCAAATGAGGGTAAGCTGACTGTAATCAGACTGCGTAACACAATGGAAGAGAAAGGTAGCTTGAGGCATCTGGAGAGAAAGGAAGCTGAGATTAGGCAATGCTCGCTCGAGCAGAAAATGTATGGGTGAGCCAAAGTGAGTTTGGCAATTTCCCAGAGATTGTGCTTTAAAGGCACAGTTCACGACAGTTTTGTGATATCTATTTCAAGGTTAATAAGAGACAGAAAGGAGGTGTAATGGCGCAGAGTTGTATACGAAGAAAGAGCGAAAATCTACAGAGTTCAAGCAAGCTGAAGCTCCTGAAAGTAGGTAAGTAAGGGGTTGTACGAGATTACGATGGAGGGTGACATGAAGCGGTATTCAGACGAGATTTCAGTCGTGTGCCAATAGGTAAGCAAGCTGGCTACATTGGAAGTAATTGCCTTAAATGTCGAAATGGACCATGACTGCATGCCTTCAAAGTTTTATGGTCTCATGTTTTCATTCTCTGCTAGTGTTGCCACTTCGCTTTTATTTTTTTTTTGTTTGTATTGTTGTTACTCGTTTGTTATACTACATGTTGTTATTTTCTCTGACCGGTTGTTAGAACTTTTAACATACCTGCTCCACTATTACTGGTGCAGACTCTACAAGTCCGTTAAAATACCGGCTTTTCCGGGTATGGTATACAATAGAGGCAACCTTTTAGAACGTGCCAACCTTATTTAGGATATTTTCGATCCGATAGTGGCTCATGGGTATCCTGGAGGGCCACAGATTCATCCTATTGCACGATCTCAAAAATAATTGTGAACCAAGACATTCAACCTTGAAGTCCTTTAATGAAATGGATGGCAACGGTAATATGTGGGGGAGCACCTGCCATTTAGCAGAAACGATGTGAGACAGCATTTGTCCAAGTCAGAATGCTAATGCGGGGGTACGGGAAAATTGGTGCGATCGCACCTAATCAAGCTCGTCTCGCACGGGTGTGGTGCATCAAGAACGAAATGGTCGCGTCGCGGTGAGAGGGGCGTTGCGCGCGACGGAATGCAGCAGGATGCAGCAGTAGGTAAGAAATACAAGAACTAAAGTACTAATAGTAGAATTATGCATAAAATAATGATCGCATATCGATTGAGCTGTATGAAGAACGCTAGAGCTGTAATAACGGCGAATGAATGGTCCACGACAGCCGCGTGCGGCAAATGGATTACCCATAATCGTTCCTAACGCTCGTCTCCCACATTTCCGTGAGAATTCGTTCGCCTTCGAGTGTGAACGTACGAAAAGGCTAAGCCGGTTTTGAAGCTCTTATCACGCCCTATCTAGGCTGTTTTTCGATCTTGTGAGCTCTTAAGGGGTTACAGGTTTATCCCAAGGAAAAATCTCAATATCTACTATAGAGAAATGTGGTTTTGGTTGGTTGGCTGCTGACCTTTCTGCCAGACTAGACACAGAACCAATATATCGATCGTTTGAAGACAAGGTCTATTTGTACCACCCTTTTTCAGAACCTCGCATCCCTTTATTTAGAACTCGTCAGGAGTTCATTTACATTACATAGTTCACCCAAGTGCATGAAACATTATAAAACACCTCTGTATTGTGTTTGTCATCGCATGAGCATAACTTCTGACGTTTGTAATGTGAGTTCTATCACAACGTATTCATTCTTCAAACAAAGCATTATCTCCTCCAGTTGCTCCTTCTTATTCGTCAGGTTCACTGTACATATATAGCTAGCCCAACACAATGTACCACTATTTTATTCACCTACACCTCTTCCACCTGCATATTACTTTTCTACCTCCTACAGTGCCATAGCCTTAGACCCCTCTCACTTATCTTTCAGCACCTAAGAGCACTCTGAGTTTTTTTGCATCAAGACTTTTCGTTTTCAGAAACCTATTTGCAACTACACTTACTAGATTCAGATCCCACACAGCTGTGAACATATGTCGCGGGCAGGCAAGAAAAACCCGAAGTAAGAAGTACTAATTTACGGAGCATAACACGTTACTTCACGTTCTATTGAAAGTACACCGACCTTCTGCTCTCACTCTCTGACTATATTCATAATCCCCCAACCGAACACCGTCGAGCGAGCTGGCGAGCCGGCGTGCCAGCCGAGGTAGTCCAAGGGGGGGGGGGTAGAGAGGCAGACGGGCGGTCGCGTCGCGCCCAGGCCCCTTCAAAGGGCTGAAAGCAAAGAAAAACAAGATCAAAAACCATTTGCATAAGCCCCTTCGAAGGGCAGACGCGAATGGTTTTGGATCTTGTTTTGCTTTTTTTCAGCCCTTCGAAGGAGCTTGGGCGCGACGCGATCGCGTCGACAGCCCGTCTGCCTTCCTCCCCACTCCTAGCACTACCTCGGCTGGTACGCCGGCTCGCCGGCCCTTAGGCGGGCTATGAAAGCAGTCTCTGAAGGAACGAAGATTACGTAGTGAACGGGTATCAGTACGGGTAAACGCACAGTCCACGATAAAAATGATATCTGAGATTCCCCCACAGGACTTAGACCCCCGCGTATACCATAGCTGGCACTATTAGGTCGGAAAATGGCCTAGTTAGGGAATTATAAAGGCTCAAAGATTTGCCCGTGTGCATAATCGGACGAGTTCCACGGCATTGTAGAGGCTGCACCGATCACAAGGGAACCCATGTAGGAAGTTCAAACAACTTGTCATGACCCATAGCGACAGCGAAAGACAGTTCTGTACAGTTCTGGCTTGATGTAGTCAGCTCTTTGTGCAATTGCAACAACTGAAATCTCGTTCGAATACCCCTTCCATATTATTTCCGTCATGGCAATCTCGTCCAACCTCTATTTTCCCTACTTTTGAGCATATTTTTTTCGAAATCATCGAATTCTCTCGCTTTCTTCACTACCGATGACTATTCCCAATCTATACTTCCGCTTCTCGTATAGAAATGGTTACCTCAGATTTATCAGGCCTTCAACTATGAAGCGAGAGCAGCATTGACACACCATTATATGGTTACATTTTCATTGTTATCATGCTTATGATCTTACTGAATCACTTCCCAAATGTGTCTAATAAAGGAGCCAAACATTATTAGGGCATTCCAGACCAGGAAAAAGGGTAGGGGTAGAAGAAATTAGACGGTAGATGCTCTCGAATAGTGTGATTTTTTTATTACTTTCTCAAGTTCGAAGAGGTCCCCGACGTGGACCAAATGAGTAGGTATTAGGGTTACAGGGGCCGGGAACTTCTCCCCTAACTCGGCGTCGCACACGCCGCACCCGCCACCTATAGCGGAATTGCGATGGAAGATTGGAGTTATGTTAGTTAGGAGTTATTTCAATTAATCAAGTCTAATTAACATGAAAACTAAAAAGAAACAGAAGAAAAACGATCAAATCCAATGAAAAAGCAAGCCAATCAACGAAAAATATCGCGTCCTATTGATTGGCGGGAGGCGGGGTGAGTACGGTAATTGCAGTGACATTTGCCGCATGCCGCAAAGGAGAATGCCGCGATAGGGGAGAAGTCCCGTTACCCAGGGTTACATGGCGGAAATATGTTCAGATACCCTGGCAGGTATGACAGAGACTGGCAGGACTTTGTAATTTCTACAGCATATGGTCTTGTGACTTAATTCTGAATTTTTACAGTTTTTTCTTTTCGTCTCATTATTTTGTAATGTACAATTGTATTAATACAGCTCTCTTAATCACTTCAATGAGGGAAAAATGATTTTCACAACAGTTTTTTCAGAGCTTCTCCTACAGAATGCCACTTGGGACCGCCCGCTTCGGCAGGCTGAGTTAGACCTGGACACTAGAATTTAGAAGACAAAACTCGTTGACAAGCCGATCTCTGAACCCTTGTGCCATGTAAATGGTGAGAGGCAGTGTTATGATTTTTCGGAAGCAACGCAGACTCGCAAACTCGTCTGATTTGAAAAGTATGAGCGTGTCTGCGATGCAGGGACGGCACCAGAGGGCAACTAGTTCAAAAGTCTCGAAATGTAATCAAGACATGCGTTGCCACTTCAAATACTGGCCCATTTACAGGGTTCTCCAGCGGTTGACAAATGCGCCGGAGCGAAAAAGAATAGATTTTTGTGCCGTGGAGGAGACAGGAGACATGGATTGCGGCTTCACAGCAGTTCTTGGTCACAACATTAGAGCTGTCATCGGTGTCGGAGTTATCGCTTATGGACGGCTCCTGGAATTGCTCTTTGAACACGCCTATGACCAACTGATGTGGATTGTTGTTATTCTCAAGCACCAACCGTGTCACACTTATTCAGCAGGGAGCCCGGTACCTTCTCCCCGAACGCTGCGTCGCGCCAGCCGCACCCGCCGCCTATCGCAGAAATGCGATGGAAGATTGGAGCGCGCAACTTGTGAGTTCGGGAAACCTTTAATTATTTGTATTTGCTGGTCGCTCTTTTCAATTCGAATGCGGTCTTGATCGTCGATAATATTGGAGGAGTCACTCCGAACAATATGGTCTGAGAAATATAAAAACGAAAAAGAAGCAGAAAAACCAGTCAAAACTAATCGGACAAGGAATGCAGTCAACGAAAAATATTGCGTTCTATCGATTGGCGGGGAGGCGGCTGGATACGGTAATTGCGGCTGGAAGCCGAGGGATAACCACGAAAAGATTGCCGCATGCCGCAAAGCGAACATGGGAAATCGGGGAAAAGTTCCGTCACCCTTCAGCAGGTGCTTCTCCAAATTTTATTAGTCGGGCGCAAGGCTGTGGAAGGGATTTCTGCGAGTTCAAATGTAGGCTCATGTCTGCACCGAGAAAAAGTTCGAGTTCGATCTCTGCGAGTGATGAAACGAGAACAATGCTTTGCAGAAATTTGCATAAATGTGATGTTTCTGGCGTCAGACCCAGGCCGACAGATCGTGTCATGGAAAAAACCCAATCACAACAACTATATCCAATGTCCTGAATAAAATCTGACATTAAGCAGGGACGTCACCCGGAGAAGGTGTATTGAGTTCCCGCTCATGTTCTGTGGACGGTATGCGAGAACTACAGAAGAGTGGTCGACCTCGGCCAATGAAGTTAGTTCGAATTGGTACTCTGAATGTGAAATCGCTAAGTGGAATGTTCCGAGAGAAAGCTGATTCTATAAAGTTAGCACCTACGCCCTACGCTTAGGAGGCACGCTGGGAAGGAACGAAAGCCACGTGAATTGGGGAATGTTTCGCTATTACAGCACAGGACAAACCAATCGAAATGGTGTGACCATAGGAGTACCGAAGTTCTCAACGACTCTGTCTTCGCTGTCGGAGTACCGGTTGAATCATAGCTGTGAAGATAGGCAAAATAAAGAGGAGCCGTGAGCAATAATACCCGTGTACCCACTGTAAGCCGGCTGCTCCGATAGCGGAAAAGACCAGTTCTATCTGAGCTTTGACGATTTCATCAGATCGGTCTCGAAAGGGGCTATCTCACTATGGCAAGTGACCTGAATGGGTACGTAGGCAGTGAACGGAGGTCCTAGAAAGGGCTAGCTGAGGTAGAGGAATAGTATTCATGAGGGGAGAGGGTCTTTTTTTTCGTCAGCAGCTAACGACCTGTCCAGTCTGCAGTACTTTTTTTTCAAAAAAGTAACTCACAAGATACCAACAGCACTAGAGGGAAACGAATAGAAGCAAGCCATGTGCTTCTGAAGAGAAATCTCAGAATCTGCAGAAGACGTGGAAGATTCCTCTAGATAGGTCTGACCAAACAGCACAGGCTTCTCCTAGCATTCATAGAGGTTTTCTAAGGAAACATGAACAAAAACGATGCGAAAAGCGGAAGCTGCATCGAGGAAACAAAGATAACCTCGAGCGGAAGATACTCGAGGCTAGTCTCCCAAATACCGAAACTGATTTGGAAGATTTGGAGCGACACCATGAAAGTCATTCTACGATGTGCAAGGGAAAAGCTAGATGAGACGAGAGATGGATTTCAAGGAGACAAGGAAGCCCGAATATGGTGCTTTGAGTTAAAAGGAACAAGAAATCCGCCTACGAGTGCCGGCAAAAGAAGAGAGGTGCAGTAGACCTAGCTGCCTGCATAGGTTGTCAATGCTGCCTCAGCAAAAGTACGAGAAGCTCGATGGCCGGGAATGATAGTGTTTTCCGGCTGGTCAACGCGCGGCATCTTGCTGTTCAAAACTTGTGACTATTCACGGTTGTGAAGGACAGCGACGGTGCACAATTGAGAAAACCTGGAGAGGTCAGGCGATGGGGGAAAGAATACTGTAATGGGATTCTGAGAGACGAAATCCAACGAATTTCCCAGGTAGAGTTCCTATCGCGTTTTGGATGTAGAATGAAATCCGTTGAGCTATAGGGAAGATAATGGTTGGGAAGGCAACTGGCCCGGACGAAGTACCAATCGAGGCGTGAGAGACGCTCTGGAAAAACCGGATTAGGTGGTTCACCCAATTCCTGAAGACTGGCCACTGAAGGAAGGCCCAGATGTCTGAAGGAGCTATACTACAGTTTCCATACGCAAGCAGAAGTGGGACGCGTTTTAGGGTTTCAACTACCACGGGATCAGCAAGTGATGAACAAGAGTCGAGAAAAGTGTAGGTGCCGCTACATAGCCTTTTTCGATATGGAAAGGCGTTCGACAGTCTTTAGAGGTTAGCCTCTAGGAGCGCTTTGCGAAAAATATCCGTTCCGGAACACCTGATCTCCATGGAGAAGGGCACGTAAGATAGGTATAGGACAAAACTGCGCACTCCTCACGGCCTAGCAAAAACAGTAGACGGTACAGTTAGGTTCTCCATAGACCAGCTTGGAGCCCGTTGGCCTTCCTACTAAGTGGACATCACGAAAGGACTCTTCAGTGGACCATTGAGGACCATCCTCTATGCTATGATACATTCTTATATAGAAAAGTAGTGAAGGGCTTCCAGACAAGCTGCCGAAATGGCAGAAAGTTCTGGCGGAAAATGGGAGCCGGTTGAACGTGAACAAGACCAAGTTCCTCAGCTCCAGGGAGTGCGTAGAGCAGATCGTGGATTGTGTGGAAGAAGCTATCGAGATAGCGTAGCTTTTCCGATATTTCGTGAGCGACATGGCAATTGATGATATGTGGACCAGGCTGTAAGAGCAGTACGGATGAACTGGAGGGATTCCACAGGTACCCTCTGCGACTGACGGTTGTCTGGGACGCTGAAAGGAAACGTGTATCGGTAATGCAGTAATGAGATCCACGAAGCTCCCCTACAGTGAGTGTTGGCCCGTAGATGAAAGTTCATGAAAAATAACATCCCTTCGCTGAAATTAGGATAATTAGGTGGACCTGCAGTTGAATCGGATCAGAGACGAAGACGTCAAGGCAGTGATGCAAACAGTGATACGAACGCGTGCTTAGTAGGTCACAAAGTCGTCTGAAAAAACGAGGCAATGGAACTCGAGGGTGTAAAGAAGCGACCACGCGAACCCCAAAGAAGAGGTGGCAAAGCATGATAGAAGGATCTTCAGAGCTACACTTGTGGCAGAAGGTACCGTCAGTAAAACAATCGGACTTGACAGACGGGAGTAGCCGACCCTACCACAGCCAGACTTATGCTAGGTCCACTCGTTTGAAGCACATTTGTAAAATAAGGTAACGTTTCGGAGTAGCCCCTAATGCTTATGAAATCGGTGTATGTAAGATCGGCCACAGCCCTGAGTCTTGTCTAAGAACGGCTTCTGAAGCTCTTTTTTGATACTTTGCGAGCTTGATATTAGTTTGTCTTCAGGACAAGTATTCACCCAAGAAAAGTGGCGTCACACGTCACGTTACCCGAAAAATGAAGACTTTTACCAAGTTGGAGCAACATTCATGCAGGAGGAGAAGAAAGAGAAGAAGAAGCTCGGAAGTACAACGTTTTTTTTCGAATAGGTCTTTATTTGATTTCAGTATTTTGACATAGTTCGTATATTGTATGTAAGCACTTTCTATGCGATCCATTTACGTGTCCATTGTTGTTGTTGTTATTTGTTCTGGATGATTTTATTTTTAGGCTAATCTCCAGACCAACGTGTTAGGGAACGGATTGCATAAGAATGAAGATGTCGCTAAAGTATTTTTACTGGATTGCTTGAAACAGCAATCATTGATTCAATCCAATTCCTTACTCACGACCTCTTCCCAATGTACTATATATAATATCAGACTTTTGACGCCTCTCCAATAAAAATCTTATAATTGAACATTAGAGCGACGCGATCCGCGAACCCTACGGCACCAGGATATTTTGAAGTTGTTGATGTCGCATTGATTTCTGATAACTGATACGGCTGAAGTTGGAAAAAACGCTGTGGGAAGCCTCGAGAGGTCAGTCCCCACTTGATCTTCCGTCCTCAAATGAGGGTGAGCTGACTGTAATCAGACTGCGTAACGCAATGGAAGAGAAATGTATCTTGAGGCATCTGGAGAGAAAGGAAGCTGAGATTAGGCAATGCTCGCTCGAGCAGAAATTGTATGGGTGAGCCAAAGTGAGTTTGGCAATTTCCCAGACATTGTACTTTAAAGGAACAGTTCACGACAGTTTTGTGATATCTATTTCAAGGTAAATAAGAGACAGAAAAGAGATGTAATGGCGGAGGATTGTACACGAAGAAGAGCGAAAATCTACAGAGTTCAAGCAAGCTGAAACTCCTGAAAATAGGTAAGTAGGAGGTTGTACGAGATTACGATGGAGGGTGACATGAAGCGGTATTGGGACGAGATTTCAGTCGTGTGCAAATAGGTAAGGAAGCTGGCTACATTGGACGTAATTGCCTTAAATGTCGAAATGGAGCATGACTGCATGCCTTCAAAGTTTTATGGTCTCGTGTTTTCATTCTCTGCTAGCGTTGCCACTTCGCTTTTATTTTTTTTTTGCTTGTATTGTTGTTACTCGTTTGTTATACTACATGTTGTTATTTTCTCTGATCGGTTGTTAGAACTTTCAACAAACCTGCTCCACTATTAATGGTGCAGACTCTACAAGTCCGTTAAAACACAGGCTTTTCCGGGTATGGTATACAATAGAGGCAAGCTTTCAGAACGTGTCAACTTATTTAGGACATTTTCGATCCGATAGTGGCTCATGGGTATCCTGGAGGGCCACAGATCCATCCTATTGCACAATCTCAAAAATAATCGTGAACCAAGACATTCAACCTTAGAGTCCTTTAATGAAATGGATGGCAACGGTGATATGTGCGGGAGCGCCTGCCATTTAGCAGAAACGATGTGAGGCAGCATTGTTCCAAGTCAGAATGCTAATGCGGGGGTACGGGAAAATTGGTGCGATCGCACCTAATCAAGCTCGTTTCGCACGGGTGTGGTGCATTAGGAACGAAATGGTCGCGTCGCGGTGAGAGGGGCGTCGCGCGCGAAGGAATGTAGCAGGATGCAGCAGTAGGTAAGAAATACAAGAACAAACCTATTAATAGTAGAATAATGCATAAAATAATGATCGCATATCGATTGAGCTGTATGAAGAACGCTAGAGCTGTAATAACGGCGAATGAGTGGTCCGCGACAGCCGCGTGCGGCGAATCGATTACCCAAAATCGTTCCTAACGCCCGTCTCCCGTCTCGCACATAGGCGCGTAGCGACCTTGATCAGGTGCGAAGATTCCGCGGTAATTATGCTGCCCGCACTAGCTACTAATCGACTTGAAACTTGTCAATTGAAGAGGATAATGACAGATAAAAAAGAGGGATTTCTATCGAAAAATGAGTTTTTCTCAAAGAAAAATTCTAATGTCAGTTCCAACGGTTTTAAAAATTATTTCCATGCATGATAAATAAATTCAATATATTATATTTCTATTTTAAGTTCCTGGAAAAGGGAAAGGTCCATTCTTTTTTCGGGATTTCCGCTTATTGGCGAAATCAAACAACCTTTACAGCAGCGATGTAGTTCTCTATATTTGTTTAATATTGGGGCTGCTTTTCATTGAGAGCTCATTGAACGCCCTACGGCTTCGGGTCATTTCACAGTTTTTACGGGATGGGAGCAGCTCAAAGAGTTGAGAACAACTAATCTCACTAAGGCTTTCTATAGGTATACTACTCCCGAGATTCCGAGAAATCGAAGTTGTTCCAGGCGGTAACAAACTCTGGCTGTTGTCGATCATCCACCATCGACCAGTTTGATCGACGTTAGGAGGAGTTTGAACCATGAAGTGAAGGCTGCCCTTATATGTCTCAAAAAGTGAGGATTTCAGAAACCGGAGACGTACCTTCACTCAATAGACAACACAGAATTTCTCTGAGAATTCATTTTTAGAATCCAGAAGGAGTCAGGTACCAGCATAGTAGAAAAAGACCTACGGAGAATTGGAAAAGCGTGAATTTTTGAGAAGTTTCCTCCTACTTCAACGGCAAGTAACATTTTACATTTTCCTAGATTCGATGAGCTTCAACAGCAAGGAGCAACCCGACAGCAAATACGGGAGTTTTGTATAAGGATGTCCAGATTCGTATCAACTGAAATTTTCGGAGTTTTTACTTATAAATTTAGGGTCTTATTTTAGGTATTCTTATTCCTCAGGAATTGAACGGTTTTTTCTTATACCACAGAAACTTTAACCACAAAATATACTGAACTTATTTATTATTTTGGAAATAAAACCCTCAAAACCGTTGGAATTGATAATGGAATTTTTCCTTAAAAAAGCTCTTTTTTCGACAGAAATTCCACTCTTCTAAATTGTCATTATCCTCCTTAGTTGACAAGTTTCAACTGGATTAGTAGCGAGTGCAGGGGAGACGGGCGTTAGGAACGGTTTGGGTAATCGATTCGCCGCACGCGACTGTCGCGGACCACTCCATCGCCGTTATTACACCTCTAGCGTTCTTCATACAGCTCAATCGATATGTGATCATTATTTTATGCATATTCTACTATTAGTACTCTTGTTCTTGTATTTCTTACCTACTGCTGCATCCTGCTACATTCCTTCGCGCGCGACGCCCCTCTCACCGCGACGCGACCATTTCGTTCCTAACGCACCACACCCCCATTTCTAGAACGACTAACAAGGTATGCCGCCTTTTCAATTGTCAGAGCCATTCTTAGCTAGAGTTGTGCATTGAGCATTACTGCTTCGTGGTTTTCCAATAAACTGTACTTGTTGGCAAATAAAATATTGGCCATGCTGAGTGAAGTATGAGGGTGTGAAGCAGCACAGAAAGCCAACATATGATACATGCCAATGATTTTGTGCAGAGCACATAGCAACACAATGTTTATTTGCACAATGTTCATTTAAAAGGTGCTGTGAGATAAAAAAAAAGAAATGATTTGTGACTGTGTCGGTGTGATGACTTAACGCGATGTTAACACACGTGAGCCTTTGATGAGTGTGGAAGCATCGTCGACGGTACACAACTTTCACTGAAGCAAAAGAAAGTTCAAAGATAACAACTCAAAACAAAGTGAATCGTTATTCCCGTTAGAGCAAAGTAAAGCAAACAGAGGATGGCCTACGAAGTCTTGGTGGATATGAGCAAAAGGTGCTTCCGGAAGATGTTTTCTCTTAACCGTGCTTTGTCTGAGCCAGACTTACAATTGTGGCAAATAACGATTGTAAACAGAACTCATTCATATGTACGTCAGCTTCACAAGTCAAAAAGTTTCATTTCTGAAGATTTTTTGCAGGCTGCAACGCATAAAGCGTCAATACATATCACTGTACTTGTTTTTTGTCCCACTATTATGATTTTTAGCATTTGGTGAGTACGAGTTCAACTGGTGTTTCGACACGCCCACAAGCCCATACTGCACTTGCCATGCATTCGCGACCCTGCGCGACGTCGCTCGGTGCCTTATGTAACACCTTCTCAAAAGCCATTTAGGACACTCCAAACTAGCGCCGTTTGTCACACGCTCGGTTATCCTTTCCAACTAGATACCATATCCATGGGTGGCGAAGTAAAAATATGACCATTTCATTTTAGCGGACCGCTTGTACTTGTTACATTACGCGTTTCTGGAGAAGAATGTTTTCCTGATTGCTTTACTGATTGAATCATCACCTGCGTTTACATTTCAATCTACACTAGCTACGCAATGGGTTGTTGCAGTCATTCCATACAACGATGGATTTTTCCTATGAAAAGATCATGTTAAACAGCCATGGCTTCTGGAAAAAAGTAGAAAATAGTCTGGGCACAAGCTCCTACCGAGTCACGGATCGAATTCTCCGTTTCATGTGGGGCTCAAACCGATTCTTTGATGATCCCAGGTTATACCGGTTATATCCAACTTTGAGATACTCCCCTGCATGCCCGTTTCTGTTCCGTTTTTCATCTGTTCCTTTCCCTTCTTCTATTTCTTCATGTTTCTAGTTTAAATACTCGCAGTTGCAAATAAGCATTTCCATTGTACAAATTGATATACTACAAGAGAAGATATGCATTAGAATGTGCTAAAAAACTTACAATTTAGGAGCTGGTCGTTGTAAGAAAGCACTGAGCAAATCAATTGGGAACGGAAAGATTATGGTAGAATTCTTCTCTGCTCTGAAACAAAATCTAATTCACTAAGTAATAAGTTATGTCCTTAAAACACATCCTACAACCATTCCTAGTGGTATGCTATGCCTCCGAACAATAAAAAAAGAAGCTGAGCATCCTATCAGAAAAAAACGTGAAGCTGCAGGAATCCTTTGAAGGGAGACACTTAGATCTGCACCAAATTACGTGGTCATATACTTATAGGGATAGCCCTTCTATCTGCGCGCTGGCGTTTCGGTTCAAAGACGCTATCATGTGATAGAACGTGGGTGACACAACGGTATGTTGAAGCCACAGTTAACGTTAGAAATGATCGCTCAGATTTCTCCCTCGTATGAACCAGTGACCCCCAAGAATAGCACAAGAGACGCTGTCGGATCGAAATACGCTCTGGATTGGGCTAGTGAGAGCCCCAAAACCCGAAGGCGGACGAGTTTTCACGGCGTTTTAGGGGTCGTAGAGGTTACTACTCGCACGGGGACGCACACTTTGCACACGGGCAGCTTACTATTGCCAGCTGTACGCTACGAAACACACATTTGAACGCTGTTCCAAATACCATTCCCATGCATTTTTTGTCGTCACATTCTTGCCCAACGCCTTATTACACCACGTTTGAATCCTTATACTTCTCTGAATAAGGGATTTAACATTTTCTTTTCCACTTTCACACCATTCCCTACTATTAATTATGTTATTCGTCGAAAATTAGATACTCCAAATTGTCGTGGACTGTCCCTTTATGACAGCTGCCATCAAATGCCTTGCAAGTTAGCCATCACAAGAGAAGGGATAAAATGTGGGCGCGATCCGCTTACGGCGTCTCAGAATCGCTATTTGGTACACTGATATGCCATCACATTTTCCACGGGATATTGGCATCTTTTTAATGGAATTCTCTGTAAAAACTGTTATCGAAGCATTCGCTCTCAAGGCTACCTCAACCCTGCATACTACCCTCAAGACATCGAGTCAATGCGAGTAGAGCTATGGACTTACAGGATCAAAGGAGGCTGAATATATAAGAATAGTGATGACTTCTAGAGATCATAACTCGGGAAAGAGGTGACGAAAATGGACGCGGCAGGAATCGTTAGATACAGTAGAAAAAGCTCTTTCAAATATATTCCAACGAGTACACCTGTCCGTCTCCTGCGCTTGAGCGTTAGGAGAGAAAGTGACATGTCGGCGCAAAAATTCATGCCATACTGCTTCAAAGCATGAGCCACCCATCGGCCGAGCTTTCGCACATTGCCGATTGACCTCAATCCACGGATAACTGTAGACTGACTCCCCAAGGGTAACTGCCAGTTCACGAGTAGTTTGATACGAATCGACTTCCACCTGGTTCCGCAGCACCTCCAAATCCAACTCCATGAGCGTCCCGGTGAGCGTCTTGATTTTCGATGGAATGGTCGTCCGACGTGAACTTCGTGTGCCACTTGTGAATTGTGCATCTAGTAGGACCACCCTTCTTGTAAACTTCCTTAATACGTCTATCGATCTCAAAGGGTTCTTGGCCAGATAAAAAAAAGAAATAGGATGGTGTTGCGGAGGTAGAGTTGCGACGGCTTGAAATCATGAGGCATGGTTACAGGAAAGGAAACAGTTAGATGTGTTCGTTAGCATGGACTTCGAAGAGCTTTTCATACTCTATCTAACAATGCCATGCGCGTCCATTTTCGTCTCCTCTTTCCCGAGTTATAATCTCTAGAAGTCATCGCTATCATTTTCTCCCAGGACTTATGACTCAGCCTAATATATTCCAAGTCCTTCTTCGATAATTAGATAGGAATAGTAAAAGCGCTGTTATGAGGGGATCAGATGTTGTGATAGAAAGAAGAAAACTAACGAGATGCTATTAAGCGTTTGCAAATAGCGTAGTTGAAGAGCAGATGGCGACTCAGCGATAACTTCTGCTGCTTCCTTCAAGGCACGAGATGCTTTTTGTTCACCCTCGGCGACAATCACCTGAAAAATGTCAACTTTATAAAGAGCATTCAGCAACGTATCAAACTAGTCCTGTGGAAAAGTCTTAAGAGTAAATGTAAAATTAATTAACGATAACTGGTCGAGTTGTAAACCTGAATGAAAAGGTGAGTTGTGCTTCAGAACACTGGAAATCGTCATGGTAAAACAAGTCAAGGAAAGCAAGCAGCCGAGGGTATTTTGTACGGAATTCCTAGTACAATCCTTATTGGTGGGCTGTGGGGAGACGGGCGTTAGGAACGATTTTGTGTAATCGATTCGTCGCACGCGGCTGTCGCGCACCACTCATTCGCCGTTATTGGGGCTCTAGCGTTCCTCATACAGCTCAATCGATATGCGATCATTATTTTATGCATTATTCTACTATTAATAGGTTTGTTCTTGTATTTCTTACCTACTGCTGCATCCTGCTACATTCCTTCGCGCACGACGCCCCTTTCACCGCGACGCGACCATTTCGTTCCTAACGCACCACAACCGTGGGCTGTGGGGCTGCACCCGAGCAGAATGACTCCCTAACCAATGAAAACTACGTTGAGGTTGAGAAAGCTCCGCCCCCGGGATTAGGTTGCAGTTGCTCAGCAGAAAATATTAGTACTTCTATTCTCACAAGGATGGCGGATTGTGCGCAAAAATCGGTCCTTGACGAGACTCGAACCCACACTTAGCTTCCCGCTGAAAGCCTTTTTTCACGGACTGCAAATTTAACCATTGCCAATTGATTGATGTCAACTGACCACTCAAAAGTTTATGTTTCAGAGTAAGAAAAAGACCTTTGCTCTGGCTTCCCGAGCCGCTTCGGCTTCAGCTGCCATGGCTCGTTGCAGTTGAACTGGTAGGCGCACGTCTTTTACTTCGACTCGTTCCACTTTCACTCCCCAGGGTTCGGTAGCCTCATCTAGTGTCGTCTAAGAAGTGAAATGATCATACATGAACATAGCCACAATTAGAAAAGTCAACCGTAAGTTCGTGTTGGTCGTCCGTCCCTCTGACCTGGAGGGATCGGGCTCATGTGAGGCTACATTGTAGAATTTAGTGTAGTGCACCTGCATTTGATGTGAGATGGCTTCCCGATCGGAAAGCATTTCCGCCAAGGTTTTCGTTCCCAAAATATTTCTGAGTGTGGTCTGCGCTAGCAGTTTCGTTGAACGTGCCGCATCTTCCACATTTGTCACCTAAAGGGGTGTGGCATAGCAAATACTCAATAGAAAATCGATAATCGCTGTCGATACCGATATTGTCGCGTTTGATATGCGGAAGTATACAACAGCATCGACAGCAACAGTAACAGAGTCTTTTGACAATATCTGAAAATAAAAGTAAATCAAATTGATCATCAAAGAAATGTACGCAGCGCCAAAACTCGTACCTCTTGAGGTGGGACTTCGAAGGAAAGTACTCGAAGGTCAACTTTTCTATATGTATCAATACAGGGAACAATAAAAAATATGCCTGAAATGAGTTGCTGTAGAGCTGATTCATTACTATCCTCTTGACTTCCACTATAATATTAACCCATACATATAATGATAAAACATGATTTTTTTGGCTTCAACCAACCCCGCCAGAGTGATGCCCCCCCGAATTCGGCTTCATTTCAGGATCGTAGAGGCGCAGTGAGTGTCAGTGCCTTTATCCTCCTAGAAGAGTCGGGTACCAATTAACCGACCATGTAGGGAAGGAAAACATGACTTGAGCGGATATCGAGCCGGGGTTCTAACCCGTGACCATCCGTGTGATATTGCGTCACTTTCCACCACATCATCTTCACCCACCCTGTACATACATATAATTGGAGCAATTCGTTAGGCCAATCAGGTATTTAGAACCTACTACCCTGCCATCATCTTCTTTTGCTGGTCGGAATTTTTCATATCATGTTTTATCGGTCAATAATATTGATTCGGTTAGATGCTGGGAGCTATACAACTATTTGCTTCAGTAGTGGATAGGTCCGATCTATCTCAGAAAGGTTGCGGAAGAGAGGAATGATATTGGCATGAATAAAAGTAATATCTCTACAAAGAGTGAGGAAAATTCAAGAAAATTTCCCAAATAAATCAGAATACATGGAGTAGTTTCAGTAGTCTACTTTCTAGACGTTTCTGCAACTGCAGAAACAAAATTTCAAAAGTAAGCTGATCAACACCAGCAGCTCCGCTCTAATTAAATCACCCTGCTTCCACTAATTAGTTTACAAAGTGAGTATGTTTAGGGTTCCACAGCGGATATCCAACTTCAGTGTAATGGAACTAGATTAATGGATGTACATAAGTTTAAAAGAATCATCTAAATTGTAAAATCGAGCTCTTACCTGGGCCCTTGGCACCGCCCGGCATTAAACGTCCCAAACGGAATATGACTGCTCGCTCATATTCTTGTACAACCTGCAACAAGAAGCAGCACGTTAGTCATAGTATTTATTATTAAGAAAATCGAGCTCTTACCTGGGCCCTTGGCACCGCCCAGGTAAGAGCTCGATTTTTTGAAAGTAAATTATCAGTAATTATTTTTTTTTGTCATTAAGTACTTCCTCCCTTTTCCCCACCCCCTCACAAAGTTCAAAAATGTCCAAAGGATTTTAGTGTTAGTAGCGGCGAAAGGTATTTTTAATGAGTTGCATGGGCTTGGAGTTAATCAGACCCAGTCAGTGATTACTTGTTACTTTTGATGCTCAAACGTGCCTCGATGAGATGTTTGTATGTTTACATTTAAGGAAAACTGCTTTATTTCTGACTAACAGGAAGTAGTTGGTGTAATCGTTAGGCAAAGGCATTGTGTGTACCACTGTAATGCCTCATGTGACAATTCGTCAGAGACTGGCAACTACTAAAGGTCTGAAACTAGAAGCAAACAGTTTTGGATGGTAGTGCATCTTGAGTGAAATACGCCTGGAAACGTCCCATGACGGGATGACAGGTAATGGGCTACATACGTAGAACATCTGAGAGCTTTTGAGAACATCTGAGTACATCTTTTTTTCACTACACATTTGAACAATGTAGCTACTACATATAGTGCCGAATAAATAGCCTAGGATAAGCCATGCAGTGGTTTCCGCTTAGAGCCGTGGAATCTTTCAGAGGCATATTAGATTTAGACCAAGGCGCCCATGAGGATCAGATTGGGACATGGGTATTGCGGTACATGAGATGTGAACAGGAGTTAATTTACGATATATTTGCCGTTGTTACCTACAACGCTTGCTCAAAGGCACGGTTCACGATAAAAAAGTTATTGAGTTCTTACCTTATTAATACTCAGCGGCCCCCATGGGTTGTAGAAGGGACCCTCTCACTCCCCCAATCTCGACGTCCAGGGCATAGTGGCAGCCCCGTTGTTGCCGTAGTTCGCGTTCCCGCCCCTCGATCGGTGTCACGTTAGACGAGTGTCGAGACAATACAGATTGCTATTATTCGTTCTAGGACCCACGCACAATCAGCTAATCGCCGAGTGATGAGGCGATGTTTTTCTCCTATTCTTTTTTCCTCTGTTTTTCTTTTTGCTGCCGCGATCCCTTATTTAATTTCCCACTCCTAAAGGCTGAAAAAGGCTACTTTTGCTGTTACTAGGGTTTTTTTGTTTATTTATGCTTCTGAGTAAATGAATTTTGGCTTACCATTGTCTGCTATTCGCACCAGGACCCGCACGCGCGCAGTGAAACACGTTGTTTAGCTCGTCCGGACGCCCCACTCTTCTTCATTTTTCTGGTTTCTTTCTCGTCCAGCCCCCTTTTTAACGTTTTTTCGCAGCCTTTTTACACTTTGGGAACACCGATGCACGCAGTTTCTTCACCTCAGTCGCACTAGTTTCGATCTTGTCTTCCATTTTTCATCATAATCTGGATTACCCAAAATTGTCGTGAACGGTGGCTTCAAAGCCCCAACAGCAGCTCAAGATCCTTTCCCCAGAACTTCAAGGGTTGCAAGTTGGGAAACACTCAAATACAGAATTCCATGGAGAAATCATCGATGCTTCTCCTCTTCAACTTTCAGCGCACCAATCAAGCGATGTAAGGTGGTATTAGGCCAGGAAAATACCTCTGTTTGGACAGAACATAAGCATTTCTCAGCGAAATATTCCTCTGGTGATTCAGATTATGTTGACCCAGAGTCTCAGTCAGTTTCCGTGGTTGGTTAGCATAGACAGCAAACGTCAGCGTGGCACCACTTGATAAGAGCTCGAGGTGAAGCATGCTTGTGCAGGCTCACCAACAGTAGGGCAGGGGCGTGGTGCGTTAGGAACGAAATGGTCGCGTCGCGGCGAGAGGGGCGTCGCGCGCGAGGGAATGTAGCAGGACGCAGCAGTAGGTAAGAAATACAAGAACGAAAGTACTAACAGTAGAATTATGCATAAAATAATTATCGCATATCGATTGAGCTGTATGAAGAACGCTAGAGCCGTAATAACGGCGAATGAGTGGTCCGCGACAGCCGCGTGCGGCGAATCGATTACCCGAAATCGTTCCTAACGCCCGTCTCCCGTAGGGCAGCACTGCTTCGAAGGCTGCAATCTCTCCTGCAGGCAGCCCTGTCTCCTCCTTGTACATTCAAAAAAGAGAACGCAGCTTTCATTTCCAGTAACCATCCTTTGTAAAAGCGTTCTCAAGCCAAGAGAACATATCGAAGGCTGAATGCTACTTAGACAGTTGATCCTGCCTACTGTAGCGAAGTGAAGAGCCACCCAAACTGCGTGGACAATTCGGAAGCCGCGACTGCCGTATGAGATACCCCATGTGGTACAGATATTTCCCACATGGTGCCTTTCGGCTGTGCTTTCCGAGTTTCAAGGGTTTCCTTAGTGGTCCTGGGATCTTTATATCAACAAGGATCTTCTCTCTAGATTTAAAACATTCGGACCAGCGAGACACTTGGCAATCTTAAAAGTAGTTTACATCTTGGGAGGTCCCCTGGAACAATCCCTGACGCGACCTCTGAGTCCCAGCACATATAAAAGCGCCGTGAGGAACTTCGGGCTCAGCGTGCAGACAAACAGCTCCAGCCGGTTACAGGTCATCGCTTCTGTTTTACTTTCCTTTAGAATTCTCTTCTTGTAATTTGAAATGGTGGCCCACGAATCACAAATTAGTTTCGACTTACAGGCTCCGACGAAGGCGATATTGCCGAAACGTAAGGGGAGACGGGCGTTAGGAACGATTTTGGGTAATCGATTTGCCGCACGCGGCTGTCGCGGACCACTCATTCGCCGTTATTACAGCTCTAGCGTTCTTCAGCTCAATCGATATGCGATGATTATTTTATGCATAATTCTACTATTAGTACTTTTGTTCTTGTATTTTTTACCTACTGCTGCATCCTGCTACATTCCTTCGCGCGCGAGCCCCTCCCACCGCGACGCGACCATTTCGTTCCTAACGCACCACACCCAAACGTAAGCCGTGTGGATAAAGTGTTGTTTAAAAACCTCGAAACAACCTAAGACGAAATCTTAAAAAGCTTCAGGAGGTTATAGAAGGTAGATTGGTGGTAGAGGAATAGAGTTCTCGGACTGAACCATCATTGCTGTACACAAGGATGGGCTCTTTAATGACATACAAATGTCGCGTGTCATTTTGGTGCTTTCCACCATCCGCCCATGTACAGTGTTCCCAATATTTCGCGAGCATCGAGATAACCTGAGATTACGATAGTATCACGACACCTATGCACCAGATTGAGGACACAGTCCACGATCAATTTGGGTTATCTAGTTTTAGACGAATAATGAAATTGAGTTCTAATGGTGGTGATAATAACGGAGACCGTCGTCTGAGCTGATTTTGGGACTTTTATTCGCCTCATCTAGGCCAATTTTGGACCCCCCTTGTGCCATCCTTGGGAGTCGCATGTTCATTCTAGGTAGAAACCTCAGAACCATTTTCATTGTGAACCATGCTTTCAACGTTGCGAATGAGCAACTTTAGCGGTCCTCTTCATCAAGAAAGTTTTGAAGAAAGCCATTATTTTTAATTTCTCAGAAGCATAACACGATCAAAAGGTATGATAAAGAAAAGAATTTTTTCTGAGACACGTCTTTAGTTCTTTTGATCCTGCCATCTCATAATTCACCTTTATTGCACCGGTTCCCATAAGCCGCGTGCAATCCAGTGCCCCCGCTCTTGCAAAAGTTCAATAGTACTTACAATGGTTACGTGTTTTATTACGTTTAAATAGTACTAGTAATAAAACTGGAAAAAGTGCTCACCTTGATGCACATACATGCTGATATAGGTAATGTCACAAAAATTAGTAGGTATGAAAGTATTGTGAGGATCCAACCGCACACTCCAAACTCATTCTGGATGTTTGCTGAAATTCAACAGAATTTGTTATAAATGGCGTCAAATTTTTATGGACGAAAAAAAATTGAGCTGATTCCAGCTATCCCTACCTTTTTGTTCTCTTATTAGTTTCAAAGTCTAGACAGTTCTTAGGGGTAATCCCATTTAAGCTCGAATTCCCTATGAAAATCAGGTTTTGTAATTCTAAGTACATTCGCTTTCGGTGTCGTAATGGACTCAATAACTCAATAACGCTATGCGTATATTACAAGTTATAACTAAGTATGACATTCGCCCATGATTTATTTCAAACGCTAAGACACGAAAAAGCGAGTCAATTAACTGGTAATGATATTGCAATCGGCATATCCATATTTTTCGCTACGTATTACTGCTGACCAACTTGCCAGGAAATAGAATTTCAGTAAACTGAAATAGAAGACTTCTTCTCACCAAACTTAGTAGTTTTCCGCATCAAAATAAGGGATAGAGGAAGTTTATAGCCGTAATGCTATTTTTAAAAGGCTCTGAAGCCTCAATCAGGAGAATTGTTTGGGTTAAAGACCGAGCGGTTCCGGTTGAAATTCATAAACAATCAAAAAGAAATGGCAGTAAAGAAAACTTCTGAAATATAAGGACATCGGGTAGAATGTGAATTAGTAGAGTAGGGAGTAGCCCGTCTTCAATCCGACGTATGTATAAATCAAGTACACCATATGCTCCTAGTATCCTAGCGCTGTTCAGTACATTTTAAGTACAGAGTAGGAACAAACGAACTTTTCAAGTGCTATTGTAATACCTATGGCCGATAGTTAAGTTTTTCAGTGATTTTTCGACAGTCTATCGAAACTACACGGAGATTTAGACGCTCGATATGAGCTCATAATCGTAGCTAGTCAAATAAAAAACTTGGAAAGGGGGCTACTCCTAAAATGGACTAATTGCTATTGATGACTGGAATGCTTTCGTTAGGGGTACGAAGTGGGTCGCGCAGAGCCTTGGAGACCATTTGGCGCCGTTGGCGTAATGTCGGGCACAAACATAAGCAAGCTGCAGATGGTTGAACACGGATTTGTTCCCTATCTAAGCATTCTGCAGGACTTGAACTTCAAAATAAACCAGCACGAGAGGAAGTTGCTAATTCCAGGAGGATATCAAACTGGGTGCGGAGTTACAATGAATAATAAAAAGGGTCCTACCTACTATGGACGTCATGGAAAATGGAAGTAAACCATCAAGAATTTTCACAGAAAGGAAAGGGAGGGTTCGACGCCTATGAGTATTCTCAGAAACAAAAGTGAACTACACAATCCGTCGAGTAAGAGCAGTCCAGGCTTATACATGGTGATACCTTGGGGTTCTTCGTTTTCCTTTAACTTCTCGGATCCTCGTTCATCTTCAGCCTGGCTTTTCTTCTGATCATCAAGCCGATGATTCGACATAGCGGGACCTTTGGTCTGAGTTGAATGAATAAACTATGATTGAATAAGGAGCATGATAAACTGGTAAATTGTAAGTACCTCTTCCAAGTGTGCTAGTGTATTCATGGCCATCTTTTCAATTTCATCACTGGATGAACTGAGAAGGTCCTCGTCCTTACTGCTACTACTGGGAATCATAGCACCTTCTTGACCAGATACATGAGAACAAAGAGACGTTCTGGATGGAATATCAACAAGTCGTGTTTCAACTTTCGTCGAGCCAGACGACAGCGAGGCAATGGAGTTTCTGGCCGACATTGGGTCATAGAAATTGGTTCGAAAGGCTTTACGATGAAGGCTCGCTGTGTTAGTTATTGAAGAAGAGGTATAGAATGTCGTCGAGTTCGAGAATAGCCACCACTAATACGGCCCATGGATCGAAGACGACGAGGAAAAGTCATCTAATCAGCTATGAATGGATGCAGGACGGATAGATGAAGGAGGAGTTGGAGGCAGTGCGTGTTGCTATGTGGCCGTGGGGGTGGCGTGGCTGATGCCGATGGTGGATTGTCCCCGCAGTCATTGCAATCCCTTGTTCAAGTCAAAAATACATGAATTCACAATTAGAATGACAACACGACAGGGGATAACCGGCCGCGCTAAAACTTGGCCTCCACTGAAAGCAAAGAGAAGCACACTGACCGCAGTCACTGAAAAAAAGGTGAGGGAGGAAAAATCGTTCGACCCGTCACTCGAGTTGAATGTTGTCCGAAGTCAACACGAGTCCCACTCCACTACGGTTGTTGAGTTCCCGTCGACGCTTTTACTCAGAAAGTAAGTGTCCCGTCAAATTAAAAAAAAAGACATTCCAAGCGTGAACAGAGGAAATTTCACACAGCCGAGAACCCGTCGAACATAAGAGCCTATTGACTTTCGCACCTCATAGAGAGGTTCTTATCGACTCTACTGGAAATGCACCTGCCATCTGAACTAGATGATTTCCGAATGTCCAACTCAAACAAAACGCTTTCCAACATTTCTCGCTTTCTCCGTCTCTCTTCACTGTCATCAGTTTCAAAGTGGTGTTTAATGTAGTAGTTGAATATTCATAGCTAATATGAATGTGCTCGGAAGGGGACGACATGTTGGAGGAGCTATACGAATGCTGTCGAGGAAAAACAACATTCCTAAACGGTAATGAACTTGAATCTTCGTAAGCCAAGAATGACGATGATGAATAAGAATGTTTTGTCGAATACAATGTGCTTACTTGTTTTACCATTGCAGTAACGTGAAAGTTGTTTTGCTATGAAGAATTCGAGAGAAAAACTAGAATCTACACAAAGATTTCCAAAGAGTATTCCATCAGCATCGAAGGTAGCGAACCAAAAGTCTAGGTGCCAGGGAAGAAATGAAGACTTTCTGAGTAGTGAAACGCTTTCGTGTCCAATGCTTCAGGTCATTCAGGCTCTTGATAAGTAAGAACTTAATTTTTCAGTAGGTCCCAGACTATTTAAAGGAACCAAAGGGAAATAAGCAGTCTTATTTTGACATATTCGAGGTTGTCACCTCTCCGTCTTCTGCAGATTTAGATCCTAAACTGGTAAGATTCTAGGGTTACTGAAGAAGAAACGCAATTTACTGCCAAGTTATGAGAGTTGAGTTGACGTATTCACTGGAGATCCAAGCCCATGATTGATCTCTATCACCTGTTCTCTTACTAAAACTACTCAACTCAACTCTATTTCCTCCTTTTTTACTAAAACTAATACTTAAATTACTCGAATTGTAATGAGTCTATTACCATCTATCGTTCATGTGTACTTGTATCAGAGTCAAGGCGATCGACATTTAGTCAAGGTGACTACGTGATTCAACTATTACGTTCATGCATAATTACTGCGTATTTTTTCGCGGATTCGTCGTGGAACCGACCGAATGCCTATCAAATTGGAAGCAATGCTTGATTTGGATGAAGGCTACATTCTGGTGTAAATATATGAACAGGTTTTTGTTCAGAATTTTTACCTCTCTTCAAATAGAACTTGTTGAAAAAAAAAAGCAAAAACTATGCATCAACCTAAAGGTTACAAAAGAAATATTATACTTTTAGCGATGTAATAGGATAAATGGGAGACTAAAGAACACAATGCGGACATAACACACATAACTAGGAGGCTTAGTCAATGCAACACAGTCAGTAGTTGGACCATGGTGAGATCATGGAGAGTGGGCCACAGAATTGGAAGATTGGAGATTTTCAAAATTCGACTTACCACCATTACAAAGTTTCCCCATGGATTGAACTAACTAACTCTAACCAGTCGAGCTCAGTATAGAAAACACTCCAGAAACCAGCTTTTCTGCACGTACCCCTTCCACATTGTTGAACACACACGCTGGGTTAACCTAATAAAGGATATTAGACAGACAGGAAGTATTTCCTCTCAATCCCTTCAATTCCTTCAATTCCGGCTGGGACCGGAATTAACTTCATTTTCACTATTGAGTTATAGTAGTAGTTGTAGCAGTTGTTCAGGGTACTATTCAAATGCTCACTTTTTAATAGAAATCGGATCGAAGTCGCATAACTCGTCTGTTTTGAGACATTAGCATGAAATCACGTAATTTACTCACGAATATTATAGTAAAGAGGACAGTTCTGATCAAATTAAATTGCAGATGAAAGGAATTTCTCAGAAAGGCGGCCATCGCAGAAAATATTGGAAATAAGGAACTGGCTAAAGCCTCATTGAGCAGTGCAAATTAGTATAATGTAAGTACATACCGGAGCAAACTCAATAATACTTACGTCTTTTTGGTGTTTTGCCTTTCTTTGGGAAATATCGAAAATTTTCAGTCCTTATGAGGGGCGTTTCAACCACCATTCGCGGCACATTTATCTAGAAGCACTTTAAGACTCGACAACGGCGTACACGAACGATACGATGTGACACAGAATTCCGACTACTCGTCCAGAACTTAGTCATGAGCATATCGGGCCGATACGTGGTTAAAGGTTTCGTTTCTGGGAAATTTGAAGTCAATCATGTAGCTATACATAGATTGGAGTAATTAAAACTTCTTTTGACCTGATGTTCTTGATATAGTGCTAACTTGTTATCTCTTAAAATAGTTACATTCCTGTTTAAGAAATAATAAGCCTCAACAATGAGAAGTAATTATAAGTACAGGAGTAGTAATGAATGTCATAGGTGAGGTAAAACAGAGATTATTAAAAGTCAGTTTGAAGAGGTTATTAGGACCTTCCCACAATGACGGTCAGGAGTGAATTTATTTATCTATTTATTTATTTATTTGATAATACATCACAAAAATGCGACACGAGAAAATGAATAGAAAAATATAATTACCCGCAGATCCTGTTATTATGGCTCCCAAAAAAACGTCCCAGGTAGTGTCTTTTTTACCAAAAATCAGCGGCGACAAAGTAGTATTTTCAACCAAATCATCCACGTTAAGATCCCATCGATCCCTTTGTGGATACAACTCGCCCTCTCAATCAAATTCTGACGATGAGCACTTGTTGCGGATTTCGCGACTGTTTTTTGATCCTGCTTGCCCCCGCTTGAAATGGTCAAACATAAATATATATATATAGAATGATATTTTAAAATTTTTATAAAATTTTATTTCACTATGTAATTCACTGATCACCATGACTGAGGTCGTCTTGTGCGGTCGCGTTTCTGCCAGCTGTCGCGAGTGTTTTCTATTAACTGCATTTTTGATAGCATTTCCTCTTTGTTTTCTCAGAATTTATTTTGCGTTGTATATTTCTGATTTATACTTCGTTTTCACAGGTTCTGTTCGAGTTTTTGGGTTACTTTCTCTTCTATATTGTTTGAGTTGCCGATTAGCTGCTTGCTACTTGTAATCATTGACTCATTAGACTCAGTACTGGGTAGATCAAAGACCAAATAAGACGCTGTCAAAACAGCTGTGTGCTAAGGAGGCTCCGTTGAGCTGTTCTCAGGCCCTATCTAGCTAGAGTAGCAGAATAAGCACCGAGACAACTAGTCCAGAAGCAGAAAATTCCCATAACATATTGGCTATGGAATTTATTTAAAACGTTATGGAACTTAATCAGGATCCAGCTATTGAAAATATGCTTATCGCTCTCTCGGAGAAGATTCCTATACAGGGTGGCTGAAAAGTATAGGACGCCGCATTTGTAAGCGTAACTTCAAAGATAGAGAACAGAGACACAAATAAACTTAATGAGGAATAGAGTAGAACTACAAGATCATTTAGGACGGCAGGTGTTCAAAGTTCGTTCCTTTTGCTCTTACACAGGCCTTCAGACTCTCGATGACTGAATCGACCGTACGCCGCAGGTAGTCGACGTCGATATCGTCCCACGCCTTCTGAAGAGCCAACTTCTGAGCGTCAAACGTGCGATAGGAGCGTCCTGCGATTTCGCTCTCCAAGTACTCCCATACAGAGAAGTCCATTGAATTGAGATCTGGCGGAGAGGAAGGTCAGATGTCTTTACCTCAGTAACCGGGGGAAGGCGGGTCCAGTACAGCTTTTGTCGACTTCGAGGCATGAGGAGAGGCCCAATCTTGCTGATGGACGAGTGATCGCTTACGAAAGTGTTCAGTGACCCAGGGTAGCAGAGCGTCCATTAAAACTACCTTTTGGTGGAGCTCGGAGTTCATTTTTAACATTTCTGTCGATGAAGACCAAGGGTATTTTGCTTTCTGATGTCATCCCGGCCCAAACCATAACACTTTTGGAAGATAGCCTGCTGTGCACAAGACTACGTTCTGGGGACCTGGTGC
Organism: Haemonchus contortus; assembly: GCA_000469685.2. NCBI lineage: Eukaryota > Metazoa > Nematoda > Chromadorea > Rhabditida > Trichostrongylidae > Haemonchus > Haemonchus contortus. The sequence continues at coordinate 8,215,314 of LS997567.1, read as the reverse complement.
CAGCTTTTGACAACAACTTTTTCTGGTTTTGACGGATTGGATAGTGTTGTGCGGTGAAAATTTTCCCATCGGTCCAGATCACGTCAGAGATGCGGCGCGCACTGAGCTCTCGAAAAAGTTTTTTGCATTTTATCAGCCGACTTTGCTTGGATTGCTCCGAATGAAATTGTCCTCGACGGAGCCGATAATTGTTCAGCCTGAGGTCGCGTTTCGCAATTTTCTGGATGGTTTGACGGCTGATGTTGAGGTCAGAAGCAATCCGATTCATGTTGACTCCATGATTGCGGGTGATCCTCTTCCTGGTGATGTCACGAACCCTCGGTGTGTTCACTGTTCTCGGTCGTCCCCTTTTTGGCATCGCAGAGGCTCGTCCTCGATTCCTGAGAGCAGCGGCAACATTCCATACGGTTGGAGAGGGAACACCGAGTCGTTTCGCAATGTCGCAGCTCGTGAAACCTTCTCTGAGCAGCTTCTTGATAGTGGGTCGATGCGCAGAAACTTTCGTAGCGACTGTTCGGGCGAACGGTCATTCGAATGACTGATATGGATTCTTGTACAGAACCCAAGCTTTCTAAAAGTCCAACAAGATTCTGAAAATACCCATTGGCAGGGTGCCAGCAAGCGTCGAACGGCGCGTCCTATACTTTTCAGCCACCCTGTAGAATCCTCCGATCTCCTCGAAAACGATAAACGGATCCGTAGCATAGTCATCTCTGGTCTAAAGGAAGGGTGAGACGGTCTTCGTCCATCTACGCGTTAGAGGAACCTCGAGGATAAAGTTGCTCGAGTTCTCGATGCAGTAGATGTGGAGTGCCGTCCTATTGAAACATACCGCATGGGTAGGCTGAATCCCAAGCACCCTCGCCTGGTGAAAGTGGTGGCTGCCAAAGGTTTTCACACGTCGGGCTTCATGACTGAGGAGGAGAGGAAACGGGAATATGAGCTGCGTCAAGAAGTTCGTGAATGTAACAAGGGTAGCGGCATTCCCGAATGGATTGTCTACCATGGACAGCTCAAGCGCACAGCTGAATTACTGCATAAACGTACGGGAAACCACTAGTGTTGCACGGTAATTCTGTTCTAACTTGTCACTTGCTGGACGATCATAGTCTTTGTAATAAGTTGGACCATTCATCTCTTTGAATTCTATTCCAGCTACTTCATTTTGATAATACGGAATACAATTGCACATGAATGTATATTTTTAAAATGTTAATGCAATTGATGGACAATGAGTTTTGCCTACAAAGAAAAAGTAACAAGTAGATCTAACAAACCCTTTGTTTTAATTAAACATAGCTGACCAGTAAGGGGAGGAAGTGGTGTAGTGGCACGTACCCCACCATCTCACATGCATGGTCACGCGTTCGAATCCTGGATCGTTATCCTCGTTAACCATCCAGGTCTCCCACCCCTCCGAGGTCGATTAATTGGTACGAGGCCAGTCTGGGAGGCTAACTGCCTTGGTTTGAATATTGGTCGGCTATCGCAAGTCATTGTATGAACCACACACGCATTCAATTAGCCACTACTATCGTGTTTTGAAGTCAACTGCCTGGGCGCACCCTTCAGAAGGGCTTGATTTCCGATGGGAGGCTTTACCCTTTTTTCTTTCAATCAAAGTAAGCCCCATTAATTGCAGATACTGATGCTCAGGAGCTCCTTCCTGCTCCGGAACTGCTCCATTGATTGAAGGAAAAGGAAATCATCTGGCCGAATAAGAACGTCGCAAGTTGAGAGGTCTTAGACCTTTCAAGATGATTTTGGTTAAACCTTCAATATGTTCTGGGTGTTGTTCTCGCGATCGTGAAGTAGCAAAGTTGCTTTGACCACTTACTTCCATAATTTACCGAGTAAAGTGCAAAATAACAATTGTACATGCAAAAAAGCAATCAAGATTCCAATGCTGTTTCTCTCCAGACGAAAAAAGTAGAAGAAAGGTAGCTTCAAAAGGAAGTTTGAAAGCGTCATGAAAAGGAAATCTACGAAAAAAAAACTTGTGCAGATAGAGTCTGAAAAATTGCGAACTTTATGCAACTTTAGAATGTCACATCAAAGTCGCCTTGGCATCTGGCCATCAAAATTCAAATGCCATTCATTTTTTTCAAACATATTACCAACTTTCCATGTTGAAAACATGCCAATGGCTTCAAGCGAACTTATGCTCAGTACATAGCAACTAGAAGTTTTGCAAGCTCTATATACCTTGTTATGAACAAATATTTGATCGTAAGGGCGGAGATAGTGTAGTGGCAAGTGGCGAACTACATATATCACACGCACGGTCGCGGGCTCGAATCCCGATGGATATCTGCCTAGGCCAACCAAGCCTTCCATCCCTCCGGGGTCGGTCAATTGGTACTAGACTCGTCTGGGAGGATAAAAGCCCTGACTTGTACATCGGCTGGCCGACGCAAGCCATTGTATAGGGCACATACGCATTCAATACCCCACTACGATTGTTAATGGAAGTCGAATGCGGGGTGAATCCCTCAGACGGGATTGTCTAACGGGATTGTCTAACGCCAAAAGACGTTATCCTTATCCCTATTTCGATCGGACCACCTATCCTACTTTATCATTGTCGCAGACGTTATTGCAACAACACGTTACCATTTCGAAGGAATTCGAGTACATGGCTCAGTTCTCGCGAGCCATCCATCGCATTCGCAAAAAAATTTAAAAATTCATATTTCATTATAATCACTAGCAATATATATTCATTATGATATTAGCTAGAGATTTCTAAAATAAAGTTAATCGAAGAAGGGAGTTCAAAGGAAAAAAAAAACACCTAGTTGCAGTTCAGTCAATCTATTCTAACTTGTCCCTGAGGATGTCGAGCTGCGCGAGTGCCTAATAATTGCTTTAGTCATCTCCTCTCCAGAGTTCTTTTCCAGTGCAGACTATTTTTTTTGCAAAAGATCGTCGAGTCCAAAACTTTTTGCACCCTCGAAATATTCCACCATCAAAAACAGAAGCGAGAATCTACGACATCTTGTGCTGATTACTGGAGCACAGCCCGTCATAATTTTGGGATTAAGTGGTTCCAGAAGGTGATAGTTTAGAGTAATGTAAAAAAGGCGCGGAAAACGAGAATCGGCGTATTCAGAGAAATATTTACATAGCCTCAAAAAAGTAGTTAAATCAGGGGTTGGTGGGCAAAAAGATGAGCAAAAACGTTGAATGAAAGGGGTATTTGGACGAGTCGTCTGAACGTGTATGCCATTGCGCACAGCTGGCTACATTAGCGGATGGTGCAAAATCTACAGTCTCTGGAACGCCGTGGAAACTCGTCCGTCCTTGGGTGTGTACGGCGGCCTAGCCGGTTTTGGGGCCTCTTGCTACGTTCTACGTAAGCCGATTTTTGGCCCAACAGCAGCCGTTCTGGTATCCTCGGGTATAACAGCTTCATCTCAGGGAGAAATCTCAGGAAACATTATTATCGTAAACTGTGGCTATGAAGGATATGAGCCTGATCTGAAGCGAGTGAGTGAATCTAATATCTAGTGCATCAGTCCCAAAGATTTTACTACTTTACTACTACTTTACTGGTCTGTAATGTTTGCAAAGGCATTGCAAAACAAGTATCTTGGCTTTGCTCCAACTTTTCGTGCTAGAGTGGCGGAGGGCTTTTTCCGGGGGGGGGGGGGGGGACCTTCTTATTTTTATGAGCGTTCGGCCATCAACTACGAAGTAAAAACTCAATTAGTGAGCTGGCGCACTCAGCAACCAAACAGTAAGTCGAAAAGAGAAAAAGTCAAAACTATTCTTAAGCTATCAAAATATCGCTTCCAGGTGAACAGAATGTCGAGAAAAAAATCTCAGTGTAATTTCCATGGCCTACATATGTTTTAAGGCGGTCTAGTGCTAAAATCGCATAAAATGTATTGAAATACAGAAGCGTAGTAAAACAGGAACATGAGATTTGTACTAAGTTCCTAGAATCATCCATCCTCTCACCTAGTTTGCGTCATCGATACTCCTGTTGTATATTTTATGAAGAGGACAGCGCTGACTGCAACAAGGGCCATCAGATTGCAGCTATTTGTGCTTGAAATATAATATTTTGTCACAGTGTCAGGCCAAATTTCAACCTCGGCTCATGTCCAATTAGATTGGTCAATTAAAATGGCGATTAAATGGCGAAAAAAGCTCGAAAATCGGGGCTTATTGTTAGGAGGTATAAGGCTTCGAAACAGTGTATATGGCTTCAAGAAAGTAGTAAGCAAGGACGCTGTACAAAACATGTGTATCTAACCGTCTGAGTGCCTCCCACATAAGCGTACTATTCGTCGGCGTTCTAACGCTTCATTGTGAACGGTGCAGCCTTAATAAGGCCTATTACACGCCAACTTTTGAGTGTGTACGTCGGCCAAACTAGTTTGTAACCCTTATTACGTACCGTCCGAGCCGTTTTTCAACCCTTTAATGTCCCGCGTATTGACCTTGGAGGCCCCGGGTCTACCCTAAGAGCAATTTTCATGAATCATTTTTATCGTCAACGCTGTTGTCGAAAAATTTTCAAGGAATACAGGGAAATAAATCGGTCGTGAGCTCTAGCTACTGTTATCTCCGATCCAGTTTGTTGATTGCGAAAAAAGAATTACTGGAAATCATTTTGATTTTGTGTGAAGCTTGAGATCATAAAATATGATGTATCATGTAAGAATATAAACAAGACGAATCGTTCTTCTCGGAATAACGTGGGAACAGCGTAAATCGCATGGGTCGAATCCTTCAAACGGCATTGAAAACAGGTTTTTTTTTTGTGTGATTAGTCTAATTAGGGGGAAGGGATGAGGTAGTATAGTATGAAGTGGCGCACTGTCACAGACGCATGGTTCGGATTCGAACCTCGGTTCGATATCTGCAGAAGCCGATCAAGCCTCCTACCCCTATGAGACGGGTAATTGGTACCAAACCTTATACTAAACTTTATGTTGGAGTGAGGGAGGTGTAGATAGAGTCCCGCATTACAACTTGCATCGACTTTTAATTTGTGTGAGTTCACCACTATAGATTGCATTTGGGGGAGTACTGAGGAATTAAACGAAATCTGACACCGAACACTGAAAGACACTGTGCTGATAATATTGAGTTGCCCTTTTCCAATTGCAAAACGGAAATGTTCTCGGAGCTCAGTGGATCGGTCTCGAAAAAAGCGAGAAATTTGCCTCCTTCGTGAAAAACAAGCTTTTCCAAATCTAGATCTTCGTTGAAACTCGTCCACCTTTGGGTGCGGCATACAGCATATACAATCTTCTAGTCTCTATAACGCCCTATCTAGACCCTTTGCCGATCTGGCAGCGTCACATATAGTATACGAGAGGGCCATAGATTCATCCTAGGGGATATCTCGAAAAAAAATTTTATTGTTAAGTGTACTTCACGTCGTTTGAACTATAGGCTCAAAAGTTAACTGCGGCAATGACGATCTTTTTGTCAGCCTCACTTTCAGACCGCCCAACTTAAAAGAAAAATTCAAAAGCTGCGGCTTGCTCTCCATGTGTATTTTACTCTTGATGGGACAGTGTTTTTCTTATTATTTTTCAAGTCCGCACTTTGAGCATTTCCCACTGCGACAGCTGAAAATAGGAGCAGCCTTGTTTTCAAAAAGGAACTGGGTTGTGACTCGTCTTGGAATCGTAATTTGTAAGACTAATGTTGAAAAAAACCCATCCAACTCTCCCGAATTAACCAAATATACAGCAAATATTCGAACGCTGAGCGATTTTCGATACAATTTATACTTTTATGACGACTTTTATAGATGTTATAGAGTTAGTTGAGAGTAATTTGGGACACTCGTCGAGAGTTTGCTCCGTTATCCAGAACAGAAGATTATTCTAACATATCAAATATTATATCGAATAATATATATATATATATCCCGAATATTACCAACGTAGAGAAGTCATGGAACATTCTTGAGCTCCTTTTGAAGACCATCCTATTAGTTAAACAATAAATAAATCGATTTTTCTGAATAGAAGAAAGTCTTGAATGTCAAGGAGATTATTGGGACAGACAAATACGTAAGAGGCAGCAAGTGGAAGAGATTTGTGCCGTCGACGACGGCAATTTACAATCACTCATCTGGAACGATTCAAAAAGCAAGTACCTAAGGCATCTCAACGGCCACTTTAGCTGACCGAATGAGTAAGTGCCCCCTTTAATCATTGTTGTCCTATAGAGCTCATCTCTTCAACCCTTAAGACTTCTTCAGGCTAACTGGATAGTGAAAAACTTAGAGCTTTCAAGATTTCCTCTTCATAGAGCCAGGAACAAGCCAAAAACTACCTGGGCTCACCCAACTATGTGTCCCCTTCCCCCACCTACGCCTCAGGAAGTTCTAGTACCCCAGTAAACCACTTAACGGTATCGATTGACAAGATACCAACTTGTTTACTTTGACTATCGCTGCCACAAGGTGAGGACGACAACTCGGAAAAATTATGTTTCCACTGCCAATCTGGGATTGGAATGAATCCACAGGGTTCACAGAGTAGGACGAAATAACTAGTTACAACGAGCGAGTCACATACATCTTTCACACTCGTTCTGGGACATTGGTTGAATCCATTATAATTTAAGTGATTTTGCTTCTCTAAATTGACAATGGTAGTCTATACGATGGATTTCTGAAGGCGCACGGCGATTATATATTGTATATTTGTAGTTCGGGCGGAGGTGGTGTAGTGGCAAGTGGTGCACTATATCTCACGGACGGTCAGGGGTTTGAATCCCGGATCGATATCCGCCTAGGCCAATCAAGCCTTTCATCCCTCCGGGGTCTGTTAATTGGTACCAGACTCGTCTGGGAGGATAAAAGCACTGACTTGTAGATCAGCTGGCCACCGCAAGCCACTGAATAGGCCACACACGCATTCAATCCGCTACCACAATTCTGAATGGAAGTCGAATGCGGGGCGCGTTCCTCAGACGGGACCGTTTATTTACTTTAGTTTTTATTGTCGAGAACACACAATAACTTACAGACCAGTTTCTCAGCAAGTCCAGCATCACATTGAGGTCAAAGGATTTAACCTTACCCTTCCTGCTTTATTTACTTGTCTATTATTGGAAGTGATGGATATTCTTCTATTGGGTTCCTCCCAAAAATCGAGGGAATTGAAAATTGGAAATTACTGGTTTTTCGACATTTCGCTTACAATAGATATGATCATATCACTAACCCAACTCAGGGTAACTGAGCATACCTGTGCTGGACAGGACGTATCCTTCGAAATACGGCAATAAATAATTTAGAAGATTCTTGTCGCTAAATCGGGAACCGTGCTGACTGATTTTTGTAATTATATTACTTGGATCAATTACTTTCATGGACACAAACATTGACCCGTAGTTCAAATGCGCTCGTGTTATCGCGCGTCGCGGTTTCGCGATAGAGCGCGTTACCTTGCACCAAAATTCTGTGGTTTTACTGCTATTTGAGATTTATGGATAGATAGGAGTAGGACCGTGGATTGCTGTATTCCTAATCGTGCCGTGGTGATCGTGTATGCTCAGCACGTTACGATATTTGTTAAGATCCTTCTGGTCAATTTCTGGGATGGCACAAGACATTCTAGAGAGGAGTTGAATCAATACAAATTTCGGTGTAATTTTCTTTGGTTTCGAACTTGTTCAGGATACTGATCTACAGTATAAACTAAAGTCTGAAGTTTTTTGGCGTCAATCAATCCCGCCTGAGAGATGTGCCCCGCATTCGACTTCATGCAGAATTGTAATGGCGTATTGAATGCGTATGTAGCCTAAGCAATGACTTACGATGGCCAGCCGATGTTCAAGCTAGTGCTTTTATCCTCCCAGACCAGTCTGGTACCAATTAACCGACCCCGGAGGAATTGAAGGCTTGGTTGACCTAGGCGGATATCGATCCATGATCCGAAATCGTGATCATGGGCGTGTGATAGTACGCTACTTGCCACTACACCACCTCCGCCCGTGATGGACGAAAACAGATAAACAATATCGAAAAATAATGATTACAAACAGATTGTAAGCAACAAAATACGTAAGTGAAATTCACAACAACTATTCGATCATAAGAAGTTCCATTCATTCATGTTTTCGGGGATCAACTCTTTCAACCTGTTCCTCGGTCATCATCTCATTAATGGAGTACCTAACGATCGATGTGTTTTGCAAGACTCGAATGTCAACTTTGAATGTTTTTAAATTTTTTCCTTATTTCGTTCAGTTTAAGAAATTCCTGGCAATGAAACAAGCTATATGCAGTAATATGGAACTCTATTTGGAGCGCAAGGGTAACTAACGATTTTTTATAGTAATAGAGGGAGTAACAACATTCACTAGAGCTGCAACATCACATTAGGACCGATTCACTTCATTCGAGAAGAGAAATGAGGAAACCTCTTCACGCAAAATTTCCTTGGTATACTGATGAAGGCGAGAAAAGAACCATCAGTTCACCGAAGAAACACTACAGTTTTATAGTGGCACTTCATCTCGCTTTATTTTCGTGACTTCGTTGTCAGAAAAAACCCCCAAATCATTTGTTGCTATGATTAATTATGGCATCGCTAAGTAGCCAACAGAAATTACTGGTTTATCCAACTCAAGAATGGGTGATTGTGTGACGTGATATCACCACCGGAGCAAGCTTCGTGCGTGGTGCAATTCGTCCACGCCGTTTAGCTCCCAAACAGCTGTCAATGCCAATTAAACTTTATGTGAACGACTGCTTTGGATCAGCGACTTAATCATCTTCACAGCATATAGGGACGAGTTAACCGGGTCAAAAACGCGCTCGACTTCTATCAATACATGTGAAATTTGTTTGTTTGAAATTGGTACTAGAAGAAAAGTCTTTGTTCTAGTAGCCCAACAAATCAACTCGATTCGAGTACATCGGGTACAGTCAGTAATATAAAAAGTTGTATGACTTTGCAAAAATGTGTGGCAAAATGTGGTTTTCGACTCAGCCCCGCCCACTATGGTGCAAGCCCCGCCCAGTTCGAGGCGCATTTCATTGATAGCCTATAAGCACCTCTTCCTGCTTCTACAATGTTTTTGATCTTCCATTTGTACGCACGCCAAGCCAGTCGAAGGCGGAGCTTGCTAAGTTCACGGATGCTCAACTTCACATTAAGCCCTGCTCACCCTTCTTCTAATTCGTTTTCAGGCTTGTTCTACAAGAAAAAAAATCCACCTCATTCATGTCTCCGGCCTTGTGGAACTACAGAGAAGCCAACAAAAAATCGCTTGCTATGCGGAATTGGCTATCATCAGAGATAAATAGCTTCCCGATGTTGGATTTTTATAGGATTCCCCGTGCATTAGTGACGAAGACGTAGTGAATGAATAGATTTGGGTGATTGAATATTATTGAAGCACTTTGGATATTTTTACCGATGGATCGATAGGTCATAGAAAAGACAGGAAGGACACAGAAACATATCACATTTATGGCTAGAGGTATGCGGTATAGTAACTACCAGGAGCAATAGGTTCAAAAAATACTAAATGAAAAAGGTTGAGTGTAAAATGTTGTCGTGAGGACAAGTACTGATTGCTAGAAGTGAACTGGACTCAATGTCTGGCAAAGGCCATTCATTAAAATCGGAACCAGGAGAGCGAGGAGGATGACTACAATGTGAATCAGATTGGATTACATCCCAGCCAGCGACGATACCTGAGAGGAGGTGCTGCTGTTTCTAATGCCTCCTTGGAATTAATGGGAACATTTGTGTAACGCTCTAATTATGATTATTTTAGATTGTCTGTTGCGCTTACTCTTCTTGTTCATTGTTACTTCATTGCACTTATGTAGTCTACAGCGCCAGACATATTGGTTCCATTCAAAGTCGAAAAGTTTCCGAAAGGATTTCATGCTATTACATTCAGGAAGCCAAGATATATGTATTATTTATTTATTTATTTATTTATTTCTGGACGCAGGTAAACTACGTGGTATCAAACAATGCAATGAAAAATAAAAACAAACTCCTCTTTGCCGATGAAAGCTACGGTATAATAAAGAGAGAGACGACATTAAAGTATAAGCGAAATTGTGAAACAATACTGTGAAATCAGTCTACACGATCAACCATATGAAGAACGATCGTATGTATTAAGAAACCTCCGCACTAGCCAATTTTATTGCTTTATTTCTGAAAGTCCCGAGGGAACAGCGCAGCGTATTCTCGTCAAAAATTTTGTTCAAAATCGGTAGCACTCTGACCGCAAAAAACTTGGCTCTGACCTGTGTTCTTATTACAGAAGACTTTATTTTGATAGCACTGCCCCTTGTTCTCGATGTGGCTAAAGTGAAAAAATCTGACGATTTTAGTGCTACTATTCCTGTCAAAATTTTGAAAGCCATAACGAGATCATTAACCAGTCTCCTACTTGCCAAAGAAGGTAATCCAAACTGACGGCGTCTTTCGTTTCTACTAGGCAAGGCTTCATAACTCAACTTGCAGCAGCGAAGAGCGAGTTTACGTGTAAAGTTGGACTGCACACTTTCTAACAAATCTACATCCTTCTTCTTATATGGAGAGAATACTGTGGTACCGGATTCCAAGATAGGCCTTACGTAAGCTTTGTAGGCTTTTAGAAATACGGTGGGGTTCATGGTTCGTAAGGTAAGGTAAGATTTAATATTATTAACATATATCTATAATATAATATAATATAATATATATAATATAATATAATATAATATAATATAATATAATATAATATAATATAATATAATATAATATAATATAATATAATATAATATAATATAATATAATATAATATAATATAATATAATATAATATAATATAATATAATATAATATAATATAATATAATATAATATAATATAATAATATAATATAATATAATATAATATAATTAATATAATATAATATAATATATAATATAATATAATATAATATAATATAATATAATATAATATAATATAATATAATATAAATATAATATAATATAATATAATATAATATAATATAATATAATATAATATAATATAAATATAATATAATATATAAATATAATATAATATAATATAATATAATATAATATAATATAATATAATATAATATAATATAATATAATATAATAATATAATAATAATAATATAATAATAATATAATATAATATTAATAATATAATATAATATAATATAATATAATATAATATAATATAATATAATATAATATAATATAAATATAATATAAATAATATAATATAATATAATATAACATAATATAATATATAATATAATATAATATAATTAATATATAATATAATATAATATAATATAATATAATATAATAAATATAATATAATATAATATAATATAATATAATAAATATAATACAAGGGATATAAGGCTACAAAAAAAAAAGAAATAAAGGGCGTTGTGCGAGATTACGTGCCTGTAATCGTCTGGGTGTCTCCCACGTAGGCGTGCTATTCGTCAGCATCCTAAAGCCTGGTTGTGAACGGTGCTACCATATTGTTCGTAACACGGCCACTTTTTTCGTGTCAACGTCGTCCAAGCCGGTTTGGAAGCCCTTGTAACAACCTGACGATGTTGTTTTTTCGACCCGACAATGTGCCATTTGCTATCTTTGGGGCCACAGATCCATCCAGGGAGAAGTCTTAGAAACCATTCTTATCGACCACCAACCGTGCCTTTAAACAGCTGTTAGGACTTGGTGACGTTTCTTTGCGAGATTCTTTTTCTTAGATCTCGACGAGGCTGGGTCTATGAATCCTCGAACACTTCATTAATTATAATATTGGAATAATAATCTTGTCACATGGCAATAATAAATAAATAAAATTATGTGACTATAATAATAATAATAGTTGATAAAAACAGTATTGCCTCAAGAATAGTGGTCCTTGAAGGGGAACTCAAGGGGGACACGAGGAAATTGCGAAGCTGTACCAGAACAAGTTGGATAGTGATGGATGTTGAAGACGTCTTCATACCAGAGATAACAAACACGAAACAAAGATGTACTTTTCAAAAATCTATTGTATCTCAGGGTTTTAATAAGAAGGAACTGAACGCTGCAGGGTCTTTGAAGGGCAATTGGACGAGGCCAAGGTGTTTGAGGCGTTTATTTCTCTCAATGAAGTGTGGGGTTTGTGCAAATGGACTCGGCGTTACATAAAAAGCACAATTGTATTTGACTGGCATTAAGGTTGGTCGGCGAACATGAAAATTGAAAAGCTTTTCACATGAAGAGTAATCGGTCTGCAGGTTCAATGTTAAGCCTCAAAATTCATGTGGTATGTTTTAGAGGTGAAATTTGAAACCATATATCGCCGATGAAATCATGCTACGGAAGAAAAAGCAGTTGAGGGCAAGGACAGCTTGGTTACGTCCATTCCTCATTGCTCTCTTTTTCATAAAAGCCCATAATGCAACATTTGCCGCCCCAACATGAAATGGACTTGGCTTCGGCTTGGAAATTAGATCATCGGGGTAACTCATGCTCTCGTATGCGGTTGGCGACGGCGCCAGAGATTTGAGAAGCTACTGAAAATAGATCGGAAAAGAAGTCAAGCAAGTCAACAGTTATAATGAGAATAGAATAACTTTTAAAGCCTACAGTAGAGTAACTACATACAAATGTAACACGAATATTTTTGTAATAAAGCAAAAGTGGGTCGAGTATCAAAATGATTTATAAAGCTGTAAGATTGGAAATAGTCTCAGGGACAATCGAGCCTTGGGAAACTAGAATCGCGAGGAACCAGCGCTTTTTTCAACCACAACTGCATCCCACACGTGAACTTCATGGTCCAACGTGGCCATTTTCGAGTCCGTTCACGATTTTTTAGTTTTTGGCAGTAACACTTGGTGGTCATCAATCACGACCTCAATTATGCCCCGTTATCGTTTCAAGGAGCTTTTACCGGCTTTCCATTCAGGAACATGCTAATGATGATCGCTTTTTCAGTATTTCAGTATTTTTTTTAATTTCTCAATGAACAAGGCGTGATGGACTGGAAGTACAGCAAAAAGTCTTCACTGATCTTCTAAGAGAAATAATTCATTTCAGAAGTATATTCCTTCCAGGAGGCACAGATATGATATCAAATTTGAAGTTCCAGGAATAAAAATTTTTTCAAAGTTAAAAGCTCTGATCAAAAGATTGAAGAATGGAAGTTAAATAAATGGAAATAAAGCTCCATACATTCCATAGAATACAAGTGTAACCACTTGTGAATACAACACGTCCACCCTGCCGAAAATGTGGTACACACATTTGGGATGCCTTGTCGTCAACGTTTTGAAAATTGTGACTCACTTTGATGTGCCCTGGTACACTGTTGAGACGAAAAAATTCCGAGAAACTCATGTTTCATATAAGCATTCACGCCCTTATTTATTTGCTTATTTATTTATTTATTTATTCATTTATTTATCTACTCTGTGCTCCAGGAAAGCGCTCTGAAAATATCGTTTAGGCATTGTGCATATTGACACCGATAGCACTGGGTGAGATTACTTAGAAAAAGAACCAAGAAACAAATTTTCTCGGGGATTACTTCCAGCAAAGATAGTAAGTGAGCAAATCATAACGTAAAATTGTATTTTTGTTTATCACAGCTAGCAAAAGTGCATACTTAGTTTCTAGTGCTGATTACTACTTCAAAATCGAAAATCGGGGTATGGTGCAGTAGGAACGAAATTGTCGCATCGCGGCGAGAGACGCCGCGCGCGAAGCAATATAGCGGAATGCAGCAGCAGGTAAGAAATATGGGAACAAAGGGACTAACACTAGAATTATGCATAAAATAATGATCACATATCGATTGACTGTATGAAGAATGCCAGAGATGTAAACCGGCAAAGCGAGGTTCGCGACAGCCGCGTGCGGCGAATCGATTACCCAAAATCGTTCCTACCGCCCGTCTCTCCGAAAATCGTAGTGGTAGAGATGTGACGGTACAGGGTATCTACTGGATAAGCGGAGTACCAAATTCAGATTCTGCTCGATTGAGCAGAACTGATTGTCAGAGAGAGTGAGAAATTCGAAGGGGGGCATATGAGCATGTCAGCGATCACCACAAATCTCAGCTACCCGTGCTTGCAATTTTGATGCTCTATTGAAGTTTTCAATCATATTACGCGCATCTAATAAGTGGTTCAGATTTTCTTGCCTCCTTCCTCCCCCTCTCATATGGGTATTCAGACCGATGTTTTGTATAAGAGTATTCCTCAGCACCGAATTTGTTCTCAAATAAACTCTTTGGCTCCCAGAATAAGGTATGCTGAAAAAAAGCGAAAATCAAATAATGAGCTCGGTTTAGAAGTATACATTTTGGTTGCATCTCGAAAATTTCATTTAAAACATGAAATACAAAAAGTTCCCAGTAACATACCCATATCTTCATAAATCCATGAGGGGATGGTTGGGAGGTAGACGTGAATGAGGAGGGATTTCTCTCACTTACCCTTCGCGCATGAGTACAATCGAATTTCTCAAATGAGCTCTCGTAATAGCTCATAGCGCCACAATCGGATATGCTCACATGAGATATGAGTGCCTACTCTCTAGTTTTCTGTTTTACTCTCTCTAATATGTACATATTAGAACAAATCGCGTAGATCATGGTAAGAAACAAATGAAAATAATTATAACATATCTATTTTTCAGTATGTATTAGGTTGGCAAATAAGTCCTGCGGCAAAAAAATTGAAGCGTCGAAAATTTGTATCATTAATGTGAACACGGTAGCAAGGGTGATAAACTTGTAGGACATTCCACGGGCAATCAACACATAAGTAAGGGCACGTGTGTGGGCTTCCGCAGCATTACGGTCAATGAATGGACAACACCCGATTCGTATCATCACCTTCTACCAAGCACACCAAGGAAAAAACGCGGATGTAGCGGCTCGAAATATCAGCAATCTATTCGATGCTAGCACTGCCCACCGACCGACGGTCAACAATCGGTTGGATCGCTTCACGGCAGGAGATACTAGCTCTCGGAGTTACGCTAGCATCGTCCCTTAATTTTAGGGAGGTTGAAGGAATCCATCCACCATGGGTTGACAAACGCAAACTAGATGGATACAGCAATCGCTTGCCCCTATGATCCCCTTAATTTGGCCAACGGGGTTAGAGAAGGACAATCAAACCGTAAATCAGGCCCCTACAGAGGGACAACGCAGGTCGAAAATTCGCTTTGGACCCAAGTCAAAAGTTTACCGATCCCGCTTGGTTCCAGGTTACTCATCAATCGTACTTCCGGAGTGTGCCCCCCTTTAACTACCATGTGCTCCGCCTTTTTGAGCAACCCGTTGTGGAAAAGAAATTCGTACTTTAATGTGATCCAAAAGCGGCAGTAAATTACTTCTTCGAGTCACAGCTCCCTCCCTCCTGAGCAGATGGCATCAGTGATTGGCTCAAAAAATAAAAGAAGGTTGTTGACTTCTTCGGTAAATATTTTTCCAAAAATTGACTTATCTGAAAAAATTTAGAAATGATTCAAAAAGATCTCTATTTTGTCGCAAGATTTATTTGCCAACCTATTACATATGGCACTGTGCAAAATTTATGGATTTTTGCTTCTACAATTTTTTCGTAATATTTTTAAATTGAATTGGAGAGGTTAAAAATAGGCCAAGCCACGACTATGGAAAATAAGTGCGAATTAATTTACCTCAAAGATCATTAGTCAGTTTGAACCCAGTAAATCGCCATTCATCTTAGTCACCCTTTACGATGAACGCGTTTTGATGGCTGGGCATCTCATACGCCAAAATCCTATGTATGTAGATGGGAAGGGCAATATCAAAAGCACAGCTCACTATAATTCTGGGGTATTTAGCTCAAGTGAAATACTGGAACTCTGATGCAGAATATTGCAAAAATGGCTACGAAAATGAGCGGATTTTAGGAAATATAATCCAAAAAAGTAATGAGTGAGAGACTCGTACGTGACTATGTGTCTCTAAGAGTCTGAGTGTCTCCCATAAAAGCTACTGTTCGTAGCGTTTGAAAGCTTCACTGTGAATGGGGAATTCTTAGGAAAGGCGTCATAACACGGCCACTTTTGGGTGTGTTTGTACATCTGTCAAGCCGGTTGTGAAGCTCCCAGAACGCCGTACTATGTCCCACGTGCTATCCTTATGGGAAACTTTCGAAATCATTTCTATCGTGAACTGGGCCCATAGGGAGATCGTAACTCGACTGTCTCAAGCGCAATTCGATCCATCATCTGATCCTTAGACTACACACACACTCTCGCAGCTATTGTAGACCACATCATCGACATTGATACCTGCTTCAGTATCGAAAAAAAAAAGTTCACCTGCGGGATCGCATGACTAGACTCATTTTGATAGATAGTATGCATGTATATTAATAATTTACGGCAAAATAAGGATTATCACATACAGTAGCGTTCAAAAGTCTTCGGCTAAACACTTCTACGGTTTTTCGTTCATAACTTTTTTCTTTGTGGAGCAAATAGCGCGAAATTTTGATATGCTTCACTAAAGCATGTTTCACACTATCCACAATACGTAACTATGAAGCAGCAATATCCACAAGATAGATTTAATCGTCCCGTAAGTGTGTGGCACAGTAACCCAAACACACGCTAAAGCGCCTCCAAAACACTCGTCACATATACGACGCAAGAGAAAGGTACCTCGGGTGAAGCCGGGTCCGGAATCTTCTCCCCGAAAGCGGCGTCGCGCACACCGCACCCGCCGCGTATCGCAGGATTGCGATGGAGGGTTGGAGCGCGCAATTTGTGAGGTAGGGAGTCCTTTATTTATTTGAATTGGCTGGCCGCTCCCTTCAGTTCTAATACGGTCTTGATCGTCGCTG
Source organism: Haemonchus contortus (assembly GCA_000469685.2). Classification (NCBI taxonomy): domain Eukaryota; kingdom Metazoa; phylum Nematoda; class Chromadorea; order Rhabditida; family Trichostrongylidae; genus Haemonchus; species Haemonchus contortus. The sequence goes on along the minus strand of LS997567.1, from coordinate 8,198,451 downwards.
ATATAGGAGGAGTCATTCTAATTAAACAAATCTAATATACATAAAAAAACAAGAAAAAGAAAGGTAAAAAACGATCAAAACCAATAAAGAAGAAATACAACCAAAGAAAATAGGTTGCGTCATATCGATTGGCGGGGGGCGTGGTGAGTACGGTGATTGTAGTGACATTTGCCGCATGCCGCAAGGGAGAATGCCGCAATCGGGGAAAAGTTCCGTTACCCGGTGAAGCCCATGGGGTTGGGTGTTGGGGTACTAGGGGATTATGGTGTCACACATTCACGGGACATTAAAATCCCTCTAATCAATATCCACGTAACTAGAGCAAAGTGTTCGTTGCAGGTTATTGAGTCTGCCGTTATTCACACCTTATGTGCATTTTTCTTCCCTTCTGTGATCAGCATTGACGCCCGTACGGGTGATGCGTTAAGAGCGAAGTAGTCGCGTCGCGGTGAGAGGGGCGTCGCGCGCGAAGGAATGTAGCAGGATGCAGCAGCAGGTAAGAAATACAAGAACAAAAGTACTAATAGTAGAATTATGCATAAAATAATGATCGCATATCGATTGAGGTGTAAGAGGAACGCTAGAGCTGTAATAACGGCGAATGAGTGGTCCGCGACAGCCGCGTGCGGCAAATCGATTACCAAAATCGTTCCCAACGCCCGTCTCCCTTAACGCCCGTACACTCGAGACATGGCAAAAAGGAAAGAGATTTCAGAAGGACCACCATCTGTACTTTCTCTTGATTTTAGTTTCAAGCTCATTAGGACATCTGAAACATAATTAGATTGCAGATTAATAGTGATAAATATTCACAATACACCCATGCTACACATATTGAAATCTTACATTTTAGATCATGTATGAAAGGTGTTACCACTGAAGGTTACGACTGAAAAAGCATTTGGCCGGGGACTTTTGAGCACTACTGCATAATTGGAGTATGTACTGGTAAATCCAATATGATTAGAATTTCATTTTTTTATTGAATAGCCGATTCTGACTCAAACATGGGGGTACGAGTTCTTTTTGAGCGTGTGCAGATATGAAAAGTGCGTCTAAGAAAACGCTGCCGCCATTATGTCATTGCCCTTTTCAAGCACTCATGTGCGACAGTATTATGCGAAGTAATTAACATTGAAACATACGCCAATTCTTATCTTCATAGAACCTTTTTCCGCGTATTGTCGTAGGAAAACCATTAGATTTACAAGTAATAGCAGAGGAACGGAAAACAGCGAGAGTAGCTGAATCGAAGAGAGGAAAAAACATTAGTGGAGAAGAGGAGGGTGGGAGTGAGAGTGAGGAATGGATTGGGATTTTAGGTAGGACGAAGTTCAAAAAATGATTGGATGCAATTTTGGCAGAGATTTTGTTTGACGGATCGGTGGTGTATGTAGTGGCAAGTGGCGCACTATCACACACGCATGGTCACGGGTTCGGATCCCGGATCGATATTCGCCTAAGCCAACCAAGCCTCCCATCTTTTCGCGGTCGGCTAATTGGTGCCGTAGTCGTCTGGGAGGGTAAAAGCCCATACTTGCACATCGACCGGCTACCACAAGTCATTGTTCAGGCCACATACGCATTCAACACGGTACTACGATTCCCGGTGTGGTGCGTTAGGAACGAAATGGTCGCGTCGCGGTGAGAGGGGCGTCGCGCGCGAAGGAATGTAGCAGGATGTAGCAGTAGGTAAGAAATACAAGAGCAAGAGTACTAATAGTAGAATTATGCATAAAATAATGATTATCGATTGAGGTGTAAGAGGAACGCTAGAGCTGTAATAACGGCGAATGAGTGGTCGGCGACAGCCGCGTGCGGCAAATCGATTATCCAAGATCGTTCCTAATGCCCGTCTCCCCTACGATTCCCAATAGAAGTCGAATGAGCACATCACTTGGACAGGCCGATTGACGCTCAGAGGCATTATTCTTTTGCTGTGTAACATTAATAACTAGTAATCATAAAGCTTTGTAGCAGGGGATAATTTTAAGTAAGCTACATGTAGATAGATGAAGAGGAGAAACTGAACAATATGGTACAAAATGAAGGGCACCCTATGGCCGTCTGGCAGTTTTGGCAGTGTCAACTTAGATTAGAGTAAAAGAAGAAAATTAGTCATAGAAGCAGAGGAGGTCGTGCTGAAATGGCTAAAAGGCCATTCCTGAGACCGACGATCTCAGATGGGCCAATACAATGACGCTCAATGCCTATTAATTCCCCTCTCCAACTGGACAACTGAAATCTGCGCCACCGATTTTTCTTCGGGCAAATTGGATTTCAGATGGACGACGAAAAGATGGGACGACCCGTGCTCCGACTGGATCTAAGCATCCTGTGGTATTTTTTTTTTGTGATTCAAAAAGTAATAAGTTCTTATGCACCTCTTGGACAAATCGAAAACGCTTCGAGGGTATTCCTCAAATTTAACAAAATTAATGAAATCATCTACGAAAATCCGGTACCACATCAAAACAAAATAGCTAATTAATCGGATCCTACCACTGGACGGGTTCCACAGGCATAAAGCTCAGGTCCATGCCGAATCCCAGATCAAGTGAAAAGCAGCTCCCCATCCTATCCCACTTCATTTTGAATTCTAACACCTTACTAGTGGATCCTTGTGAGTTAAGAATTCATTACTGGAACAATAGATAAAAAACAATTGCTTCTGGACTGTTGTTGATGTAAGTCTTCAAAGTAACTCGAAAGACTGAGTGGTAAAAGCGATTACTCTAAGGAATTCACTGGGCGTAATGAATGTCGTATATGGTTGTCGTGCCCTGGACATTTGCAGCAAGCTTTAAGTGGCAGTCAATGAGGGGGTACTGGAGGAAAAACTGGAGGGTTCACGATCCATCCCGTATAAGCTGGAGACATAAAGGTGCATAGAAAAAGTCTCCAGAGATAATTAGAAGAACTCGGATGGAAAAAATCATAATCAGGAAAATGGCACTGCTGAAGTTTTCGCACTGTCACCTTGCAGTGAGAAAATCAGGGTGGAAAGTTTAATTACCAAACTGTTTTCTCATAAATCTTTATAATTTCCTCGACCTTTTTTCTACTCGGTGCTTACTGCTTACTTATTAAAGCATGTAGTACATTCTCACTTTCATATCCCTTTCTCGAAGGCGAGCATCGTCGAGTGGAGGGTATTAGATAAAGTTTTACGCTAATGAATCCCGCTCTGGGATGCGCCACCGCATTGAACTTCCGTTTGGGATCGAAGCAGGGTTTTGAATACGGACCCACAGAATAATTTGCGGTGGTTACATGTCAGCGCTTCCAGTCTTCGAGTAGAATCTGGTAGCACTAATTGAACCTGGAGAGGAGTTCCTGCTTGGCAGATGTGGGCGATTTCATCCCCAGGCTATGTATGTGTGTTAGTTTGCGATTTGCCACTACACCACTCTCACCAGGAAGTCCATAGCTCAGGTAAAATGTACCAAAAAAATACGAAAAACCTCATCTACAAATTAAAACAGACTGGTGCCTATTCAAGAAATGAAGGATAAAGAATAAAGTTTTTGGCGTCAATCAATCCCGTCTGAGGGATGCACCCCCGCATTCGACTTCCATTCAGAATCGTAGGGGCGTAATGAGTGGTATGTGGCCTATACAATGAAATGCGGTGGCCAGCCGATATACAAGTCAGTGCTTTTATCGATATCGATCCGGATTCGAACTCCTGACCATGCGTGTGAGAAAGTGCGCCACTTTCCACTGCACCACCTCCGCCCAATCAAGAAATATGTTCTTCAAATCTCATGGAACCATGGAGTTCTGTAGTTTTGGACTCTAGTGCTACGCAATGTGCAAGCACAGGGTCTGCACAAGCGCCCGGTGGGAGCCACCCTTTGGAATGTGCCACACATTCTACTGCCACATGGAATTGAGAAAGCATTGGTTTATGCATTTGAATGCACAGTTTACGATAATTTTGAGGTACCCCTTTTAGGATGAAAAGCGGAAGTGTTGATATAGAGGAGTACATCTTTGGCGAAGAAAACGAGAAAATTCGCCTATTTCAAGCCTTTTAAAAGTAGTGGAAATGGAGGTTGTACGAGATCACCGCGACAGAAATGACATGTAAGGGGTTTTTGGACGAGATTCAACTTGCTCCCATCAGGCAAAGAGCTGTCTACATCATGCCATATCTGTCCAGAACTGCCTTTCACTGTCGTTATGGGTCATGATAGGTTGTTTGGACTTCCTACATCGGTTCCCTTGTGCATAGTGCATGCATGAAATTCGTCCACCAGTGGTGCGGCAGTCACACGATACAATCTCTGGTTCCTTATTGTGCCCCATCCGTTTTTCGGGACGGGACGTTTTTTGCCCTTCGGTAAACAGTAAAAGATATTGTTTACTCTTACTACACGATAAGTGTAAGGGCATGAAGATGGGACTTACTGTCTGGAACTAAACGAACCTAAATGTATACAGAGAGGTAACGTCTATGTAGAGACTCAGCTCTGGAAGGTTCTCATTTTGCTCAGAAAAAAAGCCACTCTGATTACCTTCGTTAATAATTCTGCAAGTTTCCGGGAAATACTGAGACAAAATGAGAAATGCGTTCTGCGAAAGCTTAGAGCAATAGGCTTATTCATAGTCAACTCCATGCATTACAAAAAATGATTAAAAGATACCTTGAAAAATAGGTTTTTAGTTAAATTTTCCAGGGACGTACTCTCTATTGAATGTACTTCATATAATATATTAATTCATATAAGTAATAAGCGGGTCTTTTCTTTTGCAGAAAATCGCCCGTATTCCCCTGAATCACTGTCGTGACTGTACCATTATGGTCATGAGGTAGTATGAATCATGAAATTCTTACGTTATCGTTATGAATTAAAGGCGCGGTTCAACGATAATTTTGAGTTACCTAATTTCAGACGAATAATGAAGGTATTTACCCAGGCTAGTGAAAAGTGGCGGAAAAAACGCGAGCATCGGCGGATTCAGAGCAATATAAGGCTTCACAAAGTAGTAGAATTAGGGGTTGGACGAGAATGTGACGACGAAAGTTGCGTGAAAGTGGTATTTGGACTAGCTGCCCAAATGTGTAAGCCATTGCGTACAGCGGCTACAGTAAGCTGCCTACGTGCAATGGTGCGTCCCGTTGCAAATAATGCAATCTCCACATAGTCTACAACTTCGTATGAACTCGTCCGCCTTTAGGTGTTCATGTCAGCTGAGCAAGTTTTGAATCCCTTGTTACGCCCTATCTAAGTCGTTCTCCGATCTGACAGCCTCCCCTGTGCCATTCTTGGGGTTACATGTTCTCTCAGTGAAAAATCTCGGGAACCATTTCTATCGTGAACTCGAAATTGGAAACACTTAAAGGCACCGTTCGCGATGATTCAATGGGCGAGTGTGTCGATGACGTGCCCGCCTCTCATTCGACGCCACGTCTGACTGTCTGACGTGACATCGAATGAGAGGCGGACACGTCATCGACATACCCGCCCATTGAATCATCGCGAACGGTGCCTTTAATGCGGGATGCTCAGGAACTTGGGATACTGTTTGCAACGAGTATAGTAAAGAGTATATAGTAAACAGTAAACGGGATAAAATGTAAGTTATCCACAGCAGAGTGCATGTCGACATTCACACGTCGCAAGACCTACTTCTACACGGGGAGTTCATTTATTCTATTCGTTAGATTCACCCCTGTGGGAATCAACATCGTCAACGATTAATAGAAATATGCTTAGTCAGTTCAACTTATGCTAAGAAAACATTGAAAAAGACTCATTACCGGTAAACACGGCAGTACATGAGAAACTATGTGATTACTCATGCTACTAGAAGAAAGTAAGATTATTAATCATAAAATAAAGTTGAAGTAAATGTAAAGTAATAGTAAAAGTAAAATCTAAGGATAGTCCTCGGCCATGTAGGAAATTGAATGAAGTGAATCAGATATATTTAATATTAAGAAAATAATTAATATGTAAAAAGGATCCAATGAGCAGCTGGAATGGCTTCATAAGCAGGAATTTCAGAGTTTTCCCCCATCGAAGGGCTGTTACCAGTAGTGCGAAGAAACTACATAGTACATAAATCATTGGTACTGGGAGTTGTAACATATAAAAATATCTGTAAGTATTTTTGAGATAATTTTGAGGGTGAACATGAAAAATCGAAAATATATATGAAAAAAACAGAAACGTAGTGATGACGAATAAGACGCTAAATATTAAAATGACACGCAACTCAAAAAAAAGCTGGAATGCCATAATTCTGACTTTTCCCAGATCTTCGTCGGATGACTGGTAAAAGTTTATCGATTACAAGTTCTGGTGATGTGAAGTATGCAACATTCTGTCGGCAACATACGACTTGTCATTACCAGTTATTAGGGGTTCTCTGTTTTTAAAGGCACAGTTTCAAAGGCAGGCCATTTCATGTAAGGAAAGCTATGCTCTTGATGGTCGTTCAGAAGTGATTCCCCATGTCTAACCGTTCTGCCGTAATCTCTGATCACAAGCAGAATTTGAATGTTGAAGAAGGTAAAGTTTCAGCGCAAATTAAAAAGAGCATCCAATTAAGATTAAGCAGTAATTCTGATTTTGTTGAACGCGTCAAACCTGCGTGAACCGAATTTTCGATTCAAGGAATCACTTTCAACGCCAACGGAACCTAGGGTAATGTGTCCCAGAGAGTGTAACACACCGGATGGATGATCCGGATGGGGTCCACAAACTGTCAAAAACCGATACAAAACATCTGTTCGCTTCATTATAGGAGCTGATCAAGAACCACGCTGCAAACCATTCTTCGCCACCAGAAAACCATTTAGTTTCGGGAAGAAAGGCTTCCTACCGTAGCGAAAAACTGAGTGAATGGAATTTTCATTAGTTGGTCGTTGTCTTGTGAGAAAACTCGGCTATGTAAAATGTTAGGCAGAGAAGAAAAGGGAATGTAACAGTGAAAATGACATCGCAGCATGCTTTTAAATAATTAATGGAAATCTCTCAAGGTTATTAAAGCAGAACCAGTACATGTGCCCCCGTTCTGCTGGTAATCTATTATTTGTAGAATCCTCGTATGTTAAAAGATAGAAAAACGAAGGATACATTTTTTTTGGGAATGCGCCCCCGCTTGCGACTTCCATTCAGAATCGAGTGGCGTATTGAATGCGTACGTGGTCCTTACAATGAATTGCGGTGGCCAGTCGATGCACAGTTCAGTGTTTTTATGCTCTCAGGTGAGTTTGGCACCAATAACCGACCCCGGAGGGATGGAAGACTTGGTCGGCCAAGGCGGATACCGATCAAGGATTCAACCCCGTGACCACGTGTGCGTGATAATGCGCCCACATGTTACTGGACACCGCCGAATTAGATTAAAGAATGTGTATATAAGTACATATACTAGTCGGGTCGCCCACGCTCACTTTTTCCACACTGTTGCTCTTCCTGCTTTGGTACTCCTCAGGAACTTGGACTATACGATAGCAGGATGAACATACAGTCAGCGTCATTAAACGCACTGGGAGAAGGACGATGCTTGGACTTCCCTACATTCCCTGGAACATGCAAGAGCAGAACGGAATCCGGATTTCCGAGCTCCGGCAACGAAAGAAGATCAGGCATGCCTTTTGCAAGAATTCGAAGATCAGGTGGGTCGGACACGTTATACGACATAGTGATGACTCCGCCGCACCAGGGCAGTTACTGACTGGATCCCTCGAGACGTGGGTATGGTGCGTTAGGAACGAAATGGTCGCGTCGCGGTGAGAGGGGCGTCGCGCGCGAAGGAATGTAGCAGGATGCAGCGGTAGATAAGAAATACAAGAACAAAAGTACTAATAGTAGAATTATGCATAAAATAATGATCACATATCGATTGAGCTGTATGAAGAACGCTAGAGCTGTAATAACGGCGATAGAGTGGTCCGCGACAGTCGCGTGCGGCAAATCGATTACCCGAAATCGTTCCTAACGCTCGTCTCCCCTCGAACGAACACCAGGACGGCCGCCCGCGCAACGGTAAGACTTCTTGGCGAAGCTTTGGATGAGAGAACTGTTCTGCCTCGTATTCTCCGAGCGAGGGCGATCCACTAAACCATGTGACTAGCTATGGGGACGAATCTAGACGTTAATAGCGCCCACTCGTGGAAATCGATGATCAATAGGACGACAGGTGATACTGGGATACCACTATGCAGAGGCAATACGGAGTGTATCTGGGGTCTCTAAAAAGATTTAATATGAAGAATACGAATCAGGATTGCATAGAATAAACCATTCAGAAAACGTTACAAAACAAAATAAACGACTAAGCTACAAAAGAATTCAGTAATTTTAGTGTTCGTGAAGATTCGCTTGATGATTTTGCAGTGTTGTGCAACGTGATAGCGTAGACGCATAGAATGCATTCAAAACGTCAATTTAGAGTATAAAACAAGCATTTTTATTGAAGGCACAGTTCAGTTAATTTTGGGTAATCCAGATTATGATGAAAAATGGAAGACGAGATCGAAAATAGTGCGATGAAGGTGAAGAAACTGCGTGAATCGGTGTTTCAAAAGTGAAAAAAGTCTTCGAAAAACCGCTAAAAAATGGCTAGACGAGAGTGGAGAAGAGTGGAGCGTCCGGACGATCTATACAATGTGTCTCACTGCGTACGTAAGGGTCCTGGTGCGAATAACAGACTATGGTAAGCAAAAATTCATTCACGTATAAGCAGAAGTAAACAAAAAACCCTAGTAACAGCAAAAGTAGCTCACCTTTTCCAGCCACTAGAAGTAGGAAATTAAATAAGGGATCGCGGCAGCAAAAAGAAAATGGAGAAGAAAGAAGTATGGGAGAAAAACATCGCCCTCGGCCATCAGCTGATTGTGTGTGGGTCCTAGGACGAATAGTTGCAATCTGTATTGTCTCGACACTCGTCTAACGTGACATCGATCGAGGACCTTTAAACCCAATTACGGCAGCAACAGGGCTTTCACTGTGCCTGAGCGCCGAGATTGTACGAGTGGGAGAGTCCTTTCTACCACCCATGGGGGACGCTGAGTATTCCTAAAGAGAGAACTCAGCAACCTTTTTTATCGTGAACCGTGCCTTTAAATAACGTAATTATGGTCATCTTTGTGTTAGTGAAAGGAACGTGACAATTACTGATTTGGCTAAAGAGTATAGCGAGGAAAAGTAGCGTTTCCAAGGGCGCTAATAGAGTGCAGACAGTGGAAGTTGTTAAGAATTAAGTCATAAGAAAAGTCTGTTTTCGATGTACTACCATGACTACCACCTTCAACTAGTTTGTAGTCAGAGCTTTATAGTATGCTTTTCGTTGGGAACGACTTGTACGTACACAGGAGATTTGGACTAAAGAAAATGAAGGGATTTGTAACAGGCAGCTATGCGGAGATGAGGTAGGCTGAAGTAAAAAAAGTATAAATAGCCACAACACATGTCTTCCACAGCTGGGTAAGAAAAAGACGATTTGTCGCTTCCATTAAGTTAACATAAACCATCGTTTGTTTCGGGTTGCTCCGAGAGAATGCAAATAGTCTGGGATCTTTTACGAGTATTGATTGAGTATTGAAATAATAAGATAGTAGAAAATCTTGGGAAAGAAGTATATTCAATTACTATAATATGTATTCTGCATTATGACGAATGGTTAGGTCCTTTATTGCAGCCTGAGGAATACTGAAAAGCCAGTTACTATCACTGCAAGAAGCGCTGCAGTGGAAGTGGCGCACTATCTTCCACGCACGCCCACGGTTTCGAATCCTGGATATGTCGTCGATATCCGTCCTGGCCAACCAAGTCCTCCATCCCTTCGATGTCGGTTGATTGGTACAAGACTCGTCTGGGAGGATAAAAGCACTGACTTGTACATCGGCTGGCCACCCCAAATCATTTTACAGTGGTATCCCCTAGTTGTGCACCCATGTGGTCAGGGTTAGTGTGGAGCACAGATGTATAAATTTTTGATCTCAGTCCGCCTTCGAACCACATTACTTCTACTACCTCTATACACCTTTTTCCCGCATCTTAAGAGACTTAATAATTTTGATGTAAGACCCGCCCACTTCAGTGCAAATCCTACCCACTTGCGGGATCTGACAACTTTTTTTCCTACTACATCTTACCACTTTTGTCCCGCATCCCAAAAGTTTCTGAATAGAGCTAAAAATTTTTGATCTAAGCCCCGAACACTTTAGTGCCAACTCCGCCCACTTCTAGAATTTGACCGCATTTGTTCTATTACATCTTACCACTTTTTTCCCGTCCGTGAATTCTTCTTCTTTCGTTGGCTTCTTCAGCTGTTCAGCAGAGCACCCGATCGGTTTGACGGCTGAAGGTCGACTCCAAAGTAAACAGCTCGGAGAAGACAATGTCTCGGTAGCGCCCCGACGCGAACCGTTGAAGGAGCATCTTGCACTTCTGGATCCGGTTTTTCTACATGGATGCAGTTAGGAGGTCCGCCTTTTCGCATCGATAAGATGTCAATCCCAGCTTCTTTTCAACTATACGGCGAGCGGAACTATGACTTATTATCAGCTTTTTGGCAATTTTCCTCATTGACCTCTTCCGATTGCGACGCACCATATTCCGTACAACATTAACCTTTCTCGTGGAAGTTGCAGTTGTTTTTCTTTCCTTCCTGGGCGGTCTCCTTGAGCCGTTTAATGGTGGAGTCCACAGTTCTTCTGCTGATTTTTGCTATGGCATCTTTCATAGTCCACGACCAGTCGCGCGACCAGTCGCGCGACTGGTCGCGGACCCATCTCACGAGCGACTGGCGACTGGTCGCCGGTCGCTAGCGACTGGTCGCTCGACTGATCGCGGCGCGGGACCGTCCACGGCGGCACCCATAACTAGCGCGGCCTCCTCGACCGATCGAGCGACCAGTCGCGCGACTGGTCGTGGACTATGAAAGATGCCTATGGTTTTGGAACAGCGACCCATCTGGTGTAACTGAATAACCGCGGGTCTGAGAGGATGAGGTCCAACCATTTCGAAAGGAATAAGAGCTGAGGATCGAAGCTTGTGTTTTTGATAAAGGAAGAAGTGCCTAACATGTTCGCGACTAATCGATAGTTCATCGCTGCATTAAATCAATAGGTCAAACTCTGCAACATCGAGCAAGTAATTTTTTGGCGCACCCCGTATATAGTTTTCACTCCATGAAGAGTGAAGGGCCACATAGAAGGGCATTGTCTGTCCTGAAAGATAAGCCTTAATTGAGGTGGAAAAATAGCAAAAACATCAAATCTGAGTGCCACATCGCCCAGCCAGTGATGTTCTGAGAGGTCAAATCACGTGAATCCCTCCCCCCCCCCCTCTCCAGCTTGATTAAATGGAGATAAATAAATATTTCGACTGGAGTTTCACTTCCAGTTGACCCCTATCTTTCATGGAAAGTACCAATTCGAGTATTTCGTGAAAGGTTGAAGGGAGACCACAGTACCAAGCTATAAAGTAAGAGTGGCTGAAACAATATCCATTCCGAACAGGTAGTGTCTCGAGCCCTCACCTTTTATGGCACAGGCTGGCTTCTATGGAAGCGCTAAGATTTCCAGAGACAAGCCCTTACTTTGAAAATCATCCATAACTGACCGTTCTGAAAACATCTGCCCAAGCCATATGCAATACGGGTATTTTCGCAAAATATTGGGTAACTTTTCGAACGAATTAACCTATGTATCGACCAACAAGGCTTACAGCACTATCGGTGAACTCAAAATAAAATTAATGAGTCGTAGACAAATCCCAAGTATGCATCCTTGAATAAGACAAAAAGCAATAATGAAGACACAGTTCACGATTATTCTCGGTTATTTAACGTAAATGATATAATGGAACTTGTGGTGCAGAGAAGTTTAAAATGGCGAAGAAAACGCGTAGAACGGGACGTTTAGAGAGATATAAGGGAAGTAGTAAGGAAGGGGATTGTATAAGATCATTTGTCTGCAACCGTCTGGGGTCTCCCACATAACATACTATTCGCCGGCGTCCTAACGCTCCATTGTGAATGGTGCAGCCTTAACAAGATCGTCATAATACGACCACTTATGAGAACATAGGTCGGCTAAGCCAGTCTTGGAGCCCTTATAACGCCCTGTCAAGGTCGTTTTTCGACACGACAATGTCCTTTAGGGAACACAGGTTCATCCTGGGCGAAAATCTCAGAAACCTTTTTTATCGTGAACTATGCCTTCAAGCAAATGCAGAATGGGCCTCGATTGGGAGCAAATGAGGTCTGAGATAATTTGGAAGAGTAATACGATCTGATTTCCTAGAGAAAATTGGTTCTCCAGTCTTCCCAGCGATGCCATAAGAAATTTAATGGGAATAAGAGCCCTGAAATCCGATTTTTAAGAGCGAAAATATTGAAGAGCTTGCTCGCCATTCTTACGTCGAATATTTTGGCACTTTTAAACGCGAAATTAGGCATTTACGGACAAAGTCGAAGTATATTTTGATTAAATTCTAAAATTCTAATGTCTGAAAAGAAACAAATAGGCAATATCAAAATGAATAGTTAGAAAAATAGCAAATTTCTAACCTACCCTTCCTAAAAATTCAAATCATTCAATCAAGTACTATTATTATTTAATGGATTATTATTATTGCAGGACTAGTCGAGTGGTTAAGGTTGTAGGCTTATGTAGGCACTCAGAAAGATCGGAAAGTTCGATTTTTCGCAAGGAGCTAAAGTAAAAACACGCCTGGCAAGGATTGCAAAAGTGGAGTCCGTTCCAGCTTCAGGCCAAAGGTGACAGGCCGGCCAATGGAGAAACAGTGTCAGGACAGCAACGAGTAAGTCTCAATGGGAATTATTCCACGGATCAACGAATATTGTAATTACAAATAATGGATTCGTATTACTGGTAGTAGCTTTTTAGTTCCTAGTATCCCCTTCAGAACCTACTTGATTCCACGACCCCTTCCCTCCACCCCTGGCATCGTCCCAACTTGAAACCTTTCTTTAAATTTCTCAGTCTAACTGGAATTTTCCATCGGTGTAAGAGATCCATGCACCGGGAGTGGAAATGACATAGAGTTAAAATAAAGTGACTTCACTTCAGGAAGTTTGTCTTCGGAAGCTCCGCCCCTTGACTGGTATTTTGCAATCCTCAGTGGGTAGTAATCCTAGGAATCCCATAAGAAAGTGATCAACTCAGAAAACATTTGAACTTGCAGAACAAATTCTGACAGAACGACATTAGAATCACTGCATTATAGACTATTTAAAAATTATCCAGTACTAATGTTGTAAAGTGCAAAGCGACCGCTCCTACCAAGTAGGTCAGGCGACTGTGCTCCAAACTCAGTTGAGCCAGTTCATTCTTCACGTTGAATGAATGGCACTTATGCATCAGTCTCGCTCCCGCTAGCCCTCACAGAAGGAGCACTTCAGCATCGAGAGTACTACTAGAAACATTTTCAGTGGTGCTCAAAGCTCAAGCATGCTATTCCAACATGTAATCGATTACTTAAACGCTAGATTGATCTTCAGTTCAGGCTAATCCTGGCTAACAGATACTATATACATATATATGTCCTAAGGAGTAGAGAAAGCTAAAATGTCTCGGAAATACCTACCCTCCTGCTAACTGGGACACCTAGGCAAAGAAATCTACTTGGCCTGCGCGTAATACGTAAGTACATCGACGTAAATACCCAACCAATCAATATTCTATGCTGAAGCATTACTGCGCGCCCACTGGGTGCGGCTGAGGTAAGGACAACTGCAGTTATATCTCGAAACCATAAATCGATCGAAAAGTGAAGATGGAAAAATCACCTCGAGTTCATTTACGTATTTATTTATTTATTTATCCATGGGTCCCATTTTACGAGCCATAAACGGGTCATGATAACAATCACAGTGGTTCGATTCGAAAAGAACGGTCCATTGGTCTTCAAAAGGATACCTAAGTTACACGATAGTAAGGATTTCGAGCAACTATTGTCACCCAAACTTACAAATCGAGCTAACGCAACACCATAAATACCACAAATAAATACAAAGACCATAAATAGAAGGCTAGAAGTACAAATCAGACATTTCGACCAAAAGCGGCCACGGTTGGCATCTAAGTTAAATACCTACACCAATCGGCAGTGGTAGGGGCCTGTCTAAACTCTGGCATACGAGTATACCGATATGCCTCGTGTAACAGGTAAGCCAGGTAGTACCCGAACACTAATCTCATGATACTGAAGGAGGTGGATTGAAAATTACTGAGTTACATTTTGCGCACTTGTCCCTGGATTAATGAAATCGAAACGTGTAAGTCCATGGGTCTTGCAGGGGGATCCATCTCATGTTACCCACCGTCGACCTAATGAAATCTACAAAATATGAATCTCGTTAGTATATACATATACAGCTCTGCATTGTAGATGGATATTCCACAAGGTTTAGCATTACAGTATGAAAGTAAATATTACCTTTCGGTGAACGTTTAGAATGAGTTGTATTCAGAATAAGAGAAGATTACAATGGACAGATATCTATTGTAATGATAGAATATACATATATTGTACAACAATGCCTAGAGGTGCTTTAGTGGCATGTGGTGCACAATACATATGCATAGTCACGAGTTCGAATCGCGGATCGATACCCGCCCAGGCCAACTAAGCCTATCATCCCTTCCGAGGTTAGTTAATCGGTATTAAACTCGTTGGAGAGGACAAAAGCACTGACATGTACAACTGTTGGCCACGTCATTGTATAGGCCACATAGGCATTCAATACACCACTACGATTCTGAATTGAAGTCGAATGCAGGGCGCATCCCTGAGACGAGATTGATTGACGTCTTGGGGCGTCCAACTCTCACTTATTACAATTTATATCAAATTCTATTCAAAAAATTAGTTCCTAATTTTTATGTTCGAGAAAATAACATTCATCAGAGGAGAAGCTATCGCTAGAATTTTCATATGAGCACGAGTGACACTACAGTAAAGGATAATTTGAAAGGGGAATAAATCCTTTGAAAATGGATTGCAGTAGCTTTGATAAATGCCAGTTTCAATGCCAATTCTGGATGGGAAACAGTGCGTGAAAGTGAAAATGTCAAAGAATAGCCTTTCCCATAATTTAGAAGCGAACAAAATGAAGAACCGTCATAAATAGCCACCATTTCAAAAAAAATCTCTGCAGCATCCTCATTTCTAAGCAGATGAAATAGAAAAATACAAAATTCATGTTCGAAAGCGATGTAGTGTAACTTGACAAATCACTATGTAGTAATCTCCCATGGGCAATGGAAGTGATTATTTGAGTCATAAGGTCCATGTTTGAAACCATAACCATCCAAACCAGTAAAACCAAAAGTTGTGCTATCAATTAATTCAAACAAAAGGATTTCAGAAATGACGAAATTGCTGTTGCAAGTATGCAAGTGGGGGTAGACGTTCGAGAGCTTTGACGCTAATGCGGCTCATCTCTCAAAGAAGTACTTTGAAGTAGTGTGGTCTAGGTGTGGTACCCTCACCAGAAAAAAAAATGCAACACACGTCATTTGCAGATGCATGATATAGTGTGGTGGTTTCAGAGATAAGAGATGAACTTTATAAGCCTATGATTTAGTTTCCAGTATGTTCGGACACAAAACTCGAGCTCTTTCTGAGGCGGCGTTATCCCAGAGGGCGCATGAAGAATTTCCGGTAAGCCTACACCTTGCACATCATGTCCGCTAACGGGTTCCGTTTCGGACTCTGGTGGATGTGATCGATTTGGAACTTCCCACTGCTGCAATGCAGGGAAGGTGGTCATTATCAATGCAGGTGATGTTTAAAAAAGGGGGATTGAGTCAGACTTCTTTGCGAGGGTGCCTATAACACCTCAGTGGCGTGACCTACAGGGCAGTCAAGATGTAACCTGGTAATTTGACGCGCATAGTCCTTTACACTTTACTTAGGTCTGAGAGGTGGAACAAGCGAACGACAAAATCGACACAGCCAACTGAATTCCTTCAATGATTGATCAACTCCTATAAGGGTTACCACTACTTTTTGAATTACTCGACCTTCGTAGAGTAAAACCGAGCCCAGGAACCATCACCTAGTCTGCTGACACACACATTCCCTTCAGAACAAAGTCACAACTTTCCAAGTCGAAAAGAAAGGTCCAAAAAAGCGTCTGTTTCCCAATATTCATTCAACTACCCCTATAGAACAGGTTCGGACATTGCCCCGTTTACTCTACTGTCTTATAAACATGTAAGAGCACTTTAGTAGCTCCGTAACTAATCAAACGTTCAGTAAACAAAGTCATAAGGAAGGTATTACCGTTAAACAAAAAGCACTAACAGGTTTGGCTTTTGAAGCAAGAATAATGTAAGCAGAAGGTACAATCTGTTGAAATTCAGCGCTCGTGAGAGTGGGCGGAGATTGGAATATGACAGTTGACAACCGTGTGACAGCAGATGAAATACAGCTCCTTTCAAATCGTGGCTGTGGTCAATGAAGAATAGAAAATTTAGAAAAAATTAGGGAAAGATTTTCAATTGCAGCATGTTCATATAGAAAAAAAAACGTCGACAGGTCGGATTCACTCAATATTTCACTTTGGAGTAAAGGTAACCACTGATTACCGGTAAGCAACAAACTCATGCCGCTCTCAGGTCTCGTGCAAAAAAATCAATAAGTTCGAGAAATTTCATGAACTCAAAAGATCAATAAGCTATCGGTTTTATGAAGGATATCTACCCGAAAAAAGTTCCAGAGTATCTCAGAGGATGCTTGGGTTCGCGATTTACCTAAAGATGGTCTACAATACATGTTTGAGGTAGAAAATAGTGAAAATTAGCTTGTTCACAGCTAAATCGAAGCAATGGTCAAACTGAACTGAATGCTATGCCTCGTGTCCGTCGAGCGAGAACGATCCAGTGGGCCACTTGGCTCGCAAAGGGGACGAATGTACACGTCACAAGCGCTCGCTTGAGGAAATCGATGATTAGCGGGACGACAGATGCACATGTGAGGTGATACATCAGAATAGCATAAACCAAAAAGGTTGCTCAAGAATTCCTTTAAAGGCCTTTGCCTCCCCAAAGCGGGTTCATGCAGAAGCTATGTCAGTACTAATATGGTGAAGAAATAAAGTGCACGGCTCAGCCATTTGCTGAGGCCTAGCCATCTTCTAATTGAAGTACGAGAGATTTTGTGATGAGGGAGCAATGAATGATCATAGAATTACATCTATAAAAATCAAGATTTAAGAGCGAATCGTTCTCATCGCATTTGTATGGCATCGAGTACTGAGAACCAAACAAGAAGAAAGCAACGTTCATTAAGAATATCTCTCTTTCGTTCATGGCAAAGACAATAGTCATCCATCTTCTTGAAGACTACTCAAAGCATCCTTGTCAGGAAACGGAAGACCATCTTTCACCTATGTAGAGCGCGCTCTCAATTTGAGGTGCAAGGACGTCTTGGGTCGGATAGTAGGGGAACGGGTTCCACTTTGTATAGCCCAACAGTCATGCTGTACTGTAGAGACCTTATAGGGCCTATTAACGGTTCACCTGACTATTATTTCGAATTTGTCGTGTTCAAAGATCTTCTTTAGTAGCATGGGCGTGAAAGACACTGATCCACCATGGTACACTACTTCATTATTGAAATTTCCAGCTGTTCCGACGAGTGACACCTTCCGAAAGCAGAATTTGAATAATCAGACGAGAACAAAAGATTACTAGTCGTGGGCGGCGACCCTTCTTCAAAGGGAGACTTGTAACCCTGCACCTGTCCCTTCCAGTATTGGGGTAAAGATGATAGGAGAACTAAGGACAGCAATGGCGGTGTTATTTCTGAAGTCTTCAGAGAGAAACTCAAGTTTAACTTTGGTATATCCAGGAAACTCGAGTGGTGTGCCCCTCATCATTCCGATGCGGTTCTTGGTCATAAGAGCACCTCAGCCCACTTCAATTCTCTTTATCCTCACCCTTGTTTCACCGCGTTCTTAGAGGATTTAGGGGAGAAATTTGAGTATGGCTCCAGTAAATTTGCAAATAAATATGGCTATTTGCCACTTGTTGAATCCTACACACACAATAAATAAGGATCTATTACTTCCGCCCCACTATTCGCACGATGTCGAGTTTTTTTTTTAACGAAGGTGATGCAATGGGAAGTAGTATGTACGTCATCACCCACGCATGGTCAGGGGTTCGAATCCGAGAATGATATCTGAGTAGACCGGCAGACTTACAATCCCTTCGGGTTCGCTCAATCGGTGCTAGACTCGTCTGGGAGGGTAAAAGCACTGACTCGTGCGTCGGCTGGCGACAGCAAGTCACTGTATAAGCCCCATACGCATTCAATAGCCATTACGATTCTGAATAGAAGCCGAATGCGGGGCGCATTCCCGACGGGATTGATCAACGACTGGAAGCTTTACGCTTTATTCATTCAATTTTCATTCATGAATGCTCTGTGGCAACGTTATGAAGTTAACTCCAGAAAGAACAAGTTACAAAAAGAATTTACAAGGGCCCGTCAGTAGCGCAAAGGATAAGAGCGGCGCTTAGGAAGCAGAGATATGGACTGAATCAAGCCAAGCTCTGTTCAGAACCCATCTCCCTTCTCCTGACTTTATCATCGAAAACCACACGACAAAACTTTGTTAACTAACGCAACAGTCCTCTATGGACATCGAAAAAGCTCGTTTTAAGCACTTGTTGATGAGGACCCGTTCACGACAAAACAAAAAACACCTCTTCGAGCAGAGCTTCAGAAAAAACTCGTCCATTCTTTTTTACTCATAGTAATGACAAAAATAACGAAAAAAAAAAATGGAAAAACAAAAAATGTAAGTGACGTGAGATTTGAAATGATAAATGATTTGAATTGTTCAACGTCAATCAGTCGATCGTTGTCTCTTCCGATTTCCGTTACCGTATCGATTCTACAGCTATGCTTTTGAAATATTTATTGAAAGCCTTCCCTTCAACCCCTTTCTAGGCACCGCTGTAAAAACTGCTCAATGAGCAGATAAAGGGCATGAGAGAGCGTACGAACATGAATTAAAGAAGCATGAGAAATTCGGAAAGCGTTTCGGCGAGTTAAAAAAGCTTTACAAAGGAAATTACAAAAACTACCAATTACTACTTTTTAAGGAAACTGTAGTGAATAAAGAAATTGTAACTTCCCTAAAAATGCAGCATGTCCCCAATTGTAATGAGATTGTTCACGAAGCGGTGCATATGTAATTTGAATACATAATGACTATGCATAGCCAGTCGGTCATATCTAATTCACGGGAAAAATTTGAAAATTTGAAAATTTTAATCGTTCACACTCGCCTAGTTGGCTTATTAAGGGCCTACCGAGGAGTAAAAGAAAAGCTTCGAATTCCCATCCTTATTTCGTGTTGCTCTTTGGACGCCATTTTCACACGTTTTTTCCCAGCAGGGCCAGCCACCCTCTCAGCGTCGGGGGGCACTTATGTAATGTCACAGATCGTTTTTCGGGTGCACATGTCAGAGACACGTTTACGACAACACAAATTGGTCATATCCGGCTTTTAGAGACCTGGGCATCTGGGCTAGGCTTTTAGTGACCGAGGAGGGAAGAGGGGGAGTAGAATAAAAAGGGCAGGTGCACGACGTGAACCATAATTGACCAAATTTTCCTTTTATGTAGTATATTGTTACTGCACTGCTATTGACCTCATAGCGACAGCCCTTTACCACCCTTAACAAATGAAAATTGACCACTCAACTGAACTATGAGGGATGGATGACTTGGTTGGTGTGGATGGGTAGCAAGTCAGAATAGCACCCATGACCATGTAACAGCGAACGGCAATCCCAGCTTTTGCTCATCCAATCGACCTCAACTATAGAGGATAGAATAAAGTCTTTTGACATTGATCAATCCCGTCTGAGGGATGCGCCACCGCATTAGACTTTCTTTCAGAAGCGAACTGTCGTGGAATGCGTATGTGGCCTATACAATGACTTGCGGTGGCCAGCCGATGTATAAGTCAGTGATTTCACCATCCCAGACAAGTTTGTTCCAATTAAATTACCCCGAAAGGATGGAAGGCGTGGTTGGCCTAGGCTGATATCGATCCGAGGTTCGAACCCGTGACCATGCCCGTGTGATAGTGCGCCACTTGCCACTATACCACCTCGGCGCCACAGCATATAACAGCAACTAAAACTTCACTTCTCTGTCCGACTTCGACAATGAAATAAACTGGAATTTTTTGCAGTAAAAGTTTCATTGAAGCTTTCAATTATCTCTACGTCAACTGAAGGATTTTTAATGTAACGAAGCCTTTTCTTCCAGAGATTCCAGAAAAAAAAGGAGTGAAGATCATTCCTGAGTGGCCACAGTCAAAGCTTCTCTTCTACAAGTGCAACAATAAAGCTACTGCTGATGTTGTTGCTGTTACAAGTTACTTCTGTCTGCACTTTGGTTAGTACATGAATGAATTAAAATTGCTAATGGATTTATCTGAAACTGATTTTATTTCGAGCCTATGGTTCTATTAGTCAATTGGAAACGGCCACTTCTTTTCAATTACAAATTCTGCTGTTTGAAAAAAATCTATACAATCTCCTAAGAAAATGTCGGAGGTGAGAAAAGGCTCAGAAGAGTTGACAAGACCCGACTGGAGACATTTTTTTTTGTCAGAGATAGCGATTCGTATTCTTTTCTTAGAAATTTCTTCCAAGAATTATGTCACGGTTCAGTAACACTAAATCTTTCCGTATGCCAATGAGAAATGCCCCGTTTTATCGATGAAGCTGGTCCCTTGGGAGGTAAGGAAACCCGATTCTTGCCAGGCATAGCGAACAACGATTGCATATAACCAACGGTATAATTGAGATGAGAAACAGCTGAGACCATTTTTCGAAGTAAAAAAATCATTTATGAAATTCAAATTTTTGAGAGTGAACATAAAAGCGGACTGTAGAAAAAAAACTTCCACTTACGTTTTGAAAAATCAAATTGACTGAACTTTCGGCCTCGAACTTTTCTTGAACCACAATCACCAGAAGAGGCTCTTGGCCCGCTACTTTCCATGATAACGAGTAATAATTCCGAATAACGAATATCAACGGCTCAGGTTCGTAGATGAAGAGGGAGCGATACCAACGTAACGTAATACTAGGTGAGGCAATATGTGTCAATAATAAGAGCGTGGCCTTCACTTTGCCTTAGAGGCCGTGGCATTAGAGTGGGCAAGTGGATATTCCAAAGGGATCTTGAGGGTCCCAGCCCTCGAGTGCACTAACGCACAACTAAAGGGCTACGTACTGAGACTTTGAAGATTTCTTCTCGTCAGCTGACAAGCTGATCCAAACTGAGGAAAGAACCGTCCGTCGATATCAAATTTTCCGAATTTGCCGCCTCTATACAGTTGACTGGAGCCAGTAAAGCCAGAATAAATCCGTCGGTTGGATACCTCCCACAAGGTCTGATCTACAGACAAGCGGTCGTTGACGTGATAGCTGGAGGCTATTTGCCCGAATCACGGCCTTGTCCTCGGGGAACGGCTCCCTTTGTGTTCGACGCCCATTTGTCTTGCCACTGAGCAGCGATAACTGAACAAAAAGCAATCATTTTAATAATTACACCGGAAATTATTTTACGTCGACGAATAAACACGACCGAATATCAAAGATCGTTACTGAAGACTAGGGGATTCTAAAAGAATGAATTAAAGGAGCCATTCTTGATTTTTGGGATCCAAAAGTGTGGGGAAGTCAGCTACATAGTAGAGGGAGAACACTGTGACGCAGAAGAAAAGGTTCATAAAGAAACTAGTTATTCATGTGTAAGTAATTCGTCTCTGACCAATTTATTCCTCGCCAGTTATTATGACTGCCTTTGGGATTTGTGCTTCATGAACTTACATCATTTTAGCGAGTGATGCTCGTAGAGAATGCTTTGATTGATCCACTACCAGCAGAACAGTCTTGGGCACCCACAGAACGCTTAACAGTTCGATTTTTTTTCGTTTCACTTACCAGATTCACCTTCACGGGGTCACAGTTTAAAGGCACTGTTCGCGATGATTCAATGGGCGGGGGTGTCGATGACGTGTCCGCCTCTCATTCGACGCCACGTCAGACTGTCTGACGTGACATCGAATGAGAGGCGGACACGTCATCGACACACCCGCCCATTGAATCATCGCGAACAGTGCCTTTAAGTATGTTTCACAGAGAAACTTCGGAGCTTAGCTACTTGTACTCTCAATTTTGTAAACGAATCATTTCAGTCATAAAATTATTCTCGACCTTATGAGTGGGATACTTCACGGGTTCGCGTGATAGGCATTCGATTACTATTTGAAAGAAGTTTTTATGGCCTTTTAATTGCTTTCAGCAGCTAATTTAGATATCAGTTTTCCTCTTTTTTAATCTATTGAAGCCATTAGTACTTAAAGAGAAGGGAACCTATGACTTCAAGGGTGTGACACTATGGGCGTGGACTGCCGAATCAAAAGGCGAATTTCCGTCTTCGGCAAGCGGCACATTTGAGCGACAAGGGGTCATCCACGGTGACCCTAATACAAGCGGAAATACCCTCGGTGGCAGAATTCACGATAGTTCCGAGGTGTCTAGCTTAAGCGAAATAAGTGAAATTATTGTGCAGAATAGTAAACAATGGCAAAAATGGCGAAGAAAGTGTGAAAATCGGAGATGCCAAAAAAGGCCAGTTAAAAGTTGTAAGAAAGGGGCTTGTACGAGATTATGCGACTGCAGCAGTCTGAGTATCTCCCACACAGGCGTACTATTCTTCGGCCCCTTTACGCTTCACTGGGAATGATGGGGTCTAAAGAAGGCCATCATAACATGGCCAATTTTGGATGTGTACTTCAAGAAAGCCGTTTATGAAGGCTCACAACGCCTTGTCAAAATCGTTTTTCCACCCGACAATATCCAACGAGCTATCCGTAGGGGCCACAGGCTCGTACTAGGGAGGAATCTCAGAAGCTTTTTAATGTGAATGTGCCTTTCAGGAAAAGCTCTACTGTATTACTCCTCTTGAGGTTTGCATTCGACCTGTTCAAGCAAAAGTTATTGGCTTTTGGTGAAGTAATTTGCAATAATACTTTTACAAATCCGATTCTTACTCAAGAAATAAGGTACTTTGGAGAATTTCTTAAACCGACATTCTTCAATTACAAAAGATCTATGCCGTTACCGAAACAGATACCTCCCTTCACAACCATTACCGTTAAAACTCGAGCAAATCTGATCGAACCCCGCCCTTTCATAAATACCGCCCACAAAGTTGGATAAAGGCTTCCATTTAGGCTGAAGTTCAAGTAATGATACAATTCGAAAGCTCGAAAAGAACAGAACCCAACACATTCACTCGCTCATCCATCTAAATTCATCAACACATATGTACCGTAATCTTTCTACCGTTGTGCACTACTTTACTGATGGTATCTAGAATTATTGTCATGTACCAACACAGAAGTTCATCTCGAAAGTGCCCCCGAAAAGAACAAGGTCTTATGTGAAGGGGAGATTCGAACACGGTGAACTTAAGTTCGGGCGCTGTAAGTAATACTAAATAATACTTCGGGACGCAGTTCATGGGATGATTAGGCTTCAGGGAACATGAGTTCATACTGTACTCCCAAAAAGAATTCACCTTACAGTATGCTTTTTCATGATAGGTACACAAGCACCCACGTGGAAATGGATCTGATAAGAGTATACGGGAATGAGATGAAAGATTGACGGATTAGTCAAAACAAGCATTGAAAAACAAAATGTTGAAATTCTGAAGTTAAAGGGCTTTTTCATGCCTAACTACTGCAAAAATGAACTAGTCGCTCAACTTGTACTCTCCTTGTCAAGCATATTCCCCATTTCATTGATCGCTTTTGAAAAAGAAATGCTCCACATAGACACAAAGTCTATGTATGTCATGAGCTAAACAGCATTTTACTAGAAGTAATCCAGAGTTTGTTCAAAGTAAAACTTGTAGGTTGGTAAAGGATTCGTTTGTTAACCCGCTTAGACGAGGTAATCTTATTGATGGATCTTCTAATCCCTAGAGGGATAGGCCCATCTGGCCCAACCTGAGGGATAGGGTAGTGAACGAAACGCGGATTTGAAGCAACTTCGTGTGGGCCCCAGAACATCGTAAGGTCTTCTCATTTCTGCCGTGCTCAGACGGTTTATACCTTCGGTCTAGATGTACGGTACCCAAACCTGAGCTAATGGGGGAGTGCCAGGCCTGAATCCTGTGTTTGATTCAGCTCCAATTCAGCATCCTAGTGACTCGGACGTACTCAGAACTGAGGTTGTCCAAGGTCACTACAGACTAGCGAACTTGGAAATAGACCAACCACCCATTTTACAAAAAAAAGCTACTCCCTCTGCCGATTTAAATCTTCTCTTTACACCGGATCACTAAACCTAGCCATCCAGCTGTGTCATGCGCGCAAAGTTCCTGGCCAGTAGGGTGAGCGAAATGAGTTTTCAGCAATTATTGAGATTGAAATTGGATTTGGGAAAGGAGCTGGGACAATAATGAAAGACATCTAATGAAGACCTCTGAAAGCGTGAAAGCAATAAAGAATGAACGAATGATTTCATCTATTCCCCTGACATCTGTTGTCACCTATTTACCCCCCAGAATTATGGGCCATGTCACGCCATTTGGCCCAATACTACGTGTTTATGTGGTCACGCAATAATGAAGCCCTCCCCTGAAGCAACTGAGTCCAGAAGACGTCATTTGACCCCCTGTCAGCTATGAAAGAAGTGACTCCGGAAGAACGTCATTACTGACTCTTTGGACTACTAGTAGGAAAGTATGATTCCTAGCGACTTAGACGACTTTTGAGGCTCTGAGCTGCCTTCCCAAACCATTCAGCGTCTTTCACGTGCTCAATAGGTTATGTTAAGTTGCTAAATTAAGATGTGCTATTCTCAGACTACCGTAAAAAATAATCCGTACAGGAATTCAAAGTTCCCGAGATTTCGAGCAAATACGCAGATCACGCCTCACATTCGCGCAAATTGCAAAAGTATCGAGTTGTCCGGAAAATCTTCACCGATTTTCGACACCCCGTGTTTATCAACTGTTGCCCAAAAGATCAATAACATGAACTCATAAAACCATGTATTTTTTGAAAGGGGTAACCCTCCTCTATGATATACCGGTTCAAGCTTTATTAACGTTCTTCAAAGTCTGCCTGTATAGGACCCGTGTGGAATCCGAGGATCATTGCGTGCATTTGCGGCGCCTGATGCTTTTCCTCTACCGCAGGGGCAAGAAAGCGGCTCAGGCCGCGAGAAAGATTTGGTACCTTTGGATTTACATGCTCTAGGGGAGCGTACAGTACGCGAGTGATTTGCAAAATTTAAACAGAGTGAATTCACCCTCGAAAGTCGGCAACGCTCAGGAAGGCTATCACCAGTTGAAAACGACAAAATCAAAATCTCAATCGCAACGGATCGGCAAATCACTACTCGTGGAATAGAAGGAAGACTGAATATTTCGAAATCAACCATCCATGATCATTTGCTGGGACTTGGTTTTGTTACGCACCTTCATGTTTGGACACTTCGCGAACTGAGCGAGCGCAATGTGATGGACCGCGCCTCCATGTGCGACTCGTTGCTAAAACGAAACAAAAATGAGCTGTTTCTGAGAAAGGTATGAAAATTGGGGACAAAAAGTTGGTCGCGTACTACAACGTGAAGCGGAAACGATCGCGTCCGCTTCTCAGCGAGCCCTCC
This sequence comes from Haemonchus contortus, assembly GCA_000469685.2. Taxonomy (NCBI): domain Eukaryota; kingdom Metazoa; phylum Nematoda; class Chromadorea; order Rhabditida; family Trichostrongylidae; genus Haemonchus; species Haemonchus contortus. Next base: position 8,172,734 of record LS997567.1, on the reverse strand, counting down.
CAAACTACTCCAATAGTCAAAATCCAGGTGAGGAAGATTATGCTGTGTTGCTGGTGGGATTGGAGGACAATCATTCATTATGTGCTGTTGCCGCATAGTCGAACGATAAGTATGGGAAGGTACTGTACTCAGCTGAATAATTTATTGGCAGCGATAGGCCAGAAGCGCCCAGAAGTGGCCAATCGTAAGGGCGTTGTCTTCCAACAAGATAACTTTAGACTACACGCATTTTTGGTCATTCGTCAAAAATTGCTGGAGCTTGTTTGGGATGTCGTACCAAGCCCACCATATTGTCTAGATACAGCACTAACAGACTACCACTTCTTTAGGTTTCTGCAAACTTTTGAATGGAAAACCGTTCAATCTACTAGAGGACTGCAAAAAGCACCTCAGAGGGTTTTTCGATTCTAAGTCTAGAACCTTCTATGAAGTGGAAAGTGGTTACCGAACAGAATGGGCGATACGGTGTTTAATGAATGGATTTGAACTTCTAGAAGATTTCCTTCAAAGATAACTCAAAAATCGGCGGTGACTTTCCGGGCGACCCAGTCACTTCTTTTTTCAGCAAATTTTAAGACTTTTGTTTTTTCAACGCTATTTGTTTGGAAGTTATGATGAGTATCTGAAAACAACCAGTTCCGAATTGATGAAGTGACCCTCCTCGAACAGCTGCCCTAAAAGCTCCCATCAGAAATTTCCAAAAATCGTGCTAAGAGTAGGTATTAAAGAATTTGTTGGGAACCCAAAAGTGAAGTGCAAACGGAACTTATCAAAAAACTTATTGCCCATTCATCACGGCCAGTAGATTGTTTCCTATTCTTTTTTATTTCGAGATTTATGGGTTCCGCGAAATAAGGCCAGTTCTGACACGAACGTTATTCTTGACGTCAAAAATAGCAGCCAAGACACCAAGATAAACCTCACCGGGATCACGTGTTTACTAGTTTTTCGAGAAGTTGGACATAAACAAGGTCTTTTGGTGGACCTGCAATGACCTTATGTTCTCAAATATCTCTAACATATGCCGAAAACAAGTATGACATTTTCAAAATGTAGCTGTTGCGAATGGGCAAAAAACCTCACGAACCCTTACTGTTTAACCCGCTTTTTTCGATAAAAGTTGGTACATTTCTGTGATTTCGCTAAATAACTGGGATTTAGTCATTACTCAGCTCCGACAGTCATTGTAGTTTATAACTATTTGGTTATTTTTGATGGATTGTAGTTGACCCCGCACAGCTTCTGAAATGGTAGAAAGCAAGGCTGTAAGGCGTTTACATACAGCTTGAAAGAAAGGCATCATTTTAAAGTGAAAAAATGAGTATGGGAGGGAAAAGGTGGTGTAAAATAAGCAGAATATCACTTGAGGGGATATATATTTCACTACGAACAGGCGCGTGCTTCATTATCCAAGCTGCATACGTTTGGAAGTTGACATCAGATCAAGCAACTCAGAATTGCACATACCTGTTGTGGAAATGCAGCTATTGAAAAGCGCGGTTAGCGATAAAAATTGTTTCAGGATGGACTTGTAACCTGCCACCGCGTGGAATAACTTCAGGTAGAGAAACGACCTCGACTGGACTCTATAAGTGCTCCAAAAAAGGCTTCGCCGACATGCGCACCCAAAAGTGGCCATGTTTTGACCACCTTATTGGGCTGCACCAATCACAATGAAGCGTTAGAACGATGACGAATAGTACGCTTATGCAGGAGACACCCAGACGGTTACAAATACATGATCTCGTACAACCCTTTTCCTACTTCTTTTTGAAGTTTGAAGCGCTTATTCCTCAAAATTCGGCGAATTCCGCTTTTTTTACCGTTTTTTCATTACTCTGCACCATAATTCCATTATTTTATTCTAGCAGGATAACACAAAATTCTCGTGATCTATGCCTCTTATTAGCCTTGGGTTGAAGAGCTAGGAAAGTGTCCTTCGCCATAAAAAAAGATAATTAGACGTGATATCGCATTCGTAGAACCTGTCCTCATATCCATTGGCCTCTGGGATCGTACCCAGTCAAAATGGTCAGACGAATTAGAAGTTATTAAAACCGGTTTGGGCATATACTGGTATAAAGAAACAAACGGTATTGTGTGTCAAAGTATACAGCATGTATTTCAATTCACTCTTCTGACACCTCGAGCTACTTTCGAATTAAAAGTTGGGAAACATGTTCCCCGCTCACGTTTTCACTCAGCTGTTCCCGTCGGTGAGCCGGGGACGTGGACACCCCCGCCCCGCCCCTTCCTGCTGCCAGATTTTTTTTGCATTTTTTTTTTTGGCGTTTTTATATGAGCATTTGTTGGCACCTGCTAGTGCAACCACATGCTAAATATTATTAATAATAATATTTAGCATAATATTTTAGCTAATATTAATGGGGAACTACGCACCGACTCTAGCTGCAATTAGCCGTATTTTTTATGTGGGTTACACGTATGACTTCTTTCCTACAAAGCTGCAAGGTGCATTAGTGGAGTCGTATAATTTGCCTTAAAAACAGATCTTTTCAAGCACAAAAACGGTTTTGTGACCGCTACTCTAACATTCATCAAGCGGGAGGACGGAGGCTTAAGAGCTGTTGAGCCTGTACTTCAATAGACATGCATCCGAGCCAACGAGGATGGTCCAAAACCAAATGGTCCAAAACGCGTCTATCATTAATTATGAAAATACTAGATTGTCAGATAAGGCTATTAGGTATCTTGCTTGAAGACATTTTGAAAATCGCACTAACTGGTAAGTTCGTTTTACTTGAAGAAATCTGCCTAATGAATTAAATAATGACCAAGAATTCTCTACACCAAATGATACTGGCACAATATAGAGCGAAACTCATTGCTGAAACAGATGGTTCCGCTGTCGAAGCGAAAAGTCCATTTTTGGTAGGATTTTTCAGCTTTGCAACTCCTTCTCAGACGAGATTCTCATTTCCAGTTTCATTATCTCTGAAAGCAGAGCACGTCGGAGGTGCTCCTTCTGCCCAATCTTCAGCGCCATTTCACTAGTTCACTGCCCTGTATCGACTTATGTATGTATGTACCGTAGTACTAACAAAATCCAACAGGAAAAGGACAGTACTGCATAATGAAATGGAAAACAGTACTTTGCTGGCTACCTTGTTGTAATGCAGCTGATAAAAAACTGCACGGACCTATTTGACCTCGTGGAGGCATGAGCAGAATACAGTGAGTGGAAGTGTTGCGGTTCTAACCAGAGGCACCGTTCCTCGTCCCTTCCCTGAGAGGAGAGAAATCAATTAAAATGAATATTTCGCGTCTATTTCCTCTCTCCATTCGTATAAACAAAAACTCAGTGTTACCAAGACCTTCGCCTTGGACGAAGAGCGGGGCCCAAACTCGTGGAAAAGCCACACCCCCTGCCTTTCTTCTGTAAGCGCGAGAAGTAATGAACTCCAGCCAATTAAGGGTAAAAGGAAGGGCAGCGGCCTCTGTCAGGACAGATGTCCTTAAGAGGCTTGTGAAATAAACGCTGAAGGGCAGCCCAGCGCCGTATCACGTGATTATGTACGTAAACACCGGCACTTCTCCCTCTCCAGTAGTATTCCCTAGTTGGCACTTTATGAAAAGCCAAAAAGTCGCTGGTGAAAAGTTACGTATCCGGTGCTTTGTTACTAACCCTCTAATGCGCCATGCATACAACGTTCGTAAAGAATTGCGGGTCCTTATCATCTTGGACTAACAGGGTGAAGCGAGAACGTCCCTACGCTGAAGACGTTTTCACGCATGCTGATTTCATTAGCATAGATTTGCGAGTTGAGTGGATCTGTGTTGAGTCACAACGAAAACACCCCCAAATCTAACTATAGTAACTCGAAGTCCATATTTCGTTTCACGGATCCTGCTCATTATAGAGATTTCACACTTCAACTAATGGGGGGGGGGGGGGGGGGGGGGGGTAAACGTCGCGAATTGTTTCACGTTGATTGTAATTAACCAATTTGTGCCAAATTTCACCGTCTATATGGAAGAGTAAGGCTCAAAACTTGTTATTAAGGCGAAGTTCTGACCGAGCGATTTATGTAACTAATCTCTGGTGCTATCTTATGACACCACTAGGTCGCATTTATATCTGCTCACGATAGCAGTCTGTGACTGCGTACTCACAGCAGGTACAAGGGGGGGGGGTATAGGTTAGGTACATTCACCCAATTCTGGGTTCGTTTTAAAAAAAACGTGAAAAACCTTTTGAAAACGCGGCGAAATTCGTTTTGATTTGAGCGCCTATCATAGGGGCACAGGACTCGAGTAGACTGGAAAAACAGGACCAGCGGTAGCTACTTATCTACCCTACTTCAAATGCCGCGCGTCCACCCGGAATGGGTGAATATTCCGTTCCCCTACAAGGGGTTACCTCGACATCCGTGTCGCACATACGGCGCCTCCATCCACCCTTCACATATACGGCGCCTTAACCCTTTGACGACAATGGCACCCACCGGTGTGGGCCACTATGACTGGCGCATGAAACAATGGGACCCAATTTCGGTTGCTACCATACTTTCTTATTACTTACCAATTGCTGAATTCAGTAAGCCAGTGAGGGAATTTTCTCTTGGGACAGTTCCACCCACAGGTGGGCGCCATCGCGCGCGAAAGGAGGGGAACGTGATCCGTGGGCGTGTCACGTCGAAATCAGCATTGTCGTCAAAGAGTTAAAAAAGAAGGCCTTGGGCAAGGACACTGAAGACAGTGGGTGGTGCGGATGGTGCAACTGCGGACTGCTACCATAAGTAGATATAAGTTAAACCACTCCAATAAAGAGGACTATTGAAACGAAAAAGAAACGGAGATATTTCTACTCAGACCACAGGGCTGCATAGGGAGTCCCGATCTGCTCAGGATCGCCATCGATCGAGTTGCTGTTTGATTCATGGCTAGTTGCCTCGCCGAGTCTAATGTCTCTACAATTAGTTAGATGTCCTAGGTAGTTGTCTTGCCGTTCACGATATCTAACCATAAAGCCGGATATCAAAGTCACTATTCCAACTTTTTACATCAAATGATAACAAAGAGGATCTGCCACGGGCTGGAGCAGCCTAAACTCATTTCTCAAGAAAAATAACTAGTTTACTGTACCGATAATGCGACAGAGAAAAGCCCTCTGTAAATAGGAATGTTCGTTAGCGTTCAATAACGATGGCAGGCTGAAGGCCTTTACAATTTCAGTGAAAAGGATGCCCTTTTACTCACACCCTATGGGCACTGCTCCATTAGAATTTCATTCAATCCATGGCCCTAAAACCATTGAACTCGAAAATTACTGGTTTCTATGACAATTTCAAAATGTCATAGAAAAGGAGTTTTTTCCAGAAGAGTAGTGAATTATGGATGAGAGGCAATCTAATAGGTTGAATTAAAGTTCATAGTGAATTAAACAATACATGGAAAATTTATAAAAGGCTCTATTATACGATTACTGTCAGAGATATAAGTAATGTGCTAGTAAAAAATATATGAAAAGACGAAAAGATTGCCAGACGATGATAAAAAAAACAATGGAATCAGCATTCAAAATGGCCCCTGCGATTTAGCCCTAATTGCATATTTACCAAAGAGTAATGAGCAGGCGTGTCAGAACTTTTTAGAGAAATTAATTAATCATCGAAAGAAAATTCAAAGATAGTATTCAGTCAATCAGCCGTGAAAAAGTGACGCGTAATTGGGCGGAATCGAAACTGCCACACTCCCTAATGGAAAGACGTCGATGTGTCAGAGAGTTTGCCCTTATGATATACGCGTGAAGCCAATTTAGAGTGGCATAGTGCAACTTTTACTTCCTTCGAACGAACGTCTGCTTTTCAGAGACTTACTCCAAGTAACTATGTAGTAGCAATTGGTGAGAGCACTCTGACACACACACCTCGGATTAACAAAATTTAAAGTTTCCCTTTTGAAAAAATGGGGCGTTTCCGACACGCTTCATTGGGACTGCGTTGGAGAACATCTGTACTCGTAAGTAATAAATTCATTCGAAAAGTACTTCATAAATTAGCCTAAGAGTGAGCCTAAGAGTGACCGCCGCAAAATTAAGGGGCATACCCGCCATTTGTCCCTACCGATTTTTCATCAACAGGACCCTCTGACTTTCAGGAAACCAGTTGTAAGGCTTGAAGTCTATGTACAATCACCCTGCCCCGAATCCATTTTCCCGGTCATCGCTCCTATCCTTGCCCTAAAGAGAGTTCTTGAAAATTAATCGAAACCTTTTAAACTCGCAGTTCACAACTTCAAAGAGTGTTTTACACCAGTTTGGCCCGATTTGTATGCAAAATCCCATTATCGATCGGAACCCAGTTCCAAAAATAAAGCTTTGCGGGTGAGTTGCATTGTGAAAGGGATCAAAAAAGAGTAAAAACCGAAAAACCCAGGCAAATTCGATTAGAAAAGTTGGAGGTGAGTCTAGAAGACCAGCGAGAAGAACCTTTTTACCTCCATTACTACCCTGATACTTTTTATTAATCAACTAGACAATACCTCGAGGAATTCGGTGCCCAGTCAGAGGTCATATACGGTATCCTGCCCCCCCCCCTCCCGCATTACTTGTCAAACCCAAGATGTTGTACTGGAAGATTTTGTAGACATAACGATTCGCTTAGCAGAGGTCATTTCCGTCAAGGAGGACCTCACAACTCACGAATATTCAATAACTCGTGTAGGTTACTCTCTGTTACGAGTACAATTGTCTCACGGACGGTTGCACCCGAACTTAAGTTCTGGAAGAACTCAGGAGATGTGACCTAAGAACCGAAGACACGACTTTTCAGATGCCGTGACGGCGAAATGAACCCATGCTCATTGAAGTTACCTATCCTAATACTCGGTCAATCGAGACAGTACACCGCAATCTTCGTAGAACAGCTGTAGAACCGTAGACCTGGGCTGATTGCTGTGTTTGCTGTGAAACAGACAACATTAGTGGAAAAGTCCCTTCAACAACGACAACTTGAGCGTCGTGGTCCTCAACGGCTCCGGACCATTTTAGTTAAACGGCCTATGTGAGCCAAAATCATGGCGAATGCTATGACGACCTGAAAGGGTAAACCTGGCCACAAAGCGAAGACAAATGAAAATGAAATCCCAGACGAAAATTCCCGGCAATATTAAAAAATGAAGGTTGGTTGATAGCAGGGGAGGTGATAGCGAGTACAGATGCTAATGTTGGCTGAAGCATCAAGTTAGGGACAGCTAATAGGTTCACTATTCGACTGCTGTCAAACAAATTCTGGTTCAAGGCGGATTTCTACACTTATAATGTTCGGGAACCAATAATCCAACATTTAGTGAATAAGCAGAGTAGAAGTGAATGAAAAAGGATAGATCTTAAAAAGTAATACAGTACCATAAACTTTGCCCATATTACTAATGTAGATGAGTGCAATAAGCCTCAAAGAGTAGTTATGCAAATAGGGAATGTGCCTGCGGGAAGAAGTATGCGGAAGCTTCAGTTTCAAGTCTGATATGGTGGTTTCAAAGATGATCGACTTCGAGTACAAATGCTTTAGTTTCATCGAAAACGAAGTAAATTCTAGCCTCTGCAGGCAAAATTGGCAAAAACAGCACTTTTGATTTGATCCAGCTTTTCTTCAGAAATGAAAGGCGCAGTTTACGATAAGTCCGAGGTACCTTGCTCAAATGGAGACATGGAAGTTACGGTGTAGAAAGAAAGCGCTGAATTTGGCGGATTTCAAAGGTATAAGGCTTCAAAATAATTTTAAGAAAGGGTGTCGTGCAAGATTATGCGTCTGTGCCCGTCTAGGTGTCCCTCACATAAGCGTTCTGTTCGTCCAGGCCGTCAGAACACGACCATTTTTAGGTGTGCAAGGAGGGCAAGCCGATTTTAGAGCCCCTTAAACACCTTTGTCGAGGTCGTGTTTTGACTCGGCTATGTCCCATGTGCTATGCTTAGGGGCGAGGGATTCATCCTAGGGGGGGGGGGGGAGGGGAGAGGATCTCAAAAACCATCTTTTCCGTGAACTCCTGGTGACAGCGGGCATATACGTTTGTAGTTAGCAGAAATTTCGATACGCTAACTTTTGGTTATGACACCGGAATCTGTTCCTGTTCCCTTTTGGGGTTATGTGTTCCAAAAAGTCTGACCGCCAGCCATAAATTGGCTTTGAAAAGCTGCACCTACAAATTGAAGGGTGCGCATGTGCCATTCTAAAAATTGCGAGACAGGATGGCATCGCGCTTGGCGTTCGGGTGGTCACCAACCTTCTTAGTCCCTGAAAGGAAGCCCGTTTGGGACGACCACCTGAGCCAGACGGTGACGGGAACGTTTTGACTTTTCAAGTTGGACAGTGATTGGGAGTTTATGCATTGGTAACATGGATCGTCACTACTTTCACATTACAAAGCGCACTTGTTTACTATCGCGAAATGATATTGATAGGCGACAAGTACTGGGGCCTGCAGTTGGTGGGTCCTTAGGTCCAGGCCCACCAAGAAAATGGTCCAGCGTGTTATTCGATTGCTTGTGAAAAGGAAAAGTTTTGCGTGAAAAGTACATGTTCCGGGGGCCGAACGCTTTACCCGTAGCTCAATTTCTTTGTGATAGCATTCACGTCTCGAAGTGCGACGATAATCAGCAGCTAACAAAGCAAAACAAATCAAATCAGGAAGAGCGTTTCTTCGAGGAAATGAAATTTCGCTGAGAAAACTGAGAGTCGTGTTGCCGTGCATAGAGAACAGAAAAATCTGTGTTCCATTTGCACTACGGGAACGGCCCAACTTCTGTGGCGCCTCTTAGAAGTGGGCCAAGATCGCAGGCGGCGTTCCCCACATTCTCCAACAAATTCAGCCAAAGAAATATTCAAAGAGAGATTTCCCAGCAGTCGTATTTTTTGGCTATTTGAGAGTTATGGGAAAGTCAACAAATTCAATGGAAGAGTGCATTTCTGGATAGATCGTCATCAGACCAGACCAATCCATCTTTCCGTTGGCTGAAGAGCCTGCGAGAAATCAGAACGTAGATTAGGCTTGGCATATGATACCACTAATAATGTACATTGAACATCCAATGAATTCAACCACATCTAGACCAAAACACTGACTATCAGTGGGTAAAAAAGCAATTGCTAAGCGTAAACACGAACTCGAATTTCATCACAACTAAAAAGGCGAGTGCATGGCGTATCCTGGAACTGGAGTCTTTAATGACTACCTTTCTATCCTATCGTGCTATGTGGCATTCTTGTAAAGTATTACTGATGTGGTCACCTAGGGTAGTAACATGAGATGAATATGTTAGGGTATCACTTAAAAAATAATTAAATATTGAACTTCATGACAACACGGTAGCACGCTATCGAATCGTTTGCCCTGTTATCCAATCTATGTACAATGCGGTCAGAAGTGCACTTGGAAACATTGCCACGCGTACAATCAATACTTCGTACTGCGCATACAATCGATACTCGCCCCATGTTGCCGAGTAGAGCTCATAAAATTCGAAGCAGATGAACTATTAAACTTTTCATTTTTTTGTAAAATTCCATGAAACCACAGCACTTTAATCTCAGAAAAGTTCCTCGCCTCTTGATCCACCTCACAAGGGGATTGAAGAGTTATACGGTATACTTGGAAAAAAATGTGATTACGGATATTAGTACTAAGACCGTCAAGACAGGTTAGAAGCATTCAAACGACGAAATAGGTTTCTTTGGTGACGAAAAAAAACTGCTTGAAATAATAATAGCCGCAAAAACAAATAAAAACCGAAAAAGCTAACATACCATCAGAACGGGAAATCATTTGAAGTATACTATGCCGTCCGCGGCCTTCACGCGCACGCATACGCGCCGCAGCCCAAGAGCTTGCCGCGCGCCTGTGTGACAGTACGAATACGCATCGAGAAAACTCTGCAGTAATGGGTGAACTTAGGGAGAGGAAAAGAATATGAAAAATTAGATAACAGCGGACTTGGCAGTCTTTGTTTACATTCCGTCAAAAGTTGGCAAGCCAATATCCATCTCAATAGTTTTCAAAAAAACTAATATCCGTCCAAAAATCGGACTTAAGGCAAGGCATAACTAACATATTTTAGAGGGGGGAATGCCCAAATATTTCGCTTTCGAAAAAAAAAACTCATTATGAGGAAAGTTCGGAAAACTTACCGAGCAATTTAGCTCTCTTGGCGTTCATTTCAGTGTCGACAGAAGTCACTAATTTTCAGTAGGCGTCTCCTATGGTCGGGCATGATGCACTGCCTTCACGAAGACGTCGTCGAGGCGGAGTGACTAGTGGCGGAGTTCATACGTAGACAATAGTAGTGCAGGGCAACGAAGCGCAGATTCAAGGTGCAAATAAATGCAAATCGATACATGAAAATTCGACCACGCCAGTTGCCCTCCTTCGCACCTGCTCAAATGACAAGATCCTGATTTACCAGAGGGGAGGAGTTTTTCCAGTCAGTACTACACCACAGCCAGTTGTTCCGAATTATGCGAGAATGCCTTCGGCTGACTGACTAATTACTTTCACTTTTCATTAGATTACAACATGCCTTCTGCCACAGTAGGCCTTTCTACTCTACTGCCTAATTGGAACTTTACATAATGTATGCATGGCGGCATAGCCAGAAACATATTTATGTTCCCGTTTCAAGTTCTTGGTTAGGGTGCACTTAGTCAATTTAATACCAATTAATTTTCGAAGTAAAAAAAAACTTGACATCATGTCCGAGAAGCTGGAAAATTAGAGGAATGTAGTCACTTGCTCTTGAGCCACTTATAGTTGGTTCGTACTGAGAAAAGAGATAACAGGCGAAAAGATTATTCTCAAAGTTAAGTTCGTCCTCTTACAGAACATCAACGATTACTACTATTACTACTACATAGAAGAACATAAATACTTTTGTTGGGGCCGTTTGATAATCCATAAAGCTCTCGAGATTAATGCCGTATCACGGAAATTCCGACCATAGCTGCTGAGTCGATCAACAGAACTGGAAAAAGTTACGTCTCTGGAACTATTTTGTAACTGATTCCTAACTGGTAATTCCTATGTACCTAGTATGGCCACAGTAAAGTATACGCAGTAATCAAAAATAGCTTAAAGGCACAGTTCACGCCTGGAAAGTAAGGAAAGTAGATGTTGGACGAGATTGCCATGACGGATATAACGTGGAAGGGGTATTCGGACGAGATTTCAGTTATTGCAATTGCACAAAGAGCTAACTGCATCAAGTCAGAAATGTACAGAACTGCCTTTCGCTGACGCTAAGGGTCATGACGAGTTGTTTGCACTTCCTAGATTGGCTTCCTTGTGATCGGTGCAGCCTCTATAATACCGGTGAACTCGTCCGAGGATACACACGGGTCAATCTTTGAGCCTTTATAACTCCCTAACTAGGCCGTTTTTCGACCTAATAGTGCCAGATATGATATACGCGAGGGGCTCAAATTCATCCTGTGAGGGAATCTCAGAAACCGTTTTCATCGTGAACTGTGCATTTAAATGTACCATTTACAACAGTGGTTACAGTGGAAGCTATTCGGTGAAGAGTTTTTAATATTGATGAAGTATAACCCTAATTGATAAGAAATTCATCTGGTAGTCTGGTAGATAGAACAACTCCACAAAACGTTTTTTTCTCAGGCATAGGTATATTTCTTGGTAGATGATGTGAGCGTGAAAACAGGGCGAATAAAGCGGAAGCTCATCAAAATTTCTAATTTCGCTAATCATTGCCGAGATTATTTGCCGCCAGTGGCAAACAATCATGAAATGGTCGACGGCACAACCTGATTAAAAGCTTTTAACTGCTATACACTATGGTATTTTTATAATGAATATCTCCGTGGAAAACTACCATACTCGTACTGCCAATCAGAAAGTAGTTGTTGTTGTCAGACCCGATTGTCCTTGAATGCGTGTTCCCAGTGTGATTAGTTAATAGCTTCGCATCTACGCTTGTCTCTTAGCCACATTTCACCCATTCTAGTGAACGCAGAGCAAGAAGTATAATAGAATGGAATACGCTGAATTTTCGAAGGCACAGTCTGAGATAGTTTCCAACGAAGGAATGTGGATCAATGGAAGTGAGTCCGGAATGGTGCAAAGTTGGTGAAGAAAACTCGAAAATCGGCTTTCTCATAATAGGGGTAGGACGAGTTGACGACAAAGTTGCATGGATGGAGCGTTTGGACGACATGACCAAATGTGTGCGCCATCGCGTACAGCTGGCTACAGTAAGCTGCCTGCGAGCATCATTCGCGCTCCAATGCGAATGGTGCAAACTCTAATAACCTCTGCAACGCCGTGAGGATTCGTCCATCATTGGGTGTGTACGTCGGCTAAGCCGATATTGGGGTCCTTACTACGGCCTAAGTAGACCATTTTCTAAGCCGACGGCATCCCTTGTGCTATTTTTAGAAGTCAGAGGTTCATCCTAAAGAGAAATCATGGAAAAAAAAAATCGAAACCACACTCCCTGTGTGGTAGCAGATTCTGCGAAGACATTAGGAAAAAATTTTAATGTGGAATTATTTGAAGTTTGGTCTTTTATAAATTCCTCGCTAAAATTCGTAGATGCTTTGTTTTTGCAAGCATCAGTCAAAGCAGAAAGTCGATTGAGTTCCGGCGATGCGGAGCCCATCAACAAGAAAAAAATGCAGTAAAAGTGGAACCAATATAAAAGTTAATTCTTCGGCTCATTATAAGACCCCTTAACAAAACAAGCAGATAGTAAAAAGTGTTTATTTAAAACACGATGATTTTTCCTTGGAACAACCCTTCACTGTATTCATCTACTACAGTGAAACGGATGGATATGGAATACGGAGAAAATTCTTAAAGATACCTGAATTGTATAAGGTGCCTAGGGGTGTGAGATTGGAAAAAACGTTTTGCAGATAACATGTATATACACAATCTGTAAACTTTAACAAATAATCATATTAGGCAATCGAGTTTCAAAGGAAATAATCAATGTTTGCAACTTTATGTGAGAATATTTCGGAAAGAAATTGAAAATGGTCTGAATCAGAGCCAATTCTGCCCGCAGAAAATGGCAAGCCTAATAAATGACTTGAACATCAATTCAAATTTTATAAGATTTATCAAAACGTATCAATTTGAAACTCAAAATACCAAAGCTAACTAATATCCTTCCCTCATACTGGATGAAAGTTTCTAATTTCGCTTCAGCGGAAGGTGATCCAGCGACAAGTGGCGCACTCACACATGTACGCTCAAGGATTCCATTCGCTCAGGCCACTAAGCATTCCAACCTCCCGGATTATTGATGCCAGACTCGTCTGGATGGTTCAAGCACTGAGCTAGTCGATGCATGTCATTGTTCAGGTCACATACGCATTCAACAATTCCACTACAATTGTGAATGAGGACGAATGTGGGGCTCATCTTCCCAACTGCCTTAACAAGGAAGGTCTTTCAGGGAGTGGGACGCTTTTTGAAAATGGTTTGTTGCTTGCAAGTTTGGGCCTGGGTGTAAATCAATTCGAGATACGATCCCTGCAACAGCGCGCGATAGTGAGCTACTTGGCACTACCCCACCTTCTCCTTCGTAATGCAAATATCTAATTGGTGATAATATAGCAATGTGAGGATCGTTGACGCGTAGTTTTTCACCTCTATTTAATGCTTTTTCCATGCTGATGCCTCAGTTCGATTTAGGTATGTGTCAGAGGAGTTGAAAAGTTTAATCACTCCTGTGAATCATAGCTTCTTGCCCGGCTTTTCGAAGTTGTTGTCTCAATGACGATTCTGATCAATAACAGCGAATCTGTTGGTGCAGGAATTGTCAGACTTCGAACTTCCTTTTATTTCCATCAGTCAATATCAGCAAAATTCAACTTGTAGAGGACTTGTTATCGCTGACCCTGGTCATGACCATGATCATTCAGGCACTTGCTTTGGCCGTGTGCTATATGGAGCCATTCTAGAGGTGGCAGCATGAAATGCAAAAACGACAAAGCCCTCAGGATCCCAAACATCAACCCAACCTAGCCGCCCCAGGTCGAAGCCCACATCGCTAACCACCACACCATCCCTCGCTTCCAGCAGCTCAACCATGGACAGCTCATATGAAACTTCCCCGCACTTTTCAACATGTCTCGACGTGTGACTCCCTTTTTTGGCTACTGTTCACGTTATTTTCAATGCGCAGTCCACTGGCGCCTTCTACTGGGCGGACAGTCGACGCCATGAAAGAAACAAACGACGCTTAGTGGGTGGAAACGGCAATTTCTGACGAAATCATTTTCACTCCATTTTTGGCATTCAGAAGGCATTTAGCGGAAATGGATCATAGTTCTGTACTCAGTGCTCATGCCCCTACACCATGCAAAAAACCATTTTCGAAAAGCGTCCCGACTGCGTGTCGATTGCGCGGGTTTGAAAACTCAAGAGTAAGTGTGGAAGGAAAAACGACATCTGAATAATCTTCACTGATTAGATAGTGAATGCTTATAAAGAGCCCGGAACTCGGGATACTGAAAAACGCGAAACCCATTCTGTGAAATCGGATTCGTTAACTTTGGCCATTGCTAGAAATCAATGGAGAAGTAGCGAGTAACCGTCGATTCTCACATCTATTGGCAACATGATTCGATGATTTCCTTACGTTTCACTTGCATAACTTATTTACTTTTTTCACACATCTTCTCAATAAGTAATATGGGGAAATTCCACTGTTCTATACTTGTAATCTCATACGCGTTCACAGCAGCTTGAAAACCTTAGTACAGTTTTTTTTCCAGAAGTCCTTGTAGCACATCTTTTTCAACTTGTCACAGTTCAGAGTTCCAAAATTCAGCAAGGTCCAGTAAAGTTTTTCAAGAATTTCCTTGATATTCTTAAAGTCTTACCTTCGGCCGCTTCAGATGAGTTTCGTATCAAGGCATTACTGACAACAGTTCTTCAGGAAATACTCGTGAATTCTAATTCTGTTTCATTAGATTTTGATTCATTTGTCGTAATTCAAACATCAGATACTGAGTTGTTTTGTTTAACTCTTCACGAGGTTGGTATTCAAGCTTTATTAGGCTGACGTTTCGGCGGAGTCGCCTTCTTCAGAGCCTAGAAAGATCAAAACAATTCGTGACTATCCGACCAAACGTCTCCACTGCCCACACTGAAGTTCGAGACCCCCAGGTCACGCAGGTGATTAAAGGAGAATCACTCACCGTAGCTTGGTGGATTCTTCGAAACCAACCAGCAATCGATGATAATAATCGACCAGTCTCAGCTGGGGTAGGTCTTCATTCAGAGTCTCTATGGGAAGGCTAACTTTATATAAGGCCGCAGCTCCCGCGTGATTGCGAGGCATTCTTCCCTACGATTCATTTTTGGATCGGTGACTTGTATCCAAAATGCCTCGAGGGTTTTACGCGCGCATAATTGCGATTCCTGTGCCACGACCTCCACGGTAACTTCAAAAACGCCTCCGTTGTGCTTTTGTATTCGATGACTCCCTAAGGCAGTGGACTCGTTCAATCGCTTCATACCAGCTATGTGCTCCTTAACCCTCACGTGGAGTGGTCTTGCCGTTTCTCCAATATACTAATCCCCAAAATCACGGCAAGTAATTTTGTACACCACTCCAGACATGTTGCAATCACCTTCCCTTCCAGCTGTACAAACCACACAGTTTGAGGTTGTACATAGGCGATCGTACAGCCTGTTCCGAACCAGGCGCTTCTTTAGATTGAGGGGTGGTACGTTAACAAGAGCAACCGCATTTTCCAAGCCCGATCTCTTTAGACACTTCCTGATAGTGGCACTGACCTCATCAGAGATGAATGGTAGTACAAAAGGAATCTTCCCATCGATCGAAGTACTACCATGTCTGAGGATCACGCCACCAGAAGGTGCCCTTCTTGTAGTTGGAAAATTGCGGTAGCCATTCATCTCAGCAATATCGCATGCCATTTTAATCGACTCTTTTCGCTCATCCTCCCCAGTGCAAACCTTCTTAGCGGTGCGGAACATATTCCTAACAACCGCTCGCTTTATGTAAAAAGGATGAGCTGAGTGATAATGGACAATGATATTTTTATTGCTGAGCTTTCTGTACCACTTCGTAATCATCGTATCGCCGTGTGACCTCACTTGAACATTTAAGATTGGAAGCCAGTTTCCGGTCGGTTTTTCCCGAGTTAACTTAATGTGCTCCGATTGTGAGTTCAGCAGATCAAAACACACATCTATTTCTTTCTGTGTCGCACAAACTATGAAGCAGTCGTCTATGTACCTGCAGTAAAGTAAGGGCAGGTATTCGTGTACAGGCGCTTCAATCTTGGCCATAAATGCTATAGCCAAGACAGGTGCCAATCGTTGTCCCATAGCTAAGCCTCTAGTCTGAGCGAAATATCTCCCCGACCACTTGAAAATGTTGCAACTGAGGCACTCATTTACAAGTGCCATCAGTTGGGATATAGAGAGCCCTCGCATATTTATATCGCTTTGGTGCTGACTAAGAAGCTCAACCACGGCTTCCATAGCAGACCCTTTGCTGACATTTGTGTAAAGGGCTTCTACATCGAAGGACTCCATGACGCACGAACCACTGAGGTGCAGTGCGCCAAGGCGATCCAGAAACATTTGGGTGTTTGTGAGGTGGGAGGGAATAAACTTGAGGAGCTGCACTAAAATGGTATTAAGAAACCATGCAATTCGGTCAGTAGGGCCGCCCACGCAGCTTATGATAGGACGGACTTTCACGGATGTTGGGTTGATTGAAGCTAAGTCATCTGCATCCAAAAACTTGTGTGTCTTTATGAGCAGATACAGGACGGGACAACAAGGCGACTCTAGTTTGAGCCGAGTTATCAAGGTTGAATCCAATCCTGCTGACCGTGCTACTGAAACCCACATCCGATTCAGTCTTCGAAACTGCGTTTGGAATTCCTTCATAGAAGCTGGGCGGTAGAGAGAGGTGTCTCCCAGATGGTGTTCTGTTATTTCACAATCAAGTTGTCTGGGAATCACTACGAACTCTCCTCCTTTGTCACTGACCGATAACCTTATGGCTCGAGACTTTATTAGTTCTCGAAGTTCCTTAATACCGCGTGCTTGCTCCCTTGAAATGTTAGATGTGGTGTTTTGTTTCTGGAACCTACACAGCACCTTAAAAGTTTCGTCGGCAAAAATCCGGAAGCTGGCGTCAGAATCAATGTGTGGTTCTTGCTGTTTGTAAAACGTAGCTGGAAAGGGAATGTTGAGCACATTTCTCTCTCGTTCTGCCACCAAGGAGCCATTATCACACCTAGCCTTATAACGGAGTCGGTCTTGAAGCTCGTGCAGACTGCACATTACTTTTCGCATTACAGCTGTAGAAATGGACTGCGAAGTTGAAAAACTTGGGCCCATTTCTAAGATCGATCGAGCGCAGTCAGATAGAGGGAAGCCTCCCAACACAGTGACTCGAGATTTCGGTAGACTCCCCTGACTAGTCGTGTTGGCTTCGTGTTTACTAGAGATCCAGTCAGCCTTAGTGCGCGATGACCCCCCTTTTAAATCACATGTTGAACTGCAGAGGTTATCGAACTTCTTTTGTAAAGCAGTTTTGACCCTAGATCGGATAGAATCACAAATTGAAATTGAACCACTCAGTATTCTCTTCCAAAGGTGCTCCTCCAAGTATTGGGCACAAAATTGTTCTTTCGAAACACATTTGTTTATCATAGCAAACATGTTATCACGCTTCGTCCGCAGTGCTATTCAAAGCAGTCTCATTTCGATGTCCAACACCTTGGAGTCACACCGTGGGCCGCTGAATAGATCGCCCAGCTTCTTCTTCGAGATAAACTTCGGAACCACGCGGTTATCCAAACAGCGGCGGAGAAAGTGAATTCCTTGACGGGCCAAGACAATCTTTTGTCTCAGCGACAGGACTTCTTGAACAAGCCGTTGATACTGAGTAGGTACGTTGCGTAATAACTTCCACGTACGGCTTTCTATGAACCTCGGCATACTTGTTCTGTTACTGAGTTGTTTTGTTTAACTCTTCACGAGGTTGGTATTCAAGCTTTATTAGGCTGACGTTTCGGCGGAGTCGCCTTCTTCAGAGCCTAGAAAGATCAAAACAATTCGTGACTATCCGACCAAACGTCTCCACTGCCCACACTGAAGTTCGAGACCCCCAGGTCACGCAGGTGATTAAAGGAGAATCACTCACCGTACACTACAAGAATTTTCCAACTACAAGAAGGGCACCTTCTGGTGGCGTGATCCTCAGACATGGTAGTACTTCGATCGATGGGAAGATTCCTTTTGTACTACCATTCATCTCTGATGAGGTCAGTGCCACTATCAGGAAGTGTCTAAAGAGATCGGGCTTGGAAAATGCGGTTGCTCTTGTTAACGTACCACCCCTCAATCTAAAGAAGCGCCTGGTTCGGAACAGGCTGTACGATCGCCTATGTACAACCTCAAACTGTGTGGTTTGTACAGCTGGAAGGGAAGGTGATTGCAACATGTCTGGAGTGGTGTACAAAATTACTTGCCGTGATTGTGGGGATGAGTATATTGGAGAAACGGCAAGACCACTCCACGTGAGGGTTAAGGAGCACATAGCTGGTATGAAGCGATTGAACGAGTCCACTGCCTTAGGGAGTCATCGAATACAAAAGCACAACGGAGGCGTTTTTGAAGTTACCGTGGAGGTCGTGGCACAGGAATCGCAATTATGCGCGCGTAAAACCCTCGAGGCATTTTGGATACAAGTCACCGATCCAAAAATGAATCGTAGGGAAGAATGCCTCGCAATCACGCGGGAGCTGCGGCCTTATATAAAGTTAGCCTTCCCATAGAGACTCTGAATGAAGACCTACCCCAGCTGAGACTGGTCGATTATTATCATCGATTGCTGGTTGGTTTCGAAGAATCCACCAAGCTACGGTGAGTGATTCTCCTTTAATCACCTGCGTGACCTGGGGGTCTCGAACTTCAGTGTGGGCAGTGGAGACGTTTGGTCGGATAGTCACGAATTGTTTTGATCTTTCTAGGCTCTGAAGAAGGCGACTCCGCCGAAACGTCAGCCTAATAAAGCTTGAATACCAACCTCGTGAAGAGTTAAACAAAACAACTCAGTAACAGAACAAGTATGCCGAGGTTCATAGAAAGCCGTACGTGGAAGTTCAAACATCAGAGTTCAGACATTGTGAAAAAAGTATTGCGTATTATGCTCGCTTGTGATTGGTTGGTGTGGTTAGGCAACCAATCATAGAAGAAACAAGACATCTAGAAAAACCTACTTCGTGCGATTATGAATAAAAGCTACAATTCTGTGGTCAACTTTTTCCAGTCAAGAGTTGTTTCTTCAGAAATATAAGCTTAGATGAAACTGGTAAGCTAGAGTGCTGGCCGAGTACTGGTTACCGATAGTATCGGCACCAAAGGTTTCATAGTAAATCATTCAAAACCTCGAAAAGTTAACATGTTCTTTCATAAACATTCTTCAGAACTTCTAGAGCTCCTCTCATCAATCTGCTTATTTACGATAAAAACTTCAACAGTGCCTGGAATCTCATTCGAGACGAAATTTTGCTCACCATGCATAAATGGTGGTATTGTCGGAGTAGTCAAGAAGAAAACAAGGAGAAAAGCTTAACTCACCACCGAAAACCTCGTTCCCATTTTGGATAGCATAGGTTTTCGCTGTGTACTTGTTCAGATCGCCACCTTTGAATTCACTCATCACTGATTTGTTGTCCCTCGTCCGTTTCTTTGTCATGAAAACCTGGAAACAATGACCTTCAGTCACATCAAGAACAAATGTATTACAGCGTTGATCTCAATGTTATACACAGCAAACTTCAACGAGTGCGGAGATGTATGCACTTTATTCTCGTTCCTCATTTTTTGGAATGCTTTAAAGACGCGAAAAAAACGGAGAGCAGGGCTTTATTTCAAGAAAAATGGATTGCAGTTGACAGAACTTCGAGAAATCAAAATAAAATCTGATAAATGTGATTTGTGAAAAGATGACACTCTTGGTGACATACTACCGGTTCAAATCCATGTTGTTCCTGAAACATTCGTAGACGAAAAGAATCATGAGCCGCTTTAAATGGACGTTGAGGTAGTGGAACATTTTCTGGCGGCGCTTCCGCTCCTGACCGCTTCTTCTCGTGTGACAGCGTCCTGAATACGGTAAGGGTATTATCAAAGAATACGAGACAATTTCCTCCGTCATTGATAATAGGGTGAAAGGTAAGGACGCAAAGGGTGCCCTTCGTTGCGCGCGTCCCTCGAAACTAGGTCACGCCGCAGTCATCGCACGCGGCGCGTCGGCTAGCGATTCTTGACGGATGTCGCCATACGATTTGCGCTTGGTCCTAGGTAGATAGCTTGAGGAGATGATAACTCGTACTAACTGATGATAACTGCTAATCATACGTTTTATCGACACTTAGTGGTACTGTAAGGCCATTTTGAGATCGAAATGGGCTGTGCCGCGCGCGAAGTGAGCGAGGTGACCTACTTTCGATGGATGCGGGGACACACATTTCACGGGTTCAAAGGCACCTATCACGGTCAGCGTGAGTGGAGGAGACTCGTTCTGGAAGTTGACAAATGTCGCGATCCCGTATCCTCACTATTCATATTTACTGGCTGCAAAACAAATAGGAAGAACGGTTGTTGGAAAAACGCTGAGCTAACAGGAGCCCTTGATATACTCTCAAAGTGGACAAAGATTTGAAAAGTTACTTTATTACAAGAGTTTGTTGAGTTCCGCTCTTAATCGGAAAGGAAGAGACGACTTGATCAGCCGTTCATAACAATTAGACAAAATTGGTCGTCAGAAAGCCCCTAAACAAGACCCTTTCCCTCTCAAATTTCAATGAGATATGAGTAGTAATGAGATATGATTAGTAGCACTGAATGAGAGCTCCAAGTGACTTGCAATCCGGCTGCTTTTATGAAGTTGGAGTGCTAGCATTCCCACGTTCTCAATTTCTAGTCGCAGGTCATAGGAGCTTTGAATGAGCTTATCTACCTGGGATCAGCTCTGCTTCGGTCTCTGCTGTGCTGGGTTTAATCAAAGATGTTGGACGGACTGATGAGTTCAGCTTAAAATTTTTGTTCAATTTCGACCATATTTCCAATCAACTTTCGCACAAATTGTATCTTTCGATTTTTTCAGAAGCTTTAGGATAACTGCAACAATCCTGGATAAGCAAAAATATTGGGGGCACTGCAAATGGGTCCCTGAATCCATTTCTAGAACACAATTCATGCAACTCCTTTTGAAATTATAAATTCTAGCCCACTGACCTTATCCTTCATCATTTTCATAGCATTTCTAGTCGCACTGGCTGCTTTCATAGTCTGCCGGGGTGCCGGCGTGCCAGCCGAGGGGGGAGGAGGGGAGCAGACCGTCGGTCGACGCGGTCGCGTCGCGCCCAAGCCTTTTTGAAGGGCTGAAAACAAAGAAGAACAAGGTAAAAAACCATTTGCACAAGCCCCTGGTTGTTTGGTTTTTGACCTTGTCTTTCTTTGTTTTCAGCCCTTCGAAGGGGCTTGGGCGCGACGCGACCGTCCTCCTTCCTCCCCCTAGCATTACCTTGGCTGGCACGCCGGTGGACTACGAAAGCAGCCACTGGTCATAGGGCCATTTCAAGACGAATTAGCTATCCAACTTTTTCTCACCCAAACGTGTTGTAACCTTACGATATGGATGTATTACAGATCGCCTTTACCACGAAATATAGCCCTTACATATCTACAGCAGTTGATGTTGCCCGATGGTGGCGACAACTTGGCGCCATAAAGTAGCATCCAAGTCTTCGGCTAAACGGGCAAACGTTATTTCGCCTCTAACTTTTTTCTCAATGGAGCAAATATGGCAAAATTTTGATAGGCTTGACTAAAGTATATTTCACATCACTCAACATTATTTGACTGCAAAGCAGCGATGTCTGCATAACTAGGAGTAATACTTGTTGTGGTAGTAGACTTCGCTAAAAGCAAAGTTAGTAACGTCTGCAGCTATTCGCAACTTTTGTACGTTTTTCTCCTCTACTGTGTTCGGCATTAGTGCTCGTACGTTTTAGACATGGCAAAAAGGAAAGAACTTCCAGAAGGGACATCATTCGTATTTTCCGTTGATTTGAAAAGAGGAAGTATAGGTTGGGAGAAGTTCATCGGCAGTGAAGAAAGCGAGAGAATTCGCCGTTTCTAGAAACACATGGCTCCTTAAAAGTAAGGAAAATAGAGGTTGTACGAGATTACCATGATGGGAAATAACATAGAAGGGGTATTCGGACGAGATTTTGGTTGTTGCAATTGCGCAAAGAGCTGACTACATCAAGCCAGAACTGTACGGGACTGTCTTTCACTGTCGCTAATGGTCATGACACGTTGTTTGAACTTCCTACATAGTTTCCCTAGTGAATGGTGCAGCCTCTACAGTGACGGTGAAACTCGTCCAAGGACACACACGGGACACTCGTTGAGTCTTCATAACGCCCTAACTGGGAGGTTTTCCAACATAATAGTGCCAGATATGGTATACGAGGGGGCCTTAAATTCATCCCATGAGCAAATCTTAGAACCCATTTTAATCGTGAACTGCGCGTTTCATAGTGGTAAATATTCACAATACAGCCACATGCTGCACATTTTGAATTTCGCATGATTATATCAAGTAGGAAAGAAGTTACGACTGAAAGTTACGACTGAAAAAGCATTTGGATGGAGATTTCGAGCGCTACTGTATATCGCCAGCATCGAAACACGGCAACAATAAAATCATCGTGACCAGGGCCAACAAATGTTCCCTTTGTTAACTTCTGGATGAACATACAATTAGCGCAAAACATCGTGGGGCTAAGAAGGAGGAACTCGACAACGCGAGATTTTCCACACAAGAACCAAGATGCAAAACCCGCACAGTTGTTACCTTTGTGCCAATATAGCAACCAGAAGAACCCAAATAATCGGGAGACGCGCTAGGAACGATTTTGGGTAATCGATTTGCCGCACGCGGCCGTCGCGGACCACTAACTCGCCGTTATTACGGCTCTAGCGTTCTTCACACAGCTCAATCGATATGCGATCATTATTTTGTGCATAATTCTACTATTAGTACTTTTGTTCTTGCATTTCTTACCTACTGCTGCATCCTGCTACATTCCTTCGCGCGCGACGCCCCTATCACCGCGACGCGACCATTTCGTTCCTAACGCACCACACCCTAAATAATCCGTTAATTTCCTCCGCTGCCTTCATTGATTCATCCATGGATCTACCAACACCGCGAGATATCCGACTGAAATAGAAATTTACTACAGCATGCAAGTTTTGCTGATTGCTTGGCACGACTGAAAAAATTTCGGTTGAATTCTCTTCAATGATTCCCTGAGAAAAGCAAAAGCTTTAAAGTTTCGATAACAATCCTTTTTGGTGGACTAATTGGTGGACGATTTAATTGTACATCGGCTCACCCATGCAAGACTTTGTCCATTCTAAATCTGCACTAAAATGTCATTACAAAGCTGAATGGAAGTCGAATGCAAAGTGCATTCGACCTCACCGGAGACGAGATTGATCCTTTCATTGAAGCTTCATTCTTCGATCATATGCAGCTTGAAGCAGTAGTGGAACATATGACATCGTCGGTGACCGATCCAAGGGATGGAATTCCGTAGAGCTTCAACAACAGTTTCATTCTGCGGAAATCTTTAGAGTGATGTCAGTTCCTCTATTTCACGGTGGAGAATACCTTGTCCCGAGGTGAAGGGGGTGAACTTTGGGGGTTTTGGTATTACCGTGAGCAACCGTTGACGTTATAACTGCGTTGATGAAAAAAAAAAGAAAAGAGGTTGAAGATCGGATTTCTTGCAGAGATAATGCTCATTTCAAGAATGCTGCTCTATAGGCCTTCCGTGGGGCAAGAAAGCGGGTTTTCGGGCCTGCAGTCATCCGAGCTCAACCTTGTCGCATTCAATACAGTTTATCTACTCATGTTCCTGTGTTCGCGAGTGGGATAAGAAACTGTCGAGTAAATCTACCACCCACTGCTGATTGCAGAGTCGATTCATCGTTGCTCACACTAAGTGAAGGTACAATACTGACATGACGCTGACTTGCCTCCACATTGGAGGACTACTTGAAATTTCAGTTAAAGGCACCGTTCACTTAAATTTGGGTAATCCAGATTATGATGAAAAATGGAAGACAAGATCGAAACTAGTGCCACTGGTTCTACGGTAAATACCGCAACTAGTGCCGCTGAAAACGTACAGCGCACGATTGGACGTGATCGGGTATACCGTTCGGATTCAAAATACATTACCACACCCCTTACAAGGTTTTTTGGGACCGGGATAAGTAAGCTATGTGCCTAAGTGTTCATTGCGCAAGTCGAAGGCCATAGAAGTTCTGTATGAGCTTTTTGGATCAACTCCAAAAAGCAAAAGTGGGCGTATGTTATCCATTATCAAATGTGTGCTACTGATCAGAGAGTTCCCTTCCAGATAAGTCCCAAGTTAGGACCTGAATTTTTGAAAATCATCTTCTTAAGGCAATATTCGAAGTATTTCGGGTAGCACATAGCTCGAAGCAAAAAAAAATATTTTTCCAGAACATGGTAAAAAATGGAAACCCATTCGCTCAGCTGATGTTCATTTCAAAGTTTGTTTGTTTTTTGGGACCCACTACTATCCGTGAACAATTTATGTGTTTATCCAAATATTGCTTACTGTACAGTAACGGTCGAGCGCTCAAACTACTTCGTAGGCGATCTTGAAATTGAGATTTCCATGCTGATCCACTTTCAAAATATAGCAACTAATAACTATATTCCGCCGGTTGTAGGGTAGCGTTGTTTGGTTTAAATACACAGTTCGCGATAACTTTTTAGTACCTAGTTTTAGACGGATAATGGAGGTGATAGCTCAGAATGGTGAAAAAATAGCGAGGAAATGTTGATAGGCGTATTCGGAGAAGTATCGGACTTCAAAAAAGTAGTAAAATCAGGGGTTGGACGAGAATGTGACGACAAAAATTGCATGGTAGGGGTATTGGGACGAGTTTACCAAAAGTGCGTTGCATTGCGGCCCGTGAGATCTCGTCCGTCTTGGTAGGGTACGTCTGCTAAGCCGAGTTTGGGGCCCTCATTACGCCCCATCTAGATCGGTTTCCATCCGACATGGTCCCTTGCATTATCTTCAGGGGATCACAGAGAAGAACCTTCCAAACCTCACAAGGTTGGCGATTTATGGACGAAATTTCAGTCGGATGACGCACTACCACTGGCATCGCCAGGAGATCAAACCTCAGACCAAAACACACAATACACCCAATCCTATACCCTTCCACAATAGGTTGACTGGCAAAAGAAACGTTTGGGTGCATACATGTCGCCCAACTCACTTCTGCTCTACGAGGGTCCCATTCCTGTTGTTCTTTTGGGGGGACGGTCAAGTCGTGCGTCCGAGGGTGCGCGCGGCAAATTGCGCGGCGAAACCCATACCTAATCTGACGACTTTAGCGCCTATTATTTGGGTCCAATTTCGAAGTACAGTAGAATAGTAGGATCAGCTGACCTTACTAATGTACCTTACTCCAGATTTGGGCCCCAATAATAGGCGCCGGGGTCGTCCAAATTCGCCACGAACTTCGCCGCGCAATTTGCCGCGCGCATCCTCGGACGCACGACTTGACACACACCCGTTCTTTTGATCGTCCGTACTCGTTTCCCGTTTGTCGTCCATTCCGTGATCGCACACCGGAGATTCTGGAGTCGTCATGATAAGCTGCACTGTTCAGACGAAAAGGACAGCACTGGCCACGATTACGAGGACTGGTGGACTCGTGAGAAAGGCGACTATCCGGATGATGAAGCCTAGAGTAGCGGCTGCAGGAGGTGCTTGGTGCTAAGCCTGGGTAGAGCTGACAGACAAGCTAGAGTACGTGGTTCCTCTCGATCCTTGCCGTTTCTTGCAACATCGAAGTACGGTGGCTCGCGACGGGACCTTCACGCCCTCGAATTGGTATAACTAGCAAATTGTGTAGAGGATGTGTAGAGGGTACTATAGTGAGAAAGAGATCTAGGGCAGCAGATGATGATATAGTATTTTTCAGCTAATACAAAGGTTTCTTCAAGTGGATCGGCCAAAAGAAAAGGAAGTCAATTCATGTAAAGTCGCTTTTAAATCTTTTAATTTTGTAGTGAACACAAGTTCCTTGAACGTACACACCCATAGCCCCTTTCACGAACTTGTACTTTCAGTTAACAGCTAGACAGTGTTTTTGTTTGGTCTCACTTTGTCTACCTCTTGTCGAAATCGTACTGACTTTTTTTCAAGACTGCACTTCAGAGAATTAGCCTCACTACCGTTAAAAGCCTTCACCTAGCTATAGTAAGGCTAATTTCCCTTCATTCCCTGGAAAGCAGTCGGAAGAAATTGTAGGATCGAAGAATTTTGCAGGCTTTTTTGAAATCTGCTGAAAGCAAATCTTGCTATACTTACCGTTTCCCTAGGTTTTAGTATATATGGGTTTGCAAAATATACGAACACTTGAGGAGACGGGCGTTAGGAACGATTCTGGGTAATCGATTCGCCGCACGCGGCTGTCGCGGACCACTCATTCGCCGTTATTACGGCTCTAGCGTTCTTCATACAGCTCAATCGATATGCAATTATTATTTTATGCATAATTCTACTATTAATACTTTTGTTCTTGTATTTCTTACCTACTGCTGCATCCTGCTACATTCCTTCGCGCGCGACGCCCCTCTCACAGCGACGCGACCATTTCGTTCCTAACGCACCACACCCGAACACTTGCATACGATCGCAAGAGTCGGCAATCTAATTGTCTTGGTGATTCTTCTCGATGGAATTGTCAAAAAATCACCGTGGTCTTTAGAGATGATCTTTTCTTTCTTACCGAACTGCTACACTGTACTCATCATTGATTTCACAAACTCCAGACTTTTGCAGCCGATGGCCTACATAGGGCGTAATAAGGGTCCCAAAATCAGCTCAGCTGCCGGACACACCCAAAAGTGGCCGTGTTATGACGGCCTTGTTGAGGCCACAGTGAGCGTTTGGTCGCCGATGAATAGTACGTTTATGTAGGAGACTCCCAGACAGTTGCACACGCATAATCTCCGACAACATCTTTCTACTGCATTTTAAAGTCCTTGTTTTTCTTAGAACCTGCCGATTTTCGACTTCCTTTATAATTCCTTATTCCGCACCATAACTTGCATTCGTTCACCTGAGTCAGATACCTCAGGATTATCGTGAGCTGCATCCTTAGGGGTACTGCGATCGGATTTTCCGTTATGGCCGAGGAGAAAATCTACTGCTTTGTGTTGGTGGTTTTCTGCAACTCGCTGGGAAAGAAAATTACATGGACAGGACGATAAGAAATCGCCTTTCAAGAGGTTTGTAAAAATGTCCTCTTATAAATCCTGCAACATTTCTTCCTCGCCACCCATGGTGTTATGCCCGGATTCCCACTAGTGCGCGCACGGGTGCGCTTCGTTGCGCGCGTTCATCGTAACTAGGTCACGCCGCAGCCGTCGCACGCGACGGGTCAGCCCGCGATACTTGACAGACGTCGCAGTTGTCAGTGGGGCATACGTTTCGCGCTTGGTCCACGGCAGTCAGCCAATAAGAGGATAACACAGACAAATGCAAATCATTCGCTCCACTCACACTTGGTGGTACTGTTATGTCATCTCGAGACCTCAGTGGAGTGCGCCGCGCGCGAATGGGGCGGGGTGACCTACTTTCGACGGACGCACGCAACGGACGTTAGCCGTACGCGCACATATGCAGCAAATCTTTCATAGTGTCCTAGTTGGATCAAACTGCAACGACCGTAACCTTACATCGAGTCGCGCCGCAGCCGTTTAAAATGAATATCGCGCGCGATAGAAAATATGGTCCAAGGAATACATGGAATAAAATACATCTGGTAAATTTACTGATACCCTGGCCTAGGTTCTAATATTGGAGACTTTCGAAATTTATCGATCGGTATATAATAATTTTAGATAGCAAGAAGAAGAAAAACACAAACGAACCTCGATATTTTCTTCTTAAGCAGTTCAGTATTTTCGGAGAGTTTTGTTGGCGTGCCAGGAGGTGATGAAGTATGCGATATCATCAGTCTTTTGCTAAAGGATGTGATTTTGTTCACTTGATTACCGCAGTTTATCCGTTGAGGACCAACTTTTGCGGAGAAACAAGACTGTCGCTGAAGATGGACTCAAATCGCTGACTGACAGCAGCCGGTGACGATGGTACAGAAGCTGGTTGTAATTTGTTTTTGTCTACCTACAACTTAAATAAGTGATAGCAATTTTTTGTAGATCGATTATGTTCCAATCGAAAACTCTACTGGCAGAGAAGAAGTTAGTATAAAAACAACGTTTACGGCTAGAATAACAAGCCTTATCTCTCATCCTGGAGGAAATCCAGGAGGAGTCGACGCTAACTGCAGTCCACGATATTTTGATGCCTACAATAGGTTGGCGATGATATGACGTAAAATTAACCGTTTAAACTCAATCGTTGTATCTAAAACGTCGGGATGTACACTGAAGTAGTACAAGGGTAACGGTGCCTCCTTCCTACTATGGCTTCTCGGTGTATAACGTCTCCTCAACTGACCTAGCACTTTTCATGATCAATAAGCGCATGACTTTCAGTGAAGCCCTTAGATTAGCCCATGTATGTGATTTCAAGGGCATCTAAGGGCATATGGTTTTATGAGGTTGCCTAGTTTTTCCTAGTATAAATGGAAGACATACAAGATATGGGCGCCTCGACTTAGCCTGAAACAAACTAGTTTTACAAGTTTCTTTTGGAATGGGTCAGATTTCTGAAACTTGTAGCAGCTCGTCCATAGTGATATGAGGCCATATTTTTGAACACTCCTCTGCCGTCTACATAAAACGTGAATCCTCATTACTAAGTAGTACTAGACCCACTGGACAAGACGATAGAGGGCCCTATCGATCTCAGTATGAAGGTAACTAAGTAACTCCAAGAAACGACTCCATCTCAGCTATATGAACGCCTTGGAAGAGGTCATTTTGATTACTCATTACGGCGTAAATGTTATAGTCGGAAGGGGGGGGGGGGCAACAGTGTTACTGTATCAGGAAATCAAATTCGTACTGGTACTGTATCACAAACAAACAGGACGGTGAGCGCCGACCATCGTTTTAGCCAGGGGTGTAGTTTTTTAAACAAGCCTCAGGAGGGCAAAGGCACCCGAGGTGGCCGAGATGATCACCAAGCGCGAAAAGCTGGAAGCTCACCCCTCATTCCCTCCTAGGACTTAGTTGAAAATTTGCAGGTCCCGGGGGCCCGGGTGTAACACGGAATGACACGTAACGTTTATTTCTTGATATGCTATCATTGTCATGTGCCCCCCCCCCCTAACTACATCTTCACCCTCATTACTCGTTACCAGAGAAGTTGCAAGTAATATAAGAAAAGTAGTGAGCACTAGGTTTTCCTGAGTCCACCTGAAAGCTGAGAGGCGAACAACATTGAGGTGGGCAAAAAGTGACGATGGACTCTGTGAAAGGTGAGTGTCAGGTGGAAAAGAAAGCGATATGAAAGACAAAGGTGAATAGAGCCAGCATAATTAAGAAAACGCCGTCCATGGCGACCCCCCAAGTGCGTCCCGCCCCCGATTGGATGAGTCTCGCGGCTTGTGAGAGCAACTGATTCAGGGGTTGAATCGTTTGGTTCACTGCCTTTTACAGTCTGCCACCGTCGCATTCATTCTCCAGAAGTCCGAGAGGTCACAGACGAGTTGGAGCTACCTTTCATATTACCCTGTAATTCTGCAAGATTGCCTGAGAAAGCGAGGATTGTCTTACTCGGATGTTTTACGGATTCCGCTTTTTTCACGACATCACAGACTGGAATTAGCCCATTTTCGCTTTCCATCTACACCCTAACCTTCGTTCCCACTGCCACTTGAGCTACTCTGAGCAACTCGACCAAGAAATACTAACTTTATAACAATCAGAGTACAGGTGCAGACACGTAGCAGCGAAAATCCCGCTATGGTACAACTTTTTCGGCCAATGATTAGTCCTCCTATCAAGGCTTTTCAATTGTAGCCTTGTGGTGCGTTAGGAACGAAATGGTCGCGTCGCGGTGAGAGGGGCGTCGCGCGCGAAGGAATGTAGCAGGATGCAGCAGTAAGTGAGAAATACAAGAACAAAAGTACTGATGTAGAATTATGCATAAAATAATGATCGCATATCGATTGAGTTGTATGAAGAACGCTAGAGCTGTAATAACAGCGAATGAGTGGTCCGCGACAGCCGCGTGCGGCGAATCGATTACCCAAAATCGTTCCTAACGCCCGTCTCCCAGATACTTGGCCTCTCCCTTGTATACAAGACATAAGTAGATATCCAGAAAGATGGGGAATGGCTGAATGTAGCCCTTCTTCAGACACCTTATCGAGGCACATTCTGGTACAATTAGCTCTTGGATCAGATTACTGACAAACCACTGAAACTATTCCAATAGACCACAGAATAAGTCCTTAACCTAGAGCTCCCGAAAGATTTCTCTGAACCCAGCAGGATCCTTGTACTCTACCCAGGAAATATCCTCTCCAGGGAACTACGAAACTTCAAGATGACCTCCTCTAGTCATATTCCGTATAAATGGTTACCATAGTGAAGGAGTTCGATTTAAAAAGATGTTAAACAAGTGCCTTTCCCGAAACTACTAATAATGGAAGCCATGTTACCTTGGCAAAAAGAAGACAGATATTCCGATGACACTCTGTACTAAACTCCGAAGGTATTGATTCCCAGAAAAACTTTCCCGCTAAAGACGGAGGAACCCGTTTTTTAGAATTATTAAATTACGCGTTCTCTTTAGAAATGACTGCATCAGAATTACTAACTTACTGCATACAGACACTAAGTAGAAAGTTTTGAAAAAGTGTCTTGGACAATTATTGTTTTTTAATTAAAGTTCATTGGTCATCGAGGGAAATGCAGAAGTTTGCTTCAACGGGAAAAATAGGGTACCTGATTGATTTAATCGTGAGCAATTAAGGCACAGCTCACGGTAACTTCGGGATATCTAGTTTTAGACGAAAAATGGAAGGGATACTCCATAATAATGCAAAAAAGGCGATATAAACGCGGAAATGTGCGCATATAGAGATTGTGAGGCTTCAAAAAAGTAGTAAATGCAGGGGTAGGGCGAGTATGTGGTAACAAAAGTTGCATGGAAGGTGCATTTTGAATTGCTGACCGATTAAGTGCACCATCACGAACAGCTTACTACACTAAGCTACCTGCGTGCAACGTGTTCGTCCCAATGCGAATGGGGGTGCGCTTCGTTGCGCGCGTCCGTCAAGACTAGGTCACGCCGCAGCCGTCGCATGCGGCAGGTCAGCCTGTGGTACTCGACGGATGTCGCAGTTGTTAGTGGGGCATACGCTGGTCCACGGCAGTCAGCTCAAAGAAAATATAACACAGACAAATGCAAATCGTTCGCTCCACTGACACTTTGTGATACCGTAATGTCATCTCGAGACCTAAATGGGGTGCGCCACGCGCGAAGTGGGTGACCTACTTTAGACGGACGCGCGCAACGGACGTTCTCCATGCGAATGGTGCAACCTCTAAAGCCTCTGCAACGCCGAGAGAACTCGTCCACCTTTGGGTGTAAGCTGAGCCGGTTTTGGCCCTTGATTACGCCCTATCTGAGTAGTATTTTGGCAGCCTCTGTTGTGCTACCTTTGGCGGTCGCAGGTCCATCTCAGAGAAAAACCCGGGGGACATTATCGTGAACTGTGCCTTTAATTGACCGCTCCAACGATTTGAAGTTCGCACGGGTTACTGAGAAGACGAAGTAACTCAGTGAGAAGATCAATCTAAAAAAGCAAAACATTTACTTGAAACAGGAGTTATTCGGAATCCGGTCATTCAGCTTGAGGAATTGGCAAGAGACCCAGTCAACACCGTGATGGTTTTTCGGGAAATCTACGTATTTCCTATATGAGATCCATTACACTCAGCCGTTACGGGTCCGGGAACATTTCCCCGAAGACGGCGTCGCGCACGCCGCACCCACCGCGTATCGCAGGACTGCGATGGAAGATTGGAGCGCGCAATTTGTGAGGTAGGGAGTCCTTTAATTATTTGAATTGGCTGGCAGCTCCCTTCAATTCCAATGCGGTAATGATCGTCGTTTATACAGGAAGGGTCATTCTAGTTAATCAAGTCTAATAAACATGAAAACGAAAAAGAACCAGAAGAAAAAACGATTAAGTCCAATAAAAAAGCAAGCAATCAACGAAAAATATTGCGTCATATCGATTGGCGGGGGGGGGGGGGGCGGGGTGAGTACGGTGATTGCAGTGACATTTGCCGCACGCCGCAAGGGAGAATGCCGCAATCGTGGAGAAGTTCCGTTACCCAGCCGTTACTTAGGGCATGCCGAAGTACATAGGATCAGAAACCTAATGGAAACAGACTAGTTTTACTGTGACAGTGTTACTCTTACAGCCCACGACCTCATTTCTTTCATAGTAAAAGTCCGAGAAAATTCTTATGGTCACGCCCATGTTTTCCTAATCCAATTATTCCGAGATGATGGACCGTTGTGATGAAGCCAGTACAAGTACCTAGTAGAAACACATCTGTAAGTATCAAATTACACTGGGAGGAAGGCCTCAAAGAGTGCATGACAAGGGTAACAAGTTCAAACTGGTAACAAATCCAATTTTACCATGTGTCTACTGATTGTGGTATCTATAGGACACCCATGTCCGAAAAATCTGGCACGTAGAGTACAATTGGTGCAAAAAGTATTTGTTCGTACAAGCAAGTTTTCTTTTGCATTGCTCGAAATTACTACACAAAACTTCCTTTCGCCATTGGACCCTTTAAATCTTACTGCTTGCCATGAACCAGCAGTTGGCCTACGCACGATACCGTGCGCGTCTCATGGCTTCTGATAAATGAATTTCTTCGAAGATAACCAAGAACGTAATCGGTTCAGCACACAGCAACCATCCTCTTCCGAAAATGGTACGTACCCTTCTCCCAACCCAACTAATGGGAGCGCACATTTCTAGCAAGCTGCATTTTCAACCACTTACATTCGTTTATTCAATATAACCGGAAAAATCCAAAAAACCAAGAAAGGAGCATTGAATCATCCATTTTCTCGTTTACCTCTTACCATTGTGGAAAACCTGTACTTCACTGAAGAAGAAATGGGAATTTACTTGCAGTTCGATCATATATCCTCACCCGTCGAAGTAGGCATTTGAGAGCATACCTATCGACTCGTCATCCAATATATTGTTTGATGAAGTTTTACACAAAAATCATGATGAGCAGGTCCAAATTGACAATTCCTGCGTAGACCCCGCCTCCAGTGGGCCACATGTGTTACTACCATTAGATTTCCCATCTTCTTGCCTGCACCTGTGCTAAATTAAACGCCCCCAGGTTCAAGTTAACCATGTATGGAGTTAACCATGGAACCTCACTTCTAGTGGGCGGAGCCTACACTTGCGACCTGCCATTAGGTTTCCCATCTTGCATCTCTATCAATTTCGAATACTCCAAGCCCAAAAGAACAGGTGTTACAGATTTCCGGTGAACTACACTTTTCGCCCACGCCCCGCCTTTAGTGGGCGGAGCCTTGCTTGAGTCACGTGGACTCAAGATGTTCGGCTCATTCCTCGTTGCTCACTTCTTCCAACCTGTCTGAGCTATTTCAGTTGATTTCTAGACGGCGCCATATAAGATAGCTACAGACAAACAGACCAACAGACAAGTAGAAAGACGGACATCTGTGGTTTATATGTAGTAAGGACTGCTGATATCGAAGTACCATGTTCGCATCTTTCGAAGCTTCATGGGGAACGGGTTTTATTAAAAATCACAGAACAAGTTTACTGGAAGTATAAGGCTTACTTTTTATTAAGCCAGCTAACACAATAAGGGCTTAGTTTCATGAAAAGTTGAAAATTCTGTAGAAAATAAGGAAACCGGAAACAGAAATAAGTCAAAGGATAAAGTTCTTGACTTCGATCAATAACATCTAAAGGATGGCTCCCCATCCAACGTCATGCGCGTACTTCAAGTTTAAAGGCACAGTTCACGATAATTCCGGGTAATCCATATTATGACGAAGAATGGAAGATAAGGTGGAAAATAGCGCGATAAAGGCGAAGGAACTGCATGTATCGTTGTTTCCAAAGTGAAAAAAGGCTTCGGAAATTCGTTAAAAAGGGGCTGGATGAGAATGAGTCCAGAAAAATTAAGAAAAGTGGGGCGTTTGCACGAGCTATACAATGTGGGTCAATGCGTACGTGTGGGTTATGGTGCAAATAAATGATTACGGTAAGCAAAAATTCATTCACTTGTAAGCAT
Organism: Haemonchus contortus; assembly: GCA_000469685.2. Lineage (NCBI taxonomy): Eukaryota > Metazoa > Nematoda > Chromadorea > Rhabditida > Trichostrongylidae > Haemonchus > Haemonchus contortus. The sequence continues at coordinate 8,138,335 of LS997567.1, read as the reverse complement.
AGAGAACAAAAAAAACCCTAGTAACAGCAAAAATAGCTCACTTTTTCAGCCTCTTGGGTAGGAAATTAATTAAGGGATCGCGGCAGCAAAAAGAATAACAGAGGGAAAAAGAATGGGAGAAAAACACCGCCTCATCACTCGGCGACTAGCTGATTGTGTGTGGGTCCTACAACGAATAAATGCAACCGGTATAGCCTCGACACTAGTCTTACGTGGATCGAAGGGCGGGGAAGCCCCGCGAGCCAGCAAGAGGGAATTATCGTGAACTGCGCTTTTCACTATCTCAAAGGGAAATTTGAGAGCTTATAATTTTTTTTGAAAAACCCATTCAGCAGCTCAACACCTATAACCATGAACAGCATTCTAATCTGGCGGAGGTGATGTAGTGTCAAGTGGCACACTATCACACACGCATGGTCACCGGTTCAAATCCCAGATATCCATCCTCCTTGGCCAACCGAGCTTCTCCGACCACTTTCCATCTCTTCGGGATCGGTTAACTGGTACCGGACAAGTCTGAGAGGATGAGTGCACTGACTTGCACATCGGCTGGTCACCGCAAATTAGTGTATAGGTCACATACGCATTCATTACGTCACTTTTCCGAATGGGCGTCAAATGCGGGGCGCATCCCACGGGCGAATTGACTGACGCTCAAAAACTTTATCCCTTTTATACTTTTACTTCAAAATCCATCTTTTTCCTTTCTACTTTTATCGATATACCTAGGGCTTCGTTCAGAGTTCCATGGGAGGTCGAGAACCTTCCCTCAGAGGTATCTACGCAGCAATTATTACAAGGTCCTGAATTTAAGCCCATGCAGATCACTTGCAGAGTACTTCCAACTTTCCCTCCAAGCCTTCGGGGTAATAGGCGATAGTCTTGAAAGAAATGTTTTGCATCGGATCAAACCAACTGACAATAAGTTGTGCGTTGCGCGCGGCTCACTCATATCACCATATACCCCAGTTCTACATATGATAAGCTGCAACACTGCAATCTAAAGGGCCATCTAACAAGGACGCCCATACACCTTTAAAACCTCCTCGAAAGAAGATTGACTATTTCGAAAACTTGTAAGAGTAGAAGTAATCGCAGCACTATGGGCATTACAGAGTGAAGCAGCCTCAGAACTCTGCACAAGCCGTCGCCGACCGAGGCTATGGAAGGATAAACTACTGATAGGAGGGCGATTAGAAGCTATCATTTGACTCGTTCCAGCTAATATCATTGCGTCAGCCCACTTTACTCCTATTCATCGGAGTCTTTGTTCGATGGCAACAAGTTTGTAGAAAGTAATGTACCTGAGAGAAACAATGTCTATATAGGAGGTTTCAGGCGAGGAGAAATATCAAGTAAAGTACAGAAGTAAACGATGATTGATTGGAGTTGCAATATCTTTTTGTTTTTTTTTTCTTATTTGATAGATAGATAGATCAATGATTGAGATAGGTAGAGGTCTATTACGGGACAAGTGTTTCCGACCACGTAAGCTCAGGTCATCAAATACCCTCAATTGCATAGCTTACTTACACTGATTGATTACATAGAAGCCAAATGTATCTATAGCCAGCAAGCATATAAAGTTGTGATCACCTGCAAACAGCAATATATTCATAACAGACATGGGTTTATGGTAGATGGCAGTAAAACTCGTCCCTATAATGAGGAGCTCAGATTTATAACTGTTTGAAGGAGCTTAGAAGGCGGGGGCTACCTCGTCTTTGAGTCAACCCCTTAGGAAAAATTCGTTAAAAAACTTGAATATAGTTTTTGTACTGGACATATGCACTAAGATTGGCTTGGCACAGCATTCACTTATTGTCATGAAAAGTCATCCAACTGGTAAGGTAGAGGAGGCACCGTTACGGCCTTTTAACAAAAAAAAAGCGAGAAGTGCAAAAATGTGTAGAGCGGATTCGGATGAATAAAAAAAAGAGTAATATTCAATTAAAACAAACACATGAGAGGCACCTACTACGAGTGTAGTGCTGTTACAACATGGTATTTCAGAGTATATCGAAGTATCACATAATTTACAAATCTCTGCTAAGAGTAAAAATGGCAGTGAAGTGATCATATTGAAAGGCCATAGAATGAAACATTGAAGACCACATAGAGCCGATGGGATGACTGCTAATCCCCTCGGCCTGACGGTGATATTCAGATTGAAGAGAAGACTCTACTCAATCAGTTCAATGTCATGGAGACCACATCGATGCCATTTATAGGCAGCTACTCAATGATATTCACATATATAGTCCAATTCCGTTCTATGAATGGAACGGGCAGTTGGAAAGCGTCTAGAAATTTCCGAAAGGTATGTGGTTGAGCTATGGTGTAGCGGACTGCAGTATAAAATTGGCGAAGTTAGAATTATCACTACCAGGTACGGCTGAGGCGACAAAAAATTTACCGTTTCATCTGCTTTTGGGTGTTTGGAGGGGTATAGGCTACCGCAGTAGCTACAAGGACCTGAATTTGGTCATGCATAGTCGAACCCCATTGTAAGAGTACTTGTAACGTGATCTGCTTCAATTATTACCAATTATCACAACCATTGAAACTGCAGTAATCAAGTAAAGTTAAGTTACAGCGTAGTGTGAGTCATTGGCAAATGCATCAGGATACCATCCGGATTATTCAAAGGATAAAGCACTCAACGCTAATCAATCCCCCTTCAGACTACTGGGTTTCATTTATTGCTTATTCACAAAATACATTAATCATGAATAAAGAAGTTGTAAAAGAACCAGTACTGGGATGAAAAATTCATAAACACTGAATTAAGTCGGACGCCAGAGCATAACCTTTACATAGGGAACAGCGCCCAAAGTCAATATTGGTAATGAAGTTGTAAACAGATTGAGAGCTTGAAGAAAACAACATGACAGCACTGACAACACGTTCACATAACTCAACATAAATTGTTTGTAGTAAAAGAAAAATTACTTCCGTAGAAAATCACCACAACTGCATTTTACATCTCTACTTTTGGGGGAACAACTTCAAGGTCCCTTAGAAGTGAAGCATAAAATGCAGCACGGGTGGTTTTTCCCCAAAAGCAACAATACTTTTACGAACAAAACTGCCACTACTTCAAGGGAGGGGCTTCAGTTAAACAGGAAAATCCACTGGCGACATTCCTGGGTTATTTCACCCAACAATTTTTCACAGCTTCTACTCTAAGCTGTGAAGAAACTGTTATCAAATGCCAGTTCACGATAAATATGGTTTCTGAGATTTCCTCACAGGATAAATTCGAGGTCCCCCCGTATACCATATCTGGCACTATTAGGTCGAAAACGGCTTAGTTAGGGAGTTATAAAAGCTTAAAGATTGGCCCGTGTGTATCCTCGGACGAGTTTCACCGGCTTCGTAGAGGCTGCACCGATCACAAGGTTACCCATATAGGGAGTTCGAACAACTTGACATGACCCACGGCGACGTGAAAGGCAGTTCTGTACAGTTCTGGCTTGATGTAGTCAGCTCTTTGTGCAATTGCAGTAACCGAAATCTCGTCCGAATACCCCTTCCATGTTATCCGTCATGGTAATCTCAACCAACCACTGTTTCCCCTGCTTTTATGGAACCATATTTTTCTCAGAATCGGCGAATCCTCTCGCTTTCTTCATTAGCGATGAACTATTCCGAAATATACTTCTGCTTTTCGAATTAAAGGAGGTACCCCAAAATTATCGTAAACTCATCGTACTGAGAGTAATGGGTGAACGGAATGTGATTGCAGCAGTAATAATTATTCGAGTTTGCCTCTCAGGCTGCTAGAGTCGGCCTGAATTTTGGTGTTCAATATCTGGCTCTTTTTTTTTACAATCTTATTAATATGAATTAATGTAAACTTGGATGGCACCTATCGGCTTCCTATTGAGGATTCCCTGTTCAATGCATAGTTCACGATACTTTGGGGTATCTAGTTCCAGACCACAACGGAAGTGATAGTCCAGAATAAAGCAAAAATCCAGATTAATGTAAGCTTCGGAAAAAGTGAAGTAAGGGGTTGGACGAGTCTGCGGCAACAAAATTGCACGAAAGGGGCATTTGGACGAGATGTCCAAGTGTGTGTGCCACTACGTACGAATGGCTATAGTAAAATGCCTGCGTGCAATGTGTGCATCCCGGTGCGAATGGTGCATTCTTTACAGCCTCTGCAACGCTGTAAGAACTCGTCCGCCTTTGGGTGTGTACGTCGGCTCAGTCGATTTCGGGGCGCTTATTACGCCCTAGCTAGGTCGTTTTTCGACCCGACAGCGTCTCTTGTGCCACTCTTAGGGGTCATTGGTTCATCTTGGCAAGGAATCTGGTGGCCGTTATTACGTGAACTATGCCTTTAAGTGGTAATTGTTTTGAGGAAAAAGTAGTTCATGTTTGAATATCGGAAAACTTTCCCTATTTTTTATGTTGTCATTTACAGAAAATTGTTTAGCATCTTGGTGACTGCAAAAATCCCTTGACGTTTGCATTTATTTCTGGAGGATTTAGGATTTCTGAAATTCGGTGACTCACTGTCTCACTGACGCAAAAACGATTTAAAATTAATAAAAATACGTCAGAAAAAGGGATTATCCAAAGCAGATCTCGTGAGCTAAACTCCTAGATACCTTAATATCGGATATAAAACACTGCCATCGCTCCCTGAGATCGAAAATAGATTGTATCTGCGTCACATCCGAAGGGAATATTACGATGTACACGATGGAATGTGGTATTTAGCTTGATATCGAGCTCTTCACCCACATAGAAATCCATTTCCTAACAGAGTCTCGTCTTTGTGCGGTAATAATCCCTCTTAAAGCGTATTCACTAGAAATATCAGAAGCGTTACTGTAACCTTCGTAGAAGTAATGTTTTGGTTTCGAAACAAGTCTGATACCTACTATTCAAGTAGTAAAATACATATTCAACAGCTGAGACCGTTTTGACAATATTTTCTGAAAATATTTCAAATCCTAACATACATGGGAATGAAAACTCACTGGCCGTTGTAGTAATTGGAAGGTCAGATTCGATTATACGGGAATGAATTGTACTATCTAGATTGTTCCACGATTTAGTTCATAGTCCGGAGCCACCGGTAAATTGCTCGCCAAACAAACCAGTTAGCCGAACAAATAGTAAGTAATGAAAGCGTTTTTCTTAGGTCAATAGTAACTCAAAAAGTTTGGCGTCCCTTACAAAACTAGAGGATCGGCCAAAAAGACATAATATTCAAAATGATCGGTGTAACATGTCAGTAGTGTTTTACTGCTTATCTCATTATTAAAAAGGATGGAACAATGAAAAATTTTCCTGTAATCGGCCCGTATTACTAGTCAAAATGAGAAAATATTACAGGTTTTTTGGAAAAAGTCTGTGCTTCACTGAAATTGAACGGCAAATCATTTTACCTTAAAATCCCTAAATATATACAAATTTTCCGCAATTTTTTCATGCTTCGGGATGGAATAACTCTAGAATGTCTAACACTTTACTGCGAAGCACAATTCAACAATAAGCCGATTATTCTGAAGTAAAAATTTTCATCAATGTCAGCGGATAGGAAGCCGAAAAGCCAGTTTCACCCCTGTTTATAAAGGAGAGCAAACGGAAATGCTTGAATTTTCTCAAATATTCAGATTTAATATGAGTTGATGGGCACTTATCACAAAAACCTGTAGACTTCTTCAAGGTGACGGCATAAAGTAACTTCGGTTTTAAATTTTCCGAGAACTTATTCACTTCAGCTTTAAACTTTTTCAGCCCCGATTAGAAAAGAGTCTGGAAGTATGGTTTCTTCGAAGAATTAATTAACAATAGAAGTTTTCGTACTAGCATTTCCGAGGGGTGTTTTTATGTCAAAATCGAAGCGATTACTGTCTCCGAAGACTATTTTGTAACTACAAAATAGCAACTTGTATGCTCGAGAAATTCAAAATTTTGCTTTCAAGCGATTGGTCCCAATAACTCGAGAAAAGGGCATTAAAAGCAACTCACTCGGACCAGGTTCTAGACAACCTACCGTCGTTGCAAACTTTCTTTACATCTCATAGATCAGCATGACCAGGGCATGAACAGGAGAAAAGTACTCACAAAAAAAGGAGTTGAAACTGGTAATGCCTAGGTTTGACTGATTTTCGCATCTACCAATATAGTCCGCAGCGCTAAGTTCTCGAGAAAAATCCTCAAATCATTTGGCCCACCGATTTTTGTGTACTGTAAAACAAAACCCGATTTTCTGATGACAGTGACAGTGACAGTTATTAACAGTCCCAAAATGGCCAATTACTGACAGAAACAAATACAGATCCACTGGGCTCTGATCCAGGGACCAGGTAGCGCAGGTACCGCCCTGAAACAATTAAGCCTTTGAGACCCACGTAGGCTTTGGCAAACGAAAAATTTCTAGCCCCATATAACAGAATGCATTTCGATCCATGGGCCCTAAAATTTTTGGGACAACAATTTAGTAAACGGTTAGCCAGAAGGTACAGGTATTTGGACGGAAAAGTTGCGAAAGCTGGGAAATCATCGAGCTGAGTTTTATAATGTCGCGGAAATGGCAATATTGGGGGAGTGGTTAGAAATTGGATGCGTGAAAGACACTTTGGAAGGAGCGTAGACGAGCTTTTGCAATCTTTTCTTCTATTAAACTGCTTACTTATATTTTTCAAAGTTTTCCACCAGTTATGTTTAGTTATATGAACGTCCTATTCGTGCTCATTGTTATATTGATGGAGTATAAATGGAAACGTGACTATAATTTCCGGGGATGGGAAGTGGGATGCCCAAGAGGAAACAGAAATCAGAATGTGTCAATAGGGGAGTAGGATACTCTACATAGGTCGGTCATTATCAGTTATATACATCTCGTTCAGTTTCGGGAACCAAAAATCGTGAGAACAGGTCTCATCGGAATTCGGAAATCGGAACTGACAGATCCGTTACTTCTCGAGGAGATCGGTCAATCAAGTTTCATGCCAGATCATGAAGAACAATTACGTACAGAAACGAGAACGAACAAAACTAACAAAAAATAAATAAAAATGAAAAAAAAATCAAGGACGTTCTTGTGCCGAGGGTGAAACGAAAAAATACGAGTGCGACGAAATACTGCATGTGTTGCTTTTAGTGGCAATATTTTGACAGGATGATTGCAGTGAAGTAGTAATGCGGGGATAGACGACGTTATGGGGTTTTGCTCACGAAACGGATGTCAACACGTTGGAAGAGCTCTCCACGCCATCCTCTGACAACGCCGCCACGATGTGGAAGTTTGCCGTTTGGCGGAGAGATGAACGGAAATGAGCCAGGACAAGATGGAATAGCAAAAATGGAACGTAAAAACGACAATAATTTTGATAATATTGAAAGACCCAAAACAGGCAATGGTATGATCGCCAAGCGTATAGCGATAATTTACCTTTTTCAAATTCGAAAACACGAAATTCCGAAACTCCGCACTCAAGTTGAAGTTTGTTAAAGTGAAGCGTATGGTGGCTAACCGGTTCAAATCCAGTGCCATGTTGTTCTTGAAGCATTCGAAGTCGAAATGAAGCATGGCCATTCCGAAAACGACTTTTCGGATTCGACTGCACCGGTGGAGGACCGCTCATTTCGTCTTCACCAACGAGAGCAGCGATCTGAAAAGAATTCGCTAAAGTCTGATTCGGAATTTCAAAACAGTCTGACTCCTACGCGAACAATGTTTTCTGTTGGATTGCGCCTGGCCAACTCTTAGCTCTTCATCTTCTACGGCTTACCTTTATTGCGGAACTTTTCTCAGAGACATCTTCCCAAACCGAAATTTAGGTTGGAAACCCGTTTCCTACAGTGTGGTATGAAACCCAACATACTCAGATCTTCAGGGGCAACATTTTTCATCCTACGACATAACCTTATTCGAATACGCCCATACTACCCGCCACATATATGACGCATCGAGAAAGGCCTCAGGCAAGGACATCATGTGGGTGCGTGGGGGCAGCCGTATGACGACCAGGCAGCATTTGAGCCAGGTCTCACAGCCGGATTACTGTGAGAGCGTGGTGTTCCCGTCCGGAAATCTCGTTTTTGTGTTGAACCTAGGCATCATCGCTCTTTACAATGTCACGATTTCAAAATTTACGGTTATTGAGTAATGGGAGAAGTAAAGGGATGTGGAGAGGCATACCGGCAGGAAGACGAACATGCAGAACGATATACTACGGGGCAGACGGTCATAGAGGTAGAGAGATAATAGAAAAAATGGAGAGAAACGGACACAAAAGGCGAAAAGATAATCAGAAAGAAAGACGATCAGACTGGCAGACAAGCAGATAAGGAGACAAGCCAATGAAACCTATGGAAACATTCATAAGATAGACTTTTGAGTGCTATTACAAATGTAGCCACGAGATTGTCCCTCATGTATAAGTAAAAGCGCTCAAAAACATTCATATATATGTACTTACATGAATATATTAGTATATATAAGGGTATTACAAATATAGTGCAGACATACAAGTATACTGATAAAGGAGATGATGAAAAAAACGGTATGACATATAGAATATGAAATGGATGCAAGCGAATGGCGAGAAATGCCACAGTACCTCTCTATGTTGAAATGGCAACATCCCTTGACTGGATTAACATTTCATGATAAAGTTAGCAGTAAGCCTTTACCGGAGCCTTACGATAATCTTACCTTCTTGCCAGGTTTTCTAACTGATTGCTGCCCACTTGTTCCCTCTTCATTGGTCACCGACAACTTTCGAACATGCAAATGCACTGGAGATGATGGCGGAGAAGCCATGCTGAAAAAATACATATTGATTGGTGACGTATGGTTATGACGCTTGAATTAGTGGTATGGCCAACTGTCTAGAATTTGGAAACGATGGATGAATATGGCAAAAAGTAGTCGTATCAATATTTGAGTGCACGGAAACGAATTAGGAAACGAAGGCGGTACGATGCCTCAACTCGCCAACCGGATGGCCTCCACTTGCGTGTCAATTTGGCGTTTCAGTAGTAGGAACGAGGTAACGCCTCGGTTATATCTAATCATAAGTTGTAGGTAATAAATATCAGAATTGGATATTAGTTCTTAGGAGAAGGGCTAATATAGAAACGAGGCGCTCAGCTGGCCCAGTAGGTTGGATGCCATTTGCGTGCCAGTACAGCTAGGTCAGGGAAGGAAATACCAGATGGTAATACTTCATCAGGAATGATAGGTCACAAACATCTGGGAAAAAAGACTTGGTGATTTGGAAGGCAGATTTCAAGCTCCTCTACGTGCTAATCCTGTTTTGGTAGAGCTGATCTTTGAGGTAATTAAGCGCATAGCACAGCCGATGGACAGACCGGAAGTGAGCAGAAGGGGGGTTGGAATGAATGGGAAATTGCAAATGTTGTCAAACCCATATGTAATAAGAGTACGACGATGATATCAAGGTAAATTAGTAAGTAAGCCTAGGGATAGGGATAGAAATGAAGGCACGGCTAAGCCTACGACTTGGATATGGACATCTACGTGTTTTTAATCGATAACATTCTATAACAGCTAATTCCAATCCACGTAAGGAAGAGCTTCTTAAGCCGGGATTAGCGAAACGGGATTGACACACGACGTCCTTCATCGCACTACTGTAATTGTGTTTTAATAATTTTTTGAAATCTGGGGAGATGATTTTTTCCGTTTCAAAGAATCAGAATCAGAGCAGTTCTTTGAAAAATTCCAGAAAAACTGGGTATTAAGGAAGAGCGTCTGAACATATCCGCTTAGTCTTGTTCACGCAAATGCACTCACTCACAGCTCATTCTGATGAAACCCACCTTAGCGACGGCGAAAGTAGAGATTTCTGCTGAGCCTCCATCAGAAATCCGATACATGCACCATGGATGAGAAAAACACGTTAGGGCAACAGGATGACACTCGAATCAGGGAACTCCTCATCACTATTAGGTTTTCATCTGAATATGATTACTGCAGTAAGAAAAAGCCTAGAACAAATCCCGCTGTCCGATTATTACATTGAAATTGACGTCCGGAAACTGTGATAAATAGAATGAGTGAAATTCAAAATGAAAATAGCCTGTGCGAAGGGCTCCGCTGAGTTCTCGATCTCCTTTTACAATGATATAAGTACTGTAAGTAAGTACCCCCCCCCATAGAAGTTCTCGAAATTTTTTCAGCGCCTTTTTGAATCACTGACAGCTAGAGCGCAGAGAAGGAGGAGTAGCCGACGGGTGTGGTGCAGTAGGAACGAAATCGTCGCGATGCGGCAAGAGAGACGCCGCGCGCGAAGAAATGTATCAGAATGCAACATAAGGTGAGAAGTATAAGAACAAAAGAGCTAACAGTAGAATCATGCCAAAAGTAATAATCGCATAGCGATCGAGCTGTATGAAGAACTCTAGAGCCGTAATAACGGCGAAAAGAAGTTCGCGGCAGCCGCGTGCGGCGAATCGATTACACAAAACCGTACTGCCCGTCTCCCGTAGCCGACTTCTACTGTTCATAGAGGTGCTTTTTAACCAAAAGAATATTGTTTTTATCTAAATTTAATAAGGGGAGTGGCTCCGGGATGGATGAGATGGTTATCTCGTGCAAAAAGCTGAGATGAGATAAAAATTGAACGTCCGATCGGCTCACCACCCTGGAGCTCCTCCCCTTCCTGAAATTAGGTGAAAAATACACAGTTGTAACATACAAACTAAGAAACATTCCTAAGCACCATCTGGGCTACTCTCCCTTCTCTGCGCTCTAGCCGTAAGTGATTCAAAAGGGCGCTGCCCCCCCCCCCCCTACAATTTTGGAAGGGTCAAGGTGATCAATGGAATATCAACCAGTACATTACCACTTAACAACAGTTTTTTTATGTTCAGTGAAATAGCAATACTTCCTTTTGGTCATTTCTGAAGGCAAAGCATTTCAAGTCAGTTTACACACACTGGAAAATACATTGGAAGTTTGAGATAGAACCTTCAAGCTTTCCTGGTGAAATGATTTACTGCCTCAAAGGCACTGGTAACAACTTAGTTAATGTCGTAAACGACAATCAAGTTAGAGCGACTCCACGGCAATCAACAGTAAACAAAAAGACATCCTGTGCTGGCGGTTCAGTGGATTTTGATATACTCCGGTTAATTCGGAGTAGAATAAAACAAGTAAATGGTGAGCGTGGACGTTACCGCTAGTAAAGAACAGAAGAATAGCAAATAAGTCTTTATCTAAGTACAAAACCTACGTCTCGCCCTTGACGTTGTTCGAGGTAGAATGAGGGACCCACTTATCTCGGGGCCGTTTGACCCCGCACCTTTTAGGGGCGTGGGTTAAGCTAGAGGGAGTCGTCTCAGACAGTGAGACGACGAGATAGTTATGGTGAGGTGATCGTCGCCTTGGACGACAATACATCCAATTTTAAAATATGATTTGAATAAAATGTTCGGGCTCATCGGCTCCTTCATTAAGTGAGCCATGCACTGAACTGTGCAGAGTATGAGGTAGCCAATGTACAATTCAGCTATCAGCCAACACTTCAAAATGACGGGCTTGGTTAGCTAGAGCGAAAATTTGTGTTGGATTCGAACCTTGAATCACCCGTGCCGAGGCACTGCTGCAATTTCGCAACGGGGTAGGACGCGAAATACCGTATCCGTTCAGGATCGATCCTCGAACAACGACGTCCTACACAGAAAATCGTTCTCAAAACGTAGCTATGCTTTACCATCGGCATGGCAAACTGGAACCTTGAAAACATCTCATTATAAGGATTCTTTTTGTAGGGCTTTCCAAATGACAAAAGCACTTGCTCAAACCAATCGCGCCTTTCCCCTCTTCAGCTCAATTTCGATCAATATGTATCAAAAATGGTAGAGCAGGGGCCGGCGCGGAATATCCACGTCACTACACTATTTTCGCTTTCTATTAATCATTGATCGCTCTATCAAAATCAATATTTTGAATAAAAAGCTTGCTTACTAAGTGATAACCACCTTTTCTCTCCCCAGAAATTTTATCGTTCACTATATAGAATGAAAAGCTTTTTTAGCCTTCCGGTCAATAACCTGATAAATTCATTTCCCGGCTACTCCCAGTTAATATAACCGTGCTGATGCCGGTAAAGGAGGCTACTGAAGGCGCTACTGACGCTCAGAGAGATCTTTGGGCAGCCGGATGACAGTCGGTGTGGAGGTCTGGGTCAGGTTCCATAAAAATGGCAAACTTCAGGGCTCATAGTGGCGAATAAGGCGAACGCACTAAAATCAATTCAAATGAAATCAACAAGAACCATGTTGGGGATGTATTCGATAAGCATCAGCAGAAGCGACTACATTCCATGAGCATTAGCAAGCCAGCTGACGTCCCCGTTCAACTAAACCATGGCGATCGAGATTACTGACGAACACAATTATCGTCACTGTTACCATCCTCCTCATCCTACTTGTAGACTATTCTGTTCCAGTGAGAATACGATAGCACCACATGGGTACGTGCTGAGAAGCCTACAAATGAAAAAAACTTCAAAGGTTAATACAAACGACTTTGAGAAGCCTCAAAACGTTGATGAAGAGACACTATCGCGATAGACTTCACTGAAGTCATGGAGATGGCATGAGATGCCTAGGGGAGGAGAAGGGGCGAAAACTAACAAGTGCAAAGGATCCTACGGGATTAACTCTAAGGCAAAGAAGTGGATTTTCCTGATGACACCAAGCATTAGCTAATAAAAAGAAGTGGGAGCTTCTTTCTTTAATCGCTTACGGCCACATAACAGGGATAGACCACGTTTACCCAACTGACGTAAGGCTGCTAGAATGATTTCATCAAAAAGATAGACTTTTTTTAGGAAATAGATTTTTTGAGAAAAGGAGGTTTTTTATTACAATTGGGTTTTTTGGAATGGTTCATCCAGGGGCTGCACTTATGTCTAATTGTACGAGGGGAAGGACCCCATTTAGGAAGCGTTTAGGGGCGTTAAGGAAGTAGCAAGGAAATCGAAGGACATCCGACTAAACGCCCATCTCACAGATACCACGCTTCTCTCTCGCATCAGGTTCAGAAAAGCCCACATACGCCTTTTTGACCCATGGAACTGTCACTTATGGAACTACTTCTAGAATGTTTCCGTACGTTAAAGAGCAGAATCCCATGTTCTGAAATTCAGCGAGCAGCAAACACCATGAATTCATGATTTTTGGCTAAACAAAGGTCATGAGATTGACGAGTGGGATAATTTGAGCACGCCACTTCCGCTGTAGTCCTCCTCGAAGCCAGAGTTCACGATAATTTTGTGGTATTTATTTTGAGTAAAATGATGGAAGAATAGTGCATGGTGCATAAAAGTGCAAGAGTGACGAAGAAAGCGCCGGAATTGTTGGATTTTGAAAAAAAATAAGAGCTTAAAAAGTAGCATTAAAGGGGGTTGCTGAAACGTACTATTCGTCTGGTCACGTGAACAGTGCAATAATAACAAGGCCGGCACAACACGGCCACTTTGAGTCTCTGTGTTGGCTTTTGTGGCCTTTTCACCCCTGTCTAAACCGTTTTTCGGCCCGACAACTGACCATTTATTATACTATGAGGGCCACAGATTCATTCTAGTGGGAATTTGCAGGAGCTATTCCTATCGTGAACTGCACTATGGTCCTATTGGGGTGTGATACAGTAGGAACGAAACTGTCGCGTCGCGGCGAAAGAGGCACCGTGCGCGAAGGAATGTAGCAGAATGCAGCAGCAAGTAGGAAATACAGGAACAAAAGAGCTAACATTAGAATCTGCTAAAAATAATAATGGCCCATCGATCGAGCTGTATGAAGAAAGCTAGAACTGTAATGACGAGGCAAATGGTCCGCGACTGCCGCGCGCGAGGCGAATCGATCACACAAAACCGTTCCCAGTGCCCGTCTCCCGGTCCTATAGTACTCAGGTCGACATTTTATTACAATGACTATGCAGAACACTAGGACTTCCATTTTCGGTGTTAAAACCAAGGCGAAGCAGTACTATATGGAGGCGCTACTAGTACCTCACCCACGGATCGAACCTCGGACAACATTCTCACGAGTGAAGCAAGTCATTTATCCTACGGGGTTGGTACGAAATTAAGAAATAGATCATATCGTCAACTTTAGTACATCATTGCAATTTTACTTAGTAATAGCTATTATCGTGAGTCTTGAAAGTAAGCGTAGAGTCATCAGGCTAATCTATAGGAGTCATATTCCATCTCTTTTTTTCCCACACCTCCTCTAATAACTTCGTTTCGCGATGATATTGTTATGCCTAAAAAGATGTGCAGCCACTGGCACATCTGCTTCAGAGCGCCTGATCGTCGTGAATGTAAGAGAAGGGTTGCTACTTAATTCAGGATACTCGACAGTCAAATTTTCACCATATTCACCTTACCAATTAGAGATACAGTTGACGGTAATTTCGAGGTACCCCCTTTACGTTGGAAGTATTAGCGAATAATAGTGCATAAGTGGTAAAGAACGCGAAAAAACTGCAGTATTCGTGAAATATAAGTTTCCTTGAAGGTGGTTAGGGTAAGACTTGTACGAGTTCACCGAGAAGGAAATGCTATGGACGAGATTTCGGTTGTAAAAAGCTGGCTACATTAACTGAAAACATCCAAAATCACCTTTCACTGAGGCCAATAGTCACAACGAATTCTTTGAATTTCCAAATGAATGTATCTTGTAAATGGTACAGCTCCGCTAAAACTCGTCCTACTGTGGGTGTGGCATACAGTGGATACAGTCTTTGAGCTTTCGTCACCAGCTATCAAGGCTTTTTTTCGATTTAACAACGCCACATATGACATGATTGAATGCCATGGATTCATTCTGGGAGGGAAACTAGGAAATTATTTTTTTTTTCGTGAGCTGTGCCCTGAAATATGAGAAGCTGAGCGCTACTATCGCGCAGATGGTCGAAGGATCGCATCTCGAATGGATACTCGCGCAGCCTAGTTAAGTTCGGTACCTATGACAGAACCTATAATAATGCTCGCTTGACCTTTCACATCAAGCCTATCCCCCCTCCCCCTACCAGATTAAGCCGTTTTAGAACAGCTTATTCTTTTGTTCAGAGTTTGCCATTTCGCCCAGTATGAGTTGTAAATAGTTAGTTGTCCGTTTAGTCACACGAAGTCAGTTGCTCCACTGATGACACTGCGTAAAAAAAGGTACCGTTCCACTTGGGAGCATTCTGATGCGACGTTTTTATTTCGGGATATGAGTTCTGACTTATTTTGATACCCGACACGGCTGGTGGCATCGAATTCAATGGCTGAAGCGGAAAACAACATAACACGGCTCACATGGTCTACGGTCGAAGAAGCATAAGCTCCAAATATCCGGATTCATGCATGGTTTTCTAGGGCTGAAATTGAAGCCAACGATAATAATGGGAAAGGTGGTGCCGTTCAGTTTTTGTAGGAATGGATTGGGCTCAGTCTAGTCAGCCTACGGCAGAAATAGCTGAATCCCATGCATAGCGCAGAACTTCTTTCTTTACATGAACAGAGTTTTAGGTGCTGTAGGAGATGCGTGAAGGTTCTTCGTAAAGACATTCAATGGGGAACAAGCGTGAAAAACTGTACTTTCAGGTGGGAGGGAGGGGGGGAGGCAAAAATGGACCTGTTCGCTCGACTTGCCAGAGCAATTAACACGTGTACGTGTAGTACTTATCATGACCGCCTGATACAAGTAACACGCAAATTACTATCCATTGACGAATAATCTCACTTCACTTCCTTTTTTGCCCATAAAAACATAAAAATCCGCTGCCTTCCGTCCTGACCCTCAGCAAATATGAATGACATCCTACAGATTCTTGAGAGGCATTAAATACAAAGCTAAAAAGATAAGACCAAGTTACTGGGATGCGCCCCGCATTTGACTCGAATGCAGAATCGTAGTGGCGTATGAATGCTTATGAGGCCTAAACAATGAATTGCGGTTGTCAGCCGATGTACAAGTCAGGGCTTTATCCACGCAGACGAGTCCAGTACCAAACAGCCAGCCCCGGAAAGGTACAATGTTTGATTAGCCTTCGGGATTAGAACCCGTGACCATGCGTGTGTGTTAGTGCGCCACTTGCCACGCCACTACACTACTTCCACCCCTGAACACAAGGCTCTGCAGTATTACTTTACTTCGTGTTCGGAAATCAAGAAACTGGACTGCTTCTACGATGGCCAAACATCCCATCCCCGATATCGAAATCAAAAAAGTACTTGAGCATTTTCAAGCTCTCATCCACTTCAACTTCTGTTCGCTCCTCAGCCTTACAATGCTCCGCCTCTTGATTGTACTGCTGTTATACTTATATATTGTTATTTGTCACTAGGATAGTTCGAAGTTTTCGATGCACAAATCTACATGAGTCATCGTTCTCTGTCGCCCTTCTGCCATCACCATTCTCTAGAACTGAATCAGAGTCACCGTCAGCAACGTTCAATTAGATCTTCCAAGATTGTCCTTGTTATTTGTTGAGAGATCAGGTCCGAGCAACCGTCTTCCATTAATCAACCGTCTCCTATGACTGGTGCAGCGGCTGCAGTGCTCATTTGGGTGCTTCAGCAAGCCTGCTTTCGACAAGCTCGTCGTCAGACCGTTTGTCACTTTCGCTCGCACAGATTCGGAGATACATACATGCTTGATGACGATTCTCGCACCGTACGAGCATTTGCCATCGATGATGACCGACTGACTGCTCAAGAGAAGGGATAGGACGAGCTGAGTAGAACTATGTAAAACTATATGTGAAAAAATTAATAACTAACCAAGTTATAAAGAAAAGACGAAAAAGACGCGAATCCGCGTCTTTTTCGCTTTTTTTTTTGAATAATTAGGGAGGGTATTGTAGTTGGGGGTCACAAGCGTGGAATTGGTTTGTCAAGAGCGACCTAGCCAAGCCCGTTCAGCATGGCGACGAGAAAGTACTGTGTGATGGATGAACCGCTTGTGGAAGCCACTGGAAGATCTCTGTCACCCGTAGGACTCAATTGGCTAGTTGCTCCTTCTTATCTATATAGGGAAGAGTTTAGGATTTGATGGCGTCAGATGACTGGATCCTCTATGGCAACAAAATTGTGACCACTGTTTGTTTCCTAATAAGAGATTCCTAAAAGGAGCCAGAACCAGAACAGAAGTCGAGGAACCTCTTGCTGTGCTGCTCCTGTAACCCGAATAGAGTGCTATGCCGCAAATCGTTCCCACAAAGCTAGATATGTAGTCACAGCTATCATCTGCAGCAGCTGGGTTCATGATCTGGCTCACGCATCAGATGACATGAAAAAGCTATCTGCTCATTCTCTTTCATTGTCTCAGTCTCAGATGAAAGACCACGCAGTCCATTACACAGGGGCTTCCGGAAAAAGTCCCTTCTGTGCCCCGAGCTTTCCCCTTCTGACTACCCCCATCCGTAGGTACCCTGAGGCAATTCGTGATCGAGGAGCAGTTCACTATTTTCCTTATCATGAGAAAGGCTCCGACTGACTTATCGAGCTCAAAACACCCCCCCCCCCCCGCCCCCCCCCCCCCCCCTCGCCGTTTTGTCCACTCGCTCTTAGAATGAATGTTACAGATAATGATGGTTGGGGATTATACTTCGAAATAATTGATTATAATTTGAATTAAGTTTCGAATAAAGTCGTTAGAAGCTTCAAAACGTGCACCTGAGTGATTCTGACTCGAAATTATGAGTACGGGGTCGACAAACAACACATTAGTCAACAACAAGTGAAATCAAAACTTGTATGGACCTAATATATTGTGCCTACATCTATATCAAATACTTGTAAAAACTCATCATCGTCTAGACAAAGGCTATCACAGCGCCAAAATATAAGCAGTCACTGGCTGCTGATAGTAGCTGTCGCTCGATAAGTATAACCCCATCCGCCCACTGTTCAGCGATTTAAAATAAAGCGTCTATCACCGGAATGTGACATTTCGCATATTCTCTCCGTCATACAATTCTGAAGAAATTCTAAATATTTTAGAGTTTTGCGGCTGAAAAGCTCTCGAATTGAGCCCTGAGAAGTTTTCATTGCAGCTTGGATGTTCTATACCATTTTATTGGGAAATGTAGCCACTGCATGGACCATCCTTTAGAATTGAAAAAGAAGAACTTGGTTCGGAAAGTTTGGTATTTTCAGCATGGTGAACCGAAAAAGAACTTTGATCTCCGAAACTGGGTATAGAAAATGCGCAATAAGTCGGCCAGCAGCCAGCAATGGGGATGGGACAGGGAGGGGGGGGGGGGGGGGGAAGGAGACTTGAAAGGTATTGAGTCCTTCATTTACAGACCGTACATCGCCGTATCGCCCTATGTCGAACAGCACAGATATAGAAAATTAGTAGATAGAATAGGTCGAATATAGAATACTTCCATTACCAGTCTGAAGCGGGACAACCCGAAGTTATCGTGAACTGTGCCTTTGAGAACACGGTCTAGAAAAAGGGGTTCTGACGCAATTGCCTATTGCTGGTTGTTCGCCGAAAGTGGGTTACCTAGTTCAGACGGGATCTCGTGCCCCACTCATTTCATGAAAAGACAATCATGAAAACAATCGCAATCGTGCAAGTTGTCGTTCAGTAATCAAAACAAATTGAAAAAGTTGAGACTACGTAGTGATGTCCCACTACTATGAACACAGACGGTGTCCACGGAGAAGAGGAAACTATTTGGTTAGATGATACTAGTCGAGGAATACGAGTAATCATGACTGCAAAATGCAAATGTGTAACACTGCAAACAAGTAACACTCAATCGATTCCTCCAAAAGAAACAAAGAAAGGATAACCAATGAAGGTTGTAATGCATGAAGCCATCCGCGATCTCCCAAATGTATTTCATTCTGTAAAGAATATCGTCGTTTTACTGTTCGAGTTCAGAACTGCTGTGACAAGCTTAAAGGCACAGTTCACGATAATTTTGGGCAATCCAAATTATGACGAAAAGTGGAAGTTAAGATGGAAAATAGAGCGATGAAGGCGAAGAAACCTCGTCCAAAGTGAAAAAAGTCTTCAGAAAACCGTTAAAAGGGACTGAACGGGAATGCGACCAGAAAACTGAAGAAGAGTGGGGGGTTTGGACGAGCTATACAATGTGTGTCATTGCGAACGTGTGGGTCCTGTTGCGAATAGCCGATAACGGTATGAAAAATTCATTCACTCATAAGTATAGGAAAATTAAATAAGATCGCGGCAGGAAATAGAATAATACAGAAAAAATAATAGGAGAAAAACATCGCCTCATCACTTGGCGACCAGCTGATTGAGTGTAGGTCCTAGAGTGAATATTGGAATCTGTATCGCCTCGACACTCGTCTGACGTGACATCGATCGAGAGGCAAGATTCAAGGCAATCCGGTAATGGGGCTCCCTCTTGCCCTAGCTGTTGAGTTTTGGGACTTGACAGCGTCCTTCCTGTTACCCTTGGAGCCACTGGTATTCCTAGGAGAAGAACTCAGAAACCGTTTTTATCGTGAACCGTGCCTTCAAAAGACCCCTGAGCTAATGCTCACCCAGTTCATGGTCTTTTGGTCTTTTGAAGAACTTCATGAAAAGCAAAGAAAACTATGTATGATGGAGGAAGAAAACACTAGTAGGAATTCTTTCCAAAGCCAGGGTGGATATAAAGTAATTTCCCATCAGTTCGGATCTAAGGTAAAGGACTGCAATGACCTGGACGGTGAGCATTATCGAAGTCAATGAAGTTTTCTACTTTTCAGTTCCATGAAAAGGACCAATGGTATGGAGATAAGAAAAGGATGAGTCGATCCATGCTTGAGTGGCTAGTCTTGCAAGCTACACTGTTTTGAGCATAACATCTTTATGAATGTAAATTGTATGCGTGAAACGTCTCATGGAAGTACTCTCGGGCGATCTTCCTTTGACTTCTCCTTTAGTTGACTTTTGATAGAGTAATAGAGGCGACTAAACTTCAATTTTCTTTTTTTTGTTAAGTTGCGCAGGGAAGACCTGCTAAAATTCCGCAAATGTCCATACTTCTTCCAGAAATCTCGGAAGCTCCATGCGCCTGCTTACTTCCGCGTACGCGCAAAACATATTCGGTGCCTTCTCCCTGGTTTATTTCAAGCCACAGTTCACGATAAAAATGATTGTTGTTAATTGATTGTTTGTTTGAAATGATCACCCTCAGGATGAAACTGTAGCCCTCGAATATAGCACTTCGTGCATTATCGGACCGAAAAACGACCTGAAAAGTGTATTTTAAGACTTCAAAATCAGCGTGGCTGACGTGCGCAGCCAAAAGTGGAATTGTTATGACGGCACTGTTAGGGCTGTACCATTCACAATGAAGCGGTTGGACGACGACCAATTGTATGATCACACGGGAGACAGCCAGACGATTACAGACACACGATCTCGTACAATATCGTTTCGTACTTATTTTCTGAAGCCTTATATTTTTTTAAAGTTCACCGATTTTCGCGCTTTCTTCTTGTGACATTTTCACGCTCACGCTCAGGCAGCTTGTCGATTCCTTCCCTCCAGCAGCACGGGGCTGGCAACTTTTCGAACTTTTCTCCATCCAGAAAGCGCTGCAGGTATCTGAACAGCCAGTAGTCGGAAGGAGCAAGGTCAGAGCTGTAGGAGGCTGAGCGACAATCAGCCATCCGTACTTCTCCAGCTCAGCCGGGGTCACCTTTGCGGTGTGAATGTCCGTTGTCATGGTGGAAGTAGATTTCCGCATTCGATCCACGAGTACGGTCGACGTGATCTTTCAGCTCCCGCTTTGGGTAACATGTGTGGAAGCGTTACTCGTCTGTCCCTTCTCCAGCAGCTCCCAGTGTTCCATGCCTCTTGCGGTCCAACAACAGGAAAGGAGAACTTTTGAGGTTAAGGCTGGCCTTTGGCATGGCTTCTGGCTGTTCTTCTTCATCGACCCACTGTCGCTTCCGCACAGGTCTATAACAGAGAACCCATTTTTCACCTCCAGTGATCGTTGAGTTGAGAAAGTGAAGCTTCCTTTGGGAAGTGAGGAGAGTAGTGTAGGCGGCCACCCTCCTCGAGAGGTCTTAAGCGGACAGTTCATGCAGGACCCACCTACTAAGCTTTGTTACCTTGCCGAGCTGTTCCAGTCCACGTACAATCGTCGATTGATTATAGCCGAGCGTGGTCGCCATTTTTCTGGTGATTAGGTACGGGTCCTCCTCCACGGTGGAACGTAGTACTTCCAGATGCAGCTCTATCGGATGACCCAACCTCGGAGAATCTTTGAGAGAAACGTCTCCTCTTTTAAATTCGGCAAACCAAGTCTTGCATGTGCGGTCGAAATCGAGATGCAAAACCAGATTGTGGCGCAGGTGCACAGTGGTAATTGTGCGGCATTGTCGTCCGCATATACAGGGTGGGTAAGTGATGGCTAGTGTGATTAAAGAGTATCATGCACAGGTCACGCACACATAATGACGAACTACCAACTGCCATGCTACGAAATACGGAAGGATTAGACACGGGGAAAAAACTTATCCATCATACTAATGGATAACTCAGAATTATCGTGAACTAAGCTTTTAAAGAAGCACTTCACACTAAAACGTGGATTTTCGGGGATCTTACTGGGTAGGTACATATTCAGATGGCATCGATCTATGCAATTCGAGTGCTTTGATGAAGAAGTTGAGCCAACGATCTACCAATAAGCTTCGGTATGCACGCCTGCTGAGGAATGCCCGCCCCCAGATTGGTCGGTCTGTAACCTCTACGTGAATTCCGAATATGATAGTTCAATGTAGTCAACGATTTCAGAAGAATAAACAAGAGAGAAAATGAAAGTTGCAAATTGATAGTTAGCCTTTGATTTTGATTCCACCCTGTGAGAGTGCAAGGGAGTGCAAACGTATGGTTTTTGAGACAATGCGCGAGCTTGGTGATGTCACATAATATTCGAAAACACCACCGGTTTTTCCATTTAGCATGCAACCACAGAGAATGCATTTGTTCTTATGGGTCCATGTTCTACTTTTCATATCGTATTACGCCGTTCACAAACTTTTTTGCTACAATAACGTCAGATATGTGCAGACTCTACTGCAGAATATGCAAGTTCACAATAGATTGCCTGGAAGATCAGGATCCAGACTGACGTAAGCCTGTGGGGACATTTATGAAACTCATTTTGTGACGAGCCTATGGGATACGCATCACTATGATAGATGACATCTCCTGTAGGAGTACTGGTGATTCTTTCCTTCTCCGAGATGTATGCCAGTTAGGGAGAAGGGATCCAGCATCGGGAAAACCGTGAGCGGGGATGTGACTCGCTTATGAGCTGTTCCAAAAATGGGCTCCAACTGCTTCTTCACAGCGCTCACGTGACATTTTACGCTCCTCATCGTGCCTTCGTGACTTTTAACGGACGGACCCATAAACCGGCATACACGTACAGACATGCATGCAGAGTTAGTGCTTTATATATAGAGAGATAACTCATTCTTTTGTGTTATTTTCTAATTAATCGAATGATATCATTCCCTTCTGTGCCAAAAAGTCCGAACAGCAGCCCAGAAACAATTCAAAATTAAGCTTGGAACTCGAAACATAAGCTACGAAGAGCGTCTAGCTCTGTGCTCACCCCTCTGACACTGTTAACCAACAAGAACTGAAACTGAAAACATTGTTAAAGGCATAGTCCACGATAGAAATGGTTTCTGAGATCACCTTCCCCACACTTGGATGAACCTGTGACCCACAAGAATAGCAAAAAGGATGCTGTAGGGTCAAAAACGGCTTAGATAAGTCTGATCGCCGAGGGACGAGGCCATGTTTTTCTCCCACTCTTTTCTCTGTATCATTCTTTTTCCTGCTGCGACCCCTTATTTGATTTTCTACCCCAGGAGGCTGAAAAAGGTGGGCTGTTTTCGCTGTTACTAGGGTTTTTTTTTGTTAACTTATGCTTATGAGTGAATGAACTTTGCATACCGTCATCTGCTATTCACACCAGGGCCCACACGTACGCAATGACACACATTGTATAGCTCGTGCAAACGCCCCACTCTTCTTCATTTTCCTGGTCTCATTCCCATCCAGTCCTCTTCTAAACGATTTTTCGAAGCCTTTTTCACTTTGGAAACATCGATTCACGCAGTTTCCTCGCCTTCGTCGCACTAGTTTCGATCTTGTCCTTCATTTTTCATCATAATCTGGATTACCCGAAATTATCGAGAACTGTGCCTTTAAGTATTTACAGGAAAGTATGGAAACGCCATGGATAGTATGTGTGAACTCGTTGTCGGAACATTTTCACATTGGGGAGGGGAAGGGGGGTGGGGGGGGGGGGGCGAATACTGAGATTCAATTTTTAGAGTTCTCTAGAGGCTGCTGTTTATGACATTTCTTACGTTTTAACGCTTGGTGATTCTTTGTCGATGTAGAATTGCTTGGATTATGTTCACTGGCATTGTGCTCTTCTCTTCAAGAACACGGTTCAGGATAATTATGGAGTATCTGATGCTAGAAAATCACTAAAAGTGAAAGTCCTTGAATAATGCGAAAATGGTGAAGAAGACATGAAAATCAGTGCATCAAGAGAAATACAAGGCCTCGAAAAAGAAGTGAAGTCAGGGTTGGGCTAGAACTTGACGATAGAAGTTGCATGGGAGGGGTATTTGGACGAGCTGTCCGAAAGTGTGTGCCACTGCGTACAGCTGGCTACAGTAGCTGCCTGCGTGCAACACGTGCGAATGGTGCAAACCGCTACAGCCTCTAAAATGCCGTAAAAACTCGATGGGTGTGGACATCGGCAAAGCCGGGTTGGGAGCCCTTTTTATGCCTTACTTAGACCATATACAATATATCACATTCTCAAATTGTCAATGGAAACGGTTTTTCTAAAAAATAAATGCATTAATGGGCATGGGCAGTAGTACAAGTATTGACTGCATCTAGAGGAAAACGCTCCGCTATATGATGACAAAAAAGAAGTGTGTCATTTAAGAAGGCTAGTTAAAAATGATTAATACTATAAAACTAAATTCCACTTGCAGTGTTTTTCCTACTTCAATTCGTGCAGCGTAAAACTGGAGAAAACAGATGAACGTCGTCAGTGAAATCTATAAACACAGCTCAGAGGATCACAACTAAAAAAAGTGTTACGTCAACACGTCTAAAAGTACGGCCCCTGCCCAGCTGTTGTTTTGTTGGAATTTAGTTGAATTATTCCGGTTCTTGCGCAAAGGGAACGCGGATGCTCATTCTGATGTGATTTGTTGTTGCATAGCAAAGCGATACCCTAAAAATTATCCGAACGCCAACACCAGTACCGTCAATGGTCCTAGGGGAAGTCACTTATGTAGAAGTCACCACTTCCGGCTCTAGATGAAGTTAATGGAGCAGCTATGTCGCCCTGTTCACCTGAACACTCGAGGAGATCTGTTAAGGGTTCTTCACTGTTTCCCTCAAATGGGATCGCCTTCTCCAAAGATGTTCTTGCATTTAAATCAATCTGTTTTAAAAAGTTTTGGATTCCCATTGAGTCAACCAGTCCGACAGAATAACAAATACGAAGAGTGAACAAGATTGGAAATCTGAGGAGGAAATCTAATAAGCTGTTCGACCATCAACATGACGCATGGCAAAGGCTCTTCTGGCAAAAACTTTCCGTGCTATACCAGGGAGTTTTTGCTAGGAAATTTGCAATAAAATTCATTGGAAAACGTGCGTTTTACAGAAGAATGTTCCTTATAATAAAATTTGTACCTACATTTGTAGTATTACAGTGGGTGAGAGAATATGTCAGACCCAAATGATTTGTTTTTACCTGGAAATACTACTGCACAGCTAGGACTATGACTACTATGTAGAGCCAAAAATGTCGCAGTATTCTAATTCACTTCATTTCCATTCGTTATACTTCGTTTCGGAGCGGAAGTGGTACACTGGCAAGTGGCTCACTATCATACACACGTGATCAAGCGTTCGAATCTCGGATCGATATCCACCTGGTCCGGCCGAGACTTCCATCCCTCCGAGGTCGATTAATTGGTATCGGACTCGTCTGGGAGTAGTATATAAACCATTCTGATCGTGAAGTGATCCTATGGAAGCATAGTTACCTCCCCTACACCTTCTTCATCTCGAATGTTAGTCTACTAAAACTCAAATTTAGCAAACTAGATTCACCCGTAGTGGGACAGATCACCAAAATTCCCGAATCAAGCTTTATTATTGTAATTCCAAAAGGTGGCAAGGGCCGTGACAAGTGTCGCACTATAACAAACGCATGATTGCGGGTTGGAATCCCGGCTCGATATCCGCCTAAGACAACCATGCCTTCCATCCCTCTGTGGTCTGTTGACTGGTACCAGATTTGTCCGGGAGGATAAATACACTGACTTGTGCATAGGCTGACCACCGCAAGTCAGTGTATAGGCTGCATACGCATTCAACACGCCACTACTATTCCGAATGGAAGTCGGGAGCGGGGCGCATACCTCAGACGGGATTGATTGATTCCAAAAGTCCTTTCTTATTCTTGTCGAGGCCACGCTCGAATTGCAAGATGAACTTCTCATCGTCACGCTCATTATTGCTCACAAGGTTTAGGAATCTGCAAACAGCACGTTGTTGGGAAGGTATATTGAGATGGCACTAACTTGCCCTGGTAATTCACTGAATAGGTCTTGAACACGCATCCAAATATCTCCACGTAGCTCCGAAATGATGACAAGCACGTGGCGCGAACCCGGATGGCTGCTTAGGCACTCTAATGGTCGTGCGTAGGTCGTTGCTATGGCGAAGAACCGCGCCGCCATTTTTAACTCTGTCAGCGAAATGCTTCGGTGCTATTGCCTTGTCTGATTTATTAGAACCTAGCCATTTACTAGTATGATGCAACTACTGAATTCGGCAGTCAATTACAATGAGAAATCGATCAATGGCTGCTCTTTACTGCTCACACGAAGGGTACGCTTTTAGTCATAGCAGTGATTAATGTCGCATAGTCTACGTTTGTTAAGACAAGTAAACTTTCTATCATCAGACATAGATCGCGAATTCCAAAAATTTTTCAAAATTAATTTTAATTTTATCTTTTTCTTCTAAATTTTGAAAGTAGTACCAGGATCGCAAATAAATTTCTTCTTAAAAACTTAAAATTCTTCAGGAAAAGTTGTGCCCCAAGGTGTCCTTCAAGCATTTTTATAGCGCTTTTTATAGTAACTCTTCAGAATTGGAATGTTAACTGAATGATAACTTAACTTGAACACTCAATTTCAGGTCAAAGTTCCGGGAAATACGGTTCTTGCTTGTGTTGAATGGAACCTGAATACGAATTTTTTAGCAAGTGGTGGATCTGGTGGACTACTGAAGGTGATAAAATTGACCCAAGGTATGCGAACAAAAGTGAAGAATTTTTATAGATACATTTAAATTAAAAAAAACTCAAAGTTTATTATTATTTCAGAAGATTCAAAGGGCGTATCAACTATGAACATGCCGGTGAATCAAGCGCTAGAGGGTCATAGCGGTAAGTCCATTTATGAGGAATATGGTAGAGACATTACTCTGATGATCAAATTTACTCAATACTTACTTGATACTTTGTTACAGAAACCTCTGACAAGTTTTTTCTCATATAAAATGATTATATACTCGAAATAAACTGAATCTGATTGTCAACTGAAGAATCAAATTTGTTGACGATCTAGTTAGAATCGAAGGCTGATATTTGTGACTCCTAACAGTTTCGCCGTAATTGGTCTCGAAAGCCACCTGACCTTTTGTTCACTGGCTGCTTTCATAGTCCGCCGGCGTGTCAGCCGAGGTAGTGCTAGGGGAGAGGAGGGAGGCAGACAGTCTGTCGACGCGGTCGCGTAGCGCCCAAGCGCATTCGAAGTGCTGAAAACAAAGAAAAACAGGATCAAAAACCAAACAACCAGAAACTTGTGCAAATAGTTTTTGGTCTTGTTTTTTTTTTGTTTTCAGCCTTTCGAAGGGGCTCGGGCGCGACGCGACCGCGTCGACCAACTGTCTGCCTCCCTCCTCCCCCCTAGCATTACCTCGGCTGGCACGCCGGCGAACCTGGCACCACTACCTTACGATGAAAATGTTTTCTGAGCTTCTCACAAAGATTAACCTGTCCTCCCAGCCCGTGGGACATTGACGGGTCGAAAAGCAATGGGGCGTTATAAAGGCTCCAAAACCGGCTTGACTGACCACTCACAATGAAGCGTTAGGACACTGACGAATAGTACGCCCGTGTTGGAGACACTCAGACGACCACAGACACATAATCTCGTACAACCCCCCTTCATGCTACTTTTTCCGAGCTTCGTATTTCTCGAAGTAATAAAGTAAGAAACCTGTCATTTTCTAGGTACTGTATTATGTGCAGCGTGGAATGAAGTGCATCAGAAACTGACGACAAGTGATTCTAATGGCTTGATAATCGTATGGAGTCTTCACAATGAAACATGGTATGAAGAGATGATCAATAACAGGTAATCGATAAAACACATGATGATATTCATTGGTGATAAGCGAAAATTGAAGAGTTCAAGCTAGGGGTGATTCTACTTGTCTGTCCATTGCAGCGAAGAAAGGAACGGCTTCGCTAGGCGACAGCCATTTGATACTTTCGTTGTGTCTCTGAAAGTCTATTCGATACCCGTAGGGGATTGTGAACAATAATTTATAAGTAAAGATATTTGAGCAGCGGCACCCATTTTTAAGCAAATCCGAATTCCCAAATGCGAAACTTATAAAGATTTTGTTTTGCCGGATGGACTTTTTCTGCGGCTCATTGAGAGCAGGAAAATGAAATTGGTATAAAGGGAAAGGAACGGAATAACTCAGGTTTAGCAGGAATAGCCAGAGAGCTCAGTTCTAAATAGGTACTTGGATGAGGAATGCCTTCCAGGTGCAGCTTCACAGAAGGGATAATCAGTTTCTATCGGATCGATTTTCTGCACTGAAGCTGCGCTTTTAAATTTTGACTAAATCGCTCTTAGCACAAACTTAAAAATTCTTTTATCGTGACCCAGAAATGGCCTTTCACACGAATTTTATCGTAACCTTGAATGGGCGCAACTGCTGGGACTTGAATTCAGTGAAATCTCTGAAATTTTATCCCTTGTACGGACCTATTCCTATTCCATATTGATGAACGTTCCTCGGAAGACGGGCAGTAGGCACGGTTTTCTGTAATCGATTCGCCGCACGCGGCTATCGCGGACTTCGCTTCACCGTTGTTACAGCTCTAGCGTCCTTCCTACAGCTTAATCGATATGCGCCCTTATTTTAGTCATGATTCTACTGTTAGTTCCTTTGTTCCTGTATTTTTTACTTGCTGCTGCATTCTGCTACATTTTTCGCTCGCGGCGTCCATCTCGCCGCGACGCGACAATTTCGTTCCTACAGCACCACACCCACGTTCCTCGAACACCATGCCCACTTCCGACTCACCAACTTACGTCCATTTGTGCTCACGAAAGTAAAATGTAAGGAAATTATCAAAGGGAAAAGCGACGTACCTAGAAGTAGTAGTATGAGCACTAGTAATTGGCGTGATTCGGGAATGAAGTTTCCATGGCCGCACAGATGGCAGAATGCCTCTTGCCTGACCGGACTGATACTGAGCAAGCTGTCTGAATGTGAGAGGAAGTTTAGCTGCTTCGGACCCACGCTAATTTCGTAAACTTCTTGAGATTACTATATGAGCATAGTAGTTTGTACTGTTTTGTATCAGTTTCTATCCTATATAGTGTAGGGCTGATGCGATAAGGTGGCAAGTGGCGCCCTACAAAACACGCCTAGTCGCGGGTCGAATGCCGGATCGATGTCCGCTCAATCCAGCCAAGCTTACCGTCTCCCGGGCTGGCTAAATAGTACGATACTCGCCGGGAAGGTTGAAAGCAGACCTATCCATCAGCTGGCCATTGCAGGCCACTGTTAGATCACAGACGCATTCAATATGCCACTATGATTTTAAGCGTAAATGGAATGCAGGGCGCATTGCAGTAGAAGAATTGATCACGGTCAAAATCTTATCCTTTATCCTTTATACACTTATGCTCCGTCACAATAAAGAAAATTTGCCGTTTCAGAAACAAAAGCGTCGTGGTCGGTATGGCATGGAACTACGATGGGAGTAAGATTGCGATCACATATCAAGATGGTACGTTTCGCATTCACTCAGCACCTTATCAACAATATCTGCGTTACTGCCCTTATTGTAAGAGTAAATCCAAAACTCTGAAGGAAAATTAACCTAAGAGAAAATATTACCTAATAGTAATAATTAGTAATACTTCGAATACAATAATGAACGGAGTATAACTTTGGGCATGATCACTCCCGACTGTAGGATGCGCCCCCGCATTCGACATCCATCCAGAATTGTAGTGGCGAGTTGCCTATACAATGACTTGCGGTGGCCAGCCGGTGTACAAGTTAGTGCTTATATCCTCCCAGAAATGTTCTGGTGCCAATTAACCAACCCTGGATGGATGGAGGGTTTGGTTGGCTTGGGCGAGTGTCGAGTCGGTATCCGAACCTAGGCATGTGTGGTCACTTGCCACTACACCACTTACTCCCTAT
Source organism: Haemonchus contortus (assembly GCA_000469685.2). Classification (NCBI taxonomy): domain Eukaryota; kingdom Metazoa; phylum Nematoda; class Chromadorea; order Rhabditida; family Trichostrongylidae; genus Haemonchus; species Haemonchus contortus. The sequence continues at coordinate 8,108,776 of LS997567.1, read as the reverse complement.
CCGATGTACCTGGGATTACTCGAGTATCCACACAATCGGTTAGTAATAGTGGGGCAAATAGTACGAATCCCAAAGCTGAGCGGGGCAGCTCAGTCAGCACTTCAAAAGCAGACCATCGTGGCGCTACATTCATGACTTGAAGGATAAATTAGCAGTGTCGTATGAGAAAGCATCATATTCATGATAGTGGTGTATTGAGTATGTCCACTATTGAAGGCACGGTTAACAGTAATTTTTGGTCTTCTAGTTTCAAGCGGATAATGAAAGTGCTGGATAAAAATAGCGGGACTGAAAAAAAACGCGATAGGCACAGTATCTAAAAAAGTTTGAGTTTCAAAAAACTGCAAAATTAGGAGTTGACAAGAGTGTGACGACAAAATTTGCCCAGAACTGTCATTTGGACGAGCTTTCCGAATTGCCTTTACGTACAGGTGGCTACAGTAAGCTGCCTGCTTGAAAGGCGTGCGTCCTGATCCGAACGGTGCAACCTCTAGAGCCTACACGACGCCAGGAGAATGCGTTTGCCTTTGGGTATGTAGAACGGCTAAGACGTCTTGAAAGCCCTTAGTACGTCCTATCCAGGCCGTTTATCAACCCCGCAAGGTTCCTTGTGCTATACTTGGCGGTCACAGGTTCATCATGTAAAGAAATCGTAGAAAGCATTCTAAAGTGAACTGTGCCTTCGACATTAGAATATTTTTGTTGACATACTGCTCACAATCTCATAAAGAATCACAATGTCTGAGAATGTTCCTACATAAGATAAAGGATAAAATTCTTGGCGTTAATCAATCCCGCCTGAGGGATGCGTCCCCACACTCGACTTCCATTCAGAATCGTAGAGGCGTGATGAGTGCGTATGTGGCCTATACAACGACTTGCGGTCGCCAGGATGTACAAGTCAGTGCTTTTATCCGCCCAGACGAGTCTGGTACAAATTCACCGACCCCGAAGGAATGGAAGGCTTGGTTGGTCTAGGCGGGCATCGATCCAGGATTCGAACCCCTGCCCGTGCGTGTGATACAGTGCGCCACTTGGCACTACACCACATCCGCCCATGTTCCTACATATCTTTCAAAAATTATAGGACAAGTTATCGTCGGAACAATGGATGGCAATCGAATCTGGAACAAGGAGCTGCCAGGAACGATTGCGGCCTGTGAAGTGAGGCATATGTACTTCGAATAAAAATTTACCGCTTATATTTGTCCACCAACTTACTAATATGGTCTTCCAGTGGTCTCCAGATGGGAATTTGCTCCTGTTTGGAATGGGTGATGGCGAAGTGCACTGTTACGACTCTCAAGGAAATTTCGGGGTGAGCTCTACATTACGTAGCATGCTAGGGCTAATCACGCTAGTCAGTTGTGGGGAAAATAGTCAGCTTTTGAGGAATGTGCAACGATCCTCAATTTTTTCGATGAATTTTGAGGAAAATATCCAAGATCGACTACTTTTTTCAGCAAAAACTTCATATGGTCGCACTGGAAAGCGTCGAACTGGAAACAGCTCTAGCAAGTCAGTACTTATAGGTTTTTCATCGGAGTGTGACAACTAACAGTAATTCAAATTTAGTATACCCGCTGAGCTTGTAGGAGAGGTTACCACTTCTCTAGAGACTGAACTTTAGAACTTATTTGTGGGTGATGAATAGATGGATTCAACAGAAGGGTGCTGGACAGTGTTTTTCGCATACCGCCTACATGTTGAAGTTTCCGAATTTACTTCGCCTTTGAATAGACTTCAAGATTGAACTTCTCAGATAATAAGCTAATCAGCTCATTATGTAGAAGTGTCTGTTCTCAGCTTTCAAAAATGGAGCAGAAATTTGTGGTTTCAAAGATGTTCCCCCAGAAAGTGATTTAATTCCAGAAGATCTCCGTAAGGACAACATCATAGCCCTGAAATGGTACGCACCGACGCCAAAATGTCGATTTCTGGAAACTGGTAATTACCTCTAACATCATTCAAGAAAATTTCGATATGGAACTCTGTGGAAAACACACTAACTCAAATTTCCATGTAACTAACTCAAGTGTCTGAGAAATTTACTGTTCCAGAAGGTCGCTTATCGCCAACCAGTCGAAAGAAATGTAAGTCTAACATTTTCCCATACGGTTTTTTGCATCTATTTCTTAGCCATGGCTCTCCCACCGGATAACGGAACTCCCCCGGTTGCGAACGTTCGCTTTGTGACATGCGGCAAATCTTACTGCAATTACCGTACTCATCCCGCCTTCCCGACAATCGATAGGACGCAATATTTTTCTTCGATTGCCTTCCTTTTTTCAGTTTTGATTGTTTTTTATTTCTTTTTCCTTTTTATGTTTATTAGACTTGATTGATTAGAATGACTCCTCCTATATTAGCGACGATCAAGACCGCACTGGAGTTAAAGGGGCGGCTAGGGAATTAAAATAATTAAAGGACACCCTAACTCAGAAATCGTGCGCTCCAATCTTCCATCGCAAGCCTGCTATACGCCGTGGGTGCAGCGTGCGCGACGCCGTTTTCGGGGGGAAGATACCGGGCCCCTCCCCCCCCTAGTACATATTTCGGAACGGAATTTATTTCTACGATTACTAAAACGTTCAGCAGTAATAGTAAAGGTCTTAGAAAAGATGTAACGTCAAGGCTATAGATCATCTGCCTTAGCAATGTTAAGGCAATGTATGGCGCACAAAAATCACATTTAGGCGTGGGTTTAGACTGTCTAAGGCCGAACGTTTCGCACACCCTTATGATAACTTTTGCTTAACAAACTGAAAAATTTAAAATAATGAAAATCAAACGAAAAAATAAGAAACAAATAACCAAAAAACAAAGATAGCGTGGAAGCTAGGATTCCAATTTCACTCAATTTCCCCATTTCAGTCTATCTATATTAACTTGAAATTTGAAACTTATTACATGCCTTCACTGAACATATGGAAGAAAAATCAAAAACAAACAAACGCATTCATGTGATAAAACCCAAAACACCCTTAATGAACACTAATAACAACAACAACACAAGTAGATGGGAGACGGGCGTTAGGAACGATCTGAGTAATCGATTCGCCGCACGCGACTGTCGCGGACCACTCATTCGCCGTTATTACAGTTTTAGCGTTCTTCATACACCTCAATCGATATGCGATCATTATTTTATGCATAATTCTACTATTAGTACTTTTATTCTTGTATTTCTTACCTACTGCTGCATCCTGCTGCAGTCCTTCGCGCGCGACGCCCCTCTCACCGCGACGCGACCATTTCGTTCCTAATGCACCACACCTCAAGTAGATACTCGTATATATTCACACATGAATACATATCCTACTATATATAACGCGCTAAGTGTGTCTGTTGGTTTGTCTGTGTGTGTGTGTGTGTGTGTGTGTGTGTGTGTTTGACCGGAAATTCATAACTCCGGTTCCCGTCGACCTAGAGAGTTCAAATTTGGTAGGTGTGAGGGGGGCAGGATGGGAACACTAATGGTGGGTGGCGGAGCCGGACTCCGCCCACAGGGGGCGGGGTTTGTGCGAAATAAATGATTGAGCGCAAATTCATAACTTCTGTCCCCGTGGACCTAAAGCGCTCAAACTTGGTAGGTGTAAGGGGGGCAGGATGGGAACCCTAATGGTGGGTGGCGGAGCCGGACTCCGCCCACAGGGGGCGGGGTTTGTGTGAAAAACTTAAACTTGGACCTAGAGCGTTCAAATTTGGTAGGAGTACAGGCGGCAGGGTGGAAATACTTATGGTGGGTGGCGGAGCCGGACTCCGCCCACAGGGGGCGGGGTTTGTATGAAAAACTTAAACTTGGACCTAGAGCGTTCAAATTTGGTAGGAGTACAGGCGGCAGGGTGGAAATACTTATGGTGGGTGGCAGGACCGGACTCCGCCCACAAGGGGCGGGATTTGTGGGAAAAACTTAAACTTGGACCTGGAGCGTTCAAATTTGGTAGGAGAACAAGCGGCAGGGTGGAAACACTTATGGTGGGTGGCAGGACCGGACTCCGCCCATAAGGGGCGGGGTTTGTGTGAAAAACTTTAACTTGGACCTAGAGCGTTCAAATTTGGTAGGAGTACAGGCGGCAGGGTGGAAATACTTATGGTGAGTGGCAGGACCGGACTCTGCGCAGAGTGGAGGGGAAGGGGGGGGGGGTTTGAGCGGAAAATCATAACTCCTCAAGGGTGCAGGGCTTACAGAGATATGTCAAAATGGACCTAGAGCTTTCAAACTTAGTAGGAATACAAGAGGCAGGATAGGAACACTGATGATAGGTTGCAAGACCAAACTCCGCCCCAAAGGACTGGGCGTGAATAAATAGTGTTAGTTCGGACCCAGACCGTTGAAGCTTGAAGGAACAAGGAGTTGGCTGGGAACATTGATGGTAGCTAACATAGTAGACTCAGCCGCGATGAAGTGTCTGAATACTTTTTTCTCTAAATAATCGCCTTTGTGATATAATGCGATGTTCTATTCGGACACAGCGAAGATGGCTTGCAGAAAAAAACCGCTCACAATTTTAAGCTAATACTGAGGGTGTACAGCTTTTAAAGAAAAAGTAGAATCCGAAGTGTTATTTGCGCATAGCAAATTTCTCAGAGGAAGGAGGAGCGCCCGGCGTAGCCGGGCGAACCCATTAGAAGGAGGGAAGCCCGGCGTTAGCTGGGCGGCCCGACTGGTACATACATAAGTATATAAAGAGAATACCAGTAGCACAGATATTAGTGACAAATACAACAATAAAGGCTAAGGTGACAACTAGCTATGATTCCTGAGGGACTGGGAAATTTCTTGTCTCACCTTGGAAAGATCAAGTAAGCCACTGGCCTTTTTCCTGAACTTAATATGCTCTAAGCCAGCTTTATGCGTAAAGAAGTGCTTGCCTAGTGAAGTCTGGACCGAGGCAAAACATAATTGGATTGAGTTACCTCTAGTTTTTCAAGGTTTGAAGGAATACAGCTTGGTAGCATCGGATGGGATTGTTAATTCTCTTCAACATTTTCATTTTTCCAGTTTTTCTATGTGAAGGAGTTCTGGAGCTCATTTCCTTTTGTTACTTGCGTTGATCGGCAGCAAATGGTTCAGACTCTCCGTCCATTTCACGACTGCCTCGTCTTCAATCTCTGGACTCTCTTCCTACCATGGCCGATATGCGACCAGATCCACGACCGAAGCTTCTGATTGCATACGCTCATGGAGTTGTACAGCTGATGAGGAACGAAAATGACATGTGTAAGTGCTACTTCCGGATTTGTGTTGATCCAAGTACTTTCTAAACTATAAACGTGGGAGGAAATGCGATAGTGCCGTGTACTACACCACCACACGTACAGTCAAGAGATCGAACCCGAACCTATGCCCTTTGAGTCAACCGAGTTCCCCACCTCTCTGATGTCGGTCACTTTGTATCGAGCATCAAAACACCGATATTTTTTATGTCGGCTAGTCCCTGCCAGTCATTGTATAGGTCACATACGCCTGCAAATATCACTACCTTTTCGAAAGAGACTCCAACATGTGGGCGCACCCCGAAAAAAGACTGTTGAACGCCAGGAAGTTTGATTCTTGAGACTTTTTCGGACCTCCATCACTCAAAGAAATGAATCTGTTCCTGCGTTCATGGCTTTTTTGAACGTTAAAGGCGATCCTCCGGATCGGAAAAGGTCTGCGATCGCTCTACTCGAACCATGATGTTGTGAACACAGCTCTCTGAATGAACCTCTGCTGTCATAAGAGAATCGTTTGAGATCTCATTCGACTACATTTTCCTATTGTTAGCTTCCCAATAAGGGTCATCGGAAGAAGGGTACAGTGCTTTTGCTTCAAATTTACTCATTTTCGAAACGGGGCCTAATACTGCCTAATAGGGAGGGCCCAGAATTCTTTGGTTTCGGTGTCTGACGAACCTTAATAGCTTGGGTATGTGCCTAAACTCGAAAGGGTTATTGTGATGATTTATCGTCAGGTGACATTGATTGAATGTAGTACAGTTGCGGTTTTCAGCACCAATAGTGGCCCGATTCCCTCAGCTCACAGTGACCTGTGCTCGATGGTGTCCCAATGGGAACTTCTTCGCAGTCACCGGACAACAAATGGACATGCCAGTTCAAGAAAATTGTGTGGTACACATTGTGACTGCATTCGGAGTAGTGGGTTTTCCTTAGCTTTTCAATCTCATTCAACTTTTCCGGTTAACCCTCGTTTTCTTTCTTCCCAATCTTTCTCATCACAATTTCAGCTTTAAGATAACTCACTGAAAATTTGCCAGAAAATCTTGTGCAACACTGCATAGTTTCATTTTCCAAGGAGCTTACGTTTTCCGATTTCCGACTCCGACTGTATTCTTGAGTTACACCATGCAATCGAGCTTTCTTTACTAGGCATTTCAAACATGTCCGATTTAGCTATCCTTAACTTTTTTTAGAAAATTCTTTCTGAATTTTAAATTTACTGAAAAATCAAAACTATCGTTATTACTTGAGGTGAATTATTCCTCCACACCCCCCCCCCCCTGCCTCTCATTTCGACCTTCGACAGAGCTATTAATCGAACTTCGTTCAAGAAATTGACATCACTACAAATGCACTGCTCATCGTTATCTGGTTGCTCATGGGATCCGACGGGCGTCAAATTGGCTCTGTCCTCGGAGAACCTTTTATGGTTCGCAAATGTTCGTCCAAGATTCAAAGTTAGTTGGGAAATTTCTGTGTTTGTTACGGTTCTCTTCTGTTCATTACCAGTTAATCTCTTCAGTGGGGTTACTGTGGCAATACGATTGTCTACTCGTATGAGAAAGTCGAACGAGGTGACTATCGTGTGGTCTTTTACGAATCTAAGCTTGATGAGTCTTATTCGAAACCTGTTCGACAACTGGAACAGCTCGCTACTGGTAGTGACTACTGTGTCATAGCTAATCGACAGGAAGACTCTCTTGGAAAGGTATGGATCATAGCGTATATTCTCTCATTCGTTTATATTTCGTTTATATTTGCATTTGTACTTTTGTAGTACAGTATGAAAGAATTTAGAAAAATCCAAGTAATGCATAATTATATGATGAATACACGTTTATCATTACTTGGATTTTTCTAAATTCTTTTATACTTATACTATCAAGTGATGATCAGGTCATGATTCCTGAGAACGAAGAGTTTTTTATAGCAAATATTTTGTAACTTGGCTCTTCACACCTGGTTTTGATTTATTTTGAAAAACATTTAAGATCTCAGTCATATGGGTCCAAGGTTCTCCGCGCTCGAGTGGGTGCTTTCATAGTCCGCCGGCGTGCGTGCAGGCGTGCTGGCGTGCTGGCGGCCTATGAAAGCAGAGAGTCGCGTGCGCTATTTTTGATTGGGATCGCGAGCGGATATGCTCTCGATGGGGTCCACAAGTTCGACATTTCACTTTCATTTTTCATCGAAACAACTCTGAGAGGCATAAGGGGCTCATAAGAATCTTTCAATTGATGATGTAGTTGGGGCTAGGAGGAGGGAGGGGACACTGCATTGTGCTCGGCGTCTCTATTAGTCTTAAACCGGTAAAAACGATAATGATGGTGAGCTATGAGAAGAAAGGGAGATTTTTTTTTGTTTTCTTCTTCTTTCTCTCTTTTAGCTTTCCCCAAATAGTGGCGGGTGGCGATTCTCGAATTTAGTGCCTATTCTGATATCTCTGAGGATTGTTTCTCTGGTGTTTGGCGTACCAGAAATGAAAAATTAAAAAAAGGAAATTATTGATGAAATTCATACTTTTTCAATATGGACTTCATATCATTATTATCAAAAAATTTGGTAGGTCATTCAAAAGTGGATTCATTGATTAATAAGACTTTTTCAGTGCCTATTACAACTATGCAATAATATTGGAACCTGTGTTGATTTTAAGGTGAGTTAATTAATATTCCCTTGATCGTTTCACATAAAAGGGAAACTTTTCGAACTGGCTGACCCTGATTCGGCTGATCACCTCTTTTTGTGATTGCATTAGGCTGTGGCTCCCTTCTGAAAAACTCATCTGTCATCCCTTCCAATGACTCATGAAATATGTATCGACCAACATTTACTCTTGCTCTCCTACTGACTTCTCTTTACTTTTCATATTTCATAATCCTCCCCCATCCCAGTGGTGTGATCCTTTGGCCCAGTGGTGTGATTAATTCGAAGAAACCTTTCAGTACATTGATATTGAACCCCAAACCATTTCTCTCAACAACTGGGCTGCAGTGGTGGCTGGTAGTGACTGCTACTTCATATGGCATTTTCTAGTCCCCAACAAAAGTACATCTGCACGGCCTGTTGGGCTAGCGACTGAGGAAAAGTGGGTTACCGTTCGTCAAATTGTGTCTAATTTCAATTGTACGACTGTTTACAGTCACCTGTTTATTTATTGCTGGACAATCGCAATATTGTTTTTTTTATAGGATTCATAAACTGGATCAAACCGTTGGTGCAACTGATGTAACTGGACGACGACGAGTACGTTTTGAAGTCTTCTGACATAATTTGCATCAGTTTGTGATAGCATGAAGCATGGTAACACACCCGCCGTTGGTTAATAATGGCCATGACGCACCGTCGCGGTCGCCGCGTCAAGGATAGGTCATCGCGCGCGACTACATTGGGAAAGTCAGACACGAAGCCCTCACCAGCTCTGGCATTTTGTTAGTAATAGACGAAATCGCTTCGATTGCTAGTTTCTCTTCTATATTTTTCGCATACTTTTTCATATTAATATCTATGAAACAAAAAGGAAAATCACAGCCTGTTAGGACCACCTGACGCTGTCATGAGCGATGATCTACAGGGTGTCCCAAAATTACTTGCGCCGATTTATGGCAATATATTTGAAACTTCTCAACTGCGAAAGACAATGGAATTTCTATGCACGCTAGCTAACACTATGTGCTACAACATGCCAAAGTCGCATTTCAAAATATCCCCGTGAGCGCGGGGGATATTTTGAAATGAAAGTCAAAGTTTGGTTTCGACTTGATCGCATGTGGCACGCAGGTATCCTTCTCCATTTCTTCCCAGCCGTCCTCCAGCTTTTGCATTCTAGAACTCCAAACTGGGATAGCAAACTCGACAGGTCCTCTTCTAACCAGGGACCAGTCGTGGGGTCAAGTGAGTCAAGTTCTGGAAAATAGGATGACCATTCCTCTTCACCAATGAAGTCGGGCAGTTGTCGTTGGCACCACTCGCGGGCAAGCTTGGCTTTGTGGGCTAGAGTAGCGTCCTGCTGGAAGGACTACGAGATGTTTCAGAAAACGTAGCCTGATCAGTGCTTCAGTACTTCCATCAGTACGCTGTTCGAGTTCTGGTCTTGGTCAATTTCCACGCCTGCACCGAAGAAACCACGAGCGGCTTACCCTTGCCAATGATTTCTTCGAAAAACAGCATTTCACTCTTCTTATAGCAACCTATTTGTGATATATTACACGCTAGACGTTTCTTTCTGGAACGCGAATGTTTTGGTTGTTGAGGGATGGCTTTATCGTGAAAAATTTTTTGATCAGAGAAAACGACGAAGGGCTGCGTGTCATCACTTGGGTGGATCTGCGACTTTCTGCATTTTTTGGCCCTGCAGAATCTATTGAGATCGGGATTGGAGCATACGATAGAAACGGCGATGAAGCTTCTGCATGACTTTCTTCCATCGCGATAACTTCTGTGAGCCGTGCCCCTTAACTTCCTTTTGATGGGTCATCCACAATCCCGACCGATTAGCGGACGGGCTATTTTAGTAGTCCTCTCTTCAGAAATATTCTACCCTTCTACCTTTCCTGGTTTGTCTTTGATTCAATCTTCTTTTCTATATTGTTTAATAGCCTCCTATACGGTTATTAGAAAAATCCCAAAGAATTTTATAACGCCCTTCCACTTCTCGCGCGTCAATGATTGCAAGTGGCATTGAATGAGCCTCCTCCATCTGAAAGATAATGGGAGTTCCACATCAGTAACCATGCATATTGCAAGGAAACCTTCTTATGTAACTAATTAATAGCAGGTAATGTGAATTTGATAGATTATTTCTACCTTAAGGATTACTGAACTTTGGCGCAAATAATTTTGGGACACCCTGTAGTTTCTGCTCACGACCTGCCAGCGCCTCCTGACCAATGCCCACCAATGGTGAGATGCGAGTGCCCGCCGTTCATGGGTTTTCTCTGCAAGTGAATGTTTTTTGACAGGAGATACTTTCGTTTCTTGAAAACGTTATGCCAGCATATAGCTGTCGTCACGATTCTTCCTTTTATATGCGAAAACTTAAATCTTCACTAGATGTCGCCATAACAACAACAACAACAACGAAATAATAATTCTTCTACTCACGTATTTCAGCGCGGACCTGATCCTATTACTCAAACATGTATGGGGAACAAGTTCTGCCTCCTTGTAAGTTCTGCCTTAAATGAAATCGTAATGTTGGATGAATAGTAAACATCGATGCTTTACAGTATTGTGAGTCAGGGACGATCCACAAGGCATCACTGCATGATGGGACGATTCAGGGCCGCTTCAGCCTTATACCAAATGTAGTTCAGATGGAATTGAACCTATCTGGAACCAGATTGGCTACGATCGGTAAGTCCCGTAAGAATTATTTTCTGCGCAGTTGTAGATAATGATTATCGTTAGATTCGGTGCTTGTAGTCAATGCATACATACGGCGTCCCCATTTTAATGGCAATGCTGGAGTGCATAGACTTGGATTTTCACAAAAGGATCAGTCAAAAAGAAAATGAAGGAAGAATTGCGAGTATTAAAGGCACAGTTCACGATAAAAATGGTTTCTGAGATTCCCCCCACAGGATGAATTCGAGGCCCCCGCGTATACCATATCTGGCACTATTAGGTCGAAAAACGGCTTATTTAGGGAGTTATAGAAGCTCAATGATCGGCCGTGTGTATCCTCGGACGAGTTTCACCGGCATTGTAGAGGATGCACCGATCACAAGGGAACCCGTGTAAGAAGTTCAAACAACTTGTCATGATCCATAGCGACAGTGAAAGACAGTTCTGTACAGTTCTGGCTTGATGTAGTCAGCTCTTTGTGCAATTGCAATAACTGAAATCTCGTCCGAATACCCCTTCCATGTTATTTCCGTCATGGCAATCTCGTCCAACCTCTATTTTCCCTACTTTTGAGGAGCCATATTTTTCTCGAAATCGGCGAATTCTCTCGCTTTCTTCGCTACCGATGAACTATTCCCAATCTATATTTCCGCTTTTCGAATAAAAACGGGTTCCTCAAAATTATCGTGAATTGTGCCTTTGAAGCAGTTACTGGGTAGAATCTGATATCGAAGCAGTACTCTGTTTGTGGTTCCTCAATGCTTCTGGGTGGTTACTTGTACCACCCTATTTTCAGATTCAACCAATTTGCTACAATTTTTCGATTTTAATGAAGATGGCCTCAATAAGGTGAACTCGATGGATGTCAAGGAAGTTGCTGATTTTAAGTGGGATGAAGTGAGTATCAAAAACTTTCATCTTATTTACTCATTACTTGAGTTTTTGCTATGATATATAAGTTGTTGGTCAGGAACAAGAAGATTCAATAGCATACCTTTCCAAACAAAAACTGGTTGTACTACGTGGGAAGGAGGCAGAAGAAGGAATATCGTGTGAAGGGTGATAGCAGAACCTTAGATTTAATGTCGCCACAGTTCGTTTACTATCACCAACGTTCCAGGTATATATGTTCATTTCGTGGTTTGGTAGTGCGTACTGTTCTTCTGGACAGCTTTCTTCTCCATAATTCGACTGCAGACAAGAAATTCATTATAGATTCGGAAATAAAGGTTGGTTTTATAAAATATTGTCGCATCCCCCGACCAACGCCAGGATCTACTCCTCTTCGTTTAAGACAGAGGTTCTGTCCTTTGAGAGCCAATCACACAGCCGGACACACCATCCCGTCGTCTGTACCTTTTCAAATCTGAATGCTTTATGTCCAAAGAATAACTTTCACTAGGTGGAGCCCATTTTGTACCATTTCGCCGATGTTCCTACGCTACCGCATAGAATGACCTTTAAAATTCGACCGCTCTAATTCTGAGCTGACAGAAGTTCACACACACACACACACACACCGCATTCGCTGCTTTCATAGTCCGCCGGCGTGCCGACCGGCGAGCCCGCGTGCCAGCCGAGGTACTGCTAGGGGGGAAGAGGGAGGCAGGCGGTCGGTCGGCGCGGTCGCGTCGCGCCCAAGCCCCATCGAGGGCTGAAAACAAAGAAAAACAAGACCAAAAACCAATCAGACAGGCGCTTGTGCAAATGGTTTTTTACCTTGTTCTTCTTTGTTTTCAGACCTTCGAAGGGGCTTAGACGCGACGCGACCGCGTCGACCGACCGTCTGCCTCCCTCCTCCCCCTAGCACTACCTCGGCTGGCACGTCGGCACGACGGCGGACCATGAAAGCAGCCATCCCTTCCGCCCTGCCAACGATCAGACATCCAGAGTCCATATCCTACCGCCTGCATTCGTTTCGAATTTTCACTTCATGTGAAATGGAACAGCGGTTATGAATTTCTTTATCAGCCACAAACATACGCATGCACACACATACGCATCAATTTCGAGTGTATTTGCCATTTCTTGCCCAACCCACACTCCCTTCGGTGTGAACTTCTCTCTGAGAATACGTTGAACAGCGTACAAGCACCCTGCTGTGGATCATTGGGGTACGTGATTTCTGTACTCTTGATTGGTGATTAATGTGTCTGGCTTTGGAGACCATACCAATGGGATGTGCTGTGGACCATCAAGTTATGATCATACCTTCAATATGATCACTGCCTTGTTGAAGTAAGTTGCTAGGAGGGAGAGGGTGGCAACATGGCATGGCTATAGGCTTCTCTAGATTTTTCACTATGCAAACTACATAAATCAATGATTTAAATCAATTGCTTATTTTGAATTTAATTTAAAGCAATGATTATTTTGAACGCTAATTGACGAATGATTTTTTTTTGCTTTTTTTCTTTATATGATTTTCTGTTATCCAATTATGCGTGACTTTCTCTGGTCCTGCTTTATCGTGTTCATAACGCCCTCTCTTCATACTGAAACCCTCACTGAACAGTGAACTTAAATAGCCATGTCAAGTTAGCGGATCCTCACTACAAGAATAACTTTTTCAGTCACTTCGTGATGCGAAACAATTACTGGAACGTCTGAAAATAGAAGAGTCAGTCGAATTCATCGAGAAAAACCCACATCCTAAATTATGGTAAGTATGTAGTTATACAAACAACAGTTGGGTGTGGAGCAGTAGGAACGAAATTGTCGCGTCGTGGCGAGAGGGGCGCCGCGCGCGAAGGAATATAGCAGAACGCAGCAGCAGGTAAGAAATACAGGAACAAAGGAACTAACATCAATCATAACTATAATAAGAATCGCATATCGATTGAGCTGTGTGAAGCACGCTAGAGCTGTTATGACGGTGAAGCGAAGCCCGCGACAGCCGCGTGCGGCGAATCGATTACAGTAAACCGTTCCTACTGCCCGCCAGTCTCCGTGGGCGGCATATTCGCGTGACACGTGTCGCGAACGACCTACACGGGACCGCACCGAAATCTGGACGAATACACATTAGCGGAACCTGTTCCCCTTGTAAACCTAGTTCTAATCCATCATAAGCCTAGTAGATGACGTAATTCATGAACCTCATTTTTTTTCAGGAGTCTGCTTGCCGAAGTTGCCCTCTTGAGGTTGGACATACCAACAGCGGAATACGCCTATGTAAGTTTTCCGCTAAACTATGTAAGACATGATATGCTGCTAAGAGGGTTCAGTCCCACAAAAGCTTCGAAGAAACGTCTCATTGAGTAAACACCTTAGTTCCTGCTTATTGCTAGGTAAGCGTAGGTTTTGAGTACTATGAGGCCTTAATTTATGTCGACTTTTATAAAGATGGCAGTTGTCGTACTCAACACTACCCTGCCCTGCTTCTGCTCATCACTTGTAACGACAGCAGTTGGTTACCGTTACCTCACGCATAGCTTTGTAGGTAAAAATGCGTGACTATTGCGGACTACGGTTTTGCAAAAGGATTGAGGAAATCCAGGTTCGATGCATTTCTCTCATTTATTTCATATAAGTAATATGTTTTTGATGAATAGTTTAGTACTGTTAGGGATAGTAAAGAGTGCTTGATTTAGGATCCTAGGCTGAAAAAAGCGGAGATCTTTGTTCATCTGGGTCGAGCGAGTGATGCCGAGAAGGAGTACCTTGAACAGGATCGCCGGTGAGGGTAGTACTCCAAGAGTTTTGGATCCAGTACTTACTATTAGACAATATCTCAAAAAACAACTATTTTAGGGTTGCTGTTAGTCACCTGACTTATTATTTGTCAACGGGTTCAAATCAAGTTGATGAGAGCTCATTCTCGAATGATTGAATCAGTTGGGCACCTTAACTTGAGAAAGGCTGTGAAGAAGTAGTTAAATGCAATGGAAAACCTACACTGATTGTCATGTAATTTCCACTGGCCGGCATTTAAAAAGCACGTTCCAACAAAAAGGGTTTCTGAGATTCCCCTCACCCTAAGAAGACTCTGCGATTATCAAGAGTAGCATAAAGGATGCTGTCGAGTCGACAAAAGACATAGATAGGGCGAAGCAAAAGCTCCAACGGACGAGTTCTTACAGCATTGCAGAGGTTGTAGAGGTTGCACATTCGCATCGGGACGCACACTGTGCACTTAGACAGCTTACTGTAGCCAGCTGTACGTAATAGCACACATATATGTGCAGCTCGTCCAAAGGTCCCTTCCATGCAACTTTTGTCGCCACTTCTCGTCCAACCTCTAATTTTACTACTTTTTTGAATGCTTATACTTTTCTAAATGCGCCTATTTTGCCGCCATTTTTGCCATATTCTGGACCATTGCTGCCATTATTGATCTAACACTAGATACCCCAAATTATCGTGTACAGTGCCCTTGATAGTGCGACTCCTGAAAGTACGGATCACTGTGAGGGAAAATGGGGGTATGTGTACGAACGTGCGTCCGAGGATGCGCGCGGCAAATTGCGCGGCGAAGTTCGTAATGATTTGAACGACTTTGGCGCCTATCATTATGGCCCAAACTTGAAATAGAGTGGATTAGGAGGATCATCTGACCCTACTAAGCTACACTACTTCGAGTTTGTGCCCCGAAAATTGGCGCCGCGGTCGTACAAATCGTCACGAACTTCGCCGCGCTATTTGCCGCGCGCACCCTCGGACGCACGTTCGTACCGTCCCCCGGAAAATGGTGTTTGTCGCCTTTTAGTTAGAGTGAACAACCTATCGATTATTCGTTACAGTGATCTAGCGATCGATATGCACAAAAAAGCTGATGAGTGGCTGCGAGTGCTACGATTGGTGAACGCAAGTTCAACGGCTGCAGACGACAAGCAGCGTATCGAAGCACTCACAAACGTTGCCGACTATCATCGAGATCGACAACGATGGTAATCTGATTGCTTCGTGACTTAATCAGTAAAGGTCCTTTAGTAACTTAGGAAAGAGGCCGCTGACCATTACGAGCTGGCCGGAGAGCTCGACCAACTCATGGTGTGCTACATTCATTTAGACGACTTCTATGGTTTGGAAAACCTAGCCAAACAACTTCCAGACGGCCATCCACTGCTATCGGTAGGTGATGTTATGGACAGTTTATATGGGTGTACTGTAGGGAACCATTGGTCATTGAAGCTGATGCATTGAAATCAATCAGCCTCTTCCTAACCTGCCACCTACATAGCTCCCATTCAGAACAGCAGTCGATAAAAGAAGTAGAGCTGTGAATAGGAGTTTGAGGCACAGTTCACGTAGTTCGGGGTGTTTAGCTTGAAACGCATAGAGGAAGTGATGATGGGCGTATTTGGAGGAATACTGAGGGCTTGAGCGAGGGAGACGGGCAGTAGGACCGGTTTCGTGTAATCGATCCGCCGCACGCGGCTGTCGCGGACTATTTGCCTCGTCATAACAGCTCTAGCGTTCTTCATACAGCTCAATCGCTATGCGATTATCACTTATGACACGATTCTACTGGTAGTTCTTTTGTTCCTGAATTTCTTACTTGCTGCTGTATTCTGGCACATTCCTTCGCGCGCGGCGTCTCTCTCGCGCGAAGCGACAATTTCGTTCCTACTGCACCACACCCCTTGAACGAGAATGTGACGACAAAAGAGGAGGGGCATTTGAAGGAGCTGTTTGAAGGATGTGTGCCCTTGCGTACAGCTGGTTACAGTAAACTGCCTGCGTGCAATTTGTGTGTGTCCAAGTGGGGATGGTGCTCTTAATAGCCTCTCCAACACCATGAAAATTGTTCGAATTTGGTTGGGTACGTCACCTCTGCCGGTTTTGAGGTCCTCATTACGTCCTTTCTAGGCCGTTTTCGACCCGAGAGCGTCCCTCGAGCTATCCTTAGGGGACACAGGTTCAACCCGGGGAGATATATAGAAACCATTTCTATCGTGAACTGTGTCTTCAAACTGACTAGTTGTGCACTTGCAGCGGATCGCTGAACTTTTTGCTTCGTCGGGTCTTTGTGAGCAAGCCGTGCAGTGTTTCCTTAGATGCAATCAGACTGCCGATGCTCTCGACACGTGTATACAGCTGAACAATTGGGATAAGGTACAAATCTTACTACCACTATCCGTACTACTATGACTATTCCATCTGTAACTGACTAACCCTATTTAGGCTGTTTCCTTATCACGTACTCACAATCTGCAAGATGTAAATGTGCTCATGGGGAAGTATGTAAAGGAGTTGAGTGAAAGCAGTGAACGATCTCTCGCGGCTGTGCAGCTTTACCGTAGAGCTGGACGGTTTCTGGACGGAGCTCGGGTCGTCTACAGGGTAAGACTAACCTTTATCGTTTTAGTAATAACAATAAAGAAGCTCCACTAAGTGGCATGGGGGGGGGGGGGAATCCAATGCCAAAACGGCATGCCCCAGGTTTAGCAAAGTGTAATAAGTGGGCGTGGAGCAAAAGCTCAACAACGAGCCTGGAGGAGATGAAAAATTAAGTAATTCCGGAAGTCGGGGGGGGGGGGGGTTACATTCTCCTTACCACATCTTTCAAGTGATTTGATGGTGATATTTGTACTCAACAGAAACATTTGGAAGTTTGGTAGAATCACGTTCGTTTAAAAGGAGAAACTGTCGATGCAATCACAGGTTCTTCAGAAGCAGTAGCAACAAAAGACAGGATTCTTGGATAGTTCGAGCAAAAGCGCTGTGAAGAAAATCAACTACCTGTCACGAAAGAAGCGTGGCGTTGCTGCGGCAAAAAGTTCGCGTAGAGCTGAAATAAGGTGCCAGTCCGGGCAGAACTAGGGACTCCCGTTTTAGTCTGCTTTCAGCGGGCTCCTTCGGTTCTTTCTGACTGATAGACTACCGAGTCATGTGCACCTTTTTTATTGTAATCGAATTATTGAATTTGAAGACTATTAGGTTGATGCTTAACTGTTGCGGATTTTTTCAGCAAATCTTACTTGAAGAAGCGATAGAAATATTTAGCAAGGACATGTTCAAATAATTGCTACCGAACATGTCCACCACCTACGTCATACTCTGCTTCCCATTTGCTAGGCACTCGGATTTCACAGGCAAAAAAGTTTCGATTCTTGGATTCGATCCTCGCCTTAACGTCGGCCATCAAGCCATCCATTTCATCGAAAGTTCTGTTAGTAAGCCAGTTTTTCGTGGGGTGATTGACGTGATAATCCATAGAGGTTTCTGTTGGTGAATATAGCGACCGCAGAAGCAGATTCCATTCCTCATTCGGCTTTGGCTGACTGTACCATCGTAGAGAAGTTCGTTGAAATCATTTTATGACTGTGCCACCTTCCAACCTCTCTCGAAGTAATAGAGCATAGTGTGGCGTATATGAAGATGGCTTTCTAGACATATTTCTGTTTAGGAAAGCAAGATGATTAGTACTATTGAGTCCCGAGTTCAATTTTCAAATTGTATCGAGAGAAAGGAAGCCGTGAGAAAATACGCAATAATTATGCATCAACCTTTTATTTAGCCGAGGAAGACTTAACGGCAGCAGTGAAGTGAGAATTTCCCGCCGCGGGTCCCAGGACGGTTTTTTAAGTTGATTTTGGCCACTCCCACCTCATATGAAATGTAAGCCTCGGGGGCATGTCTCCAAACCTAGACAATTTGCCTTAATAGTTCGAAAAAGAGGGTAGCTATAAAGCCACAAGACCTACTTAGTACTCTGCTCCATTTCGATAACTCTCACAATACATTACCTTACAAAAGTTTCGATACAAAAAGATTATTGAAAAGAAAATAAAAGTTTCCAGCTGGCTGAGGAAGAACGTAAGAAAGCTGCTCCTTGTCTTCGCTTGAAGAAAATGTATGTACTGGCTGCTCTCTTGATAGAAGAATATCACATGAGCAACAAGGCCCGTTTGGCAAAGGAGCAGAAGGGCGCCTCTGACGTAGGCTTGTGTTTCTTCAGTTTACTTTTTCTCGTTAATACACTTATGATTTGTGTTTTAAGCTCTTGATTATAAGGAGCAAGAGGGGAGGGAAGGGAGAGCGGCCTAAAACGTGAGTAATGCGAGGTGCTAGAATGTGCTACTCCATCAATAAGCTCTAAGAAACACCTTCTGATCTGACGATGTGGAACACGCTTTCAACTATTTATTATAGTTATAGTTATAACATCACACGCACGGTCAGGGGTTCGAATCCCGGATCGATGCCCGCCTAGGCCAACCAAGCCTTCCATCCCTCCGGGGTCGGTGAATTGGTACCAGACTCGTCTGGGAGGATAAAAGCACTGACTTGTACATCGGCTGGCCACCGCAAGTCATTGTATAGGCCGCATACGCACTCATTACGCCACTACGATTCTGAATGGAAGTCGAGTGCGGGGGTGCATCCCTCAGACGGGATTGATTAACGCCAAAAAACTTTGAACTTTTATCCTTATAGTTATAACAAGCTCATAGAAAACAGAACTGAGCTTATCTATTTCAGGCAAATGTTGCCCTGAATGAATTACTGGAAGGGGATGGCGATCTTTCCATGGAGGACAGCAGAATGATCGATCGAGCATGGACTGCTGCTCAAGCTTACCACTTTATAATGTTGGCTCAACGGCAGTTATTCGAAGGTTGGACTTCGTACTTACGTACTACGTACTTTGTAATCAACTAGCCAGTGCTAAACGGTCATCTGTTCAGGTGATCATTACGGAGCTATGAAGACAAGTTTGTACCTGACCCAGTTCGAAGCCTACATCGAACCTATCGAGATACACTCATTACTCGGTAAGTGGCTTCTGCCAGACTGAAGATTGGTCTATGGATAAAACGTCTTAAAAGTATTCAAATTTGTATTTTTGCAGCACTTTCATCCTGTGCATGTCGACAATTTTCCGTATGTAGCCGTGCGTTTATGAGATTAGAATCCCTCGCTGATCCCCAATCTGAAGAGAGACGAGCATATCAGAAACTTGCTTTGGACCTTTTCAGCAGGTGAAACCATTTATTCTGAACCGGCTAAACAGTTAGAGTAGGCATGCAGTTTACAGATATCCTCCAACGGACAACCAAGGAAAAACAGCCAATTGTACTGGTTGTGACAAAGCGGTAGCTGACTATGATTTCTCCTGCTCGTACTGTGAAACGAAGGTTCGTGTCCCATGGATTACTACTATTAGGTTAAGTCATGAGACCTCGGACAATGTGATAGTGATGACTTCTAGAGATCATAACTCGGAAAGAGGTGGCGAAAATGGATGCGCGAGGCATCGTTAGATAGAAGATAAAAGCTCTTCCGTGTGCATATTGACGAACACAACTTTCCTTTCTTGCAAGCATGCCCCAAGATTTCAATCCGTCGTAACTCTTGCTCCGCAACACTATCCTAATTCTTTTTTATCTGGCCAAGAACTCGTGGCAATCGATAGACGTGTGAAGGAAGATTGCAAGGGGACACCTCTGTTAGAAGCACAATTTACAAGTGGCATTCGAACTTCGCGTCGAGAGACTATACCACCGGAGATGAAGACCTCGGATGCCCAATGGAGTTGGATTTGGAAGTGCTACGGAGCCAGCTGGAAGCCTGTCCGTATCAAATCATTAGTAAACTGGCAGTCAGTCTTGGGGTGAGTCAGTCCACAATTGTTCGTCGATTGAATTCAATCGGCAAGGTGCGAAAGCTCGGTCGATGGGCGCTTCATGCTTCGAAGCAGTATGACATGGACCGCAGGGCCGACATGGCACTTTCTCTACACACGCTTAAGCGAGAAAAGGATTCTGTATTTTAACGTTCACCGGCGTGCTCAATTGGTTGACAAAGGTGCGGATGTAGAAGACTTCCCGAAACCCAACGCACACGCCAAGAAGGTTATGCTTTGCATCCGGTTGAACGTTCACGGTGTCGAATACTGGGAGCTACTGGACGAAGGATGTGCATGATGGCAGACGTCTACGTTAAGCAAATGAGGAATATGAAGGCGAATCTCGAAGCTACACGTCCACTGCAACACAAAGTTTACTTCCAACACGACAACGCTCGGCCGCACATTGCAAGAACGACCAAATCTCAACTAATGAACTTCCGCTGGACAATTTTACCTCACCCACAGTACTCACCAGACCTGGCTCCCTCGGATTACCACTTTTTCCCATCTCCAACGTCATCTGGATGGTCTAGACTTTCAAACCCGCGACGAAATCAAAATGGCACTTAAGCAGTTCTTCAAGGGCCAGCCCCCAGCGCCCCGGAGCAAAGGAATTACGATCTGCCCAAGTGTTGGCAGAAGACCATCGATGCCAATGGGCATATTTCAAATGATTCGCGATCGTCGCTTGAAAATTGTAAGAAATTGTTGAAATTTAAATTGAAATTGCCAATTTGTCCGAGGACTTATGACTCAACCTAATATATTAGAAGTTCTCGGAGGGTAAATGATCTTTTTGCACAGCGTCGAGCTTCCAAAAATCGCAGAACATTTGAAAGTTGTATCAACTTAGGTATTATTAAGAGGGACCCACAAGAACCCCAGTATTCATGTCCTCGCCCATGAGCACGGTATGAATCACTCAATACTTGGCCTTACCGATGGCTCGTTAGCTTAGATGCAATCCGAGAAAACTTTCAGGCACCACACGATAATCTGGCCTCTGTTAACTCTACTCTGGCCCTTTATACTATAAACGCGAGGGATTGACCCATGAAAATGGCACCAAAATCACCTGTATCACCCGTATCACCTGTCGCCCCTTGATCATCGACTTCCTCGAGCGGGCGCCAGTAACGTCTCAATTTGTCCCTGCCATGAGCTAGAGTGGTCCAGTGGATCGTTCTCACTTCAGGGACACGGGTTCCAACATTCCTTTCGTTCAAGGCTTTCGTGAAAAAGGCTGGCCATCTCGTTGGCGACCGTCCTGGAGTTCGTTTGATGTCCCGAGGGATCCAGTCAGTAACAATCCTGGTCCAACGGTCATCACTATATCGCATAACGTGTCAGGCCCAACTGATCTTCGATTTCTTGGCGTAATCAACGGCATCCCTGGTCTTCGTTCGATGACGGAGCTCGGAACTCCGGATTCTCCTTTGCACTTGCACGTATAGGGGAATTCCGAGCATCGTCCTTTCCGAACCGCGTTGAATAACGCTGACAGGCAGCAGGCACATCGGAGAATTTTTCCATCTCCGTTGGAGTACACCAAGGCTCTGCATTATCCCCACTATTATTTATTGTCATCATGGATACCATTACAAGAGACATCCAAAAGCCGGCTCCATGGACTCTTCTTTATGCCGATGACGTGATGCTCGCCAGCGAAAATAAAAGCGAGCTTGAGCAACAGGGGCAAGCATGGTGCGACCGTCTGGCCAAGTTCGGACTTAAGCCGAACTTCAGAAAGACTGAGTACTTGACCACCGGCCCGAGCGATCCAGGCTCTATCGAGATCTGAGCAAGAGCAGGTACTGAGCTCACACGGACAACTACATTCGAGTATCTTGGATCGGCAGTTGCGTCTGACGGCAGCCTGGTTTTTGGAACGAATTCTTGCGTGAATGCAGCGTGGTTGAAGTGGTGTTCGACGACTGGTGTACCCTGCGGATAAGAACAATCTCAAATCCAAGATATACAGAACCATCCGGCCGGCTGCAATCTACGGCGCTGAATGCTGGCTGCAACCAAAGAAGCCCATCTCAGGGTGATGAAGACCAAAATGCTGTGCTGGGCAGCCGGAGTAACAGGCTTAGACCGCATAGGCAATGACGCCATCGGGGGAGCGATTCGGTATAGCGCCCATTGTCGATAAAATGCGCGAAGCCCATCTTCGATGATACGGTCATGTTCTTCGCGCAAAGAGCGACCGTATCCGTAAAATCGGTCTCAACCTTGACGTGTCCGAGAAGCGGTCTAGAGGACGCGAAAGCAGCGGTGGCTCGATACGTTGCACGAAGACCTTAAAGCGGTTAACATCCACCCCGATCAAGTGTTCGATCGGGAGAAGTGGCGTCAACATATCAGAAAAGCGGACCTCGTCTACAAGCGGGACAAACGCTGAAGAATAAGAAAAAGAAGAAGAAGCCGACCTTCACACACAGACGGCACCAAAATAATCCCTTTAAATGTTAGGTGTAAGAGATTATTGATTGGTAATCTAAGAGAATAAAAATGCTAGTGAAAAGTCTTTCCATCGAGTGAAACTATTTAAGGACTTGATTGGTTAAATAAAGTGATTTGGTAATACAATATTTTCAGTTCCCAGTCTGCATTGCAAGTGGGCGACCGATGATTGCCTATCAGTTCTGGTTGTGCCCGGTTTGTAAACAAAGAGCTTATGAGGAAGAAATACATAGTTTCAAGTTCTGTCCGCTATGTCATGCTCAAATAGCGTAAATAGTAAAGATTCGTATTTGCAGTGAACTAACAAGATACATGTCCTCGAGTTCTTTCCAAGACTCTTCTTTACATTGACTTTTAGAAGCATAATCCACGATTAAACTGTTGTTCGATCAAAGGTTCAGAACACGATAATATTGGGTTATCTTGATTGAGACAAGTAATGGAAGTGATAGTCCAGAATGATGCTAACGTGGTGAAGAAAACGATAAAATCGGCGTATTTAGAGAAACAAAATGCTTTGAAGAGCCTCAAATTAGGGGTTGAACTAGAGTATGACGACAAAAGCTGTATGGGAAGGATATTTGGACGAGCTGTTTGAACGCACGTGCCATTGCATACAGCTGGCTGCGATACGCTACTTGCATGCAAGGTGTGGGTCTCGGTGCGAATGGTGAAACCTCAACAGCTTTCACAGCGGTTATTAATACGTTGGTTTTCTTCTTTGAAGCCTTGGTCAAGATAATACAATTCTTATTTGGCTAACGTTCTGATCCTGATCATAGGACTTTAGACCTCACAAGGGAAGGATAATTGGTCGCAGTGGCCATTCAAGATGAGATGTATACCCCCGTAGGTGGTTTCGAACGCTGATCTCAAATCTGTATTCCAAATCTGCGAAACGATTCTGGGAACAAAGTTACGGGCCCGGGGCCTCCCCGTGTTATACCACTGCGCTGAACGGATCACCGAGCCGAGCAAAGCCCTACCAGCCTTACCTGTGCAACGGTGGCCTGGGGGATAGTGTGGTGGACTGATAGGCATGACATCAAGGTTCGAATCCTTGATGCATGGGCTCGTTTTGCTTTTCCATAAAATGCATCCTAAACGCTTGCAAAACCTTTTTGGGCTCAATGTTGGGCATCTACAAGGCTTCCTCACAAATAAGGAACACTGGAGAGGTACTATAAGGCAAATTTCTTTTTTTTTGCCGCCCACCGGCCGAATAAAGGTGGAGCTCCATTCGAGAAAAGAGGAATTTTGAATATTTGCTTAAAATGAGCCTCAAAGGCTTCAAGGAGGAAGATTTCAAATGATTCATCGGGTCAAACGCTCTTCAACACGTTACCAGCGCTCTTCTGAACGAATGAGGGACCATCATATTTGGTCGAGGAAGTTCTTTCTTGTAGCATGAAGTAGACACCAACACTATATAAGAGGCGGTAATGAAGTGGTTTTGAGCCGTACTTATCGATACTATGAAAAGCCCGTTATCCTTTGCGAAGAAGTCGAATTCGTGAAAGACGATCAGAATTATCCTCTCCGGTCGCCTGATGAGGACAGCGACGATGGACCGGTAGCTTCGCAAATAAAACTTCCTTGTGGGGATGTAGAGGCTCCGAAGTGAAACGTAGCCTTCATGTTCGTGATCTGGCCCATTAGCTCCAATTTTATGGCACTGGTGGAAGAGTCTATAGTCTTCTACAGCTCGAGTTTCAAAAGAAGCCGCACCTTCTCGAGCATGAGAAACACGTTTTGTATTATCACGACAAAGGGCCGTCTACGGAAATTAAGACAGCATGAGCTTTAGAAATAATCTGTTAATGACAACTTACGATGTATTATGTGGTCGCAACTATCAGGTGCAAAACAAGCCAGTCGGTCTGCCTACTTATGAAGATTAGCGGATAAATTGTAAGGATGAGTTATCATAAAATTAATAAAGGAGTCCCATTGCGCGACAGTCATTTCCAGTGGATACCGCTTCAAATCAACAATGAAGGCTCATAGGGGGGAATTCAGAACAATTCACAGGTGGATACAGGGTTTCGAGGACAGCCGTGGTACCATGCCCCACCGCTCCACCACGCTTACCTAATGAAAGGGCCTCTTGAAAGGACATTTACCCCATGAATAGAATCAACGGATAATCATATGTGCACACAAAGAGATTAACTATTGCTCTACAGTATTTTTTCAACAATGCCCGTTAACTTGTACCACCCCTTCGAAAGCGCGGGCACCATTTCTAGAATCTATGGGCCGTATCTCTCCCAAAGAGGGCTCTGGTCGGATGAGTTATTCGACCGCCGCCTACCAAAAGCACGGGGAGCTGCCGAAGATTTCAAAACACCATCTTGATTGTTCAGGGTAGAGATACGTATGCATATATTCGGCCAATAGCGGTAAGAAAAATTTTATTGGATTTCTATTCTCCGGAGTCCTAAATTGTGAGGGAACCCTCTAGACGCCCAACATTGAGCCCAAAAACGTTTTGCAAGCGTTTAGGACGCATTTTATGGAAAAGCAAAACGAGCTCATGCATCAAGGAATCGAACCTTGATGTCATGCCTATCAGTCCACCACACTATCCCCAGGCCACCATTGCACAGGTAGGGGCTTTGCTCGGCTCGGTGATCCGTTCAGCGCAGTGGTATAACACAGGGAGGCCCCGGGCCCGTAACTTTGTTCCCAGAATCGTTTCGCAGATTTGGAATACAGATTTGAGATCAGCGTTCGAAACCACCTACGGGGGTATACATCTCATCTTGAATGGCCACTGCGACCAATTATCCTTCCCTTGTCAGCTTAGTTCAAGTATGGCCTATAGATATCTGGGAAGGTCTTGTAAAGCACAACAGGTAACCCACCTTATATCTCAGAAAGAAGGCAGTGGACCCCTTTATTTCAAACCTTTTCGCGGTGGGTGGGCTCCAAGAGTCCTGGTCACTGGCTTGCCGTAGGTGGCAATTGAAAACACACAGGTCGAGGAACGGGGCAAGCTCGTTAGTAACGACGAGTCCTTCATCTCTTCGATTCAGTTTGGGATTTTTTGCGCTGATCCAAAAGGCTTCGAAAGTTTTTCGCGTTGAGGTCGTTGGCTCTCGCATCAAGATCCTGACTTGTAACTCAAACTCTACGTCTCCGTGGCAATGCTTCCTATGAACTCCCAAGAGCGTTCAGGTCTCGATTTTTTCATGCCATCTAGATGTTCTTCAATACTGCATATTAGAGTCCAGTCTCGGTTTGGCCTATGTGGTCTTCTCCACAAAGCTTGCATGTGATCAATCGGAAATAGAAATTCCAAGTTAAGACTCAAAAATTATCAAAAACATACTTAGTGGTTCGTTTCGCCCCTTACATTCATACCAACCACTTCGTTTTTTGCCAACCCCGAAGCTCATCGGTGAATGAGGGTTGGTAAAAAACAACGTATGTAGCGTCAAAAAAAATCACACCGGACGCCATGCAGTCACCCTCGCCCGTTGGAACAGATGACGCATTGGGGGTCATGCAGAAACGGTCGTCGAGACGGTTTTGGACCACTCCCTGCCTTAGCTTTGTATGAGGAACTTCAACTGTATCATCGAGACCACATCTTCGCCACCGCCATTCTCACGTCTGAACTGACGGAGCCCGGTCAGAAGGGCAGGCAAAAAGGCACCTTCTCAGACTTTTCAGTTTCCAGCACATGTGGTTTTTCCGGGGTGGTCCGCCAGATCACTAGTCTCTCAGGGGATACCCAATGAAGATAGCCACTCCTAGCAAGCCTCACGGATTCTACTTGTTCTTGATCACCCGGAGAGACCGTTTTTGCCGTCCTAACCATATTGGCCATGATTGCCCGCTTGGTTACGTGTGGATGCACCGATCTGAAATGGACTAATATATTCTTGCTGGTGGGTCTCCTGTAACATTTTGTCCGCAGGAAACCTCGCTCAAGCTGGATCTGCATGTTGCGAAAAGGCAACGTTGTCTCCAGGCTTTTCTCGTGTAAATCGTATATTGTCAGTTTGGCTGTTCAGCAATTCGAAACACTTGCCCATTTCTTTCTGCGACAGGTTGAGGGTTGAGCAGGCGACAAAACAATCGTCTACGTAGCGGCAGTAGAGGACAGGCCGACGATCCAAAACAGGCTTTTCGATTTTAGACATATAGGCAATGGCTAGCACTGGTGCCAGCCGCTGACCCCTGACTAATCCCCTGATCTGCTTGAAGGCTTTGCCGGCTTGCGAGCTGGACAACTCGTCCAGGTGATCGAGCAACCCAGGGTCTGGTATCTTCCCCCCAAACAGGGCGTCGCGCTCGCCGCAACCGCCGTGTATCGCAGAATTGCGATGGAAGATTAGAGCGCGCGACTTCTGAGTTAGGAAGTCCTTTAATCATTTGAATTCTCTCTCCGCTGCCTTCAATTCCAATGCGGTTTAGATCGTCGATAATATAGGAGGAGTCATTCCAAACAACCAAGTCTAATGAACATAAAATCGAAAAAGAGAAAAACAATCAAAACCAATCAAAAAAGAAAGGGAGTCAATAAAAAATACTGCGTCCTATCGATTGGCGTGGAGATGGGCTAAGTATGGTAATTGCAGTTTGGAGCCGCGAGACAACTAAGAAGGATTCGCCGCATGCCGCAGAGCGAACGTGGAAAGTCGGAGAGATGTTCCGTTACATTACAGCAACCCACTGACCATCCAGCTCATAGAAGCACAATCGATGACGCCACGCAGATGGACAGAATACAGGTTCACAAGTTGGCGTCTAATAGTGCGTCATCGATCAGGTTCCTATCGGCTGGATGTGCAGTGGGTTGCCCGATCACCTGGACGAGTTGTCCAGCTCGCAAACCGCGTAGAACGGGCGGTGCAATGAGAGGGATCGCGTCAAACAATCGGATCAGGATAAAGTCTTGGGGCTCCGTCAATCGGGCTGTGCCCATGCATTCGTCCTTCACCCAGAATCGTGGTGACGTTTTGGATGTGTGTGGCTATGATAGCTGGCCGATGTTTCGAGTCAGTATTTTCAAAATCCCAGGCGAGTTTGGTTTCAATTAACCCCGACCCCAGATGGATTTGACGTTTTCCTGCTTGGCATGAGCGGGTACCGGCCCGGGGTTCCAACCCCACACCACGCCTGGGACAGTGCCCTAATAGACACGACACTTTCGAACCTTCAAAGCTGGTCGGATTTATAATTCCTTGTTGGAACGTCCCAGCCGTTCCTCTTTTTGAATTCCCGAGACCATGCAAGAGCTGAGAGAGAAACCGTTCTATTCGTAGTTCACGGGAGGTTTCGACAAAGTGCACAGCGGTAAAGCTTTTGGCGACAATTGAGCCTGCCGGATGCTCTCACAAATTCTGCTTTCATACTAATTACCAATGGCTTGATTGTTTGGTCTACCCAATAACTTGCCATCACCAACTGAAATTTACTTTTATCCCGACAATAAGAGATAATTTAATGTCATAAGGAGTCCTTCAACGGATCGTTCATTTCCCTTCGCCATCCAGCAGAGGGTGTCAGCATTATGGTAACACACTTAAGTTGGAATATCTAAAGCATTGGCGGAGTTGGTGTGGTTGCAGGTGGCGAACTATCACACACGCATGATAACTGGTTCGAATCTCGACATATGTCATCTGAGAATTCCATCCCTCAGGGATTGTTTGATTGGTACCCGACTCGTCTGGAAGGAGAAAAGCACTGGTTCGTCGGCTGGCACTGCAAGTAAATGTATAGGCCTCCTAGGCATTCAATACTCCACTTGGATTCTGAATGGAAGTGGAAAGCGTAGCGCATCTCTTAGCCAAGATTGATTAACGCCCCAAGAACTTTTCTTTTTACTTTATCTTAAGCATTAGCAAATGAAATAAGATCAAATCAGGATGATAGCTTGATATCATAGTACGGAACAAAATACAGTTAGAAGCCTTTGTTACGTTTGTCTCCTTCTTGAAGACATTCTCTGAATGTTCCGGGTGAGAGTCGATCATGCGCCGCAAGAAGCCGACGCCATGTATTATAGCGTTATGCCAATGTTCTGGGACCCCAGACTTCGATGTGGTATTGCAAAAGGTTTTCTGCTTCTACAGGTTGCGTAGCCCAAAAGGTTCAAGTCCAGTGGGACGCGAGGCATTCTTTCGTCTAAATAGGCGAAGGCACCATTCTTGGACGACATTGCCTTCGGGTGCCCGCGTACCCTCTGTTGGGACGTGAGATCTTTTACTAGTGCATCTTGAACCAAAGAAGCGATTCGTTTTCCAATATCTGTTCTAATTGTACTCCTTCATGACAGATCGTTGAAAACAAGTGATTTTGCCCGTGGCAATCAAACTTACCCGAACCACGTTATGACCCTCTTCTCCGCAATTCCTCTCGGAGACATGAGGCAAGTACCCTGTTCTTTTGGGATGTTGTAGATCGACTAGACAGTAACAGCTTCCCGTTGGAGCAGGTAGGTCCTAGGGATCCATCCATTCTTCATCACAGGCAAGAACCCCCTCACCTCGACCTCTTCCTTTCCTCTATGCTTATTATTTCGGTACTCTACTAGGTGATATAGGCGATAACTGACATTTCAACTCTAGCACACTACCCACAATCTACATCAACTAGTGATCTAACGATGAAAAAACTAGTATACAGCACTTTGCCAGCTGTAGACCTGACACCGCAACGATGTTGAGCGTCCACAATCTCAGCTAGGACTGCCGACTGTACCGGTACTGACACTTCTGTACTTGGCACCAATACGCCCGAATAGTTTATGCATCACATTTCTGTACAATACAAAGGAGTATAACTTTGCATTGATGTGTTTCACACCGAAAATTAATGTACAATTATATCGAAAAGGTTTCAGATGAGCTCCTGTGTCGCCATGCACACGGAAATTGACGGTTGATATAATTTACATATATGACATCTGAGGAATTCATGGATTCAATGATAAAACGACGACATCAGGGAATATATATGGGACCGGATATAATACTTATATGTTGGATAACGTGGAAGACTAACATACTCTCATTGAAAACTGGTAAAAAAAACAAATGTGCAGAAATTAGGGAGCGTACAATAAACCTTTGAGGGACGCTGATAACATAACAACACAGATAAAACTGGTAAGACTATACTTTGTAGAGCTGTGTTTTGCAGATATAGGGGCATACTTATTGGCTACATTGTATTGTCTATTTTGGCATTACTTACACATATAGAAGTGCTCAAATCTCACATCATGGTTAAAACGAACTCGTTGTAAAAATTTGATAAAACATACGCAGAAACGCGGAGTAAAACATAAAATAAACACTCTGATTTTGAATAAATGTACAGCTAATGTCATCACACTTTGAAATTTCACAACATTTCGATTACGCCCAAAAGGTCACAGAGGTTTAATTGATGCATAATCGAGAGCTGATTTTGTCGCATCAAAGTTATGGGTGAATATGATACCAGACTTTGAGCGAGAACGACTTGATGAGACATTTAATGGGTCAGAAAGTAACATAGTCGTTTGGGGCTCGGAATCCTAAAATAAGCACTGTTTAAAAAAATAGTAAGAATTCAATTTCCAAACTTGGGTCTAGAACAGTGGTATCGCTATTTTTCCCCGTCTAATCCTGCAATGTATTCGAACATCCCCACTGCATGACCAGATATCTCGCCGATCAAGCATTGTGTGGTGACTCAACAATCACTTCAAAAGAAGAGCGAATAAAAACAAGCTGCACGGATCTTTCACGATTTGTCATAAGAAGAACAATAGCGCTCATGTGGAAACTGTTTAACGAACCTGTACGAAAGCATAGTTCAATCCAACACCGGAATCATCAGGATCATGACTTTTCAAAGTGGGTACCGAACTCCTTTTCGGTAAACCCATCACAGACGGAGGCTGGTGAATTTCTGTCATGTCGGAAGCAGGATTTGATGCAGATCGATCCGACCGAGTAGAACATACAGGAACATATTCTGATGAGTTGCCTTCACTCGTATTTAAACGATTATACCCGTCATCACCAGTAATTTGTCGTCTTCTACTACTATCGGCTTCGTCCATACTCCCGTCATTTGCACTTATAGAACTTCTGAAAAAAAAAATAAAAATGACGTTTCAATACAAATGTTATAGTTGTCAGCATGTCAGTTGTCCATTGATGAATGATTGAATGAACCCCACCGGGACTGTATCTTTCTTACGCAAATCTCACCACCCAACTAGTAACTAAGGAGAAGTTAAATCATGGTCAAAGGGGGCGCACTCGTGAGAACCAAAGCTCGTCTTCGCCGTCACAAGAGAAGAAGGTGCAAAGCAAAGTTTAAGGCACATGCGTTTCATGTGATATTTTCCAGTTCCCTCTGATTGTGAGAGAATACTATCTCAGCGATAGCAACGATCAACAGCCCGCAATCATCAATCGGACGCTGACAATGGGCTGTTTATGAGATGAGAAAGCAAGCGCTAAAACGTCCGCTGGAAACATTGCAGGAACACTAATCAATTCTCATTAGTCTTTTACCGTATAAGCCGCCACCCACAACACAATCAAAATAGCTCTTCTATGAGTGGGAGAACGGGTCCAAGTACAAACCTCGATGAGCAAGGAGACGACTTCAATGACGTACTTTCTTCAATAGTTTCAAAGTGTTGTGAACTGCGTAGATCGATCGCTTTGGGATCAACAGGAGAGAGAAATGTAACTGAAAGTATGAGCAATCGGCGAATAGCATTCATACCTTTTATTTATGTAATAAATTAATTCTGAGAACTGAAAAATGTAAAAAATGAAAGAAAGATAAGTGACTCACGATGATGTGAATGATTGTGCTCATTTGCGGCTTCAGCAAGCGCGTTTTTCACAGCAATTAGATCAGGTGCTTCTGTGCTAACGTAGTCGCAAGATTCTGAAACACCGTAGCTGACGATGAAACTTAGTCTCATGCAAACTTCTACCTCAACTGCTACTAGACTTTCACTAACTGCTACATAATTCACCTGAAGAACCGTCCCTAATCAATACTGTAAAAAACGTGGGGCGAATGGTTTTCAAAACTGAAATTGTTAAGTGCCATCAACCCTTTGACGACGATGGGTGCCACTATGGCTGGCGCAAGGGACAATGGCGCCCAATGTTGGGTGCCACCATAACTTGTTTCTTACCACGTTTAAACCCTATCCAGTACTTTCATGTTCATCAACAGACTCCATAGTGTTCATGGTATGTTTATGGTCCATGTGAATGTTGTGCATGTTTTATAGAAACTTACTTATCAAAAACTTGCATAAAATTTAACATGTACGTAACATGTACTACTAAAAAAAGGCCAGGCATATCCGCAAAATTTGAGTACGTTCCGGAAGCATTGCAGGGTTCTCATGGCAGTCGTAAAGCATAAATTGTACCTCGAGGGTCTCGAATGTTATATGAATTCCTACTGCGTACTTTACTTCCAAAATTTCTATCCGACATTGCTCTCGAACACCGTTTCTAACTCTTAGTTATATATATATAATGGATAAAATAACATCTTGGCACTCTACTATACGGAAAATACTGCTAAATTCAATAGCCTTTGAAAGAATTTCTCACGGGACAATGACACCCACCGGTGGGCGCCAGTCGCGCGCGAAAGGAAAGGGGCGTGGTCCCACGTCGAAAGCCGCATTGCCGTCAAGGGATTAAAATATAAGATATAAAACATACCATCAAGACTATTTTGTTTAGCTTGCTGAAGCACCAGTTGACTAGGTGTTAGACCAGAATCCGGTAGATCTGTTGGATAAGAGAATATCTCTGCATCCTTACGAGCACTGCATCCGAAAGACGATGTTCGAGACCTAATACATAATAATTAATGAAGTGAAAATCATCAACAATTCACCTACATAATGGGTTTGCAATAATGCTGAAATGGGTTGGCCGAACCCTTCAACGCTACCTCCATCAAGGTCTTCGATGGTTTCACAAGTTCCGGATGGAGACTGATATATAATAAACAGCCAAAAAAGAGTTCAATTGCCTTTCCCATCATTAAAGTTGGGGTGCAGACCCGACAGCATGAGGACTTATGCGTTTTCAACTAGGTAGTCCAGAAAGACATTGCTTTCAATAGCCCTAACATCCGCGTGGAGGATCAACATTACACGAAAACTGCTTTGCGCCGTCTTCACATATACGTGTACGCTTTGTCTACGCTAGAGCAGAATTGAAAAAAAATACAGATAGCTGAGAGAAAAATAAAAAATAATAAAATAAAAAATACAGACATCTCGAAAGATGAAGTTCTTAAACAAATAAAGCAGAATAGTCTCGAGTAATACTATTTAGCCTTCAGATGAACATTACAAATTGTAATTTGCGAAAGAGCAATTGTAATTTCTGTAATTTCAATTTCTTCGTTTTCTTTTTTCGTTTTTTTCAATTTCAAATTTCATCTACTGAGCTTTCGGTATCTACGATGCCGATTGATACCAGCCTTTTAGATATGATAGAAACACAAAGTGAGATGAGATGAGCAGCAGCAAGTGCTCTTAGAGTTAATCACCTTTGACGCCCCCACCGCATGCATGGTGAATTTAAATGGAACTCACATTCCAGCTGGAGGGGCATAATATTCCCAGTCCCTCGTGAGGAGTCAGCAGCGCAAACGTTCTAGTTATGTTGGCATGTAGAGGAAAAATAAAATTGATATAAAACATATCAGTCTACACTCAAATTTAGGCAAGACTAATTAAACTGATGATCCGAATACGCGTCTTCATTAAACTGTCAACAACTTCATTTTCACGCATTTACACACCCTTGCTTAACCGCATACTCCTCAAATTGACAAAAGATTTCCGTGCTGAACAGTTTAAGACAGTCAGCAACATAATTCATACCTGTTTGGGCTATCCACGCTCCCAACGGAACCACTTCCAGATCGACCAATAGCATTTCCGAAATCCATTTCAACAAAATGATCAGTACCGTCACGTGTACCGGAGGATCCTCCTCTTCGATTGTATGGGGTACTACGCCCAGATCCAAAGCTGCCAGAACTTAACGAAAAGGAGAAGTTACAAATACTACTGCTGTGGAATCGAAAGACATCGTACCGATTTCTCGTGTATTCTTCCTTCTCAGAGCAATTCAAACCGGTCAAATGATTGGCGCTAGACGACGACGGTCCAAAAGTGGACGAGATTTCGGAAGAAGCTGAGCAGAAGATACTTTATTTCGGAGGAGCTCTCTATAAATGCTCGACAGAACATAGCATTACCTAGTGATGCACCTGAAGCCGATGTTTGAGACAGGCGTTGTTGTCTTGAGGCATGTTGTGAGATTTTACGGAAAGGGCGTCTGTTGCAAAAAAAAAGAACAATAAAAGTAGCTTATCAAAAGAATTAAGAGTTAACGCCACTTACGGGAAAAGTGTTTTGCTGCCCAAAGAGAAAGCTCTTTTTCGAGGATCTTCTTGTGGAGGAAGAAGTCCTCCATTCGAATTATCACCACGAAGATCAACATTCTCGACTACACCACTCTGTACTCCGGTGGGACGAAGGTTACACCGACCAGCGAATGAATATGCTCTTAAAGATTAGTAGGTGAATAAAAAACAGAAAAAACATTGTCAGCTATCAGAACAGAACAAATGGGCCAAGAAAAAACATTGTCGGTTCGGTTGCCTAAGTGGATGAGAAACTACTGCAAATTGTTGTAGAAACAAACCGAGGTGGATTGGAAGCAGCTCCCGTAGCTACTTGTGAATTTGAGCATCCATTTGCTGCCATTGATGAGTAGCAACTGTCACTACTATCGGATACATATGAACGAGCCTCTTCAAGCTTGTATCGCTCATCTTAAAATATCGTTACAACTGGTCGTGCCAGAGCTTATTAAAGCACGGTAACACTCGTTTCAATATTTAATTCATTGAACGAATGCGACCACAACCCGAATGAAAAAACATACATGCTGGTACAATGAGGTGACTGTTGCTTCCACCAGACCACTCAGCTGCATGCATAGGAGTATACCCATCATCTTGTCTATAGTGTACATTTGCATTTAGATCGTTGATGGCTTCCATTGATAGACCACTGGACGCAATAATCCCTCCCAGAGAGCAACGGTCCTCTTGCTCGCGATAAGGAATGGTCTGCAATTCAACACCCTACCGCTGTTGCTTTACAGACGGAAACAACTAATAAATGGCTAGAAAAGGAAACCTCAGACAATTGTCGCTTCATTCGTGGTTCCCGTACAGCATGAGCGGTCTGTGATACTGACATATCCAAAGATCTTGTTTCATCTGATTGGTCGACGCAAATCGTTCCACCGCTACGAACATCAGCTACTTCATGGATAAGGACGAAATAGATCGACTTAAGTTACCTATTCTCAGTATCATCAGTAGTTGATGTAGAAGGTGATGAACGTAGTTTAGTGGGAGCGGTCATTGCCTGGTATACATCATCATCGTCATGGGGTGCATTAGGTGAAGCTCTGAAACTGTTGAGAATCCTATGCTGGATATAAAAGTAGCGTCCGTAGCATGTGATACTTTAATTCAATGATCAGATCAAACGGATCTGCAGGGATTTTGAACCAAAGGATGGGAGTTACCCATCGAAATTTCAAGACATTTGGTAGGTTAGATATGGCAAGTGAGTTCAATTTTTAAAAAAACAGAACTGACTGAATAGGAAAAATGCTCATAAGGCTACTGCCACATGAAGTGTTCCCAGATTGCGATTGACTCGATCCATGTGATATGGACAGCGCTCGTGATCCAAGCGGCGCAGAACCCGGTCCTACTGGCGTCGACTGCTTACGACCAACTGTACTGCTCGTAGATGCCGATGATCCTGCGCGCCTGTAACGTGCATAGACATTGGAATTTGATCAACTGATCCACCTCCTTATTCATGCCCACAGTTCAGACAAATTTAACAATAAGCATGAGTATTATTCAGAACTAATACACAAATCCATTAATAAAATTTTCTGTCAAGCAGCAGTCTAATAAATAAAGGCGTATCAGCAATCGCCGAAACATATAGGGAGACTAACCCATTGAGAAAAGATGATGTACGCTGTCTCAATGGTTGGGTATGAGAACGTTCACGGTGGCTATGGTGCGATCTAATTGAAAGTAGTCCTGGCGGCATGACAACGCTAAACCTTTCAAAATTATGGATGTTCTCACACAATATCAATCAGAGAATTGGAAAATTTTCCGGAATTACTAATGAATACCATTCTTCACATATGAAGAATCTGAGCGAATTTACTCATTTGTCAAAAGTCAAAAACGGAACAGGAAACGGGGTGGCTGTGATCAAAAGGGAATATCCGCAAAGCACGAACCCATTGTTCATCCTTTTCTTCTTTTCTGATTCTCTCTCAATGATAGCATTCAACTTGTTGTGTATATCAAGAGCGACCTGAAAGTTAGCCAATTTCGTGATAATCACGTTCATGCCCCTGATTGATTTACGTGCAAACTAGCGAAGATTATCCTGCAACACAATAATAATGAACAGGTAAAGAAAGATGGCACAAGAGAAAATCTAAACGCCGCAAGCATATCACACCTCTAAGTTTTTTCTCCAAAATGAACCGAAGACCTACTACTATTCGATAGGTTTTGTCAGTACTTCCAAACGGAACCAGGATGACCTCCAAACCCAAAAAAGAAACGCCGAAATAATTTGGAAAAACTATTCCTAGATTTCTTCTGGAGTTCGTTGTCATACTGTACACATCCGAGAAAAAGAAAGTATTTCACATCACGACGAAAAAACCCACCTCTTCACTGTCGCATTGAGCCCACAGTTCACTTGCACCCATGGGTGCACCTCTTCCAAGCCTCATCAGGAAATAACGATCTTGACATCCAAAGAATGCCACACATTTGCGCTGAAAAATAATACTTTTGCTTTGTAGGTCCCATTTTCGTACATGGTTTGAGTGATATCCAAGCTCATGAAGGATTAAATTACACATACTGCCCTTAAAACAATACAAAATTAACTAACGGCAAATGTTGAGCTCATCCAACTACAAACAAGATCAAACCAACCAATACGGATTTTTCGTTTCAGCAACCCATTCACACATCATCAGACGAGGTCTACACACTACGACGTGTTTCCCTTTCCCATTATGGCACTAATGCGAGACGTGTTTATTGTTTGTCTGATAAGGATTAGCAGATCGATGCCACAGGCGTTACGTCGACAACCTTTCTTTACTTTACATCCTCACGAGATGCGGCAAACACGTGATTGCATGAGAACAGTTCTAACGTTAAAAAGAGTACAATCGTTTTACAATTTAAACCACCAAATAACAGCACAAACATGAAATCTACTCACCGGAATCTCAACAAAGTCATCAGTGTGAAATGGTGGAATCCCTGACGACGGCATACCACATTTAGCTGGCTCAATGCGACGTTTACATAGAACGATGGTGTGGGCGTAGAAACACAACCTACAAATTTTGTTTAAATAATATTTATTGCGTTGTTCGGAAAATATGGGAAATATTATTCTACTTACTATTCAATTATAGGGACAATTCATGAAAAAATGACTTATAAAATTTTCCCCTAGGATGAACCAGTAGTCCCCAATTACAGCACCTGAGACTTTGTCGGATTGAAAAACAACTACGGCAGGGCATTGTAAGGGCTCCAAAACCGGCTTGGCCGACGTACACACCCAAATTTGACTGTGTTATGACGGTAAGGCTGTGCCATTCACAACGAAGCGCTAGGAAGCCAACGAATAGGACGCTGATGTGGGGCATACCCAGACGGTTATAGACCATTGACTCGTAAAAGCCTCTGCCCTACCACTCTCCAAAGTATCATATTTCTCAGAATTCACCGATTTTAACGTTTTCCCCATCACTTCTGCACAATTCTGCAACGTTACTTTCATTACATTAGTGCCTTCAATTATCAGGAAATAGTTCCAGCTTTATCCGATAATGAGAGAATTATCTGAGCGATTGCTCTCCCACACATAGAGTGAGCCAGCCGCCCAATAAGCATGCCATAAGATACTTTTTGCTTACTCCAGAGGTAAATAAATATTACTAGTTAGCATAAAAATCCAAAAAAAAGGCTTTTGGTGCAAAACAGTGCATACGTCAGTATGGTCACGAAATGACAAACTGAACATGTGAACAGGACCATAAATAGAATCCGGAACTTCTACGTTTTCTGGAATCCACTAATGGTTCGACTTATCTCACTGAGACAGTGGAAAAGCATTAAAGAAAGCAAGATGATCTTTGGATTTTATTAGCATTTCTTTTACAAGAAAGATGCACAGTTAAGTAAAGGCATACAAAGGGAAATAGAAAACTCTCACCTCTTTGGTCCAGCAATCTCCGGTAGTCGAACGCATATGTTCTGTAGCGGCTCTTCAGTACGTCCTGGTGGTCTTTTCAGTTTCGGCGCAGTCACTACTTCCACATCCCAGGCACATTCTGAAAACAAGTCGATAATTATGAATTTACTATGCTGCAAATGTGCCATCAATTTATAATGCATTCATTTCAAAAACTCAAAAAAAAGAAACGACAAGCCAATCATTGATCCCAGAACATGTACTTAAACTACTTTTCTAAAGGCCATAAAATTACTAGGCATTACCGAAAAATTCCTGTGGTTGAATTGGCCTTCCCAGACGCAAAAATCTTGACGGGATGAGGGCTGACATGATCGCATTGTACCATTCCGTATTTTGACGGCCTTCATCTCCACCTTTGCCAACATCATCCGCCTTTAGACACAGGGTCTCATCGGGTAACATCAAGCACACACATTTTTTGAGCTTCGGATCGAACTGAAAACAGGAGTAAATAGAGGGTAATAAGAAAAGCAGAGCGAATAATACAATAGCAAATAAAACACTAATATACGGCGCATCAGAAATGGATCATGGAGAAGGGATGCCCGACGCGAATCCTCTACGTAGCCATGTTCCGTCACCAGGTGTTCAAGTTAGGACCTACACGATGTTACTGTAGGGACGACTTTTTCCTTCAACTTTTGTATCTATGATTTCTTACGGTGGTGTTCTCTCGTTCATATCTTACTTGTGGAAAAGCAAGATCAGTTTACCTCTGCTAGGAATCTCTCACTTTAATTCGTTGCATTGTCGGCCCACTGAGTTTTTCCCTTGTTCTCACAGAGCTCCTTTAGCCCCACTGCACATTTGGCAGTTCACTATTAGGTTACTCTATTCTTTAAATTACAAAATAAAACCTGTCTTCGTCGTAGCGCGCAATAGAATTGACCTTTGCCCATGAAAACGATTAACAAGTTCACTTACTTGTTAAACCCACGATCCTTGTTTCGGGGATGTTAAGCAATGACTCAGATGCCTACTAATCAGCAGAAGAATAGCAGGATCGTTTACGCGATTACATAATGACGAAATTTTGACCGATGAACCCAAGCGAAATGATGTCATTCAGCAACACCGCCATGCGAACAGTAAACGTGCAATTTCATAGACGCTCCCTTGCTCTCATTTTTGCTGATCGCCGATGTTGCGATGTTACCGTAATCTCAATCAACATGAATTTCCTTTCAGAGCGATTACAACAACACCAAAACACGGAAAAACATCCCACAACTGAGACTTGTCTACTCACAGCGGCTATCCACGGCTATCACTCGCAAGTGAAAGTTAACTAGGCACAACTTTTACTTAACGGTTCAGTTCACGCCACTGAGAAACAAGAATACTTTTGACAACCTGTACACTACAAATAAAACAAAAAAGGCAATAAAACAGCAGAAAGTTGGCTCGATGCCAAAGAAATTGGTGCCAAAAGGAAAGTTGAAGTCGAATGATGATTAATCATAATGTCGACGTATCAACGAAAAGTGTCTCTCAACTCAAGAAGAAAGTGGGTTCCGCATGGATGATACTTTAACTTCCTTGCGACATCAAGTTTTTTTTTACATTTAAATAGATTAATTTTTTATGGCAATCCAAGTCAGTATTAAGAAAAAGCAAACAGCTTAGTGTTCACGGCAATAAATTTGTTTATCAAGTGTTCACTGCAGTAAATATGTTTATCAATGCCTGTAGAGAAAAGAAAAAATAAACGTCGAATAACGCTGTGAAACCCATAGATCAGCCTCAAGTTTTTGTTCATGTCAAACATACTTCTGCATCTTCCATGTAAATAAATGAATTAGGTGGAATCATTACTGTTTTAAACTAAACAGCCGGTTTGAGGGTGCTGTACAATGGCCAAGAAAGTGAGTGATAAACAACATACTGATACTATTTACATTTAGTAAACGACCATTATAATATCGGCAGGGCCATTTGTACACAGTTATATGCTTATCAGTAAACGATTTGAGATGCTCTTGTGCAGTGACAGTATAAACAATCATAATTCCCCTTCCTTCAGGCTAAAAACTTATTGTCAAGCCAGCTCGGTAACTTCTAGTCAATGAGTACATCCTCTGTCATAGACAGGGCACCTTGTAAGGACAAAGTGAGCAGTTTTTCTGCCAACTACATCGAATAGAACCAAAACTTCAGTACGGGAATCTAGTTCTTACCGTGGATTTACTGGTAAATGAAATGTAATACATGCAGAATTTCACATTCTGTAAATTTCATTTCACGATGTAACCTTACCTGATACACACATCGTGAAGGACAGGACCCACAGCCGAATTACTGTTAGGACTTAGTTCCCGTGATGAATTCTATCCCTCTAAACAACGAATGATAGGGTATCAACTTCGTTTTCGTTAACGTACCCTTGAACACCCGCGTGGCATAATCTTCAACGTTAACTCAATAAAGCTTCGCAACGTGAGCTAAAAATGCTATATTGATCGACACTTGATATAACTAAATATCTTGTAAATGAAGGAGCAAGCCTCT
This sequence comes from Haemonchus contortus, assembly GCA_000469685.2. Taxonomy (NCBI): domain Eukaryota; kingdom Metazoa; phylum Nematoda; class Chromadorea; order Rhabditida; family Trichostrongylidae; genus Haemonchus; species Haemonchus contortus. The sequence continues at coordinate 8,068,241 of LS997567.1, read as the reverse complement.
CAAGTATTTACGTCAGCAAACGCCAACTGGCATCATCGCAAACTCTGACAAGAGTTCGGATATACCTACTCTAAATGCAGTACTGGAAATGCTACGCCTCCGCTCCATAACCACCAACACCTATGACGCTACTTGTCAGGTTTTTGTCGACACTGTTTTTAGAAAACAAAAAAAAAAGTTTGAGAAATAACGGTGATAAAGCGCCATAAATGACGATCTATAAATGTAGGGTGCTTAATTCAGGGTTCGAAAGGTGCACACAAGCATTGCCTACGATGCGATGAATCAGCGATATGTAATAGTAAACGCAAAACGAATAATTAAAGATCAGATCAGTTCAATAAAGCGTAGTCCTCATTTCATAACCTTGAGGATTAACAATGATGACTCAACAAATACAAAAAACCCCTCAATCGAGAAACTTGTACACTTTAGATATATGAACTGCAGCCAATAATAGCAACTGTTAATAAAACACAAAAAAAACTACTTACATGTTCGTTATGAAGATTGAATGCTTGTGAGAGATCAATCAGATGAAGAGCGGATTTTCGTTTTCTGTATGTCTTCTCGCTTTCGTGTAATTCCAATGCACGTTCACATAATACAGCATAATAATTCTTTCTGGATTTCTGGAAACAAAGGGCAACATAATGGTGTGTGTCAATATAAAGGAAGAACAATGTAAACACAGTATTCAGTTTTGGAACAATGTAACTATGAAACTAAAATTCTTCTCAAAAATCTTGCCAAATCCGTGGAAAATGGACAACAATTGGCTCTATACATAAGTAAATTTTTGTACAGTTACTCCAACTTAAACTCCGAAATTTTCACTTCGATATTTTCGAATCCAAACGTTTAGTTTTACGATATCCAGGTCCTGCACTCATATTAGTGGTAAAATTGTAGCAGTATCGGCACAAAAGTGTGTGACTCGAAGTGACATAAAACGGAAAAATAGAATTAACCTAAAAAGTTAGATGATAATGCCAGAAAACTTTCGCTGGGCTTCTATTTACAAAAAAAAGTTTACACTTTATCAGGATGTAGTGAAATTTCCCAGTCCATTTCCTAGATTCTAGACACTGGAGCATGGACTCCAAATTATTCACAACCGAAAACGTGAGACTCAAAAAAAGATATGTTAATTCATACAAAATAGCTAATTCAGATGGCCATTGCGCAAGTGAAATACTCAAAAATCAGATTGGCAAATTGCCAGTATTTTGGAAACATAACAACCGTCTTGTTAAAAAGAGCAATTCGGGAGCGACAAACTCGTAACGTCAGCGCAGAAAATAGAAATGATGATTATCGATCGAACTGCAATAAGTGAAAATCAAATAAAAATGTAAAACTTACGAAAGGGGGAAAAGGGGCGACATAACGTGCGACAACAGGACCCGATTTAATGACTTCAGAATCCTCTTCGAAATTGATACTTGGAGAGGTCATTGTTCTTCTTTCTTTTTCTTCTTCTTCACAGCCGTTGCCGTAGAAGCATGAATATAAAAGACTCAATCATTCACATGTGCAGCTCCTCTCTCAAGGAACACATTACTTGTTCACCTTGACGTAGGCACGCTACGCCTAGAAAACAAGAATCTTTACAAAAGAGTACACACAATCACGAATAAATGAGCGATAAGAACGTCTACCCAATGAAAACAGGTGATATGAACAAAAATACACCAGAAAGGGCATTTCACCGTGGGTGAGCATCTGAATACATTACATACAACTGGGACAATAAATAACAATTTAAAGAAAGTGAAATTAGGTCTAACAGCATAGCTAATACTCTTGCTTAAACAGTAGGACACACATACACACACCTAGGGCCGTTCGGTAGCAACACACATACCGCGCCGCGACCGCACGCAAGTGAAGAATTGAATATCAACTGTTGTATGGCTGTATTCTGAGGGAATCAGGGTCAAAATGGTGGTCGCTAAGGGTTCAGCAAGTGAACATTCATTCAATCTGTCCTATGATGTTCATATTGGTTGTGGGGCAAAACAAGATTGACGCCATGGTTTAATGATGGTACTGATAATTAACAAGTAAACAACCAATAAAAAAATCCTTTGATAAATATGTCATCAGGCAGGAGAGGACAAATCTGACCCACCTGCAAGGAGAAACTACCGGGAGAGGGGAGTAGAATTGATTCAATTCAAACCAGTGGTGAAGTAGGTAATGAGCTCATGTTCATTTAAAAATAGATCAGCTAGAGGTTTACTAGTTATGCAAGGTGGTCAATACTGTTACTGCTGAAGCACAGCTGATTCTTGTTATGAAAGATTGTTACAATGTTCTAGACAATTGGTGCATTAGAAATAGTCTTAAAAACATTTGTTCGTTGTTTTGACAAGGGCGTAGATAGCGTCACTATCAGTCCAATTGAATTGGAAGAATGACACACACGCACACACACATACACATACACCTACACACACGCACATACACACTTACACATATACACACATACTCACCACACGTACACACATATATACACATACACACACGCATACACACACCACACACGTACATACATACACATGTACACACATACATATACACACATACACTTATACACACACGCACACACACACATATACAGACACACAGACACACACAGACGCATACAGGCACACAGAGACACACAGATACACACAGACACACAGTCACACAGACACACAGACAAACACACAGACGCACAGACACACACAGACAAAGACACAGACTCACAGATATACACACAGACACAAACACACACACATACACACACAACCAGTTTTTATCGAGAACGTGAGGGGAACTTCCCCATTCCATACTGACTCACTGATGTATTGGAAACAGAAGAGGGCCCAGAATTACAGATAATAGGACAAACACTTCATCTAATGAGGTGATAAGGGGGCCTTTAAGTCCTCAACAAAGGGGCAAACAGCGCGTAAACAGCAAAATCAGCAAAAATTTCGAATAACAAACATGATAATATGATACCTGGAATGCGCTAATGATAAACATCACAAAATAACACATGAACGGATTGGATAGTGAAATTTAAAAAAAACGGGTAGTATCAGGAGGTATTACTGGTATTACCAGTAAGAATTCGAATAGTAACATGTTCAACGTGAATTTCACAAAATCCGAGCACAATACAGTACGGGGCGCGAAACAATATCGAGCGGTTTCGAAGTGAAGGACAAAAAAGTGCGCGATCGATACGCCCCCCATTCCGCATGCCCATCCGCACGGGCTTGGCTCGGCCACCAACGAACATCACGCACGCACACACACACACACACACCACACACACAAACACACCTCCACGTGTTGTCGCGCTATCGCTGTTGAATAATTCGACACATTTCCCCTATGGGAATGTCACCATTATGCGCCATAATCCCTGTTGTGGTCGCCAATCCCCAGCTCAACTCTTAGTAGCAGTTGTCTTCGCTATTGTACTCGTCCTTAAACCTAGAATCGTCAACAAGCCAGTTTTCAAAGATTTTAACGTCTCGTGAATGCGTGATACAGTAATCCCCCCCTCTCACCAATACCCCACTACCCACCCTGTTCGTCTCATCCAAGAGATCTTTTTGCTGACGGGTGTTTAGAAGCGCTTAAATGCCCCGGTGGGCGCTTTTGTCTCCGGGTTACTGTATAACACATTCACGGGACGTTAAAATCCGCCTTGTGAATTGTCGTAACCATAACGAGTCTCTATGGGTCATTTTCAATTACAGCCAGCCAGGTATCGGGTCGGACCTGAAGTACCTGGCTATACTTCGACACAAGTAAGTTTCCCCCTCCCACATGCGTGAAAACGGAAATGTGACCGGTTCTCTTTGGTCGTCTGGTGCCTACGTGTATATCAGCTGTGTATTGAATGCATGTGGATGTGTGGATATGTGTGGGTGGGTGTGAATGTGTATGGGTGCATGTATATGTTGGTGTGTGCGATTGTTCTTTGTGTTTGTGTGGGTGCATGTATGTAGGTAAGTGCGTGGGTGTAAATGTGTGTGTGTGCAGATGCATATGTATGTGTGTATATATGTGTATGTATGTGTAAGTATGCTGATTGTTTGTTTATTTGTGTTTAGTACGTCACAAATCCGCGAGCAATCTGGTTTTTTTTTGTCGAATTTTCAAATAGTCCGTCGCAAGCTTCGTTTACTTCCCATGAAAACCGCGAGGTTTGCTCACGAAATGTCTGAAAAGGTGAGACAAAAGGTTAAGTTATGCAATTAGTACCAGGTAATTTACCATAGATGTGGTGTCGGGAGAACGTCCGTTGCGCGTGTCCGTCGAAAGTAGGTCACCCCGCCCACTTCGCGCGCGGGTACCACATTGAGGTCCCGAAACGACATTACAGTGTCAACAAGTGTCAGTGGAGCGAATGATTTGCATTTGTCTGTGTTATATTCTCTTTGAACTGAATGCCGTGGACCAAGAGCAAAACGCATGCCACACTGACAATTGCGACGACTGTCAAGTATCGCGGGCTGACTCGCCGCGTGCGACGGCTGCGGCACGACCTAGTTTTGACGGACACGCGCAACGAAGCGCACCCGTGGTGTCGTGTATGGCGTGGCGTGATGTCACTATGAAGGTTAAGAAATTTAAGTCTAATTGTAGGTCCAGTATGTTTGTTCGGGTTCCAGTGGATCGTTAGGTCAGAGAGCGATTTTTTTCAGGAGACGGGCAGTAGGATCGGCTTTGGGTAATCGATTCGCCGCTCGCGGCTGTCGCGGATAATCCGCTTCGCCGTTTTACAGATCGAGCGTTCTTCATACAGCTAAATTGATATGCGATCACTATTTTAGGCATGATTTCACTATTACTTTTTTGTTCCTGTATTTCTTACTTGCTGCCACATTTTGCTGCATTCCTTCCAAACTGTCGCGTCGCGTTGCTCTTGCCGCGACGCGACAATTTCGAACTTACCGCACCACACCCGAATTTTTCGCGTGCGTCTGTAGGATGGGTGAAAACAGAGACATAGAGCAGGAATGTTTTCGAATTGCCAACAAAATAATGACGCGAACTGGAAATATCACCGACATTAATCTAATGAGTTGCATCCATGGTTAGTTGTTAATCCGTAATCCTGTCTAAGAGTCCGTAATCCCGTAATGAGATAAGGTAGGCTTCTCAGACTTACATCGTCCTTTCTACGAATCGGATTTCAGGGTAAAGATTACGATAGATGAGAAATGGAAGTAATAAATAAAGAAGGTTTTGACTTGATGTTTTGTTAACTGCTGTTTCGCGATGCGAAAGTCTCACAAGGTTGGCGAGTTATGGACAAAACTTCAGTCTCGGACGGGAAGTGAACCCGTACTTGTGCTAATCGGGCACCGCGCTCTTTATCTCTACTGTCCATAACTCGCCAACATTTTGAAAAAAATGCTGCTCAAAGATCCTTTCTGCATACGCCACGTACATGACCTTCGTTCGATACCGAGGAGGCTATTAATTCGTATATCTGGAATATTCGGGAATTCTTGGGTTTCCCGAACTTGAAGCCGGCATTGCTACCCGTTTGAGGAAGTCTGCAAGCAAGTAAGTCACTATGAGTCGGTGAAGGATTCGGTATCGTTACTGTAATACTTAGTACCTCAAAGATTTCGAAAAAACTGGCATTCAGAAAACGTGGCGTCACTATGATCACGCCGAGTTGACAAATGTGTTCTTGGGCAAGAGAACGAACCCAGCTAAGGAATTTTCTATAAAATGATCGGGATTAAGCACAGTGGCCTCGGTCGAAAAATTTCTATAATTTTATCTCTAACATTTATGAAAGTGTATATTGAGCACAGTGGCTCGCTACAGCCATTTGTCACACCATGACAACCAACTAATAACCTATACTTCCGCTGCAGGTTATAAGTTCCGGATCGAAAGGAAACGCGGCGTCGTGCTGCATTATGCGCGCTTCTAATCGCTTGTGCGATCTCGGGTGGGCGAGGAATACGTGGCGAATATCCTGGTTGGACCACGGCCAGTGCCCTGTCCTCACCATTCGTGTGAATGATGAGTGAAAGTACGAAATGAATAAGTGAATAATCAAATGGACGTTGAATATGAAAGGAGTGAAAATAAAGCTGAAAATGTGCTTTTCTGTTAACTTGGAATTTTGCCTAGAACATGAAATTGTGGTTCAGGGAGCCTGTAAAGACGAAATCTACTTAGGAGCATAGGTTACGTACATATTGCAATGGTTCAATTGAAAGCGTGTTCATAATGCAACGCCTGGGCCTATGATTGGTGATCGGTGCCAATAAACCAATCACAGGACTGATAGGGTGCATGCTTACAATAGCGATAATGTTTGAGAGCTATTTACAGACAGTTCGAAATTTGAGAAATGGAAGACTTCTCAGGTCAGGCACAAAATGTTACAAGGGGATGTTCTTATCCTTTTATGTACAGTTCTTTAAGCCAAATGTTTTGTTTGGTGCAGGTGGCTTCATGGCTGTGGGATTTCTTAGACCATCCTTGGTTTCTTCTTTGTCACTCAGAACGAAACACAGCTGCACGTCACTCTCAAAAAGGAGAAGACTGAAGTCCAACCTGAAAACCCTGCTTATTACTGGTTCCCCGACAAGGCAGTAGGACGCTGGGCACCAGGCAACTATTTGTCCTACCACGGCAATGGGTTTTCACCTTTCACCAAATCTTGAACGTTTCGAGTATTGATTGAAAGATAGACATTCGGTTCTCATAGGACCACGATTAATTGGGGCAAGTTCGAGACAAAAAAAGTAGAATCTGCATCTCATCTTGACTTACCACCACGCCAAATCTTATTTGTTCTAGCATTTCGAGCTGATCAAAAACGACCACGATTTCCGAAGATAATCCTCTTTCCACTCGACCATCCCTCTGTGCACAAACGATTTTCTTCAGGACCTAATCTGGTTTATCACAGGGAGGGATGTGCTGCCATTGTGCTTTTGATGGGGACGACTGAACTTAAATTCCTTCAGCCATATCATAGTTTCCCGAACTTTCCTATCAGGATACTGTAGTTACTCGATCCCGTTACCTTTACTATTCTATGCGCTAAAGAGACGTTCGATAACTCCCATGGTTTTTGGTTATGAGCTGAATGTATTACGTAGTCCGACATACCGACAAAGAAACTAGGCCCTTTTACGGTTACTATTAATCAGCTTGAGCTGAAGATTCCGAAAGGAAGGCAGCCGATGCGTTAATTAAAGATGGGAATACCTTCAAAAGTGTGGAAATAGTTCACTATACACAGAGGATTAGAGCAGATCGCTCTAACTACTAGGAAGTATTAATATGACGGCTGATTGGTCTCGTTGATCCTTGGACCAAGCGTGCCACAACGACATCTCTGGAAATACCCCGTTCGTTACACACAGGGAGCATACAATTAAGATAACTCATAGGGGCATCACACAGAATTTCTCAAAATTCAATGGAGCCAAGCTTTAACGAATAATTGCTAGCCTTCCTGCATCAGATGATAAAGTTGGACCTCATCCTCGCAAAGAAACTGTGAGCATTCAAAAAAAGGAGCACGAAAGGAGGTTGGACAAGATTGGGTCTGCAGCCGTCTGAGCGTCTCCAACATATGCGTGCTATTCGTCGTCGTCCTAACGCTTCACTGTTAATGGCGCAGCCTTAACGAGGCCGCCATAAACTGGTCACTTTTGGGTGTGTGCGTCGCCAAGCTGGCCATGAAGTCCCTATGACGCCTTGTTGAAGTCGTTTTTTTGCCACACGCTATCCTTGGGGACCACAGGGCTCATTCTAGGAGAAAATCTCCGAAACTATTTTTTTTTATCACAGACTATGCCTTCAGTAAGGTTGCAGCGTTGTCCTGGTGCAACAAAAAAGTAAACGCTTAGATAAGAACATTTCTCCGTTTCTAACCACTTGAGATGTTGCTGGCTTAGGCGATGACTTCGTTATGCTCACACATCAGGCAGTTCTCCGTATTCATGCATTTCTGCTAGAAAGTGTTTAACACATTCATTCCCCACCTCTTCAAGTCCACGGGTGACCACTGTTTGTGGGGAGACGGGCAGTAGCAACAGTTTTGCGTAATCGATCCGCCGCATGCGGCTATCGCGGACCGTTTGCCTCGTTATATCAGTTCTAGCGTTCTTCATACAGCTCAACCGCTATGCGATTATTACTTGTGTTATGATCCTACTGTTAGTTCTTTTGTTCCTGAAATTCCCACTTGCTGCTGCATCATACTAAATTCCTTTGCGGCGGCGTCTTTCTCGTCGCGACGCGACAATTTCGTTCCTACTGCACCACACCCCTGTTTGGGTAACATAGCGTAACGAAAATAGTAACGACCCTAGCACCAAACAGCCGAGCGACTCATATCTTAGATATGACTATTTGGACTTGCTTGTACTTAACTTCATTACCTCACAAACTCTGTCGGAAGCGGAAAGACTATTTTGCGTATTCTGTACAAACAAATTCAACTACTGAAAAGTCTGGGATATTCCTTGTTATGGCCCCATGGATACATCAAGTTGGGCAAACACTTACACCACTCGAAAAGCAACATGTTCACAACAGGTATAGAACAGGTATAGAAAGGAAACTGTTGAGTACAACCATATAACAGTGCACATCCTTATCGAAGCCAACAATAAGTGTCAAGTCAGATGGCACGTGTAGGCGGAAGTCATTCAAAAACATTCTAGCACTGTATTCTCAACAAAACACAACAAATAGTAGGTAATCTAACTCTTTTCACAGGTACACATGGAAAGGATGAAATAGTGCGTGTATATTCAACGAATCAAAGGAACAAATCAAAAACAATGAAGGAAAACACGCCTTAAGCAACAAGGAACTAGACCGGTTTCAGGAACGATAAAATATCAGATACAGTACAACAACAAATATGATAGCAAACAAACTAATTCTCCTTCATCAGGAAGCAGTAGAAATCACACAAGTCCAATCAACTCAAAGAGAGAATACGGGCAGCTTCTTTTTTCGCCGCCAGTACCTCACGAAGACGGAATACGGCCAGAATGACAGGGAAGTCAATATTATCATCAAATGTTGACAATGATATAGCTATATGCTTGTCGATCCTCTCGTACTCATCGCTGTGAATAAAAATGGTTGATATCTTACAATACACCTACATTGCAACTATTGATAGTACACTAAAATTCTATAGATAAGAGCGGTTTAATTTACCGGTGAAAAATGAATTGGAATGTCTTCTCCGATTTTTATTTATCCATCCACCAAGTTAGAGGGGTGACTGCATTCAATTTAATTTCATTCCAATTCATTTTTCACCGGTAAATTAAACCGCTCTTATCTATGGTATTTTAGGGTAATAAAGAAAATTGATTCGTGTGATTTGTCCACTAATCAATCACATTTGCCAACACAAAATGAAAGCCCAATAAAAAAACTGAATCGAGAGTGAGAATTTACTACAAAAAGGAAACTCACGGCGTAACTGCCCTTGACCCAATCTCGTTCATCATCAAGCTAGCGAACATTAGATTGGCTTCAGGGTGGTATGGCTCAATTGCCATGCATTTTTCCAGATATTCCATTGCATCTTTCCCAGACGCGGACATACAGCTAAACAAGGGACCCATACTGCGCACAAGACTCAGAAAATGCTATCTGAATTTCATCAATAACTACCTCCGATCAAAGTAATGAATGGATTCGGTGGGTTCCATCTTGAGAATTTCGTCGGAAATGCTTCGGGCTGCGGCATCGCTGCTGAACGTTGCGGTTATCTAAAAATTAGATATGTATGCTAAAAAAACAGAAGCGAAAAATCAGTACGGTCACCGAGCTCGTACAGTAACCAGGCTATGAGCCCTGATTCAGAAGAATTCCCCTGATGCAATGCCGACCCCAAGCTGCCCCCACCCGCCCCAGGTCCTTTTTCGATGTTTTTACTTCGTAAGGTCACTGTTACAGCCGAGTGCCCTAACTAACCCAAAGCTTTGCAAACAGTAGTGGAAGAAGGTGATAAACAACCTTTGCAAGAATCGATAAGGCATATCCCGACTTTGGGTCCAGAGAGTTGACGAAACTCTCCAACTGTAAAATGTTGCCATGCAACATAGCCATGTCAGGAGTGTTATCCTCACGATTGGCATTTCGCAATATTTGTAAGGTGAGAAGCAGTAATCTGAAAGCGCGATTACAAATAAACAATTGCAAAAATATGTGTTACAAATCGTAATCTTACTTCATGTTTGTTGTCGACATTCCTTCAGTTGTGAGCAGTTCCATTGCGTCAGTTATCTCATTGCAAAGGACGTAACGGAAAGAGGCCATCACATAAAAATCCGGACATTTTTTCTGTATCGCGTCCGATGCAGTTGTGAAAGCCCTGAATAGAATAAGATACTAAGGGAGCTTTAATTCCCTCACAGCAATTCCTGAAACATTACTGTACATGAAGGCACCAGTCAACACGCAAAATTGACGCAAGTGGTAGTATCGGTGCCGACCACAATGGGGTCTCCTGCACGGGTGCGCTTCGTTACGCGCGTCCATCGAAACTAGGTCACACCGCAGCCGTCGCATGCGGCGGGGCAGCCCGCGATACTTGACGGACGTCGCAGTTGTAAGTGGGGCACACGATTTGCGCTTGGTCCACGGCAGTCAGCCAAAGAGAAGTTTACACGGATAAATGCAAATCAATGGCTCCACTAGCACTTGGTGGTACTGCAGTGTCATCGCGAGACCTCAAAGGGGTGCGCCGCGCGCGAAGTGGGCAGGGTGACCTACCTTCAACGGACGCGCGCAACGGACGTTCTCCATCCTGCACCCTAACCCTTTACCATGAATCGGTGGATAGGAAGTAAAGAACAGAGTCAAGCAACCACGACATACCATCGCCATCAGTAAATCATCGACTATAATGCTTACCTGACAGGTAAAAAACAGCTGTTAACAAAACATCAAGTCAACCTAAATTGCGAATGGTGGTCGCCTAATAAGAGTGAGATTGCAAGACTAATTGAGATTTGATATCGCCCACACAACGTTTAAATCAGTTGTAAAGGATAAAACGAAAAACTATCGTCAGTGACGATCAGTAGAAACGTACTTCTTGATTTCCTGGGGTGTTCGACCTGACTCTATGAGAAGAATATGTTTTGCGATGAGCAGATCTTCCTTCTCCTTCCTCTCTTCTTCAGGCAGTGCCCCAAACAAGGCATCAAACTTATCAATGCAAGTCGAATACTGAACGAAAACATTATTAAAATGTTAAAAACCCATCGATTGTTTCGGCTAAATATTAATATATATCACTTTATGAAGGATTGTCAGCATGAAAAACTATTTCGTCAAAATCACTCACGCGATCCATCTGGTTGCGATAGAAGTAGAAACGAGCGGCAAGGATCTGGGCTTCCATCTCATGTGATCCATTTTGCTGCACAGCAAGATCAGCGACATCGTCATACTTCTTGTTACGAATCAACTCAATGGCTTTTGTGTACGGCCTGAAACTTCAGTACATTAAACATTTCTACAGCAATTTCAATCATGATCAGTTCATTGTCATCTTTGTTTGATGCGAAAATAGAAAAAAAGCCCGATGAAGCTGTGTGAGTTGGAAAGTCTGCTGAAACAGGAACTTAAAAAAAGAACACAGGGTTTTTTTTAAGGAGAAACACTCACGAATCGTCTGAAATTTTCAAGGTGAGAACGTCACGACGAACACAGTCGTCCATCACGGTCTTGTATAGCCAACTGTAGACCTTGAATGATGAGCTTATTTGAAGACGGAGGTAATGATAATGTAGAGATTTTCAGAAGCCAATCAGTTTTAGTTGGCAGGCTCCCGCAAAAAAAAAAAAACATCTATGGAAAAGTGTAAAATGCGGCTCAATTTTGGCAGTACATGTCAATGGATATACGAGTTCCTTGGCAGCAGGGACGCAGCGACACAGGGTGTGAGTGAGTAAAACCTTAGCGGAACGAAGGGGTGCTTTCAGAGTTCAACGACGTGCCGACCGACGGACCGACGGCATTGCTGGGTACGTGTTGACAACACTGGACCGATGGATACCGCTCACGCAGCATTGAACGCAATCTGTTCTGCGTTGTCAACACGTGGCCAGCAACGCCGCCGGTCCCTCGATCGACACGTCGAACTCCGACAACACCTAGGCAAAAGGTTTGCGCCACGCATTTTTGATGGCTGATTACACAACCTCCAACGCAACGTTCACCTGAAGGCTTACTAATCGTCTCGCCCATGTCTCAATTTCGCATTCCCTCATAACATTCGTACTAGGCATTTAATGCGCACTTTTAGAAGAGTTGTGAAAAAAGTAAAATAAAAACCAACCTTTTCATGACGTACATGCTTGACTTTTCCACGACTAGAAGTGTCGTCAAGCCATTCCTGATGGGCCTTCTTTTCGAGTTCCTCCAATAAAACAGGCAAAAGTTGACTTGACTGCGTATCGAGTGCCGGATCAAGCTGAGTAGCACAGAACAGGCCTGCAAAGAATAATCCTCAGCAGCACAAGAGGTCTACAGGTTACAATCCAAATTTTCCACACACTTATAAGAGAAGGCATGTGTTCTTTCTTCATCTCCAGGAGTCGTGCCCTTCTGAAGTACGCTTTGGCATAACGGGGGTTGCAATTCAAGGCTTGTTCACAATCACTTAGCATGTCATCCACGTTGTAGCCACCATGATGCTAAGGAATCATAAAGAGATTTACAAAAAAATAGCACAAAAATATCGGAACAAGGAAAGCGACGACTGGATTGAGGTCTAATATGGAATGACTACCTCCTTTGCAGCAGCCCTATTCTGATAGCACATTGCTTTGAGGAGCTCGCAGTCATCGGAACTGCCGGCAGCAATAGCCTTGGAGAAAATCTAAATAACACATCTTTAGAAGGTGACACAGGATAACTGACCCAGCACTTCGGACTACGCAAGAAAATGCACAAGTTTTACGGTTTTCCATGCAATTTCTGGTTCTCGGAATTGTTAAAAAGCCATCCTGCCAAATTTTGCGCAAATCAGTTCAGTTCGACCAAACAGTAAATCTCTAGCTGCACTGCTTCCGGAATCACCCAACTTTTCCAAGAGCTCGGAACACTTGAGGGCCGCCCCGGGAGAAGCATCGAGAAGGCATGAGAACGCCACATTCTGTTAAAGGCACAGTTACATCATCCTGAGGTATCAAGCTTAAGTGAAGTAGTGGAAATTATGTTGTAGAATATTGCAAAAATAGCGAAGAAAACGCGTAAATGCGGATTTTAGGAAATACAGAGGTTTAAAAAAAGTAGCAGGAAAGGAGGTTGTAAAAGATTACGTGTCTATGATCATCTGGGTGTCCTCCACGTAAGCATACTATTCGTCGGCGTTCTGGCGCCTCATTGCGAATGGGGACAGCCTTAACAAGGCCGTCATAACACAGCCACCTTTGGCTTATACGTCGGCCAAGCCGGTTTTGGAGCTTCCGTTTTTCGAGCCAACATTGTCCCACTTGCTGTCAGGATTAGGTGGCAAGTGTAAAAACATGCTGAGCCCTCCTTGGTCGGACACGAATCGGAGCACCTCCGTACTGCCATTTCTGAGGAAATGCTCTTCTTCGCGGGAGCGGTCACCAACAACAAAACGAAAGAATATTTGCCACGATGTTTGGGGAAGTCAACTTACTTCCTTTGACCACCAAGCATTATGGCCATCTAGGCAGGACGTTTCAGTAAGACAGCTCCGCACACAAGACCAGGTTGTACAAAATAGTCTCGACACCTTCGCTGGGGATGGAACGAAAATGACATCGAGTATCCGTGGCTTGTGATCGACTTTTTCCCGAAGCGTCTGCAGAAGATCATCACCAGCCAAATGGGTCATAGAGAACCTGCTAACAGTGAGTACTTCAGTACTATTTCATTACATTACCATCCTATTTTCATTTCATTTGAGCCACTAGAGCACAAGAAACCCGAATTTTTGGTTTCATCCACGATTCTGTCCCATCCTGTTTTGTGCCATAACAGTTGCTATTGTCCCGTTAATATTTTCCTGATACCTAACACTATGAGGCACGAAGGGTGAGTTGCTCATTGCCTCCCTGCCACCCACTCTACATGTTTCGGACTCTACGAAAGACCAGGGTGGTACCGACTGGATTCATCGGTGGTCGAACGAACGCCAGTACGGCCACCATCGCCATGATCAGACTTCTTCGCGAAAGCTCTCAACGAAGGGAATGCTATATCTCGTGTTCCTCGAGAGAGGACCATTCTTGACTACTGTAACTGGCGAAAGGGTCAAATGGAGACATTACTGGCGCCCGTTCAAGGAAATCCATGATCATCGGGGGACAGGTATTGGTTTAGATCTGCAGGCCGAAGGTACCTAAACCGCCTACTAGGGCTGCAATGAGGAGCATCAGTCGGCGTCTCTCTCATGCACATGCGATGCGCGATTCGAACACATTTTGAATCCTACCAGAATGATAGAAGACCCAAACTTCCGCGATTACTAGTAATACCAAGTCGAAAAAGACTATGTGCATAGAAACGTTCGTAAGATTGCTATGTACAGTAAACCTCCGTCCAAATGAGACTACAATTTCGAAATATAGTTGAATGCGTGCTGCATAACAAACAATATCAAAGGCGGAGTAAAAGAGGCTAAAGAAGTTGAAAACATTGTCATATTGTACATGAAAAGACGTCGAAATGAAAAAAAAAGGGAAAACACAGGAATTGATAAAAATGTTTTGAAATGGACTCACACGAATTGAGTCTGCATATTTCTTTGCGGCGAACAGTTTGTTACCCAAATCCTTCAATTCTTTCACCGACAAGCTCTTTTTCTTCTAAAATGAAAGAAGAAATGAAACCTACCAGATAACAAGGAAATTCTATGAGTTATATCATAAATGTGAACTATAACTATAAAGCAAGTAATAAAGAAATGATATAGTAATAGCCAAAGTTAACCCCAGGAATAGGACAACAAAATTTTAAAAAATAACGGAGTATTTGTGAAATTTCTTCAATTCGCCACCATACTGGCTAACAATGAAAAGTTGTCTTTGTCGCAGTGACACGGGCACCCTATCATGGTGGGTCCAATGTGCGTCCTGACAAATTAGTACTACGACGACAAGTACTGAGAAAGTGAGCCTTACTATTATTTCAACTCTTATTTAAGCTTTATTAGGACGACATTTTGTATATGTCGAGGTCCATAAAAAGAAGTACATGGAAATTATAGTATGGTAGATCGATAGGGCCAGAGCTTCAACTGATATGGAGTTCACATCAGAGATGTATATCATTCTAAAGTAAAATTCGTGTACGATCATTTACACAAAAGAGTCGTTCAACTACAAGACAGCAAAAAGCGTCAATGAAGTTTGGAAATAGCAGCATTATACTTGATGTATATTCAATAAAAGAATGTGGTGAAACCGAAAGCAGTAAGATCTTAGCAACTACCCTAAAATTCCATAGATAAGAGCGGTTTGATTTACCGGTGAAAAATGAGTTGGAATTGAATGCAGTCACCCCTCTAACGTGATGGATGGGTAAATAAAAATCGGAGAAGAAGTTTATAGGAAGCTCCGTCCCTCAACTCTAAACCCCGCCCACTTAATAAACAATTCATATAGAAAAACAGCGATTTTAACGGATTATAGAATTGATTATTAAGTGGGCGGGGTTTAGAGTTGAGGGGCGGAGCTTCTTCTAAACTTCTTCTCCGATTTTTATTTACCCATCCATCAAGTCAGAGGGGTGACTGCATTCAATTTCAATTTCATTCCAATTCATTTTTCACTGGTAAATCAAATCGCTCTTATCTATGGGATTTCAGGGTACATTTGAATTAAACCATGAAGTCAGATACTGGAAGTTTGCCAAAACTAGTGATTCAAAAATAACCTGAGGCTCAGCCAATCTTTCTTTCAAGGAAAAATCTTTCATATAAGTGCTAAGGTATAAAACACAAAGATCGCCAACATTTGAAGACGACTAATTCAATTTTCTCTGCTCTGCATTGACATTTTCGCCAAAGGAAATAACTGCTAGTAAATATTTCACGCATGGTAGTAGATACTAGCACTAAACACAATATGAAAATCTTACCGAGTTCGACCTGCGCCATATCAAATAGTACAAACCGGCCGCGGAAACTCCTACAGCAGTTGCGATTGCAACATATCGGTATAGGTTCTGGTGCTCCGGCATACCCTAAAATGATGTGTGATTTTAAGATAACTCGTCCTAGTTGGTGAATGATAATCGAATACGGCGGACGACTTTACGCGATACACGAATTCGATTAGATAGTGCATGGAACTTTTCCATAGCATCGATCGGGCGCTTGAAACCCACTTAACCCTACACTATTACCATAACAGATTTCTCTGCGGAACAGTAACAGGTCAATTTTTGCAATACTTCCTCAAAGAAACGCTGAAAATGGAGATTCACCGAAGAAAGCTTTTCATGATGCACATTCGACTCTGACAGGGAAGAGAGGGAAGGTTTTTAAGTGAGGTGTTGTTTGATTATACAATGAGATTACGATTCCTGTTCAGCACGAGGTATCGTATGGAAGGAAACGTACAGAGGGACTTCTTTCCACAGTTCTGAAGCCTAATTATCAACTACTTTTTTGGATATATTGTCGATAAGGCTATCCAACACCAAGGATCTCACTCATGGCGTATACTCACACGAACTGAGCGAAAAGATAAATAAAATAGAATAAAAAAAGCTTGGCTTTAATACGCCAGCATGGGGGAAAACAGTGAAGAAAATTCGATTCTACTGCAAAGCAATAAAGAATCAAGCTTCACCGCTATGCGTTCTAACTGCCAAGACCGAGGTGAGAGTCCCATTGGCTGCTTTCAGACTTCAACGACGCAACCGACGGCGGCGCTAGCCACTTGTTGACAACGCTGGCACGTGATCCATCGGCGTCTAGTGTTGTCAATACATAGCCAGCAACACAGTAGGTCGGACGCACGAGCTTGTCGGTTGCGTCTTTGAAGTATGAAAGCAGCCATTGAGAATTCAGTGGACAACTGACCGAATAACAACTTAAAAAAAATAAAAGGATTTCAAGAGGTCAGTTCACGATGAAAGATAGCGAATGGGACGCTGTCCGGTGGAAAAACGAGCTTGTCAGTGCCTTATGAGGGCTCCATAGCCGACCTGGCCGACGTACACACCCAAAACTGGACGTGTTATGACGGTCTTGTCATGGCTACACCGTTCATAATAAAGTGTTAAGATGCCAACGAATACTACTCCTGTGTGGGGGGTAACGGAACTTCTCCCCTATCGCGGCATTCTCCCTTGCGGCATGCGGCAAATGCCACTGCAATTACCGTACTCCCGCCAATCGATAGGACGCGATTTTTTTCCTTGACTGCCATGCTTTTCTATTGGATTTTATCGTTTTTTCTTCTGTTTCTTTTTAGTTTTCATGTTTATTAGACTTGATTAATTAAAATGACTCCTCCTATGTAAGAGGCGATCAAGACTGCATTGAAATTGAAGAAAGCGCTCAGCCAATTCAAATAATTAAAGGACTCCCTACCTCACGAACTGCGCGCCCCAATCTTCCATCGCTGTCCTGCGATAGGCGGGGGGTGCGGCGTGTGCGACGCCGTGTTAGGGGAGAAGTTCCCGGACCCCTGTGTGGGAGACACGGGTAACGGAACTTCTCCCCTATCGCGGCATTCTCCCTTGCGGCATGCGGCGAATGTCATTGCAATTACCGTACTCCCGTCAATCGATAGGACGCGGAATTTTTCCATGACTGGCTTGCTTTTTTATTGGATTTTATCGTTTTTTCTTCTGTTTCTTTTTAGTTTTCATGTTTATTAGACTTGATTAATTCAAATGACTCCTCCTATATGAACGACGATCAGAATCGCATTGGAACTGAAGAGAGCGGCCGGCCAATTCAAATGTTTAAAGGACTCCCCACCACACAAATTGCGCGCTCCAATCTTCCATCGCAATCCTGCGATAGGCGGTGGGTGCGGCGTGTGCGACGCCGTGTTAGGGGAGAAGTTCACGGACCCGGGAGACACCGAGACGATTAAAGACACACAATCTCGTACTAACCCTTCCTTGCTTCTTTTTTTTTGAAGGCCTTCTATTTCTTGAAATTCGCTCACTTTCGCGCTTTCCTCACCATTTTTGCACTTTCTGCATCCTAGCTTTCATTATCACTTAAGTTGGATAGGTCAGGATTGTCGTGAACTGTCCCTTTGATTAGAGTGAACCTTTTGTAAGTGAAAAAAAGATAACCGAGAGTATGGGGTGGTGGGTGGCTTCTGAACGCTTCAAATAAAAGGCAATGCAAAACGGGTATCCAGTACGATAGCTGTATAAATAAACGGCGTGACACCAAGCGATCCACAATGAATCCTGAATTAGTTCGGGAAAAGTTCGAAAGTTGATTGGCTAAATTAGCTAATTTTGAAATTGCGCTCGATTTCGGGTTTGAGGTTTTAGCGGTATGTTGAAAACAAATTTCAAACTTGTTGAAAAAAGAAGAACGATGAAAGGTCTCGAAAAAAACCGAGATAGATCGGAGAAATCCCTCAAAAGCTGTGGTATTCGGAATTCCAGGAACAAAAACTGTTTAAAGGGTGAAAATTACAGCGTACTAGCCGCCCTCATAATCCTCGTTGGTCGATGGGCGAACATGGAAACGAAAACTGAACGCTGGAACACGGCTCAAATGGTAATCCGGCTGTGGGCCAGCTTTGCAATGAAAACTACTAATTAATCAATATTGAAGCAGTAATCGTTTGACATGCAAAGAAACAGAGCGGACGGAATGTTCAAGCGCTAGAAAGGCGTGCACATGAGGGGAGTCGATCGGGTGTGGTGCGATTCACGCGCCAATATAATGAGGTCATCGGACAAAACGCGCTAAAACATCATTCCTACCATCATAACGGAAGTTATAAGAACTTATAAGTAGAATAAGTGAAGAAATGACCAACTATGCACGTTTACAGATGGATTGCGCTTACTAGGATCGAAAAAACTAAAGTTATTCTTATTTTGAACGTTTGACTAGTAAATTGTTGACTTATGAGGTGAATTCTCAGTCTCGAAGGGGCTTTTTCGCCACAGTAAAGAGATTTGCTCCGTTCATGGTGAAGCCGTGAACTATTGCAAATTTATCTGGTCCATCTCAACGGGAAAGTACTGAAACGATGCTGCGAGCGCGATGACCTCATTATATTGGCGCGTGAATCGCGCGCCCCCCGAGTCGATCTACGGTCGACGCCGGTGCCGGTGGTATGGACACAAACACAGCGGACTGTGAACGTGCGGGGGAGACGAGCGTTAGGAACGATCTTAGGTAACCGATCCGCCGCACGCGGCTGTCGCGGACCACTTATACGCCATTATTACAGCTCAAGCGTTCTTTATACAGCTCAATCGATATGCGATCATTATTTTATGCAGAATTCTACTATTAGTTCTATTGTTCTTGTATTTGTTACCTACTGCTGCATCCTGCTACATTCCTTCGCGCGCGACGTGCCTCTCACCGCGACGCGACAATTTCGTTCCTACTGCACCACACCCGAACGTGCGGTCTATTTCACCATTCGCCTTCGGCTATCGGCTACAGTGTAGAAGAAAAACGGTCCTCGACCAAAAGCTGTGGTAAGAAATCAATTCAAAGTGCTAAAGCTTGATAAAGATCTACGAAATCGACATTTTATTCTTTTACAAAGGGCTCGAAAAAGCCAGCAGATTCCAAGCACCTAGACATTTGAATTGACGGACCAACACTTCCGTCACTCCTGTCAGTTGTTTACCTCATGCGTCACAAATTGTAAAGGTTGCTCCCTACAGTTCCGCTTTTCACATCCCCATAACTTGTGCTCTTGCGCTAATACTACGTGAGGTAAAAACCCCACGATCACTGGAAAAGGGTGAGCAATTAGTTTGGAACAGCCTCCCACAGTCAACCAAAGTTATTCAATTCTACCCAACTAACCCCTGTTCTAACTACCGAAAGGAAACGGCATTGCTGGGCACCTACCATACCCAAAATACTTAGTAAGGCTCAGTAGTAATGGAGTTGCTCTCCAGAAGTAGGAGAGTGCTCAGTGAGATGCCAGTCTACGTGCCCCATTATCGCTGATAACTGCAGCGTCCCTTTCATTTTTATCAGTGACGCCCTCTCTACTACGTATTTAACGTACTTCATGAAATAGAGGACTATATTAGGTTATTTAGACTTCAATATATTGGAACGATCGTATGGACAAAATATTAAAAGCTAACGGCTCATTTTCACAAAAAAACTATCACTAGCCTATGAATTCAGTAGCATTACAAGTTAAGTTAGAGTTCTGGAACTTGTCCATAGCCTTGCTTTATAAAAAGTAAAAGAAGGGTAACAAGTTCAACTTATTCAACACGTTGACCTAATAGAAGTACACAAATCATCGGAAAATGAGACTTTTCAAAGAAACGCGGTGTAAGAATCACCAATCCAAGCTGTCAATCACAATAACAGAAAAAATCTTAGAGGGAACAAAACCAAAAAAGTAAACAACAAGTTGAGTAGATGAAATGTATCTGTAATATTATCGTGCATGAAAATAGAATAGAAAACAATAAAATGAAAACTATTTGAACTAACAATTACGGAACAATGTGTGGCTTATTAGGACCTCTTGAAACAGCAACTAAGCAGGAAAAATCGAATTAAATTTGGCTATATAAAAATTTTAGATCGGGAAAGGTTGTGAGGAGGAGCCAAGCTGGGAACCATTTCAAGCATTTCCATGAGTGAGAAAATGTAGAATTCACTTTAGTCTTATCTGACACGAACGTAGAATTTGCGCGAATCAGACGAAGCGCGCGGTTGTGCCGCGGTCCGTTTTTGAACATTTGCAGCGGGGCACATCATGCAATCGTTGTACCTTCCAATCTTTGGGATCTTCAAAATGCCATCATGTATACTGTGGATGGTCTCTTTGCATAATGGTATTCAGCGATGTGAGGGATTCTATCTTTCGATCAGATAGTATTTGGGTCTCACAATTTTTTGATCAATCTATGAATAGAAGGAGGCCGCCACGTGGGGAGAGGGATTGGACGATTTGGTATGCCTCCTGGCCGCTGTCAAAGGTATAGTGGAGCTTTGTTCGCTATGACTTCTGCTAACGCAACGGCTCCTTGCTTCATGCTAGTGCTCCAGGGATCGGAGCAAAAGGAAATGTAAAGGAGAGCGACGGTGCAATCCTGAGGAAGCCTAGTGTGGTCAGAAGTGGTTGGAAAGACCACTTCGACTTCTAACGAAGGATCTGACCACGGGAAAAGCTCCCATGTGGGGTTCCTTTTAGTCCATAGCTACATAGCATTTTGGAAAAAAACATGAAGAGACCGAGCAGCAGGGTAGTTGAAGGTTGGGTAGTCAACTTGTCCGGATGGAGTACCGATCGAGGAATGGAAGGGGAGCACGGAATTCGTCTCCTTCGAGTCACGGTAATTACTTAAGGAAGAGTAACAGATGCCTGAGGCGCAGCGCCGTCTTCAAGAAGGAGGACGCGATGGAGTGTTTCATGCATAGGCGGATCAGGTTGACTGCTCACCCGATGAATCTGTAGGAGCGGTCAGTCGACTCATGATTGAAGGAACTTATCTTCATCTCACAGGAGAAGTATGGCTCCATTTCATTGAGCTCTACGACGATGCCATCTTCATAATAAGACAAGAAATGCGCGTCGCGTGTCTCTTGTGTCGCGAGGAGCCTCGCTACCCAACCTTCTTCGAACTGGGAGGGCTTTCGACCTCCTACTGCGACCAGTCTTTTAGGTAGGGCTCTCGGCTCAACGAAAAATACAACTGAAATTTTTATGAAAAACTACTATCGTAATGATAGATGAGCAGATATGGTAATCCAACACAAAGTGTTTGAAACAGAAAGGCCTCTCGCAATGAGAGCAACGTATGAAAAATAATACACCACACCCATCACTCTTACAGTTCCCGTCTAGATGAGTTGAGGAACAATATTGAACAGGAGTCTCGAATTTTCTTGGGTCTCCATCCAGGTACCCTGCTGCAGACCATGAAATAGAAAGGAACTTTTTGAATCTAGGTGCGCTAAACAAGAAGTATACTAGTGAGATAAGGCGAATTATGGAGTTGCGATTGCTAACGTGGAAGCCCAGATCATGAGCACTTACGAAAGAGACAATACGCTTATACATAGCTTTGAATGGTAAGAAAAAATAAACATCTAGAGGCTGAATTTGGGAGGTTGCTCCAGGTGGAATGTTGAGCACTTTCACTTACTTGTCAGTTGGCAAAGCACTCTGAATCGCTTAAGTTCTTTGCTCATCCTGTGGGTTGTACTGGCCCTGATCTTCAAGTCCGAAGCGCGGAAACAACCTTTAGCCGAAAAACGTCCGTTAGGTTCCAGTTAGAGCAACCGTTTTAAAAATGTGAGCTAATTTATACATATTTTCTCTATGACACCGACCTGCATTACAACATAAAATTGTTTTGCTAAATGACCATCGGAAAATAGGGTTGGCATAACAGTGAAAAAGTGAGATGTTGTCGAAACAGACTGTACAACTCTTTCCACTTTCTTCTGACTCCTTACAGCTAGGTTCTAGCCGAATGCAACTCCTTCACGAAACCGTTTTGATCGGCGTTGCATATTGTATCCAATGGCCGATTCTCCGTTTCTAGAATTTACAAGCTCATCAATGTAGCTGCAAGGCTGTCAACGAGTGTCAGGCTGACAGCGGCTGCACACATGAATTCTGTATGTCATGAGAAAATTCGCCTTTTTTTATCTCCAAAACAAATGCCTGAGCTTCACGAGAAATGCGATTTTTGTCATAAAATCCTTCCCTTGAGGTGAACGCGGTGATACGGCGAGACACAATACCACAGCTCGTCTTGAAGCCCTGGATCCTATGGCTGACCCCGAATTCTTCTCTATGGAGCCTTCCTTGTTAATTTTGAGCGCCAAGCGGTGGATATCGCTGTCATGCAGTGAGATTCCCGTATTCTTTTTCGCGATAATCTCTTCCTTCAAGAAATCGGCCAATCTGCGGAGCCCGACAACTCAATCTGCTCGCTCTGCACCTAATATAATATTTACAACCATGTAAGGCATCATATGTGGTCGAAAAAGACTTAACTGAAAGCTTACGGTCTCGCCCAATTTCTCTCAACTTTCTTAGGTGATATTCCATCGTGGAGAAACGGAACTTGCTCTTCATGCTCTTTTTTAGTACTTGAAGGCCATGGCCTCATACACCTGCACCATAAAATTGGAGATCATGGATAAAAATCTCAAGTTAAACTTTACCTTCTCCTTTGATAACTCTGCATCTCCGAAAAGGTAAAGTTCCCTCTCGAGAGGTACTGGGTCCGTCATCGTCGTCGCTCTCATCAGGAGACCAGAGAGGATCAATATGATCTTCTTCCACGTCCTCGTCTTCCTCACAGTCAATGACGAGATTGTCGTACATCGCGAAGCATAGATGAGAAACTCTCTATTACCTTCTGTTCCTTCCTGAATGGTGTTTGAGTTATGTCGCAGGAGCCAAATTCCTTCAACAAATGGAATACGACCACTTTTGGGCAGAACATATTGCTGGTAATATGTTGGGAGCACTTTGATCGATTGAATGTTTTGGTCGTAAGTTTCTGTCGAATACTCCAGATCTTGCTCAAAATATTATCGTAAAATTGCTCAAAATCTCTTGCTCAAATTTTTGCAATAATATTTTGAGCAAAGCTTTCGCAACTCTTCCCTGCTGGACTTTGCACCCGTATTCGTTCTGTGTATAAACATTGCTGGTGGTTCGCTATTATGAAGGGGGGCTGTAGATAGTCTATATGATGCGTAAATATGTTTTGCAAGTGCGTACCATTGCGTACCGAGTGCATCACATGGTGATGCACGCATATACTTGCCCGTATGGCCACGTGCATCACATGGTGATGCATGAAATTCACACTCAAATTTCTACTTTCTTTATGAAGCAATACTAGTCAAAATTTGCAAACATGTTTTCGAACATGCTGAACACCATTTCTACTTGGGACTTCCACAGCTTAGAAAATATCCACCATAATATTAACCACGAATCTAACGCTACTAACAAGTTTTATTGTAGCATTTCTTCTGTACTCTTGTGAACTAATTATAATAATCATTGTACTCGTAATCGATCTAATACAACCGGTTTGGTAATTGAACTAGAGATCGTAAAGGGGCGGTTATGAAATTGTGAATTCGTGAAAAAAAAATTATAGGCAATTGTACTGGAATTCAAAAACATGGCTCATAATGAAAATGAAAACTCGTAAAAGAAAGTGATAGCGAGTTAGCGACTACTAGTCTTCGAGTTGAATCAAAAGAAATGAATGACTCGTAATTTTAAATAAGACATAATCCCATAACCTTTAGCTGGAAAGTGATAACAGATGAGAAGGAATAACAGCTAACATCCCAGATGAACATGATAGCAATCTATGCAATTATTCTAAACATCCCGTACACTTTTTGTGATACAGTTGGTGGCAATTCAAGCAGTAATATTTCCTACATTTTGAAAATTTCGTGTTCACTTGCGAGGCTTTCGATCTTGCGTAAGGGGCGCAGTGTTCTAATTTTCTATGGCATTCCACACATCGGCTACGGTGTTCTCGCTCAGGTCCAGGGACTGTTCGCAGCTGATGTTTCAATGTTGCTTGTGTGGAAATGTCCATCCAATATCGACTCTATGATCCTCAATTTGAATTCCCTGATAAAGATCTTTCCGTTGACCAAGGAATAGATATACCATGCGTTGACGACAGACGACATAATTTTTGTAGACCAGTATTCTTTGAGAGAGACCTCTTCTCGATGCTCACATGAAAACAAATGGCTAAGAACTTGTGAAACTCCTGCTCTTCGAACACAGATCAAGTCGAATACTTGGCGGGTGCATAACGGTTCGATTCTCCAATCCCCAGTTTTACCAATTCGTCTGTCATGAATAACTTGTAGAAACCCATTGGGTTGCTGAATGCATAGACATCGACGTTTTGGACTCCACTTTCCCTGGTAAAGGGTACTACACTTGGTTGAACTATAGTCGAGGACTAACCGGCGTCAGACTCCCCTCTACTATCTTCATCGTCACTTGATTCAACGGCATCAACGAGCAAACCATCAGGAGCTCCTGAAACATCTTCATTGTCTACTTCTTCATCGCTATCAATAAGCAGTTGCACGAATGAGTTCTCCAAGGCTTCCATCTGGAATATCACCAGAATCGATAACAGAACTTCATTGGACTTAAAGTTGCTCTCCTGGAATGAGACGAGAGGACATAAGTCGATGTGTAGAAAGAAGCGCACCTTTAGCTTGATCGGAACACCTTGAAGTCAAGAAATTTCGGCCGGTTGGAATTGTCATAGCAAGATTCAGCACTAAGTAGTGTTTATCAGATTTAGATTTAGCACACACAGTTGACCAACAAAATATCTCCTAAATCCCAGAGTGTTAGTCAGATATGTTGATTTCCATATGCGAAAACATTATAGGAAAAACCGGATCCCAATAATAGAGAATCCACAATGTTGGAAAAAAACCGTCCATGTGGCCAAGTGCATCACATGGTGATGCACGCCGCAGGCCGAACCAAAAATCGCTTGGCCACGCGCATGGGAAAATCGCCGAGGGCGCCGGTACGCAACGTGTTAAGGCACTTTTTATAAAAGGTCGCACCTACCAGTCCATCGTCCCCCAACTTGGCCATCTGTGCACATTCCAGTGCTGCTTGGGTCGCATACGAAAGCAGAAAAGTGGCCTGACACCCGGGGGAGAGGGGGCCCATGACTTTGTTCCCAGAATCGTTTCGCAGATTCGGAACCCAGATTTGAAATCAGCGTTTAGAAGAACTTACGTCGGTATACATCTTATTTTGAATGGTCTCTGCGACCTAGTATCCTTCCCTTGTGAGTAGGATTCCAACAAATCAATTCCTCTAATAACGGTTGTTCAAGTTTGTTGAAGACGGAGCGAGTGAGACTGCCCGGTGGTCCACAACCAATTGATTGAGAGTGACGCTACACGTATCAGTTCCCACTATCAAAGCTCACACAGTGGAATGTAAGAAAAGAGGTCACCAAATTTGCTGATGCACTTACTCTGCTATTCATGCTTGGATTTTTTTCCCTATCTGGGGGTTCAGCATCTTCTTCCCGAAAGGCGTGTCGCGCTCGCTGCACGGGATCGCGCGCTATGAAGAGGATGATTCGAGTTCCCCATGGAGGATACGGAGAGCCGCCGCGAACCACTGCCGCGGGAAGTGAAAATTCGGGGCAAAGTTCCGTTACCCCTCACCTAGAGAGCCTTTATGGTTCTTCTTATGCAAATAGTGTTACCGAGAGCCAGAATCATGGATTTACGTCAAAGTTACAACCATCATCACTGTCTCTTCTGTGCTTGCCAACTGGTGCAACCAAGCTATTTCTAGCAACATGTCGTTTCATACGAACACATAACAGTCTCCCAGTTTCATCAGTACACCAAGCACCACCTGCCAAACACCGAAGCTGGCAAACCACAGTCATTATGTGCACAATCTCCTATTTTTCTCCAACCCATTGGCGACCGCGCCTTTTGAGCGTGTCTGGCGTGTGGGACCGAGCTCTGTCTGTGGCCCGCCTGCGGGTGTGAGACGTTAGACTCGACTGACATTACTTTGCGCCGAGGTGCGAAGTGACCTCAATCGTAATTAACCACATCTTAATTACGCGTCTCCTCTCGATCGTAACTGACCTAATCTTACTTATCAGAGTGATGGCGAATGATGAGAATGATGAGAAAATGAAACTTAAAGAAAATTAGTAATTCAACATAAAATCTTCATGGTCTTTGGTTTAAAGGGCTTTATTACCATGCAAGATGATAGAAATTTCAACGAAAAAAATTCAATAAAATGTAAAAAAACTTTTTTTAAATAAGAAGCATCTCAAAAATAATATTCAAAAATATGCAAATATAGTAATATGCAAAAGTGGTCTTGTTCGTTACTAATTTGGACATCTTCATGCAAGACCCCTCAAATTGGATTCGATTTGCTCCCCTTCGATGAACTTCGTCGAAGCGGTAGGGAATGTTGTGGATTCACAACCATATCTATGTTCATAATAGAACTAGCCTTTACAAGAATGAGTGATAACATGCTAGTTCAACATATTAACCATAGGCATAACTTAACGTAAGTATCTCTTGAGTTGAGACCACAGGCATGACCTGGTGGTATCATAAGTGTGCAATCAAGTAGGTAGCTTAAGTTCTGCCATTGGCGCGGTCCGCTCTTTCATCCCCCGAGCTTGAGTACCGCCACGGGCCCCCTAAGGTCCAGTGGCGATACGGTCTGAGGACCGCCCACATATTGTGTATATAAACCCCGTGAATGTATTATTATGGTCGATCTTTGTACTAGGCGTGTTAATAAACCTTTGTTACACGTCCTTACTACAATTTCCCATTGGTAATCCACCAAAGGGAAGGTGCAGATTAGCCTAGTACAAGGATTGCTGTGCGGGTTGAAGCGGTTGGGTAGGTGCAGAAGTATTATAGAGCGAAGGCTGAGGTTTAGGCTAGGCTTCTTTCCTATAGTCATCACTTACCCAGAGGGGAATGTGGATAGCGATGTTGATAAAATCATTAGTGTTGAAACCATCTAGTCGTCACAGGTAATGGTTTATGAAGCAAGTGAATCGTTCATAGAAATTATTCCATCAAAAGAATATCAGTCAAATTCTGAAATTCGTATTTGTTGTCGAAAGAGTGCACGAGTTCCCCGCCTTTTGTGCGAGTTTATATTAGCTCGATAATGGCTAACTCGAAAATGATGATTATAGTTAGGATGTAGAATTGGTTCAAAATTGATGCCTCGACAAATTTTGGCTGTACTGACAACAGCGGGTCAGAGTACAGCGGCTTTCGTCCTCCCGACTTTGTTTGAAATCGAATTCTACTGTTCCTTCCGATAGTACACCGCTCTTGATTTAACCAAAAATCTTTCGGTGCTATGTGGGTTGGGGATGCCATGCGGCGGCGCGGCTCCCTTTCTCGTCTGGCGCCTCTCTAACGAGATAGTAGAGAAGGAAGAGTAGTCGAGCCCGTAATGGTGATCAGGGACGTTCTATGTTACACCTGTGTATTTTTCACCTAATTTTAGGAGAGGGGGGGGCACCGCGGTGGGTGAGCCAATTGGACGTTCAACTCTTATCTCATCTCAGCTTTCTGCACGAGATAACCATCTCGCCCACCCCGGAGCCCCTCCCCTTCTTAAAAATAGGGTTTTATTGGCTCAGAAGAGGAGTATTCATAATGTGCAAGCATATCAACATGTGTCAAGAGTTAGTTTGTTCTAAATCGTGAAACACATCAGCAAGACCTCACCATTCCTTCCCAGACTCAGGCCCACTACTATCTCGCTGGAGAGGCGCCAGACGAGAAAGGGTGCCGCGCCGCCGCGTGGCACCCCCCAACCCACTTAGCACCAATCTTTCTTTCAATTTTGCCAGCAACGCTATAGTTTACAGATTCTATCCACTTCTCTTGTTGGCCTGAATTGTACAGCTCTCTCAAATTCTCAAGTTAATTATACCTCATTGCTATTTGATATAAAAATCTCATTTCAAAACAAGTAAAGTTTATTTTAATCAGGAAGGGATCTCAAGGTTCATCAATAACAGCGACCCATTAACGTCGACAGTTATCAATTCCAGCTTAGCTGTATGAACTTCTTCGAAACTTTGTGGAACAATAAGAATGGCAAGCGAGAATCCCGAATAGAGCGTTCGCTCGGATTGACCCTATCCTCAACGCGTGGAAGTTGCCGCCTGTTATCGGAGACCAGCTTTGTGACGTTTTGAGTTAAAGCCACCTGAAAAGCAGTGCGGTAAAAGGCTGGGTAAAAGTTTCGGGAAAAATTCGAGATCGTTTTCCATACAGAGGGCTCGTGGTGTAATGGTTAGCATGGAACCCTACAAGGTCACGACGGGGGTTCGATGCCTGATAAGACGGCCTTTTTGCAGACTAACAGATAAGTCATTTACCGGCATTAAACTGTGAATCAGACAATGGGATCAGTAGGACTGCTCTCAATACCAGGACAAAAAGAGACCAAGGATCTGCTGAAACTATTTTCGCTCTTTTTGAAGTGCATATATGAATGAAAAGCTTTAAAAAGGGGAATTTCATCAAGAATCACGTTATTCAAAAATATTGTCCAATTGTGCCCCTATCCTTTTAAACAATAACTACTGTATCAATAAAACTAGTGCAGTAGCAAAGCTGAGCTCCTTTAGTTAAGTCGACGTGTGTTCATAGATGTTCTAAAGGGATAAAGGGACCTATAGAAGGAATTGGATTGATGGGCGCAGAGATTTCTAAATTCAGGCCAAATGAGTACTATTGTCCAGCAGAGCGCAAGCTTCAAAAGCATTTCGGAATCTCCATCGACTCACAAAAACTTCTTTATCACCTCTATCTTCTGTAGTTCTCAAAGCAGCCTCTACCATGGCATATTTGGATGGCAATGCGGCTCCAAAACAGATTCGCATTTGCCTGCCTAGATTTTATTATATTTACGTTTCATGATGATTGTAGATCAGGTCGTAGAGGGTGGTCAATTTTCCAATCATTGAATCGGGCTGCCCGTATTGACTCCGCAAAATCCGGCCGCTCAGGCCCTTGCTTACCTCGCTTCATTTTTTTTCTATTTTTAAGTGTTTTAGGTAGCTTTGACTCCTCAATCGTAACCCTAAGCGCTAGTGCGTAGAGGGGAAGGCTGTTCGGGGCCTAAGCACTGTAATGGCCATGCGAACGCTTCAAAATGAGAGTGATGCAGTTTTTGCCTTATTAAGTGTCTCAGTCTCTAAAAAACTGGTTTCCCGATTGTAGGGCAGTGCCTCAGCCAGGATAGCTCCTAGAGGAACACGAGGCACCCTACAGCACACTGTCTGCAATTCAACATGGAGCATTCCTCTACTCTTTGAAAAATCTCATATTTCTAGACCATTCCGATATCTCAAGAGGTGAAAATGTAGTTGGGGGTGCCAGGGCCTTTTGTGCTCTGCGTCTCTTCAATTCTTACCCCATCTAATCATCTCACCCATCCCGGAGCTCCTCCCCTTCTGAAAGTTTGGGAAGAAGCTCCGGGGTGGGTGAACCAGTTAGATGTTCAATTCTTACCCAATCCCAGCTTTTTGCACTAGATAATCATCTCTCCCACCCCGGAGCTCCTTCCCTAACTTTTAGAAGTGGAGGAATCCATTTCTCTGATCTGTATGCACTCTGCCGCCAGTGACAGGAAGCAGAGCACAAAAGGGCGCTGGCCCCCCCCCCCCCCCGCCAACTACATTTTCACCTCTCAATATTTCCTCGACTTACTCTGAACGCAATTTGATTATTGTAGAACTTCGCATAATGCATCTTTATATAGAAAGTGATGCTGTTCTATAATATTTGCGCAGTATTATTACATAATATTACGTTGGTGCACATGTTTGTTGCTTCAACAAATTTAGATTTTGCATAATTTAAATTACTCTTTGTCGCGCCGTCGGTGACGTCCCGCCGAGGCCGATCCTCATCGGTGGGTGCTCGGTAGGGCGTCTCCGGCGGCGTGAGCTAGGTGACCGGGGTCTTCTGGCCGCTCACCATGCTCGTATTCAACTGCCACACGGACGTAGGCCTGAGGCTGCCCCAATCACCCTTGCGAGCTCCTACGGGCTGGCACTGCATACGCAGTACGCTACGGGGTTGCTAGCCCAGCGCCGAGCTCCCTCGGACGCTGATAATGCGATAATGTAATAATCCTTCTCCCCTTCTGCTCCCTTACAATGAGTACTGTCAATGAGGCAACAGTTCCTGTGTCGGAGATGACTGTCTGATAATGCGTAGAGTGTAGATGATGTTATCAACATTCTACGCATTATCAGCACACATTGTATTATAAAATACGCATTTTATAGTAAACTACGTATGATACGAAAAGGTTGGTTAAATACGATTAAATGGAGAAATTACTATGAGAGAAAATACCTTGAGAAAAAGGCAAGAAATATATACATAAATATGACCACACTTAACCTGCGGTCTGGGTATGATCCAAGCTCATCCTCATCCGGGTCCATCCAAGTCATCCAACTTCCTTTCGGCAGTGCTGCTCCAAGGTCCTCGGTTGCTGCGGAACTCTATCTGGTTGTTTCCATCCAGCTTCATACTGCGCAGCATTGGCACCACTTGAAAATGACAAGGATGTGGTTCTATGAACCCATCGGGGGCTACGTCGATGTTGTTGGCGTTGAATGGCTCTGGAGCTGTCGAAGGCAGGCGGCTACGGCGTTGACGACGGCGACGAATGATGATGCAATCGCCGATAGTGGCTAGACTCCGCCGCCACGTGGTAAACTCTAGCTCTCTGCAGCGTACGGTGCCTTCCCGGCGGGACTACAGGCGCGCCACGCCAGGCCGTCCTTTAAGTCGTCCGAACGGCACGACACTCTTCCTTTCCCTTCTTCTAATTCTTCCTTTCTGTTGTACATATAGCACTTCCATTCCTCTGGTTTCACAACACGGTATAATATATACGTATGTATAAAATTATGACTTCAGCACTTAGTTCAATACTAAAACCTTTCTTCATTTTATTGCAATCTTTCATGGGCCCGATCGACTGAATGGTCAACGTACTCAAGCCACTCGAAAGCGTGCCTCTCGAATTTCTTTTGACTCTTCTGACCACTTCAAGTCCAAATCCGTCAGGAGTTTCTTCCTCGTCGTCTTCTTCTACTTCGTCGTCGCCTTCTAATTTTCTTTTTCGTCTTCTTCTTCGTCGTCAACTTCGTCTTCATCTCCGTCTTCGTCGTCGTCGTCTTCATCTTTTTCTTCGTCGTCTTCGTCAATCTTCATCTCCCTCGTCGTGGCCTTCTTCTTCTTCTTCTATCTTCTCCTTGAATGTATATGCGTAGACAGTTCGGTCATTGAATGGTTGAGTTAAACTGGCGAGGAACAGACGGCCATGGGTCCGATATCTTCTCACCGAACACTGTGTTGCGCCCGCCGCACCAGCCGCGTAGGATTGCGATGGAAGATTGGAGCGCGCAATTTGTGAGGTAGGGAGTCCTTTAATTAATTGCCTGGTCGCTCCCTTCAATTCCGATGCGATCTTGATCGCCGCTGATATAGGAGAAGTCATTCTAATTAATCAAGTCTAATAAACATAAAAACGAAAAAGAAAGGAAAAACGGTCAAAACTGATAAAAAAGAAAGGCAATCAACGAAAAATATTACGTACTATCGATTGGCGGGGAGACGGGGTGAGTACGGTAATTGCAGTGACATTTGCCGAATGCCGAAACCTGGGAGAAATTCCATCACCCCAGATGGTCCGGGCATCGAGTCCACACCGATATTCACCCAGGCCATCCAAGCCTTTCACCAGGCCATACGGATCCGATTAACTGGTTCCAGATCGTCTGAGGATGAAAACCTGACGCAAGTCATTCTATACAGTGTAGGCCACATATTCATTTACGATACTAAAGGGAAGCCGAATGCGGGGTGCATCCCGAAGCAGGATCGCTTAAGATTAAAAAGACTGCACTAATTACCCTTAACTCCTTTGACGACAGCGCGGTTCAACGGTGAGCCACGGTTTTTTGATCGCGAATATGCAGCTCAACGGTGGACCGCACTCTTTTCATCAGTTGTTTTTCTTGGTTTTTAGTTTTACTTGGAGTTTTTTGTATTTAATGGGTTTGCAATCACCAGATACACTATACACGAAGTGGGCTAGGGAAATCACCGCTAATTTTTGAAAACTACTGATAAATTGAATTCTCTTTTTGGAAACTACACTTTTAGTGCATTTTCTGAGAATAATCAATGTAAAAATGACTTTCACATCTACTGCTCCTGGAATTGACTCGTCTTGTAAGGGCATGAACACTTCCAGTAGCTCGATATAGTTGTTTGTGACGAATTTTTTCGAGAATTTGCCCTCCTTTCAACTGCCTCAACTTTTATTAGTAATCCTTTTCGAATTTTCGAGTGTCGGGTAAGTGGGTGCTATGTTCCAATAAGTCATTCAGTTATCGGTGTAGAGATGATTCAAGAGTCCGTCCATTAGTCATGACCGCAGCAAACACAGCTGCTGAGTCCTTGCTTGTGGGCTGCCTACCGAAGTAAATCTTGAATCTAAATTTTAAGTGAATCTCAGCCCCCATGTGTAAAATCTTAAAAGCATAGCTTGAGGGGTTTTATTCTTCAGTTCTACATTCGTCGGGTTCGACCAATAATCTTTCAAAACCACCCTACAAATCGTCCACAGTGGGCTGATCCATTTCGACTCCCAAAGCTATATACTGCATAAAACCAGACCTAACTCAAGCTGAGAACTCATAATTACCTATTTTACACCTGTTTTAGAATAGATCATAAAAAACCTTGAAAAAATAGCAAAAAAAATAGCAAAAATAGCAAAAAAATGCCCACATTAGAAAAATGTATCAGCCGTGGGA
The DNA here is from genome assembly GCA_000469685.2 of Haemonchus contortus. NCBI lineage: Eukaryota > Metazoa > Nematoda > Chromadorea > Rhabditida > Trichostrongylidae > Haemonchus > Haemonchus contortus. The sequence goes on along the minus strand of LS997567.1, from coordinate 8,034,623 downwards.
CAGCGCGGCTCAACAGTGAGCCGCGGAAGCGGAAAGCTGCAAAACGCGTCTGTCCCGCGCGCCAGACACGCAAAAAGACGCGTTGTCGTCAAAGAGTTAAGTACTCATCACGGATAGCGTGAGCTTGATCAATAGGTTATTAGCTAGTACCGGAGTAGTTTCTCGTAAAACTCCTTTTTCGACTTTTCAAACTTTGAAAAGACGAAAAAGAGAAGGTGAAAAGAGTGAAACTCGGAAAAGAATCATCTTGACTCTGGTTCGTTTTCTCAATGAGCTCAACAGAAATACGAAAGCACTATAGAGCTTCTTACTAATTGAAGGTATTCCTTGAGTTAGTGAGGAGCTGTTCTATCGCCCTGGATTTTTGTCTATCATTTTTGTAACTTCGGAACTTTGCAAATTACCGCTCTCGACTAGATATCTTGGGAAAAGCATAGAACGTTGAACAAGCATAAGAACTTTTCCTCATTGTGACGAGTCGATCTTGCCTGTATTGTGATAACCTATTGACTTCCACCGGGGCTTATTCGATTTATGTACCTGATTTGTGTCGGTCCTGCTTATCATTCTGTTAATTACGACTATGTGGTTGCAGCGAAGAGAATGGTCTTCGATAGTACCGGAAAAAAGGGAGCAGATTTCCTTCCTCCATACGACTAGTCGGCATCGATGAAAATCTTGAGCGGGTACTTTCTCACCGCACGACTTCAAGATTACGGCCTTTGATTCTTCGGACTGTTCATAGTGGGAGGGGAAGGTCTAGAGAGGCTTTTGGTGAGCCTAATCAGTTTTCATGTAGTTTCCTCTGACTGAACCCTTTACGTGGTTGATGAGTAGCTTTTATTTAAACATTCTTTCCGGCAGAAACTTCTTCCGCAAAATCTGAAAGTATCTTGTGATCACTCGAATAGAAATTGTTCTCTAACTTTTTTCTAGGCCCTATAAAACTGGCAATCCACACACTGCAGAATCACATTTAAATTTTGCTCGTTTTCTTCCGTTCATGATTTCATTTGATTTAACGATTATATTATTCACATGCGATTGTGGGACTTCATTGCATTACATTCACAAAGCCTGGCCTTTCCACGAAAATGCTTCAGCTGCCAACAGCCAACTCGTAAACTCCACATTCTTTGTGGAGGGTACTGTATACTACCTGTGTCCGCTAGCAACCCTTATTCACTTTCCATGAGGCCGTTCTTGGTCAGAACTGTGATTCTTGATTTTAACCCTTCTCACCTGCGTGCTCCGCCCACAATGAAGTTTCCTTTCATATCCATTTTTCCCCGTTGCCTCCGGGCACGTGAAGAGGGGAAGCGAACGCTACTTGGGGGCGAAGCCGGTGTTACGGTAGATGTTACGGTAGGTCATCTCCGTGACCTACACCCTTTTCAGGCGGGAAACCCTCAGCTTGAGGGTAGTCCCCTCCTATAAACAACCCCCTTTGTCATTACCAGTTATTTTCCCCTCTCCTTCTTTTTTCGAGTGCTTGCTTTTTTTTTCTTGGTTTTAGTAAATCTCTGTTTATCTCGCCCACTTTCCCCCCTTCCAAGGTAACCGTTTGAACCAGCGCTCTCTCTCCCGTAAGTCGGGAATCACTGGTGGTTTGTGGCTCAAACCCTGCCCGGTTCCGAGTCCGCTCGTTGATTCCGGGCACATGAAGAGGGGAAGCGAGCGCTACTGCTGCTTCCGAGTTCTGGCAGTCGACTCTCGATTCCGTCGAAATTTTTCACAATATATAATATTAATGTTTCGCTTTCAGAATATACTGAATAAGGCCATGCCGGAGGTTTACCGAGACAGTGCCTTGGTCGTCAAGAAGGAAACCGTATCGGTTTTGTTATTGATAATTAAGAAGAAATGGGTGATGGGGAACTTTCGATGTAGCGTCATTCCTTCAATTGGAGAATTGATCATGATCGATTGGAGGTACGTTAAGGTTAAACTATTTCTACTGAAAAAGGGATACAATACAATTTAGTGTCTTCATCTTCTGCATAGCCTTGAAGGGTTCAATGTTACAGGAGTACTGGAAGTCGTGATACTATCGATATTTGCCGTTGGAACTGTTATAGTGAAGAAATGGGAGGATTTGTTGTAAGTGAATCAACCGAAGCTGGAGCCAAGGTTCGTTGTGAGCGGGATCGTTTACTTATTATGCCGATTGGTTAGCGCCTCTTAGCGCGCCTACTTTTGTATGCGCAATGATTTTGCGCGGACTAATCAATAGCCGTTTCCACGCCAAGTATAGTCCGAATAGTAGGCACTGCTTCGAATCATAGAAAACAAAATATAGGTGCTCGATCGAAAGGGGAATCGTCAAAATTCTATCCATCCAGAACCCAGTCCGCTCACATAGTTAGGAAAAAAAATCTGAAAAAGGAAAACAATTCGAAAAAAGAAAGAGAACAAGAAGGGTGTCAAGAAGGCGTTGCATTTTACTTCCACATTGTGGCTTTTCCAGCCAAATAGAATTTTCCAGTGACAATTTTGATGGATGACAGCTGAGAGAAGCTTCTCTTTCATGTCCTTCAAATCCAAAAAGATTGAATCGTAATCGCCATTCCATCGAAAAAATATAGGTTGTTCATGGGATCGTCTTGGCCGCAGTATATAAAAACATAGCGCGCTTTAACTAAACGAAGATCATGAGGAAACATATGTTGGTACTTCGCAGACGAGGATGATGTAGATAATAGTTAAGGGTGTTGGGGTATCTAGTTCCAGAGCGATGAGCGGAAGCGATGGAAGCGATAGTCCAGATAATGCAAGAATGGCGTTGAAACGCGAATGGCGTACTTAGAGGAATGTAAGTTGGTATCTGAAAAAAGTAAGATTAGGAGTTGGACCAGGAGGGGCTACAAATGTTGTATTTAAGGGTTATTTCAACTTGCTGTCTAACTGAGTGTGCCATCGCGTACAGCTGGATACGATTAGCTGCCTTCGTGCAACGTGTGCGTCCCGATGCGAATGGTGCAACCTCTACAGCATCTGCGACGATCCCATTTACTATGGCTGCTTTCATAGTCTGCCGGCGTGCCGGCGTGCCAGCCGAGGCAGTGGTGGGGGGAGGAGTGAGGCAGACGGTCAGTTGACGCGATCGCGTCGCGCCCAAGCCCTTCGAAGGGCGTAAACAAAGGAAGACAAGATCAAAAACCATGCACCTGGTTGTTTGGTTTTTGATCCTGTTCTTCCTTGTTTTCAGCCATTAGGAGGGGCTTGGGCGCGACGCGACCGCGTCGACCGACGACTGACCGCCTGCCTCCCCCTTCCCACTAGCCTCGGTTGGCGTGCCGGCACGCACGCCGGCGGACTATGAAAGCAGCCTATGAAGCGCTTCGTCTGTCGTTCTGTCTGCTGTCTGTCGTTATATATGTCTGTTACGAAATTCCTTAGCTCCTTCAGATCTGCCACGAGAGACCGGGTCAAGCGTGGGATGGGTGGGTCATGTCCCGAGAAGTATAAAGCACACATCAGCTTGGCGGAGCCTCACCACAGTGGGCGTGGCGTGCATCAAAATGAGCTGTACTGAGGACCATGATTTCGCATTTAGTCACAAGACGGCCTCAAAACTGGGGTGTAAAGGTGGCTAGAGGTGTGCATTGGTATGTGGGATGGAACTAGGGAGACCCATCCCGATGGGCGGGGCGTTCAGTGCTTCATGAAAACATTTTGGAAAATCATAACTCCTGTCCCCCGTGGACCTAGAAAGTTCAAAGTTGGAGGGAGTATAGGCGGCGAGATGAGAGCACTCATGATGGGTAGCAAAACCGGACTCCGCCCTCAGTGGGCGGGTTTGAGCGGAAACTCATAAATCCTCTTCCTATAGACCTAGAGCGTTCAAATTTGGTAGGAGTACAGGCGGCACGATGGGAACACTCATGCTGGGCGGCAGGACCGGACTCCGCTCACAGTGGGCTAGTGAGCGGGGTGAGTGGAAGTTCATAGCTCCTGTTCCCGTGGACCTGGAACGCTCAAATTTGATGGGTGGTGCTCGGGGAAGCCATTTTCAAACGGGAAGGAGGGGAGCTCGGCGTCAACCGGGTGAACCGACTGATGTTGTTATTCGAAGCTAGCTTGTCTGGGATTACATTTAGCAATATGCTTTCTATTCTAGCCAAGGGCAGTTTCAGAGTCCTATACACCTTACTCCTGCCCACGTAAGCTAGCTTGGCTGCCTCAAAGTAGCTATCATCTTTCGCTTTGATGGCGTAAACTTTATCTTTGAATTTCAGTTCACTGGAATGTTCTATACCATGGGCAAGATTATGTACGGTGGAGAAGCGCTAGAAACTCCATCAATTTTCAACAATGTCATCGGAGTAGTTCAGGATACGGCCAATGTGATGGACAGGAACTATATTGGTTAGTTGAATACGCATGACGAGCTGTTTAGCCCAGTGGACAGTACATCACAACTGCGGAATGACGGTAAAGCCAGATAGAGTCCAAAGAAATTTACACTTTCCTAGATTTGCTTCTCCCATGACAAAGTCCCATTGAGCTTACTATCATAGGTGACTCTCGAATTGAAAAACGCTCTTCTCAGATGTTTCAATAATAATGAAATCTCGTCATAATCGTCATCAGGTAAGGTTAATGGGGAGGAGCGCCGCCCATTTCAAGAGCGCACAACTTACTGTGTTTCTATTAATTTCACACACTATTCTCGATTTCTTCTCTGTCAAAATTGCACAGAGGTCGAATCGTTGCTTTACTCACATCACTGCCTCACTGGAGCAGATTTGCAAGGTTTTAGGTTTGAGTACATCTTATCCTATCCCGCAGTGCGAGTTTATCTAACACAAGAGCCCATCGGTCGCCTTCCTCTATTTTTCGCACCTTTGGGTGCATAATCGATTTTGCGGTAGTTTCGTACTTCCTTTTGCGGCCTCCAATGCTCTAGGGCATGTTTCACATCCTGACCCGTAACTCAAAATGATTGCAGCAGGTTCAGAAATTTAAGGTCATTTTTTCGGCATATTTAACTGGCAGGCGACTGAATTTAACAGAAATATTACTTTTTATTTACGCGGATCATGGGATCAATTATCGCCTTGAACCGAAGAAACTTCCAATTCCTTAAGTTGTATAGACATATGATTTTACAGTGACTTATTTGGACCATCTCTCAATACCACTGTACTTTTGACTCTGCCGAGCTAATCTACTAGTAATAGTCAAATCGCAAACGACTGAAAGGACTATAGGTCGAGATTGAGTCCCAGGATTTGACTCCTGTCGAATCAGTTTGTAGTAAAATGGACCAGAGAGTTGATTGGTCGATTTTATTCTGAAAACTGAAATCTACTGTGGGAATCACGCCTTTCCTTGAGTGCCACGCGATTAGCATGAAATGTTTTATTTCGTTATGAAGGAGTTCCATGGTATCAACCAGTGAACTATTGCCGTCTCTTCTCTCCGGGAATTTCGGACGGTCTCGGACGTATTGGGTTTGCTCTGGCTGGTCTCACTGCGGGTGATACTGACGACGCTGCGGCTAGGTCAAATACAGGAATACAGCAGCAATGCTAGAAGACGAAAATGAGAGCAAATGATCGTGCCTGTAGTGGCGAGGCTTATATCCGGCTGATCAGTGAGACGTATCGAAGTTGCGTTGTTGCTGGCAACAGCGAGGCCGAATACAGTCCAGGCCTGAATAGGCACGGTATACTGTAGCAACGAGACAGATGGGTGAGGTATAAGTAAATGGTAGTGCCTGGAGTGGCGAGGCTGATCTGTCGACTGATCAGGACGACGTATCGGAGCTGCGCCATTGAAGTGCAGGGGAGCCGAAGAGAGCAAGCGATCACTGGTGTTGGATAAAGCCGTAATGACGATCGAAGAGTATTGTTTGTTGTCCGTCGAGAATCTCCGTCCCCCGACGATGTTACGTGAGGCTTATATACAGTCAGTTTACGTGACTATTGAGGCTAAGAAATTTTTCTCTGTAAAGATAAGTTCCCCTGACGAAGTTATGTTTTGAGAACTATGCGGCTAAGAGAATAGGAGCTATTAGGTTGATGCATATTTATTGCGGATTTTTTCGCGGCTTCTTTGCTCTCGATAAAATTAAACTTTTGAATTCGGGATTTTTTAGGAAACAATCTTCTCGCTTTCCCTAACAGAAACATGTTTTGAAATTCATCTCCATACACTACGCCAAATTATGCTCTACTACTTCGAGAAATCTTGGAAGTTGGCCCACTCACAACGTGATGTCAACGAACTTCTCGGCGATGGAACAGTCAACCAAAGCTGAACAAGGAATGGAATCTGCTTCCGCGGTCGCCCTATTCACCAACAGATACTCCTATGGATTATCTCGTCAATCGCCCTTTGAAAAATTGGTTAACGAACACAACTTTCAAGTGGATGTGGATGGCTTGATGGCCAACGTCAAGGCGTAATAACCCCAAGAATCGAAACTTCTTCGCCTGTGGAATCCGACAGCCTAGCAAATGGGAAGCAGTGCTTGACGAAGATGGTTGATAGGTTCCGGAGCAATTATTTGAACATGTTTTTACCAGATATTTCTATCGTTTCTTCAAGTGAAATTTGCTGAAAAAAATCCGCAATAATTATGCATCAGCCTAATACAAAGGAATGTAAACCTACCATTTCCTTCCCGGGGAACATGAAGAAAGTCGCATTCCGCAACATCTACGTTATAGACTCGGACTTTATTCAAAGTAGTAATACTCAATTCATTGTATGATTCACTTACGGTTGACAAGATTCTTTTCAGGCAAATTGGAAGCCACTGTATCGTTCGATGAACATTATGATGGATTTCATTGGACTCTCATCAGTGTGGATGAATATTTAAAAAAGGGAGTCAGCGAGGTGGGAAGCATTTTTCGACTGGTTCCAAGAGTTTTCTCGAACGCTGCAATACAGTGAATTCAAGTAATAGGTTACTGTCAAGTTTCGGCTCATTTGGAGCCTTCTTGATGGTGATTGAGACTGATTTATTTCTGACTCCTAGAAGAGCACACCATTTTGATTCTTCACTTAAATTATAATAGTTTACTGCTGTCATAATACAGTCGCATTCCTTTGGTTGAGCTGATGATGAGGCCGTTAAAAGTCTACTATTGTATATGATCTCGTTCTAATCTGATCAGTCCATAGTTACGTCAACTTCCTTTCTTCGCTTCCTTCTGCGAAAGGATGGTCTTGCAACTACGATATCTTATGGGAGTCGGTATTTGTGTCCAATTGTAATTACTTCGCACCTTCCTCGCCCATCCACCACTCGCCTGAGAGGTGACCTCCTTAATTGGTTGGCTGGTGACCTTTCTGGCAGTCTCAGTGTACTGATATTGATTTTTTGAATTGAAGCCTTTATTATTGTGTTATTATTAATAATAATATAATATTTATTGTTAATATTATTATTATTTCTTATTTCAAAATAGTTTTTGCCTATGTAATTTCGGTAGAACATTAGAAAGTGTGTCGTGCCTGGAATCCGGTATATTGGTACGTCATGCTTCCCACTTTTGCTTACCTGAATTTCGCCCATATGTTGGCACTTGGGTGTGCCCCGGATTAAAGTAGCCGTAGCTGCCCCTAGGGTTTCGGAAAACGCAAGGATTTGGTTCACAGAGATCATAGTGCTTGCGGATGCTGAATGTAAATAAAAGGAATTCGGAGCTACAGCACTCTAGGAACAGAAATGGAGGTGCAAAGGGTGGAAGGGGTGCAGGTACATGAAATAGAGGTGGTACAGTGTATTTTGGTGGGCTAGCTGAATACAGGGATCTGTGGGAAAATAAGAAGGAGCAACAGGAGCAGCTAATCATGAGTTGAAGCCAGAGAAGGCGCTGCGGTCCAATTCGGAGTAGTACAAGTCAGACATCGTGCTCATGCGATGACAAACACACTATTTATGATACTTTCATACACATGTTTGAATACCTTCAAATGATCTACTGGCGGTGTCCGAATAAAGCCCTACAAGGTGTCGGAAAAAGTGTGAAAGGTCACTCTCTGTTAACTAGTTCGCCTGCAGGCGTCTTGTGAGAATGAATGCTGAATGCTTACACAATACGATGATTTTTTCCCTTTCTTATGATATTTCCAATGATTATTCTAGCCTCCACACCTTCTTTTGTTTTATTATTTATGCGTCTCATATCTATTTGTTTTGCTTTATTTTATTTCTCATGCTTTGTATGTAACGAAGTTCCTCACTCACACAATCGATATTGTTAGTCGTGAGGCTACTTGTCTGACAGAGAGGTCACCAGCCAACCAATTAAGGGAGGTCTCCCCTCAGGCGAGTGAGTGGATGGGCGAGGAAGGTGTGAAGTAATTACAATTGGACACAAGTTGGCTCACCCATATCTTATGGGCTCCAAGAAATTTCTCCGAAAGCTTTCTGCAACAGCAGCTCTGCATTTCGGCTACAGCGATGATGGTTATTCTTTTCTGCAGCTGTCTGTCACGCCCATGTTGAATCGATGCCTATAGAAACGAGAGCAGCCGGGAGGAGGTGCAAAACCGTTACGGCGGGAGGCTATGCCAACGTAGTCATTCTTGTTTCGCCACTGCCGTTCAGATGGTATTACTATAGGTACCTTTGGCAGCTGTTCACCCTTCTTATTCATCCTGAGCTGCTTTGGCCTTTGACTTTTTTGTATCAGGACATCATAAAGCAGGAGATTGTAGTAGTGGCTTCAATTATATGGATTCAGGGTATTTTACATAGGATTATGCATGTCTCTTTCAATGATATGGAACCACTTTTCTGAGCTGATGAGCCTTTTCGTTTGCAGTGGCCAAGCGAAAGGTTCCACTTTTTTCGAAGAAAATATGGTGTCGAGGAAAATATGTAGTTCATGGCCACCCTTTGGACGGCGATCCGCATCGGCGGTACGAGCACCTCAAACCTCCTCGCTAACCGGGCCACCACACCCTTCCTGCGCCCCGAGACAGGAGGGCGGACCAACCCCCCGAGGACCACGGGGTGTCGGCTGGGAAGGCCTCCGCTTTGCTAAGCGACCTTAGCCTAATACCTCGCGACGTGATCCCTGCCCGTGACACAGGGACCAGCTGACTGAACGCGGCGACGTAACCTGCTCCCGTCGCGACCAACCAGAGTGCCCTACCTTACTGACTTCCCCAAGACAAGCACAAAAGTAAGGAACACTGATTCATTATGCTAACTGTGAACTACACCATAACTACGAAATGCTAAACAGGGAACTACACTATAATGATGGACATGAGGGTCAAAGCCAAAGAGTATCACAAGAGTATAAAGTGATTACCATGAGTAAAGCACATTAAATATGGCAATGACGCAATATACATAAGGAGCAAAGCGAGTATATACACAATGAACAGTAGCACGACACCCAACTGTACCTCGATCTTCAGGCTTCCTTCAAGGCAAGCTCGTTCAGCTGTCCATTAGGCCCCCATTGGCCTCGGCCGTCTTCTTGCCTTCCTTCCTCCTCAGTATCCAGCAGGTGACAACTGCACGCCCTCGGAGAGGGGTGCTCGGATACTGGTCTTACACTGACGTTCCGTTGCCTTATAGGCAAATTCACAGCGTTGCCCGGCTATACCGAGCAGCAGCCGACAGCCAGCCGGTCGCCGTGCGTGACGAGTGACGAATGACTAGGCTAAGCGAAAGAACGCGCACAACGCGCGCACGTACGCGCCGCGTTGTGGCGACCGAGCAAAGATGGGCCGGGCGCGCGCGGTGCGACCAGCGGCCACTGTCGCATCCGAGACATATGGAAAGAGTCTTGTCATAAGAAGTCAGATTATACAACTTTTAAGTCTTGCATACCTCTTTTGCAAACTGTCAACTATATCTTTTTTCTGTACTTTCAGATTCCTGACCGAAAACGGCCATTTAAAGGAGTTGTTAGTGCAATAAACCGGGGACGATCCAGAGCGGTAAACTACATAACATCACGCTATTTCCCTCATGATGTGCGCTTTTACACGTGGAAAAATGTGTAGGTTATTCTCATTTCCAATTCCCTTCTCTCTGAATATCCCTTTCTTCATCTTTCTATCCGGCTAAATGAGTGGTACTTATGGTTCTTTTAGTCAACTTTCTGAATCGAGACTTCGTTCTACCGAAACCACCTCAAAGAGGGGATTCAAAAACCTCTCCCATTACAATCCTTATGCCGTTTGCTTTCTTTTTCGCGTCTCCGTTTTTTTTTGTGTTTATAACTAACTTCTAGAGATCCGAAACTCCCCTACAGTCTACTGGGCCGTGAAGTAAATTTTGCAGCCTACAAGGATCCTAAAAGTCAGAAGTGGTCATGTGTTGTGGGCACAATCGAGCCCAACGGAACAAATAACTTCAGTATTTCCCGTGAGGGCGACTTATTCGAAGTGAGGACTGCAGTTTCAGTTTTCGGTCGTTCATTCGTTAGCCGTAATGATTTATTCCAGATAGAACTAGCTGTTGAGTATATTGGTTGTACGGACGAACACGGATGTATTCTCGTGTGGAGCGATCAGTTGGAATTTGTAGTCGACAACAAAAGGCTTTTTGAAGATCGTGGTTCGTTTGTAAAAATCGAGCTTTCGTTTCCTTTATAAATTGAAGTACAAGAAATGCTACACAGTCCACTGACAGTTCATGTTGAGGAGAATCCGTAGAAGAATTTACTGCGGGCAGGATAAATCGGAGAACGGTAAAAAAGGTAAAGCCAGTATTTGGAGTACCGAGATTCTCAAGAGAAATCTGGCACTCACAGAGAGAGGGATTCTGAGAATGAGCGGTTTTACCAAGAAGGCGTGCGAAGTGAACCAGAGCGACGCAGATTCAATTAAAAATTCCTCATAAGGCTACTACCCCGTTTGGTACGTGTAATACTTCTAGCAGTCCGTTTGATTTCATGGAGTCGCAGCCCAACTCAGAGTGGAAGGATAATGAGGGCGGGAGCGGCAGGAAGATGATGTAGGGTACTAGTTTGAGGGAGAGTGGGAACGTCGCCTAGCAAAAGCAATGGTCAAATTGTAAGCAGACGAGTCTGCAAAATCTGGTCTAGGCGAATGGCAATTATTATTTAGGAGTGAGTTTGAAAACGGGGATATGTGATGGCCCATGAATGTGAATTTCAGAATACGGCATCTATCGTGTTCATGCTGCTCCACATTATCTACAGTTACAATTCGCTAGATGGAGTGTTAGATACGTAGGCGAACTCATAAAGCCACTCCGTGGGCATATGAGCCGGTTCGAGGTGAGTTTGCCCATTTGGAACACTACTCGTTCATATTCATCTCGTGGTTTACTGTTTTCCCCTATCAATTTCCCGCTCTGGGCAGTGTTAGCTTTAGACATCTGTTCTATGATCTGCACATAATGTGTATTTATCATGGGAGGACTTTCCTAAGAGCAAATCATCACAATAGAACTGTTAATCAGCCGACACTCGAGCTTAGACAGACAATAATTTTTTTTATATCCCAGGAATCCTTCTTTATGAAAAGTGTTTCAAAGCAAAGGTTTTAAGGATGAAAGTTGTCACACAAGTTACGCAGCTGCGTCTGGAATATGTTCTGAGGAAGGGAAACCTTCTCCGAAAGAAAATGTGGAGGCGGGGGTAAGATGCTTTTGCCAGCTCTGCAGATATATTACTTCAAAGTAAATGCAGCTTGCTCCACGACTGAGGGCATCAATGGTACCTTCTTCTGAGAGCCTTGAATGATGCTTTGTGGTTTCATGCCATCATATCAGAAAAATAATAATCTGGTTGTATAAAGGCGGATGTATTAAAAGTAATTTGGTACGTTTTTTTTTCAGGAGGTTGGTACATCTGCCTCTTCGTGCAATCATGATGAGGAATTCACTTCAAAGAAGGATGTGGAGGTGAAGAACAATATCATAGTTCGCCAAATCGAATGCCTTAAGAGTCATTTTTCAGAAGACATTACGTACATGTTTACATAGATGTATGGAATCGGTCAAAGTTCGAGCAGCCATAAAACAAGCAGATCCAGAATTTTTCAATTCACTTGTGGCTACGTTAATGCGTGTTTGAGTAGCCAGCCACACTTATGTTCTGCTGTAGCGATGGCCTGCTTCGAGTGTTAGCCGTCTCCGAGTGATCGTCTTTGTGATCTAAATGGTCATTTTTGTGAAATTCCAACGAAGATAAGCTCGTTGAGAAGGTGCATAGTGGTTTCGTTACTACCAATTTTGATTCCAGTTATAGATTGCTTGATCCATACAGTTAAGTCGGCAAGGTTTTTATGATTTCCGAGCAGGTTTGTAATAGCATTAGTACATGTTTTTGGGGTGTACGGATGACTTGCGGGGATCAGCTGTTGCAGCAGAATCTATATGTAGCTTATAAATATTTACTATGAGCGTAAGGAATATGTTCTTCATTATTTACTTTCATCATTTACATATTGTTGTATTTCTGTTTCTTAATTCCTTATGAAATTTTATTTACGCTCATGTTTGTAGGAAGATAGGAAGATAGTTTCTACCTGATTTTTATGCCATGAAGTTGTTCTGGGGCCGTAAGGTATGCTCCCCCAAACAGGGGAGGGTCCCCTTCCCGGTGAGGTATGCTCTCGGGGAGAGCTTTCGAGGAGAGGCCACGCCCACTGGTTCGAAGGGAGAACTTCCCGAACAACGCGCGATCGGGGCTAGCCGGGGCTACCGTAACTATTGACCGCGGAGTGCGGAAATGTTTGTCGAGCGCGCAATTTTCTATGGCCTACGCAAGCCCCTGCTGAACAATTTTTGGTTTTCATGCTTTTGGCGGCATCCTTTGTAATTATTGTTCTTCCGCAATGTGGCTAGGGGGGGGGGGGGGGGGGCACGGAACATCGCGGCAATATCACGGAAATGGTGCCGTAACATCACTCGACATCGAGCGCTAATATTATATTCGAGGTATAGGTTGGACTGAAGCGGAGGCAAGTGGTGTCACTGGCAGCATCAACTTCCGGATTGGAAGCTCTTGAGTTAATCAAGCTTCTTTTTTCTGAGGTAGCTTCAGTGCTACTAAATTCACTGACAAGGCCAAAACAGATTTCTTTATTGCCTTTGCTTATTAATAGGGCAAAGTACACATTTACATACCGCTCTTTTGAATGGAAATGGAGAGGCCAAAAAAGACCTCGTGTCAAGTACATCTGATGGTAGGCATAATGTTATAGCGCGTCTCGTCCGATGACCTCATTATATTGACGCGTGAATCGCACCACACCCAAGAACTGGTAGGATCACTGGAGACCATCCTCTACGCTGATGACATCGCTCTGATAGCTAAGAGCAGACAGGATTTACAGAATAGGCAGCAGAAATGGCAGAACGCTCTAGCGGAAAATGGGCTCTGGTTAACTGTGATAGAACCAAAGCCCTCAGCCCGGTATTCGCCGCAGCACATTGGCGTGGGACACACTGCCACATTTTAACGCACGGGTGCGCTTCGTTCCTGTCGCCGATGAATCTAGGTCACGCCGCGCACGTCGCACGCGGCGTAGCCCAATGCGATATCGAGATGTACACGTTTGGAATGTGCAAGGGTTCTGCGGTTTGAAGTGTTTTCCGCGCGCGAACATTTGAATACAGCGTAGGTGTCGATGCAGTTTTGCATGTTCTTAGCGAGAACCTTTTTAATTCACAACTTACTGCCTTATTTTCTAATCCCTCTAATCTCTACATAGAAAGGAATTCGACACGCCTTATTCTACTTCACTTTGATTCGTCTACAACCAGATCTTATTCATTTCTCAATGGCGCGTTCTGTGTGTGAGTACGTGTGTGTGTTCGTGCGATTCGAACTGCTAGCGGCAAACCGCGCAGCGAAATCCGTTTTGATTTGAACAACTCTGGCGCCTATTATTGGTGCACAAACTTGAAATGGTGTAGATTATTATGGTCAGCTGATCCTACTGATCTATTCTACTTCAAATTTGTGCCCCTATAATAGGCGCTAAAGCCGTCAAAATCGCTATGAATTTCGCCGCGCAATTTGCGGCGCGCAGTTCGAATCGCACGAGTTTACCGTCCCCATTTGTTCAATGTTGCATTCGAATACCTGCGCGCGGTAAAATAATTCAAACCGCAAAACCTTTGCACGGCTCAAACGTGTCCATCTAGGAAGTTTCCCCAACCAAACCTATCTCGTTCGTTGTTACGTGTAAAGCGACTTTGACCAAAAAATAGCGAAGCTCACAATGCGAGGGAAACGCGGTTGCTGATTTCGATCGACAAGAAATCACCGATGCCTATCCTTTTGGACAGGGTTCTAGCTAAGCCCCGCTTTAGAAATGGAGGTCCCAAGTTCACATAGGACAGAAGCAAGTCACCAAGAGCTGAGCAGACGACAACTACATCATCAGTCTTCGGAATCTCAAAGAGAACTGTACGTCTACGTTCATCATTGGATTTTTCTACATTATCAAGCGTGTTCGACTTCAACCGGCCCGGCGCAACGATGTAGAGACTATCGAGGCAAATCAAGACGGGAGAGGTTATTCGCTCGTAGAACTCTCTACCAATGTCGCTTAAAAGCAGATCTTCTATTTGACGAAGTTGGGTTCAGCATAGCCATGCGCGCGAGATGAGGCTTGAAGAGAGCGGATCACTACGAAAAACGCCAGCAGTGCAAGTAGCGCAAGTGCTCCGGACGAGAAACATCTCCGTCAGTCGTGCCATGAACTGTCAGCAAGTGATCCACCATGCACCGAGAATGCACGCCTTCAACGCATCGGAAACGCCATCTTGGTGATGGATGTTATACTCCTTGAGTTCAAGAGGTGAAGGGTCAGATTGAGAACAAATGTGATCATGTGTTATTTCTACCATTTTCGGTCCTACAGAGAATACGCGCGGGAAATGTAAAGAATATGTGCGACGCGCGACACCGCGAAGCGGATCGCGTTTGCTGGAACGATAGGATTCGCGGCGAATATGGCCTGCCTTCATTTCTCGCGAACACGATGGGCTACGTCACCCGTTGCTTGTTGTTTGTTTGCTTTGATGTAATTGTTTCATCCTTCGTGAGTAAAGTTGTCAGAATTTTCGAATGTATGAATGGAATAAAAAATAAAAAAATGCATATGTTATTGGAAAAAATGTAAATAGTAAATGGAAATATAAAGTATGAAAGGGATAAAAAATAAAACAATTTGAGTAGGTATATGTAAAGGCATATATGATGTTTACGTTCATATTTACGAGATTGAATGCAAATATGAAAATGATTGCAAAGTTTACGTAACGTGGTTCACCAATACGAAACCCATTGCGAAATATACTAAGTTGGATGTAAAAACTACAAAATTGGTGGCAACTTACAAAATTACCGCAACTTTACAAAATGGGCGGGAAAATCCTGTAATGCTACTTTTTGAAGTGAGTACAGGCTGTCAGCTCTCCCTAACTATGCCGTATTCCAAAAATTTCGTTGTGCTTTACTATTTTTCAATTTTTAAAAATTTCCTGTATGTAGGAGTCGCTCAATCCAAATGTTTAGGTTTTGATAGCGCTCAATAGTTGTCACCAAAATTACAATAATAGAATTTTGTTTCGTACCAGTAATGCTGACGGTAATGCGCTCCAGCCGACGCGCGTCGCGACACTTGGCTGCCCCTCTTTTTCTGCGTTCCTAATTCTTATGCTTCAGGCTGTCGAATATGATATGGATTTTCCCAGTTACTTCTGTTCGTTTGACCATTTTGATATATATGCATGTAGATACGTAGATTACTGTATTGCCTTTGATTTTCCTGATTGACGCGTAATTTCATCGTAATATTGGCGTATGAGCTCATTTTCAGTTTTGTAAAACGCATTTGTGCTATCCTGATTCAGCACCAAAATGTTGAATGTTTGATCTTCAATGGGTTGTTCCGACTATGGTATAGTGGCTAAATCAGCAGGAATGGCTACCACTGTAAGAGTTCCAAGAGAAAGGCAATTTCACGTATGTTTTTATTATGACACTGATGTATCTACAATATTATGATGGGGAAGTTCTCATCAGAATCTGCAGTCTTGGTATAAAAGTCCTGTTCTCATTAAAAAGGATCTTGTTGAAAGTACATGAGTCGTCTACAGTTGGAAAGTCCCTCTTAGTCTAGCTTTTCCTTAATAGATGTCTACAGTGAAGTTTGCAGAACAATCGCTTATGCTATATTTGTCTTTTTTTTGTAATTTGTTTTCCTTTCAACGTAAAGTGTGCTTTCAGAGTTTGGCGTCGTGCATTGTTTCACCGACCGACCGACTGACGGCGTTGCTGGCGACGTGTTGACAACACTGGACCAATAAATACCGGCCCGCGAACCTGAACGCAAACTCTGTCCTGCATTGTCAACAAGTGGCCAGCAACGCTTTGGTCGGTCGGTCGGTCGGTGAAACAATGCACGTCGTTGAACTCTGAAAGCATCTACTGGTAATACTGCTAGATTGCATATCTGAATGGATTTGGATTTGTCACGCTTTGAGAAGTATCAGTGCTGAGCCAAGGGCATGTTTCAGGAGGGAAGGGCTGTAATGTTGAAAGAGCCAACTGAATGTCCGATTTGCCCCGTCCTAGCTTTTTGCATGAGGTAATCATCTTACCTCTGAACACGAGTAAGGCCGGCTAACCCTCCCCCTCTGCGCCCTAACGCTCAATGTTGGACATGAGCGGTTCTTGTTGTAGTTGTTCTACTCAAATAATTGAACTGCGGCTTTTTGTAGGCCAATTACTTGAATAAAGAAAAGCCTGTTCGTAAGAACTGGCTCACGATAATTGGATGAGATGAATTAGTATCCGAATAAAATATGGAATTTTTCGTTAAGGGGTCCAAAAATTCAACTGAATTCAATTTCCCGGGATTCACGAGTTCACTCGTTTGGTAGCGCGGATTTGGATCGATTTTGCGCCCCAATCGTAAAAGAAAACAAAGACCCTGCTAGTCAAGCCTCTTTTTCATTTACTTCGTGGATCACGAAGTTTTTCTACAAAATTTTGGAAAATTGACAATCGAACTTTCCTCTAAGTAGGTCTGTTTAATCGAGTTCTCGTGTTCGGCTTGATTGGAAAGTTAAATCCATCTATTTGTCATGGCACTGTGATGCATTCGTTACTTCTTTCAAAAGTGTATTACGAGTTGAACCTCTGTAAGATTTACTACCTTCTGATCTCCTGCTGCTTCGTGTGTCGTAGTCCGCAGTGCTCAACGTGAACCTTTGTTGTAAGAATCTGTTTGTAAGAACGGAATCCTGTCTGGCCGAGTTCGTGACGAAGGAATTTTTGTTAGTTCCGTACCATGTTTCCTGGCATATTTGCATGTCTACGGCACGGCATAAATGGGGGACGGAACATTCGCCCAATTCTGGGTTGATGCGACAAGCTGCGCATCGAAATTTGTGGTGGTTCAAACGACCTTTGCCCCTATCAGAGGGGCACATGTTTCAAGTATTGGATAAGTAAGGTCAGGTGATGCTACTTTCCCTCCTTCAAATTTGTGCCCAAAGATAGTCGCCAGAGTCGTTTAAACCACCACGAATTTCGTTGAGCAGTTTGCCACGTCCATCCAGGATTTGGCGAATATACACGTAGCCGGCGTAGTTTGGTCAGCATAGGATACCGTCACGGAATTGACACGTCTTCATCTTCGGACTAACATCGATTCGGTTGGTCTGGTATAGGAGCAGAAGCCCGCTTTCGTTAGGTGAATGGGTCCACAGTGTCAAAACAATCTTTTCGGACTTTCTTGATTATGAAGCGGCACGGGTCCCCAATTCCTACAGTTACTCGGCTGTGGTGCGAACGCTTGGTATTGATGCAACGTACTCAGGTAATTGCTTCAACTTTTGACCCATCAGATTGTCCAATGTCTTTTTTCGGTTGTCCTTTATGTTGCGGAATGAGGATGTGTTCACTGAAATGGAGTTGTGTCGTGAAATGAAGTGTGTTGTCTGTGAAGTTTTGTGTCCACATTATTTATTCCACAACTAAGTTAATGGCTGCTTTCAGAGTTCGACGATTTATCCGTCCGTCCGTTCAACGCGTGCACGACGAAGTTCGCGTGCGTGTTGCGCCGGCGGTTCTAGAAAGGTGTTGACAGCGTCTGATCGGTATTCGGCGCCGTCAACACCTTTTCTAGAACTGCCGGCGCGACACGCACGCGACCGCCGTCGCGCACGCGTTGAACGGACAGACGGACGGACGGTCGTCGAAGTCTGAAAGCAGCCAATGGGAGAACCGGGTTCTTGGCAATGGATTTTTGTTCCTCTTTTTCCTGTGTCTTACTTGGGAGTCGCCCACTCAATCGTTCATGGTGAGTAGGCGGAGGGGTGAAGAGACATAGACTCGCCTAAACTGAACTGATCCCCATGATTGGTCTCGTTGAAGTAAAGAATGCTGGATATGATTGTTTCATGCTTTCCTTGGGAGAATAGCATGTAATATTTATGTCCAGTATTTCTTAGTTCAATGCGATCTTTATTTATGTGTAAGAAATCGGAAGGCTGTAATGAGATACTTGTTGTAAGGAACATAAAAATGTTCCAGGTAGTGCCCGTACCTGGGGTTTTCACTCGTGGTCGATGGAAATGTCGTGATTATCGCGAAGATGATCACCCTGACTCTCGCGACCAAATTCTTGATTTTACCGATATACGAGAACGGGGAGAAGGTTTGAATTTTATTTTAATTATGGTTTTATTGTACTTGAAGTTTCTCATTGCCATGCACAGTCTAAAAAAACAGGTTTAAGGAGGAGGAGAACCTGCTAATGCGGTGGAAAAGCCACCTCAGTCGTCGCATGAGAGACCAACAGAGGTGAAACCCATACCTGAATCAGCTACAGCGACTGATCCGATACCTTCTCCTTTGGTTAGTTTCATTTTTGAGTGGAGTGTGAAGTGAACGAACTGGACGCTAGTGAAGTCCAACTCTTAATTCCAAACTCTTACAGTCAAGTAAGCAATAATTATGTTTTTTTGAAGTTGTAACTTTCTCATCTCACTTTCGATGTAGCTTTGCCTGAACTGGCATGTACAACCTTTTTCAATAAAAGTAGCTTTTCAACTGTTTTATTACCAATTTGTTGGGCTGCACCGATTCACACCTGAGTCGGGGATGACCTAACGCGCTTACTGTTTCTATTATATTCACATATGAAAGTGATTTAGAAGGAATCATCCACGATTGTTGTGACTTCTATTGCCCCAGCTCCACCGACACCTCAACATAACAATCATCATGCTGAAGCAACGGAACGAGCTATTCGTGAGCTTGAAAGAGGAAATCTACCGAAGGTTAGTTGGCAACATTTTTCAATAATATTTACTCGCTAGTAAATTTACTTTTTCTTATGCACGAACGTAGTTGTTTCACTTTCAGTGCGACAACTTACTACTCTTTATTCAAGGGATTGAACTAGTACCCAGTGCTTTGGATAGGGAGTGTCTTAACCCGTAGTTTACTATAAGTGTCTAGGAAACTATTACAGAAATCTAAATCAGGTTTTTTATTATACAGTAAAATTATTGCCGCACTTGCAATTATTTTTGGGATGAGAGCATCCGCCTGTTCACCTTTTTTCATGTCAATAGATGGGATACGGAGGGGGGAGGGGGGGGGGGGGTAATCTGATTTAGTCATGGTGAGTATCGCTTTACTTCAATTTTTTATCTTTTTATTTCGAAGTGACTCCGTGAGGAGCTAACGCCCGGCTTTCCACAATGCATATTTTGAAACAGGTTGTTATGGGTAAAGCGTGAACACTAAAATATCAGATGAAGTGGTGAATGGTTAGGTGATGTAGCCTTAACTAGATATATAGTAATTATGAAGCGTTAAGAGGTAGGTGATTTTGGAGCGTTAAGAAGTCGCTCCATGAAACGTTGTAGCTGCTTTGATTATTGCAAATGTTTTTTTTATTGCACTGACGTAAAACATACTGAAATGTAATTGTAGAAGTAATTCATTATGTTCTTGAAATCTGAATTGAAATTACAAATTGGAAAGGAATCGGAGTCAAATTCATGTCATCTCTTGCTGAAACACTCTCTTAACCTTTGGCTTGACATTATTTGTCAATTTTCACTTGCTTTTATCGAACATGTTACCATATGGAACCCTAACGTACTTTGCCTCAGTATTTAGGTTTACTCTGTGGATGGTTCCATTGATTATGCGGAGCATTAGAAAGCATCTTTTACTGAAATGTCAGAGCGCCCCTCGTCCACCCGCACTAAAACCATTAGCAGAAATCGTACGTGGGGAGGCTTTGCTGAATTCTTAGGCTTCCCTAGAAAACGAGAAGGTCGAAATAAGTTTTCGAACAATGAAAATAGTTCCATTTGAGAACCTTCTTTTCTAATTGAAACTATAGCAAAATTTTTTTTTATATCCATTCTGATTTGAATTCACTTTTCCTTCAATACTTATTTAACGGATGAGCTTCCAATATGGCGATACAAAGTAAACTATTTGTTAAGTCAAATTCTACTTGTCAGCATAAGTTAACTGAGTACCAATACAAGTTCCTTATCATTAAAGAGACTGCTTAGCGCAAAGGCACACTTCACGATAATTCTGCGGTATTTACATGAGCGTAATAGTGGAACACATGGTACTGAAAAGAGCAAAAATCTCGAAAAGAAAATGCGAAAATCGCCGGATTCTAGGACATTAGACTCGAACAAGTAACAGGAAAGGTGGTTGTACGAGATTATGTGTCCGTAACCGTCTGGTTGTCTCCCACATAAGTGTAGTATTCGTCGGTGCCGTCGTAACGAGACCGGTTCTGGGTGTGAACGTTAGCCAAGTCGGTTTTGATGGCCTGATGAGACCCATGTTATACTTGAAGGGCACAGGTCAATCTTAGGGGAGAATCTCATCTCAGGAACTATTTTCATCATGAACTGCGCCTTTAAGTTAAGTCGAATTCTCATCGTCAATGTAAGTTAAGTAAGTGTCAAGGCAAGTTCCTTATCTCTAGCGAGGACTACTTACGCAAAACTAGTGCCATCATTTTCACGTACTTGTGCGGACGCTTAGGTACTGAGTATGGAGTGTAGGAGTTGGCGAACTGAGTGAGCGTAAACCGTAGAAGTAGTATGCTGCAGAAAACTGACGCTTTTCTTCCTATCTGATATTATATGGTGTTTTAATGTGTTTAGTCAAAATGCGCTGTAATCATGGGCACAGGTATAGTCATTTGCACCAACGAAGATGGTCAGGAACAGGTTTTTCATCTTAATTTATGCTGTATTTGTAAGAGACCCGCAATCGATGATGCCTGCTTGTGTACTTAATTTTGTGGACATTAATATTCCTCTTTGCCATTGTAATAGACACAAAATGGACCGCCGCAAGTAGTCGCCATCTTTGACCCTCGACTTCTCATTTTCAAGCCTGTTGCTTCTTATCTCAGCGCTGTAAATCAATGATCTTTGGGGCTCGCTTTTTCTTAGAGGTACTGAAAAAACATTCAGCGTTTCCTCGCTCTCAGAAAAAAAAAGATCCCTAAAACTGTTGCACTGTGTTTTCCTCGTTATCGATTCAATTTTGGCCTTCTATTAGAGTGGGATAACTAAAGTGTCGCTTTATTGTGTTGACTGTTGTGAAACATGCGTTCTTAGAAGTCCTTATTGGAATTTTGGACTAGGAACCGTTGCGCAGTTTCTTGTTATCGGGGCTGCATGAGTGCGTCTTTCCCAAGGGATAGAGAAGAGGGAAGGGTGCTCTGTTGCATCATTCTTTATTTTGCAGGCGTCCCAATTACATTGTAGCCCATTGGGCTGTAAGTTCATCCGCAGTTATGTTCAAGTATGCATAAAGAACCGTAAAAGATGATTTTTTTCAATGCAGTTCTTTCTATGGATGGGTAGCCTAAGCAATTTGATGATTAGTGATATCTCATTTCAAGCAATTGCATTATTTCTACTCTGACAGGTCTCAAAAGTAATTCATGAACCATGCTGTCTCGGAAGTGGTGGGTAAACCATGGACATTCATTTTTGATAGGTTTTAATAAGAAAAGAATTTAATTACTTTCGTAACACTGAAATTACTGCACTGCTTTATAAATTCTCAAACCTGACGGAGTGATGACTTTTCTCTCTAACTTAATCGCTCTTATTACTTGTCACGCTTTGCTGGCTTTAGTAGTAATAAATGAGGTATGCTCATTCAAGTTTGTTCTTGAGAATTTTTCAATTACTGGTGAAATTGCTTTTAAGACGAGGAGCTTCATTTCTGATCGATAAAAAGCTTTAAAAACTGGACTGGACTTATCGAATAAGTACATTTCTGACTAACGAACCCGATAACTCTCAACACAACAGAACGGAAGAACGGGTGACTGCATCATGGGGAATCTAAGCCAGCGCACTAATGCATGCGAAGGGACCCTTCTTGAAACTTTGTGCCTCACCACCTCAATTCATCTTTGTTAACTTGTAACCGAAAATAACGTGTAGCCATTGTCCGGGCGTAGTTTTCCCAGGTAGGCAATGCAGGCTGGTTGCTGGAGGTTCAGTACTTTCCTTCTGTTGTGAAAGCTTAAACTTATCGTGCACGAGGTTCAAACCGATAGGCAGAAGGTTCAGTAGTGATTTTGAAGTTTTTAGCTGCGTACTAGTATTTTTCTTTCTGTGTCTACTTCTGAAGCAAGTTCTCATCTTATTTTTTTCCACATACTTTGCTGATACTTTGCCCTATTTTTTTCACTGTCGAAGTCGGACCAGAACGAGTTTTTCGATTACACAAAAAGTTGTGAAAATGAATTGTCTGTGATTATTGTGCTGCTATTTCAGTTCGTACAAAATTTCGTTTGCCACCGTTGCCTTGTGTTTCAACCATTCCAGCTTATTGTTTTTCTAATAGTTTTCACTTTTTTCTAGTGTTCATATTTTAACTGTAGTGGTGGCATGTTGAACTTATTTGGCTAAATATAGACAGGTGCGACGCTAGATATGATTCAGCTTCGTTCTCATGGCCTTCAGTTTTGTTCGTTTCGATCGAAAAATTGGCGCTATTTACCCTTTACTGCCCCGCTTTGTCGAGAATGTGGTTGATTTCTATCGAATTTTTTCAAGAAGATGAAACCGACTAGAAATTTGCCTAGAGAGGTAATTTGACCCGTAGAATACGAATATTGCATCCACTCGCCTTAAAGATGCCTAGCACTCGTGCCGCAGGGCCGGCGTCAAATGGAGCTAAGTCACCAATCTTGCTGAAACTTGCCTCTAAGTAGTGTCCCAGACCTTTTCATGACAATTGAATGCGATGTTCGTGTTCTACGCGTCAGATTACACCTCTAGGCAAGTTTCTAGTCGATTTCATGTTCTTGAAAAAATTTCGACAGAAATCCGGCCTATTCCCGACAAAGTGGAGCAGTAAAGGGTAAATAGTGCCGAAAAATTTTCTCGCATCAAATATAACTCATGATCTGACGCTTGACGCATCCCATATACTTTCGCCAGAACGATAGGTACTCCTGTCTTTCTCTTTTCTCATCAGCAGCTTTCGGCATTTTTCAGATGTCTCCTCTGGATACAGAGTGTCTCCATACTGCTCAGGTACGTTAATCTTTGTTGAACTGTTTTTTTCAGCAATTTTCTATCTCAGGAAGAATCACTTTTTCCGTAATCCCGAAAATTATATGCGGTGTTGTAATTTAATCGTATAATTCCCCTCGAAGTTATGATTATCAACGAATTTGCAATGAAAAGCTGTAGCATGTCTCCACTCGAGCTTGGGTTGCAAGGAGTGTAGCTTTAATGAAAAAGCCGTAGACTTTTCTCATAATTCGTTGCCCAAGCTCCTCAAATGCTCCTCAAATGTGCCAAGAAAATGTCGAAAAAATGTTTGCTTTTGACAGATGAAAGACACTGGGCCCCACTAACTGGCGACCTTCCTTTGTCTGAGAAATAGGGGGGTGTAGCCTAAATTTCTCAGACAAACCTGGTAATAAAGACATGTTCGGCTCCTCAAGAGCTTTCGAGGTTGTTTCGATGAACTTTTAGTTTGCACTTTCTAGATCACATAAAAATAATTGGATAATTTGAAATTCATCCAAACCTAATCGGTCGAGGAATTGCTTCGTGGAAGCTGGGACCCGAAATCTATAAGAGGTGTTGCACTGGAAGAATTAGTCTTCAGTCAACTTTTTGAATTACAATGCGACCTTCCTCATTTAAAAAAACCTTAAAGGTTGTTTGAGCGAAATCGTTAGGAAGAATGCTCGTGCTGAGCATTTCAGCTCCTTCCTGTAAGTTTTCTTTGAGTCACACCATGAAATATATTAATATTTTGTTCCTTGGCTATATTCGATGACTATGACTTTTCATAACCGTTATTCAGGGTCAAACATGATGATGTGGAACTTTGCCTAGCCTAATTGGCCCTATAATTTTACCCCGATTGTTTGGCTCTTCTCTGAACGCATCGCTATGCCTGATTTTTTTTTTTACTTTTTTTAAGTTACTCGTTCATTACGTTCTCCACATACTATATGATTCGTGAAGAAACCTATCATAAAACTCCAGACAAGCAAGTCATCCATCATATCAACCGATTCTTTTATGAAAATTACCCTAGATAGCTAAATGTCACACCATTCTTCCTGGAGAGCCAGTTATGGGCCTCTATTACGGATTTATCATCTTCAAGGGAACATTCAGAACATGTTCGATCCATCATGAAACTGTCGCGTTTTTTGTGCTTAATAATCTGAAGATCACGGAAATGTGGGGATCGGAAAATTATCTGAAAAGTTGTTCCTTGCTACAATCTAGTAGTAGTTTGCGCTCTGGAAAAAAATTGAAGCCTCTTGGATTTACTGCTCAACTTTTAGCTTTGTTTTATTCCTGTTTTCTTTTTTATTTAAATCTGTTGTTATTTTGATGTGCCGGTTGTTGATACTGGGGGCGAATTTTTCTTCCTTAGGGTAGATGAATCAGATTTGTCGTGAAATATGCCTTAGAGGAACTACTGTGTCCTGAATTTGTTTAATATCAGCGGTTTTTGTAAAACCCCTTAAAGGGAAAGGCGTCAGGGCTTGATTCGAATTCAGTCAGAGAGGGTTTTTTGGTTACAGTGCCATCATCTGTTTGAAGTTCTTGTGACCAGGCATGGATCGGAAAATGAACTCATCTAAACAACTTTCCTGAATATTCTCTCTAGATGCAGCCCTCGGATATATCTTCCATGCACTCAGGGAAGATGGGCACCGCCAAATGGTGTCTTCTATTTAAGATCAATAGAGATGATCGTTTTTCACTTTTTCTCCAACCTTTTCATTGATTTTTCTTTAGGTAGATATAAACTTGGGAGTTCAGTTGGACTGAAATCATTCAGCTAACTTTGAAATTGATAGCTGTTGTTTTTGGTGACTGGAAACAAGAGGGATTCACTAAATATAAATATTTATTGTTCAGTCGTAGTATTTCATATTATGACACTCACTGTAATGGCCCAAGGAGCTTGAGGTCTCAGTCATGGACAGATTCCTTGAATATGATGCTGACAAGTAAACAGCCTACCAAAAGTAGTTGTAGTTTTGGAAATATTCGTTCTTTCTCATATTAGCGAACATTTCAGTTTGCTGTTGCTCAAGGTACATCAACGGGAGCGAATTCACCGGTAGAAGAGGAAATGTAAGTATTGATTCTTGTACTATTGTCAATTACTATCTTAAATTCCTGGCTAAACTAAATTTTTCAAAAGAACTTGAACAGGATTTAGTACGGCGATTAATGCAGTCGCTTAGGTCGCTCAGTGAATGACTCTTCTGTCGAGTTTATACTCGGCTATTTGTTCGATTTGAAGGCATTTTGTATCTCTATAGATGTTACCAATGAAGCGGCTGTGTCATGTAATTTGTACTGTTTTTCTTTTCAGCCCACCATCTGGAAACGGTGCGCCGGTAGCGGCTCCTAATGTGGTAGCAATCGACAATAAGATCGAGCAGGCAATGGTAGGTTATTCTTGACACAGCATGTTATTTTTTGCTCATTGCCCAGTCTAACTGGGACCTCTCCTTGAAGTAAACAAGTATGGAGAGAGGCGAAAATTGTTTATTGTTTATTGTTCATTACCCATCGGCTTCATGCCTATCTCAAGTTCCAATCTGAAGTGGTACATACCGCTTTGGAAATAGCTTCTGATACTGAAACCATAACGCAGCGCTTCTGCTTTGGTAAACGGATCGAGTATAACTGAATACCGAGGGTTCCACGTTGTTTTGAAAGGACTTGATTCAGTTGTTGTGAATGTGAATGGGATTTTTCCATTCTCATAGGTCGAGAGGTCGAGATCTCAGTGTTTCCTGTTAATGATATTACCTAATTCAGGATTTGGTCAAAACCCATCTTACCTTCGCTGTTCGTGAAGAAGTTGAGGTCCTGCGACAGACCATTGCTGAACTGGAACAGAGGGTAAGAATTCCTTTTTATTTACTGCTTTTTTTCATGAGTTTCTGTTTCTCTTTATTTTTCTCCCTGGGCGCTTCATCATTCTACTTCTCGCCTTTTTTTCAAAAACAATGATGCAATGTGCGTTCGATTGATGGTTGAATGTGCAAAATTACGAGTTTAGCTGATGGGAATATTTTATAAGAAAACACAATAGCGTCAAATGAGTTCTACTTCTTTCCAGTAGGTTTCCGTGATTGTCATATAGTATATGTAGCTATGTCCCTCCTTCTGTCAAAGCAATATAGTGCAATCTTTGAAGAGAGGTGCCAAAAATGGTTCAAAAAAGTTTAAGCACTGAGAAGTTCGATTGCTTTCCACATCTTTATCTTTATGCAGCAAATTTGGTCCTGTCAATTACCATAACTTTGCGTATGTTGAGACTTTGCTGTTTTGTGGTCCTTAATTTTTGCTGTTTCATACATTTCAACTAGAGCTTTAGTGCGCGATACTTTACCTATCTTATCTCTTTAGAGTTCTGCTTCAATTACAGCGCCATATGTTGTTTAGATTTGCTGGGTCTAATTTACATTCACTTATGTTTTGGGCCTTTTAGTACGTTTTCAGTGGATGCAAGAAAATTACTACAGCCAAACTGTAGAGGCGTCACTTATGTAGGTAAAAGTTGTTTGGTAACCTATTTATCTTTTCTTTATCTATGATATAGTCTAGTACTTGAAACAGTCTCCGACTGAGTAACCACAAAAGTAAATAGGTGGTAATTTATTGGACTAGTATTCCATATCTTATGCAGATCAGTTTGTGTAAACAGGGTAAACATCGATGGTGTTTACATTTCCTAGTTTTACATAGCTCGCTTCCACTGGCCCCATTTCATGGTAAGTCACTAAGATAGTAAGTCATAAAAAAAGGCACTTGGTGCTCATTTTCATGTTCGCGGCAATCATAGCAGCTGTAAATAATTTCTATGCAACGTTTAGTCTCTACTTTTTTGTAGGTGTCCTCCTTGGAAAATGAGAATCAATTGTTACGACAATATGCACCTGGAGAAGTATTGAATAATATTGCTGCATTGGTACAACAAAGGAAAGCTAGCAACAATCCTGTTACTACGCCGGCTCAGCATCCTACTCCATCTGTGCCCCCGAAAGTGAGTGATTTTGCATATTTACGTATCTGTCTCATTCCTGAATTGAAATGGAATTTTGGCTGTCTAATAGTGCGCACGTGAAAGTGTGTGGGGATATGCGGTTGTTTGGTTTTACGGTAGCCTAGGTTCCATGAGTTACGGCATTTCCCTTTCTGCAGTTTTCTCTTTTGACTTAGCTGGCAAGCGGGTTTCATAACAACAGTTTACTTTTTTGGGTGAAGCACTTCCAAAATTCTAAAAGGGTTAAGTAGTTGTTCATAGCTTTCAGTTGAATTGCTCCCGAAACCTGTACTGAGTATGGTGGGTTTCATAAATATATGAGTTGAATATCAGCTTAAAACATGGGTCTGCTTGGAGCCGTCCCATCCCCTGGCTAGCGGTTTTTTATGTTTCTTCTTACGGATGTGAGTACAGCTTGATGAATTGCAACCATCTCGCATTTCTGGAGTTATAAGCCCCCCCCCCCCCCCCCCTTCGCTGGGATCGATCACCAAATGGTGGCCATTTTACCCATTAGAAGTAGTTTGCGTTCCCTAGTAAAGTGAAAAGATGTTTTTTTTTTTATTTCAGAAGTGATGCCATTGTTGAGTCATGCTCGTGGTGAAGCAGCGTGTTCTGTATAATGATAAGTTTTTCTTGAAAATTTCCCTCTTTCCATTGTCCTATGTATAAACACCATGAATTGCACGGCTGTAGAATGAAGTTTTAGTATTTTGCGTGGTTGCTAATGTTTCTGGTAGGCCTTTCTTTGTACATTTCCTATTGCTGTATCCTTTATAATGATATACATTCGTTGTACATGAAACATATTACCAGCGTCTAAATGTGATAGGTACATGAACCAGTATATTTTTTAACGTCTAAAATGTGATGATTTTTTATTGCAAAAATATGTGGTTCCTTTTTTTTGCAATATTCTACCCATTGGACGCATAAGCTTTACGATGATTTCTTCATAATTACTTGCTTGATAAATCGTTCATTCATGTTTGGATACATATTGTTGCCAGTCGTTATGCTGTAACAGGCTTACCTGTAAGCGGCAAC
Source organism: Haemonchus contortus (assembly GCA_000469685.2). Taxonomy (NCBI): domain Eukaryota; kingdom Metazoa; phylum Nematoda; class Chromadorea; order Rhabditida; family Trichostrongylidae; genus Haemonchus; species Haemonchus contortus. Next base: position 8,006,040 of record LS997567.1, on the reverse strand, counting down.
GAAGTTCATGTTATCTGAAAGTCGTTGTTGTTCATGAAATCACTAGGTTGATGAAGCGAGTGCAAAGAGGTCGGATGTAGAATTATTCGTCACGTCCTTTTAACATGCCAAAATCTTTAGCTCCGAACTTTAGTCGAGTAATTGAAGACAGTAATGAATGTCTGAATTGAACTTCTCCGTTTTTGGCACTTACATCACAATGCTCAGCCTTTCCAATTGGTTGATGCATGTAATAGCGCGCAATTGCGCGCGACGCGCGCGACTGGGTGCGGGGGACGCGACGCGGTTTTCTGGGAAAAGCTGCCACACCTGCTCTGAAGTGGCCTCTCTCGTTTATGTGGTCACACGATGTGGGTCGAAGTTTGTGATTTCCTTGAAGAATGAGTTGAACAATATTTTCAATGAAATGAATCGATGTAAAATGAGAGCCGGTGGATGGAGCTTATGGCTGGTGAAAAAAAACAGCAGGCAGTAAATCCGCTCTGAAATCTTTTATTCCTACCTTTCCGTTTCTTCGTTGTCGAGTTTACACCGTGGTTGGATTGGATTTTGGCTGAAAACCGGATTGACTTTTCTCCAGCAGCGCTGTCGAAATCCTCTCAGCTTTGGTGATATCCGCTGTTGCACTCATAGCTGTTAGTTTCTGATAATGTACGCAGGAGGATTGGCACATTGATTATCAATTCGTTCAGCCTCGGAAAGGGTGCTCTGAAAGCGTGAGAATATGTATGAGGGCGGGGCAGTGTAATGGATACGTGCGGTGCAAGCGAGCGGAAGCACAAGTTCGAAACTCATCCGAAGACGAAAGTTAATGTTAGCACACTGATGATATATAGGAACTCGTTCAATACTTTTATCTGTTTTTGCTCAATCCAGGGGAGAACGCTTCTATCCAATATATAGCGCTGAAGCGCAGAGAATGAGGGGTACCCAACTTTATTCATGCTCAGGGTAGGTTCTCAGCCGAAAAAGTATAGTTTTTACCTAAGCCTTAAAGGCACAGTTCACGATAATTTTGGGTAATCCAGATTATGAAGGAAAATGGAAGACAAGGTCGAAAATAGTGCTTTGAAGGAGGAGAAATTGCGTGAATCGGTGTTTCCAAAGTGAAAAAACGCTTCGAAAAATCGTTAAAAAGGAGGCTGGACGAGAATGAGACGAGAAGAATGAAGAAGAGTGGGGCGTTTGGACGAGCTATAAAATATGTCTCACTGCGTACGTGTGGGTCCTGGTGCGAATAACAGACTATGGTAGGCAAAAATTCATCCACTTATAAGCATAAGTAAACAAAAAGAACCTAGTAACAGCAAAAGTGGCTCACCTATTTCAACCTCTAGGAGTAGGAAATTAAATAAGGGAACGCGGCTGCAAAAAGAATAACAGAGAAAAAAAGAATGGGAGAGATTGTGTGGGTCCTAGAACGAATAGTTGCAATCTGTATTGTCTCGACCCTCGTCTAACGTGACATCGATCGAGGGGCGTTTAAGCTAATTACGGCAGCAACAGGGCTTCCACTATACCCTAAGCGCCGAGATTGTGGGAGCGAGAGGGTCCCTTCTACCACCCATGGGGGCGCTGAGAATTCCTAAAGAAAGAACTCAGTAACCTTTTTTTTATCGTAAACCGTGCCTTTAAGTCTTCTTCTTCTTCTTATTCTTCAGCGTTTGTCCCGCTTGTAGGCGGGGTCCGCTTTTCTGATATGTTGACGCCAGTTCTCCCGATTGAACGCTTGATCGGGGTGTATGTTAACCGCTTTGAGATCTTCGTGCAACGTATCAAGCCACCGCTGCTTTGGACGTCCTCTAGGCCGCTTTCCGGACACTTCAAGGTTGAGACCGATCTTGCGGACACTGTCGTCCTTTGCGCGAAGAGTATGACCGTACCATCGTAGACGAGCTTCGCGCATCTTATCGACAATGGGCGCTACACCGAATCGCTCCCTGATGGCGTCATTACTTATGCGGTCTAAGCGTGTTACTCCGGCTGTCCAGCGCAGCATTTTGGTCTCCATCACACTGAGACGGGCTTCAACCTCTTTGGTTGCAGGCCAGCATTCAGCGCCGTAAATTGCGACCGGCCGGATGACGGTTCTATAGATCTTGGATTTGAGACGCTCAGGGATGTTCTTGTCGCAGAGCACGCCAGTCATTGAGCGCCACTTCAACCACGCTGTATTCACGCGAGAATTTGTTTCAAACCCCAGGCTGCCGTCAGACGGAATTGCCGATCCAAGGTACTTGAAAGTTGTTGTCCGTGTAAGCTCAGTGCCATTGATCTTGATAGAGCCTGGCTCGCTCGAATCAGTGGTCAAGTACTCAGTCTTTTTGACGTTTAACCTGAGCCCGAACATAGCCAGACGGTCGGACCAGGTCTGCACCTGTGACTCGAGCTCGCTTTTGTCCTCGCTGGCGAGCATCACGTCATCGGCATAAAGAAGCGTCCATGGAGCCGGCTTCTGGAGGTCTTTTGTGATGGCATCCATGACGACAACAAAAAGTAGTGGGGATAACGCAGAGCCTTGGTGTACTCCGACGGAGATGGGAAATTCCGCCGATGTGCCCGCTGCCGTTTGCACTCGGCTCTTTGGGCTAGTGTAAAGGATGCGCACCCACTCAATGAGCTCTTCGGGTACGCCATGCTGTCGTAAGGCATACCATATAACGTCACGTGGAACGCGGTCGAAAGCCTTCTCCAGGTCTAGAAAGGCGAGATGTATCGGTCTTCATTTCTCGCGATGCTTTTCTAGAAGAAGACGAGTGGCGTGAATGGCATCGATGGTGCTACAACCAGCTACGAAACCACACTGGTTAGTGGTCAGCTCGACGATATCCCGGATACGGCTGTCTACAATTCGCTCGAAGATTTTCATGCTGTGCGAAAGCAAGCGAATTGGACGGTAGCAGGTGCAGTCCCCAGGACTGCCCTTCTTTTTCCAGATAGGAATCGTCGTGCTCTGTTGCCAACTCTCAGGCACCTTCTTCTCTGCAACGACCTGGTTGAAGAATTCCGTCAACCATCCTGCAGGATTCCAGCCTTTCGATTTCCACAAGTCCGCTGCTAAGTCGTCAGGGCCAGTTGCTTTGCCTGATTTCATCTTCGTCAAAGCCGTAATGGTCTCATTCACGGTAATCTTCTGGACGGGACCGTGTACTGGTGGAGCGCAGGGGATGGCGGGATGAGCGAATTCGATTGTTGAGATGTCTGCGAAGTACTCCCGCCACCGTTTCAGTGTTTGCCTGCGGTCCGTTAAGAGGTGTCCGTTCTCGTCATTTATGCCGAAGAATTTTTCTATATCCTCGGTCTGCCGGTTGCGGGTCTTTGCGAGTCGGTAAACGTACCGCTCGCCTTCCCGAGACTCGAGTTTCTTATTAAGTTCGGCATAATGAGCTGCCTTCTCAGAGGCAACGGCCTTCTTCGCCTCTTTCTTCGCTATCTGATAGCGTTGCCAGTTGTCATCCGTCCTCTCGCTAAGGAATGCGTGGTACTGCTTTTTCTTCTCACGGACCTTATCCCTGACATGGTCCGTCCACAGCCATGTTTGCTTATCGAGCTTTCTTCGTCCAGGCTTGGTCATGCCAAGCTTCGACCGCGCAACCCGGGTTATCGCTTCCGCAGCTCCCTTCCAAGTTTCTTCGACAGTCGTTACCGCTGGCAACAGAATGCTGGAAACGACGGCCGCTTCCTTCTCCTTCAGTCGCCACCACTTGATTCTCGCCGGCCCACACCTTTCTGCTAATTTCGATTTCGGCGGGGCGATCTTTAAAGTACAAATCAGTGGTCGGTGTTGTGTTGCGACCGTTTCATAGGGAACTGTCTTTGCGTCTGTTACGAGCCCCTGATCGCGGTGCCTGACAAGGACAAAATCAATTTGTGTTCTGTTCTCACCGCTATAAAAGGTGATGAGGTGAGAGTCACGTTTGCGAAATCTTGTGTTTACAATGGCGAGATTATGCGAGTCTGCATACTCGAGAATTCGCTCGCCATCAGTGTTGCGTGACCCATATCCGAAACCCCCATGGCAGCTATAACCGTCTTTCGTAGCGCCCACGTGACCGTTGAGGTCACCTGCGACAACTATGGCTTCCTGTGGCGGTACTTCAGCTGTCTTTTCATCGAGCAGGTTCCAGAACTTGTCCTTGGTTTGCTCGGAGCATCCAGTCTGTGGAGCATACGCTGAGAAGAGATGGTACTTTTGACGTTCGATGACTACCACGATCTTCATTAGGCGGTCATCGAAGCGTTCCACGCTTACTATCGAGTCACGGAACCGTTCAGAGACTATTATCCCGACGCCGTTGGTGGTTTTGGGACCACCACAAAGAACGGCTTTGAAGCCGAGGCCAATGTCCCTGGACTTGCAGCAGGACCACCTCGTTTCCTGCACGGCACAGAAATCAATTCGTCGACGCTCTAGAGCTTCTGCTAACTCGTACAAGCGTCCCGTTAATGTGCCAACATTTAACGTCGCAACACGGGTCTTCCATACGTTGCGTGGCTTTCGGACTAGCTTAGTTGCCCCCCGATGCCGTCCTTGCACCGGAGACCCTCGCATACTTTTCACACTCACCGGGCCTTGCGAGTGCGCGTCGGCTCCCGCGGACGCCGTAGCATTACATCGAATTTCTTTAAGTGACATTAACATTTTTGATGTGACTGGGGTGTTCGTAGGCCGGCCTGTCACGGGGCCTGTCGCCTGCATTCGAATGTCCGTGTTCAGCTCAGCCCACAGAGTGGGCAGTTTCCAGTGGCACCACTTGGAGGAACGGACTTCGCCACTGAACCGTGCCTTTAAGTAACTAGCGAAAACCATTCGAATCAGTTAGGAATGTTTCTGCTCCATTTGTTATACATAGAATGAGGATGAGGGCACTGAAAATGATGTACATCTTAAAGGCAAATGCTTGCACCTTACATCCTGTTGAGCCTTGAACGGAAACCCTCATGTTAGTACGGAACATGAGGGTTTCTGTTCAAGGCTCAACAAGATGTAGGGTGCAAGCTTTCGCCTTTAAAGGCGCTGTTCACGATAAAATGGTTTCGTAGATTTGCACATGGTTTGAATTCGACGCCCCTCTGATACCATTTGTGCAGGAATGAGGTCGGAAAACGGTCTGGATAAGGCACAATAAGGGGCCGGAGAGTTATCCGCGGTTGCCTCCGCCCCTCGCTAAGCTGACTACGAAATCTAAATGCCGTTCACCACTTTCGCACTGGAGCGAAGTTGTTGAAAAATCGATAAGCTCGTTGGCGAATTGCCAGTTTCAGGACTGTAGTCTAAATCAGCTGTTTGGGTGTGTTGTCTGCTATTGCAGACATTGCGTCGCCTTCGTGCACTCGCTCGAACACTCCCTAACCGCCGTTCTTCCAGTGCGAAACTCGTCCAACCCCCTTTTCCAGCTCTTTTTTTGACCCTTTGTAATTCTTTTTGTTTATCGTTTTTTGTGTTTTTTCGTTGTTATCGCTTTATTCTAGAGTAGTTCTATCAACTCCCGTCAAAAAACGGTACCCTAAATTTATCGTAAACGGTGCCTTTAACATGTACACCATTTTTGAAAGCTTTTCCTGTGCTACACTCAGGGATCGCTAGTCACACTTATTTAGTCTGGTTTGCTATAGTAAGTGGTTACTACGGCATCTTCACGGATCTCTCTTCATTGTGGGTTCCCTCTATTGAAGGGTCCCAAGCCGATTAGTGGTGAGGCTACTATTTGTAATAGGAGATGAGAGTGAAGGTGACAACATGCAATTGCATCTCTTCCTTCCTGCAGACGACGTCTTGCTCATAGCACCTGGTATCGTCCAAGGTTACCGGCCGAGCTTGACGACATCTATGGAAACACCGGTATACGACTGAACTTAACGAAGACGAAGATCATGAGAATAGAGTAGTTCCTGATGCACCCTCTGCACTTAAAGGCACGAGCATCTCGCAGCGATCTAGCGACCTGCACCTGGACGAGAAGTCAGCATGGTGAATAGTCTGGTTACGAGACTGAGCAAAAGGAAAAGTGGGGAGGGGGACCGTAAGAATTTGGTTAGAGAAAACGATTAGAATTGCTCTTAGTGTAGGCGAGTACTATAATATTCGGTACTAGTACTAGTACTTAAGGGCGGAGATGGTGTAGTGGCAAGTGGCGCACTATATCACACGCACGGTCAGGGGTTCTAATCGCGGATCGATGCCCGCCTAGGCCAACCAAGCCTTCCATCCCTCCGGGGTCGGTGACTGGGTACCAGACTCGTATGGGAGGATGAAAGTACTGACTTGTACATCGGCTGGCCACCGAATTGTGTAGGCCATATACGCACTCATTACGCCACTGCGATTCTGAATGGAAGTCGAATGAGGGGCGCATCCCTTAGACGGGATTGATTAACACCAAAAACTTTATCCTTCATCCTTTACAATAATATTCAGTCTCACAATCAGTAGCTGACTGGTAGTGATAGCGATCTGAAGTGGCTTTGACTATTCAGAGATGGTCTTAGTGTATGGAGTCAGGTGGAGAAAATACAAAAAGCTCTACGTTCAAACCAATGGATTGGTAGTAATACCTGTAGCATGCCGTTCGATATAAATAATTATATAAATATACTCGAAACAGACAGAATGGAGAAATGATACGTTGAACCCATTGTCTTATTCTGTGCGTGTGGTAACAACAACAATGAACAAAAAAGCTTATATCTTGGTCTGGCCACCGGGGCCACTGCAACATGGCTTAGCAGATTCCTTATTTTGGTGGATTCTCGAGCTACAAGACCGTAGTTCGGGGTGTGGTGCAATAGGAATGAAATTGTCGCGTCGAGGCGAGAGAGACGCCGCGCGCGAAGGAATATAGCAGAGTGCACCAGCAGATAAGAAATACGGAAACAAAAGAACAGTCATGCCAAAAATAATGATTGCATATCGATTGAGCTGTAGGAAGGACGCCAGAGCTGTAATAACGCGAATGAGTGGTCCGCGACAGCCGCGTGCGGCGAATCGATTACAAAGACCGTCCCTACTGCCCCTTCCTCCCGTAGTTCGTACAAATGTAACCGACGTCAACCCAATGAAATCGATGTTGAATCACTTCCCATATAAGGTGCGTCATGCACGACTTTTCCATCTCTGGCGGTGACTCACCCCATGGGAAAATAGCGCCATCATGTCGGAAATAAATCTCAGACTTCTACATTCTTCCAAATAGTTCATGGGTGGAATCTTTAAGTGCTATTTGGGGTAATGTGAATAGGACCAGAGTTTTTCTATAATTAAGAGCGCTTCAGGATGCTCACAGGAACGGCGTTGAACGGTGTGTTGAGCCTGTCAATCTCTGCGCAAGTGAATTAGTATGCTTAAGTCGACTTGTAGGCTTGTAAGGGCGATGATTCTGGTGGTACGATGACGAAGTATAAAACACATTGGAAGAAAGAAGAAATTAGAAGACAATGAGGCTAGAACGAGAAAAGGGATCGAAGGAAATGATAGAATTTTGAGTTGAAGACCTCAAGAAAAAAAGAGCTTCGTTTCTGAAACTAAACGGAAAGGAACTAGGAGCCACTGGGTCTTTACATCATAGATCGAAATCGGGATTTCTAACTTAACAAGAACAACTTAATTTTTAACTTCCCAGTCGTTATGCCTCGTATGATTATACCAGCCAGTTTAATGGTCATGGTATCGATCTCGCTTCTGAGATTGCCTGGAATAACTATTCTTACCCCTCCTTTCAGTTCGCCACACCTTGGCGGTATTACTTATATCTACTGGGAGGTGGTCGTTTGGCGCGGCCTCTCGCATCACGCCACCCATTCGACGCGGTTCGTGAGCTGGACTACTCGTACGGGTGATTCATACTCTGCCCATGCTAATCGATGCAAATAGACAGCAGAATATAAGTAGGTCCGCAATTCGGCATCTAATAGCAGTGGTGTCGATCGGGCGTATATCAGATGAATGGGCAGTGGGTTGGCCGATTGATCAGGAGTGTGAATCGCTTGTACGAATTGTCAAGCTCAGAAACTCGAATCGGAGTTCGAATCGATCAAATGGGCCAGGGGCGTTCTTGAGAGTTGGAATTGTTCTCTTGAAGAGGCGTTATTCGATTCTTCACAGCCACAAAGTTTTAAAAATATGATTTGGATGTCGCAATTGCTGAGGCGTCAGTATAGGGCGCGGTATAGGGCGGTTCTCCTAGTTTTTGAGGTCGTGCCAGTTTACTGCTGTGTTGCTGTGGAGTTTTTTTGACATTCTGCCCCATTGTCCTTCATTACGTTTTCTAAGACATGTCTAGTAATGATAGGGTTCGAGTTCCGTGAATGTAGATGTTGGGATCCATTTCCCCAGTTCCCGTATCTTCATTGAACCAGCTGAATGTAGTCGACTCTTCATTGAACCTTTGTGGCACAGCAGTAATTCGAGTTCAAGTTCTGATAAAAGTTTGACGGGGTTTGAATTCAGCATCGAATTGTTTTCCATTCATTCGTACTCTTTGAGGTGTCATACTTGTCTCCCAAAAATCCCCTCTTTCTTAAGTCACTACTGTTGGGAATTCAGCACATGGAGTAGGGAGACGGCGAATGAGTGGTCCGCACGCGGCGGTCGCGGACCACTCATTCGCCGTTATTACAGCTCTAGCGTTCTTCATACAGCTCAATCGATATGCGATCATTATTCTATGCATAGATCTACTATTAGACTTTTGTTCTTGTATTTCTTAGCTACTGCTGCATTCTGCTACATTCCTTCGCGCACGACGCCCCTCTCACCGCGACGCGACCATTTCGTTTCTAATGCACCACACCCCATGGAGTACGGTCGGTGTGCATCCTACTCCGGTCGCTTCACAGGCGCGATGTTTTTCTCGAAGGGAGGGATCGTCCCTTTGTTCTTGCATTTAACCCGCCTAATTACTAACTGTGCCAAGTAATTAGCGGCACAGTTCGGTGGAAAACATTCTTCTGTTCCGGGGTGTGTCCCGTTTCTGCCACAGCCTAGGGGCCCCGCCCCTTACTGTCGTCACAGGTAGTAGAAATTCCCTTTGTCATGTGAACGAATACCTCAAAATAATTGTGGAAGTTGGTTTCTACGGCATGACTTCCATAACTGCAATTCGTTTGGGTGCTTTTGCAACGGTTTTATGCCAGGACTGCTTGACTGGAACACAGTGTCGCATTATCTGATCGTTCCAGCGATGGTAAATAATTCTGCATTGCAAGCCTGTCTTATCGTACCTTACTATCTCAGTGTTGTTCACTTAAAGTAATGCTTTCAGACACGATGACCTCCTACCTCAACGGTGTCACTGCAAGCCTTCGTTTTACTAAGGATTATGCGATTGCTGCATGTGCTTATCTGTTTGCCAGCAAAACACACACGTGGGTATTTCTACGACTTCCTACTGCTTTCAAACTTGAAGTTGGTGCACGAGAAGGAGGGTGAATCCCACCAGAGGCACAGGGCATCGTTGTTTTCTTTTCTGAGTGGTGTGTCATCATGATTTCAGCCAATTTGGGCGAAACACGCCATGTCCGTGACCTTGCGATAAGGATTCGCCGCTGTCATACATATGTTACCCCTTATGAACTGACAAGTAGTCCAGATTCTTGGTACTATTCTAGTTTAGTGGTATTTTTCAGAGCTATGCCCACCTTGACTCCTATAGATGCTGTAACTCGTCTTAGTCCACTGGTGATTCGTATACTCGGTCAAAATCCCGGGCCTTTTACTCTTCAAGGTACGAACACCTATCTCATAGGTAGCGGAAAGAAGTAAGTCTTTTATTGTTGTTCATGATACACCCCTACGATGTGAATGCCCTGTGTTTCAGGAAAATATTGATCGATACTGGAGAGCCAAACATCCGACAATATATCGATTTATTACAATCTACGCTTGCGGTGAACCTTTTACCCTATCGTTCAATTCTTTACTTTTACATTTTCTGTTGTTTACCTCTTTATTAGGGTGCTTCAATAGCATTTTTTAACCATAACATTATCCGGATTAGTTTTTTAAAATATTGATTGATGTTCATAAGTGGAACAGTTACTGGTAAGTGTGAAGTGTTTTCTGACATAGGCGTAGCAGTAACTGGTATGTTCGTATGTACGACTGTAACTGAGAATCGCTTAGTTTCCTCGAAATTGAGAAGACTAAGAGCAGTGCTGGTTATTAACGGCACATTTATCGATAATTCTGAGGTATCTAGATTAAGTAAAATAATGGAAATTATGTTGAAGATTAGTGCAAAAAGCGCGAGAATCGGCGGGTTTCAAGAAATATAAGGCTTCAAAAAGCAGTAAGATGGGAAGTCGTACGAGATTATGTGCCTGTAATCGCTCAGTATCTCTAACATATGCGTGCTATTCGTTAGCGTTCTAGCGCTTCATTGTGAATGGTGCAGTCATAACAAGCGCGTCACAACACGGCTACTTTTGGGTGTGTACGTCGGCCACGCCGGTTTTGGAGCCCTTATAACAGCTGGTCGAGGATGCTTTTCGACCCGATAATGTTACCTTGCTATCCTTGGAGGCCACAGGTCCACCCTTGAGCAGGGGGGGGGATAGGGGAGAGGGCACAGAACAACGTTCACTCTTGCCTTCAAAAGGGACGCAATAGTGGTAATATTAATATTACAAGTAACGAGTTAGGAAAGTTAAGTGGGTGAATCATATCTTCTGAGCTATTTGACGGTAGTTTTCATGAACTGTAAGCTGGAATTCAGTCCTGCTTTTGCAGTGGGGAGGAGAGTAATGAGATGAGAAGAGCTAATTGTAAGCTACAATGGGCGAAGGTCAGCTCAAAGTGGTTACGAAGAAGGTACGCTCCATTGTCATGTTCCGTTAATCTTTCAAGAAATCAGAGAGTAGCTTTCTCTGCCGTTACTCGAAACATTAGTGGATTAAAAGAGAAATAAAATAATTTAGGAATGTAATGCGTTCAATTAAATATCGACACAGGGTCAGCCTATTGACAAGTTTTGTAACAGGTAACCCATCAACGGTATACACCTGAACTTGCTTAAATGGCTTTATTTTATCTTCGTCACACCCATCTATTTCTTAAGCATGTTAATTCCTAAACACCACAAGTATTTGGAAACTTCTCGACCTAGTCTATCACTGCCTGCTCTCAATGCAAACTTTGAACTTGCGATGGCTTGTCCTTGAACTTTGAGTATGCGTTCTGTGTCCGATTTGTGTTCTTTAAAGGCACGGTTCACGATAAAAATGGTCACTGAATTCTTCCCATAGGAAGGCTCAGTGGTCTCTCAGGATAAGAGAAAGGACTTCCTCGCGCCCAAGAACTCGACGGTTAGGGCATAGTGGAAGTCCTGTTCCCGGCTCGCGCGGCCTTCCCGCCTCTGGATGTGTGTCACGTCGGACGAGTGTCGAGGCGATACAGATTGCAATCATTCGTTCTAGGGCCACACACAATCAGCTGATCGCCGAGTGACCAGGCGATTTATTTCTCCCATTCTTTTTTCCTCCGTTATTCTTTTTGCTGCCGCGATCCCTTTTTTAATTCCCTACCCCAAAAGGCTGAAAAAGGCGAGCTATTTTTGCTGTTACTAAGATTTTTTTGTTGAGTTATGCCTATAAGTAAATGAATTTTTCTTTACCGAAGGACCCACTTGTACGAGTTGTATAGCTCGTCCAAACGCCCCACTCTTCTCCATTCTTCTGGTCTTATTCTCGTCCAGCCCCCTTTCTAACGATTTTTCTAAGCCTTTTTTCACTTTTGGTACACCGATTCACCCAATTCCGTCATAATCTGGATTATCGTGAAGTCGCTTTGAGGACCCGCTAGCGAATTTAACCGTTTGCCAGATTTCCCCAGCTTTTCCGGGAAAGAATGCCTTCTGTGGTTTGAACCTTTCCAGGATTTCTTAGACGGGTTCTAAGTGGCCGAATTCGTGAGCAACCATGAATATCGAGGACGTGCTGTAAGACTTCGCAAGCTTTCTGAGTCTGTAGGTAGGAATAGGAAGATCTAACGACCAAATTCCAGGCAGTTTTCTACGCTGCTGGCGGAGTCTGTGAAATGTGTGAAGAAAGCGAAATATCATGAACGTGGGGTTCATGACAACTGGAAGACATAGTTGGCGCTGATGCTTAGTGGTTTGGGATTTGAACCACCGACCCTAGGTATGGTAGCGGTGCCGCTTGGTACAACTCCATCCTGGCCTTGTAAGAACATAGACCGATTAACTGCACAACACAACTCTCGTTTCAACTGATTCCTCATCTGGAATGAACGATAGATTGCGCTGTAAAGTGTTCTGTTCGGTCAATCTCAAACCTTTTTGTATTTACTTGTCACTTGGTTCAGAACTGGAATGTGACTCATTCTTTCATCAGGATTCCTAGTTTTTTTTTTTTTTTATCATTTAGCAATATTCCCCTATAGAAATCCCTTCGTCATCCCGTAATTTTCCCCAGCAATTGTGCATAACTACCTTCCTACTTGTTGCGTCCGCAATCTGAAGTTATGTTTTTTGAAATCATGGTATAGGCATTACACACAAATGACATGGCTCCAAAGATTGTGCTTTGAATGATCTCTTTCGCTTGGCCCCCGACGTAGCCCGTCTTGTCATAAGGTTTTGGAAATGAGCCGTTGGCTACGTCTGCTTGTACGAAGTCTTTAAGAGGGCAAAGACAGTAGTGGGAGCGGAGAAACATAAACAACTGAAAGAAACATAGCCTGGTACCCGGAGTAATCCATGGATCGTGTTAGTTACCATAGCGGAAATCTTTATAAGCTTCCCGTTCTCCTGTCATTGCTTGTTTTCAATCAATCAGTTTACAGCTTGAAGGCATAGATCTCGATAACATGGTTTCTGAGGTTTCACCCGAGGGTGGGCGTAAACTTCCAAAAGGGGCGGGTCATTACATTCCTGTTTAGGCTAGGCCATTCACAATAAGGCGTTAGGACACCAACAAATAGTACGCTCATGTTGGAGACACCCGGACGATTATAGAGGCATAAACCAATCATACAACCCACTTTTTACTACTTTTCATAAGCTTTATATTTGAAATAAAAACACCGTTGATTTTCGCGCTTTCTTCACTATTTTTGCACCATAACTTCCATTAGCTCACTTAATCCAGACACCTAAAAATTATAGTGACCTGTGCCTTAAACTTTTTGAAAAAGAGGGAGTGGGGATAGTAGCGGATGGCCATCACCACTTGTATAGTCCGGGGATCAAACCCCGTAGCACAGCTTGCCCATTCAAACCAAATCTACTATGCATTCGTTCGTCAAGTCATTACATTAATTCATTGTCAACTCATTACATCAATTCGTTACATTCATTAAGATAGATTGCGCTTCGTTGTACGCCTCCGTCGAAACTAGGTTACGTCGCAGACGACGCACGCGGCGGGTCAGCCCGCGATACTTGACGGACGTCGCAGTTGTCAGTAGGGCATACGATCTGCGCTTGGTCCACGGTAATCAGTTCAGAGAGAAAATAATACAGACAAATGCAAATCATTCGCTTCGCTGACACTTGGTGGTACGTTAATATCATCTCGAGACCTCAGTGGGGTGCACCGCGCGGAAAGTGGGCGGGGTGACCTATTTTCGACGGATGCGCGCAACGGGCGTTCTCCGCGAAGATAAGGTACTGATCTGTATACCGCAAGGTGCAGCAATTCATAGTATAGCCAAAGTACACTTTAAACTCCACTCCGACATAGAATATTAGTCAAACGCATGGGTGCATCTTATGAAACGGATCGATCACGCCATAGAAATAGGCTTTATTTTTGATCCATTGAACAGAGGTTCTTTGAATTCCTTTTCCAAATTTGCTTTGATTTGATGGCTTTTTTTGCAGTGCCATTGTGAATGCTTTCAGGAAAATCAATGTGAAATTGATTGTATAATCATAACGCATTGGCACAATGATCATGTTGGTGGTATCCCGAGTGTCTTGAACCAAGTCATCGGTCATGAGGTGAGTAACCAGTTACATTGTAAGTTAAGTTGAACTTGATATAGTCTCATAATCCCGTTCTTATGTTTCAAGGTTCCCATCTACAAGATCCAACGCGGAACATCTGAAGATCCATCTCAATTCCACTATGTAAATGATGGACATGAGGTCAAGGTGGAGGGCGCCACTTTAAGGTTCGTACCTGTTTATGGACAATACGTCTAGAGTGCTCCTCCCATTTTGGACGAGTTTCATGCTGGTCGAGCTTTCCAAGTACCACATACCTTCTAGACAGTGCAACCGTCCATCGTTCAGATTCTTGTTATCAATTGGAGGAAGAGCTCACGATAATCGAGACATATCTAGCTTATGTGAAATAGTACAAGTTATGGCTCAGAATAGTGCAAAAATTGGCGGGTTTTGAGAAATATAAGGCTAGATATAAGCTAGATAGCTTGTAGAACGAAAGGAAGTTGTACGAAGCTATGTGTCTGTGACCGTCTGGGTGTCTCCCATGAAAGCGTACTATTCGTCGACGTCTTAACGCTTCATTGTGAATGGTGCATCCGTAACAAGGCCATCATAACACGGCTACTTTTGGGTGTGTACGTCGACCAACCCGGTCTTGGAGCCCCTATAACGCCCTGCCGAGGTTGTTTTTCGACCCAACGATATCATACGTGCTATTCTTGGGGTCACTGGTTTATCGTTGGGAGAATCTTAGAAACCATTTTGATCATAAACTGTGCCCCTGAGGGTAGCAGACATACATTTTGGGAAAAACTGGTTGAAGAAATAAATTTGCTTACAAAATGGTTGATAACAAAACATCCGAGAAATTAAAGTAGGGAAGTAGTGAAAAATTCATCGCATTGTCCTATACAAGTAATTTACTGCGAACTCTCGTGAGGGGGAATGCTTTAAGATTCAGGGTCACATTGAAGAGAACGGCTCTTACCTGGATAGGTTAGCTAAGCGGAATCCTATATAGCTAAATTAAAATGAGCAAAAAATAGTCGAAGGGGAAAGCGAAGGTAGTGAACGACAGCATCTGTCGGCCAAAACGCTCTAATCTGAAAGTCTGAACGTAGCCAGACGACAATTTTCTCTCATTCGAAGCCATAATCCCATATTCGCAATAGCCTGATCCGATGGCAAAGTAATGCTCTCGGCAGGACTTTTCTCGAGTTTCATCCACCCACAGAAAGCCTTAAGTACACCATCTGAAACGCCTATTTATAGATTTGTGAAAACTCCTGGCCATACATGTGATCACGCGTCGTTGTGGTTGTGTGAAGAAAACGCATTATTCAGGTTAGTTTAATAATAATTTAATAATAATATAATAATGTTTAATAATAATAATAATTTTCTGAATATGTCTACTTTTAGTGGTGATTGCATTCTTGGTGAGGGAACCACAGTATTTGAAGATCTTCACGATTACATGAATAGCCTGGAACGAATTAAGAAATTGAAGCCGACTCGGATTTATCCAGGTTTTGAATTTTGGCGTTTTTCTCTCAAACTTTGCTTGCTTTTGTTGCTTTTGTTTGGGTTTTCGCATGTATATTGCTGCTTTTTGCTTCGGATTTTTATTGCTGCCATTGAGTTCGAATTTGTATCGCTATTTAAAGGCACAGTTCACGATAAAAAGGCTTTTTGAGATTCCTGCACAGGATGAATTTGAGGCCACCGAGTATACCATATCTGGCATTATTAGGTCGGAATACGACCTAGTTAGGGAGTTATAAAGGCTCAAAGATTGGCCCGTGCGTATCCTCAGACGAGTTTCACCGGCATTTTAGAGCTGCACCGATCATAAGGGAACCCATGTAGGGAGTTCAAACAACTTTTCGTGAGCCGTAGTGACAGTGAAAGACAGTTCTGTGCAGCTCTGGCTTGATGTAGTCAGCTCTTTGTCCAATTGCAATGACTGAAATTTCGTCCAAATACCCCTTCCACGTTACTTCCGTTATGGCAATCTCGTCCTACCTCTATTTTTCCTACTTTTGAGTAGCCATGTTTTTCTCAAAATCGGCGAACTCTCTCACTTCCTTCACTAACGATGAACTATTCCCGATCCATACTTCCGCTTTTCGAATAAGAAGGGGTACCTCAAAATTATCGTGAACTGTGCCTTTAAATTGTGCCATGTACATCCATACATCGTACGCCTGCTCTGATGGGGAGGGGAGAAGAGGGGAGGCGAGGGAAGTGGCGAGGAGGAGAGTTGACTATGACTCAGTACGGGGGAATGTGGAAGTGGTTGGTAGCAAACTTGTTCGGAGAAAAATTCTAATATGAATTACAAAGTCCCATCAAAAAGTTTATAATTCAGAGGCGGAGGAAATATGAAATCAAATCAGTAAGAACAAGTTTTGTTGTTTTGTACAAATTAATCAAGTGCTTCGCGTTTATGTGAATCAAATGAGAACTTTTGAAAAGTGATCTCTGACTACAAAACTTCGAGCTGTCATAGTCAAGTTACCACCATTGTTATAAAAAAGCCTTCAACGATTTTCGATTTTAAGGTCATGGACCGGTTGTGGAGAAATGTGACGAAAAAGTGAACGAATATGTGCAACATCGAATGAAACGGGAAAATGAAATTGTGAAGGCGTTGGTCACATTGGGGGAGGCAACCAGCATGGATATCACTGTCATCGTATACGCGGTATATTATTGATTTTTTTGTCTGAAGTCATTGTCAATGAGAAGAAATCTATTTGTGAAAATCTCCTTTCTGCCTATCGAATGCAGCACTCATTTAAAGGGTTCTAGGTCATAAAAGCTGTATAAAGACATGATTCCCAATTGATATGCTTTTTGAAATTTCTTTCTAACCATAAGATATACCTGTAACCTTCGAGAATAGCTCGTGGGACGCTGTCGGGTCGAGAAATGGCCCAGATATAGCGTAATAAGAGCCCTAAAACCGGCTTATTGTTAGCTGGCGTACACACCCAGAAAAGGACGTGTTATGACGATTCTGTTAAGGCTGTACCATTCACAATGAAGCGTTAAGATGCTGACGAATAGTATGCATATGAGAGAGAAAATCAGACGATTACAGATCCAATCCCTTACACCCCTTCCTTACATTTTGAAGTCTTATATTTCTTAACATCCACCGACTTTTTTTTCGCCACCGTTACACTATTCTGCAATATAGCTTCTATTATTTCAATTGAAGGCACAGTTCACGATGAAAATGATTTCTGAGATTCAACTTGAATTTGAAGCCCTCTCACATACCATATCTGGCGCTATCAGGTCGGAAAACGTCTTAGTCAGGGCGTTAGGAAGGCTCAAAGATTGATCCGTGTGAATGCGCGGACGAGCTCCACCGGCGGAGCTGTAGAGGCGGCACCGATCACAATGGAACCCACGTAGGAAATTCAAACAACTTGTCATGACCCATAACGACAGTGAGGGGCAAATCTTGACAGTTTTGGCATGATATAGTCAGTTCTTTATGAAATTGCAATAACTGAAATCTCGTCCAAATATCTCCTCCATGTTATTTCCGTTATGGTGAACTCGTCCAACCTAGATTTTCCCTACTACTAAGGCGCATTATTTTTCTCGAAATCGGCGAATTTTCTCGCTTTCCTCACTATCGGTGAACTATTTCCAACTTATACTTCCACTTATCGATTAAAAAGGGGTACCTCGAAATTATCGTGAACTGTGCCTTCGAGCTAGATGTCTCATAATTATTGTCAAGTGTCCCTTAGATCAAAACGTACGTCAATGATTACAAGCGTTTTCAAATTAATTTGAAATTTGGTTTTCAGATCTGATACTATGCCGTTCTGTAAATAACCTGTGAATATGCTTCCATACTTAGTTTTGCATATCATCGCCCTGTAACCCTGTCTGAATAAGAAATTGACCATGTCAGGGGGGTACAGTTGGCTGTTGATCCACAAATGCAAGGTCCTGGTATCGATTTTCTGCTAAATCTGTTTTTTTACTTTTTCATACCCACGTATAGACCACTTTCAATACGGGGAGTTCGCTATACCGGGTCGTTTGCAAGTTGCGTACTTTTGGAGCGTTTTCCAAAAAATTCAAGCTATTGGTCATGTGGTACCCTTGAGAACATCTGTTTGTTGGAAGCTACTTTAGAACAAGCTTCATTTCTGTTCTGAGTAGACTCACGAAACGGAAGTCTACTTACTTTGGCTTTACAGAACACTTATTTTTATGACGATACTTTCTTGGCCTTAAAGGCACAGTTCACGATAATTTTCAGGTACCCATTCTTATTCGAAGAGCGGAAGTATAGATTGGGAATAGTTCATCGGTAGTGGAGAAAGCGAGAGAATTCGCCGATTCCGAGAAAAACATGGCTACTCAAAAGTAGGCATAATCGAGTTTGGACGCGATTGCCATGATGGAAATAACATGGAAGGGGTATTCGGACGAGATTTCAGTTGTTGCAATTAATTGCACGAAGAGCTGACTACATCAAGCCAGAACTGTACAGAGCTGTCTTTCACTGCTATGGCTCATGACAGGTTGTTTGAACTTTCTAATGGGTTCCCTTGTGGTCGGTGCAGCCTCTATAATGCCGGTGAGACTCGTCCGAGGATACACACTGGCCAATATTAGAGCCTTTTAACTCCTTAACTAGGCCGTTTTCCGGCCTAGTAGTGCCAGATATGGTGTACGCGGGGGCCTCAAATTCGCCGTGTGGGGGAAATCTCAGAAACCATTTTCATCGTGAACTCTGCCTTTAACTTTAACATTCAGTCGACTTGATATCAAAGTGACGAGAATTTTTTGAAATCGCACAACCCGCCTCGTTTCAGTCTGACGCCTCGTTCCAGTATGCTAACTGATTCTCTCCTTTCAATCATTTGCAAAATCACGTCCCTATGTGGAATGAGATTTTGCAGAAAATGACACTTCTACAGCTTTCTCGAATAATTCAAAAAAAAAGAAGTTTGCTATCAAAGTTCTGAATCGTATTGATGACTGACAAAGTTATTGCGACCCCCTTGGTTTCAATGCAGAATTTCTTATCACTATATCGAAAAAACGCGGAAGGATTCCTTCTCACTTATGAAGCTGGAACTATTGACTTTATTTTCTGTTGGAGAGCTTTTTTTATGTTACTGTTGTAGTAGTGGTACCAGACCCGCAAAGTATTCGCCTAACCCTTGTCTACCTGGTGAAACTTGTTGGAAATAACTTTACAAGCTACCTAACTTTTGTCTTACTGTTTAGGATGCTCCGCTATCTGTCCGCCTGGCAGCTCTCAATAACGTCAAGCTCCATTTGAATAAACTGATCAAAGATGGACGTGTTGAGGTGGGAACTTCTGGCATGTATCGAATGGTCAGCTAATCAAGTTCTTTACAATGTAATATACTCTTTACTGCGTAAGCTGTTTTACTGTGCTGACGTCTTATAATAAGTGATTCTAACGATGGAGTACGTGATAACATGTGTTTATGAAAAGCTATGTCTTATATGTCTTAATAGTTAGCTTTCGGGAATTCCGAAAAGTTCTCGTTACTAGTTTTTGCTAACTGAAATGCGAGTTCATCTCTTAACCTCCACTATTTGTCACATATGAGAAATTTGCCTGTTCAATATTTTGTCACGTTTTAAGGAATTCAAATTTGCTTTTATAGACTTCTATTTCCTGTCGTTTCTGGAATCGTTTATGTAATTTATCGGTGCCCTATCACCTTCGACAAGCTTACAGTATATGCTAAGTACATGAATAAAGCATACAACAAAGAACGAATAGTTGTAATTGGCCTCATTCTGTTGTAAAAAAAGACTATTGGAAGACTCTGTACCCAAATTACCACGACACGCGATAACGCGTGTTGTGGGAATTCAGGTACAGAGTCCTGCCCGGGAAACACGTCAACGATGGCGAGCAGGTAGTTGGTGTCCAACTAGAACCAAGCTTTCTGCTGAGCTGTTTTCTAGGGATCGAGGTCACTAGGAGGCTTTGCTCAGGTCATGGAGTTTAGAACACTCCCTTACCGAGAAATCTAGCGCAGTAAGGTTTCACAAACTCCTAGGCCATTCATCAAAAGGTATGAGGCGTGAAAACCTCTGGTTTCATCACCCAGGGGCAATCTACGCCTCATGGCAAGGGGCACCTTCCTGTTGGTATCATAATTTTTTGTTGCTGAAGTGAGGCTGAGCTCAGTCTAAAATGGATTCCCTTAGCAGTTCAAATAAGAGATTTAAGCTTAATTTTTCGTTGGTATCAGTGATTTTCGTAACGAACTCGATACAAGCGAGGAGGATCGCCCATTTTTTGCTTTGGTGGTCACAGAAGTAGGCCTCGTAAAGTGATGTCGATGAGATTGATTTCCCTGTTCCGTGAGCCATGCGGTAGTAGCCGATAGTACACTTCTTGTCAAGTTCCAACAACAAGAGATGCTGATCGCACTGAATACTTCGATGGGCTAATACTTCATAGATTTGCAAAGGAGCGATGAGTTCGTCATTCAGGACAAAAGCCAAGTTTTTGTGACATTCGAATCAAATGTTCCGAGTGAATCAGACAAAAATTAAAAATAAAAACGTCATGACCCCCTGCAGTCGAGCATTACGCTCCCACGCAATGATTCCATAATTTTTCCTCACCCTCTATAGATCCTTTGCAGAATACTGTCATAAATCTCACACCGCTTCCACCGAATTTCCGAGCTTCGACCTGTGCTTGAAGAAATACACGATGACATATGTATTCCACATATTTTCTCACCTAAGATTGCTCCAAACCCTCGAGGACCAAAGTTGATGGACGATGCAGAAGTCGATAGAAGGGCAGTCATCTTTGTGTAGCGCTATTTCCTTCTCACGCTCTTCGAACTTCTTCTTAGGGTAGTACTGCATTGTTCAGCGCTAATTCCAGGCTTACAACTTCTTTACCCCCATCAAATCAAGCACGACTTCCTTGGTCCTTGGTTCTTTACTACATTATGTACATAACTCCAATTGTTCATGGACCACGACCAACCGTGATACGGAGTTTTCAATTCCCACTTCCTTAGCTCAGGTAATTGGCTATCAGGGAAGCTGTTGAAAGCTACCTTTTTTGAATATTACTCGTTTCAAACGATAAGTAAAACCCGTTAGCAGGCAAACTACATATTAGGTTGATGCATAATTACTGCGTATTTTTTCGCTGCTTTTTTCTCTCGATAGAAATTGAATAGGTTTTTTTTTCAAAGAAATGATCTGCTTGATTTCCTTTACAAAAATATAATTAGAAAACCATCCGCATATTTGCGAAATTAGGCTCTACTACTTCAAGAAAGGTTGGAAGGTGGCAGAGCCATTCCTCGATCTCACCTCAGTAACTTTTCGGCGATGAAACAATCGGCCAAAGCCAACCAAGAAATGGGATCTGCTCTTAGATCTGCCATATTTATCAGCAGAAACTTCTATGGATTATCTCGTCAACCGTTCGCTGAAAAAATGGCTAGGGAATAGAACTTACGTCGATTTGGATAACTTGATGGTCGATGTCGGGCGTGGATCGTCCCCAAGAATCTTTTGGAATTCGACTGTCGAGCCAATGGGAAGTAGTGCTTGACATAGATGGTGGATAAACAATAAAGGATAAAGGATAAAGTTTTTGGCGTTGACCAATCCCGTCTGAGGGATGCGCCCCCGCACTCGACTTCCATTCAGAATCGTAGTGGCGTCATAAGTGCGTATGTGGCTTATACAATGACTTGCTGTGGCCAGCCGATGTACAAGCCAGTGCTTTCATCCTCCCGACAAGTCTGGTACCAATTAGCCGACCCCGGAGGGATGGAAGGCTTGGTTGGCCTAGGCGGGTGGATAAATATCGGAGTAATTATTTGAACATGTTTCTGTTCAGTATTTTTATCGCTTCGTTAGATAAAATTCGTTGAAAAAATCCGCAGTAATTATGCACCAACCTAATACATGAATAGCTAAGTCTGTACTAAATAAATATGCTACTGGTTTGTGCTCAACTGTAAAATTACGCGTTTCGACGCATGCTTCGAAGCCAGACAAGACTTCTGTATTAATTAGATAGAACAGCAGTATATAGGTAGGGCGGAACAATAATTTTTAAATTACTATAACTTTGCCATTGACGTCATTCGTTCGCCTCTCAGATGACGCACTGTTCATAGCGCCACTCACATGAGTTTTCAGCCCTTGTCGGCTAGATTGGCATGTAAAATTTCACTGTTAAACACTGTTCAATTGGTCTGCCATCGAGAAAGGGTTGGCGGGTGGGTTCAGAATAGTGCTAAAAACCGGCGGAGCGCTATAGGTTGGGGTTACCACATGACATCCTTGCTTTGAGAGCCATAATATACCAAATAGCTTCTCGTGACAACTGTCGTAAAAACCCTCCGAAATTTTCAATCTTGTCCCTGAGTACGTATTGCTGGGCTATCGTTGTTTTATTCCTCTATCCGCTAGTAGGCAAATTTGGAATGAAAATGATTTCTGAGATTTCCTTCACGGTGAATCTGTGGACCCCGAGAATAGATAGTGGGACATTGTCGGGTCGAAAAACAACCTCTCATTATAAGGGCTCCGCGACCTCTTCGGCTGACCTACACACCCAGCATGGCCGTGTTATGACGGTATAGTTAGGGCTATACCATTCACAATGAAGCGTTAAGACGCTGACGAATAGTACGCTTATATAGGAGAGACCCAGACGACTACAGAAGCTGAACCCACAAATCCCCTTCCCTACTACTTTGTCAAAGCCTTATATTTCCTAAAATCCACCAGTTTCCGTGGTTTTTTTTTGCCATTTTTGCTCTAATCTGCACCATAAATCCCATCATTTCATTAAGAGTTGGTGGTAGGTCTATGACGATGGTTTATTGGGGATGTCGTCTAGATAGAGCAGACCGCTGTAACAAATTTAATTATGTGAAGCACCTGTCTGTATGTCCAGATTCCACAGAATTACCGTGCTGGACATTGTTAGTCTAAATGAGAATCAGCTTCTTCTGCCGCAATCGATCTAGCATCTGATTTCAAGTTTTTCTACAAACCAAGCCTTTTATTAATGCAATTTCCTAATGGGAGTTGGAAGCACGGCGCATACTTAATGTTTCATATATTGGGAACTTTTGTTCGGCCAGAAATACTCTAAATGTCCGGTTTCATTTTGCATAAATGGTCATTTGAATCACTGTGGCAAGAAGCTATGCTTCATTATTGCCTTCCATTACACCGATTAGCATTCGTATGAATCGGATGTTTTTCGAGTCATTCGAGCTCAGAATAGTAATACGGAAAGCATATTTGTATAGTACGAAATTAGCTTAACCATTTATTCATGTCGTTTGTCTGCTAACGGGTTTTACTTATCGCTTAAAACGAGTAATCTTCAAAAAATCGCTTTCAACAGCTTCCCAATGCTTCTCGATCTCTTCTTTTTTCGGTTACGATGCATGGCTGAGCAATAACGTGTTTTGCCTTTGTTTTTAATTAGGTTTCATTGCCAATTTGACGATAAAATCTTCCGTCTTGCTATACTTGCTGATTGCTTACTCGTAACTCTACTGTAACTTTGTAAACATTCTATGCAGATAACAGAAATGTAATTAATTGTAAAAGCAATTGTAAACGAAGTTGGATTTCGAGCAATAACCACAGCAGGCGCCTTTATTCGGACTATTCAGTAGGTCCAGTTGGGAGTCGGGCAGTAGGAACGGTTTTGCGTCATCGATTCGCCGCGCGCGGCTGTCGCGGACTCCGCTTCGCTGTTGCTACAGCTCTAGCATTCTTCATACAGCTCAATCGATATGCGATCCTTATTTCAGGCATGATTCTACTATTAGTTCCTTTGTTAATGTATTTCTTACCTGCTGCTGCATTCTGCTACATTCCTTCGCGCGCGCCATCCCTCTCGCCGCGGCGCGACAATTTCGTTCCTACTGCACCACACCTGGTTCAGTTTTGTTTAGGTCACCATGATTGCTGACTTCCTGAGGTCCGTTGACTGGCACTTGAGAAACCAGCTGGATTAAAGACACAGTTCGCGACGAAAATAGCTTTTGAGGTATCAAAATAGGATAAGTTTCTGGGCCCTTCGTACACCATGTTGTGCGCTGTCAGGTCGGAAATGACTTAGCGCTTTATACAGAATCAAAGACTGTCCTGTTTCTTGCGCGGACGAGTTTCAACGGCAGTGTAGAGCCTGCACCATTCACAAAGGACACTCATATTTGAACTTCAAGCAATCAGTTGTGACCCTTGGTGACGGTAGAAGGGAATTTTAGACGTTTTTTTGCTTGATAATGTCAGCTTTTTACACAATTGCAACAACCGAAATCTCGTCCAAATACCCTTTTGAAATTGTTTCCGCATGATATTCTAGTACAAACTCTACTTTTATGACTTTCGAAGAACCTTATTTTTCACAAAATCGGCGAATCTTCTTCGCCACCGATTCACAATTTATAGCCGAGTACTTCCACTTTTCACTTGAAAGGGGTACCTCAGGATTATCGTAAACTCTGCCTCTAACTTGAATTTCACGTATGTTCAGTTCCACTTTCAAATCACAACCTGGACAGAAATGGGGAAACACTCGGACTGAGCCAAAAATTTGAAAGGAGATCGAGCTTTACGAGAGAAAAAAAAAGAATCCTTGATAACAGTGACATTTGACTATTTTCAAATTATTCTGGCTTCAGGGGGTAACTCAGTAGTGTTGGGAAAATTTCGAATCCTTTAGTATTTCTGAATTATGTGAAAACTCTGCGACACTTTGAACAAACGCCCAAATATTTTCAATTTCTAACTCCTTTTTTGTGTGATTAATGGGAACACCCTTGAGGTGTACTTGAATAAATAAATAAATAAATAAATAAATAAATAAATAAATAAATAAATAAATCTTTGTGCAATGATGGAGAACAACATCTAATTGTCTGCTCAACCAGTAAACGATAACATGATTTCCAACACAGGGCCCTAACCAGGTGTCAGTGTTACACGCAGGTTTTTCAACCTCTTCTAGAAATTTAGAATGACTAAAGCAATGCTGATCGAGTTTGCTTTTGGGTTCATGTCCATTCTCACAAAATCTCTTCTTCTATCAACACAAAACAATGCATGAGTAGGCGTTATAATTACCCAGGTGTGGGTTATCCTACCCAAACGGCATGCCGCGTCAGATCGCATTCAAGCGCGCGCTTCGAAGAGCAAAATTCGAATTTTCAGTAGAAGATTACGGTAATTGTCGGGAGACCAGTGGTACTTACTGTAAGAGTTGCTGTAGGAATGCCGCCACCCTAATTGCCCAACCACAGGAATTTTACGCTGATCAGTTTTTTTGAGGGTTTGTAATCCGTCAGATTCAATTCTCACCGTCTCCCACTTAAACACACCCTTCCAGTATTCTCGTCGGGGCAAGATTTGCTTTCATCTGGTTCCGCTATAGGCTGTGTGGACGGCTTCACTTCTAGAAAAACTTCGGCATTGACCTCAATGGGTTATGTAAAGCAATCAAGCCATAAGAAAACTGTCCGCAGGTACTTAGCTATCCAAGAAGTTGGAAAATGACGACGTTGGACGTCTTCCCGGTGTAGCACGACTTAGGTAGAGGCCCAGTGACTCATGTGAGATGATACTGCTCCGTGAGCTCAATAGTGATTTTTTGATGACTGTCGTTTACTGTCAAGTAGCGACTGTTAACATGAATCTGCTAGCAAAGCTTTGTGTAAATCCTCTCCACTTACGCTCAGTATTCAGTCAATCCTGTTCTCTTCTCTTTTATTATTTCCCTGCCTATTTCTTAGTCTCTCATCCCCTCATCATAAAACTCCCTTCATCCTAACAAAGCTGAACCCCTTAGTTGACAAGTTTTCTATAACCATCAAGATGGGACGGTTTTATGTGAAAAAAGTCTTTCCAATAGATTCAGGGCCATTGACGGTATTCATGGACAGTATGTGGAGCGGCAAGTCAACTAGCTAGGAATCGCAGCCGTCGTAACAGAGTCGGGGATAACGCCAAGCACCAATAACAACATCTTGCTGCAGCAACACCTATCCCAGACTCCTCCTCCTTTCTTTTCTCGTACCATCTATATCTGTGTCGTTTAAGTCGCCCGGCTGGGCTCTATCCAGAATATAATAGAGGGATTCACGCCTTCCAGGCAGAGTAAATACATACATTCCTCTGAGTTGTTACCAGCCTTGAAAGTAGCCATCACCACCTTGGTCTCTACCACGTTGCTCTAAGGAACCTAAAATACTTCTCTGGAGCTTTAGAATTTTCGTAATCGTTTATATCGATCGATGCGTGTCCATTTCATGTGAATATTTCTGGCATTTTTAAATTGTGGAGTGTTTTTCCTCACATTTGGGATTGCGTGATCCAAAGGGAAGAGCATAGAGCTCATTGCTTCCGCAACGATCGTTAAGGTTTACAGGAATGGTGATGTAGACGAAAGCAATGACGGGAACGACATCGTTTTCTGTTCGTCAGTTAATTTGTGAACCTGAAGCATCTGAAACTCAGAAAAAAAGACTTCTACAACACCCGAGTCACCTCCGATATTGCATTACCAGTTTGGCTACTCGTGTCTATGGACGACACTTCTACTTTTTGGTGAAATGAAGCCACAAAGGCTTGGCAGCACTGTGACCGTCTTGTATAGTGAATCATTACTGTCAACATCCGTAGGCAGCACTTCAAGAGATCTTCGTTGTAGCTGTGTTCGTACTGAATATTACTGCGAATCGATCACTGTAACCCCGTCCCCGTCTTCCTTACTTCATTAGCATTCTTCCGCAGATGTTTTCGTCATCGCTCGGTTTCACGTGAATCGCTCTCTCAGGAATACGAACTTCCATTAGGCTTTGCACGTTAATGAATTTCTAAAGATATTCCTTCGACACAGAGGTCCTTTCTGCTTTGACGTACGCCTCGTAGCCTTGGACTCTACAAAGCATGCTGGACATGGTGTAAGTTTCCTTGGAATTCCTCTGTACACGCAGGCGCAGAAGAGAACCCGGAGGTCTGGTCTCCGTCAACGGAGTAAGATCAGGGATGCCATTGCTTACGTCAAGAAATCGAAGTTGGTAGGTCGGGCACGTTATGCGATATAGTGATGACCGTTGGACCAGGGCGGTTACTGACTGGATCCCTCGGGACATCGAACGAACTCCAGGACAGCCGCCAACGAGATGGTCAGACTTCTTGACGAGAGCTTTGGACGGAAGGAATGCTATAGCTGGTGTCCTTCGATCGAGGACGATCCGCTGTACCACTCTGCTTCGCTACGTGGACGAATGGAGGCGTTACTGGCAGCCGCTCGAGAAAATCAATGATCAATGGGACCTCAGATGATTGTTATCGTACAGGTACGCTGTAAATCGACTAGCACTTTCTGCAATTCTGAGTGCACCGGAACGGAGTGAGGTAATACCACAGGATCGTATCGAGAACGATACTCACGAACGGGTTTGATCAACATCAACGAATTTTCTCCTTTTTCTCTCACCTTCTTACGATTTTTCTTCTGAAGATCATTTACTCACATGCAAGATAATCACTCGAAGCCAATTTTTAAAGATCTTTCTTCTTTCGCACTGCTTTTTGCAAATTCTGAATATGGGTTCATTACATCCCTTTCTTACTTCCTATTGCTTCCTACTTTTTTTAAAGAAATAATATAATGGGACACTACCCACTTGTTCGAGCATCTGTCAAGTATTAGGAGATTTCATGTTATTGTAATCGGCTGACCTGATCGAGAAACAAGAGGCTTTGAGACCAAATGCTCAACACAGGTTACAATGGGGTTCAGCAGCGAAGTTGAACTCGTAAAGGTGCTGAATATGGGTAAACGTTCCGGTCATTTTATGGTTAAATAAGCAACGAAGAGACACCCGGATCCTCAAGCACCATGGAATTTTTGCAAAATTCCTGGCAAATACGCGAATTGGTACAACAGTTGAACCCAAATTCCGAAAGAATCGAACTTATGAAGCTATTATTGGGTTGTAACATAAGTTCGTAGAGTTTTTTCACAAAGATTTATTTTAACAAAAAACAATAATTATAATAATAAATTAATCAATGATGTATCCTCCTGTTACTGTTTGCGACCTCCTCCAATCTCTCGACCAAATTGTTGATGCCGTTTCGCCAAAAATCGGCCGGTCTGGTGTCGAAGAAGTTGTTGAGCCAGTTTTCAAGAACCTCTTCGCCATCAAAGATAACACTCCTCATTCGGTTTGACAGAGAGCGGAAAGGTGGTAGTCGATAGGTGCAAGATCCGGAGAGCACGCTGGATGCTGAAGAACCTCTCATTCAAGCTTTTGGAGTGCTGTTTTGACGACTTGGGCATTATGGGGCCTGGCGTTGTCGTGGAGCAAGATGACTTCACCTTGTCTATCGGGTCTTTTCAGCCGAATAGCCGCACTAACACGGTTCAGCTGGGCAATGTAGACCTCCTTGTTGACAGTAGCATTTCGTTCAAGCATTTCCCAGTGCACCGTGCCTTTCCAGTCTCACCAAACGCAAATCATGATCTATTTTGAGTGAAGGTCTTGCTTGACTCTCGGCTTCAGTGTCTCTCCTGGGGCCACCCAGAGACACACCTAAGACACCTTCCTCGTACACACTGCATATGTCCCGAGCGGCTTCGGCTGCTTATTGACCTCGATGAAAAGCATATGTCGAAAATGCTGATTTTCTCCTCCTGGATATTCCAATTCTGAGCCAGAAAAAAGACGTACAACTAGAAAACTCAGAAAAACGAGTATAACCATTTTATAGAGGAGAAAGAGCTCTTTCGAATGAATATATACACTTAGCCAAAAAACAAAGCGAATCGTTGTAAAATGACCCTAACCCAAAACTCTACGAACTTATGTTACAACCCAATACTTAGCTTGTCGCGATTCATCAGAAAAACACTCATAGCGCAGCCTTCTTTTTACGATCTGCTAAACATTGATGATGATGTCGACGGTATCTTCAGCATTATCGTCAACGGCGGCTTCGGAAGGATACCATCCCATCAGCCTTGCCCTCTCCATTCATGAGTTAAGCTGTCCACTGGTTTCGTTTTCTACTTTTCTCTTTTCGTTTTTTTTTCTACAGAAACTGAGCCATGTGCAGTGGCCTTCTGTTCCAAGCAGGGAGCGCATGAACAAAGTTGGCCGATGACTTTATGTTTAACTTGGACGGCGCAAGCGATCTCAAGGGATCGCCAATTCCTTGCAATCAAACTTTTCGAAAAGTAGTCAAATTTTGTAATGTATCACCAGATGTCACAAGAGGGAACGATAATAGGAGTGAAGAGAATTTGTACTCAAGTCAACAGAAGCATCATAAAACTTCTATACCTCTATCAGGTGTAGGTGTAAGGTGGCATCACTAAAACTGGCCTCATCGCCATTTAGCACCGGCTCTTCAGGGTCAGCCAATCTCCAACAAACAAGTGCACACATAGCGAATTTATTGATACCGTACTTATAGAAAAAATGACAAATTATAAATTCTAGGCCGTCGAATTACTAGTAACATCAGCAAATGTGTAAGGCAACCGATTGGCGGGATTCCAATCATTCTTTAGCTTTTTCCAAAAATTTTACATGTTTTTGCATGACAGTATGATTATCACTCATTATCACAGAGTATCAAGGTTTATGCGATTTCTAATTACTAGAAATCTTCCGTGATTGAGTACTAAGAACTCGACTTAAAGGTCTGGATGGGAGCATTACTTGTAAGCTCATCCTAATGGCTTTCACTTGAGCTAACTCTAATTGAAGGATGACGGCAGGATGACGCTAGTCTTTCAATGCTACGGTATGGTAAAATTAGTAGTTGTCATCGACACTGCTTTATCTCTCCTACACTGCACTGGTCTTTGCCTCCAGCCCCCGTTTGAACGTTCAATCGCCCTATCTATCTAAACTGTAGTGGATTTCTTTCAAGTTGCTTTGAAGATAGGGCAAAGAACACTTTATTTTACTGGCCGCAGCGATGATTTTAGGGGTGGCTCACGTAGGTCTCGGGAAGGTTGCTTGCCCGTGCTGGCTCTAACTCGGAGCTTTCTTATCACACCTCAAAAAGCTTAACAAATGCGAATTACCAAATGAACGTAGCTTCAATTATACTAAGAGACACTTGCTGGGGTAAGGGAGCTTCATTTGTTTTCGTGATTTTTCATTTTAAATCCTGACTTGCTCTGCTAATCATTGTTTCATCTATATCACCATGTATTGAATGCCACTGTTCAAGCCCAAAACCAGCAGTTCGTCAATTTCAGCTGCTTAATCAGTAGTAGTAAAGGATAACGTTGTTTGCGGTAATCAATCCCGTCTGAGGGATGCGCCCCCGCACTCGACTTCCATTCAGAATCGTAGCGGCGTAATGAGTGCGTATGTGGCCTATACAATGACTTGCGGTGGCCAGTCGATGTACAAGTCAGTGCTTTTATCCTCCCAGACAGGTCTGGTACCAATTCACCGACCGCGGAGGGATGGAAGGCTTGGTTGGCCTAGGCGGGCATCTATCCGGGATCCGAGCCCCAGACCGTGCGTGTGATATAGTGCGCCACTTGCCACTACACCACCTCCACTCAACCAGAAGAAGTAGGCTATGATTAATCAATCCTTTGTGAAAGATGCAACCATCCTCTCGACTTTCATTCAAAATCGTAGAGGCGTTTTGAATGCTCATATGGCCTATACAATGATTTGCGGTAGCCAGCCCATGTACAAGTCAGTGCCTTTATCGTCCCGACGAGTCTTCTATCAATGAACCGACCCCGGAGGGGTAGAGGGCTTGATTGGCCTAGAGGGACATTGATAGGCGTGATAGTGAACCACCTGCCACTACACTACCTCCACCCACTATCTCTCCTATTTATAAAGCAGTAATTTGGTGTGTCGGTTGGTCTGTCGGCCCCCTCCGTGGACTTGATTACGATAAAGGTAGTAATATGCAAAAACTCTTTATTCTCTACCACCTCTATCCTACATTTCCTTCTTAGATGCAGAGCAGCAACTTGGTGGGCTGTCGCGTTGCGGCGAAAGGGACGCCGCGTGCGAAGGAATGTAGCAGGATGCAGCAGCAGGTGAGAAATACAGAAACAAAAGAACTGACAGTAGAATCATGCCTAAAACGATGATCGCATATCGATTGCGCTGTATGGAGAACGCCTGAGCTGTAATCACGGGGACGAATGGTCCGCGACAGCACAGCCGCGTGCGGCGAATCGATTGCACAAAACCGTGGGTTAGCGGATTAGAGTGAGTACTGCCGAGTGGAGGGTGTAATGTGGATCGAGAACATCAATACTGTGATTTCGATCTGTGCTGGCATCGTGCCATGTATGTCTACACAAAAATCGGAGGTGATAATGTAGCCGGGAGCCCCCTGCTTTTTTTCCAGTATTTAGCGCTAAAACGCAGTCAAGGAAGTTTGCCCATAATTGTGCTCAGGAATGTTTCTTGGCCGAGAATATGCAGTTTTTGACCTGCGCTTCAAGAGAGAAAGAGCACCGGGATAGGTGAGTCAATAGAATATTCAGCTCATCCCCCATCCTAGCTTTTTGATTTGTCGGAACCGGAATACTTCCGCCTAGAAGCGGAGCCTTCTCTGCACTCTAGCCCTCTTTGTTGGATAAAAGCGATTCCCCCCCCCCCCCCCCTCCCTCCCCTCCCTCCCAAGTACATTTTCTAACAGTCCAACAGCCCATTTGTTCCCATTCCACTGTCTGATATCCTTGAGATTAGCTTGTCGTCATAGATCTCGACAGAGCCTGTATGTGACGTGCAGTGGTCATAAGGGTGCAGCTTACTCACAACTTCGATAAAATAAAATGAAAATAGAATAAAACCTTCTTCTTAACTGCTTGGAATCATCAATTTCGGAAAAAGCGGGAACCTTGTACCTCAAGGTTATGCATGGTCGGTAATAAGGTTGTAGGGAAACGCATAAACATAGCAACGAAAGGTTCAAAGGCCTAGCTAACGGTAAAAAAGGGTTCCTGGGACTCTTCCACAGAATAGATAATCGAACTTCAAGAATAGCACAAGCGACGCTGCAGGGTTGAAAACGGTCTGGCTAACACACAGTACAGTAAGGGCCTCAAAACCGGCTTGCAGGTACGAGGAATAGAGGTACGCTCTAAAAGAGGGCGAAGTCTCTCAGCGTTGTAGAGGTTGTGGAGGTTGCACCATTCGCTCCGGGAAACACGCAGGCAACGTACTGTAGCCAGCTGACAAAATGGCACACACATTCGAACAGCTCGTCCGAACACCCATCCCATCCTGCTTCTGTCGTCATATTCTCGTCCAGCGCCTACTTTTACTACTTTTCTTTTTAAACTTTGTATTTCTCTAAATACGCGAACTTTAGCTTTTTCTTCGCCACTTTTGGACTTACCTGCACCGTAACTTCCATTATTTCGCTTAGGCTAGATGCCACAAGATAATAGTGAACTGGGCCTTCGAAATTCATAACAGTTTCATCTTTTTTCATTTGGTTAAAGAGGAAGTGTCGATGTAGAATAGTTGATTGGAACGAATGAGGACATCTGCGAGAAACCCGAGATTTGAAACTCGTTCGAACTCGCCATCCTAGGGTTTCAAGAGTTTATGACGACAAGGGGAGTGTTGGACGAGTTTTCAATTGCTGGTGAGCTCCGTACATTGACTATTATTATAAAACATTTAAATGTTTGAACAAAACACGCTCCGTTCCGTGTAATATTAACACCCACAAGGAGAACGACCACATCCCTTCCGGGGGAAGTTTCAGTGTGTTTCAGGATTGATTTGCGTAACTCAGTTCCCTATCAAGGCCGCTTTTCGACACCGATGCACCAGTCATAGCCTTCTCAGAGGCCATAATCGGAAGACAATCTTAAGACCATCCTCAGCAGTAACTGTGCCTTTGGGTCTAATTTAAGTATAGTCAGAATAAAGCGGCTATTTGAAGTGAAAATCCCTCTATGGTCCTCCTGTGGAAACTCAGAATTTAGTTTCCGTGTTTTCAGATGTTTTAGCTGTGTTGGCTCGAATGCTTTATCAAAGGGGATCAGCATTTCAATCATAAAACCTGTGGAAAAAGGAAGTGAATTTTGAAAAAACGTCCACCAAGATATTGAGCATCAGCGTCGACACATTTCTGCCCATTCTACAGTGACTAATTACAACGGAGAATCAGAGAATTCATAAGACACAGTTCACGTTAAAATGGTACCTGAGATTTCCTCCTAAGATGAACCTGGGACCTCCACGGATGATCTGAGGAACGCTGTCGGGTCGAAAAACAGTCAAGTAGGCGTAACAAGGCCCCCAAAACCGGCTTAGCCAACGAACACGTCTAACGCGGACGAGTTGTTATGCATTGTAAAGGCTGTAGAGGTTGCACCGCTCCGGGACCCACACCTTGTACGCAGGCAGCGTATTGCAACCAGCTGTATGCAGTGGCGTGCACATTTGAGCAGCTCGTCCAAATACCCCTTCCGTGCAGTTTTTTTTTTCGTGAAGTTTGTCCAACCCCCAATTTTCTTATTTTATGGACTTACATTTCTCTAAGTACGCCGATTTTTGCGTTTTCTTTGCCAATTTTGCACTACTCTGAACCATTACTTCCTTACTCGTCTAAAACTAGATAACCCAAAATATGTAGCTGTGTACGGTCGGAAGAACATGTGAGGCTCAGCTTTGTCGTTGTTCTTGCTGAAAAAGGAAATGGTCTAGACTTCTTGACAGTGCCATACTAATAAAGTGGATTTTGAGATTTTTGAAAGTAGAAATTCAGCTCTTCCCCCGAACAGAAAAATTTATCTGAAAAACCAAAGTTCTTCCTTTGTGGGGAAACTCATTTCCTCACGTAATGCGAGTTCAAAAATGAGCGACGTAATGACAGCATTAGCTATGCGTGTAACTACTTCATTTGTCCAGTCTTCCGTCAGCTCTTTTCTCGTTGACTTACGCTCTTTTCATGTGGTCGATGAGCTTCCAGTTTGACGAAAATTGCCTGGCGTCCGTCGTACGGATGCAAACGGCATAATTCTCACACTTTATACCCCAGTGAAGGGCATTCTTCCATTCATCAACATCGGCTTTTTTTGGCTCTTTCGAACTTTATCTGAGGAAGGCTCCAACAATAGCTGGATTCAGAGCTTTCATCAATCTCATCTTGTTTTCACTTTGAAGCCTACAGTAAACAAAAAAATATCTAAAAAATCCTGTTAATTGTAAAAAAAAAGTTGGAACCTGTGTATAGAAAGCCTAGTTCATAACACTTTATTTACCATAATGTTTTATGCTGTTATAATAAGTTATTATTATTATATAGAGCGGAGGTGCTGTTGTGTCACGTGGCGCATTATCACACAAGCAAGGTTTAAGGATCAAATCCCGATCGACCAGTAATGATTTCCAACAAGAACGGTCCCTATAGGTTTCGAAATGGAAACAAGGTTTTCAGACAAGCTCCCAACTCTTTTGAGCTCGGGTTTAAAGACCTCTCAATAGGAACAAGTGGTCCTTGATAGGTAATGGTACTACGTATACGTCTGAAGCGATAGAAATTGCCTGAAAATCCTGTAAAATCAAAAACTTGGACTGGGTCGTTTATTCGAAGAGGTTAATAGTTGTAGTGTCGATTGTATGGCTGCCTAATTGACGGTTCAACAGAATACATCGATGGCAGCGTTTAATGTGATCTGGTCTACACCAGTGATATATGAAAACAGAAGAAATGTTGTAGCCATGATCGACCTAATGCTTGAGCTGACTTCTCGTGGCCTTCTCACTCGCTTATATTCATATATACATATTCAGTATATATCGGTATACCTATAAATGGTGGGTAGATGTAGTGTAGTGGCTTGTGGCGCACTACCCCAAACGTATGGTGCAGGCTCGAGTCTCGAATCGATACCCGCTTGGGCCAACCAAGCCTCCCATCAATCCGACATTGGTAATTTAGTTCCAGACTCATCTGGGAGGATAAAGCACTGATCTGCATTCAAAGCGCTATTCAGTGATTATGAATGGAGGTCGAATGATGGGGCGCATCCTCAGACGGGGTTGATAATGGAAGAAAAAACGCATACATAGTCACTATGGAAAACCTCAAGGTATGCTCGGGCGATCAGACACTTTAGCATGTCCACTCAAAGTATAACTTCGATATTTTCCGATGGAGTAGTTGTGGACGTACTGAGCGTGGCTGGGAAACGTTAACTCCTCCAAGTCAGTCCTATCCAGAAAAGTAGATAGTCCCATTCTGACACAGCAGTGAGGTAAAGTAAGGTGCCGTTGTAAAATCTCACGAGCCTTCCTGATGGCTGCCCATACGTTTTGCTCTGTATAGCTCACGGTTAGTGGAATAAGGAGCGCATTAGCACGGAGAACGTCCGTTGCGCGCGTCCGTCGAAAGTAGGTCACCCCACCGAGGTCTCGAGATGACATTACAGTACCACCAAGTGTCAGTGAAGCGAGTGATTTGTATGTGTCTGTGTTATCTTTTCTTTGACTGACTGTCGTGGACCAAGCGCAAATCGTATGCCCCACTGACAGTTGCGACGTCCGTCAAGTATCGCGGGCTGACTCGCCCCATGCGACGGCTGCGGCGTGACCTAGTTTCGACGGACGCGCGCAACGAAGCGCACCCAGCACGGAGATTACATATTCTTGACATACTTGTGCATGCTCAAAAATCGTCATCTGAAAAGTGAAAATTATTGTGAAGAAACTCAATAATATTTGGAGGTTCTCAGCGAAACTTCGAGAAAATAGTTTGGTGCTCATTGTTAGTCATAACGTTGATGTGTTCGTCTTCCGTGAACTACAATTGAATTTCACCTAATCGGTAGAGAAATTCACGAAGGACTCTGCATGAATCGCCACTGATGGACCCATAGGTATAAAAAACTGCTCAATTTGGGTTTTGCGTTTTCAAGGAGTGTTGGGATATTTGATAAATTGCGCTGTTTTTTCATTCTCTCTGTTATATTTCCTAATGTACTGTTGGTCCTTCGATCCTGCACAGGCGTTCCATCATCTGATATGATTTTTCCTTAAGTCATTTATTCATGTTGTCTGGTATTACTGCAGTACTATCTCTGTCATCAGTGATTTTGCTGATTATCGATTTCCTTGACCGCTCGCCTCCTGCCACGAGTCGCTGGGGTACGGTAGACTTTGCTCCTTGGGGGATATCGTCCCTTCAGTACAGAAACCTTATAAAAATGGGTCAAACCATCGGATCGGAGCCGTCCTAGTATTTCTTCGATGTCTCGGATTATCACTTGGGTGGCTGCAACGTTTCAACGGTCATTTACTCTGCCCTATCCACCTGATGCTTGTGCCCTTTTCACACAGAGTAGCATCCCTCGGTTTGGGTTGCTGACTGAGCTCCAGACTCCCTTTTTCTCATAGATGCTAAAACGAGATTCTTTTCGGAGCGCGTCGGATAACACCAATCGTATTCTCGTTGTGCTTGTGCAGAGCTAATTCTTATTAAAAGTGCATCAGAACAGCAAGCTCTACTGGATAAGCAATTGAGCACAATCGGGTGCTCTTTTTGGCCTAGCTAGGCTTTTCCACCACTCATTAAATAGTTCACCCATTCCGCTATTTTGGATGTGGGCCATGAGTTTCATAAATGATAATGAAGATGTCAGCTTGGTCGCTTCACGTGCAAAAGACCAAAGGAAGCGTCTGGAACTGATGGGATGAGGCTCATGTTCCTTCGACACTAGAGGTTCTACGAAAACTGCAAAAATGGATTCAAAAATAGGTCTTAACTTGTTAATACCACACCTTTCCAACGATGCTGCCTATTTTTACTTGTTTCGTGACCTCTGATGTAGCTCTTCAAATTTGGGCATGCTTAATTATTGTCAGAGCCTTTCCCGTCACGTCGACACGGCCACTTGGAGGCGTGGCTGTCGGCAGAGCTTTTCTGAAAGAGCTTGATCTGTGATTGCTCCAGAACTCAAAACTTTTCGTGGGAAGATCCCCATCCCTCAGCATTGAAGTGCTTGTTCAGTGGCTCTTCCCACGGAATCCATCATTCTGTATGAACTACAGTATCTTTTC
Source organism: Haemonchus contortus (assembly GCA_000469685.2). NCBI lineage: Eukaryota > Metazoa > Nematoda > Chromadorea > Rhabditida > Trichostrongylidae > Haemonchus > Haemonchus contortus. Next base: position 7,969,019 of record LS997567.1, on the reverse strand, counting down.
TTGCTTTACTACAATATCGTAACTCTCCTTGTTCATGAATGCGCAGACGGTGTGAAATAATCAGATGATTCATAGTTGGCAAAATGTAATCGAGAACCAGTAGTAAAGTTGTAATCCTTTATGAATAATTAGATAATTTGTGAAACTTCATTATGCATGAAAAACATTTTTGTTTGTTACATTCCCCTGAATTTTTTTATTTTAGTAAACATGTGAATAGAAAATTCGCAATGGATATCCTGATTGGAAAGGATTTTCACTTCGGGATTTTGAATCATCGTTTTCCTTACAATTTCAAGAGTCACTGTTCCGATTATAATTTCAAGTGAACCATTCTGACTGCTGGCGCTAGATGTCCCTTGTTTTCGCCTGGCCAATGTGGTCCTCAAAGTTAACTGTTACTCTAGGCAGAGGCAAATTAAAAAGGGTCTCAGGCTCTGCTAGTGAATTCTCGCCGCGTAGCAACTTTGATGTATAAACCCTTCGTTCCGTAATTATCTCGATGTTATTGGAGAACTCGGCCGGCCAAGGGTTCGCGCTATTGCTGGGAAGTCCCTCGAGTAGCGAGCGAAACAACAACGGCACTAATGAAAAGGCTTGTTTACACCTTCAACCAGGAAAAGCCAAGTATTATCATTAAAGCGGACGCAAAGGGATTTTCTGCTGTTTGGCTCGGTCCATTTGTTGACACCTTAACCAGTTTAGCAATTAATGACCACACCCCCACAAATAGATGACATCATCGCCTGTAGTAATTAGATGACATTGTCTGAGATCCTACCTATTTGCATGTAACATAACTGGTAAGTCCAGGATTACTGAAAGTTAACGAGGAAACGGGCGAGAGCACAACTATATTTTTGGCCAGGAGCTCTGAAAGAGGCACATCTGACTAGCACAATTTCTGGGGTGTGGTGCAGTAGGAACGAAGTTGTCGCGTCGCGGCGATAGAGACGCCGCGCGCGAAGGAATGTAGCAGAATGCAGCAGCAGAAATATAGGAGCGAAAGAATTAACAGTAGAATCATGACTAAAATAAGGGTAACATCGATTGAGCTGTAGGAAGGACGCCAGAGCTGTAATAACGGCGAAGTGAAGTCCGCAACAGCCGCGTGCGGCCAATCGATTACAGAAAATCGTTCCTAAGGGCTGGGTGGTCCTAGTGGCTTGTCCGAAACTTGTAATCATGCACGAATACGGGACCTGCAGTTAAAATAAAACCCAACAATGTATGGGGCCGTTTCAGAAATTTACGATTTTGTTACCGCTCGAGCACTTCCAGACTTTGCGGAATCGAATCCATACTGAAAGAGCCCATTGCTTGAGCCCTATTATGGATCTCTACTGCACCACCAGAGGAAAGTGCTGGGCAAAAAATATGAATTGCTGCATTCTAACGGAATTGCACAGCTGCACATATCAAGTAAACTAACCTGTGGGTCTTAAGTACTCAGATCCACTGAATCACCACAGCTTTCAAGGTTTAGGGCCCAAAATGTCCCCATTTTCACGAAGGTTCTCATTCCAATTCGATTTATACTGAAATATTGAATGTTACTCGCTAATCTTGAGCCTATGCTGATTCAAAGCCGAACAAGAAAGCCTGACTGAAGTTCTTTTTACCTTTTGTTTCGATCCGTGCTTTACTTTGATTTGACTGCGGTTAGTTGAACTGATGTGATCATGGAACCGTTGTTGGAGACCTGAGGCATACCAAGTAAATAAATAAATAAAAATGAACCGAGCGTGCATCCAGTGGCTGGTCCCCAGACAAATAACCCCCACCCGCTTTGTACTGAGCTTAGTTATACTAAGACGAGGAAAAGGGAGATTAAACTGGACATTTTTTGATGTTTCTCAGAAATAGCTCAATGCTACAACTTTTCGTTTTTCAATTTTCTCAGAGTGACTCAAAAAGTGAAGACTGCCTCTGTTGAAACCGTGAATGGTGTCAACCGTATAGTAGTATTATACTTAACGTGTAAGGAGGACGCGGTGAAGGGGACAGAAATCATGTTGATTTATTATTTTATCTATTTTTACTAGCTTCCTCAAGTATTCTTCTGAGGAACTACGTAGTATGGTAATAGGCGCGACATGGGATTCACTTCCGAGTATGAAGGACCCTATTACCACTCATGTCCTGGGGATTCAGTCCGTGGGATGATTGTTTTTATATTATATTACACATTATTATTACTTTAATATATATATATATATATATGTTTCTATACCGGTTCTTTTTTTTGACTTCTTTCCAGCTTTTACGGTCAGTTATGTGGAACAATTTTTTCAGAATGATAAGCGCATAGAATAAGAAAAATTAGTAGGTTACAGTAAAAAGAACCTCCTATAGGATTGTTCCTATTAAGGTTCTGTTGAAGGTTCAGTTCGCGAGAATATGAGCTATCTAACCCATGTGAAATAGTGAAAGTTACGATGCAGAACGGTGCAAAAATGGCTAATGGCTGAAATCGGCGGATTTTAAGAACTATAGGGCTTAAGATAAGTAGTAAGAGAGGAATTCGTACTAGATTATGTGTCTTAACCGTCTGGGTTTCTCCTACACGAGCGTACTATTTCTCGGATTCCTAACGCCCCATTGTAAAGGGTGCAGCATCAAGGCCGTCATAACACAGCCACTTTTGGGTGTGTTCGTCAGGCATGTCGTTTTTGGAGCCCCTGTAACACCCTGTCGAGCTCGCTTTTCGGCCAGTCCCACGTGTTATCCTTGAGGGCCACTGGTTCATCGTAATGGGGAATCTCAGAGATCACTTTACCGGAAATATTAATGTATTTTCTCTTATACAAATCGAAAATAGAGAATACCTAACCAAAAGCACTAATATGTAATTTTGAAGCAATTTCTTACGACCAATTTCAAGTTCAGACGGACATGAACTAGTGTGCAGAGCATAAAAATACGTACAGTGGAAATAGAAATCTCTGCTGATGACAAAAATAAGAAAAATGAAGAAAAAATAAAAGTAAAAAATAAAAAAAACGTGAAAAATAGAGTAATATATCAACACAGAGACTGCTCGAAACATGAAGCCTAACTAAAGTCGAATCAAAATAGTAACGAGTGGAATAAACTAATAAGGTCATTAAGTCATCAAAATAAATTTTTCCTGAAAGCTTTGCAAAGCACAACAAATCTAACAAAATGATCCGTCATGCTTAAACAGTGATTCTGTGCCAAACAGGTTAAAACAAATGCCCAGGTCCTGAGATAGGCGTTCATGGATATCCGACATGCTGCCACCGCAACAAGAGGGAAACATGAGCTTCATCTAAGAAAACTTGAGTATTCATGAAAAATGCAAAAAATTTATAGTACTGAAGCCGAGTTTAGTAATATATCATTGCTGTTACCATTTGATAACTCTAGAAGAAAGCACAACAGAGTAGAATAGGGTTCAGAAGAAGATTGGTCCTGTCGGGGGCAAGTGAATGGAAAAGTTCATCAGGAAGTAGTAGTTGCGGATACGTTTATAAGTCTGGAGGTAGGATTTTGTTCACCCGAATAACATTTCTGTGGCCTTCACCTTCACCACCCCCTTGCATCTTCTATGTACCACCTCACAATGTCCCCCCTCCCCTCCCCTCATAGCCATTCTATCCCTCCCGCTTCGACGCTTCAAAGAGTCTTGCTCCTCTTCTCCCATCCGAGAAACGGTTTTCTAAAAATAACTCTTGGAAGAACTTCTAGTTCTACCGATCCTGCATAGAATGCTCCTCTCAATATCGTTAGTGGTCTCCTCAGGTCCCCCTTCCGCTTATTATCACCAATTGTGGGGCTCTTCTATTGCGAATCTGCAGTCCTAGCTGGCGACGCCAGTGAACTAGAGGTGGCTTTACGGAATATCATTAACATGTTGTAAAAGTACTTCCAATTCTTCTAGAATATACTGAACTAGGCTTCGGAAAGGTTAATTTCCAGACTAATTGAACTTGTTAATAATCTTGGTCCGTCTAGCGTGAACCACATTATCACACTCCTAGACCTTCAAAGGTAAACAGCCTCTGAACAGATTTCTTCCCATTTCATTTGTCTCCTGTTCAGAGGCTGCTTCTTACTCCTGCAGGAGAGTTCGACTGAATCGACTGACTGAATGCGGATGTTGAATTCGTAGCTTTATGCATCGTCCTTAATAGAGTCGTTAGGCTCAACGAAAGTGTCACATCATCGTTACTTCGCTGTAAATCAAGATACATATTGAACGGCCTCATTTTCGTCAAAGAATATACTTGTGCTTCCCAGAAAAAAATCGTACTGGGCAGCTGTATGCTCAGTATGTTTCCTCAGTTGCCCCGTATTCCCTCAAATGGGTTGTGTGATGGATTACTACTGTTCCGATGTATGGGATGTCTATATGGGATACCTCAACGAACAAGGATCGATCCTTGAGGGATCTTTTGGGAAGTCCTACCCATGGAATCGAGCTTCTTCTTTATGTACCATGATTCTTTTGGCGGTTAACTTTGACCCAGAGGTAATTTCATAGTACCAGTATGGTTAATATGTAAAAATATGAAGTCACCGTACCAGAGAAGATTGATGAGAGTCTTTTGATTGAATTAGCGGCGCCATTCCCTCTTTAGTAAAAGCCAACGGCTTCATTATAATGACACATGGCCGGAGCTCAGCTCATTATGTACCAGCAGCAGGACTCACGTCTTCTTTCTATTCTTTGGTACTTATTTTTTCCATCACTTGCTTGCGAATAAACAGTAAACAACAAGTTCCCACGCTAAACTCTTCAATCGATGCTTGCAATTAATTTTTCAGGATAGGCCATGGCAATAGCCACAGCGACGATAGTCGTCGTTGTAGTCTTCCTGGGTGGCTAGAATCTGAGGCTACGAACATAATTCATTGGTAATCACCTACTGAAATGTCGGCGCGAAATTTCTGCTGAGATTTCTGCTCACACCGTCGTTATTCCCAGACTAAAAGTGGTCGCTCCAATCCCAAATGGGTGGGGCAGTGGTTGTTGACTTTTGATCCTAGTATTGTTCTTCACGTCAAACTTTCCCACACCACAAAATGTGTCTCTCTCTGTTGCTTTGCAGATCCTACTGCATTTCGTTTTCAATTATGGCATACGCGTGGTTGAGCAACCATCCGACCAAGCAACTGGAGAATTCGGAAATTTGATAGTGTTTGTATTCACATAATCCCATCGCACATGACCAAATCGCTCACGCCTACCACCATCATGAAAAATATCTCTCGTTTTTCTTACCCCTAAAAACCGAGGTGGAATGTGGGAGAAAAAGGACGTAAAGGAGTGAGGTGGTAGGCGGAACTAGGCGTTTTTATTCTCTTTCTTCATCTTCAATGGGATCATCTTTGACCAGAATTAGGCGGTCACCTTTGCCGAATCGAAGCCAAATTAGGGGCAGGACTAAGTCGGAGATGTAGGGGTGTAGACTTCAGGGCCTTCAGCATCAGGGAGGGCATGATGGCCCGGTAAAACATCCCTCAGACAACCTGCGCTTAATTACTTGACACAACCTACTCTATGGACCTTACTACAATCAAAGCCCTAATCAGCGTCTGACAATCAAGTCTGTCAATCGTCAACAGGTATCAACAGCAGCCTGAAGGCAGATAAAATTTTCCCATCCAACGTTTTCGCTATAGGACCACTCTTTGCTCTACTACTATTCTGGAATGATAATATTTTAGCATTTTCCCATTTTTTTGTCGATTTCTAAAAAAGTTCAAGATTTGCTAAAAGCTAAAAGAGATCACTTTCCGTCGTAAAAACGCAGTGGTTCTCAACTGCGCAGATCTTTGTCTCTGATTTGATGTAATTACAAGGGTTTCTCGAGATCACCCTCGAGGCTCTGTTTCAGTTCTGTACCTTCCGTCGTCTCTTTTTCGTTTCCATGGCTTCCATGGCTTAAGTAATTACATCACATCTATCCGTGCTTGAGCTCAAACGTTATCCCCGCTGTTGGACTCATTGCTTTCACACGATACCCGCATGCATTCATTTGTATTCTCCTCCGTTACGGCAGTATTAACAGGAGTAAAGATTGATGGACGGGGCAGAAAACAACAGGAGTATTGCTCTTTTTGTTGACTGTATCCAACGTGGTGGTGGCGTTGCCCAGTAAGCTGTTGCTCATCCCTTGTGCTCAGGCCGTACTTACAGGCTTCATCCCTTGAAGTCACTGATGAGATCCGTTTATAATTGAGTAGAGAATTACGGCATGGCAGCTTAGCTAAATGATTCTTCGTCTTTCTAATCCCCTCTACTTCTGGAGCTCATTTCATCTCAGAAAGGATTAGCAGATGATCGTAAGAAGCTCCCAGCCAGTTGACGACGTTATAGTTTGATTATAAGAGCTTTTCTTGTGTTTGCACTTACTCACAGCTTTATAGTAGTAAAAAATTGTTACTTTCATCTTAGCCGCAGCTGTATTTCTCAAAACCTATGAAGTTCCGGTCGTTTCCTGCTTCAATGGAGAATGATTTCCGGAGTTTTTTCGTGAAGCACCATTTGAGGGCATGTCTTTGGCTAAAAATCTTTCCCTAACAATTTCTTGTGCTATTGGACCAAAAAAGGGTTGCATGGGATACTGTTCAGGATTGATTCGGGGATATTCCCGTGTAAATCGATTCCTCTGAAATCTCCCTTTGTAGCCCTGAACTCCTAACCACCGTCGTCACCTTCGGCCCTAATTAGGCTTGTCCGATGTCACGTTTAGGGCCTTCCCAGCAGGCTGACATCCAGGAGGAAGAAATGATATCTGACAAGCCGTCTCGGTCAAATGATATCATTATGGGAGTATATCCGTCTCTTTACGAAACTGCACGATTGCTTTGCAAGATGCAGGGCAGGATGTTGGTAAATAACTTTGCAAGAATTTGAATTAGGGTATAATTGTTGAGAGCGACGGCTTAGCGTCCAGCCGCATAAATCTATTGGACACCACTTCTTTCACCCAAGAACTCGATTGTTCAATCTGTTCTTGTACCTGGGCGTGCACGGCGTCTTCGACAATTCTTGACATCTCATTTATATGCTTCTATTGTTATCAACTGCAAAAAAAATACTTGATTGAAAATTGATTCAATAAACTTCCAGCTCTGGCCGTTTAGGTGTTCTTGAAACGAATTGTTTTCAAGGAATACTTTTATGGAATTTGTTTATTCCCTTTTCATTTTCACACCATCTTCCCATCAAGTCCAATACTAGGGGTGTGGTGCAGTAGTAACGAAATGGTCGCGTCGCGGTGGAAGGGACGCCGAAGGAATGTAGCAGGATGCAGCAGTGGGTAACAAATACAAGAACAAGAAAAAGTTGTAGAATTATGCCTTAAGTATATCCATTGAGCTGTATGAAGAACGCTAGAGCTGTAATAACGGCGAATGAGTGGTCCGCGACAGCCGCGTGCGGCGAATCGATTACCCAAAATCGTTCCTACTGCACGTCTCCCCAATACCATTTGTCCTATAGTAGAGTCCACATTGTACCCATGGCTGACTATACTATAAATAGAAGTCGAGTAAGTAACACCGAGGGGTGTGGTGCAGTAGGAACGGAATGGATGAGTCGCGGTGGAAGAGACGCCGCGCGCGAAGGAATGTAGCAGGATGCAGCAGTAGGTAATAAAACAAGAACAAAAGAGTCATCTGGGATCTCATAGGCAATAAAAGCTATAGTTGAATGTAATGAGACCGAATTATCACTAATCCAGCTAAGTGCACACTAAATCGAATACATACTCCAGTGTCGTCTCATTGTTGTATGGAACCTTTGGGAATTATGAAACTGCAGGACATTTTGTAGTTAAAGTACCGCATTATAGTTCATCGAGTCTGAACCTTCCAGTCCTCTCTGAAAGCTTCCTTGGTACAATCAGCACTCCCAAGACTACATACCTACGTCTGCCGAATCGGGGTTACCAAAAATCTGTTAAGTTTTCAAGGGAGGCGATTGTTTTTCGAAACCTTCGTTAAAACCTTTTTGGAAAATGTTATTTTCTTTTAGGTTTTCTGGTAAATTGTTAAAAGTACAACTAGCTTTAGTTCCCTTTAATCTACCTGCTCTTAAAACTGCTTACCATGATCAGTATGCCACTACTTTTTATTGGTATATTGCTGCTCGACGAATGGGTTGAAGGGCTTCGGAACAGAGCAGCTCATCCTCAACTACTGGTACGGTGAAAGTTCTGATCATGCAGGCAGGTCCAACGATTTTACCGGAAGACGGGCAGTAGTAACGGTTTTGTGTAATCGATTTGCCGCATGCGGCTGTCGCGAACTTCGTTTCGACGTTATTACGGCTCTAGCGTTCTTCATACAGCTCGATCGCTATGCGATTATTACTTTTGTCATGATTCTACTGTTAGTTCTTTTGTTCCTGTATTTCTTACTTGCCGCTGCATTCTACTACATTCCTTCGCGCGGCGTCTCTCTTGCGGCGACGCGACGATTTCGTTCCTACTGCACCACACCCGATTTTACCATACATGAGGAGTAGACGAGGACGAGGTGGTGTAGAGGGCAGTTGCGCTTACTATCACATGCAAGGTGCGGGTATCGAACCACGGGTAGATTCCCATCAGCCAACCATGCTCCCGCGTTGGCCGTGGGACGATAAAAGCACTGGCTTGTGAATAAGCTGATCACCGCAAGTCGTTGTATAGGCCACTGCGATCATGAGTGAATGTCGTATACGTGGCGCAGACACAAAATCTAACACTTTATCCTTCACCTTTTGCAAAAGTCCATCACCCAAATCCCACTCCCAAAAAATGGAGGATATCCTAGCGATTTTCGGATATTTTCGAGGTTGTTTACAATTAATGTAACCAGTAGAGGAGAGGGAATGGTCCGGAATGGCGGGACCCAAAATAATGTGAGCTAGAATGGGCAGGGCCACTTCAAACCTCATCATGTAGCATTATTCTTTTGCGATCCAGTATCTAACGTTATTCTGATTAATCGAAATTGAAGGACAAATGATACAAATTAGTTACCAGTTAGATGCTCTGGTAATTGAAGTGCCTCTGGAGCCTCCTGCTAGCATGCCCAGATGGGAAAATCAATCCATAAAGAGGTAATAGAGGATTCAGGTTTTATGAGCTTTTGAATAGGCAGATTGCTTTCGTTTTTTCTGTTTCCATCCATAGGGAGGAGCAGATGCAATCAGTACTTGGTAGGAAGGTGCATGACATTACAGTATCCAGGCACTTTAGGGCCCATAGAATGTGCCCAAAAACTTATGACGGGGCCCTAATTAAACGTCAAACGGATGCGTGCTGTTGCTTAAGTGAATGAGATGCAGCAGGACGAAACACTCATTATAATATGTGCATCCAAGTGCAACCTATTTAAATAAATTTTATTACTTGTAGCTCAAAAACTAGTTGATTGCCTTGAAGGGCATTCCGCCTCTCAATGATGCCACAATTGGAAACGTACTTTTGAGCTCGCAGGTATACATTTGAGACACCTTCTGAGTCCACGCGACACTAGGCCTTTGGCCGGAATAATTACCTATATCACCTATCGTCCCGTTGATTATCGAATTCCTGGAGCAGGCGCCAGTAACGCCTCCTTTCGTCCCTGTCGCGAATTTTTGTGGTCTAGTTGATCGCCCTCGCTCGAGGGACACGAGGCATAGCATTTCTTTCTTTTGTGGTAAGTTCGAATAATATTGTTGTGAAGCAGAGGATTTCATGACTTGTATAAAATGCTATCCACCGACTGATTTACACAAACGATGTGGTTCCTAATAATTCTCCGAGAAAGCCTACTTACCAAAGGAGCTTTCAGGATTGTTGAAAAGTTTTTCTTATCCAACCTGAGTAATAAATATTCTTCCTTCAAAAGTAAAGTGATTGCTGCCTTTACTCTAACCGCCTGCACTTGTTATGTGATGAATAGCTGCTATTTTCAATGCGGGAATGATTAAGCTGTCATAGCCCCAGTTGCTACTTTGTCCCATGGGCATCTAATAGTTGGAAGTACTTTTGAAAGTTGATTAGACTATTCACTTCACGTTTTAGGGTAGAAACCCATACATCTCTGTAGAGAAATCGAGAAATCTGGAACCTCTAGAAAGGATCAGTCAGAGCAGAAACTATAGGTTGATGCATAATTATTCTTTATTATTTATTATTTTTTTCAACAATTTTTATTTAAAGGAACGAAAAAATGCTGAACAAAACAAGTTCAAATAATTACTACAAAACTTATTCACCATCTACTTCGAGCATTGCTTCCCATTGGCTGGGTATTCGGATTTCAAGGGCGAAGAAGTTTCGACCCTTGGAGGCGATCCACGCTTTGACATCAGCCATCAAGTCATCCAAATCGTCGTAACTTTTATTCCCTAGCCAGTTTTCCAACGAACAGTTGATGTGGTAATCCATAAAAGTTTCTGCCGGTGAATATGGCAGATTTAGGGGCAGATCCCATTTCTTGGTTGGCTTTGGCTGGTTGTTCCATCGCCGAAAACTTGCTGAGATCGCGGAATGACTCTGCCACCTTCCAACCCTTCTCGAAGTAGTAGAGCATAATTTTGCGAATATGCGAATGGTTTTCTAGGTATATTTTTGTAGAGAAAATCAAGCAGATCATTTCCACATAAAACCGAATTCAGTATTCAAATTCTATCGAGAGAAAAAAAGCCGCGAAAAAATCCGCAATAATTATGCATCAACCTAATATGATTGTTTGTAAAGCAAGGGTAACGTATAACATTTATGCCATCTTCACGCTTCCAAACGGGTAACAATTCGAACAGAGAAGAAGTCCTGCTCTATTTTATTTCAAGTATCAAGATCGGACTTCACCGCAGACCCTTTTTCCTCTTTGTACACGTCGTCGGGTGAAGCTGATAACACTACTATTCGTCCCTGCTGAGCTTTGGTGTGGACCCTGTTGGCTCAAACAAAGAGGCGAGAAACTCAGTCTGAAAAACAAGTTGCTCCACTTAAGGGATCATTGAAGAGTGGTTGCCGTTCATGGCCCTTACCCTTTCCATCCTGAAGCATTTTATGCGGTCGAGCTCCAATTTTGGAAGTCGCGGTAAAGTGTTGATCAGGAAAAGCTTATGACGGTATTGAAAATGGGCGATGGAATGATCAAAAAACACGCTGCAATCTATCAAATTACTCGCGTAAGTAGTAAGATTGATTACCCACCTGGCAGGTAATAAACGTCCCATGCTCTCTGAATATCTCTACATTGCAGACAGCCCATCAGATCTTTCAGAGCGGTACTATTGCATAACTCCGAGTAAGCAGTTATCATTAAAGGTTCCCGGGGAATCCTTCCAGGATGTTCCTGGGAAAAATTGTCTGGTCGATAACGACTTTTGTTGGGCGCTATAGAGGCTGGAATGTTATGACTACCTTCCTAGGGCTGCACCATTCACAATAAAGCGTTAGGACACCGACAAATAGTACATTTATGTTGGAGAGGCCCAGACGGTTACAGACACGTGATTCCGTACAACCCACTTATGTTTTACAATTTAAAGCCTTATAAAGAATAACGGATAATGTAATTAAACACATATCCTCGTACAACACATATCCTCAACCTTCTTCTTACTACTTTTTGAAGCCTTTTATTTCTTGAAGTCGTCGTTTCTTAGTCCACCTATGCACCATTCTGCTCTAAAACATCCAATATTCCTTTTAGAGTAGATATCTCAGAAGTGTCATAAACTCTGCCATCAATTTTGATGTGGGTGTGGACACATCTGCAGTATGATCACATTTTTACTGCAGTAAAGCAGTTTGCCTGCTTGTATGTTTGTCAGGAAATTCAACGTGATCTCAAGGAAAGCTTAGAAAAAAGGTGAAAAGTCGTGGCTGAGAGCTCGTCACTCTTCAAGCCTTTCCTGATCATTAAGAGAATTTCAATGAAAGGCAAAAAAAGGTAAAAAAAGTAAATGGTGATAATGGCGAAAAAAGTTTCTACAATAAGATTTTGTTAACAAAATAAAAACTTTATTATAATTTTTTCTTATCACTCGGTCAGGGAAGAATGACGTAGAGAGTGCTTGTTATGTGAAAGCTGATTGTTTCTTCGAAAATAGCTCTCCATAGAATAAGTGTTCGAGGAAAACACTTACTCTAACGCTCTATTTGCTCCTACAAATAACCATTAATCCATGAAATCCATTTACACTTTTTTTGTATGTGGGAAACAAGGTGTGTTATTGACGTAGGAAAATAGAGACCTGTAAAGAGCATAATTATGTAACTGGTTATACAATTTCACAACCAGTATGGGAAAAATCAACAGCAAATTTCATAAAATAGATTGAATTGCGATCTTCATCTACTCGAAAAATAACAAATGAATCGTTAAGACCCAATCCACGATAAAAATGGTTCCCGAGATTTCCCTAGGCGGAATCTGTGGCACCTGAGGATACCACGTGGGATATTGTCGGATCGAAACTACCTCGATAGGGCGCTATAAGGGCTCCGAAATCAGCTTCGCCAACCGTACACACCCAGAATAGCCGTGTTTATGACGGCCTTGTCGAGCTGCACCATTCACAATAAAGCATTGGGACGCCGGCGAATAGTATGCTCATGAGGGAGACACCAGACGATAAGAGACGCATGATCTCGTCTGAACTCTTCTGAGCACTTTTTTTAGAGAATTATATCTCTTAAAATCAGCCGATTTTTGCACTTCCTTCGCCATTTTTTTCTCATTCTTCATCATACCCTTCATGATTTCACTCATTTAAGTTACCTCAAAGTTATCGCGAATTGTCCATTCAAAAAAGAGCTACGCAATTTTTTTTATTTCCTACAATTTCTGTGATATTATGATAATATTTGCTGTTTCATGGAAAACCTACATCTTTTCTTGAGATTATGAGAAACGCTCTGTACATTATTCAATTGCTCTCCCACTTATTGAAAAAGTCACATTATTCTGCTCAAAGACCGAAGTAGGATAAGCCATGCATCTGAACAATAGCTATACCCTTAACGCCTTATTGATTATAGCCATTTTAGACGATGTTTATCACATATACACCTACAGGCTTACTAGATAATTATTCCGGCAACTAGTATTTATTCTATAGCTGCGGTAACGTCGTCATGACTCGCGATATTATTATCTATCTAAAAATAAATACATAGCACCTTTTAGGATTGTATGATACTTTAAGGTTCCCTCATGATATACTGGTTTCATCAGTAGTCCCAAATCCTCTCAGCACTCTTTTGTTGAAGTCAAAGGCATGGGTCGTAGTACTGGGGAACTTTATCTTCCACAGACTTTATTCTCTTTTGATTTTTTAAAATTTATTTTTGATTTTATTAAGAAAACTTATGGCGGAATAAGTAAATGGAAATTGAAACAAGCGTGTTGTAAGGGCATCAGCTGAATTCAAGCAGTTTCTTCTTCGTCTAAGCCATGTACTTTTTATTTTCGTCTTCTTACAGAAATGTTTTTGAATGCCGCCAAATGAACTAACTCTTTTCATCGCAATGCACTATCAGTATCAAGCAGCCTTATCCTGACTTTCGACTCTTTTATTTGACTTTGTTTTTCTTTTACAAGCATATGCCTCAAAGTCGGTTCTCACGTGTATAGCCTGAATATTTCATTGTCCCACTTTGAATTTCAATTGCCAACGAGCGATTCTTTTGCAAAGTCTTTGAATTATACACTTTATAAGTAATGAAATTGTAGTATAATACAGTATCTATGTAGTCAGAGATAATAGGAAATTGGGTATCTTTTACTCCGTTCTTGAGCTAGAGGTTCAAGAATAGCACGAAGGGAATAATTCATGCCTTATTCCGACTCCACTGCTATCAGATCCTTGTCTTTTGAAAAACTTTCCAATTCATTAAAATCAACATTTCAAAATTTCAATAGTAATTCCCCATGTGTGCCGATATAATGGCAATAGACTTAAAACGGTGAAACTGTGGAATCTATTAAGTTTTTGAGTAAACTAGTTCAAATTAGCCTTGGGAAAATTTAGTCCATACTAGTTACTGCTCATTGGGTAAAGGAGAAAATTCCAAGAATTCAAGTGAAATATGCTCGTATCGATCTAAACCCTCCGAAATACCTCACATACTTTTCAATTCAAAACCCTCTGAGCTTTGAATTCAAGGTAATTTGATTCAAGTGAAAAACTTTCATACTGATAATTACTTAAATAACTTTTTTCTGTTACATCCGATCGATACCCTACAAAAGTCATAACAAAGTACGGAATGTACTGAAGAGATCTACGGCTTGATTAGGTTGAAGTTTTTCGCCGGAAATCACACACTGGACCATGACGTTTTTCTTTTTACTAAACTTACTCCTTCAAAAAGGATTCATCACATTTTGAGACCACTTCAAGACCATGAGTTCTCCGTAGTGATCGAAGCTGTTTTGACTTGATGTTTTTGTCCCCGGAAAGGACAAGTACGGGTTCGAGTCCCGTCCGAGACTGAAGTTTTGTCCATAAATCGCCAACCTTGTGAGGCCTTGGGATCGAAGCTGTGTAACGCTAGGGTGATATGGGGATTCCATCCTGAAGAATAAAGTATGAACTGCGTGTGAAACGTGCTTGAATAAAGCAGTCCCTAGCGTTAATCAATCCTATCTGAGGGATGTGCCCCGCCTTCGACTTCCATTCAGAATCGTAGTGGCGTAATGGAAGCGTACGTGGCTATACAATAACTTGCGATAACCAGCCATTGCACAAGTCAGTGCTCCAATCTTCCCGAATGAGTCTGGAACTAGGTAGCCGATCCCGAAAGAATGGAATGCTCAGTAGGCCTGGGCGAGTATCGATCAGGGATTCAATCCCTAGAATATGAGATTGTGATAGTAAAGCTCTTTCCACCACACCATCTCCCTCCTCGTGAAATATGCATGGTATATATGAAACCGCATATCTTTGTTACTTCGTTTGCAATGAGTAACTCTGGGAATCACACTATTGCATGGGTATGGGGTTGTTTATGGACACTTTGGTAATGTGATACCAAACTTATTCCGTAAACTGGGTTTTGAGAATTTCTCTTGAAGTTTCAAAGCAGTTCGTAGTACAAGGTATTTGTTTACCGTTTATTTGTGAAATTACTCGAAAAGCACTTGGATTTTCATAGAGTAAATGCTCCCGATTGGCATTCTTTCAGAGCATTGCGCTCTATAAACGTCGCCATCACACTCTAAATGTGTCCCCCTGCTCCGCCTCCCCCCATGCCGTCATCACTTCCGAATAATAGCGGCGAAGGTTGTTTCATGAATACTTCTCATTGTTTCTCCGGCGCATTTTTCTTTGGAAAGTACATGTTGGTATAACTGGTACTACTATTTTGACCCAAATCAGGTTGTTATATGCTATATTTATTCGAATGACCTGATATTTACTCTGCTTCGTCGTCTTTGATGGCGAATCCAAATCAAGTGTAAGGGAGTTGCTCTATCCCGTCGGGCTCCCGAACTCCGGTCTAACGAAGCCATGCAATCCTCCTCTGTTTCTACTTTGTTTCTGTTTTTAAATAACTGAATGGACTCGAGAAATAGCCCTCCTACGACCTAGGTGATCTCGATTCAACGTCTCACAAGGTTGGCGAGTTATGGAGAAAACCTTGGCTCTGGACGGGACTCGAATCCGTGCTCATATTCTCCCGGCACTATGCTCTTATCCCTTACGCTATCGAAACCCCACTTGCCCCAGCTTTCTTAATAGCAGTAGCTGGATAGCACAAGTACGGGTACAAGTCCCGTCCTGGGCCGAAATTTTGTCCATACCTCGCCAAACTTGTGAGACTTTTGTACAGCGACGAAATAACAGCAATCAAAAAATATGAAGTCAGAACAACTTATTCCAACGACTTCAGTACTTGCTTCGACTTGATTTTTCAATGTGGGCTGAAGTTTTGTCCAAAAAAAGCCAACCCTGCGAAACATCAGTACCATATCCCAACCAGTGTCAGTGCCAAGCTTAGTGGGATATATACAAGGCTTAACTTTCGAGCGAGGTAGTCCACAGCCACACGAAGGCGTTATCCATATAAATTTTTAAAAAAAATTAGCTGTCACATGATTGCGGACACACGTGGTGAGCTTCCACCGTTTCATGAGCCATTGATGCAGTTTTAACGGCGAGAGGCCATATGTAAATTGATTGCCCCCATTTCAATTCGTTCATTCGCAGATATCCGGGAATTATTCGGGAACCTTGAAGCTTGGGAGCTATCTAGGGAGCTACCGGGAGGATTAACACCTTTACGACGCGGTAATAGTATTTTTTCGGTGTTACGCCGTCCTGGAACGTATTACCCTGGGCAATTTCAATACGAAGCACCTGTCTCCTCTACTTCATCGTACCTGGTACTACCTTAATCCTCAGAAGAAGCCGCTTTGTACGTAATTAGACTATTCGATGAAAGACCTTATTGATGAATGTATATAATGCAAAGCACTTTCTATGAAAGATTGCAGTTGTGCACCTCGCGGGCATGTGTTTGTCAAGCAGAAAATACATCTTATACTTGTCCGAAGAGAAGACTTTTCAATTGAACTAATTGCTAACCAGTTAAGAAGCATCCTAATCGCAAAATTTGCTGCTACTCAATTCTCTGGGGAATGATGTCGTTGTTTTTAAAATGAACCGCCTGATGCTGCAGCCCATTGGCTGGCTGTTCCTGGCTAAACCGATTTCCTCAGTAGATATGTGTATGTCGTGCTTGGCGACATCATTCTCACACCGTCCATTACATACATATTAAAACCATCGCTTTACATCTGCTCTGAAAGTACTAAACCAGTCTCGGGTTACTACTTTGAAGGCACAGTTCACGATAAAAATGGTTTCTGAGATTCCCCTACAGGATGAATTTGAGGCCCCCGCGTATAACATATCTGGCACTGTTAGATCGGAAAACGGCCTAGTTAGGAAGTTATAAAGGCTCATATATTGACTCTTTTGTATCCTCGGACGAGTTCCACCGGCATTGTAGGGGCTGCACCCATCACGAGGGAACCCATGTAGGAAGTTCTAACAACTTCTCATGACCCGTAGCGACAATGAATCACAATTCTGTACAGTTCTGGCTTGATGTAGTCAGCTCTTTGTGCAATTGCAATAACTGTAACTTCGTCCGAATACCCCTTCTATGTTATTTCCGATCATGGGAATCTCGTACAACCTCTATTTTCCCCACTTTTGATGAGCCATATTTTTCTCGGAATCGGCGAATTCTCTCGTTTTCTTCACTGCCGATGTACTATTCCCAATCTAAACTTCCACTTTTCGAATAAAAATGGATACCTCAGAATTACCGTGACTGTGCCTTTAGAAATGAGTTCTTTTATGGTTTGGTCTGTTTCCTTCGATTGCATACTTCGGAGGAAGTCCAAAAATCTCATCCATCTTCACGAATGTAGCACCCTCGGAGGGAATGAAACCTATCAATCTCTGGACCGTTTACTTACTAGTTTTCTACTAATGTCAAAAGCGGTGTTTCGGTTACAAGAGTAATAACTATTTCTGTGCAGAGTCAGTTTCAAAAGCTTTTCATTAAATTTCGCTTTTCCTCAATTTTTCGAAATGAATAATGAATTTTCAAGAAAAGGAATCTCATTCTCTACAAGAAGCTGCTCCCAAGAGGGAGACGCTTTATATTACTTCATTAGGGCGTCAAGGTCTGAACTCCCCCCTCTAAGTCCCTTTCCTTCACGGTTAGGGTTACCCTTCAGTCGCTTCCCATGGCTTTGAACATCGGGCGACAGCTGCTGTTTCCGGGAAATGTTCTGAAATTTTCGGGTTTTTGTTGAAAACTCGATTTCATTTTGCTTGCCAGTAAAGTTGGCGAAGCTGCCATTACTTAACACCATTAAGTTCCTGTGTAATCCTCCCACTTCTCTCGGAGTTGGACGACACATTGAGTGAGGCGGAGCATCCTGGATTGAACGAATTCCCGGAGAATCAGCCAGTCACTGAAGAATACTCTGTCCTCACCAAACGCACTCTTCACTGCTGGCCTCCTTGGATCCGCCCACTTACCCACCATTTCTATTAGGTCGTGAAGAAAGTTCTTGCGTTTTTGCGCCTCAAACTTCAAATGTACATATCTCGGCTTAAACAAAACTTCATAAATCAAAATAACAACCATTACTATCGACGCTTTTTTGCTAACGAGAATCAAGTTAGTTTACGCCATTCGCGTAGAAGTCCGGAGATCTAGAGGCGATGAAATCGTCGAATGCCACGGCAGCATCATGTTGGGCTTAGAAGTATTTCTCCTTGAGAATGCCGTCGAGATGTTTAAAGAAGTGGTATTCTGTGGGGGCAAGGTCTGGGGAATATGGTGGATGAGAGAGAGTTTCATAGCCTATCTCCATCAATTTTCTCAGGGTAAGTTGTGCAACGTGGGGCCGAGCGTTGTCGTGGAGTAGAATTGGCCCCTTCCTATTCACCAGTGCCGGGCTCATGAACTGGAGTTTTCGATGCATTTCGTCGATTTCTTGACAGTACTTCTCGGCTGTTACAATTTCATCCGGATTCATTAAGCTGTGGTGGATCAGCTCGACTGCAGAAAACCAAGTAGCACCATGACCTTCCTTCCATGCTGCTTCGGCTTGGGAAAATGTCGTGGGGCTTGATCCTTGTTCAGATACTGGCCTGATGGTCGCAGGTTGTCGTACAGAATCCTTTTCTCATCACACGTCACAATACGGTCTAGAAATGGATCGTTCCTGTTGCGCAGAAGCAAGGCGGAGGCGAGCTCGTAGCGGCGGTCTTCCTGGTGCTGAGTCAACTCATGCGGCACCCACTTACCGAGCTTCTGTGACTTCCCGATCTCCTGCATGTAAGTGCCAACCGTCCTGCTGGAAACACTCAATCTCGAGCCAATATCCTTCAGCGTTGTACGTGGATTTCCTTCCACTAACGCTCTCAATTGTTCGTTGTCAACGGCCGATGGCCGCCCACTGCGCTCATCAGCTTCCAGGCTCTCATCGCCGGTACGAAATTTTTTCAAACCACCACTGTGCTGTGCGTTGATTCGTCGTATCTAGATCCAAGTCATCGTTGATATCCCGGTCCGTTTCCGTCGCACTCCTGCCCAATTTGAATTGGAAAAGAAAAATCGTACGGATCTGTCGCTTGTCCATGCTGATTTCGACCTTCTAAAAAACCCACGGAATCACTCCGGGGCAAACCCAATCATATATTTGGATAGAGCAAGAAATGCGCTTCAGAATGGTGTAAAACTTACAAAAACTCTAATAGCAAATAACGCCGCGGCGAGCATTTGAAAATTGGGCGTCAAAAAACGCAAGAACTTTCTTCACGACCTAATATCTTTGAGTTCATTGTGTATTTCCATATTTGTCCTATACCTGTCCTTCCTATAATAAGATTCTCGTAACTCGTATATAACTTCGCGATATTTCAGTCATTTGCCCAGATAGACCTCAAATCCTCCCATTTCCCCCCTCCTACGATCCTCACACGCACCTCGCTCTCTCTTTCATGGGAGCACACTTTTCAATGGGGAAATTCAATTTTTCCATGATTTTGGGAAAATTTCGAAATGATTTCCTCCCACCTTGCCACATGTCATCATTTCCACGTCAAATAGTATCAAATCGCTTCCCATCCAGCATTGAATTCCATCCTCTTGTCTCCTCAGGTTCCTCACGTTCCATCTTGGCTGTTAGAAACCTCCCTGGCTCACGGTATCCTCCCATTGTAAACTCTAAACTCCCTTTGAAGAAAACCCATCGGGAACTGTTCGGATGCATCAAATTACTGCCCTTTTACAATCTTCTTAAAATTTTACTGCTTTACTGCTTCCTTCCCTAAAAAACGTACATATACTGAATTCATAATCTTTGAGCTTATGGGGCTATAGAGACCGTAATGAACATTGGTGCTCCACGGTCTTCAGTCACAAGCAATATGAGCAGGTCCGGTTGCATCCGGGTGGGGCTTCCCTAATCCCTCCCAAGCCTACATATGTATCGTTGATCATGTTACCATTCGAATAGACGTTGACTTTGGCTATTTCGGTAGGTTTGAAACAATTAATAGCATAAAAATACAAATACTTCAATAATAATAGCAATTCAAATAATAATAATTTTAATAATAATATTTTTGTAATTAAAAAAATAGAGAAAACGATTAACAACTTTCAGTATTCATGGGAAGTATGCTATAAGTCTCCTTTAGTGGAAATGTTGAATCCCTACGTGTCCCCTTCTTTGAAGTATACCAGAATTAATTCGTAAAAAATTCTACTTATAAGAATTGTTTTTTAAAGGTTGGGCTTCCCTCGGGAAGGGTTTCTCATCATATTGGCAGTTTCCAATACAACTTCGGTTTCGTCGTTAAAGGCACCATCCCCTTTTTTTCCCTGCTCCATTAGGTTTTATTTGAAGAAAAAAAGAATTGACCCGATTGACTTTTCTGGGTACTGAGGAAATACTTGATAACTGGGTCGGTCTGTGTCAGGCTTAGGTCAACTTAATATCGAAATTACAACTCTTTTATTCTCTGGACGAGCGTTCTGTGTCATCTACCGTCTCGTTGGTCATTGATTTCCTCGCTACGAACGCCAGTAACGCCTCCATTCGTCCCTGTTGCGTCCCAGAGTGGTCCAGTCGGGACATGGCATTCCTTTCGTTCAGAGTTTTCGTGAAGAAGTCTGAGCATTGCGCTGGCAACCGTTTGACGTCCTGAAGGGTTCAGTCAGTTACCGATCAGGTCCAACGATCATCACAATATCGCATAATGTGCCTGGACCAGCTAATCTTCGATTTCTGGCCTTGAGCAACGGTTTTCCTGATCTTCGTTCGTTGATGGAGCTCGGAAATCCGGATTCCCCTCTGCCTCTGTGTGCAAAAGGAAATCCTAGTTAGTGAAACATAGTTAGCTTTTATCAGTAGGAGGAATAAAAGTCAGTTTTGCAGGGTAAGATCTGGTCATGAGAGACGTCCTGATGGCTACATTCCACTGTTCCATAAAGATAACTACTAGTAATAAACGACTAAGTACTACGTCAATGCCATTCTTAAATGTGAATATTTAGGCTTGGGAGCAGGAGGGCTGTGTCGTTAGGATTTCAAGCTAACACTACTATAAAAATGCTAAATTTGGCCCTCGATAGCCACAGAACAAAAAGCTTAGAGGCTGAAAACAAGCCTCAGTAGCCGAGATTATTCGTAATTATCTCATGGGACGTCACATAAGGAAATCTGCTGCTTAGACAGATTGCGAGCTATACCAGCACCCAAGTGGTATGACGTTCTTGTAGGGTGCGATTATTCAGCAAGGAAAGTTGTAGTTGAGAAGATGTCAAAATGTCCATCTTCGACTCCGAGGCTTTTTGAGCAAGCAAGCATTATATTGGCGTAGCTTCAGTAATGAAGCAATGTTGGACTTGGCTCAGAGGCTGACAAGTCGGGTGTAGTGGAGTAGGAACGAAATTGTCGCGTCGCGGCGAGGGAGACGTCGCGCGCGAGGGAGTGTAGCAGAATGCAGCAGCAAGTAATAAATAAAAGAACAAAAGAACTTACAGTAGAATTATGCTAATAGTAATAATCGCATAGCAATTGAGCTGTATGAGGAACGCTGGAACTGTTATAATGAGGCAAATGGTTCGCGACAGCCGCGTGCGGCGGATCGATTACACACGATCGTTCCTGCTGCCCGTCTCCCCTGACAAGTCTTTTCATCCGTCTTGGTCATGTGACACGATTCAGATGAAAACGTTATAGTTGGTCGATCGTCAAGAAGGACGTCTACAGTCTCTCGTCTCACATTGTGGTAGAAGTGAAACTACCTGATGTTTGGGTGATGCTTCGATACTTGGACCATTCGTCGACAGCTACGATTCCCACATAAAGCAGGGTAGAGAAAAATGAAAATGAAAATGTCTTCAGAGATTTCATGGGTATTGGTCGGTGACCTCGTCGGGAAATCCACGGGGGCATTGTTAGATAGAAAAAAGATCTGAATAGAGCCCAGTGAGGATTTGAAAACCGAACCAAACGAACGCTGTTGCACAATATTCTAAAGAAGGATTGGATTCAGAGGCTTTGAAAACTTTGAGTAACGGAACTTCTCCCCGGTTGCGGACGTCCGCTTCGCGGCATGCGGCAAATCTTACTGCAATTGCTGTACTCATCCCGCCTCCCCGCCAATCGATAGGGCGCAATATTTTTTGTTGGTTGCCTTTCTTCTTTATCAGTTTTGACCGTTTTTTGTGTCTCTTTTTCGTTCTTATGTTTGTTAGACTTGTTTGATTAGAATGACTCCTTCTATATTAGCGACGATCAAGACCGCTTCGGAACTGAAGGGAGCGGCCAGTCAATCCAAATAATTAAAGGACTCCCCACCTCACAAATTGCGCGCTCCAATCTTCCATCACAATCCTGCGATACGCGGCGGGTGCGGGTGCACGATGCCGTTTTCGGGGGAGGGGGGGGGGGGAAGATACCGGAGCCGAAGACACTGATATCATTCGAAGTAGAGCACCTTTGTTGATGCAGGCGGCTGGTATACGCTAATATTAACACCCTTTCACTTTACCCTGCTACCCTGCTGAGTTCTTGTCCAAACACCCTCTTCGCCTTTATAAACTCGTGCAACCTTTGCCATGATCAGTTTGGAAAAAGCTCAAATTTAGGGACTTTTGCGGCTTTCCTCTTTCCTTCCGTCACCACCAGACTACTCTGCCGCAACGTTTTCGCTCTGGTATCCAGTTAAGGGTCATGAATTCTTCACGAACAGATCGTTGGGGTGAGAACCACAATATCAATTTTCCGTGTCCTTCACTGTTAACTCAGAGTCATCTCAGCTCAGCTCCCAACTTATCAATATCAACAAGGCTCTGAACTTTTGAGGGCAAAGCCCTTGAAGCTATAGCACATCTCTTTCGAAACTTTACTCTATAACTCAACAACATCCCTCATCTCTGGCAAGCTTTCCTCCCCCAAACTGACAGGCGCGCCAGACATGAGAGAGCGAAGAATTCACTATCGCATGATAAATGACATGTTCGTCTAGAATTTATTGACTTCAAAAAAGCCTATTGGATTGGAAACTCCTAACATTCTCAAAGAACAGATTTATCAAACCTGCCTATTTGTAGGGACCTGGCTCGGAAGGAAAGCCTTCGAGTACGGTGCGATCCTAATGAAATGCATACTAAAGTGGTTTCGAGCAAAGCTCAACCGCACGTCACGATGACATGAATTTTTCATTCGAGTAGTGCAGAATGCAGCCATTATCTTGTGCCCAATGAGGGATAATGATCAGGGTTATAGGGTAGAGGGATTTCGTAGTATTACTACTAAGAAGAAGTCACGTTCAAAGATGTTTGGAAGTTCAGGCCCGTCAGGATTCAGGCCCCTCAGGAAGCAGGATCGGTGGGTCTGAAATGGGACAATTAATCCGATAAACACCGACATGATCGCTTTCCCAATTGGGGTCCCATCCCCTTTGAGTAGGGCAGTTCAACCCTTACTTGAGAAATCGTAGGCGCAGCCAGCCCCATATTTGGCTGGCTGCCGTTTTCTAGTGCAGACGGAAAATCTGGGGCACAACCTTTTCAAGTCCAGAAAAATATTCGAAGTTTCACTGTAGCTAACTAGGAATGAGCTTATCTGCTGACCTTGTTCATTAGCGCTCATCCTCTCCATGACTCGACTAGTTGCTTTATATCGCAAAATAAAGGTGTTTTCTGAGATCTCCCGCTAGGATGAACCTCTAGCTTCCAAAAATGGCCACCATAGGACGTTATAGGGGCTTCAAACCCGTCTTGGCCGACACACACACACCCGAAAGTGGTCGTGTTATGACGTGCCTTGTTAAGACTGCACCATTCACAACGAGGTGTTATGACACCGAGGAATAGTACGGTTATGTGAGAGACACTCAGACGGTTACAGATACATTATCTCGTACAACCTCCTTCTTACTACTTCTCTGAAGCCCTATGTTCCTCAAAATCCGCCCATTTTCGCGGTTTCTTCGTCATTTACCCTATTCTGCACGATAACTTCCCCTATTTCATTTTAGTTAGATGCCTCAAAATTATCGTTCTGCGCCTTTGAGCGATGACATATCACCAGGTTCACGTCATTCATGCCCAGGCTGTAAAATGAAATGAACCCAGATTTTTATGATTAAGCTCTAGTTCACAGGACGCTATAAAATGGCGCTATGGCGTTTTCCACCTGCTTCTAATGGCTGTGTACCAATCACACTTGCAATAAAGGTAAAAGTAATAGCAGTAGAGCACATTCCAAGACTATAATGGGGTGACCCAATATTTCAACTTTTGACTGCGCTAGTTTTTACCAGACGATTTGCCCAATAGTCGAGCGTTTTTTGCCTATTCATTGTACTGGATGAATTGTGTGCCTTTTCGGTTTCTCTTTCTATTCACTCATTTTGGATAGTAAAATTGGGGGGGGGGCTGTAGTAGTGGCCCTATTTTTAGACCTTTAATTCTGTGTCCGAGTGCTATGCACTGAACGACGATTACCCACGAGTTCCATTTGGAAATGCTTTTCTTACATCACTGACTACAGTACCAATTCACTTTAGGACGGGAGTTTTTTGGTTTATTTGAAATCAGGCCCCTGGTGGGGCTTAACGGCAAATGAAGGACTGCACAAATCAGCTGCTTTGAAGCTTTCATCCCAATCCTTCCCAACTGCTCAATTTCGTGCATCGGAAAGCGCTTTGAAATTAGTCTGTACTTTCTTTTTTTGCCTGTCGAACGAATTGGTCCTTCCTTGTGGTAAAGGCCCTTTAAGACGAGAACCTCGATAAATTACAGTACAAAGGGTCTCCTGTTGCCGGACAAAGCCCTGCTAGCTCGTTAACAGGTTTTATAGTTGCCTACCTTCCTTGCCAATGTAACACTCAAGCCCTTTAGCACAAAAAAAAAACTTGCAGAAGACTGTCAGGTTGAGAAAGGATTAGCTGAAAATGCTTTAGGCAGTAAACCAACAAAAATAGTCATTGAAGTAATGCTTAACTCCGCAAATGTGTCCTCTCAGAACCTGCACTTCGTTTACCATATTCTGCTCCTACTGAAGTAATCAGCAAGCAGTCCTGGCTTTTCTAACACCCTAAAGGATGATTCACAGGTCTTTTTGAGCAAATATATCCTTTTTATTAACTCTGAATCTTTGAAATTGGAAGTTAAGGGTCTTTGCAGTATCTTCATCACAAATACATGGAATATTAGAAGGATGATATCTAGAAATCCTTGTAGAATGGGTTACTCGTACTACCCCATAACGGCGGTTACTCACGTAATGGGAACTTCTCCCCCGTTGCGGACATTAGCTTTGCGGCATGCGGCGAATCTTTTTTAGTCGTCTCGCTACCCCAAACTGCAACTACCATACTCGGCCCGCCTTCCGCCAATCGATAGGACGCAATATTTTTCATTGACTGCACTTCTTTTTTGATTGATTTTGATTGTTTTTTCTCTTTTTTTTTTCGTTTTTATATTATATTTATTGGACTTGATTGTTTGAAATGACTACTCCTCTATCATAGATGATCAAGACCCCAATGGAATTGAAGGGAGCAGCCAGCGAATTCAAATAATTAAAGGACTCCCTGACTTACAAATCGCGCGCTCCAATCATCCATCGCAATTCTGCGATAAGCGGCGGGTGCGGCGTATGCGACGCCGTGTTAGGGGAGAAGTTCCCGGACCCGCGGTTACTCTCGAGTATAATCAATGGTTTCAGAAATCGCCTCATTCATGTAGGTATCTTTCTAGGTCGACGAGATGCCTCCCAGGCGCAGTGTAACTCTCAGGCTCTCAAAAAGTG
Organism: Haemonchus contortus; assembly: GCA_000469685.2. NCBI lineage: Eukaryota > Metazoa > Nematoda > Chromadorea > Rhabditida > Trichostrongylidae > Haemonchus > Haemonchus contortus. The sequence continues at coordinate 7,943,189 of LS997567.1, read as the reverse complement.
CCCATACAAACCAAAACTTGACTATGCTCCACCATCGTTCATTGCAAATCGTTTTGCAATAGATAACATTTCAATTTGAATGGAGACTTTTTTACGTTTTTGCATATCTTCGAGCTGCAACGAGCTTTATGACTCCCTGAATCCTCAGAAAAAGAATGTCATCGTCGTTAACTGTGTGGTTGGCCCATTTGTTCCTGACTAAGTGGCTATATATGACGGGGAGCTCCCTATTGCCTATTACACTAATAACTTTCCTTCCCTTACCACGACTCGGAGCTCATGAGCCTTTAAGAATTGCTCTTGCTCATTTTGTGGACCAGAAACAGAAAGTTCTCCGTCATAAAGTAGGTACACTGTAATGTGAGTCGTTTCAATGAAATTCCTACACTGATACTTTAGGGGGACGATGGGATCAAGGATGAACGACCCAATCCTCTCTTTCTCTTTAAAGCTGCTCGTTTATTGCAAAAAGACCATTAATATCGCTGAAATGAAAAAAAAAATCTGGAAACTTCTAGAACCTTCATATTTTCACCGATTCACAATTTTCTCGCTAACGAGAAAGAGGGTTATAATGACTTTAGTGTACCGGGTGTCAAAGTAATCCCAGTATTATTATGACTAATAAAGGCACAGCTCACTACAATTTAAGGGTGACTAGTTTCAGACGAGTAATGGAAGTGATATCTGTCGGAAATAGCTCCACTCGTATACAATCTCAGGGTGTTGCAGCCGAAACCAATCTTAGAGACTAAGCCAGTCCATAACAGATCTGACTTGGAACATGCCGAGACTAATGGATAGTCAGTCATGGACTTGAAGCAATAATCTAGAGTGGTGCAAAAGCGGCGGAGAAAACGCGCGTCTTTAAGGAAGTATATGGAAGTATATATATTGAAGTAAAAAAATAGGGATTGTTCGAGAATGTGACGAAGAAAGTTGCACGGAAGGGGTCTTTGGACGAGCTGTCCAAGTGTGTGTGCCATTGGGCTACAGTAATCTGCCTGCGTGCAACGTGTACGTCTCGGTGCGAATATTGCTACCTTTACGTACATCCTTACAACGCCGTAAGATCTCGTCCGTCTTTGATAAGGCACTTCGACTAAGCCGGTTTTGCAGCCCTTTTTACATCCTATCTCGGCCTTTTTCCACCCCGAAAGCTTCCCTTTTGTTATTCCCCTCTTCCTTGTGGATAATAGGTTCTTTCTGGGAAAAGTTCTCAAAAGCATTTGTATCGTCAACTATGCCTTTAAGACGTCATAATATGGAATTCTAATGAAACATAACTGGTAACGAGCCTCTAGATGAAAACAGGCACTGTCGTTCTGTTTTTATTTCGTTGAATAGCCGGCTCTACAAATTATATAGGTAAGTACGCGGATGTTTTCCCATGGCGAGGATTAGTGAGGATTGTTTCTTGCCAAAGACGGTGAATACGGCGCTAAACATGCTCCATTCAGCCCATTCTATGCGATACCTAATTAGTCGTTCTTCACAATAATCACCTGTATCACCTGTTGTCTCGTTATTTATCGATCTCGTCAAGCATGCGCCGGTAATGCCTCCATTCTTCCTTGCTACGAACCAGTGTAGTCCAGTAAATCATCTTTGCACGAAGGACACGAGACAAGCCATTTTTCCCATTCATTAGTAACTTTCACGAGGGCACGGACGAGCTGGCAGCCATCTTGGTGTTCGTTTGTCGTCCCGAGGGATCCAATCGGTAACCACCCTGGTCTAGTGGTCCATGAAGGAGCCCATATAGTGTCCTGCCCACCTGCTCTTGATTGCTCAGCATGCGTCTCGTTTAGAACTCCTGATTCCTCTTTGAACTTGCGTTTAACGATGAGTAACTTCCAGCTCGGCCGGCCCTCAAATGATGCTGGCCGTTCGCCCGAGAACAAATTCCAGGCCTCTTACGGCTAGGCCAGGGGGGCAACGGAACCCAATAGGGATGCCCTACATAATAATGAACACAAAATTCCTCTTATTCGTTCATGGCCCCCTTTCGAAAACCTTAAAGATTTACTCGATTGAAGCCCTCACACGAACTGGTAGAAGTAGCCCGCATGCAGTCACATGGGTATTTCTGTAAATGCTTCCCTTCATTAACTCGCTACTTTAATTCATTATTTAATATTGTAATTCACTGGATTTCCCATCAAATTTCGAAAACAATTCGCCTTGCCCTTTTTCCTTGTGCCTAGTTACATCTTGGCGAATGTTCAAGAAGTAATTAACTGGTTAACCAGAGTCCAGGCTTCAGTCAGGGGCAGTTTTCCCATGGGTTTCTGTCACATTCACATCCATGTACTTTTGTTGCCATATTGGTTTGGAAATGATGTCATTTTGGCTATTTTCCAGTACCACGACTGTGCTGTCATGGGGCATTGCCGTGAATCGAATAACATTCGGATTCTAATCGAATTATCCCTATAGTGTCGACCCTAGTTAGGCTACTGGAATTGGACGAGTTTGAGCTCGTGCCTCGTTCTAACTTTATTCACATGGCCGTTTTTCACAACAGCCCCGTTCGTCTGATGAATACAAACAAGTATTCCATGTGCATGTAAGGGAGATATTCAGTTACTGGTTACTTGATCTCGAAAACATTCCGTCTTTCTGGGCTATTCTATTTCCCTTCATATATAGTGTATTTGTGCTATCGGTTAGTTGGCAATGTGTTTAAATGGCTTTCCAATTATGTTCGTCATCCAGTGAGCGTGCCTGTGGCGATTTCGTCAGATTTTCTCGGCCCTATGGACCTGTTCCACCCTGGAGCTTCCTCTTTTGCTATAAAAGTCGGTCACCGAAAACTGCCATTGTACCAGTAGTCGACTTCGATAGGGTAAGGCGGGATCCTTCCAATATCGCTATCGGAAATAACGATAAAATTTGGAGAGTGTCTTGTAATTTTCTATTATCACTAGTTTTTATCAATCAGAATCACTCGTTTTGTACCCTTCACTCGACTTCTTGACTCGCTCTTAATCTTTCATTTTTTTATGTACACTTTCGTTATGAGCGAAGGTGGTGTAGTTGCATGTGGCGCACTACCACGCTTGTAAGGCCAACGGTTCGATCCCCGCTCGATACCTGTCCTGGCCCGCCAAGAATTCCTTCGTTCTGGGATCGGTTAATTGGCTCCCGACTTGGTCTGAGTCTGACTTATACATCTGCTGTCCACTGCAATTCATTTTATAGGCCACATACGCTTCAATACGTGACTACGATTCTCAAAGAAAGCCGATGCGGGGCACATTCCCCAAACAGGAATCGTCAACGCTCAAAAACTTTATCCTTCACTTTGAAAACACCTTTATTATTCTTTTAGAGCATTTTCTGCTATTTTGCGATGCGAAATCTGTGTTAATCTTGACTGCTACATCCAATCTGCTTTTTTTTTACCAGGGGACTTGTCACGAATATTGCATGATCGCCCTGGCGTTTCAAGCCTTCTAAGCCAACACTCCTCTTTCGTAGAGATTTGGCGCAAATGTTTTATTAATTCCCACATGTTCCAAGCGTTTTAGTCTATCGATTCTCGTCTTCTTTTCTCGCTTCGCTTTGAAGGAATCTATTCACCATCAATGTTTGCATCTTTTTACTATAGTATAGCAGGCTTTCACTGTAACGTAGAGGCTCATTCGAAGGTCTGAATCACCTCCCTCTTATTGTATCGAACCGTTTTATGCTAACTATTACATTGCGACAATTGTAACCCAAACGAAATAATAAAGTTATAGTGCAGAATAGTCCGAAAATGACGTAACGAGCGCAAAATCGACGGATTTTAAGAAATATGAGGATCCAAAAAAGTAGTAAGAAGGGGGGGGGGCCTTACCAGATCATGTGTCTGTAACCGTTTGGGTGTCTCTCACATAAGCGCACTATTCGTTAGCATCTCAAGACTTTACTGTTGATGGAGGAGCCTTAAAAATGGACGTCATAACACTTTTTTTGGTTGTGTCCGTCGGCTGAGCCAATATTGGTGCTCTTATAACACCCTGCGGAGGTCCTTTTTAGACCCGGCAATGGACTACGTGCTTTCCTTGGGGCCACAGGTTCATCCTAGGTGTTTTTATTTTTAATATAAATAATTTTTTACCAGTATGCAATATTAATTTTTTATATTTTAGAAACTAGAACTGTTGCTTTTTTTCGCACAGAATATTATCGTATTTCTCGAAGTAACACAACCAGTCAATGCTCTTTTGATTTCTCTGACAAAGAGATAGAATATCCGACCATTAGACAACGCTAACTGATTTAGAGCTACTTCTGATCTATTTGTGGTGACCACAGGACCGCTTTCTACACAGACGCTTTGAAAATTTACCGTTCCCACTTAACCAGCTTTTTAAAATAATATTTATGGTACTGCTCGAAGATCGAAATAGGCCTGGGGGTCAACATTTTACATACCAATTCATCAAAATTCGAGACAGCAATTTCAGTTGAATGGCTTTTGTGGACTCTGCATAAGCTGAGAATCCGACAAATGACACTAGGGAACGACAAATTTCGCTTGCATCATACTTTGCTCCGTTTCTTTTTTTCGAAAGTTTCCGACTTAGCTTTACCTAGGAGTTAGTCGAAGGAGATCTTCTCTATCGACTTCTGTAAGGGGCTTTAGGCTTTGTGAAATTGTAAGCTTGCTGGCATTATCGGTGGGGTGGGTCAGGACGGGCTCAGAAGTTAACCTTGGCATTTTTGTAGCAATTGGACCTCTGGGGTGACCTCACCTTCCAAGAACGACCAACCTTCTGAGAAGCGGAAATACATGTTCTACACAGAACTTTGATTTTTGGCAGTCCTATTCCATAGTGTGCAATACTTTACATCTTACTCAAACTCACTTACTGGTATACTTGATAAAGCTTTTCCTTCGATTTATCCTAAAAATGAATTTTCGCTTCCGATTCATAATGACAGCTCAGAGAAATTTTTAAATAGATTAGTGCCTCGACTTGAAATTTCATAAATAGTCTTATTTATTTAAACGATTCGGACTACGTAACTTACGTAATAACTCAGAAGCGATAAAAGTTGCCTGAACATCCAGTAATAGCAAAAAGCTTGGTTGGTTCGTTTATCTAAAATGCCAATAGTTGTCGGATTGCCAGCTTATTGAATGGCCCAACAGGTTACATTGAACCACAGGAATTATTAAAAAAAAATGTTTTATTTTATGCTAGGACCACCAAGTTTGAACCACCAGTTTGGTTCAATGTGATCTGGTCTACCCCAGTGATTCGTATTGCAGCCATGATCGACCTAACGGTCATGCTGACTTTTCGTAATCATTTATAAAATGTCATCTTACTAGCTTATATCCATATATGTATACTAGACAGTATATATTTTGGTATTCTTTGAATGGTGGGCGGAGGTGGTGTAGTGGCGTATGGCGCATTACCCCATGGTTACGAGTACGAATGGGGAATCGATACCCGTTTGGGCCAACCAACCTTTCATTTCTCCGGGGTCGGCCAGTGGTACCAAACTCGTCTGGGAATATAAAAACACTGACTTGGGCGTAGGCTGGTCACCGCAAGTCATTGTATAGGCCACATACGCGTTCCAATACATCCCTACGAATCTGAGTGGGGCTGAATGCAAAGGCACATCTTCCGACGGGAATGATCAACGCCCAAGGACTTTTTTCTAGACTTCCGATATGCGATCATTATTTTATGCACAATTCTACCATTAGTACTTTTGTTCTTGTATTTCTTACCTACTGCTGCATCCTGCTACATTCCTTCGCGCGCGACGTCCCTCTCACCGCGACGCGACCATTTCGTTCCTAGTGCACCACACCCGGGCTGACCCTGCAGAACAACATGGAGAGCCTCACAAGGCTGGCGGGTTCTGAGTAAAACTCCGGCTGGGGACCCGTACTTGTGCTTTCCGGGACTTTTGCATTGTCCCCCTTGCAGATGACAACGAGACATCGAGTCGGAACTAGGTGGAGCTTTTTTTCGAGGAAATGGCCGAGCATATGAGATTGTGGGCCGGTCTACCATAGCAACAAAAGGGAAAGGGATCACGGGGAAGTTGAAAAGATTTTGTTTCACGGTATGTTTGTTCACAGTTCTCAAGTATATCCGTTAACCAGTACAGCAAGAAAGCATCAGTTGTACTAGAATAAATAACAAGGCAGCGTTTCACTTATCGGATGTTCAAGGTGACGTAAATCCGACCACGTAAACATCCCATTAAAATAACTACTACTAACGGATGACGTTACAAAAATTGCGACAGTTGCCTGTTTACCTTAATTAACTCGGATTTCTCGCTATTATGTGATCACCTCTCTTCATACTTCAATTTAACGGCTTGAAGGACCCGTCTAGGTTTGGGCATATCCTGTAATTGATAGCCTCATTCATCACAGGACGAGGCGTGCCTTGTCCGGCTCGTGGCTCCATGAATAAATGACCACATTGTTATTGCTGCTTGGTTTTTGGCCTGACTTCATCGTGGCATCTATATGTATAGGATACCAGTTACTCCAGACCTCCTAGTACAAGTAATGATGGATCGATACTTAATTCTTAGTACTTACTGCACCTCTGACACAAATAACTTTCCTGGTCGCCAACTAAATTTCTTACAGCTTTCTAAAGGAAACACGGACCGCGTAGTCGGCGACACTCAAGGGTATAGTTCAAAGTAATCCTGAGGTTTCTACCTTCCGTGAAATAATGAAAATGATGTGCAGAATGGTGCGAAAATGGTTAAAAAGCTGGCTAATTTCAAAAAATGTAAGGTTTCAGAAATTTGGTAACGAAGGGGGTGTACGAGATTATGGAACTGTAGTCGTCTGGATCTCTCCCACGTAAGCGTACAATTTCATAACGCTTCATTGTTATTGGTGTTGCCTTGACAAGTTGACCATAACACGGCCACTTGGGGGTGTTCACGTCGGCACAGCTGGTTTTGGAGCCCAAAAAACACCCTTCAAGGTCGTTTTTCGACCCGATATTGTCTCATTTGCTACCGTTGGGGGCCACAGACTCATCCTAGAGGTGATCTCAGAGGGCATTTTTATCGTGAACTGTGCCTTTGACGGGAAGCCTTTCCCATTGGGAATTTTGGGAAAATGAGAAGGTAGTTCAGAACAAGGCCAATCGTGGTCAATTGAAGCCGTAAAAAAGAAAAAGGTTAGTAGGAGTTGATGTAGGTTTCCCTCTTGACGATATGCCTAACAGTGAAATCCATTCCCATTCGTGGAGGCATCGATTGACCTTCAACCGTGACAATAGTTCATTTTAATTGATATTCTTTTTTTCATTTTCATTTTTATAGGTAGTCTTCTGTTTACGTTCCCATAACATCTGAGACATGGCATTTTGGGAAGTGATTTTACAATTTCCCCAGCACTACTTTCTCGTTACATCATGTTTCTCGGCAACATCATCATCCGATGACGTCATGGTGGTTCATTAATAATTACTTCTGCTGCTATATGAACGAGTATCAGCGTTTTCTTGGTAGCACACTTCTTTTTCCACGGAAGCTCCTAGATGTCTATTAAGCGATGATGATATCATTTTCCCATGTGCCGATTGCGCCTACGCGTACTTACGGGAAATCGTTAGCTGAGTACAAGCCTGGCGAAAACAAGCCTATAAATGGGTGCCAAGAAGCCGGATTCACTTTGAATATATTAATTCATCGTATAGGCAAACTAAGAAATACCCAACGAAGTGTTTGTTCCAACCATCCCGCCGTAGTTGCCAGAGCAACATTAAAAGTACAGTTTACGATGAAAATTGTTCCTGTGATTTTCCTCTCATCTCCGGTGGCCAACCTGTGGCCCCAATTATAGCACGTGGGACATCGTCGTTTCAAAAAACGACTCAGGGCGTTATAAGGACCTCAAAAACGACTGGCCGACGTACACACCCAAAATTGACTGTGTTATGACGACCTTGTTAAGGCTAACCAATCACAATGAAGCCTTAGGACACCGAGGAATAGTACGCTAATGTGGGAGACACCCAGACGATTACAGACCATTACCTCCGACAACCCCTTCTTTACTACTTTTTGAAGTGTTATATCTCCTGAACTCGTACGATGTATTCCCTTTCTTCTCACAGTTTACGCTAATCTTCGCCGTATTTCACTCGATCTAGCCAACTCAGAATTATCGTGGACTTACCTTTCAAAGAAACATCCTAGCGCTGCTCAATCTATATTTCCGTTGAACTTTTGTGTAAAAATTCAAATCGTGCTTACAAACTTGCTAGTACAATTGTTAAATGGTACTTTTGTCAGCACAATACACCTTCTTAGTACTTTTTTTTTTACAAAATTTGATATTATTTGTTAAGTACATGTTAAGCAGCAATATTTGATGAATTCACAAAACTTTGTCATAATTCAGCCTTCCAAGGTCTCAGTCGAGACCGCAGCAGCTACTACTCAAAAGCTGATAATTTCTGTTAAACGGTCCCGATCCTGAATGTCATTTTATAATCAAATAGTCAAATCTATAGTATATATTATAGACTTTAGATTTGATTTGGTTTTAATAGCTATATATAATCAAATATCTATAGTAGTTATGAGTAATCAGCGGCAAGGGGCGATGATTGATCGTTATTCATCCCTACAATTAACACTATAGACGTTAAGATGGCAAAGTGATGGAGAATCTTGACGAACACAGAGTTGACAAAAACCAGTAATTCGTTATATAGGGTGGTCGAAGAAGTTCCTGAGTCCAACATGTTCTCCTGTGAGTAAATCAAGAACATAGTTCAAAAAAAGTAAAGATCTTATTGATGCTTGTCATCTTCGAACATTCTTGTACAGGATCTCCATTCAAAGCACGTGTGTAGGGCAGAGCACGTGGGTAGGGTACAACGTCCGAAGGTATCCAGCCTTTCCTCGATTGCTGAAAAACTTTGTGTTTCTTCTTTTACAGTAAAAAATTATGCTGAGAAGACGTTTGCTACAAAGATCCCTGCTGTTTGCCATGGCAACAAGCTCGTTACAATTAGAATCTGCGGAAAAAGCTGAATTCTCAAAGGCATATATGGGCTTCTTCCGGTGTTACGCAGATTTCCACGTTGTGGATAGCTCTCAAAAGTTTGAGGGATGGCCTACGGGTTTTTTCAGTTCATTTTTTATTTTTTTTCCATATTATTTGCATTCTCGCCTCCGGTAAATCGTCCTTGATTTTGCATTGAATTCAAGTTAGAGGCACAGTTTAGGAATGGTTCCCGAGATTTCTCCCTCGAATGACTCTGTAACTCCTAAAGATAGATTAAAGGGCGCTGCCCAGGTCAAAAAACGGCTAAGATAGAACGTAATAAGGGTACAAAACTGATTGAGCCGACGAACCCACCCAAAAGCGGACGAGTTCTCACGGCGTTGTAGAGGCTCTAGAGGTTGCACTAACCGCATACGTTGCACGCAGGCAGCTTGATGTAGCCAGCTTAGCAGTGGCACTCACATTCGGACAGCTCGTCCAAATGGCCCTTCCACGCAACTTTTGTCGTCACATTCTCGTCCATCCCCTATTTCGTCATTTTTTGAAGCCTTACGTTTCTCTGTATGCCGATTTTCGCGGTTTCTCCACCACTTTCGCACTTTCTGGGCTATCACTTCCATTATTTGTCCTGAATTAGATACCCCAATATTATCGTGAACTAACCTCCGACAAATCTGACAGTTTTTTTAAGGAGAGCGAATATCTATTTCTATTACAACATGCCGCTTTTAGAACATGCTAAAGCACTGTAGCCAAGTAAATGGATCATCCCACCGCGTGACTTAATCTCAGCTATTCAATAACAAGTAACAATTAGGCTGCTATGTGTGTACATTCATAAGAAGATGTCACGGATTAATCTGCTCCCGTTACGGGCTTACCCGTTTTCTCAGTAATGGATCTTTTATCTGATAGTGGCCTTACATGTCGCTGCAAATCCTCTATATCGGGAAAGCTAAGTAGCGACTAATTTCCGGACTTCTTGAGGAAGTGCTATATTACTTCCATTTCTAGTGATTCGTAGAATACTCTTCAGTACATTAAAATTTCTACCAAACTGCATCCAGTAAGTAACTTGTAAAAGCTAGATTATGCCTACCAAAGTTTATATTCGCTGTTTGATTCTGTCTTGAGGGTGAAATCCTTGGAACTACCTCAACATGGCCAGGTATTGATTGATTGTGTGGAGTATAAGGTTACTACTATTTCCACTAAAAGTTGACTGCATGGCGAATCCTGGAGATCTTGACCATTGTCATCCAATTTGCCATTCATCCTTTAACAGAGAATTCTATCTCACTGGGGGCTCTATGCAACCGTCTCAGCCTCTATGGGAGTCCTTTTTTGCAAGCCAATATGCAAGCTCTTTTTTCACAGAAGCTCGTATTTCCTTTCTTTCCTGCTTCATTGTAAGGCAATTTTTATTCTGCAATGTGTTTACTTCCATAATTAACGTAAAGTAAAGTAAAAGTGTCTTTTCTGGAGCAAAGACAAATCCAATTCTTCCGTTTCGCAGGTTGCTGTCATCCATCATGCTACAAAGCCCTCCGTGTTAAAATGGCTCTGCTTGCCTCTCCGGTTCTTATGATGTTTTGCACACCATCAGTTATCCTTGCAGCGTGACTTGGATCCACTACAAAATCCAGGGATTAGTTTTGTAGAACTTTTGGTCTTCCACTTGTTAGATTATTTGTTTTACCAGTTAATACGTTGCCTGACGGAGCATAAACTGAGATGAGACTGTGAGCATAGAAATGTGAGAAACTCGAATTTATCGAGCGATTCCTTAATGGGGAAGATATATGGGTACTTACTGACATGAGAGAGGGATGCTTACGTCTCAGGTGAATTCCTGACAGAGACCTTTTTACAATTTGTTCTCCACCTACTTCTCCTTGCATTTACTACTCCAGAAAGTAAGGAGTTGTTCGCTCAGCTCATGCAAGCTGAGTTCAAGCATTTAGACATCTACCAATCCAAAAAATGTGGTCCTATTCGCCCATTTTCATATTTGCTGTTATAGTAACTAGTAATGATACCCTCTAGCACTCACAATCAGGTGCATCTGCCAAAAAGAATTCCTCTTTCACCTTTCTAAATCCATCCTTGCGAACCATTGTCCAAAACGGGGCTAGCCAACATTTCCATGCCTCCCTTCAGGAGCTCAAATGACCTGAGCTAAAATACCAGTAACGTGAATAGCGTGCAACTGTTGATTACTTCTCCTACATTATAAACGGCAACGTCCAGAAATTGTGTTAGGTGCCACCATCAAATTGCCATAAATGGGTTAAATACGTTACAATACTTACTGATCATGGGTGAATTGTTGTGGGGGTGGAAATCTTGGGGAACCAAAAAATCTCCGGGAAGTAGGCCACATTTTCGTAAACGAACGGCCACTATTATGCCAACTATTTCTCGTATTTCAATTTGCATGGAAATGGAGGAGTTCTAAAAAAACTACTTTTTCTGGCCAGAGTTTTCATGGAAATGCAAGCGATTTTTTTTCATTCGTCCTCCATTGATTATGTTTAGCGCATACGCGAGCATGTCACGTTTCGAAGAAAAAAAAGAGGTACGTAACTCCCTCGACGATATCCCTGGAAGCCAGCACTGGAGGAGACCCAATAATTTGGTCAAGCAACGGGATATTTGGACTACGCCTCATTTTTTCTCTTGGCTGCGGTGGATATTTGACTTCCAGACTGAGCTCAAAAGCTTTTAAACCAGATTCCGAGTTCTAGACCAGGTTTCTGATTTTCAGTATAATTACTTGTAAGAGATATAAAGGTTGAAGAAGGTAGCAGTAGCTGATGTTCACTATAACAGCATGGGCTAGGAATTTACCCTCACACTGACACCCTCACAGGCTAACGAAGCCTCCCTCCTTTCAGGGTCGGTTGATCGGTGCCAGACTTGCCTGGGAGGACAAGAAGCCTGACTTATCACTGAAAACATCGGCGTTGGCCACCGCAAGTCATTGTACAGGCCGGGAGACGGGCAGTAGGAACGGTTTTCTGTAATCGATTCGCCGCACGCGGCTGTCGCGAACCATTACTTCGCCGTTATTACAGCTTTAGCATTCTTCATACAGCTCAATCGATATGCAATCCTTATTTTAAATATGATTCTACTATTAGTTCCTTTGTTCCTGTATTTCTTACCTGCTGCTGCATTCTGCTATATTCCTTCGCGCGCGGCACCCCTCTTGCCGCGACACGACAATTTCGTTCCTACTGCACCACACCCGCACGGTCCACCTACGCATTCAAACTGGGGCCAATCTCACTCGGGTGCGAGGGCGAATTTCACAAATGGATATGGCGCACGCCCAAAGACTTTATAGACTTTAACGACTTCAATTTAATGTAATTTTTAATCATCTTTTCGACTGCATGTGTAGTTGTTTGTGTGTAGGAACTCTTTCAGAACAAACACTTTTCTTCTCAAGGGTCAGTGTTCTTACCACCCCTATGCCTACTTAATTATGTGCCAGAGTAACACCCCCCCCCCCCCCCCACAGTATCCGTGCTGGAGAGTCTGCAACTTAATGGGCACTTTTTTCTCTCCTATGAAATCAAAGAAGAGTGCAATCTCAATTAGGTTAGGTCGACATCGACTACACTACTCTTTTTAATTGCTTGAAGTGGGAGGAAGCATCGTTCCACATCTTTTTCGTTTTTGCTCAAATAATAGAATTACCCCGTGCAAATTTTGCAAAAATGCACTACGGTGAGCTTAGCTCATCTAAACGGCGATGCTTTTAATTTTCGGTAGAGGGGGGAGGTATTCACCTGTGGAGATACACATGCTATGCCGAGTCTGCATAGAGTGTATACAAAACTATTCCTTGAAGTAATACAGCACGATTTTATAATTAATATTTGTATTATGCACAAAATTACACCAATTAATAATAACAGAAACAAATAATTTATTGACGTGTTTATTAGCTTTGTATTTTACTATAATTTAATTAATAGAATATAAAGAAGCAAGAGTTTCGATTTCTGATGGCTTACTACATAAAATGTGTCATGCAAAATAATATCCAATCTTGAATTTGACAAAATCACACCCGTTAATCCTCCAATAGCCTGTGAATTCACAGCAAATAGCGTCCACCTTTAAATACGCCATGCTTCTGACTTTTATTTTATTTATCCATTTAAGTTTCTGTGGCTGGGTTTAGGAAACATCCAAGCTCTATGTGATATTTGCTCTATATATTCATTTATATTCGAGAAACGATTATTTATAAAGAATTCTCTTCCAATAAGGACCATTTAAAGGCACAGATCACGATAAAAATGGTTTCTGAGATTTCCCCATAAAATGAATTCGAGGTCCCCTTATATATCGTATCTGGCGCTACTAGGATGGAAAAAGGAATAGTTGGGGAATTATAAAGGCTCAAAGATTGCACCGTTTGTATCCTCGGACGAGTTTCACTGACATTGTAGAAGCAGCACCGATAACAAGGGAACAAACGTAGGAAGTTCAATCAACTTGTCATGAACCATAGCGACAGTGAAAGACAGTTCTGTCCAGTTCTAGCTTAATGTAGTCAGCTCTTTGCGCAAATGCAACAACTGAAATCTCGTCCGAATATCCCTTCCATGTTATTTCCATCATGGTAACCTCGTCCAACCTCTATTTTCTCTACTCTTAAGGAGCATTATTTTTCTCGAAATCAGCGAATTCTCTTGCTTTCCTACAATAAACTATTCCTAACCTATCTTTCCGCTCTTCGCATAAGAATGGATTCCTCAATTATCGTGAACTTGCCTCCAAGTTTCAATGTTCTGTAACATTGAATTACTTTTTACTTTTATCGCCGATTGACACCTCCGGTTACAGCAGTGGTCGGAAACATTCCTGGAAGGTGTTATGCTGAGGTTGATGGGTTTTCGAATAAAATTAAACGACAGTATAATGCGAAAACTACTTGGAGCTCCGCCCCCCTTCCCGAAATGGCATTGCGATCATAAAATGCATGGAATTGGTCAAAGCCGTACACACATGAATATCGAACTAAGATATGAATTTGTTCGTCATGTGCCACTACTGCCTCTGCACTTTTGAGAGGTGTCCTGCTTTTGTTCACAACAACTCTTGAAATAGGAAAATTTTTCTAACAAAGTGCTTACCGAATTATTTTTTTTCTGGGCTCAAAACGTTTTGCCAGCGATTTTCAATTTCCAATGATCTCATAGTTCTCTTAGAAGTTCTCTTGTTCCTGTTTACCTCCCGACTAGGAATTGTACTCGGATATGGAAACCCAAACCATAAGAGGCGGTGTAGTGGTAAGTGGCGCACTGGCACACATGCCTGGTCACGGGTTCGAATCCCAGACCGTTGTCCGCCTAGGCCAACCGAGCTCTCCATCTCTGCGAGGTCGATTAAATGGTATCGGATCCGTCTGGGAGGATAAAAGCACTGACTTGTACATCGGCGCTGGCCACCGCAAGTCATTGTATGTGCCACATACGCATTCAATACGGAACTTCGATCCAGAAAAGGAGTCGAATGCGGGGGCGCATCCCTCAGACGGGGTTGATCAAGGCCCAAATACTTTATCCTTTTGTCTTTTGAGCATAAGTAGCAGGCTCAGGATATCGAAAGCAGAGTCCACCCTAAAAGAATGATGTCATTGGATGGGTGCTAATTCGTTCCTCATTAAGAAAAAAAGTTGAACAAAAAATGGAAAGCCAAATGAGCCTCTTGGTTTTTCATTTGGCTGGCTTTGCAGATTAATCCGGCCCAATTAGGAGGACATCTAAAGCTGTACCGCTCTGCGGGGAAAAAGGCAGGAGCAGTAGGCCTTTGATTCAAGTGCCTCGAAGCATTTGCAGGCGGGGCTGCTGGTGGAGGCGTTCCGAACAGTCCTCACTGATTCCGTTTCCTTTTTTTCTCTGCAGCAGAGCGTTACATTGGTTCTTAAGCGGAGCATTTTTCAGTGCCTCATCTGCCAAGCCAAATTATATACTAGTAAGTATTAAAGTGTATAAATGCGACGTTAGCATCCGTTCTCTAGCTCTCAAGTACCAATTTGATCATATCCCCCTTGTGAACCTATTTAGGGGGAATAATGGAAGTTATGGTGCAGAATAGTGCAAAAAATAGCGAGAAAGCACAAAAATCGGCGCACTCTAAAGAATACTATAAGAAGTCAAGAGAGTATTAAGAAAGCATATTGTACGAGATCATATGTCTAACCGTCTGGGTGCCTCTCTTATACGAGCACTATGCGTCGGCGTCCTAACGCTTCATTGTGAATGGTGCAGCCTTAACAAGGCCGTCATAATTGGCCGTTTTCGGGTGTGTACGTCAGCCAAGCCGGTTTGGAGTCCTTATAACGCCCTGTTGTTTTTCGACTAGACTATATCCCACGGGCTATCGAGGGAAACCAGAGGTACATTTCAGGGGGAAATCTCAGGAATCACCTCACCGTGAACTATGCCTCTAATAACACCGACTAATACTTCCTATTTTCTAACTGTTTCGTTATTTTCGCTACTTTACCTTTCTTTCCTTGGTAATAACAAAGTCAAATCCTCAGCTCAACTTTCAAGCTGATACGTTAACAGTCTGGGTAAAGGAAAGGTGGGGAAATATCTCTACAAGATTACTAGAATTGAATGATTCATTTCCGTTTTTCCAATCAGTTTCGAGAAATTAATTCTGATCGTCTCCCACTTTTCTTTTGTTTTGCACTCGACATAACATTAGAGGGGTTTTGACGTCCCGTGAACGTGTGGCACAGTAAGCTCAGGCGGCTTCACCTGGGGTGGTACCTTTGCTTTGCGTCGTATATGTGACGGGTGTTTGGAGGCGCTTCAGCGTATGTTCGGTTTTCTGTGTCACACAATCACGGGGCGATTAAATCCGTCTTGTCGGCATAACTGTTTGTGATAGTTATGTTCTTGTGCCGCCTAAGTTTCCTAGCGGAACAGATGATCAGATCAGACGGCTTAAGATTTCGACGCGACCGTCGACTTCAGGGACCAAAGTCCCACCCACCGGCCAAGCGGAGAAAAATCCGCTAATTAATTCTGATTATAACCTGAATGTGAACCGTCTGGGGATGCTGATGCTGTAGGTACAGTCACCGTCTGATACGTTGTTTTGCCTTTGCTTCTTCTTGCGCTACATTAGGTGTCACCCATTTCGTTGTAGCGCGATAATGTGTTTTCCCAGTTCTGGTATTACCAATAATCCTACTATATATAACGCGCTAAGTGTGTCTGTTGGTTTGTCTGTGTGTGTGTGTGTGTGTGTTTGACCGGAAATTCATAACTCCGGTTCCAGTGGACCTAGAGAGTTCAAATTCGGTAGGAGTACAGGGGGTAGGATAGGAACACTAATGGTGGGTGGAGTGGGCAAACTCCGCCCACAGGGGGCGTGGTTTGTGCGAAATAAATGTCTGACCGGAAATTCATAACTCCGGTTCCAGTAGATGTAGAGAGTTCAAACTTGGAAAGAGTGCAGCGGCAGGATGTGAACACCAATGGTGGGTGGCGGAGCCGGACTCCGCCCACAGGGGGCGGGGTTCGTGCGGGAACTCATAACTCCAGTCTCCGTGGACCTAGAGCGTTCAAATTTGGTAGGAGTATCCCAGACGGTTTGGGAACGCTTACGGTGGTGGCAGGATTGCGCTCCGCCCACAGGGGGCGTGGTTTTGTGTGAAAACTCAATTTTGGACCTAGAGCATTCAAATTTGGTAGGAATACAGGCGGCAGGATGTGAACACCAATGGTGGGTGGCGGAGCCGGACTCCGCCCACAGGGGGCGGGGTTCGTGCGGGAACTCATAACTCCAGTCTCCGTGGACCTAGAGCGTCCAAATTTGGTAGGAGTATCCCAGACGGTTTGGGAACGCTTACGGTGGTGGCAGGATTGCGCTCCGCCCACAGGGGGCGTGGTTTGTGTGAAAAACTCAATTTTGGACCTAGAGCATTCAAATTTGGTAGGAATACAGGCGGCAGGAGGGGAACACTTATGTTGGGTGGCAGGACCGGACTCCGCCCACAGGGGGCGGGGTTTGTGCGGGAACTCATAACTCCAGTCTCCGTGGACCTAGAGCGTCCAAATTTGGTAGGAATGTAGGAGGCAGGATGGGAACATCTATGGTGGGTGGCAGGTTTGGGCTCCGCCCACAGGGGGCGGGTTTGTGCGGGAACTCATAACTCCAGTCTCCGTGGACCTAGAGCGTCCAAATTTGGTAGGAATGTAGGCGGCAGGATGGGAACATCTATGGTGGGTGGCAGGGTTGGGCTCCGCCCACAAGGGGCGGAGTTTGTGTGAAAAACTTAATTTTGGACCTAGAGTGTTCAAATTTGGTAGGAATACAGGCGGCAGGATGGGAACACTTATGTTGGGTGGCAGGACCGGACTCCACCCACAAGGGGCGGGGTTCGAGCAGAAACTTATGAATCCTGTTCCTATAGACCTAGAGAGTTCAAATTTGGTAGGAGTACAGGCGGCAGGATAGGAACACCAATGGTGGGTGTCGGGGCCGGACTCCGCCATTAGGGGGCGTGCTTTGTGCGAGAAATCATAACTCCAGTCCCTATGGACCTAGAGTGTCCATATTTGGTAGGAGTACAGGCCGGATGGTGGGAAGCTTTGCGGTGGGTGTCAGGGCCAGAGTCCGCCAACAGTGGCTCATTGGGCGGGGTTTGAACGGAAAACGGGCTTGCAGAGAATGTCAAAATGGACCTAGAGCGACCAAACTTGGTAGGAATAGAGAAGGCAGGATAGGTACACTGATAATAGGTAGCAGGACTAAACACCGCCCCAAAGGTCGGAGCGTGAATAAATAGTGTTAGTTCGGACCCAGACCGTTGAAACTTGACGGCACGAGGAGTTGGCTGGGAACATTGATGGCTGCTAACATAATAGACTCAGCCGCAATGAAGTCTCTGGATATTTTTTTCTCTGATCGCCTTTGTGAGTTATACGATGTTCTATTCGGGCGCAGCGAAAATGGCTTACAGAAAAAAATCGCTCCCAATTCGGAGCTAATACTGAGGGTGTAGAGCTTTCAAAGAAAAAGTAGAGTCTGAAGTGTTATTCACGCATAGCAAATTTCTCACAGGAAGGAGGAACGCCCGGCGTAGCCGGGCGAACCCATAAGAAGGAGGGATGCCCGGCGTTAGCCGGGCGGCCCGACTGGTACTCGATATTACTCATAAATATTAACAATGAATTACTTACTTGGTTAACTACATACTCACGTGCTATATGTGCATTTCATGTGCTATATAATTAATTCTATTGCACGTTTTTTCACGATCTCAATGCGAGTATAATCTTATTTTTCGTCGAGAACGCTTGGGGTGACGATTGTAAGCTCCGTTCGTTTATTAGGGACCTAATTACTGCTATGTATTCGGTTTTACTCATATGTTTTACCGTTTTGCTGTTTTCCAGTAATCTCTCATAACTTCTTCCCAAAGTAGTGGTCCTCCAACTTTCAGCATATTTCATCAGCGAGAAATTGACAACGGCTGAGATTGCAGTGGAGATTAGTAATAGGTTTGGTTACTAGCCCCTCAAGCCATAATCATCGCCTTCTTTGAGTTTAGATAACTAATTTAAAAGGCTTCCCGATCTACGAAGCAACTTTCTTGAAGGCAAAGTCCATGACAATTCTGAAGTATACAGTGAGATGATGAAAATTACCGCTGCATAACGCAGGGGAGACAGGCAGTAGGAACGAATATGTGCAATCGCTCCGCCGCACGCGGCTGTCGCGCACCATTTGCCTCGTTATAACAGTTCTAGTGTTCTTCGTACAGCTCAATCGCTATCCGATTATTACTTATAGCATGATTCTACTGTTAGTTTTTTTTGTTTCTAAACTTCTTACTTGCTGCTGCATTCTGCTACATTCCTTCGCGCGCGACGTCTCTCTCGCCGCGACGCGACAGTTCCTTTTCTACTGCACCATACCCTCAGGTCCTGCTGGTTCCAATACCTGCGTTCCAAAAAAATCTGGTTCACTTTTCCTTTTTTCGGAAGCCTTTTTTGGAATCGCCGTTCGGGAGAACGTGGTCGGTACCAATTATTTGTTTATGCTGATTGCCTAGAAAGTTTTATTTGTAAATCGATCTCTCTTTTCTCGAAAGTCTAGCTACCTCTACGTTCGTTCCCTTCGGAACTATGGTAGGCCATGATTTCCCAGATGACTTTGTGAATTTTTTTTTTGAAAAGTATTGTGCGGCGATGGGTACTGGAATGAGTTACGAAGGTATTCGTTTTGCCCGGCTCTTCTACCTGAATTTGCTTGATTGGATCAAACTAGGTCCAAAAAAGGAATTTTATCAGTGAAGACAAAAACGTCTCACTGAGAATAAAAAGCCATCTTTTAAGCAGTTTTTTTCAGCGAAGAGTAGTTATCCGATCACATTGTTTATATATGTGGTCGCTTGAGCCGCATTTGCACCTCGGCCATATCCGAAAAGCGGGGATGATCGTTTTTACCGTTTGCAACGTCATGTTGTGATATTTTGGGAACTACCAATAAGGGCATGCATTATACGTGTCAGATTTCGATAAGGTCTAAACGGGTAACCAAACGTCTCCTCGTTTGCGGACATTCGCCATGCGGCAAATGTTACTGCAGGTACCGTACTCATCCCGCCTCCCCGCCAATCGACAGAACGCAATATTTTTTCGTTGATTGCCTTTCTTTTTTTTATCAGATTTGACTATTTTATTCTGTTTCTTTCTCGTTTTTATGTTTATCAGACTTGATTGATTAGGATAACTCCTCCTATATTAGCGACGATCAAGACCGCATTGCAACAAAGGGAGCGGCCAGCCAATTCAAATTGCGCGCTCCAATCTTCCATCGCAACCCTGCGATACGCGGCGGGTGCGGCGTGCGCGACGCCGTTCTCGGGAGGAAGGTACCGGTCCCCGTCTGTCCAAGCGGGGAAATGGCTTAGAGGATAGCATTATTTTGGGTCATTTTGTTGTAGGGGTAGCCGTGGTGCAGAGCCAAATAGTGCATTATCACATGGAGCAGGAATCGTAGCCGAGACACGGGCGTTAGGAACGATTTGGGTAATCGGTTAGCCGCACGCGGCTGTCGCGGACCACTCATTCGCCGTTATTACAGCGTTCTTCATAGATCCCAATCGATATCGATATGCGATGATTATTTTATGCATAATTCTACTATTAGTACTTTTGTTCTTGTATTTCTTACCTACTGCTGCATCCTGCAACATTCCTTCGCGCGCGACGCCCCTCTCACCGCGACGCGACCATTTCGTTCCTAACGCACCACACCCCCGTATGTGCTATATGTGTACACTGTGCCTCAAAATCTTTTCTTCACGAAGAAGCCCAGTTTGACGCTTGGAGAAAACCGTCGTTTCAATGATTCGATACAATTCCAGAGCGATTACTTTGCAATATGGCCGCTTTACCCATATATCCATACTAGGCTGATTTTAGCGTTTCCCAAAACTTCCGTAGATTGTGCCAATGATGACCAAGACAAATACGGGAAGGACAGCAAAAACAATTCCCCAAGCCAAGGATCTCGAGTGGAACAAATGTCAGCAGCACCTTACCAACGACTGCTGCCCAGTTACTCTAACCAGTCTATCCAATAGTGCTATGACGATCCTCCATAGAATTCAGATCCACCGAAAAACCGCTCGAAAAGTGCAATGTCTTCATTTGCAGACCAACAAGAAGACATCTTGCATGCATGGGAAATACGATTATCGGACAAGAAAACGAGGAAATGACGAAGAAGACGTGCAAGGAAAGGCAATCTTCATAAGGAATTTTTTGGATCAGTGCGGCCAAGGCCAGTGGTCACATCCAAAATGAAGAAATTCATCGGAAAAACCTCCAGCCTAGAAACTCCTTTCCAAAGCACACAGTCCAGGATGGAAATGAGTTCTAAAATTTCTCTATGGAATGAATCTGCGATTTTAAAAGATAGCACAAGCGACGCTGTCAGGCCGGAAAACGACCTAGATAAGACGTAGTAAGGGCTTCAGAAACGGCTGAGCCGACATACACACCCAAATACGGACGAGTTTTCACGGCGTCGTGGAGGATGCATAGGTTGCACCATTCGCACCGGAGCGCTCGCGTTGCACGAAGGCAGCTTAGTGTAGTCAGCTGTACGCAATGGGACCCACATCAGTACAGCTCGTCCGAATACCCCTTCCACGCAGCCATTGTCGTCACATTATCGTCCAACCCTAATTTTACTACCTTTCGAAACCTTATGTTCCTTTCTGTTCTCGATATTCTGGATTATCACTTCCACTATTCGTCTAACTAGATGCCTCAAAATTATTGTAAACTGTGCCTTCAAATCCGTCATCGAATTGGAGTAATCCAGCTGATACATTCCTCGAAATCCTGCTACATCTGTCTTCAACTAATCCCGCCATTAATCACATGTGGATTGGACCTCTCCGCTTGCCAGTCTCTTGACATGTTTTTTGAGGTAAAAAGTAAGATGTGCGATTTTGCGGAATCTACAGCTGTCGTCATTTCATTAATGTGATGATACGCTCTCAATATGATCGTTCCTGCTGTAGGGTTTCTCCATCCTTGGGTGAATCACGTTTGAGCTCTCCCCACTCGCAAGGGCGAATGCCAAGGAAACGCTATTCTTTTTAGATCCCTCTAGAAATCGAAATTTTGCAATCAAAACTTCTTGCATGTTGGCTATTTATAGTTGTAGCTTTGCTAGCACGTCTTCGTTTATCACTGAGATCACAACATGAGCCTGACCCTGGACACCTTCCTCCTTGCCATTCTGCTCCGATGATTACATTGGCGGAGCTTGTTACTCGGTTACTCTTGGCCGAGTCAAGTAGCGTGAGACATGTCAAAACCGATTTTTTTGCGAAGTTGTTCTTGCTCCACCTTTCAATGTTCTGTAATGCTCCATCTAAATGGTAATTTTCTCAAAATGATGACTTTGCGTTTCTCATTTACTCTTTAAAGTTTATTTCCTGAGGAAAATCTCCGGTTTGATGATAATCCCGTCTTCTTTATGGAAATATTCCCAATGTTTATCGGTGCGGGGTTTTTTGCTCCTCAATAGCACCCGTATGCTTGACCTTCAAGGATCCAACACCTGGAAAGCGGGCCAACAAGACCTTTGGTTAGAGTCTTTCCCCATGGAATGCAACGAATGTGGGTTTCAATCCAGCTTCTTACTTTACTGGATACTTAGGTCACTTCTATCGGTTCACGGGTAATGCATATGTACATATTACGGTAGTTCTAGTTATAAGTAGTAGGTTGATGCATAAGTATGGGTTGATGCACATGGTATCTGAACCATCACTGTGCCTTTTCGATTAGTTTTTTTACCTTGTTACTTTCATGTACGTAAGGTACTTGTATTGATAAATAAATAAATAAATAAATAAATAAATAAATAAATAAATAAATAAATAAATAGGTGACGCCATAAGTAATTGGGATTTTTCTATCAAAGGCTCTAACATATTTATCATGATGTAAACCATATTTTTCTGCAACTACCATACTTATTTGTACTTCAGAATCGTCTATTTTTAGGCTAGTCATGAATCAGGTTTCA
The DNA here is from genome assembly GCA_000469685.2 of Haemonchus contortus. Classification (NCBI taxonomy): domain Eukaryota; kingdom Metazoa; phylum Nematoda; class Chromadorea; order Rhabditida; family Trichostrongylidae; genus Haemonchus; species Haemonchus contortus. Next base: position 7,920,583 of record LS997567.1, on the reverse strand, counting down.
GGCTATGAGTTTCAGGCTTGCGAACTAGGTCGTGTCGACAGAATTTGGTCAAACTGGCAAATAATCTCCTTTCTTTTACTTTGCGGTCCGGCTGTCTACGGTTTACTCAGACAACACTTTTTCTACTATCCTGTTTACGGTTTACTCCAACACGACTTTTTCTACTATCCCCTATTGGTTTATCTAATATCGCCTTCTTTTAAAATTGATTTACCAGTAAAACGCCATGTCGAATTTTCCAGAACAGATTTTTCTTTCTGAACTCCCATCTTTGACATAATCTCGTATATCGTTAACAAGCTCTTTCTCTTCACTATCCGCATGGATGATTAGCATTGAAGGAACAGGTCCCGGAACAAGTGGTTCCTGCCATTCCCGATTAGAAAGAAACGATGGCCAGCAAGGATAGCACGTGGGACTGGGACATTGTGGTATCGAAAAACGATAGGCCTTTTGAACCGGCTTGGTCGACGAGCACATCCAAAAGTGTACGTGCTAAGACGGTCTCGTTGGTGCTACTTCATTCCCAATGGAGCCCTGAGACGCTGACGAATAGCACGCTTATGTGAGAGGCACCCAGACGGTTAAAAGTACATAATCTCGTACAACTCCTTCCTAACTCCTTTTTTGAACCTTTATATTTCATAAACTCCGTCATTTCTCACGCGTTCTTTGCCATTTTTGCTTTATTCTACATCAAAACATCCATTACTTCATCTCATCTAGACACCTGAAAATTATCGCGAACTGTGCTTTCAAATTTAAAGGCATAAAGTTCAAATTCCAAGTTTCATTTTCAATTTTCAAATCTCACCCGCGTGATAGGGTGTTTAGTCAAAATAAGTGACGAATTACATCAGTATATTCTTTAACCACATAACTTAAGGGTTAGATCAAAAACGTAGCCAAGCCTTGATTTAGGGGTGTGGTGCAGTAGGAACGAAACCATCGCGTCGCGGCGAAAGAGGCGCTGCGCGCGAAGGAATGCAGCAGAATGCAGCAGCAAGTAAGAAATATAGGAACAAAAGAACTAACATTAGAATCATGCCAAATGAGTAATGGCACATCGAATGAGCTGTATAATGAACGCTAGAACTGTAATAACGAGACAAATGGTCCGCGACAGCCGCGTGCGGCGGATCGATTGCGCAAAACCGTTACTACTGCCCGTCTCCCTTGATTTAGGATCCCCTTCTCAACCTTCTACACAATTTTGATGTTCCTTCGGTGACAACCTTGTTGTTTTCCTTGATTTAGCGGAATTTCGATGCGAAGACCAATTTTAATAGAAAAGCGGGGCCTATCGGGCCACCTATTTAGTAATGCAATTTTCGAAAAAGGGCTTCACTATTTCAATGATACATTCTTGTCCATTTACTTTTGAAGATAGAGTAAGCTGCTGGTTTGGCTTATTCCCGTCGACCCGATCTTCTTCCATTTCACGAGGTCCAAATTCAAGCAAACCATAATTTTTGTTTGACGGAATGCCATATTTCATAGCGCAATATAATACCTCCCAGGAGGTGTACAAAATGATTCAATATGATAGATACTTGAAGGAAAAATTACGGTTTCGAGAAACGACATTACTTGTAAAGAAGCCTGACATTCTCATAGCTAATACTGAGGTAATATGTAACATATATTTTTTGTGGAATGATAGAAGCCTGGATATTCAATAAAAGCGAGAATTCGAACCAGCTGCTGAATAGACGAATAATACAAAGAACTTAGTTTATGGCAGATTGATCGAATGGATTAACAAAAATCATCGCATCGCATCATTCATTTCGTCCTTCATTTTATTGATCGTTCTCAAGAATTTTCGAACGCTCTTCTTGTCTTTCGCCATTGCATCGTGACATTTTTCGGTATTTTTGAATGGTAAAAAAATCGTAAAATCACTTTTTTGACTCAGATGGAGCGCACGTTTTGTTCTGTGCAACCGCAATTTTCTCTGCAAGCCCCGGCCGCCACATCACCCGTACGGCATCATCGGCCGTCAGTATGTGAGTGTAATTAGCCTGGGATCATTCACCTTCTATCCACTGAATTCTATCGATAAAATCTGTTTTATTACAGCTGGTCAGTCTGTAGATTCGGCTCATTATCGGAAGTTCCTCAGTGACCGGAGAAAAAGCTACAGAAATCGCAGCTTGGTAGGTGCAAGTAATTTGATTTAATTTACAGGTAAAAAATTGGTAGTTGATAAACCAAAATTAAATCAAATCAATTCATTAATTACTAATTAGTTTATGGATTTAATCAACTGGTAATTGATTAAATTGGTAATTTTAGTGTTGTTTTTAAATTTGTAACTTGAAAACAACGCTGATTATGAAAATTGAAAAGTGAAGAAAATATTCGCTAATACTCCACTGACAATATACACTGTCTAGACACATTTTTCTGCGACGATAGAAATGACACAGCTACACGTCGTGAAAAAATTTTCTGAGGAATAACAGGAGTTACAGATTTTTTATTGAAAACTCCAGTTTTATTGTTAGAGGAGCCTATAAGATGCAATTGGAGTGGTACTGAGGGAGGTTGGGAGGTTGGGGGGGACAACGCACTTATCCGACACACTTACCTTTGCTTATAGACGGTCCTTAACTAAAAGAATATAGTTTTTACCTAAGCCTTCTTAGGATGGGAGGAGCGCTGGGGTGAGTGGGATGTTACCTCGAGCCAAGAGCTTTGATCGGGTGAAAATTGAACATTCAATTGACTCACCAACCCTGGTGGTCCTCACTCCTAAGGCCTAGGGGCCTAGGTGAAGAAAAAACTATATTTTCTCGATCGGGAAACGTTTTCCATTGTGGGGTAACAAGGTCGACTACCCCTCCTCTAGCTTTCAAAAGCGGTGCTTCTTCACCATTCCTCCCTCCGCCCCCCCCCCCCCCGCACTTCCCCCGTTTTGGAAGCGAAGCGGTATTACGAATGAACAAATTTTTGGAAGTCCCTGGAATTAGAAGCCTCAGTAAAGAGAGTCAGTCAGGATTTGGTGGCAGACTTTCTGCTCGGCTGCTGCCATCTCACAGGATGCGGTCAGCATCGCTCAATTAACCCTCGTAAGATATTCTTCGAAGTATATGATCTCGATTGGTGAATAATTGACACTGAATAGGATGGGCGAAAGAGGGTTGTCGTTCACTACCATGGGATCCCACTTAGACTTTACACTAAGCCATGCCAACTGAGTCTTCCATCCCTCCAGGGCCGTAATTGGTACCAACTACCAACTCGTGTGGGAGGATGAAAGCGCCTACTTATGCATAAGCTGGCCACTGCAAATTGCTGTACAAGTCACATTCGAATTTTTGCTACTACGATCCTGGAGGTGAATGGTGGGGTGCACTATAAAAATGGGATTGATTATTCCAAAAATCTTTTTCCTCCATAGTTGGGGGGAGTGAGGCTTTGCTGAATATTTGGAAATACGTGTTCATGAGGGAATTAATTTTTCTTTGACGTGCCTTGATTACGTAAAATTACTTCTGAAGAAGCCTTGTCCGCTTTACTCAAATTCTGTCAGACGCTGGGGAACTGGTGAAAAAGCAAAGGGTGAGGTACAGCAGCCTCCCTTGAAATAATGGGACGGCCACATTTTTGAGGTTCTTGGGTTCTTCTTTGCTTCCTTTACCCTTTCAATATTAGGCCCCTCACTTTTGTAACCAGCGATCTTTCATGTTTCTAGTGGCCCTTGCCTTCTAGTTGACAATTGTCTCATCTACTCTAATGAGGTTAGGGTGATGTCGAACTCCGCAACACCGACTACAAGACCCTGGGGCTCACTATCAATTACTACCAGCTTTCTGCAAGCTATGTAATAAAAAACTGTGATGATAACAGTGTGTTTATTACGTTGTAGTGATCACAAAATGAGTACAAACAAAAAAAAAAACAAAAACAAATTACCAAACTTATGAAGAATCGTGTTGGCACCAGTGTACTACCACTCATGGTGCTTGCTTACTTTTATACATGTTCACCTAATGATTCGACACTCAAGCGACTGAAATATCCTCATTCTGACAGCCATTGAAACCACCTGACCGATTTTAGCTTCATCAAAATTTTATTTAAATTTAATTCTTCAAAAAGGTCCCTTTTTGAGGCGCTTTTTGTACCTTTTCGAGCGTTCACAAACTTGGCGACAGAGTAGAACAAATAGTAATAGTAAAACAAAAGATCAGGAAAATACTCACGTTGAAGGCACAGATCATGATTATTCGTAGTTATCCTGTTCGGCTGGAATAATGGAAGTTATGGTACAGAATAGTCCGAAATCGGTGGAGTTCAAGAAGTACAAGGTTTCAAAAGAGAAAAAAGGAAGGGGGCCTGCACGAGATTGTGGATCTGTAACCGTCTGGGTTCTCCCACATAAGCATACTATTTCTCGGCGTCCCAACGTTTCACTGTGATTGGCATAGCCTTTGCAAGACGACGATCGCAACACGGCCATTTTTGGGTGTGCGTCGGCCAAGCCAGATCGGGCTTCTCCAAGTCGTTATTCTACCCGGCAATGCCCCGCATGCTACCTTTGGGGGTCGGCCAAAGATTCGATCTTGTGGGAAATTTTAGAAACCGTGAACTCGTGAACTCGTGAGTTATCGTGAACTGTGCTTTCAGTAAACAGTAAAACAATAATCAGAATGTCAACAATAAACATGAAACTATGTAACTAGTTCGCATCAGATTTCATACATTGAAACCTAAGCTTCATCTACATGCAGAACCCATATTATTTTCTAAGCAGTAGGTGGCACCTTTTCAAAAAATCCGGCTACTTAAAGGCACAATTCACGATAAATTTGAGGTACCCGTTTTTGTTCGAAAAGCGATAGTATAGATTGGGAATAGCTCATCGGCAGTGAAGAAAGCGAGAGAATCCGCATTTCGAGAAAATTATGGCTCCATAAAAGAAGGGAAAATAGAGGTTGGACGAGATTGCCATGACCGAAATAACATGAAGCGGTATTCGGACGAGCTTTCAGTCATTACAATTGCGCAAAGAGCTGACTGCATCAAGCCAGAACTGTACAGGGCTATGACAAGTTGTTTGAACTTCCTACAAGGGCTCCCTTGTGAACTGTGCAACCTCTATAATGCCGGTAAAACTCGTCCGAGGATACACACGGGCCAATCTTGGAGCCTTTATAATTCCCTAATTAGGCCGTTTTCCGACCTAGTAGTGCCAGATATGGTATACGCGAGGGCTTCAAATTCATCCTGTGGGGGAACCTCAGAAACCATTTTCATCGTGAATTGTGCCTCTAATCGTTTTACTCACGAACTTCACTGAAACCGGTAGTTTCAAAATTACCTCACCTTGTTCAACTGTAAGGTTGGCGGGACTGAGATGTCTCACATTCATCACCACCGCTTTCCATAGTTATCCAATTATTGCGTTTTATCAAAAAATTCCCGTTTCCTTGATGCAAAATTCCAAAATGAAGCGGATGCACGCGATGAGAATGAAAAAACCTGAAGCATATTGTTTCTTGGACACGTTAATATGAATGGAATTGAAATGAATGGAATGAAGCCAACCACTTTCCATCTCCTTGTGGATGACTTACAGAAAATCGAGCTTGTTTTCGGGATATAGAAAAGTTTCAATAAACATCTGTTCAGGGTGCAACCATCGCTTCAGCGCCATCCGTGGAACAGGAAGACTACCGTACTCCGAGGCCGTCATTCGATAAAAATGGTGGTAAAAGTTTTGATTGTTGTGGACCGACCGGTTCCCTGGCATCCGACTCGAATGGGCTTGTAAAGGTGAGTTCGAGTGTGAGATTGGGAGAGTGGGAGGGTGTGAACTTAACGGCCGGGCATCAGTTTCGTGGTTTTGTAAGAGAGTCCCCACTTTCTCCCTGCACCACCCCTCTCCATTAACATCCCCGCTTTCGAAGAACTTATGGTATTCGGAATGAATGGTTTTTGGCGTTTTTAATTTCCGTTTATGACTATTGCTGTTCAATCGAGGGAAGTGACTTTTTTAGAAGCAATTCCCCTTAAATCATCGTTAGTCTAAAATTATCTCGAAAACAATATACGGCTTATCCAGTAACGATACAGCGGCCTTTTTTATGCCATTTTTCTAAAGAGATTTTGCCCTATTATCCATTATTATTATAATTAAATGGACAAATTGTCATTGAAGTACGGTAATGAGAAATGCGCTTTGTTAGGTATCGTTGTCAAGGTGCATAAATGCGCGTTCAGCCTGGCACCCCGTCGCCCTCAACTTTCAATCTTTCAGTTGTCATAGCATTTAGCACCGTATTGCCGCCTTTACATAGTAATTACTCTACTAGTTATCACTCTTCATCCCTGATAAGTGTCTCTTTCCTTTCACGTGATCTTAACAGTTTCCTACTTCGAGAATTACTACCCAGTAATTTTTACAATGTCTCTAGGATTGCTGTGATGTCTCCAGGACTTTTTTCATTCATGCACTCATGAAATAGAGAGATAATAATTGTATTTCCGAAAGTCCCTATATCAAGGACTGCAGAGGTGGTTATTTTGACGTGTTGTGCAAGCCCCTCCTCTTAAAAAGATATGCCCTAGGCAGGTCTATCGTGCCCGACGATGGACACGCCTTTGAATGTCAGAGAAGCGCTTCGCAAAGCTGAGCATTTTTCCAAGAAAGCTGATTTCAGTTTCACATTCTCCACGACGTCATGTTCTCCTTAACATCGCTCAAGCACATTTTCTTACTTGGCGTCAGCTCCTTCCATGTTTACTGCGTTACCTCCAGAATGATCGCGATCTGAACTACCTGAACTCTGTCCAGTCGATCCATTCAATCGATTTTTTGGGTGCTTCGAAAAATTCGGGTAAAAATGCTAACTACTAATGCAGTTCTGGTATCCATATATGGAACAAATTGCCAATGAAATCACTAAGATTGTAGAGTTACAATATTCCCTAGGAACAAGTTTTAACCCATCTTACCAGTGTTCATAACCTTCCAAAGCACCGGTCAATAGGAAATATTTTTTGAAAATACAAAGTAGTGCTTGTTCCAGATCTCAAAAATTTTTTTTTGTTCTTTGAAACATCTCAGTGCAACTCATTCTCAAAACGAAGGTGGTGTAGTGGCAAGTGGCGCACTATCTCACCCCACGGTCAGGGGTTCGAATAACCGCCTAGACCAACCAAGCCTTCCATCTCTCCGGAGTCGGTTAATTGGTACCAGACTCGTCTGGGAGGATAAAAGCACTAACTTGTACATGGGCTAGCCACCGCTTGTCATTGCATGTGCGACATACGCATTCAATACGGCACTACGATTCTGAATGGAAGTCGAGTGCGTGGGCGCATCCCTCAGACGGGATTGATCCAGGCTCGAAGACTTTATCCTTTTATCTATCATAAATGGCTAGGCGATAATTGATCCGCAGCTAAGCATAATGGAAAAACGTTATCGCATTATCAATAGTTCTTTGACCTGTCCGGACCGCATACTCCCCGCCCTTTTTCGTCTTCCGATTCTGTCCCGAAATCGATTTTCCAGCTTCATGTTCCGATTTCGATGTTCTGGTTGCCTCGAATATGTGTTAAAGCCACATGTTCACAATTTACTAGTCCCATAGAAGAAAATACACCTGCTCGAAAGTACTTAGCATCGATACGGAGTTACTTTGACATTTTGTGACATAGCTGTCTCTAGGGAATCGGGAAAGTACTGTCTCATGTTATTTTGCCCTTCACTTACGACACCTGGCTTAAAATGGCACGATGAGAACCCATTGTTTAACCACTATTGTAATTTTTTATGTGAGATGATCTAAGAAGGAACTTAGACAAACCAGTCCTGTACGAAAAACCGCGCTTGTTCTATGAGGTATCTATAGACTCCCCGCTAGTACTGACGACATCAATCCAGGACATTACAAATATTCATAATCATATTAAATGAGTAATCGCACCTTCAGTGAAAAGGAAGTCAATATTTGAAAAAATTCTGCAAGGGCAAAGTTTTTATGTAAATATAATCTTCATAGGTGCTGTAATTTGGCAAAGCCTACTTCATAGTACATTGTGATCCCTGCAACAGCTTGAGTTGAATTTAACAGCGCTCCTCCTGTGGGCTCCCAACATAGATTCTTCATGAAAGCTGAATACTTGTAGTACTATCAGCTTTACTAAAAGCACAATTCATGCTAAACCCTGAGGTATCTAGCTTGAGTGAAATAATGGAGCTTATGCTGGCAAAAATATGCCAAGAATGCAAACAAATTGCGAAAATTGAAATCGATTTTGAGAAATTTAAGGCCTTTTCAAAAAAGTAATTATAAAGGAGACTCTCAGAGATTATGTGTCTTTAGCCGTCTGGGTGTCTCCCGCATGAGCACACTATTCCTCAACGTCCTAACACTTCATTATGAATGGTACAGCTTAAGCAAGGTCGGCCCGACAATGTCCTACGTGCTCTTCCTGTGGGCCACAGGTTCATCTTACTTGTTAGGGGCTACTCTCAGAATTCATTATCATCGTGAATTGCATCGTGAATCGTGTCCACAGGTTCATTTTAGGGAGAGGGGAGGGCCTCAGAAACCATTTTTATTGTAAATTTGCCCTTAACTGCTTCACTACGGATAACTTTGAAGCAGCGGTGAGGAGTGCCAGACATGTATGATTTTGTAATTGAAATCGGTTGAACCATATGTCATACGGTAACCAAACAATTTTCGCAGCTAGTTATTTATCGTATGAATGCCATACCAGTAATGTGTATGTAATAGCCCAGCGGAGAACGTAATCATTTACTTAATAACTCCAAATTTACTCTTTCCTGATCGGTCTTTGCCCTAATAGAGCAATCATTGCGCGTATATTTGATTAGCTATTTTTTTTTACTTTTCTGACAAGTACATCAACTTATAGCAGTTTCGATTCCTTAAAACACATAAAGAGAGGGTTTTATTCAGTTAAAGAGTCACAAAATGAAATTACCAAAATTAAAGAGTAGGAAAATGAAATTAGTAATCATTATGATTGAGAGAGCATCAATGAGCGTCCTAGATTTACCCGTTAGGACGCCAAAGTATCAGGTTATGCGGTTAATTTCATGATAATCCAGATTTCTCCTGAGATTTCTGGGGGTCTCTACAGAAATACTATAAAAGGACCCTACCTACTTGTATGCGCGTAGAATATTAGGGATTCCATGATACCTCAATTTATCGACCAGATTGAAGTCTATCTTCGACCATTTTTTCTAGGCTGACATGCTTTGGAACGAGTTGTGCACGAACCCGCTCAGAAGCGGTTCCAAAACCAAATGCTTGACGCAAGCTCCAATGGGTTTCAGCAGTGGAAGGGCCAAATTCGAACTTGTAGAGAAGTGCGCGTTCAATATGGGCATAGCTTTCGGTCATTATAAGGTTAAATAAGCAAGGATGAGGTAGCCGGATATAGCGTGATTAGTGTCCCTGCATAGGAAATAGGAACCCGAGGAAGCTTCCAGAAACTTCCGGGATTGATTGGACTACTGCGAAATTTCCGGCAGATGCTTTCTACACGACCTTAAATTCAGATCGATGTTAGTTCGTTCTCAGGTCTAGTCCCGTCCGTAATGAAAGTGAATACATATTTCTAGTATCATAGAATGACTTTCTATTTCTTCCTACTACTTCTTTGTAATATAATCTATCCAGTCGTGGTATTCCATATTTTCCTCTTATATCTCTGTTTCTATTAGTATCCTGCCCTTAAAAACACGGTTCGCGATAAAAATTGTTCAAAATTTCCTCCTACAATGAATCTGCTGCCCAATGGGCATCGCATGGCCCAAAAACAATCTCAGCAGGGCGTTATAAGGGCAACAAAACCCACTTGGCCGACGTACACACCCAAAAGTGGCCGTGTTGTGACGGTCTTGTTAAGCTGCAACATTCACAATGCAGCGTTAGGGATCCGAGGAATAGTACGCTTATGTGAGAGACATCCAGGCGGTTACAGAAAGGTAATCTCGTACAATCCCTTCCTCATCTACCTTTCTGTGACTATATTACTCATAATCAGCCGATTTTCTGGTTTTCTTCGCCGTTTTTGCTTTGTTCCGACCATAACTTTAATTATTTCACTTAAGCTGGATACCATAGAATTATCGTGAACTCTACCTTCAGAAGGATAATTGTTGAAAATAAAGTGGTGTGGTTGAACCCGAGGGAGTCGTTATTCCCAGTAGAACTCAAAATTTATATGGAATTCAATCAGAACTCAGAACCAGTCTATTCTCTATCCATCTTACCCTATACTTTACCGAAGTCGAACATTTCTCTCAAAAGTTCCCTGTTTCTACGCGGATCCTATCGCACCGCAAAGATGGCATGTCCTGACAAGAGAAATGGTCGTCCCCGTTAGAACCACCCGCGGAAACTTTTATGGTAAAGCAGTTAAATCTATTCCCAATTTTCCGCAAAGGATCTACTCCTGTAGCCATGTATTCCCCTGTCTTGGGACCATTGAGCCATGCAAGGGAATGCGAGGCCACAGGAGTAATTACTGGTCGTTATGCTAGGTGGGAGTAATTGTGAGAGTTCTCACTGAACCCTTTCGAATAGAATGAGGGATTTGCATGTTTTCCTGTGGTTTGAAGACGTCATAAGCAGCTCGAACATTCCAGTAATGTAAAGAATTAGAGGGATGTTTTTGTTAAATATCTCAAATAACACTGCCTGCAAGGGTCCACAGGCTCAGGCTCAAGCCGTTAGAGCATCACGCTTTCTGCACGATGGAGCAGGCGACAAAGTGGTTTGTAGTAAGGCATGTTTGCTTAGATCGTTCATCCATTTGCCAGAATTCGTTTTTGCCACATTACTTTCAGATGTCAAAGATCGTTTATGTCAAGCTCATCGACTTGTTTTGGCAAAAAGCCAATTCTAGGGTCGTTTGTGGTTTCTTTCCTACTCATGCGACCTAGCAGTGAATGAGCTTGAGGTTGTAGAGCCGCAGGTGTTTCCTTCGTGGTAGGTAGGATGCCTAGAACAATGTGAAACAATCATTTTCCGTGAGATATCCCGATACTTCTTCATTGGGTATGCTGCCCTTAGTTCCTGATTGAACCGCTTATTACCTTCGTTAACAAAACTCTTGCAAAACACCTGCCCCGCTTTTATATTCCGAGAAATCCGTGTTTGATTAGAAAAGTAAAAATCTACTCGACATCTGTCCACCGAAGCAGTAGAACCCAGACAGTTGAGGTGTTTTTGTTGAGTAGCCAGGAGATTCAATGAGCTGCTACTGGTGGTCCCTTTTCGACACTTCCTGATAGATTCGCCCTCGATCCGTTTCCCATCCTTGCAACAGGTTTTTTTTTGAAATATTTATTTTTCGCCAACTACTCATTTCATGACTTCCATATTCTCCGCAGATCATTATGAACGTTTCTAAACGCTTTTCGCCTACTAAAAACTTCTCGATTTCCCATCAAGGGCAATATTCTCGATTTCATCGCAGTACATTTGATATAGGCTCTTAATGGTGATGGACAAGAAATCCCCGACTAGGGCAATTCAGACCCCGGTATGCTCGGCTGTGCATGATTGACTTGTTCTCCCCCTACCTGGTCATTTTACCTGGTTATTAGTAGGATGTAGAAGGGTATCCGTAATTGATATCCTCCATATCGAAACGGGAGATTATCATCTGAATTGATTCGCGCCTCGTCGGGGCACTTGATGTGATTAGTATAGCATATTGTATGTATGTAGGAGCAGCAGCAGCAGCAGCAGCAGCTCCATCACTGACGTCCCCCCATCGATGCCATTACCGTTGCTGTCGCTGTCTAATCCCTTCACAATCATCTTCAGACGTCGTAAGCATACACACGATGACGCCCCGACATAGTTGGATCTCAGAATCGTTCACCGCCGTAGGAATCTTGTGCTTTGGCTTTCTTTGTCATAAATAATTCTATGCACCTCTCAGCAACCTCGGCACCTCTAATTTCTTTTGGCCGTAACTCTCTCGTTCCCCCCGTAGCTTATATATCCAGGGCTAACGGGGTATTCATGTATTTATTCGGTCCCATTCACACGTCTAACAATGCCTCCTTTCCGTTCTTCTCAAGTTCTGCTAAACACCTCCGACGCGTAACCCAATAACTCCGGAATACTAGCAAGTTTCTTCTGCAGCAAGTATTTCCGCCCAAAAACCTGGAGCATGCTTCTGGAGCAGAACTTATTTTTCGATAGTACCTTTGGCCTTTGGTACCTTTCCCACCGACTTGTTCTACCAGTACATAACTTGTGGCTCTTCCACTATCGAATAGCTTCAAAATTTTCATTCGTTCTTTGGGAAAGGAGCGGGGGTTACAGTAGTACACTTCTAGGCTTTCGATTTACCAGAAAAACAAGGCAGTCTGTAGAATAGTTTTTTGATATGCAAGCTAGCCGATTGGCGTATGGTTACGGTATATCCAAAAAATTAGTGCCGTAGCAGATAGGTGACAATTACAGTTTCCTAGCGTTTGGAATATACCCTTGAATTATCATTGGTGATTTTGCTTCTAAATTATAATATGCATTGTTGAACGGACATAGTTTTCAGTAGTTATGTGTCTGAACCTTGGACTGGACTTCTGGGGATTAATTATTATGTGTGTAATCTTCACCCTTCTTGAAGGCACGTTCACGATTTTCTGGGATTTCTTCCTAGAATGGACCTGTTACCGTAATGTTACAGCGAGAGACGCTGTCGACTTCAAATACGGCCTAACTAGGGCATCTTAGAGGTTGCACGAATCGCTCCGGGACCTAAACGCGTCACGCAGGCAGCTTACTGATGGCAGCTATACGCAATGACACACACGTTTGGACAGCTCGTCCAAATACCGCTTCCATTCAATTTTCATCTTCACAATCTCGTCCAAACTCTGGTTTTACTGATTTTTGAAGCTTTACATCTTTCCTGATATGAAGGTTCTCACATTACCTCCGCCACTTGTGCTTTCCTCTGGACTCACACTTCCAATACTTGTGCAAAGTTAGATACCCCAATGTTGTCGTGAACTGTGCCTTCAGATAGTCATATGACCCAATAGGGAAAGTTCCTAGGTGGATGCGCTAAGGTTACTTGTTCAGAAGCGTTGTACTTTTCTGATGGTCTGTTGAGAGTAATGTTCACAATATAGACGGCACTACCGTCGGGAAAGGGCACTAATTTATCGCACTACGTAACCGGCATAATCGCTTACTGGGATGAGCGTTTTGTGGCATTTGCCAGAGGAATGCGCTGCTCGCGTCGTGCGACAGATCTGCTCTCTGACCAAAGAGCACATACCTGGGATGAGGTTCATGGTCAACTCTCATGTAGTCCAGAGATCTTCTTCGATGGTTTTCTGCTCAATGACAATGTTCAGCACCACTGAGAAAACCCCTTTTATATCTCCCATTCATTCATACAGTTTCACTGGAATCATCGCCATTAGATGGACTTTGAGTAATGTGCGGTTCTCGATAAAACTGGGGCAGTGACAGGATGCGCCGCTTTTACTTGCATCGGACGAAAACGGGTCAGCTCTCGTTCACATCCACCGTCAGTTTCATATCTCGCGTAAGTGCGACTTGTATCAATCTGACCTGAAAAAACATGAACACTAACCTGTAAACCAGTGAGCACTCAAAGGCACAATTCGAAATGGGATTAGTTCTGAGATTTTCTCGTAGGATGAATCTGTGGTCCCCTTGGATAGCACCTGGGATATGTCGGACCAAAAATTACCTTGAGAAGGAGGTATAAGGGCTTTCAATCCGGCTCGATCGACGTACACACCCGAAGATGGTCATGTAATGAGGGCCTTGTTAAGGTTGCACCAATAACAATGAAGCGCTAGGACGCTGACGAATAGCACGGTTATGTTAGAGACACCCAGACAATTACAGGCACATATTCTATAATCCCATTCCCTGCTATTTTTTAAACCTTGTATTTCTTGAAACTCACAATCGCAGTCAACAGTTTGTTACCGTCTCAAAGTCTTCTGAAGTTGTTCCACTTTTTCTTAAATTCATTGCTCCCTTTTTTTATTCTTTGCTCCAAGTACAAGTAAAATAGGCCTATACTGGCGATTAGGCTCGATTCCACTTTCCTCTGAATCCTTTCCAAAGAAAATCAGTTGAAAATATTCGTCTTTAACGGTGCCATTGAAAAATATGGGTACTGAAACTTTTTTTGAATTGATGAGAAACTCGCTCAGGCAGATCATGTTCACCGTGACGTCAATGCTGTATTCATTAAGTGTAACTTTCTGGCTAATAATATGAAAGTTCAGGCATATCCTCCATTATTTTTGTATCTGTAGGAAATCCTCGGACTAATGAATTGCACTATTACGTCGCTAATGCAACATTTCTCGAAAAATATCATACTTCTTCCGGTCATATGTACTTCCTTCCTCGGAGGTTACAGCGAAATATTTAAATGTCCTACCAAGACATCCTTCCCTACCTTGGCATCTCCGACATCTAGGAAGAATCCTGCAATCTATCGCGGCATGGGCGTCACGCAAGCCAAATGCCATCAGAGCTGGGATTAATCGGCGATAAACTTTGCTCTACGTAATCACCTTTTATTTCATATCCGCATCATCTCCGACGCCTACGGTACTACCTTACTACTCTGCAACTGATAGTTATTGGGCGGGACTCGACCCAAGTAATCACCACCCTCGTGGTGATCGCACCTACTTTACGATTCCCTCCTTCATGAAATTCGTTGCCAACAGTTTTTGTTTTCAGAATTTATCAGCTATTTTCGTACGGAGGCGGTGTAGTGACAAGTGGCGCACTTGCACAAATGTACGGTCCGTGGATTGGGTCCCAGATCAATACTAGCTCAGGCGAACCAAGCCCTCTTTCCCTCCTTGGACGTTCATTCAATACCACACTACTAGGCTCGTCTTGGTAAACAAAACCTCTGTCTTGAACATTGGCTAACTGCCAAAAGTCATGGGCTAGATCACAAAAGCATTCAAAACGCCGTTACGATTCTGAATAGAGGTCAAATGCAGGGCGAATCCCAGAAATGGGACTGATTCACACCAAAAGACTTTATCTTGTTTTAATATGCAAGACCTTTTATAGGACATCACAAAACCATCCGGCAACAGACTTGTTGACTCCCGTGAACTCAGGCCGTACTTTTGGCTACCGCGCCATGCACTACGGCGAATGTGCATAAAATTTGAGCCCAACCTTAATAGCACATCTAAAGGCCAGTTTAATTAGACCCTATCGATTTACAGCACTTGTTTTCCCCTTTAAAATGTGGGTTCAATTCGAAAGTCCAGAATTTAACCCCTTCATCTTCTAATGGTTCCGTGTTCCCTTAGTGATTTTGCAGTAGACCATTCGATCTTCGATCTAATAGTTTTTGGAAAAGTAGTTTCTAAATGATGGGCGAACTTCAGAGAGAATTGCTGAAGAAGGATGGAAAACATCGAAAAAGTCAAATCTTGATCTGATTTTGGAACCGAACTTTACCTGAATTCAAAATTCGAGTCAAGTGTAGCCGTTGAGACCGGCTTCCTGTTCACAGCTTTTCCAATCGCATATGATTATCATTGATTGATCGATTATTGATTTATCTTATCATTTCTACTCCGGAAACCATGTTGTTGTTTCAAATAGTGAAGCGCATACGTCGATCGATTTTATGCGCCACGCCTTTGACTTCGGTCTGGATTCGAAGAACCGTTTAATTATGCATTAGGCTGATAAGCTAGTCTCATCAGAACATTTTTCAAGTCTAGTTCTCCAGTTTCCTGATTGGTATCCTCATTTTATCACGTGGGAAGTATAAATCGTTCTGGATATTCCTCATTAACTGCAGGCATCATATCAAATCCATGAAAGCAGCCTCGAGCCATCATCGACTATTCGGAATGCTGAGTAACTCGTACTCGTCAATTCAGGCACTTTAAGATGAGTATTCTGCTTCTCATGAAAACCTGCTTCCAGCCAGTTACTAGCCTCCGACCATTTAGCCTACCCTATTTTTTGGCACCATGTGTAGCCTCTCGTAGACGTTTTCTTTTCTCGTTTCATCTCGATACCGAACATTTTTTAGTTCATCTGCCTGGTACTCCAACTTGATCGCCTTCTTAAAAAGCCTGAACCTACTCTCCAATGAAGACTCGAATTCCAAACCAGCGGGGGCTCAATTCTTTCTAGCAGCTCCAATAGCATGTTTGGGAATCCTTAAAAATTGAAATTCACACCCATCAGAGTCCCTTTAGACACGGAAAAAGGATTGGGAATATTCTGCGTATGCGATGAGACCAGCTGGGAATGATGATGCCCCATGCCCTCTAATGTTGATGGAAATGCTACTGATCAACAGCTCGTAATCTAGTATGAATGGCAAAAAGTCGTTACTTATGAATAACCAGTCTTTACTGGAGTATTTCTCTCTAAAAACTCTCATTTTGTAAATTGTTGTCATACCTCTGGCTTTTGTGAGGTAAATAAACATCCTATTCCGGTGAAACTCACCTCAAGCACGAAGCTTCATAGTGGATTTGCGTCGAGTAATATCTGGGCACTATTTACGTGGTGGATCCATATGTGCAATGCCTATTTTCATATCATCAGCTCCTTTCAAAACATGTGAATTTCTGTTAGCCGCTTTGGGTTAGGCTTCAGACTATTGCTTATGTGTGTCAATGTTTTCCTTGTGGTGCTTCCTACATTTGTTATCCAATCAATTCGGTCCCATCCTATTTTATACCCAATTTATTCTCGGAATCCCTCTCTGAAAGCATTTAATCCTTCTGGAATATGTGTTGATTACCCAATTACAAGTTTCCTGTATTTGTTTGGGAGTTACGCCATTTATTCGAAGTAGTAACACTTTATTCCAGCTCTCCATCACATTGCGCAGGTTGTAACTGTGTAAAGGACACAGCCGACGCTAGAAATGGTTTTCATGATTAGGTAATCCTAGAACAAATCTGTGGCCCCCAAGAATAACATGTGAGATATAGTCGGGTCAAAAAACTACCTCGACAGGGTGTTATAAGGACTTCAAGATTGGCTTGGCTGGTATACACACCCCCAAGTGGCCGTGTTATGACGGCCTTGTCAAGGCGGTACCATTGATAATGAAGCGTCATGATGCAGACGAATAGTATGCTTATGTGAGAGGCACCCAGACGATAAGAGACACGTGCACCAGTACAACTCTCTTTCTAACTACTATCTTGATGTCTTATATTTCTTAAAACCGTCCGATTTTTGTGCTTTCTCCGTCATTTTTGCGCTATTTAGCATATAACTTTATTTTTTTATACTCAAATTAAATGCCATAGGCTAATCTTGAACTGTGCCTCTAGAGTGCCATGCACATTGAAGCTAAAGAGAGGTGGTGCAAAAAACCAAAGCGGCGACAAGTAGTTCTGCTATAGTCGATCGATCGAAAAAAATCGATCGAATAAGGCTCCCTTTGGGTTTTTCCTACCTAGAGCTTGATCCCGTTGCGTACATTCCAGCGCCCTCTAGGCCCCGATGAGATTGTGCATCAATGGACTTGAACCCTCTCCATTTAGTCCCGCTGGGAACTCGTTAATTATTTGAGTGAAATACAAATATGCAAAATGATCTAGACTAATTAATCTTACTGGAAATAGAATTGAGATTTAATTCTATCTCTTTATGCAATCTGCTTTCGAATTATTCCTTTAGATTGTATGCTTTTCATTAGCTCAAAGTGGATTTTCACTGATGAAGCAAGAGTTTTTGAGTTGTACCGTAGTTGGAAGGGTTTGCACAGGAAATTGGTGAATGACTCATATTCCTTTCGACAAAGTAGTAATGAACCTTTGAACAAAGTTTACGGTGGATCCTGAATCAGGCTCACTAGACAGGAAATTGAACCATCAGCATAGGTCAATCCCCAATGTTTATAATACAAAACATGACGGGAAATTAGCATCGGCTATTACTAATGACTTACTTCCTGAGTATGACTGCTTTGCTTGGCATTAAATATGTAATAGGGAAGCACGGCAAGCTTATCTTCGTGATGTGGCGGCTAACATTTTAGAGATTCTTCACCTTCTGAATAATTCTCGGCCAATTTCTTAGCGTTGCTTTCTTTGAAATCAGCTTTTCCCTAGAACTACTTATGGTCAATGAAAGCTGTTTTGCCATTTTGTAAAAATAATAAGTAATAAAGGGAAAGGATAAAGTTTCTGGGAGTGATCAATCTCGTCTGAAGAATGCGCCCCGCATTCGACATCCATTCAGATTTGTAGTGTCGTATTGAATAGCCATACAAGGCGATAGATGTAAAGCTCAGTGCATTTATCCCCTCCCCCACCCCCACACCCCCCACACTAGCCTGGTGCTATTGAACCGAACCCGGAGAGATAAAAGGCTCGGTCGGCCAGGGCGGATATTGATCGCGGATTCCAACGTGTGACCATGTGCGTGTGAGAGTGCGCCAATTACCACTTCACCACCCTCTCCCTTCAAAGAAATGGGAGAAGAACAACTACAGAAAATATCTCAATTCTCCTTGCGCTACAATACCCTCCCTAATTATTCAAAAAAAGGCGAAAAAGACGCGGATTCGCGTCTTTTTCGTCTTTTCTCTATAACTAGGTGAGTTTACACTTTTTTCATGTATGATGTTATATAGTTCGACTCAGCTCGTCGAGGTCTATAAAATGGTGAGTTCAGAAATTGGAAAACTTTAATTTTTAAGTCCTCGATCCACCGAAGTTCCTGGGGGTACGTCATTAGCGGCGACGCTCGCCATAATTATAACCAGAAGGCATTCTACTCCACTGAAAGTATTCAGTGAGTTGTAGGGCAGCTGTCATATTTCAAAACTAAGCAGAAAGTAGACCATTGCATTATTCATGCTTTTCTGATCATTTTGGTACCATTTTTTCAAAATGGACGGATTCAGTCGTGCACCATTCTTGAACGATAGCGACTTTTTAATTTGAGAAATAGCAAATATGAGTTGATTCTCAATGCTAGTAAATGATCTACCTACACTTCAGAAATAGTGCTTCCCTACAGTATGCATATTGTATGCACGAGTCCAATAGTAACAGAGATTTTATCGTCCAAATTCCGGTTTGCGGCATATTTTCGCACAAAACTTACGTTCTCTTGCGTTTTCAATTGGGTTTTTTTTGATGTTCATGAGGAAGTTACGCCTATCATCGAAAGTGTTCATACTAAACTTTTTGTGAACAACCACGGATATGAGTAATAGTTACTTGTTCGAATCCTCAGGCTTCATAAATAGCTTCCGATCTCAGCACAAAGCACAGAAGACTGAACCACATATTTTTTATTTGAAGTAAACGTATGAAATCCTACACCGTCAAAAACCATTTCCAAAAAGCTATTCAGCGGTATAAAAATCACTTAACGAATCACACTTCGAATTAACACCTTTAGCACCATAATTCCATTCTACTCCGCCACTCGGCCACTCAATTAGGCATGTGGCTTGAGTGGCCGAGGCAGCATATTGATTGATTGCCTGTTTGCTTTGATGTGCGCCATCAATCGAATATTCTTAGAAATTTGCTCTCGTGATTGAATGTGCACAATTCTAACACGCAACTGTTTCCAATAAACCTCACATTGCAGATTACGATATTTCTTTTCTACTGGGGTTGAGTCATACTTTTGGAATTCATTTTATGAAGTGATGGTCGTATTTCTCGTTTGCATTTGTATCATTTCCACCTTGTACATTTCTGGGAGCCGATGATGCATCGTCTTTCCACAGAAGCTGTTACAGCACCTTGAGTCGATCCCACGTATTGTCCCTCGACCTTAGCGGCTCCCACAGTAACTACCGGAGGAGTTTCTTCGCACCTCGACAATAGCCTGCCTACTAATGGTGCCGCAGTCGTAAACTATTTTACAACCTACACATTCAAATGCAGCCGCTATTATCTCTTACTAGTGAGCATGGTTGTGATACAATTATTCAAGTTGCAAAGTTTTTGTTGCAAACACAAGAACATCCACAATTACTACGAAAAATTCGCGTTGTGGGAGGAGTTGTCACAAAAAACTTACATTTCTTGAAAATCATCTTGTTTTGCAAAGCGAGGTGAAACAGTTGCGTGTTAGAATTGTGCACATTCAATCACGAGAGCAAATTTCTAAGAATGTTCGATTGATGGCGCACATCAAAGCAAACAGGCAATCAATCAATATGCTGCCTCGGCCACTCGAGCCACATGCCTAATTGAGTGGCCGAGTGGCGGAGTAGAATGGAATGACGGTGCTAAAGGTGTTAATTCGAAGTGTGATTCGTTAAGTGATTTTTATACCGCTGAATAGCTTTTTGGAAATGGATTTTAACGGTGTAGGATTTCATACGTTTACTTCAAATAAAAAAATATGTGGTTCAGTCTCCTGTGCTTTGGGCTGAGATCGGAAGCTATTTATGAAGCCTGAGGATCCAAACAAGTAACTATTACTCATATCCATGGTTGTTCACAAAAAGTTTAGTATGAACACTTTCGATGATAGGCGTAACTTCCTTATGAACATCGAAAATCCTACTTGAAAACGCAAGAAAACGTGTGTTTTGTGCGAAAATATGCTGCAAACCGGAATTTGGGCGATAAAAACTCTGTTTCTATTGAACTCGTGCATACAATATGCATACTGTAGGGAACCACTATTTCTGAAGAGTAGGTAGATCATTTACTAGCAGTGAGAATCAACTCATATTTGCTATTTCTCAAATTGAAAAGTCGCTATCGTTCAAGAATGGTGCACGACTGAATTCGTCCATTTCGGAAAAAAATGGTACCAAAATGATCAGAAAAGCATGAATAATGCAATGGTCTACTTTCTGCTCAGTTTTCAAATATGACAGCTGCCCTACAACTCACTGAATACTTTCAATGGAGTAGAATGCCTTCTGGTTATAATTATGGCGAGCGTCGCCGCTAATGACGTACCCCCAGGAACTTCGGTGGACCGAGGACATAAAAATTAAAGTTTTCCAATTTCTGAACTCACCATTTTATAGACCTCGACGAGCTGAGTCGAACTATATAACATCATACATGAAAAAAGTGTAAACTCACCTAGTTATAGAGAAAAGACGAAAAAGACGCGAATCCGCGTCTTTTTCGCCTTTTTTTGAATAATTAGGGAGGGTATTGTATTTTGACTTACTCAGTACTGGCACTTACAAGTAAAGCGTTCTAGTGTGAAGAGGTAATTGCTAGTTGATGTCACCTATTCATCCTCTATGTCACACGGATGAGGAGCTCAAGACCTAGGAGCTTGACGTGATCGATATGTTGAGCCTGAGCTCATCAGGGAATTGATCGGTCGTTTTTGTGGTTACGCTACCTCGAAATTAGAGCAACATCAGGAGTTATAGCACGGGGATTGCTTCATGGGGAACTGGGCCAGTCAACAAATAAATCAGCTTCTAGTTCACTCCAGAGGAGGAACAAAAATAAAGGCTTCTTCTGAAAATGTCCAACCAGGAAGGAAATAGAAAGAGCTATAACCCAATTCGATCGAACACCTGTGCCATGCCTCTGTCAGCCATAGGACAGCCATCTGAGGTGTTGAATTCTTCAAATTTGACTGCTCCGTCTCCGTCTTGGATCTGAAGGGTTTTCATGTAGTCGCACACTCGAAATCTTGCACGTAAATCTAAAAAAAACCGCCTCTAAGGGGGAGAAGGCGATCGTTTCCGGTCAGCCGGGACGGCTTTGTGTTGTCAAACCCGCTAAAGGCAAACAAAAGCCACTTTTGAAAACATCCGAATATCAGGAAGAAACCCGAAAGGGCTTGTCGCCGTAAGCCAATCTGATCGAATACCTATGCTACGCCTTCTTCAGCCATAAAAAAGCTTCCTGGAATGCTCAGTCTTTTTCAAAGACACAGTTCACGATACTTTTGGGGAACCTAGTTTTGAACGAGCAATGGAGTGATAGTCCGAAGTAGTGCAAAATCGGCGGAGAAAACGTGGAAATCGGTGTATTTAGAGAAATATAAGACTTCGAAAAATAAGTAAAACTAGGGGTTGGACGAGAATGTTTCGAATAACTCTGTATGGAAGGAATATCTAGGCGAGCTGTCCAAACGCGCGCGCCATTGCATACAGCTGGCCGCAATACGCTGCCTGCGTGCAGGTTGTGGGTCCCAGTGCGAATGATGCAACCCCTACAGTTTCTGCACCATTTAACAGCTCGTTGGCCTTGGATGTGTACTTTGGCTGAGCTGGTTTTAAGGGCCCTTATTACGCCCTATCTTGACTGTTTTTCGACCCGAAAGCGTCCCTCAAGGTATCCTTGGGGGTCACAGGCTCGTCCTAGGGAAGAATCCTATAAACCGGTTTCTACGTAAACTGTACCTTTAAGTTTGACTGCTCCATCTACAAGTTTTGAATTTGTACGATTTCTCATGCAGTAACCGATCTGGAATCTTTCGCGTAACCA
This sequence comes from Haemonchus contortus, assembly GCA_000469685.2. Lineage (NCBI taxonomy): Eukaryota > Metazoa > Nematoda > Chromadorea > Rhabditida > Trichostrongylidae > Haemonchus > Haemonchus contortus. The sequence goes on along the minus strand of LS997567.1, from coordinate 7,898,118 downwards.
TCAAAAAGCACGTCTGAGGAAAAGAAGGCGAAAATTATAACCGTTTCCGACTGGCCATTGTGAGGGCAGGGAGGCTTTGTGTGATTCGGACCTGCAAAATACGTTCTATTCAGGGCATCTATTGGTGGTCTAGTCGTTGAGTTGTTTGCTTCGAAATTACTTGTGTACTCATAGAGCACCGTTGGCCTAAAAAGATTTCAATTACCGTCAAACTCAACTTCAGCCTTTTACTTTTTCTTTGATTCGAGATTTAGTTCCCCAACACGTTTGCTTATGATAGTCCCAGTGATTAGAATGTGTTAGGGTCGGTACAACGGGGAGAGGCGCAGCTCCTGGTCTACCTTCTGGTCATCACTAGGTTTCTTCCCACCGGCTGTGCTTCACCTCCCTACAGTCTGAGGATAGAGGATAAAGTTATGGAGCCTTGATCAATCCCGTCTAAGGGATGCGCCCTCGCATTCCGCTTCTATTTAGAAACGTAGCGTCGTATTGGATGCATATGTGGCCAACACAAAGACTTGCGGTGACTAACCGAAGTATAAGTTAGTGTTTTTATCCTCCCGGAAGATCAACTAATCGACTCCGGAGGGATGGAAGGCTTGGTCGGCCGAGGCGGGTATCGATCAGGGATTCGAACTCGTGACCATGCATGTGTGATTGTGCGCCACTTGCCACTACACCAACCCCACCGGTTATGTTAGTATTGTTTCCAAATGGGTTTAGGAACAAAATGAATGTTGAATGTGTGGCGCATCTTTCTGTAGTTGTTTAGGTCAACCACCATGCCTCAGTGTTTTTAGTTCAGAACACAGGCTCCCGCAGCGAAACCCTGCGTCCTCTCAAAGATCAGTGTGATTCTAATATCATGTGCATAGATCAAGTCTGTTTCATCAATGTTTCCCGTATCGAAAACGTTATTCCGAGAACAAATGGCTGGCTAGTGCACGTGGTCGCCTTTCATTATAGGCATTCAGATGATCGCCGATGAATTCCCCCTTAATTGAAAACTTCTCATTTTCTAAATTTGCATGCCGGCGGCATCATTTTCACATGTCAACGACGTTACTGACTGCATCACTGGAACCCTGACTTTCTAGATGGTCTAGAAACTTTACAAACTTTTTAACCATAGTTTATAATATAGTGACCATACGGCTGTAAACTTTTGACATCCCTCCCTCAAGTCCATCCTAAGGTTGCCGGAGTTGGGCAAAAGTTCCGCTTCTGAACGAGGTTCGAGCCGATACCTGTGTTTTCCGGGCCCGTGTTCCGTGAGCTAGTGAAAAACAAGCTTGACGTACTCGAGTTTTGGTACAAACCAACTTCTGCTCATGCACAGCAGAATCAACTCCTTTTTGGTTATCGTTTCTCTCCCAGAAATGTTACCAGTTAGTAAACGTCTTAGTAATGTTCGGTAAGGTCTCAATGATCTAGATGGATTCCGATCCCCAGGTTGCCTACAAGATTCGATACTTGTAATTTCCGGGCATCGTACCTTCTTGACTGCCACGGTGCCCGGACAACTATAGACTCCCCATACTCGAGTTTTAATCCGAACGTAACCTCTCCAGACACAGTTGGATAGACTAGGTTTTGGTTGGGCCTACTTCCCAAGGAATGCCACCAGGTGACGGTAAGAACCAGTAGGGCGTGGATGAGTTGGTTGAGCTCTGATCTGCGGTACGTAAATTATTATAAAAATATTAAATTATAAATTATAAATAAAATAAAATGTAAATAATATAATTATAAAATTATAAAACGTAAATTATAAATTAGGTATTCAAGGTATTGCCACTGAATTACCCATGAGATATGTAGACGATGCCTCCTTCGACCTCCCCCAACTCATCCATTTGATGATGCATAGGTTGCGGTCTTTGCTCATGCTTGATGTACGTTTCCGAGAAAGGCCTTTGTCAGCGAAGATCTTGACATCCATTAGCCTAAGTAGCTGTCTATAGTAGTTTTTCTTTGATATGGCATCAGTACTCAGCCCCATCAGCCTTCTTAATAATAGGTTCAATAGATTGTCTCACCAGCTTTTCTCTATGGAGCCAAAGAACTACATAAGATATTTTCTGTATCAATGCTTTCTCTTTTCCCTCAAGGGTTGAGGTGGTCTGGGGGCAAATGGCCCACTATCATGGTCATGGGTTTGAACCTTGGATCGATATCCGCCTGAGCCAGGCAGCCTTTCCATTCCTCCTGGGTCTGACAAATAGTATCGATCTCATCCGGGAGGATAGAAATTTTCTTTCAGGATTTTTATTGTAAGCTGCCAGTTGTTTCCATAAGGTAATCGGGAATCCTTCAAACCCAGCTCTCTTTGGATCGAGGTGTTCCACACTCTATTTGGCTATCAACCATCGACCTATATCACGCTCCTCCTGTACTTCCTGGAAGGCTCATCTCACGCAACAAATTGATTGGAAATTCTGGAGAATCAGAGATTGATGAATTCAGTCGCCTCTTCGATGGCATGCTTGGTTCTGATAAAGGGCGTGTGCCATTAGGTCAGGTCGCGACAACAAATTCTTGCTTTTTCATATTGATAGGAGCGAAGAGGGGCAAAATCATGCTCCGCTCCATTCTTGTTCAGTGGTCTGGAGGAATCAGGTATGCAGGCCTGTTAAATACTCGAAGCCGACCAGGATCTATGTCCTACCATCCTTTGAGCACGATATAAATTAGCGTCCACTATTACGATCATGAATTGAATTGGAAACCTTGCCTTCTCCAGTACTGAAGTCGTTTAGCCTTAACTGACTTCTGCTTTCTTTATTATTATTTTTTTTATTTCGCGGTTTTAATCACAATATATAACTATTTGCTCATTCCTATAGGCTCAAATGTCAATTCTGTGTATCCTTTGTTAGCAGCCGTGCGTGGTATGGCAACACGGCTAACTCTGATCCTTTTTCTACTTTCTTTTGCAGAAATCCTACGCCAATAATCCATCCGTTGCTTCCATAATGTATGCAAACCAGCTTGAATTCATAATATTCTGTTTCTTCGAAATCATTCTTAGTGTTCGGATAGGGTCAGGAAGCGCCATCAGGTTGACCTGGGCGTCACGATTGTATCGTTGAAACTAGGTCACAGCGTAAGGTCGTTTCGAGTGATTCTGACGCACAAAATTGCTCTTTGGCATTTTGCTTGGCACATTAGTCGAATAACAAAAGTTTGTCTATACTTTGCATAATGCCATGGAGAGAAGCAGCTCGCAATCGTTGCGCCCAGTGACCTACTTTCGATACTGTGGCGTCTCCTGACACATACACTTGATGCACAGGTCTTAAGTAGTATTCGATTGCGTCGTTTCTGCAGCTATTTTCTACCAACAGCGTATTTTCCAACTTTTTGTGCCGTTTCTTCTACCTTGAACTTCATTACCCACTGTGTGCAAGTTGAGGCATGAAGCAGCTATCGTCGCCGGCTCCTGGACGTAGGCGGGATTCGTGCCTTCAAGAGGTTCGTTTGTCGTTCACTTCTTGCTCATCTTTCATTAACGCCCTCTTCCACTACAAAAAACACTTTGTAATCACTAACAATATTGTAAGAGAGATTCATGTTACTTGTTAGATACGTCTTGAAGGGTTTTACAAGAACACTTGTACATATATATAAACTTTCAATTAAATATGGATTCTGTATGCATTCTAATCCCTGGCATATCTAGAATGCACTGATTCGTACTGGTTTACTGCTTTACTTTGATTCATGCAGGAACAATGTAATGTCCCACAACACCCGGCATTTATTTGGTCACTCTGAGAACCTTGAACCACAAAGCAAAGAAGGGAGGAAACAGGAAAAGCGTTTTTTGAAACCCCACAATCTTGACGTAAATTACCAGCCGAATTCCTTTCCACCCACAGTTTTTTCCTCCCATTCCGAAACCATCACGGACTCTTACCTCATCATCTGGGAGTTTCCTCTCTCACGATTTTCTGGGAGGCAATCCGTTAGCGGTTCATCCCTCGTTCTACCAACCCTTTATCAAAGAAAAACGAAGGACTTTCTTCCTTTCGATCTCGTTTTGTTTCCGCCAACCTCCTTTCTGAGGGACATGGGAAAAGTCGTCTTGTCCTTAGGTGGGACGATCCCAACAGGGGACGGGCAGTTGGAACGGTTTTATTAAATCGATCCACCGCACGCGGCTGTCGCAAGCCATTTGCCTCGTTATAACAGTTCTTGCATTCTTCGTACAGCTCAATCGCTATGCGATTATTGTTTATGGCATGATTCTACTGTTGTTTCTTTTAGACCTGAATTTCATATATGCTGCCGCATTCTGCTATGTTCCTTCGCGCGCGACGTCTTTCACGCCACGGCGCGACATTTTCGTTCCTACTGCACCATACCCCAACCCAACCTCCACCCTCCCTCCCTCTCCCTGACATGTCCTTGCCTGCGGTAAAGGCAAAATCATTTTGGATCAATTCGGTCATCACGATCCAATGCAAAAGGCAAATTTTGAAATCAGAGAGCTCAGTAATGCCTCCATTGTCTTAATTGCATTGATGCAAAAAAAGCTGCGGCAGAAATCGGCCAAATGTCGGAAAGCAAAATGGGAAAATTAATTGAATTCTGAACGCCATTTTCTTAGATATTTTCTGAAAATGAAATCAAAAAAAGGCCATCGTTTTCCCATTTCGGCATTATTACCTTAATTAGCCTTCGTCTATCTCAATATCGTTTCCAAAGTGCACGATCCAAATGATAATGGAATCTATGCAGCAGGGTTTACCGTGCAACATACAAGTTAAAACAGTTTTTCTCTTGAAATTAGACCTCCAACACTTTCAAACGAAGCGTTTTGACGGTTTTTCTGTCCTTCCCGTCCTTGAAAAACCCCTTCCTGAGAGAGAGACATGAAATCAGGTAGTCCGGCTAATGTCAGAGCTGATTGCTCCGATGACTAGAAGTGACTAGGGTTGCCTATGTGAACAGTCAGAAAGATGATGCGAGTCAGAAAGAGATGGAGAGATGAGTTGGACGAGTTTTTCGTGTGAGACAGATACACACATTTCTCACACCACATTGGAAATTTTCAGGTTTCGGCCGATTTCCTCCGGTTAAACGGTAGCCGACAACAATTCCGGAATTTATTGTCAACTAGAAAGAAATTAGGATCTTTACCACCGGCGTACACACGAATCGACTACAGCCGCGACTCATTGGATTCGAATTGTAAGAATTTTCACATCATTTGAACTCTCAGTTATTTTCTTTGAGAGGTGTGTGTACATTCGTGCGATTCGCACTGCGCGCGGCAAATTGCGCGGCGAAATCCACAGCGATTCTGACGAGTTTAGCGCTTATTATTGGGGCCCAAATTCGCAATGAAGTAGATTAGTAGGATTAGCTGACAATACTGATCTACTCTACTTGAAGTTCCTGCCCCAATAATAGGCGCCAGGGCCGTTCTAATGGCCACCGTCCCCCTTTATGAGCAATGAAGTAGGTAGTCAACTGATCAGCACAATCATTAGGGGATGCCTTTTATTTCATGGAGCACTCTGACTTCCTTCGAAATCCTAAATGCTTCCAGCGGTCCGCTTGCTACCTGAATTTTTTTTTGGTTACCTAAATCCTTTTGGCCCTACAGCATATACGTGAGTAGGACCAAAACGTACATAGCTAGTGGTCACAGAATGGTCTGACATCAACTCTGTCGAGTAGATGTATTTCACCAACTAAAATTTTATGAGTTTCATTTTCTGCCATCTCTTTAATAGCCAGTCCCTTGTTGCACTGAAATCAGAAAACAGGATAACTGAAGTTTCTTCTGATAAGGTGACCGGCAGAATAAGATCTGCTTTGGCCATTCAGTCTTGTGAAAAAGCATTGGATCGAGGCGGTGAAGGAACATGGAAAACGAAAGCAAACCTTCGACCTGTCCCGAAGGAAAAGCTTACTTTTTGGCTCGCTTCCTCCTGCATTGCCTTGTCCTCGAAAGAAAAGTTCACCCTGAGGTTCTTTGGTGGGGTGATCCGTTATGATCTAATGCTGCACCATGGAGGAAGCTCCCTATTTTTCATGGCGATTGCCACCTTATAAGCCCCGCTATCCCATAAGAACGGGAGACGGGCAGTAGAAGCGGTCTTGTGCGATCGATCCGCCGCACGCGGTTGTCGCGGGCCATTTGCTTCGTTATAGCAGTTCTAGCGTTCTTCATACGTCTTAGTCGCTATGCAATCATTACTTTTGGCATGATTCTACTGTTAGTTCTTTCCTTCCTGTATTTCATACTTGCTGCTGCATTCTGCAACAATCCTTCGCACGCGGCGTCTCTCTCGCCGCGACGCGACAATTTCGTCCCTACTGCACCATACCCCATAAGAACCAATAGTGCTCCCTTTCTATCGTTCACTAAAAATAGACCAGAAAAAGACTCGGGTGCATTGAGGTTGCTGATCTTACCAATCCAACTACGTGACTCCCAATGTGGCCTGGTCTCCTCTTGAATCGCTTCAGCCACTACACATTGCACAGAAATAGTCTAAGAGTAGGGTATAGTCCGATTGTGCTATCAAAAATGCTTATGGAAAATTTGGATTTCTCCACATTGTGACGAGTTTTAGTAGCTGTTTACACGTCTGACACGAAACTGACATTAAGAATATACAATTCGGGTTAGGTCGCGCCTTCGAAAGCCCAAAATGCCTCGCACTCCTAAAATCATTTCTTCCCATCAGTAATTCAAAATCTCAGAAATATTATATTAAAGGCACAGTTCGCGATAAATGAATGGGCGGGTGTGTCAATGACGTGTCCGCCCATTGAATTATCGCGAACTGTGCCTTTAAGAAGCGCGGTCGCGATCCTTCCATATCAGTGAAAGTATTGGGAGTAAATATCGAGATGGGAGTAAATTTGCTTCCAAAACATCCCACCGAACAGCCTCGTAGCAGAAGAACGTAAGCACAACAAGAGATTTCACACGCTGTATGTTCATATTCCCGATTGTGATATTGGAAATTTGGGGCTGAGATAAGTAGATTACTCAGCGTTCCTCTATTACTTACTTGGTAGCCCTATAGATGTTTGATATGCCGGTTCGGTCTGCTTGAAGGGCCCATCTGCGTGTCGGTCTCCCGGGACTTCACTGAAGAGTTTTATTCGCGATGGTTCGGCTTCATGAACCCTCGAATATTTTCGATTCAATCACTGCTAACTTACAGGTGTACTAGTGTAAAAAATGATCCAATTAATATGTTTCAGTGAATCGAACACCTCATCATGGTCCCGTGATCACTGTTGAAGATACCGGCTCACAATTACGGATTAACCGGGTCAAGTCAAGTATAACAGACAGCCTCGTTGACTCACATAAGGCTTCCCTCGAGAATTGTAGGTTTACTTGTGAATCTTATCAATATTGAGAGAATAATTACCCCCTAATGGGGCAATGGATGTGCTGCAGTGAAAAGCTTGGTGTTATATTTGTAAAAAGGAAAGTCTGAAGAGTATTTCAGCTACAGTAGCCTTCTGTGAGAGTAATGGCAGTGCCGGTAGTCACCCAACATCTGCCCATTTCAAACGAAATAATAGCAGGTATACTTACTTGTAGGTCAAAAGTAAGTATACACAGTTGTTCTATATGGGTTTTCAGATACGGTGTACCTATCGACAGTTCAGCCGTGAAGTTGGTCTATCGCGTTCGATCTGAGCGTCTCAGTAATCGGTAAGTTACAGATTATAGTTATGAAGAGATCCAAGACGGTGGGAACGGCAAATGGGGAAAGTACAAAGATTGAACTTATTCATCAGGTTTTTGCATAAGTCTACAGAAACGAAAACTCAAGACGGGCACTCGAGTCATACAGTAACCCGGATATGGGTCCTGACTCGAACAATTACTCGCCGTCTCGCTAGGTACCCCACCACCCGCCTCGCGTCCTTGCCCAAGTTTCCGCATCGTATACGTGACGGGTGGAGAATTGTCATTTCAAATGGGGTTCTTCTGTGAATGGAAATATGTCGCCTATGAAATTCTGCGTCCACTGCATTTTACTTCACCGTAAGGTTACTGTAAGAGCCTAGTTCTCGTACTGAAATTTCGTTCCTTGCACAATCATCGTTACAATTTCGCGATTCCAAGTAATTTCGTCAGTCGCGGAATGTACTAATTGGAAAAATAGAAATACACAATTTTAATAAAATAAATATCAAAAAATAAAATTTAAAGTTAAAGTTTTTGGCTTTAATCAATCCCGTCTGAGGGATGCGCCCCCGCCCTCGACTTCCATTCAGAAACGTGGTGGCGTAATGAGTGCAAATGTGGCCTATACAATGACTTGCGGTGGCCAGCCGATGTATAAGTCAGTGCTCTTATTCTCCCAGACAAGTCTGGTACCAATTCACCGACCCCGGAGGGATGGAAGGCTTGGTTGGCCTAGGCGAATTCTTCGGCGAGCCGAACTCGTGACCATGCGCGAATGAAGTGCGCCACTTGCCACTACACCACCTCCGAAAGCTGGATACTCTACACGTACATACATATGTTTCACTTCGAGCTGCTGTCAAGTAGAGTAATGGTATCAGCCACTAAGTTTGTACGCAAACTAAATAAGAGAAATCCTTGGAGTTTGGGCCAGTGTAATCCGAACGCAACGAATTATCTAGCAAGACGATAATGCTCGATCGCATGCTGTCGAGGGATAGCACATAGGAAAATCGTGGAGTAAGGATAGAAGTTCTGTTTCAACTTGGGTATTTTACTGAGTTCAAGTCCACTCGACTACAAATTATTTATTTATTTGTTTATTTATTTATTTCATACTCTTAGAGGTGTGCCTAACTCAGAGGGCAGTAGTCACCATAATAAAAATGAAATTGACTGGAAAAGAGTGAGAATGCAATCATAAACATATAGAAGTGTCCATTTAAATTAAAAACAATTTTAAAGGATTCCATCACAGAAAGTCATCAGCCGGGGTGAACTCCTATCTTCTACGTGATATGAAATACTTTCAGAGTGAAAATCACAGACCGAGCGTTGGTGTTGGCCATGTTGGGTATTGTTGTAATGGTGATCGACGCTGAAATGACTGGACAAAATCTATTCGGCATTACAAAAGTAAGCACGTGTAATTTCTCAAAAACATTTTCACCAAGTTTTTTAAGATATTTCTGACTATCTCTTCAATTCAAAGTGGAAGCTAAATGGTTGGCGTTCTGCCTGTTATTATTGTACCCCAACCCCTTTCCCTATTGGAAAAACAGTTACGTTTGAAGATGTTTCCTGGGATCTTCTCGGAGGATGAATATGCGGCCCCCAACATAGTACATGGGACATGCTGGGGGGCCAGAAAACGGCCTAAACAGAGCGTAAGAAGGGCACCAAAACCGACTTGGCCGATGTACACAACTCAAGTGTTATAGCGGCCTTGGTAGGGCTGCACCATTCCCAGTGAAGCGTTGGGATGCTGACGAATAGTAGGCTCATGTGAGAGACACCCAGTCAGTAAGAGATGACCTTCTCGAACAACCCTTACTACTACTGCACTATTCTGCACCATAACCTCCACTATTCAACTTGAACTGAATACCTCAAAATCATGGTGGACGTTGCCTTCAATCTCATCTTGCTTTATTCCAAATAATTTCAGGCTCATCCTGTTTCACTGATGCTTCGTTCATTTGTCGCCTTATCAACCATAGCTCTTTTGGTACAAATCGTATTGTATCACATCAATGACATCGTGGTAATTAGACTATATTGAAACAATGAAACAATCGATTTATTGATCGATGTATGCCACGCTCATTACAGCTTGATTTGGTCGACTGTGGTGCAGACGACTGGCGTGTAGTTGTAACAACTGATCGGGCTTTACAGTTTTGCACAGAATTTGTGCTGTGCGCGATCTGTCCACTTCCAGGTAACTTCAAATTTTGCCTTTTAATTTGCATGCCCATAAATTCCATTAATTCCATGAACCTAATTAATTAATTGCCTCTTAAAGGTACTGGCTCGCTCCAATGGTCATTTATAGAAACCGCACGAAATATGCAGTCCAGCCATGGAAGATCGTTTTACATGAAGGAGGTGTGTCGATCATATTACTGTGTAACTTTCAGGCTCGATATACTTGCCCTGTATCTACAGTACACTCGCATCCAATCACCAATCAGAGGGGCGTGGCGCTGGCGAGGATGATTGGTCCGTATTTGCGATAACCAATAGCAATCGCTGCACGCCCGCAATCCATGATATCTGTTAGCGCACGCTCTTTTCAGTCCTATCTCATTAAATTTCCTTGCAATAATTATCTTTTCGAGATACTGCGATCTCAGTTCTTCAGGCCTATGCGAGATGCCCCTTTCCTACTCTTCTGTAGCGCATTAATTTGAGAAGTAAAGTTTTTCACGCCACGCAGATAATTGTTTGTCCTTTCAGGTTCCACTCGATGTGCCGTTGTCGATTCTGATGCTTTCACGTGTCTATCTATTTGCTCGATTCATGGTTTTACACAGTAAACAGTTCCAGGTAAAAGATTTTACTAAGTTACTACTTCATTAAAACCCTCCTACTCTCAACCATGAGTTTGTAGATTTCCGTTTAAAGGCGTTAATTGTCCCTTTATTTATTGATTTATTGACACTGGCCTGAGAGCACCTTCAGGGACATTCTACTGGAAATAGTATAAACTTACTGTTTCAGGACGCTTCAACTCGGACGCTGGCTGCGTTGAATCGTATTCAAGTGAATTTTTCATTCGTTTTGAAAACCGTACTGGATCAACAACCCATTCTCTTTCTCACAACATTTACTATCGTATTCTGGATAGTAACTTCATGGACGTTTGTTCAATGTGAAAGGTACTTACCTACTTGTACAAATTACCTTCCCATTAATTCGTTCCCTATTGTTTTACTCAAGTTATCAGCAAGTCAAAGTACTCAAAGTAAAAGGATGTTTAGGTTTGGACAAGCCGATCAGGACGTACCATCGATTCTTTACTCCAATGCTCTCTGGTTCATAGGTGAGCATTACTCGCCATAACTTCTAGATTTACTTTACAAACGAGGTAGCTGCCTGAAGGACCCTGTTCCTCCGCTGGCACTCAATGTCTCTTGTGATCAGCTTCCTGATCCCAGACCTCCCCGGGAGGGTGAAAACCCCAATGTAGACATTCACTATGGATGTGTCCCATTTCATACATACATAGGTCGAACCCAAAACTAAGTCCCCCCTTTCCCCTCCACCCCCCCCCCCCCCTCCTCGATCCAAAATGAAAGTCAATGATTTGGAGCGTCATGAGGAGGCGATTCATGATGGGTCCTGACGATCTACTTGCTATTACTTGATCTTTACAATTTTTAACTTAAGCTATCACCTTCATGCTGAACGGCTATGGTGACATAGTGCCACAGACACATGCCGGAAGGATTATCGCGATTTTCGTTGGAGTTATTGTAAGTTCATTATTTTGTTTGCCTACTTTGTAAGCACTTGTGACTTGCTTTCGTTGATTTAATTGTTTATTATTTTTGTACCGATTTGAGTTCACTTTGGATGGTCGTGTGATTTTCATTGATCAATTATTGATTTTTCAGGGTGCCATTATATCTTCAATTCTTATTGCTGTTATTTCACGAAATATTCTATTATCACAAGGTCAACGTAATGTAAACAATTTCATGCATGATAGCAAGTTGACCCGAGAGCACAAAAATGCTGCAGCAAAGGTAATTGATGTTTTACAATTTGTTGGTAAGTATTGGGTTGTAACATAAGTTCGTAGAGTTTTTCCACAAAGATTTATTTTACCAAAAAACAATAATTATAATAATAAACCAATCATTGATGTATCCTCCTATTACTGTTTGCGACCTCTTCCAATCTCTCGACCAACTTGTTGATGCCGTTTCGCCAAAAATCGGCCGGTCTGGTGTCGAAGAAGTTGTTGAGCCAGTTTTTAAGGACCTCTTCGCCATCGAAGGTAACACTCCTCATTTGGTTTGACAGAGAGCGGAAAGGTGGTAGTCGGTAGGTGCAAGATCCGGAGAGCACGGTGGATGCTGAAGAACCACTCATTCAAGCTTTTGAAGTGCTGTTTTGACGACTTAGGCATTATGGGGCCTGGCGTTGCCGTGGAGCAAGATGACCTAACCTTGTCTTTCGAGTCTTTTCAGCCGAATAGCCCCACTAACACTGTTTAGCTGGGCAATGTGGACCTCCTTGTTGACAGTAGCGTTTCGTTCGAGCATTCCCCAGTGCGCCATGCCTTTCCAGTCTCACCAAACGCAAATCATGACCTTTTTTGAGTGAAGGTCTTGCTTGACTCTCGGCTTCGGTGTCTCTCCTGGGGCCACCCAGAGACACACCTAAGACACCTTCCTCGTACACACTGCATATGTCCCGAGCGGCTTCGGCTGCTTATTGACCTGGATGAAAAGCAGATGTCGAAAATGCTGATTTTCTCCTCCTGGATATTCCAATTCTGAGCCAGAAAAAAGGCGTACAACTAGATTATTCAAAAAACGAATAAAACTATTTTATAGAGGAGAAAGAGCTCTTTCAAATGAATATATACACTTCGCCAAAAAACAAAGCGATTCGTTGTAAAATGACCCTAACACAAAACTCTACGAACTTATGTTACAACCCAATAGTAAAGATCAAAGAGAAATTTCCAGTGACTTTAAACATGTAGAACTTATCTTAAGATTCAAGTAGCTGTTTGGTTGGCTGTATTGTAAAACGATCTAAAATCTATCACTTTGCCATTGATCAACTCAGTATGCCGAGTATTCTGAAGGAGATGTTCTTTACTGGATTTTTATTTTATAGGTGTTGCAACAGACATGGCGCATTCACAAGTGCCTTCGATGTGGCCCTGATAGTCGACTTCGCACATATCAACGGAAGTTTCTTCGTGCAATTCATGAGTAAGTGAGGCAGAACGGATAGCTCTTGACCTTCATGTTCTCCCTAATTATTCCTTATTTTCCAGTTTCCGAGCCATCAAGAACGAAATGCGAGTGTTCTCTGAAAACAATTCTGCGAATAGCCAACAAGTAACTCGGGTAGGTTTTCAGGGGTCACCGAATGTGTAGATTCGTTGAAATAACAAGTAACCAATTTGGACTGTTCAGCTGGTGGCCGAAATGCATTTTTCAATGCAGCGTTTAGTATCGGCACAGGAGGAGATGAGGGCTCAAATTGAAGTTCTGCAACGAGCTGTTCGTAATCACTACACGAACACGCAGCAACGGTTAGTTCTACAGAAATCCTTTATTTCAGAGCTTTCTGGAACTTTTTGGCTCAGGAAAGCTGTCTACTAGTTAGACGAAAGCTGTAGTTTACTGAGAAAATTTCCTAAGGAATTTTCGGGCGCTCTAGATGGAGCTGTCTAAAAATGGGAAACGAGGAAATATTCCGAGAATGTAGGCGTGGTTACTAGGTAAGACGTGAACACAATGCTTTAATATAAGACCCTCTTTCATGACCTGTACAGGTGTATTCCACCAGTACATACTCTCCAAAATGGCGTCAGGTCAGCAGCACGCCTTCTTGCAAGGTATTGCGGACAAGCCATGCCAATCATAAAGACTATAAGGCACAGGCTACGATGAATTTGAGGTTCCCTTTCCAAGTAGTAAAGCTGTGGGGAATAGTGCATCGGTATCGGAAAAAGCAATAAAATCAGCCGATTCGTACGAGCTCTCCATGACCGGAGTGGCGGAAGGGATATTCGGACGAGATCTGAGTTGTTAAGACTGCGTAAAGAGCAGTGTTTTGAGCCAAAAATGTCCAAACCTGCTTTCCACTGCCGCCACGGATCTCGACCATTCGTTTGAGCTTTCATCATGGATGACCCCTGTGATGGTGACCCTCCACAATGCCCTTAAAACTCGTCCGGCTGTGATAAAGGTGATGTGATGCCTCTGTGACATACAGACGACACAATCTTGGAGCCCTTAGAACCCCCTACCCAGGCTGATATCTGACAGCGCCCTACGGGAAGACCAAAGATTAATTCTAGAAGATATGTATCCCAGAACGTATTTTTATCGTGGAGCTGGATGGATTCCGTTACTGTCCATTACTGAACTACTGGTAGAAGGGCAAGGCTGAAATCATACAACGACGTCGATTATTTCCGTTGATAGGCTTTCTCTAAGTTCATCAGAAGCATTGTAACTTCATTCATCCCTACAGTGTCTCTTTCTTACTGGCACGTGCCTTATCCCCAAGGTTCGGTCCTGCGCCGTTTCAGACTACTGTGGGGGGTAGGACAATTCGCAAACGGTTGGCCGCAAAAATAGTCTCACCATTTCCAGTGTTTCCCTCTACCTTCCACATTTTTGGCTACTCGACAGTAATTTCAACTCTTTCATAGAAGATGCTGTTTATCGATCGGAGCACAATCGCAGCTGCTTTATGTTTATACATATCTTATGTTTCTATCTTTTTTGTTGCCTTTTTTCCTGACATGCCACCGCTTTCATTACTATCAATTTTTGTGCGGTTTTCTTTCGATACGTGTTGGTTATCGTATTCAGCAACGTTCTTTGGGAAGAAACGACTGAATCGCTAGAATTTCCATGATCATTCAAGGTAATATCTCGAAATGCGCCCTCAGAACTCTAGTTTTCACTTTCCTTTCCTATTCTATCAAAAACGCCAACGTTGTTTGAACTGAGGAACTGTGAGCGCTGATTTCGAGACGTATCGTAACGATACATGTGTATTAGATTGTTATTGAATGTTGTGTACCTTTCCTTAACTGAAAATTGGTGAATACTGCATGCATAGTGCATGCAATCTTGCATGTTCTCTAGAAAAGCACGCAAAAAGTGCCGATCGCGGACGCGTGCGGTTGCGGCGCGCTCTGTATTACTGCATCAGCGCCTGTATTCTGATTTTGCCGTGATTGCTTTAAGCGCAGCATTCGCATGAACACGAGTACGATTTGTTAATGAATGTAGTGAAACAATTGCCATAGAATCGTGGCTTCAAATAGAAGAGGGCTTGAGCCCTTAGTGAGTGTAAGAGTGGACAGATTTTTCACTATTGTGACGGTTGTTTTCAGTCCGATGGATACTCCGTGATCGCCAGACAACTCAAGACCATCAGAATCTTGTCAAGCGAACCGGTCTTCTGATTCAGTTGAATTTCAAGCATGTCTATATCCTCATTAATGATACGTATGTACTTATAAGTGACTTGAATTCGTTTCCTCTCAAGCTAAATTATGTTCTAAGGACTTGACTCTTACTTACAGCTCAATTCTTGGTTGTCATATGAAAGAATTGAAACGTTCATATTCTCATACTTAATGTATTTTATCTATTGATCTACTCAAACGGGTTAACTATTCTATGATCTAAAAATTTTGTCCAAAATCGTTTTCTGCATTGTGATAAATATTAATACTGAATATCTTGCAAAGATTCTGAAGTTGAAACGTGTTCAAAAGTGTAACCTAAGAAGTGGTCATTACGCTCCTATAATGTAGATGAATAAAAGTGGAGGTGGTGTAGGGGCAGATCTCGCGCTACCACACATGCACGGTCACGGGTTCGAATATCAATCAATATCCGCCTGAGCCAATCAGTCTTTCCATCCGTCCGAGTTCGGTTAATTCGTACCAGACTCGTTTGGGAGAAAAGAAGCACTGACTTGTACAACGGCTGCCACCACAATTCATTGTATAGGTCACATTAGCATCCAATACGTCACTACGATTCTGAATGGAAGTCGAATGCAAGGGCGCAATCCTCAAATGGGATTGATCAAAACTCGAAAACTTTATCCTTTATCCTTTTTGATGTGGATGAATAGAGACGTCTTTGTGCTTGCCACGACCACCACCTATCAAAGGATGGCTTGTATTTGTACCCGAATTCCCACTGCAACAGGCAGTGGTTTCGCGAAATTGCCGTAATCTCCCTCAGGCAATCCGAATCTCCCCCTCTCTGACGGGCGATCGGATCCGGCGAGCGCAGCAGGTTATTGGAGTTCAAATTAATCGCACACTTTGTCGAAATATCTTTCTGGGATGCATTAATTTCTTGCAGCTACGATACTCCATACCTGTATAACGCTTTGGGAGGCCGATGGACAGTCTATGATGTATACACCATCAAACAAGTCGCGGTCGCGCTAGTTCCGCGGACGGGTTTTCTTCGACAACGTGCTTCAAATGGAACGGTTCAGATATATAATATCCTTACTGCAACAAATGTATAGCATCTTGTATCCCATTGGATCGTTGGAGAGGTTAAAAATAATGAAGTCCATCTTTTGACAGCAAATCTTCAGTAGCATATAGTATGTAATACTAATGAATTACTGGCAATTTGAGGTTTAATTCAAGAATAAGAAAGTTGCATGAATTCACAAAATCGGAAAAGTCTAGAGACGTTCGCGCTCTGTCACTTTAAAATATCGTAAGTTTTTGGACATGATTTAAACTTCCAATAAGTATGATCACTAAAAATAACAATCCAAAATAATACTGTGGACAAGCACTACATACTATGCTTTCCCATCAGAATTCAAAACCACAAAGTGTTGGACTTTGTCAGCGAATTCCTACGATAAGCAGTAGAAGTTGAGCGGAAATTACGGTAATCCCCCACTGGGGATTGAAATCTTCCCATCACAGTTGGCGATCAGGTGCTGCGAGTGGCATCTTTCAGAGTGGAGCGTTGAGCGCTGAGCGTTGTTCTTTTAGCGCAGACTTTCAGTTGATAATACAAATCGTCGATCGATACCTTACAGTTCGGCGTTGGGAAATCCCTTGATCGACTTCACCATTTAGACGCGTTTGATATTTTTTTCTTCAACTACTATGGCAACATGTGGATACATCATTATGAAAAGCTTCAGGCAGCTCTGCTTGAAGAATAACACGCTCCAATTCAAAGGCCGTCAACAGCAGCCCTTACGCTAACGCGGCTGACGGGCGCTCAGCGCTCAACGCTGCACTCTGAAAGCGCTCAGTGCGGCATACCACATCCGAAACAACGCTACTGTTCAGCGGGGAAACATAGGCCCTAATCAGGAAGTCGAATGGTTATCAGCCAGCGCTGCACCAACTTGGAGGTACGTACATATTTTGTGAACGAAGCGTGTCTGCAGAGAATGTGTTTGGGCATGTAGGAACAACATTTCAGTATTGAATTCGGTATTTGGTAGATAGACACTCGCTTCTACCCCTCCCCCATCAGGCAGTACGAGCCCCACAAATAGGGGCTCTCCGGTCTTGAGGGGTCGTACAGGTTTTACAACATTTCATAGGGCTTTCAAAACTGCCTCTTTATGATTTAGCTACTACTGCAAAACTTTAGACCAAAATATACCGCTAAAAAGTTATGTTATCAATAACTTCCCTTCCTTTTCGTCAATGCATGCTGAAACGGAAAGTGAGAGTCGACAGACCGAAGGCACTGACTTTTCAACAGGCCACCTTTGCTCCACTCTAGCATACAGGCATACGACTTCCAAGAGGAGAACCGAAACTCAAAGCGGTTTTGATCTTACACTAATACTTGTAAAATAGCATTCAACATGGGCAGTATGTATTTATTTATTGTATTGTCACAAATCGTATTTGACGGCATCACTATAATTCAGTACCTGGCTCAATAGGCACTTGCGCGAAAAGGAGTGCCCGGCTCTGTGAGCCTACCGGGGTAATATAGTTTTCTAACTAAGCTTCAGGGGAAGAGGAGCACCGAGGTGTGAGGGGATTACCTCCTGCAAAAGGCTGAAATGGGTGGAAAACTGAACGTCTGGGTGAGCACTGACTCATTTGATTCCAAAGGTGTACGCTGAAGCGTGTTAGCATACTTTCTTGCTCATGGACCACTACTGCGAGCTCACGAGCTTGCAAAGACGACTACAACCTTCTGCTCCTTCTCTGCTCTCTAGTGTTGAAGCAGGATCCTGCCCTTCCTCTCTAACTAAATTTTACTCTAAGTTAGTTACTACTGACGTCATTATTTTGTGAGAATGTGAGAAAGTGAAATTAAATTAAAATAATTTCTGCAGTGCTTCTCCAACTATCGTAAATAACAAAGAAGCCTAGAGTTAAGAATGAGTTGTGGCTACCGTGATTTTAATGCATCCAGTACACCTCGCTTTAGGGACCATTGTAGGGAATTAAGGCGGTGCTGAACTTTGTCTATTTTGTCCTATCCTTATATCCTTACGGTAAATATGACCAAGGAAATGTCGAAAATGCTTGGCGCGTTCAACGAACCCATCCATCAACTTGAGTGAACTTTTTTTGACCTTTTCGTTTCTCAAATCAACAAATTTCCACGCAATTAATCGTGGTATGTGGATCGGACAAAGGCGAAAAGTTACTCGGCCTTCCCGAGTACGCGTTCTCGTGACCCAGAATACTCGATTTCGTTGGTATCGCGGTGACCCATTTCATTCACTATAAATGAAATTGCGGAAATGAGAACAACTGAACCTGATCCCTTATTCCTTTCAGGTCGTCTACTTCACGGATGTAACATCATTAAGATTTCATCTTCGAGATGTAACACTTACAACAGCTCTTGACATCCCATATGACCACTTTCCCCTCGAAATCCTTCTCTCATTGCATGTTCGTGCTCCACACAGACTGGCTCGCATATGTACCCCCAGGACTTTTTTGGGATCCGATTTTTTTTTCGGAATCATGTTTATGTGTTTACTCTTTGCATAAATACATCACAAAAAACGAAAATCTCTATTCAAGGAGGATATTCTGGAAGTAATTGCTGCAGCACCTCTTTCAGAACTCGCTCAACCTAGTACTTCAAATTGTTTTATATTTCGGTGAGAAATAGCTTGAAGCACCACCGACTTACACGATATTGTAGAGAATAGTTTTCACTTGATTTATCCTTACCAATATTATCTCTATCTCCACTTACGGCTTTCTATGAACCTCGGACCATTGTATTATTGAGTTTATTATCTACATTTATTATTTATCTTCATTTTCAACGTCTGGCCTATCTTTGACTTGCCTTCATTTTTACTCTAACATTACCACCTTTTACCACCGAACGAAAAACTGCTATAATTGTTTGGCTGTATTCAATGGTATATTTGCCCGATTCTGGACGGAAGCGGCAAGCCGCGCGGCGAAGTTCGCGGCTATTGGAGCGACTCTGGCGCCTATCATTGGGGCACAGATTTTACGTAGATTGGATAAGTAAGGCCAGCTGAGGCTACTTATTTACCCTACTTCAAGTTTGTGCCTCAACGATGAGCGCGAGAGTCGTTTAGATCACGACGAATTTCGCCGCGCAGTTTGCCGCGTACATCCAGAATGTTCCGTCCCTCTATTCAACCTGCTCACGTCAGCAATCTGCATTTGCGTACCAGCAGCACTTTCAAGCGGCTACTCCACCAACCGCGTCGCAGACGAAGTCTTCGACCACTCTTCAGATGTACGACCTGTCGATAGAATGCCTCCGGGCAAGGGAACGGAATGGGCACTTGGGACCATACGTTCAAGCACAAGCGTTCGGCTCCGTACCCTTGCTCAGAGGTTCTTAATCGATGGGTCGTATAGCATACGTCAGCTGTAAAAAATATCCATTTGTTGAGGTTTGTTGTCGAGATGTTTTCTACCCTAAACTTTAAACAAATAAATGAATATCTAGTAATAATAACAGCAAATAATAAAAATAATAACAGAATTTAACAATAATAATAATAATAATATTAATATTAATAGTATTATACAGTAATAGTAAGTACGGCGGAAGTGGTGTAGTGACAAGTGGCGCACTTAACAGACGCACAGTCGCGGGTTCTATTCCCGGATCAATTCCCGTAGGCCAACCAAGCCTTCCGTCCTCCGGGGTCGGTTACTTGGTACCACGCTTGTCTGAAAGGATAAAAGCACTGAGTTGTACATTGGCCACTACGATTCTGAATGGGAGTCGAGTGTGTCGCCGCATCCCTCTGAAGGGAAAGATCAACGCCTCAAACTTTATCCTTCATCCTTTCAATAGTGAATAATTCAATTTTTGTTAAGGTTTGTTTTCGAGATGTTTCCTACCTTAAATTTTTCTAGGTTATTTTGTTTTGTCGCCGTAGTACACTGGAAGATAAGGACGCATTTAAAGTGAGATACTCATACTTGATACGATCTATCTCCAAAAGTGCAACCCAAAAAGTGCTAAGTTCCTCAGGAACTCGAAAACTTCACATCGACAAAAATCGAAAACTAAATAAAAAATAGAAGTGCATTGGAATTGATTGTGGGTGTTCCCCAGTCACCAAATTTCATTGTGCAATCTTAGTTGCTTAAGTGCTGCAGTCAAGTGTGTTTAATAATTCGCTAAAAAACTAATGAGCAGTTCAGCGCTAATTTTCTACCCAAAGAGCTTGTCATTACTTGGTAGGAAGAGTCCCGGGACCTTGTGCAAACAGGGCTGTGAGTCCGGGCGGAATCACTCATCTATAGAAAGGTTTGATGGGCATGGAAAGGATCCGACCTCACGAATATTGCCGATGTGCAGCGGCGCACCCCTACATATAACCTACCAGCTTCCTATGCCGTACAGTCAAATATAACAGCAGAAATATCCAGGATTCATGTGGATGAAGCTGCTGAGCCCTAGAGCGTACGGGGATAGAAGTAAAGAGGAGTTACTGTCAGAATCCACTTCGCGCGTGTCCATCGTGAACTTCACAAGCAGTAGCACGAACTAGAAACGGTAATCCCCTTACATGGTCTGCCATGTACACAGATTTCTTTTGAAATGCTTGACCTAGAGACATAACGAAGAAGAATCGCATGTGGGAATCCAGACAGGGTATTTTATCCTGTTCTTTGATGTCTCATCGGTGTGAACCGTATACAGGCACACTTCACGGTTCATGAAGGTCTGCTAACAGCACAATAAAGGAAGTAGGAGAGTTTTAATTTTGTGAGTACTCGTGATGGTGTTCCCCTTGTTTTAGTGGGTAGTTGTAGTAGCGGTATAGTGGGAAGTGCCAGAAGGGTTTATATGCTGGAACATGGGCATGTCAGGCGCACTGGGCGGAGGCCTCAGCGCTTTTGAGGTGTAGGTTGAAAGATTTGCTTCACTGATTTTACTTGTGCGGAACCTGCATAATAGCACTGTGGACGATAGTTCAAATTTTACCGAGGCAGTCACCGAGTTGAGGGGAATTTGGTCAAGGAATGGAGTTGCCTGAGTCTAAAAAAAGGAACATCGGAGGTTGGGGAAATGGTTTCCCATGCAAAAATTGGAGTGGAAGAGGAATTGGACCGTCGGACACTGTCTCATGGAGGAGAGCAGACAAAGGCGCGAAAACGAGGAAAAAAACCTACCTTGAACCGATGATTACAAGACAAGATGATTTTTTCAAATGAATACTTGCAGGACTTGAGAGAAGAATATGTTCAATAGTAGCAAAAACATGCTTATTCATAAACACATAGCTAGAGGTGATGTGCGAATTATTATATTACTGGTGCTAGGGCGGTGAAGTTAGGGGAAACGTCGCAATCTGCTAACTCCATCTTCTCATGCACAGTTTTACACTGATTCTGATGAGCTACCAATACTTCTACGTCACAGTTCGTGTTTATCCCATGCATTGTTGACAGTGAGACTAGCCACTTACGTTGGCGAAGTCAAGATCGGTAGCCCCCTTGTCACGGCTTCCTAAGGCATACCCCTACCCAATTTGATTTGGTTTTTAACTCGATTCCACTGAACAGTATGCTCCTCGGTCCACCTCTGATGTGCGTACTTCTCCCCGGAAATCGCGTCGCGCTCGCCACACCCCGAACACGCGCGCTCGCGGGAAGAAGTACCGCCACCGTTCTACTTGAATCTTCCCAGTTAAACGCAAAAAGTAAACGAATCGAGTACATAGAAGGTATTAAATACGCCATTTATAATTGCTAATCAGTGGTGCCTGAGGTGACAAACGTAATCAGCCCAATTAACATCTTTCTACCATCCTCATCCGACTTTACGTATTTTCAAATGCGAAGTATTGAAAACTGGCTGCTAGTGGAACTTGAGCTGATCTCGTAGCATTCAGAGGAACTCATTGGGAGAAGGGCGTTAGGAACGATTTTGGGTAATCGATTCGCCGCACGCGGCTGTCGCGGACCACTCATTCGCCGTTATTACAGCTCTAGCGTTCTTCATACAGCTCACTCGATATGCCATCATTATTTTATGCATAATTCTACTATTAATACTTTTGTTCTTGTATTTCTTACCTACTGCTGCATCCTGATACATTCCTTCGCGCGCGACGTCCCTCTCACCGCGACGCGACCATTTCGTTCCTAACGCACCACACCCGAACTCATTGAGTTGTGTCACAAAATTGCTCGCTATTTCCAACGTCTATTGGTCGTTCCACTGAAAATCGACTGATCTTCATCAATTTCTTCTTTATAGACCTGGTCCAACAATGGCCGTTGGATCACAGGAGCTGTACTATCGAATTGGAGTGACATCCGTTGTGTTGTCCACTCTATCACTCGCATTGCTGGCGTTTTCTCTTCCGCTAATTTACATGAGGAGCGATTACCAACGATCAGAGCTAGCCGAGCATGCTAGCCGATTCAGGGTGAGATTCGGATTTTATTCATTTGGTTGCTTTTTCACTCCTAAGAATTCCCTTCAAGGAATCTTCCGACGCTTTATGGGGCGAAATGTTCCAAATCCGTGAAACCGCGGACCCTCGAATCCGATTCTTCTCAAGACGACCACGAAAGGCATGGCTTGATAGCGGTCTTTGTAAAGGTGACTTCATTTACCTGTGGTAATTTACTTTTCATGTTAAACTTTCTGGTTGAATGGCTCAGGAGTTTCCCGGATCAGCTGTTAAACAAATCGTCCAGAGATTCCACTGTATTGGCTACCCATAAACACTAATTACAGGCTGCTTCACATTGGCTTGCCCTATGGGGCCACCTGGACCGCCAGGACCACCTGGACCAGATGGCTCTCCCGGTGAACCTGGCTCCCAAGGTGTTGCAGGCCAGGATGGGTTTGATGTACAGCTCGAATCAGAGCCTGACCTCCCATGTGTTATCTGCCCTGCAGGTCCTCCTGGACAGAGGTACGCCTCAGACTTTTTATGCAATACGGTTAGTCTTTCCAATGTTGTAATATAGAGGATCGCAAGGAGAGCGAGGAATGGCAGGCCAAGCTGGACACCCAGGGCAGCCTGGACCGGATGGCAGTAGCGGCGTTGACGGCCCGCCAGGCTTACCAGGACATCCAGGACCACCTGGAGAACAGGTCGCTTCAGTAATTCCTATTCTATATAAAGCTTCTCGAAAATTCTGAGCGTTTCAGGGACCCATGGGACCAAAAGGTCCTCAAGGAGATAAAGCCATAGCAGGCACTGGCGTCAAAGGACCGATTGGTCCACCTGGTCCTCAAGGTATGAAGGGGAGACCAGGCCCTCACGGTACGTAGGAAGACTCCTTTTAGTATTTCGACATTCCAGAATTCTTTTGTTTTAGGGAAGACGTCGAACAATCCTGGAGAACCAGGCCTTCCAGGACCAGCTGGTCCGGCCGGTCCTGTGGGAGATCAGGGACCTGTTGGAATGGAAGGACCTTTCGGTCCACCTGGTGATCCAGGTTGGTTAATGGTTTTAGCCTGAAGGTTTTGACTAGTTCACTCTGTTTTGCCAAATTGTCCCGCTAAAGGGAATGAGAGAGCATTACACTGATTTTGGTCTTTAACCCGCCAGTTGATTTTCTTCATTTCAAGGAATGCCCGCATCGTATTGCCCATCGGATTGCGGTGTCCAAAATATTCTAGCCGATGTATCATCATTGCCCCGTGCTGGCAAAAAGCTCAACGAATACGCACCACCACCTGGTGAACCTTCAGACGAGGTCGCTACCTCGCCTCCGAAGTAAGTCCGCTAAAATTTACTCAAACCACTTCAGGCTCACTCAACTACTTTTTCCAGGGTGAAGTACGCTCCCATAAAGGATGATGGCTACGGTACTCGTCGATTTCACGACTTTACAACGTATGAACGAAAAATGAGAAAGAAATTGATTAAAAAGTTGATGAGAATGAAAACAAGCCGGCTCTAAGAGGTTACCTCTCCGTCACTTTTTAGTGGCTGAAATTTGATTGATGAACTTTCTGATCCTCATTTGATCCTTGATATGAACTTGTCATTTATGAATCTCTAGAATAAACAGTAATTTTATTGATTCATTAATTTAATTTTAATTTTTGCAGTTCGAAATAGTACGTGAAGGATAACCAAAATTGTGTGAAAAGCAATTTTTTGCTGTTAAAAAGTGAACAGCTACAGCTACATTATCGGAGCATTATCGAATTTTCATGGGGAGCAAGCTGCTCTCAACTCATACCCAAACATATGGGCTGACAGTATTCCGCCAGCATGCAATTTCTGGCATTTTTGTTATGTACAGCAGGTGGATAATTGAGGAGAACATACATGAAATACTGGTATAGTGAAGAGTATGTTCCACTTGTAAGAGAAACTTATGGCGCATACAAGTGACAGCTGTCCCTCGAAGGCACCTGATCGCCCACCAAACTTCCCGCCCTGCGATCGATGACGTAAAACGAGTGTCGAGGCAATACAGATTGCAATATTCGTTCTAGGACCCACGCACAATCAGCTGACGCCGAGTGATGAGAGACGATAGTTTCTCCAATTTTTTAAATTTTCTGTTATTCTTTCTGTTGCTGCAATCCTTTGTAAGATTTTCTACCCCAAGAAGCTGGAAAAGGTGATTTATTTTCGCTGTTACTGGGTTTTTTTGTTTACTTACGTCTATGAGTGAATGAACTACTGCTAACCGTGGTCAGCTATTCGCACCAGGACCCACACGTGCGCGACGATACGCATTGTGTAGCTCGTCCATTCCTCTTCATTTCTCTGGTCTCATTCCCGCCCAGCCCCCTTTTACAATTTTTCTAGAACGTTTTTCACTTTGGAAACCCCGAGTTGCGGATCTTCTTCGCCTTCATCACACTATTTTCCATCTTGCCTTCCACCTTTCGTCATAATCTAGATTACCCAAAATTATCGTGAACTGCGCTTTTAAGTACAGTAGTTGGGTCACAATTCACTTAACGCTAAGCCCTTCAACAGCGCGTGGTCGGCACGCATATGAGAGAGCGCAGACGGCCTGAGAACTCGTTGAGTTACCTAGGTCTTAATAACAGTATTTTCTATGTTCTGGCAGTCACACAAAACAGAGCTTCGGTTTCGTAAGGGCCTTGAGCCCGCGCTCGTGCAGCGAGGCATTAGCAGTCAGTCAAATGACTCAAATAGCTCAATCTGGAGAAGCTTATTTTATATGTGCCCACTTTTAAGAGGGAATGCCATTTGTTGAGACCCCGACAGTAGCACCTATACCATTGCTCGTCCCGTTAATCATCGCTTTGCTGTAGCTGTCACCAGTAACTTTCCAATCATCCCTTCGCAAGAAATGTAGGCGTGCCCACATGGGACACGGGGTACGCTATTCCTTTCGTTCAGATTTCCCACAAAAAAAAAACACCGCGCTGGCTTCCGTCCTGGTGTTCGCTTGACGCTCCGACAGATTCAGTCAGTAAACGCCTCCGTTCAACGGTAAAATCGCCTCAAACGTTTGGGCCAGCTGATCAATAGTCGTTGAGTTTATTGAAAGCTTGGAGAAACATTCATATGGTATTCATAGTTTGACAGCAGCGCCCAACACTTCGCATCTTGAAATCAGCAAATTAGTATCTTCACTCTGGTTCACACTTGGAGCTAGGGCTGACGGATTTGTTGGTTATCTTATATTCAACCTACGGTTACATCTGAGACCTCTAACAATGAAACTCTGGCTTCGTCCAGCTGATGACTAGTACATCGAGTTAGGCATGTGGCTTATGGTCTCAAAGGCGACAGTGGGTAGTGCCAGGGGTGTGCTCCGTTGCGCGCGTCCGTCGGAACTAGGTCACGCCGCAGCCGTCGCATGCGGCGCTTCAGCTCGCGATTTTGGATAAATGTCGCAGTTGTCAGTAAGGCATACGATTGGCGTTTGGTCTACGACAGTCAAATGAAGTCAGCTCAAAGAGAAGGTAACACGGACTAATGCAAATCATTCGTTCATTGTCACTGAGTGGTACTGTAATGTCAAATGAGATCGCAATGGGCAGCACCGCGTGCGAAGTGGGCGAGGCAACCTAGTTCCGACGGACGCGAGGACCGGACGTTCCCCGTACTGCTAGACAGGTTAGAAAAAAATCAAAAACCAGCTCTTGGTGAAATCACTCTCACTCAAAACCTCTACTGGCAACAGAGTAGCCGGAGTCAGATCTTACCTCCTGAAAACCCTTTTCACTACAAAAATGATTACTGAGACATGCTCCTTGGGATGGATTTGCTGTTCATCATTTACAATGAACAAGGATGTTGGAAATTCAAACACCATTGCCCATAAGGACAATGAAAAGCAGTTTTGAACTTTTTGGCTTGATGAAGTCAGCTCTTTACGCATTTGCAATTACCGAAACCCCCTAATTTCATGAATTCTGCGAATTTACTCGCTTTTTTCGCCACTTATGCACTGTTTCTCAACCAACTTCTCAACTTGAAAAGGGTAACTCAAACGTATCGTAACCTGAGCTCTAAGGAGCCTACATAATTATCGAGCACTTTTTGACACATTTTAGTTTTCTGAAGCGATTTCGTTTAACTGAAACGTTGCGCATTGGGAACAAATATTGACCAAAAGGGCGACAGGTGAATAAATTTGCCCAAATCAACTTTTTGTTGATAGTCTGTGAAAAGATGACAGGATTAAATTTAGCCTTAGGTTAGTCTTTCTTCTTTCAACTCCTCAAATTTCCTACTCCTACTTTTTGTCTGTACGTTCATTGTGTAATACGCCTTCAAAGAAACTGGACGCCCGGATTACTAAAATGTTCGGTTCGCGTTGTATTAGTGTTAAATACCTGAATCACATCATCAATTAGGCTTGAACAAGAAATGGAATGAAGGCAATTCCGTTCACAAACGCCTCTCTACGTACAAAACTTCTTACTCTGTACTCGAACTCAACACCTACAACTTTTCCAGTATCAAAAATTGAGTGACTGAATTCCTGTAATAAGTTTACCCTAATCTCGGACCTTCATAGCAACCTTGAGCTCCTCTAATTTCTTTACTAGGCTCGCTTCGTGGACTACTTCTGGATCCTAAATTTGACAACATGTTTTCTTTGGGTGGAGGAGGTGTAGTGGCATGTAGCGCACTATCACACACGGGTCACAGGTTCAAATCCCATATCGACATCCGCCTAGACTAACCCCTTTCATCCCTCCGGAATCGGTTAACTGGTACCAGACTCGTCTAGAATGGTGAAAGCACTGACTTCTACATCCAATGGCTGCCAAAAGTCATTACATAGGCCAGACAGCATTCAATATGCCACCACGATTCTTACTGGAAGTCGAATGCGGGGCGTATACTTTAGATGAGATTGAGTGACGCCCAAAACCTTATCCCTTTACTTTATATCTTTTTTCATCTTTCTATTTCGCTGGAAGTTAATTTGTTCACTAAAACAGTCAAATGAATGTAATGTTAACACCGAAAGCGTATTGAACTCCATGTGAAGGCTGCAGCACTCCAGCGAAGCTCAAAACCCGCACTCACCGCTTCCACCATGGCTCTGACCTAGGTCCTCAATTTCAGTAGCAGAAGACAAAGCTCAACTCGCAGACCCAGAAAGCAAGGAGGATAAATTCTTTCAGAGGTAATCAGTTCCGTCTGAAGGATGCGCCCTTCATTCGACTTCCATTCAGAATCGCCGTGGTGTATTGAGAGCATACGTGGCCTTACAATGACTTGCGGTGACCCGTCAATATACAACTCAGTGCTTTTATCCTTCCACACAGGTCTGTTACCAACTCACCGACCCCGGAGAGATGAAAGGCTCGGATGGCCTAGGCGGATGTCGACCCAGGTTTCGAACCTATGACCATGCGTGTGACATTGAGGGCACTTGCCGCTACACCACGCCTGCACTACCAGAACAACACTTCTACATTACTCATATTGTACTCATCTTTGATAGAACATTCATGGATGTCTGCTGCTCACAAAAACAACTCCCACATACAGCAGTTCCCGTTTCAGTTTGTTGTTTTTGTTGTTTGTTGGCAGCTGTTTCTCGCCGTCGTACACGAGTCTCGCAAGAGTAGCTAATTATGGGAAAATGCCTGGTTGTGAAGCGATTGGGAAGTGTATTCGTGTTTGCTGGGCATCCTGCTCTTTATCCCTTTGTATCGGAACTCTATTATATCAATTCATCCAGGTGTTTGCATGGACTTAAAAGATAGTTTTTTCTAATGCATATATTAAAGATCTGAGCTAGCTTGTACAAAGCTGCTTGTACTGTGCTAGGACTTTAGAGTGCACCCTCTCTTGGCTGCTTTTGTGTTGGGCATGGAATTTCCGAAAATGGACTCATGTTGTATAACATTAATAGCTGCACTGGGAATTTTATCCACCAACTATTTTTACTCTGGTCTTGCAAGCCATATATCATATTTTCTACTGCAATCCCATTCTCGGGTGGTTAAAAGTACTAGTAAAGAGGGGTGTTGTAATCCATGAGTAAAAAGCCGTTTGGGACGGAAATTCCCGTTCCGGCATACAATGGCAAGAAGCGGCTTCTCAGAGAACTAAACGCAATTTGAGATGATCTGTTCATCATTGAAATAAATAACGCCTAATACCCTTTAATGAAATCGACGGCGTTCCAAAACTCATTTGAGTACTAACCGCAGCTCGGAAATGAGACCATTTGATATAACTTGTTTTGACTTGATGTTTTGTTAACTGCTGTTTTAACGCCGCAGTGCGCGAAGCGAAAGTCTCACAAGGTTGGCGATTAGTGGGCAAAACTCCAGTCTCGGACAAGACTCGAACCCGTACTTGTGCTTCCCAGGCACCGTGCTCTATCCGTTACACTACTGAGACCCCCTCCGCGAGAGAAAAGCTTTTTCGTAGACAGTGAAAATAGCGGACTGCACAAGATAATCATGACGCAGATGATATGGAAGAGTTTGGACGAAATTTCAGTCCTGTGCGATTACGAAGGGGGTGGCTGCAGTGAGACAAATCCCTTCTCATCATTGTCCCATGGGTCACAATCGTACTTTGAATTTTCAACATATGTGCCCTTTGGTAAATAGGGCATCCTCTATAACGCTGTTGATCATTTCCCCGCACTAGGTTGTGGACGTCAACGAGACCGCCCTTGGAGCACTTGATGCTCCTCAGCTAGGATGGTTTTCGCTATGGCAGCGCTCCATATGGCATACTTGGGGGCTACAGGTTCGTCCTGATTGGGAAGCGCAAATCCGCTCCCATAGGGAAGTGTGACTTTATTTCATTTACCTATTTGTCCTCTTGGGTCTCAGATCTTTGTCGTTCCAAATGTCTGACTAGTCAATCACGCTTATCAGTGTGCATTTAAGCCAAACTTTCTGATTTGTGGAGTTTAGCTTCACCCTTAGTTTAGCTCTCCTGCAGACAATTCGTTATGTCCTCAACATGCTGTTTACGACTGCAAATCTATCCTTGAGCTAGCTTCGCTGTAACTTTTCAAACTAGTAACCCTATTGGACCCTTACAACTTGGTAGGGTTTCTGTGGAGGTAGGGGGACCAGTCGTTTTCTATTTATCGTGTATGGTGACCTGTGACGGTTCATGCATGATTCAGAAACTCTTGTTCACGTAATTCACTAATGGAAGGATCAAAAGCAGCTCTTCTACCCATGAAGCAAACAAGAAGTTATCTTGTAAACAACAAACAACACGCCTTCAGATTTGCAAGAAAAAAATGAGCGTCTGTTCGACGAAGAGCAGAACATCTCGAGTTACGTTCAGACCTCTAGAAAAACCAGTAAATAACTTCCCTGAAACCCGTAAACAGACCTGGAAATCAGAAAGGGCACACGAATGTTACCTTGAACTTTGATGTATTCTCTCATGGTATTTCCCCTGAAAGCTCAAGACCAAATTATCGGTTGTTACCTTGTGTTCACTGGAAATGAGTAACCTTTCAAATCATGTCAGCAATCAGCCCAAATTGGCTTGTTGTTTTTGTTTACTGCGGTTGGCCATGAGTTATGAAGCTCAATAAATCTCTACGTGGGTGAAAAATAACTCAGGCAGTTCAGGTAATCGAAGCAACTTCCCATTTGGCCATCCCCAATTTTTGGACAGCCGCAGTCAATGAAATCATCTTCTGGACCGGCTGTTCACATCAAACTCTTTAACTCTAACAAAAACTTCAACAGATGTAGCATCTGGGACAGCTGAACGACCAAAAAGGGAAGTGGTTCCAAGCAACCCGGAACGATTGAGAATTCGTTCTGAAGGAGTCAGGACCAAAAACAAATCCGATAACGATGTACTGAGGAAAAAAGCTGTTCATCACCATGATTCAACTCTCCTCTCATAGAAATGGGAACATTAGATGAAAGCTAGAGAAGGGAGCAGCTCCTTGTCTGTGATGAAATTCATGCTTGAGGAACAGGAACTCGGGTTGACGAAAGCCCTCTGGGTGTGGAGCAGTAGGAACGAAATGGTCGCACGCGGCGAAAGCCACGTCGCGCGTGAAGGAATGTAGCAGATGCAGCAGCAAGTGGGAAATTCAGGAACAAAAGAACTAACACCAGAATCATGCTATAAGTAATAATCGCATAGCGGTTGAGCTGTATGAAGAACGCTAGAACTGTTATAACGAGGCAAATGTTTCGCGACAGCCGCGTGCGGCGGATCGATTACGCAAAACCGTTCCTACTTCCCGTCTCCCCAGCAACATACACTATTTCCTTGACACGTTGGAAGAAATCAACTACTGATACATACAGTTAACTTGATGACGACCTTTTCCATACATTCCTCTTAACTGGGTTGTATTTCCCTTTTTGACAAAATTTTTTTTTTTCGTCAGAGTTTGAAGTTTGTCTGCTGGCGACAATGGCCAATGGCTAGAGACAAGAAGATTTCTATCGATGAGCATCAATCACTATGTATGTAGTAGAAATGGCTGGCGGAAGTTCTCCCTGAATCCCATCAGCAAGCGGCAGAGTGGCTCCGCAGCGGCTACCGTATCATTCCACTGTGCATTTGAACCTTCCCCTTCGAAGCCAACGACTGCGCGCAATCGGGTGCCGCTAGCACGATGCGATTTTCGGGGAGAAGATACCACACCCTAGTAGAACGTTAGGAGCAAGATGTATATAAGGACCAGATAGTTAATATAATTCACTAAATCCGCTTTAAGGACAAAGGGCAAAGTCTTCGACGCTAATCAAACTCTCCTGATAGTGCGCCCCGCATTCGATTCAGTTCAAAAGCCTAGTGGCGTATTGAATGCGTATATGGCTTATACAATGACTTGCCATGACAAGCCGATTTGCATGTCAGTGCCCAGACGAATCTGTTGCAAATTTATTGACTGAAGATTGAATTTATTGAGGGATAGAGTACTTGGTTGGCTTAGACGGAAATCAATCCAGGATTCCAACCCGTGACCGTGCATGTGGGATATAGCGCTACTCCCA
This sequence comes from Haemonchus contortus, assembly GCA_000469685.2. Lineage (NCBI taxonomy): Eukaryota > Metazoa > Nematoda > Chromadorea > Rhabditida > Trichostrongylidae > Haemonchus > Haemonchus contortus. The sequence continues at coordinate 7,866,543 of LS997567.1, read as the reverse complement.
CTACATCACCTCCGCCCAAGTTTGCGAAGTCTTTATTGCAAAAGTTTTCTGCAAAAGTTTTTTAGTTCTCTGCTACGAAACAGCTGGGTCTGGAATTCGAAATGAATCATATTTGAAATGAAAGTGAATGTATACTCGGAGACTGAAAAAAAGACCTCTCGAACGATGTGTAAAGTTCGGTCGAGATATGGAATTTGGGTCGGAAAAGTCTGTTCTCACAATGTCGTCATGCACTGAACTCTGATTGAAAAACTTACTTCAAAAAAAAAACGTCGGGGTTTTTTATATCTACAACACAGTAGAGAAATGGTAAGGAGGAGTAGCAAGCGAGTAAACGGAACATACTGTTCAAATTTTCTTAATTGAGAAAAAGAACTTGAGTCAATTATCGGCTTGGCTAGTTCTTGCAAATTTTGTTTTTCCTGAAGCAAAACATGTTTTCTTGCGGTGCAAAAAAATAGGACCTCAAAAATATGAATTTTATAGTAGAAAGTTTGGAATGATAAGAAAAAGACCGGCTTCGCATCAAGCTCATATGTAGTAGGAAACCTTAGAGCAATTGGATTGGCTTGTGCAAACGGCTCGCCGCACGCGGCAGTCGCAGACCAGTTGCCTCGTTATTGCAGTTCTAGCCTTCTTGATACAGCTCGATTGATGTGCTATTATTGTTTGGCATGATTCTACTGTTACTTCATTTGTTCCTGTAAGTTTTCCTCTCTACGATGCTTCTGCTTCGTTCTTCCACAATCCTTCACGCGCAACATCGCTCTCGCCGCGAAGCGACGATTTTGATTTAACTGAATCACGCTGGTAACCTTCCTTCCTAGAGTAATTATAGGCGGCCTGACAAGCGAGCAAGGGCTAAACTTCTCCTATTCCTTCAGATGAGAAGTCAAAATCTATGCAAATTGATTTTTTTTCGAGATTAATTAGCGACTGTATACATCATGGGAATAAATATTTTGCTAATCACTTGTATCACCTCTCGTCCCCTTAATTATTGATTTCCTTAAGCGGATGCCAGTAACGTCCCCATTCTTCCCTGTCACTAATTAGCTAATCATAACCCCAACATTATCCTTTCTGTGTGGAGGTCTGTGGTTCTGTAGTTAGTTCCCCACGTGAGAGAGGATAGTAGCACTGACTTCTTCACCTGCTGGCCACTGTAAGTCAATGTATAGGTCACATACGTGTTCAATACGCCACCACGATTCTGAATGGAAGTCTAATGCAGGGCACATCCCAGAAATGGGATTGATTTGCGCCAAGTTTTTATCCTCTAGCCTTTATTTTTATCCTTTGATGTTGTCTTTTTATTGTACCCTTATTCATTTGTGGTAAATAACTTTTAATTTTCCTAATGACTTTAAAAGTCTCGACCCGAACAAAGACTTGGCAGAGCTTGTAGGATTGCGGAATGCTCTGCAATTTCCTTGCCGGTTTGACGTCACCAACTCCTACCTCTGTTGTTTTACCAGTTACCCAGCGGTTCCTCTCCGTTGTAGTCGCTATGTATGTCATTCGTCTCAAAGGTCTTTGTTGAGGTGTACGCAAACCAGGCTAATTTGACAAAAGACGACCCCAACCGTGCTTACCGTACACCGCGTTCCCTTCTACGGTCAATACGATTGTCAACTACATTACTTACGAGTGCCTGAGCATTACTTGTTTTTACTACGGTGAGCTGTTTAAAACTTGAGTCATCCGATGTCCCATTCATTTCATTCCGCCCAGCCTGGCCAAAGGTTCTATGTCGACAACTACTCTACTCCAGGTAACTACTCCAGGTAAAGGGCTTGTATGACACTGTGATCGTCTTGTCGTTTTGATATACTTTTACACAATTTTCACGGTTATGATAGTTTCCTTGGACTATTGGCCATGGTCTCGGCATGATTTACAACAAGTTTATCTCCATAAAACGAGGTGGGAGATGGTGAAGTGCCAAGTGGGACTGCGGATCGAATCCACGGTACCGCTCAAGTCAACCAAGCCTTCCACCCTCCAAGGTCGGTCAATTGGTACCGAACTCGCCTGTCAGGGTAAAACCCTTTACATGTACATCTAGAGACCTTTCCAAGAATTTGTATAGGTCATATACGAATTCGTAACGCCACCACATTTTTGAGTGAAAATCGCATGGGATGCGCATCCCAGGAACGGGATTGTAGCGCCAACAGGGGATCGTCCTCAGCGTGGATTCTGGTCTGAGAAGCAACCACGTTTTGAACAATTATTTAGGATCATAGTGGAGTTTTGAGGCATCATGCTGCCAGCAATCCTCTTGAAAGGGCGGGTTTAGTGGGAAGCAGTACTGTCGGCTATGAAGGCTCAATTAATTGCTGTACTAGGATACATTACAGACTTACAGGTGCATAAGCTCTCTCACACATGATAGAAGGCGCGAGAAGTACCTGTAAGAGAACTGTGAGGGAAGTAGTAGGTTTTCAAGCACAGTTGACTATGCTCCTTAAGTTAATCGCAGGTAAACACGACCTAGTGGACGTGACTGGGCAGCTTCAGATTATGGTATCCGGCAATCGCTCATTCAGACATGCTAGTTTGAGGGAGAAGTCCCGAAGCAACCCAGAAACTTGTAGGCGTTTTTCCACTGTGATCATAGTTGTACTTGTGATGTCATCAGACTGTGAAACGCCCTCAGTGGAAGGATTCAACTAGACCTACCCATAGTTACACTTGGTAAACTACAAGTATCGTCGTTGTACCTAGGAGTAACTTCTGCTGCCATCATCCCTCAAGAGTAGCTTCTCGGCTCCACCTCACCCCAATGAACTGAAGCTGCAGTCCTTTCTATACTGGCTTTGAAGATACAAAGCGACGATTGCTTCGCAGGATCGCTTTTTTTACTCAAAGAGTCAACTCCAGGATCTCGCCCAAGCAAAGGCGTCCCAGGAAAGTGACAATCATCTCAATGCTGTGAGCAAATAATCTGAGTTCGTAGAGCTGGGTTGTAAAACCGCCATACCTTCCGTATTCCCTGACCTCATATCGCAAGTTTTAACACAAGAAAGATAGTCGGTTCTGGTGGGGGGCGTAATAATTGCGGCTGACCTCTAAAAGTTCAGCCAGAAGTAGTGGCACGAAATTCTATTCACTATTAGAGCTCTCCTTTTTAGGACACAGTTCACGATGAAAAGCGGTTTCTGAGATTTTTTCCGGATTAACCTGTAACCCCCAAGGATAACAGAACGGACGCTGTAGGATCGAATAGGACCTGATAATTGCCCCAAAACCGGCTTAATCACATACCACACCCAAGAATGGACTAGTTATCACGGCGTTGTAGAGGTTGTAGAGGTTGCACCATTTCCGATGGGACGCACACTTTGCGCGCAGGCGGCTTACTGCAGCCAACTGGAAGCAATGGCACACATATTTGAACGGCTCGTCCAAATACTCATTATATATATATAGCTATCTGGATTCCTCTTCTTCAAGGCTGTCAGTTCAGCGTGTGTGGTCCTGTCTTCGTAGATGAGTTTTTTTTCACCTCCTGCCCAGTACAAATACTGGTATTCGGCGGACTGTCACTGCTGGCTCAGTTCAGCTTATTTTATCTTGATCTTAGGGGCTCTTCTGTAGTTGTACCCTGTCCTCAGTTTCCTTTATTGGCGCACTCAGTTGAGTGTATAAATAAATATATATTTATTACATGACGTGAGTCATGTGACATGATCAGTTAGCAAAGAAAAAAAAAAGTAAAACACAATCTCCAGGACCAAAAGCACACAGTAATCACACTTATGTAAGAGGTAGTAAGAAAAAAAAGCGTAGAGGAGGTTGATGTTAATAAAAATAAAACTGCAAGAAACGAGAAAGTCATCATGGCTCTAGATGCTCATTGAGATATTTTTTGAAACTCGAAAGACTGATAGGTATGCTTTTCTTTTTGCTAAGGGCGAAACAAAGGGGGTGAACGCGATTAACGAAGAAGTGCTAACGGCAATTCAGTCGAGATTTGGAAAGAACCAGTTTGAAAGGACCATTTCTGGTAGTGGAAGCTCTGATGGTGTGAAAGGTACTAGGGTGAAGGCAGTGAGATCCCGTGAGAACCTTGTGGTAGGTTAGGAGATCGAACTTTTTCCTACGCCAGCAAAGTGAACGAAGGCCGAAATTGGCATTACGTTCTGCAGCAGAGGGAATGCTGTCGTACATAAATCCAACCACCCTGATCATCAGTTTCCTCGTGAAACTGTTTTGAACTTTTTCAATTTTGTCGATAATTTTGCGTTTGTGTGGGCTAAACACAACAGTGCCATACTCCACCAGAGGCCTTACATAGGCCTTGAAGGCTTGAAGCAGTACAGAGGGATTCCTAGTAGTCAGAGCTCTGAATAGTCTATGAACGGCATTGAGCCCTTTACCGGCAATCATCTCACAATGACTATCAAAGGAGAGATCCGGTTTGACCATAAATCCTAAATCAGCAACACCATCGACGGTTCCAATACAATTACCCTCAATACGGTACTCATAGTAATCATCCCTGGAACATTTTCTAAACTGAGGTGTATCACCTTCGTTTTCTTAATAGAGAGAGGTAGTTCCCATACTTTGGACCAGGAAGAGACAGCATCGATAGCATGTTGCAGGGAGGTGCAGTCTTCATTGGTGGTGATTGGCATGTAGATCTTAACATCATCAGCGAACGCTACACACTTTGCCCCGCAGGACGATATAAGACTTGGCAACTCATACGTATAAATGTTAAAAAGGGTCGGGGAAAGAACTCATTCCATGCAACTTTGTCGTTACATTCTCGTCCGATCCTTACTTCTGCTACTTTTTTTGAGCCTCACATTTTTTAAAAGTCTCCGATTTCAGCGTGTCTTCGCCATTTCCGCCAATGGGCTGATTACTCGTCTTAATCGAGATATCCCCAGAATTATCGCGAACTGTGCTTGGGAAACTTGCAGCACACACAAAAAACTGTCAGAAATGGTGCAAAATCTGAGTAATCGACGGGTGACGGAGGTGTTTGGATGCCTGAATGGATTGCTAGGGCGGCCAATGTGTGTAGGGAAGGCGTATGGCTTCAATTGTGATCGTCGGCCATGTTTTGGCGATGTTTGTTCAGTGTTGTCTCTCTATTAGTTCGAGTCGAGGACGGCTGCTCTCGCACCCCCACCCAGTCACAGCTTGTGCTTTTATAAGCTGCCCTTCTCGTCAAACACCAACCAAATCTGGACCACCTTCGCCAAAGACAAATTGGACCCGATAGAAAGCCAACGTACTTTGAATCCTTCCTGCAACCTCTTGGAAACTACTGCCTCGTTTCCTCCGTTCAGTTTTAGAGAAGGTCTATTGGCCACACTTTTGATTGCATTTTTGTTTTTAGTAGGCATTTGTTTATATTACCACAATATCTATCCTCATGGTGACGTTGTTGACACGGAATCAGAGTATTACAAAGTAACAATTTTAGTAAAGTATCTTTGTTCCAAAAAATTGAAGTCTAAAAAGATCATTCCCCAGCATTTCGCTGAGGAGTGATCTTCATCATTCCTCGCCTTCATAACCTTAGTATTTCCAGGGAAATGACAACTTTTACCTACTGCTTTACTTTACTAGTCGCCACTTATTCCTTTCATTGTGTTCCTCAAAGCCTCACCTCAATTTTAGACTTCCCACCGACCCATTGTTCGAGAAGAGTGAACTACAGCTGCGGGCATAGGCTTCCTTCTTATATGTCCTTTCTCGATAATGGGAACATTCCGCTGAGAAGGTGGATGGTAACAATCTCGGCTAGTACTGGGCCACCTAGGAGAAGTAAAAGCCAACTGGTAGTTACTAAACTCATCATATGTAGTAAGAAACCACCTATGTGACCGCAAGCTCGTGACAAAAGTTTTGATGAGCAGTCTATACCTACTTTGTATGCTCTACTCTATGCCATTGCAGTAATTGTGGCAACACTAGCGAATATGAGGTCATTTGCCATGGCTGCACCACATTTTTCAATGATTTAGTTACTAAAACGTAGTCTGTGGTAAATAGGAAAATTTCAAGCAGCGTTTTACTCGCTCTATTTTTAATAAAGACCCGCCTCAGCCTCAACCGCCGTCAGCGGGTGTGGCCACCTATTGTTACCTGGGGAATCTTCATCCATAAGCTCAACTTCAGTGAAGTCAATCCTGATGACGTCCGTTTTTTTTGGGATTTCTTGTTGATTAATTGACCTTTGCTCAAGCCTGGTGACCTTCTCACTAGCCAATCCTGTGGTGTTCCTAGCACATGCTTGAGCAACCTCGAACTCGCTCAAGTACCTTTGAGTGAAAGGAGCCCTGGGTGAGGGCGTTCCGCTGCTCTGTTCCCCAGTCACCCTGAAACGTCTTGACGCAGGTCTTAAATAGCATCCTGGGGCTACACTAACTTCTTAAGGGTAATATATTCCTTACCTCTTTTTGGGAAACTTCCTGTTTGAGGACTTTGATGTACTGTCGGGCTCCTCCACTTTAACTCCAACGTGCTTTAACTTTACTTTAGGATCTCTAGCATCCACCGGATGTTTGTACATATGTTTCTTTCGTCGTCGAGATTTCAATGGATAGACGTTTTTCGTGGTATAGTTATTCCCTTCCTTCCTTCCTTCAATCACAGTTGGTCGCTTCACCTGATCGAGAACCATTTCCGGGAAATCTGTAGAATTCTCTGAGGCCATACAACCAATTCGATGTTTTACTAGCTGAATTCTTGTAGAAGGACAGCGTTTTCGAGCACTGTCATTGAAGACTCCTCTGAGGTCAGATATTCTCCTTGAAGCTCAGTAGTTGAGAGGGAGGTGATGTGGGATAGTAACCATGCTAATTGATGCTTATACAAACTTGGTGTAACATTTTAGGAAGGACTTTTGGACTGAGGCATGTGTCCTTCATTCATATACATTCCTGTTTTGGTTTGCCTTGAATGCTTTAAAGTATTTGATTCTGATTGCTTCACTGCCAACTGAACCTTTGCTGATTGAGGTAGAAAAACAAAAGTAGATGGAACCGCGAGAAGAAATTGAACTATTATTTCGCCAAAAAGAACCGAACGAGTCACTGATTTCAATCTAGTTTTTTGTGGCGATGACATCCAGACTAACGAACCTCTGAGTCTGAGAAAAATGGTTGACAGAACCTTCGCTACCATCGAAAGAAGTTGTCTAGTGAGGTAAAGAGTCCCAGCTTAACCTCGTTCAGTGAAATTTCTGTAAAGAATTAGTTTCAATCGTTGTGACCTGTTGGCTTGACTCAATATAACCATCAGGGACCAACTGTTAACATGGAACAGGCCTGTTGCATAGTGTACTCGATATCTAAAAGTTGAAGCAACCATGATGGTTGTGAGTGCCTTGTGGAATCCAACTCAGCCGATTCTGCTAGAGAGAGCTTAAGAGCAATAAATACATAAGACAGGGCTGTTATAGGAAGTATGATCAGAGCAAAAAACGCTCTCAATTTCGTACCGATTGATATTTTTTTAGTAGCCAATTGTCCCATTCACTGAGATCGTTGGATTACAATAGTAAAAGGTCTCCTACATGGGGCAGAGTCGCTTATATAACCTGAGCACTTTTTACGAGCAGCAGAGTTTTTGTGGCTCTTCGGTTCTAATGTAATTAATAGAACGCTAATTTATAGAAATATTTTATTTTTCACATTACAAGCAACACGCATCCGTGGATGGGGAATTAGACCTAGGGGATAGATTACGCTTGGGCCAACTGAACCTTCCATTCCTCCGGTGTCGGTCGATTAGTACCACAATCGTCTGGCAGGATAGGATCTCTGAATTGCATATGGGGTGACCACCGCAAGACATGTGTATGGGCTGCATACGTATTAAAACTTCACTATGTTTCTGACTGGAAGCCGAATGCATGGGCGCATCTCGGAAACTGTGATGGCAAACTCCAATTACTCTATATCCTAACCTTTTTGTCTTACAAGTTTTGCGTGCATACTAGTGATGAATCAAGGAGACTTTGGGTCGAGCAAATTAGTTTTCTTCTAGCTAAGCAAGTTGGACATAGAAGAGTAGGCAAAAGCGCAATGTTAATCGCACGGGTGGTCTTCGTAAGCCACTGTATATGCCTATGGATGTGGGTCAACAGATGCGATAAGAGTCGCCGCCCGTGGAAATACAATACTTGCTCCAGCAGTGCATATAGAACGCGCTGTAGCCTAAATTGGCAAGCCGGGGTCGGAACCTTATGACCCACAACCAAAGATTGTTAATCTATTCCATGATTACTGCTGGGTGATGATCATGTGGTTGTGGGTCATAAGGTTCCGACCTTGGCTTGCCAATTCAGGCTACAGTGCGCTCTATATGCACTGCTGGAGCAAGTCTTGTATTTCCACGGGCGGTGACTCTGATCGCATCTGTTGACCCACATCCATGGGCATCTGGAACCGACTACTGAATGATACTGGAGAACGGAATAAAAAATTTTAAGAAAATAAGACTAGTAACATAGATTCAAAGAAGGGCCACCAGATATATAAGAAATGAGGTGTGCAATAGAATGGTGGAAACTGGCAATAGGCGACCAAATTTTGAAATCTTGAGGAAGCTTAAAATTCACTTCATGAAAATCGAGATTTTGGCCCGATTTGATAGACGATTCACTGGGTAAAATCAGTTGCCAGTGATAGAAAAGGATCCAAGTGCAAACTATGCTATGCAAATGTTTTTGTATGCGCCATGCACGCGCCTTCTTTTTAGGGCTCGAAGGCCGTTTGCATAGCAGAAACAGCGGCTTGCAAAATTCAACAAATACAAGAGTCCCTGTTTTTGTCATTTTTGAGCAGGTTCCGGCAAAAAGTATAGTCCGCAAAGGACGGGCTTTCGTTGGACTCGCAACGGATTCGATCTGGTTTCCACAAAGAGCTCAGCTCCCTGAAAACAGTATTTCGAAGCATTTTTTGGCCTTTTTGGAACCCTGGGCTTTTCACTGTTGCATTTCGTTTCTGAGAAACTCCGCAGCAGTCTGATTCATGTCGTTCGCCACCTTACAACAACACATTGTTTTAAAGAACATTCTGTCCACGTTCACATCCCTGGGTGGTGATTAATCGCTGTGCTTTGGGAAGACCACTCGGGACCTACCCATTGGGAACCTTTTCCCATTTAGGTTCATGTATTTGTCATGCACATACCTGGCATACGTTACGATAGCGATCAAATGTCCATGTAACCTCAGTAGTCACTCCCCTCCATATATGTGAATGCTGTATGTATGCAACCCTCTTGTCTTATATGAGAACGGCCATCCGGTTCCCATTATGCAAATGAATATCCTCATTGCAATACCCACCCATTCGGGCCGCCGGCTGGTGCTGTTCAACCGAAAGGTAACGGTCGGGGGGTCAGCCTGTCGTTTCAGGGGGGGGGGGGTCGGTTCTACCCTCAGATTCGCTACACTATTGTTGATGCTCCATAGTTGTCACCAGCTAATGGACGTCCAGTACATAAAAATGTTTTATTTAGTCGTATAGATGGTAATATGTCTTCTAGACGCGACACTTGTATCTGTCAGTTGATCGCCACGAATGAATGGTGGCTGTTCGTCATTCACCACCACCACCGAATCGAATCGCTGTAATATTAGGGTTGTGAACATGTCGAATAACTGGCTCAGTTGTCACTCGACGGTGTAAGTTAACGTCATCATTCGGGGGACGCTTTTTTCCTCTCGGTCCCGAGCGCTCGGCCAGCGCTCCCCTGCATACTGCCCCTTCCATGCGGGATGAACCTACTTTTCAGAGCACTTTAGGTTACTCTATGAAAATGGCTTGGTTATGGGCAGCTGAGATGTTTGTGATCATCAGAGATTCTTGGTGATAAATCGCTATCTGTTGACACGATATGGGACCGTTCTAGGCAATTTCAGAGTTCAGAATCGCTCAGAATCGTTCAGGGTAGACTAGGTAAGTTGACTATCCCGCTGGGGCTTGGCTAAGGGCCCCAAATGAAACTGGTGGGCTTGGAGACGCTAGGTAGTCTGCTTTATCATGGTTTGTCGGCAACGATGGCCTACTGCTCATTATTGATATACGACTCCTTAGAGATTCAAAAAGACTCTCGTAGGTCGCTCGGTTATCTTTCACATGCCGAATGAGAAGAGCATTTCGGCTGTCAGCGGAGATCCCTTGTCGCCTGGCGATTTATGAACAAGCGGCTATGTGTCGATCAAAAAGTAACCTCCTGGATGATGGACGACTACTGGTAACCAAGGCTAGGCGCTCATAATTACAGTGGTCTGCTGCTGTTTCTCGACGTCATCTGAGCCTTTATTCCGTGTGCCCTTCCCCCTTTTGTCAGATGACTCAATTGTTATGCTCATCATCGATACAAAACAAGCAACATGTTCATAGCATATGTCGCAGTTGTTACCCTCATTTGCCATACCAAAAGAAGTGGTCCGTACCTTCTTGGCCCTTCTTTTTGTCTGACACATGGTCCGTCCGCTCTACTCTTGATTCCTAGACTAATTTGATCCTCACCGCTCTCTAACTTTTTGAAAACCTCTACTTCTTAGTGTTGTTTATTGATTTGACAAGCTCTACTGTATATTTCGTCCCGATGTCAACGAAAGTGTCTGCTTCTCGTCGAAAACTCCAAGAATAGCCAGCAAACAATCAAAACAGAACTGTTTATGTATTCTGCTCTTCCCAGCGCAGGCATACTGAGCTGTAGCCCTTCAAAAACTGAAGCACCATTTACAACGAGTTTTGCAGTTGTCTAGGAAGTTCACAATTGGATTGCCCTGTCTTCAAATGTTCAAAATCCGACACCATCATCATCGTGAAACCTGAGAACTATTGTGAACGTTCCGTCACGTTACACTTCTTTCGAATAGTTGTACTTTCGTTCAGTTTCCTCCCAGTCTCTAATAGCCCATGTGGGAGCTGCCTTTAGAAGGCTCAAAATCCAAGTAACTCTTTGGCCTTGCATACTTCCTGAGATATTTGAAAAGGGCTCACCTTTATTAGAGAACAATTACTTACCTGTTACATTCGTAGTGAAAAACCTAAAGCTTAAGCCAATTTGTATACCAGTAAAGTAAAGTAGGCATGTTTTAAATGAGATAGATACCTATAGAGTATTAAAAGTAGAGAAACTCTAAATATAAAGTAATGGGAAACTTCTTAACGACTTGATCCAGAAAATGCCTTCACTTTAGATGACGTTACAATTAATTTTCAAAGTGAACTCTGCTTCAGGGTAGAACTAATTTTTCGGACCGCCTATAAAAAAGTCTGTGCAGCTGCTCTCAAAACAAATGTACAGATACTAATTTTCGTTGTAAATTGATTCTACATTGCTTCTAAAGCCCCATGGATTCTTTTCGAATAGGAAAAGTGCTGTTTTTGCTGTTCTATCCATTTTATTCCACAAAGTTACTACACTTGCTCTTGTACACTGTTCTTGTACTACACTTTTACAATTTTTTTCTGAGTTGGTGGTTTGACATCAACTATTGGTCCCAACTCATCTTATACTGTAAGTAAGGCTAAACCGGTTCGAGTCTTTGATTCTCAAATTTCACTCACTGCAACCATTTTTTCTTATATATTTCTTTCTGCTTTTTTCCGTGGAAGTGATAGGGTGGGAAAGCTTACTGGGAAAGCAACTTTGTTAGAGTCTGATTCTTCTTGTACTCTATGTAGAAGTGTATCCCACTTTGGAACCAAATTCGGATTATTTGTATGACCAATGGTTTTTCTTAGAATTAGAACAGGAATTATTACGAAATTACAAAATTAAAATACTTAATTTTAAAATTGTTAACGGAAAATTACAAGTACAATTACGGACACAAATTATTTACATTTTTCACTCCCGTAACCACATGGTGAGGTATTCTATCATTCTGACAAGTGCTTCTCATCATCGAATCGCTTCTGAACCTTTTTAGCTCTTCGTTCATCGATAAAATATCTTTAACTCTGGTGCATTTCTAGGGGTCATGTCGAACCAAATAATGGATTTTCTTCAATGCAATCTTATCTGTTTTGTCGACTTCCATAGCTCCTTCGGATAGCCTTTTGATGTAATCTGGAAGTATTCCTTCCACTGTCTCGAACGTTTTTCATAAAACACTTTGTCATCTTCGATACCTACCGCGAAAATGGCCTAAACACCCAAGTTTGAGGCTTAGAAGACAATGAAAAAGTTCACTTTTCAACGTTCATCTTGGCTAGGACCTCGACGATGACGAAAGACAAAAGACTCTCCTACTCCGATACCATAGAGCACAAAACGAAGTTTCTTCGGACTGGACGGAAGACACTGGAAGATGCACTTTTGTCTTCTGTGTCGTCAGGACTTCTTCCCTTTTGTCGGTCGTCATCATCGTGGTCCTAGCCAAAATGAACGTTTAAGAATGAACTTTGTTATTGTTTTCTGAAGACTCGAGCTTGGGTGAGTGGGCCATTTTCTTTCGATATGCGCTCATTTATTTATTTTTATGTTCATTTCTTTCAGATTTCATGTTCCATTTTTTCTATTCATTTCTTCCTTCCCATTTCGGAATCTTGTGGCCGAAAAGGTTTCATTTCCTTCTCATAACTTCATTAACTACAGTGTAAAGCGAATTACAATAAACACCATAATGATAGTGTCAACTGATGTTCTAATTAATTAAATCGGTAAAATTCTACAGAGAAAGTGTACAGAGTTTCCCTGTGTCAAAATTTATCCATCACTGAGGCCGAAGCGGTCAATTGACAAAAGATGCATTATCATACACGCAAGGTCACGGGTTCGAGTTACGGAACGAGATCTAACCAGGCCAGACAACCTTCCATTCCTCCAGGGCCGATTAATTAGAAACAGACTCGTATGGGAGGATAAAAGCACCGACTTGAACATCGGCTGGCCACCACAAATCATTGTATAGAACACACACACATTCAGGAAGCTTCTACGATTCTGAAAAGAAGTTGAATGCGGGGTGCATCTCTCAGACGAGATTGATTGGCACCCAGAAAGTTTACCCTTTCATTCTTTTATCCATTGCTCCAGTAAAATCCTACGCAGTGCACTAAATGGCACGAAACCAGGGGATTTTTACCGGTTACAGAAAAACTGTGGAGGAAATTCTGAGCAGTTGTGTTTGTTCAGCATGTGATTTATTACGGTGTCTTTGACGATGATTTATTGATGTTAGCTTTATTGCTCAGAAGAATTGTTGTGTATTGGTATGAAACATTGGCTAATACATGGGCTAAGGATGTTTATAACCAACCAGTATTAGCATACAGCTGGCAGCAGGCGCGGCAAATGTTGGATGTGGGTTCGATCCCGGTCCCCTATAATCCCCTTCCGTAGCCAATTCAATAACAATCCCAACAGCTTCATCGAGATTCTTCATCGAACCGAGTAATCGAGCCAATTTGGCACTGTCCATTTCAATCACGTGGTTGCCCTTTTGTTTTAAGAATTCCCACGAAATATTGTCCTGGGTTTCCGTCAGATGTGTAACTCAATACCTTGTGGAAGCCTAGCAGGTGGTTCCAGGCGGAAACGTGCGGAAGGGGTTGTACGTCCAGATTCATCATTCCCGAATAGCTATGTCATGTCCTTTCAAGGTTGTACGCGTTGTCGATAACCGGGGGATCTCCGCTTAGGTGTGTCCGTATGTAGATTTTATGAATGAGTGATGCCAGATCGCTATCCTATTCACAACATTGATGATTTATGAGCGATGATGGTCCTTTTCCCTTTGATGATTCCCTCGGAGAACACAATGGGAAGAATAGCAAAACACTGCACTAGGGCGATTCGTAGTGGTTTGGTTACCTCGTTCGGAGCGCTTATGACAGTCGTCTGGATCAGCTCGTTCAAATAACGTTGACGACTTATATCCGTTACGAACTTGTAGCAACAAGGTAGTAGTAACAAAAAACTTGCAAAAAGCGAAGGCCTCCCACACTCTCACCGATGCTCTACAAATCGCGAGGGAATGAATTTTCGGCGTTATTTTCTGAGCCCAGCAGTACCGCCCTTTTGTTTAGGCTAACAGAGTAGAGCTAATTTCTTAGCGCTTTCCGATTCTGGTGGAAAGAGCTCCGGTTTCAATTCTAAGACCACAACCATTAAGATCCTTATTCAGCCTTATTACTTCGACTGGTACCTTGGTGGTGCTTGACTGGACTCGATCTTAAGCCTTCCACTCAGGAGACGGGCAGTAAGAACTGTAATTGTGTAATCGATCGGCCGCACGCGGCTGTCGCGGACCATTTGCCTCGTTCTAACAGTTCCAGCGTTCTTCATACAGCTCAATCGCTATGCGATTATTACTTTTGGCATGATTCTACTGTCAGTTCTATTATTCCTGTATTTCTTTCTTTCTGCTGCATTCCGCTATATTACTTCGCACGCGGCGTCTCTCTCGCCGCGACGCGACAAGTTCGTTCCTACTGCACCACACCCTGGAAAAAGGTTTTGCTAATGAGTGGAAGGATAAAGATCTCTTTCGGAGGACTTCAATTATTTCTCCCTGAGTCTGCAAAGTGAACGGGATTACCTGTGTTCCGTGATTTTTCTATGATGTAAACTCATGTCAAGACCTGGGTTTCTCCAGCTGGCATCTTTGACTTTCGCTAAGCCTGACCGAAGTGTGTATCTCTGTTCAATTTTTTGAAAATAGAATCACCAATTATTGGTGGGTTTCATAATGTGTAGTTTGTATTGGCTGAGGTGGTACTGGGGCAAATGGGGCACTATTACATGGTCCGGGGATCGAATCCTCGCACTGATACTTCCCCAGGCCAACCGAGTCTTCCAAACCTCCGCCGTCGATTAATCGGTATCAAACTCTTCTGAGACCACAAAAGCGCTGACTTGTACGGCGGCTGGCCACCGTCAGTCATTGTACAGGCCAGATAAGCATTCAATATGCCACTACGATTCTGAATGGAAGTGGAATGCTGGGCGCATTCCATAAACGGGATTGATTGGCTCTGAAGACTTTATCCTTATCAATCATTTTGTTCCAAACGGTCTTAGGGTTCTCAATTAGCTCATTATATAATGCTTTAGGATGCATAGTAACAAAGCAGTAACGAGTTCTCTGTGGTTAGCCGGTTTAGAGGTACAATTCGTTATGGGCGTTTCGCGTAGACACCGCCGCCGGCGTCCTTCTTATTTTTAGATGCATCCCCTTAACTTGGCAGCTGTCTAAATAGTACTTAGAATCGTCACTAATACTAAAAAACCTCCACCATTCTTCCCATCGATAGGCCCGTATGGGCACCTATGCGACAAGTAAATAGGGGAGTGGTATATTCTTTCTGAGGTTCACCTTTTCTGGCTCCTTCACACGGAACGAAGGCGTCTCCTTTCTGAACCGCTCACTCTTCTTTCTACGCTTCAACCGCTTCAACAATCTTCTTTGGTGTAATTTTTGTTACTGTTTCCAACAGCGGTGCCCAAACGAGGTCGCACTCATGGGGCCTCACTTGCCAACAGCTTTTCTAGTCGATTGTTGTTCGTACCTCTTTTTACGCCTTCAAAATTTCCAAGTCGCAGTATCCGGTAGAACTGTTCTGCTTTACCTGTTAAAGCACTACCATTTTCCCTTTTACCAAGCAAATCAAACTTGTGAATCCGTGGAAAAATCGTCGATCACCTTCCGATGTGTTGTATTATCATAATTATCATATTATCGTGAATTATCAAAATTCCTTTCCGAAACCGAATCATTTCTTTTTTTAACTTATTATTTCATATTCGCAGTAAGTGGAATGTAATTCTAATAATTCCTCATTTCACAGATTCATTGCATCCCATGCATCCATTCGGAATAGGAGCTTTCGAGTGGTCGCTTTTCCATTTGACTAGATTTATTGGAATAAAAGAAAACATCTTCGAAAAATTCGGAAACATGGCAATTGTTTGGCTTATTATTTTATTTTACGTAGTAAAAGTAAACAATACAAGTTATAAAACTAGTTTATATTACTATTAACTCTTATTGGACGCAACTTCTTCATTCCTATTTCTTGGGCCAACGAAAGTAAAGTATATAGAGCGTCTTCTGAATGACTGAGCCAACCTGACATGGCTCAATCTGTAAACGACAGAGGCGGAGTTAGCTTAAGCCTTTTGGCAGACAGAGCCTTCTGTCATGGATTTTCGAGACCTATTGACCTCTTCGATGAAGATTCGACCTGACAATTGAAATTCCCTTTTCTCCTTGAAATCGGCGCTCAAATTTATCAAAACTGAGCCCTCGATAAAACCATTTCTCAGCATAACAAGAGCTCCGATGCTTTGCGGCTTCAAAAGAACGTTGTGGAACAAAGGGCTCGAGAAGAGCGTCGTTTCTTTTTGTTCCGAATCTTCTGATGTTTATGTACGGGACGATATTCTGTCACTGTGAATAGCGTGAATGTTCGTCAAACCTCCTTCTTATCTGTTCGCCATCATGAACGTTGCGTGCTGTATAATTGCTTAGTCAACACTCATACGCATACGATGTTCTCCTATTCATCAAAGCACGCTATAAGTACTCATTTTGTAGTCTTTAGTGATTGTCGCATGCATGGCGCATCTAGAATTTCTGACCATTCAAAAGGCCCATTTAGAGGCTTTTGACAATCATTTCTAGCCTTTTAATGTAATGGTGCTTGTTAAGAAAATCTCGCACCTCACTGAGCGACTTTCTGTCAGAGTACACTAGTTACTCGACTCTTTTCCTATTCTGTCGTAAGTTACAATATTGAGAAAGTAGCGAAACCAGTAGGTTTCTACATGAGTAATGCAGTTTTAAGTTTGAACTGTGATTTTCTTCTGTAAATTTTATTAGATTTTATAAGGAGGCATGCCTTTTCACGTATAATGGTCTATGCTGAATGCCAGGCTATCGAAGAAGGTAAAGGTAAAGTGAGAAGTAAGTAAGACTGAGTCAATAAAGATTCAGCATGGGCAACTAACTCAGTTTTCATTTTCCTAACAGATAAAAAATTTGCGAACTTAGCGAGCTGTCTGACTTTTGCTTCTGCACGACCTCTCCCGTAGTTTTACGAGTAGTTGCCCAAAAATAGTTTTTTTTAAGATTGGGTTTCCCGCCAATGTTTCACCCGTGAAGGCTTCCCGGAATCAGACTTATCCTTCCCAAGTGCTTCATCCGCCATTGTTTCATATATTCATAAAAACTTCGTTTGCGGTGTCCAAGTACCTGTTAAACTTCCATATAAATGTTATTTAATGGGATTCCGGACCAGCGTGATAGGATGGCTAGCTGATAAGACCGGAGCCATTACTTGACTATTTAGTTCCTTACTAAATATCTTACGACCCCGATCATCAGGGTAGTCTACGTTTCTATTCACGATCTCTTTCGGGAGTTCGACAAGTTTTTCAGCGGAAAAGCGGCTGAGCGAAAAACTTTCAAGGGTAAAACGTTTTCAAAAAAAATAAGGGGCCTTTTGAACAACCTTATGGTCAGGTATTTGAAAAGGGTCTCGATTGATCTAACAACTCATTACTAGTTAGCCTCCTGCGATTTATTAAAGAAATATATAGAGTTTCCGGTTTGGCTAACTTTTGTCGACATCCTATTTTGCAAGCGTGATTATCAAACGAATTCAAAGGTTTGGTGAAGGAAAAATTACCTTTTTTTAATGCAAATGAGCACCTTTTGATAATGTACGACGTGATTCGAAGTAATAGGATCTCAAAGGGAAAACTTTGATTTAAAAAATTGTTCGCTACTATTATCACTTATGCAATATCCTAATATACCAGTAATACAGCGGAAATAATACATCGCATATATTTCTTGAGAAATTGTAGGAGCTGCATTAACATTTAAACGAAAGCAAGAAGTTGGAATAGCTAATTGACCTGGGAAGGCGAATATTCAAAACAATTCCATCAGATTTTAATTTAATTATGCGGCTCGATAGAACTTATTGAGCTGCAGAAGTAAAAGAAACCGGTTTCATCGCTTGTTGTCAGTGTCGTTAAGGATAAAACATGTTAATGGCCCACATGGTCCACACTAAAAGTTCGATTCAGCCGTAACTCAGTTTGTTTCACTGCCTTCCAGTAGTAATATAAATAACGATAAATAAGAGGCCGCGAAATAGAACTATTACGCCCCATCACCTAGTGGTGAAAACTTTCGGAGGGGCTTATAAGTCAAACTTCATTGTTGAGGAATGGTAGTTGGCTACAGAAAAAACGTGATTCCCCGGGTGTGGTGCAGTAGGACCGAAATTGTCGCGTCGCAGCGAAAGAGACGCCGCGCGCAAAGGAATGTAGCAGACTGCAGCAGTGAGTTAAAAATATAGGAACAAAGGAACTAACATCAGCATCATGCCAAAAATAAAAATGGCGTATCGATTGAGCTGTATGAAGAACGCTGGAACTGCAATAGCGAGGCGAATGGTCCGCGGCTGCTTCGCGCGTCGAATCGATTACAGAAACCGATCCTACTGCCCGTCTCCCCGATTCCACCATTCTTTCAACTGTAATGAATCCTTCCCGACGAGTATTTCAGAAACTCATGCTAGTAAGGGTAGAAAATTGGTGTTTACTGTCATTCAACAGGCTGAAAGTATCCCAAGGTTGGCGCGGACAAAACTTTGGCACCAGACGGAATT
Source organism: Haemonchus contortus (assembly GCA_000469685.2). Taxonomy (NCBI): domain Eukaryota; kingdom Metazoa; phylum Nematoda; class Chromadorea; order Rhabditida; family Trichostrongylidae; genus Haemonchus; species Haemonchus contortus. The sequence continues at coordinate 7,847,920 of LS997567.1, read as the reverse complement.
CGAAGCCATACCTGTTCTGGCACCGTGCTCCTTATCCCCCATTTTGAAAGGCCGAAAAAACTTATATTAGGTAAAGTGTTCTGCCAATCTCCAATGTCTCAATTTCTGACAAACCTTGGAGTGTGGAAGCAAACCATGACTTTACTTTCTCTCCTTACTACTTATTATTTAATTATTTATGCCATATAATAAAGCTATGGTCATAATAGTTTCCTCAAAAGTTCTGATCATAAAGCGACGGGACTCAATGGTCACAGTGAAGGAACATTAGCATTTAATAATGATTATTTATACCTATATTTACTAATATTTTATTTATTTTTATTAACACCAACACCAACGACATCAAAAGACCACGCCAAATTGAGCGATAGTCGAGTATGGTTATTTCTATCTTTTTAAACTTTTTCATATATTTATAAACATTTTAAATAATTTTTTATTTATTTTATTTTGTCTTAATTGATGACTACCAGAGCACATTCAAACCAGTAGCGTGGCCATGCTGCAACATCTTGTTCTAAAATAATCCACGTTTTTATTCTTAAGAGCCTTATCAACAAGTGATGAAACAGATTTTTTACAGTTCACCCGCGTTCAGTAGAATCTGTCAATCTTCTCAATTATTTGCCTTGAAATTGATTCCTCTAAATATTCCCTTTTTCGGGTTTCATGTCTGTTTTTGAAAAATATTTTCAAAGCTTGTCGATTTCTAGTTATTTCACTAGTTACTGCATTGTTTACTGCTCCATTGTACTGCCGTGTAACCATTTCGAGAGCTATGCTTCTCTGGCTAAACAAACAAATATTCGACTGACTGGAAATATTCGATTTGGTCTAAGGCAGTCATGGGTGCACTGATTAGGATTCTGGCTGTTCAGGAGACTTGCAGCCGAGAATCAGACTTTTCCAGCGGAACTGGAGCTGTCCTTCGCTGTTCCAATCATTTTTTTTTGATACTTGCTGTTTATTGTTTGTTTATCGCCTATTGATTTATTATTCAGACATTAATAACTTCAATAAATTCCCAGTAAAAGTCAAGTAAAACGTTGAGTAAGTGCCGAAGTGTGCGATCCCATTTTCGAGAAGTGAATGGCCATTGAACGGCACTTCATCAACACGCAAACGTGGTATGGCGTGTTGATAAACGAGCTTCCGTTGTTCATCATGTTCAATGGATGCTGAAGGATGTGTTCAATGAGGTGAATGTGCGTGTCGAACGTCGTCTGGGCAAGTGCCAATCCGCGATTTTCGCCCTCCTTCACCCATACACCTGCTCGAAACGATGCTGCTGTTCCCGTGGATTGCCGTCAGTCCAGCCCCGTCGTCGTCCGTTTTCTCGTCCATCGGCATTTGCTCCATTTACGGCCTTGTCGTTCTTTCATCTCGCCACGATTCTGGCCCGCACATCACGCTCCGATCACATAACTCCGTTTTGCATTCATAGTGCTCGAATTCAATCAGCCAGCCACTCGGGCCAGGCTTTTCGCAGCTGCCTTTTCAGATCGTACAATCTCCCGTCCGTCCGTCCGTGTGAGGACGTGACGTAATCGCGTCCCCGGCATTGCTCATATACCGCACCTGAGACATACTCCCACGTTCCCCCATTCAGGCTATTCCCGTCCGCTCAGTCAAAGCATATCTGGCCATATTTTCGAAACATTGAAACGTTCGCACCAGTCACCGACATGCCATGAACGTTGGAAATCGTGCAAGTGTACGTTCTGGTTAGAATATGCTTATGATTGGTACTGTGTAACACCGACCGACCGTCCCCATACCATCAATTCTCCCCTAATAATTGCCCACACATCCTCGTGTTCTCACCCCATTCACAGAGGTCGCTAAGGGGTTTTTCATGATCATTTCACATATCTCGACTGCTCATTAGTCATGTGTCAAGGAACGCATGCCAATCAAAAAGAAGATATGAGACCATCCCAGTGCGCAGTTGTTAGTGAGGTGGGATGACGGAAAGACGAAGTTCCTCAGTGTCAGGATCTTCGTTTCTGCCGACACTCAGCGATGTTCCTCTTCAGCTGTTCTCAGAAACTGGTAAAAAGTGGATTTCTACTATTGACAGCTCCTAGAGGAACTTTGTTTTTGAGAGGCTCCACCAATCAGGCTCAGGAAAATGCTGCAGTACGAACCCCTATAGCTCCTCCCCAACTCGGACTGACTGTTCGGCAAGTTGCTGCTTTACAATCATTCTTTTTTCCCTAGAATCTACGCTTCCTTTCTGTAGAACCGAAATCAGCCAGAAATGCCCAAGTCCCTCCTCCTCTTTCCTACGGTCCCATGGCCTTTGGGTCCTGATTTCACAAATTACGTCGAACTTATTTAGAGACCCCCCCCCCCTAAAGCAAGCTCACGTACAGCCCCAGTTTACATCTACATGCGGCCGGCTTCACAGTTTAGTAGGGACCCCTTCTTCTCCGGTACCACTTACTTACAGTAGGCCTGTGCCAACACTTGGAGTGCTCTCTGAAAGCGCACTACAATAATGCAGAGCTGTTTCTCCAGATCAAGTAATGGGATCATTTTGAGCTCTTGTATAGCAAGTGGTACTACTTGATAATTATTGATAGTTCAAGTTTAAAATCGGAGCGTTTGGTCGGTTCAAAAATCGAATATTGACAATATTCCGGGAAATTTGGCGTTTCAATTGACAACATCAGATTCATTTCAATGATTAACAATGTTTATGTTTACAATTGTAAATGTTGACTTTTCATGTTTAAATCGCTTTCAATCTAAGCAATTCGCAATGAATCATATGAGTGTGTCATGAAGCAAATAGCTTAGATATTTTTCTTCAGCCACTACCCCTCATCATTCACACTCTCGTTCAGAGCACTTCATTATAATGGCCCCGAATTTATAGCCCACCTTTCAAATCACCTACTACAGAGTGGTCGTAAAATATTGTCTCCATATTCTACAAAAATACTTTACAACAGTACTTAACAAAGTTTTTTTGGATTTTTACAATGTTTGTAGTAATTATCATGGATTACCCTGTAGTATGATATTCTTCTGATTGAATGATGCATCAAGTACCCAGGTCTCATTGGGTTGCCGATTTGAACTGGCGGAAACTTGAACCACCTGCATCCCTTACTCCTTCCACTGACTACTCCTAGACTAACTAGTAGAAGACAAGGTGAGAACAGGAAAACTTATAGTTTAAACCATCTCTATCGCTAACCTACAAATGTATGGGAAGGTTCAAGCCAGTTCTAGTCACGTTCACCTTCAGACCTGTGGTGCTCTTTTTTGAAAGCCTCTCTGAAAGCGAATGACGTTTCGAGCAATTTTTTTTTGAGTAATATTACTTCACTGTTATTTTTAATTTGTTAAACAACTGATCCTACCAGATGATATGTATTTCTTGAAATTTATGTATTCATGAGGGGCAGAGCTGGTGTATTGGCAAGTGGCGCATTATAACACACACACTGTCGAATCGGTTCGGATCCCGGATCGATGTCCGCCTAGGCTAACCAAGCCTTCTATTCCTGTGGGGTCAGTTAATTGGAGTCAGACTGGTCTAGGAGGCTAACAGCACTGACTTGTACATCGGCTGGCCACTGCAATTCATAGTATAGGCCAATACTCCACTACGATTCTGAATGGAGGCCAAAGGGGAGGAGGGGGTGGCAGGGGGCATCCCAGACGGGTTTGACCAATGCCCAAAGACTTTAGCCTTGATTTATTTATATTTTTATTTTTGTTTAATTAATTGTGATTTTCAGTAAATTTATAATATATTAGTAGTTCTGTGTGCGCCAACACCTTCCAGTCGCTCTGTATGCTCCGCCCCTCCCGGGAAGATGAACGGGAAGATACGCTGCTCATGGGGTTTTATCGCTCGGCTCGGCGCGACGATGGTTCTGGTCCCCTCGGTGATCGTGAGTATTTCTTGTCCTCTGAGATCGGCAACGGGGCGACCCCGCCGATCTCATACAGCAGCAGGCGCGGGCATAGGAGGCGTTTGTTCTAGGTGCTTCGAAAGCATTACAAGGATGTGCAAATAATGTTTGCAACGAGGCACTCGACGATTTCTCACTGCATATTGTTTTCATATGAAATTGTATGCAAATGTTGTTCTTCTTCCAACGGCCAGCCAGCCAGCCCTAGCCCCAGCCCCAGCCCGAGCCATTTCAGAATGCTATACCATCTGATAGTTTGCCTATTCACCGTACTACGCGGGGCACACCTGCACCATCTGCATTTACGCGACGAATTCACAGATTGACAAAACTTCAGTCGCATCCTCGTACCACTTTTTGTCGTTTTCTTACTGCTTTCTGCCACCGGACTCCGCCATGTCCCCCCGACTCCATTATGCATGCATTTCTATGCGAAACGCATCCGATCACTACAACAATGTCGTGGTGGAAGTCCGTGGATATCGGGTTCGTCCCGGAAAGATATTCCCATTTTCCGTTGTTTTATTCTCATCTGAACTGCCATTTCATCACCATCTACAAGGACATTCACGTTTCTTTGTAGTATCAATTATCGCGATGTACAAACTGCCTCACAACATCCATTCGGGCCCATTCCGCCATCGTCCCTTGCCTCGATCCTTGCCTCTCCCTCTGCCCTCATTCCGCTAACTCACGGTTGCTGCCATTCGACTCCTCCTAATCTGGGTTGATCATGTTTTAGCCACCGAATGCCTGACAACAGAAGGTCGTCTCTGGACAACATCCATCTGTGACCGTCGTTGTCGTTGCTGGAGGTGGACGAAGGATGCCAACGGTTGAGCCACAACTCTCCATAGATGACATACTCATCAAAGAGCAACTGATGAGTGATGAAGTGTCGTCAAATGGCCAGAATTCGCTCCGAACCTCACGATCATCTCTCATCAAAAGGAAGTGAGTGTATCCCTTAAAACATAATTTACCCAAGCTCTTGTTTGATTAGAACTGGAATATCTCACGTTTGGTGAAGTAAGGGTGCCAAACATCAAAATCACCCTACCGTACCATTACCATATCCCTGAAAGGCTAGCAGAAATCTCGTAAAACTCGCATCTTTCGCTGTTACATGAGTTAGAAAAGTTTTACTCCTGTAAGTTTCATAGGTTTCGAGTACTTTATGAGATGAACATTCAGGAAACGTCACGATGGTAACCACCAGTGCTTGCCCATGGCATTTGCGGCATCGCTGTTTGGAATCCTAGTTACTGTCTGTCTTTTGCTAGCACTTGCCTTTTTGGCTATACGGAATAGACCATGTGAACAGCCTCGGCCATCCACCGGGCCACTCACTCTCAGGGAAGAGAGGGATAAGGTGAGCATTTGCAGCTTTTTTGGTTCAGTCTCAGTACCCTGTTTACGTGGGAAAAATATGTCAAGAATTTCTCAGTTTTCGATGAAGTGGTCCTAAGAGATTGGGGAGAAACTAGATTAGGTTGTTTTTGGAAAGGGGTGATCTCTAGGGATGAAAGCCAACAGGAGAGCCTGGGAAAATTTAGCATAGTTCAGGTGCTTACGGTATCACCCTTCCGTTCATGAACGTTGGTTTTACCGGTTGGGATCCTTTTTTGTCAAAGTTGTATGGTAATAGGAAAGCGTGTGAAGGGACCGAAGCTATAATTAGATGCAGAGGGTCGTTTGAATTCCTACATCGAACCACTGGAGGCTGGGACTGGAAACAATCTCCACTGACTCAACCCCTGTAACCTCAGCATCGGCTTGAACTTCTTGATTAAGAGCTTAAGCCAACGACTTTCATTGAAAAGTGCCTAATTATACTTAATTATCGGTGAATATTAGAACACTTGTCACTGCCTTCCAAGTGCTGATTCAACCGAATCCGACTGGGTAGGGGCCGAATGTTTCCCAATCACTTCTTCCACCCAATTGCTGCATATCTGGGTGCGACCCTGGACCTACCATGCGAACTATTATAGAAAGAGTTGTTTTTTATTTGTCGTGACCTACAGTACCACATGATCTTCTGTAGTGGACACTTTCATAGAACCAGTGTAATAGTATCGTAAAAAGTATTGTAGTTTGTCGAGCTGCAAAGAAGTGCCCATGTAGGCGAGCGTTGCGATAAATTCTCTTTCAAAAATCTCATTCATTTGTTTTGATTCAGCTCGATCGAATATCAAAGGAGCTATCGGACCAGTTGAGTTCGGCTCGTATCAAACAGAACATGAGGTGGATGGCCGAGACGTCACATATCGCTGGGACCATCGAGAATGCCGTGCTAATTCGACGGCTGAGCGAAGAGGTGCTTCATTACCATCATTTCACCAAATGAAATTCCTCGTTGAATTCTAATTCTGCTTCAAATGTCATCCCGACTTACTGTGACCCTTTATATAACGGCTATTATCAAAGAAAACATCTCATTCAAATGAATGAAGAGTTGGAGGTCACGATTTCCCTCTTAATTTACGTGTCCTGGGTCGGAAACCTTTCGGGACCATTCATCAGCTAACTCGTACCAAAAGTAGGAGGTGCCGAGCACTTTGTTGGCCTGGATTCAAATTCTTATAGATGGCACTTCGCAATCACTTTGATGGAAGCTGGCAAAGCATATGTTCAGCTCGCTAGTGTAGTTGTAGGTGTAAAGGAGTGCTGAGATGTCGGTCCGCTTCCTTCCAGAGGCCCAGGGCTTTTTTGAGCTCCGTATCGTTTCCCCAATTCCTAGCCTGCGTGCTCACTACTCTTCCCTCCTTACAAACGATTTTTGCTCAGTTTCTTAAAGGTGAGAATGAAGACTGATCGCTGAATCACGGGCGAAGGGTATCGTCTGGGTTGGTACTCGAGCCCGTATGTGTGCTTATCAAACAAATGGCTAACCCATGTCACCACCAGAATCCCATGTGCTCTTTTGAAGCTCTAGTTCCATAACTTTCTTCCCTTATCGCCACTAATATTTATTATCTGAACAACCAACTGTCTAAATCAGCTATTCCGATTTTTAGACTTTAGCAGCTCAAATGCTAGCTGGATGCAGGTTCCAAATCCTTTTTCACTGCTCTCTATTTTGCGCTCCAAGATAAGTGAAGTGAGGGACCACTACGAAAGGTGTGGGACCGTATGAGTTGTCACCGGAAGCAAGACAATGCGCTTAAATGAAATGGACCGGGTGATATAAGCGACAGCTCCCCAAATAATTCAAATTCAATGCATTATTGCATTTTTGGAAATTCTAGATCGGCTAGATCGGTTTCTCGAGCATGATTACTAGGTAGTACCAAGTTTCTATATTCGGACTAAGTAACTGGGCAGGTTGATGTGGTGACAAGTGGCTCACCATCACACCCACTCATGGTCACGGTTTCGAATTCCGAATCGAAATCCGTCTAGGTCAACCGAGCCTTCTGACTATCCGGGTTAATTGGTACCAGACCAGTCTGTGAAGATGAAAGCACTGACTTGTACAGCGGCTGGCCACCGCAAGCCATTGTATAGGCTGCATACGCATTCAATACGTCACTACGATTGTAAATTGAGGTCGAGTGCGGGGCGCATCTTCCAAAGGGGGGTTTATCAACGCCAAAGACACTGTCCCTAATCCTTAACCTGTCTAGCTAGCAGAACGAACTTCTTGGGAAATGGTTATGCCTGAGGACAGGGGAAAGCAGAGTAAAGCTATACTAGTGAGAATCTCATACTCTTCGTATCGCTTCTTACAAATGTTTAACCCTGATATTTGTTAAAACGACTTGATTTTTCAATACTCTATGATTTCAGTACGATCGTCTCGGGTTCAAGGTGAAGACGTACAACTACAGTGTCTTGTTGAACTATCCGGATTTCGATAACCCGAATACAGTGGAAGTGGAGAAAGAAGGCAATTTATGGTGGCGTTTGAGTCATGGACGTGGTCATCCCAGCGGACCTCAACAAGCTGTCAACGAGGTCGTTGGCGCTCCGCTTAATGTTGCATACAAAATCACATTTCGCTCCTCTGAAAATTCACGAATTGCCCATTTCCCTTGCAACAACGACTCATTGAAATTCGATTGCTGAAAAGCACAATGAAAGGAATGTAGAAATTTCGAATTCAAAAATTCGCCAAACACACGGAGAATTTCCATTTGGACGCGTCTTCAGCTTTATTCTCAACTTCTATTCCGCCGGATTGCCGGAATTTTTCGCAAGAGTATGGGCTAAGAGTTTTTGAGGGATTTTTGAATAAAAACAGAAATAGAATTTAATCAGACTACAAAAACAATAATAATCAGTACCAATAAAGTAAGAAGTAAGTAGGAATAAGAAATAAGAGTGAGAAGTAGTAAGTCAAAGTAGGTAATAAAGTTAGTATTCTAGTAAGTACATAGGGCTTAGTTTGATCAGCGCAAGACGTCATTCCGAACGTTGTAGTAGATTAATGTGATTAGTGGCTTCCGACCCTTCAGTGAAGCCCCATAAATTACTCCCCGCAGACTCCAGTAATGGGTAGTCCGAGTTTCTCGGATCTTCGACTTGAATCAGCGGCACAGTTCACGATAATTTTGGGTATCTGGTTTCAGAGGAGTAAGGTAAGTGATTGTCTAGAATGGTGCAAAGGAATCGAAGAAAACGCGAAAATCGGCTTATGAAGAGTAATAAAAGGCTTCAGAAAAGAAGTAAAACTAGCTCTTGTGCGAAAGCGTTACGAAAAAAGCTGCATGGAAGGGGTATTTGGACCAGTGTGTGGGTCCCGGTGCGAATGATGCAACCCTTACAGCTTTTACTACGCTTAACAACTCGTTCGCCTTTTGTGTGTACGAAGGTTAAGCCGGCCTTGAGACCGTTATTACGTCCTAGATTGCCCTCTTTTGGTCCCGACAGCGTCTCTTGTGCTATATTTGGGTTCATCCTAGAGGAAATCGCAGAAACCATGTTTGCCTTTAATGCTTTCTTGCAGTGATTCCTCTGAAGATTATAGATGTCGACTCTAAAAAATCATTTGGTCCCTCTGAATGCATGTTTTGCCATCCGAATAGCTCAGGAAGATGCTCAGCTAGACTAGACCTGAGACCAATTGTTACGGAGTTTCGGAGGCCAGAAAAATAGTCAATGAATTCTTTTTCAAGGGGATCTAAAAGTCAGGTCGGCCTGGGCAACAATGAGAAGGAGATAGAGCTTCCTCCCCACGGGCGATTCTCAATGTTCTACAAATAATTCCGTTGGGCAGCTGAAGAGTGAGCTCTCCCCACATGGTCTAAAGCTTTATCATCAACTGATCCAATCACCAGAGATTATCAAATTTTCTGGCTCATAATCTTCTAGTGCTTGATAATGATGGGGCGTAGTAGAATATTGAACCTTGCTAAATATTCTGCTTTTATTATATTGGAATAGTACATCTTAAAAAATGTGAGGTGTAATTCCAGCAACTCGATGGCCGTTCTGAAGTGTGGTGGAATGCGTATTCGGCAGATGGTTTGGTGGAAGGTCGCATGGTTTACTGTAATTATGGGACTGTTGACGATTTTAATACGCTCGAAGAGGTTTGTATTCCCCTTTGTATTCGGATAGCGCAGAAAGGGTCTGTGGTGCTCATGATTGGTGGTCTTCACAAAACACCAATCGTAAGCCGACTTGGACATCGCTCGCATCCGAGTTGGCGGCACAGCATGCACCTTCTGAATTTGACAGCCCACTGTCTCCTGTCACTGTCTGTGATGATTTCTGATAATGGGGGATTATTTTCTGTTATTTATGCAATGATTTAGATGGGTATCGATGTCGAAGGAGCAATCGTGTTGATACGATATGGAGCTTTGGTGAGATCTGAAAAAGTAGAAGAAGCCGAAAAACGAGGAGCAATCGGTGTAGTCCTGTACAGTGATCCGGCTCAATACGTTGACTCGAACAGTAATGGGGTTAGTTATTTAGCATCATAGAGGCCGACAAATCCTATCCAGAGCTTTTCCTACAGAACTGGCTGATGTACTCTCAAACTCCTTACTGTTTGCAATAATCGCTTGGATTCTGGTCCAGCCTAAACCTGCAATCTTGCATCATTGTGTTCCATCCGTTGAAGCAACAGTAACTCCGCTGGTCTCCCCTCGATCTGGGTTTCTTGCAACCTTTTTAGCATTTTTTCTCCCTAAAATCTTAACAAATCTACCAATTAGCATTGTCTTTTTTGATGCGAATACGGTGAATGATCGATCCACTCCATCGATCGATCTCGATCCACTTCCGGATTCATAACTAAAATAGAGTAGTGATCCTCCCTTCTCTCCTCTCTCCTATGTCTAATTTAATTTATTTGATGTTTGTGATGAAAATAAAGAACAAAGAATGCATATATAAGGAGTTTATTATTCCTAACTGCACTTTTTTTACTCATCTTCTGCTTCTCCAATCCAGTGGTTTTTCCGGATTTTCCCAACTTTCTACTTACATTTCCGTTCATCCGGTAATCCCTCTGAAGCTGTAAAACTCGGGATCTTTATCCGTTGCAGAAAGAAGGTTTGTTATAGATGAGGTTCCAAAGCCCTTCTTAGTCATTCAGTTCTATTCCTCTAGCACGCTGTACTCACATAATCTCTGCCTGTCCTCCTTCAGCTCTTTTTCCTACCCCAAAACGTCCCCTTTTCTATGTTTATTACCTGCACTTCATACTAATAAGTTCCTGTCCCCTTTCTATCGCCTCTGCACAGCGCCTGCACTTTTTACCTTCTGATTCCCATCAATTCGATTACTCGATATAATATCGATGCATTCGGTTCTGTTATAAGACAGGGTCCCTGTAGGTAAGTATTTAGTTCATAATATGCTGCATCTTGTTAATGGCAGTTATAAGGATTGCTCGAAATGGTGTTCGTGGACCTGAAGGCGCAGTTCTCTACATTTATGCGAATTTCCACGAAAATGGCCCTGTTTTGTTTTTTTTAAGCTATGCTCAGATTTTGGTCATGGCGTAAACTAATTGAATAAGAGTTTACCCAGCAAGCAGAATTATACATCTTTTATTTAGCAACATTTTTGATTTTGCAGACTTTTCCACACTCATCTTCGCTTCCTGGATTGGACGCTCAAAGAGGATCTGTTGGCCGGGTGCCCGGGGATCCTTTGACACCTTTGCTGCCAGCTCTCCCATATGTGACTCGGAGTGAAACCTTGGAAAGCCTTCGAAGGAAAAGTACGTTTCGATCATGAACGGCTGAACATCGATGCTCTAAAAAGTACGTTTTCAGAGGTGCTGCCCAGCATTCCAGTGACACCAATCAGCTATGATGATGCTCAACGAATTATGGACTATATGGATGGTCCCACCATAACGGTTAGTCCTTACTCGTTAAGTTTCTAATTGACAGTTCATATAGTTCATAACTCGTTGAGCATACGTGCGGTTCCTTACTTCTCTTACCCTCAGAGCTGTCCTATTTAAGCGGTTAACAATTATTTCCAAGCCCTCGAGAAGCTCCCCAGTATTTGTGGAAACCGAGGTCGTCAACAGCGTGGGATGTCTCCTAGTGAAAAAAGGCAGTAGTCAACGGAACTCGACCCATACACTTATCGTATGCAAAGCTTTTAGCTTGCAAATTGGGGTGTCCCAAGCAAGTTGTTGGGTTTCAAATCTACTCGGTCAGGTTTCCTTTTCGGAGCAGTCTGAGAGGTATAGAGAACTCAGGTTCGGGTTTTTGTGAGAAGGATTCCAATGGAGGAACGACGATGGTAGGTGCTTACGGTCAGATAGAGGTTATTAGGTTATTACCTCGTTCTGAACCCCACTATGGATAATTCAGAATAGAACCTTCCAGTAGACATCGTTTTGACTGACATTCTTACAGCGGGCTGATTGGATCGGTGGACTGGCAACGTATAGATGGAGTAGTCTGCGGAGATTTCGACTGAATGTACGATCGAGGTTTGTGTCAAGAACTTCTACCTACTCAAACTTTCAATTGTAATTCTTCATGCAATGACAAAAGCACGGTATGGGTTGTTACTTCATGTAGTAAAATGGACACTGGGTCATTATTAAAGCATCTTAACGATTGTGAACCAAAAGCTCTGAGTATCCGAAATGGGAAGGCCGACGTTGGGCCCTTTAATTTGCCTTTCTTTTAAAGCACTCTCTTCCATTCTATTTGAGTACGGAGGAACTCTTTACAATAAAGGTTTTGCCTTGATTTTTCGAAGTCACGCTCTGATTGTGGTCGTCGCATAAGCGAATACCCCAGAGCGAACCGAAACATCAGCTTAAGTAGTAAGAGCTACTACTACTCTCCCTTTTTCACTTTCAATTAAAGTTGGTCAAGTTGTCTGGGAGAGTATATTGCCACGATTTTATAAGCATGTCACCGTATAGATACCGTAGTCCCATGATTGTCCAATTAGCGGTCCTGCAAGTACGGTCTAACGAGAGACAACGGCATCACTTACGGATCGTCTTTCATGAGAATGAAGGCATTTAGTCGGCAGAGTTCACTGCCGGACCAGCATTTACAGTACTTATTCATATCAATGTTCTTGTAAGACTATGAAAATTCGGAGTTAGAACCAGTAATAAACGAAAATGGATACCGTAATCTGTCAACGCATGGAACAAGAATGACCTAACATTGCTACTGAGAAACAAAGCATGCTCTGTTAGTATAACGCTTTCCCTACTCAATGAATGCTTGGATCGGTCCTCTTCCAGTAAGCACCACGCATCTCACCTCATTCGGAATCGTGGTAGCTCTTGAATGCTTATTCGCCTTACTACAGTGACTTACTCGCGTCAACCAGCTGATGTACAACTCATTCTACCCCTCCACACAAAAGTTACCTGGGTCTGTAGGAATGGAATACTCGTTTGGCTTGAAACTATCGACCTTAGGAGTACCTATATGTATAGTAGGTATTCCACACAGTGTGTGCATACATCACCCACGTTAGCCTGGCTGGCCATTTCTCTTTCCCATGAGTCTCATTCAATGATGTGCCCTAATTAGAACAGTGAATGAAAACATGAGTTGTGTGAGTAGTAATTCTTACAGGTTTGCGAAACGTACTATTACCAACATCATAGCAGTGCTTGAAGGAAAGGAGGAGCCTGATAGATGGGTGATGCTGGGAAATCACGTCGATGCATGGGGAAAGGTAACTGACGAGTGTTCCATCAGATTTTCAAAGTTGAATTAGTCGAAAAATTGTTTTTATCACTCCGTACAAAACCTTTTGAGGTGTTAAAGCTCACAAAACTGACAAAAACTGTACCGGGCCCGGTACAGAGATTCACAGCTGTACACACCTACCGGAAGTTTGCCTTTGCTTCCGGGTCAGTAGGAGACATCCCGGTCATCATATCAAAACGAGGTCACACTTCGTTGAACTCAGTTGAGCTCTCCAGGATCCTCTCTAATAGCCGCAGTAACAGCTGCCGCCTCCTACAGGCAATCACCAAAAGACAGCTTTTTCATCAAGGAAGCGACTGTACAATTCTAGTTGTAGAGTAGTCCTGTTCGTTTTCATCTTTGCAGGCAGAAAAAGAAGTGAATAAAAGGGGGCAAAACAGTAGAATAAAAGAGAGGACGAGATTTTCTACGGAAGGGACCAGAGCCCCGTTGAATGGCGCAATGCTTGAACCAGTGGAGGGGATCCTAAAACGACTATCAATATAGCCGCATACGGTGACTTAGTCCGCATCGGATGGGATTTTTCAATTGATTAGACCTCGGAAGGCTAGGGAGCTTCACTAGTATCAGAATTGAGTAAAACAAATTGTTAAGTGCAAAACGACACGCCCACCATGGGCATTGTTCTTGGGTACTTTATCTCAATTAGTTTCTTTTCTATCACACTTCATTTCAGGGTGCTATTGATCCGGTTTCCGGTACCGCTGTACAACTCGAGGTGGCACGAGTGATGGCAAAGGTCAGTACTTCGAAGAACTGGGGGAATTACCTCTGTATGCCACATGGAGTCATGAGTTTGTTATCAGGTTCTCGAGCAGCACCCACCAAGACGCACTATCGTATTCTGTCACTGGGACGGTGAAGAGTTTGGGCTGATCGGTTCCAATGAATGGATCGAGCAGCGGCTAGGGGTTCTTCAGAGGAGGTCAGTAGAGTTTTGATTGGCCTCAGGGTAACAGTGCCGACTGCGCCGGAACAGCCCTCCCCAATGGAAAATTTTTCTCCACCCACACCCTCACCGACCGGTTAGGCCGTCTCTAAAGCACCAACTCTTTCAGAGCAGTTGCCTATATCAATGTCGATCACATAGCCGGTGGTAGTTCGCTCGATATAAAAGCAGTTCCACTTCTATACCGGGCCATAGTCGAAGCGTCTCAGAGGTGGGCAAAATTATAAACTTCTTCTCGAAACTTACAAATTCAGCAATTGCATTCAGGACGTCATACTCAGATGGCTCAAGCGGCGAAAGTCTCCTCGATTCATGGAGACATTTTCGACGCCGGGGTCCATTCTTGGGTGATCGCGCCGTACCGGAAATCGGTTTACCAGCTGGAGGATCAGACTACCAAGTATGTTCTACTAGTTAAAGGCGGATGTGGTGCAGTAGGATCGAAATCGTCGCGTCGCGGCGAGAGAGACGCCGCGTGCGAAGGAATGCAGCAGAATGCAGCAGCGGTATGAAATACAGGAACAGAACTAGCATTAGAATTATGCCGAAAGTAATAATCGCATTTCGATTGAGCTTTATGAAGGACGCTAGAACTGTAATGACGAGGCGAATGGTCCGCGACTGCCGCGCGCGGCAAATCGATCACGCAAAATCGATCCAGCTGCCCGTCTCCCTGTTTTGAACATGTATCCGCTGGAAGCATGCTGTATATTTTTCGAAATTCGCTGATGCTCAAACTGGAGTATTACGAAATTTGTTTTGTTGTCGATCACTTTCTCTGCTCATCGCACAACCTTACTGTCACTCGCTCCCTGGGAAGCGAGGTTATCTGTGGAAACGCAAAAGGTTCCCACGCATTCCTCGAATCACATTGATATGTGGGAAAGTTTGGCTCTGGGAAGTTCGCAGATCCTCTTGATTCCATTACGTTGAATGTCCACCTAATACTAGAGAAATCCAGAATAATTTATGAAATTCATTTTCTTGCAAAGTTAATCGAGGGCGACAGGCAACCAAACGGGCAATCTAGAGTTTTGAACCAACAGAAACATTTTCCATGACAGTTCCTTGAGAAAGCAGGAATAACAAGGTTCCGGAGACCTATATCAGGCCCATAACAGTGGCATAGAATTGTTTAAAAAAAGTTAGGCGAAACATGATAAAAAACATGATTTTTTTTGGCTCGAACAGTCCAGTTTCGTGATGGGCTCACATTCTCGACTCCCAGTCAGAATGATAGTATCGTTATAACGCTTTTTACCCCATACAATGGCTTGCTGAATCTAACCAATGCCCAACTTGAAGGTATACGCTTGTAGGCCAGTTTGTTACCGCTTATCGTATCTGGTGGGATGGATCTCCTCGTTAGCTTTCCTCGATAACGGATTTTATCTCCTGCATATGTGCATGTAGGCTGTACCACTTCGACAAGCTGCTTTACCATTGTTGAAACTCGGCCCTATGAGTATTGGAACCTCTCTTGTTGAAGTTACACTTGATGACCTTCTACTTCCAAGCCTACTACGAGCCTTGGAGGACCTGCCTCATTTGTGCTGAAACCTGAGGTTTTCCCTCATCGACGCAGGCATCCACCCGACGCTGAAGATGCCATTGGTGTTACCGATCAAGATTTGAATTTCAAAAATACAGCCTTTTCACCTATGCAGCCATTTCTAGCTTCTCCCATGTTAGGCAGTTGATCACAACTGTAAATTGTAGTTCCATCATGATCACAAACAATCATTCTCGAGAGGGAAAGCACCAAAGACTAGTAAGCTCGGCCTTCGAATGAAAAAAAATTTGGTCCCGTTTTCGTGGCTAACTGATCAGTTTCAGAGATTTATAACGTTCGCCGGTATTCCAGCAGCTGACATCAAGTTGGAACAGAGACCTGGTCAATCATATGCTCTCTATCATACAATGTTCGTTTACTTGTAAACCAATTTTTGACCAGTAACAGTAGAATGATGATACTGTTTACATACTACGTACTTTGTGCTCAGGTATGAAACACCATGGACTGTTGAGAATCTGATCGATCCGAAATTCGCCTCCCTCACGTCCGTGGGTCATCTGTGGGTGGAAATAGTTCATAGACTGGCTAATAGCTTGGTCAGTAATACCACTTCGTAATAAAAACCTAAACCTACCTAATCTACTTTTGAAAAGTCATTTCACTTCGTTTAGGTGATTCCCTTCAACGCATTGGACTATGCTCAATCCTTGTTAGTTCTATTTCATAAAGCCGAGGTTCACCTGTCAAAGATGGAGCTGACGAAAACGATCAGTTGGTTACCACATAAGCTGAGTAGTTTGAAGGAGGCTCTACGCCGTTTTCACAATGTCGCGCGAACCATACAAGCGGAGGTTCAGGTTTGTAAACATTCATTTGTATTTTTATTTATAAAAGACAAAGGTAACCGTACAGTTAATTGGGGTGGGTGGACATCTTATGAAGCAGGAGAAGGCTCATCAAAGACCAAGGAAAACCTGTAAAAGCATTGATTCCAATTTCTCGAAAAAGGCGGGAAAGGCTGGCATTTGAAAACACATATAGAGATTGAAAGGAGAAATTGTTTGCATTCCCTTGGCTAAACCTCTTGTTGTTGTTGACTGTTGTCTTTTCGCTCCTTTACGCGATGCCAAAGTCTAACAAGGATAGTGGGCAAAACTGGTCCGAATTCGAAGTTTCACCTGCAACTCCGTGAGAGATTTGAATGTGCATTTTCTGCTAATTAAGCGAAAATTCATTTGAGTCAGCCTTTTGAGCTTTTTTTCAGCGTGAAGGTAGGTAAAGGTAGATTCGGGAATTACAGTAAATCAAATATGATACTTCTCTTTTGAACATCAAATGGGCTCCTCGGGAGACGGGCGTTAGGAACGATTTTGGGTAATCGATTTGCCGCACGCGGCTGTCACGGACCACTCATTCGCCGTTATTACAGCTCTAGCGTTCTTCATGCAGCTCAATCGATATGCGATCATTATTTTATGCATAATTCTACTATTAGTACTTTTGTTTTTGTATTTCTTACCTACTGCTGCCTCCTACTACATTCCTTCGCGCGCGACGCCCCTCTCACCGCGACGCGACCATTTCGTTCCTAACGCACCACACCCGGGCTCCTCTCTTCATTCTGCCTATTACTATGATTCCATAATCACTCATGTGCTTTGAATGACCAAATTTTTGCATTGCTCCAAACCATTTCGGGATGAGCTCCGAATTCGGCATTCATTCAGGATGATAATGGCGTTTCCCAAAGCATTTGCAATGAACAGTCTCTCACGATCCCGCTGGTACAAGTCAGAATTTTTGCTCTTCCAAGCGAGTCTGGTGCCATTTCATCTTTTTTTTGAAAACAACGAGTGTTATCATGAGCCGTTGTACCGTCCGGTTTCGATTAATAAGCTGTACGTGTAGTAGCGACACCACCACCATGGCATTTACCTTACCTCCTGCTTCTCGATCTCAGGAGCATTACTGCCATTCTCACTGAAGGTCGTTCAAACACTTATGAAGCCTCTTCACCGGGGTTCAGTATTTTCGGCGCTCCTTCACAAAGCCCTGAACCACTGTAGTGAATAAGAAATGGTAATGATTGAAGGCAAAGTTCACGAAGATGGTAGGTGAGGAGTTTAGCTAGGTCAAATAATTGATGTTATGGTGCAGAATGGTGCAAAAATGCGAAAAAAGAGCGAAAACAGTGTATTTCAAGAAGTAGAATGCTACGAAATAGTAGTAAGATTAGGTTTGTACGGTACTGTGGGTCTGTAACCGTCTGGGTATCTCACACATAGGCGTACTATTCGTCGGCCTCATGACGCTTCATTGTGTATGGTGCAGCCTTGACAAGGCCATCATAACACGGCCACTTTTGGGTGTGTACATCGACCAAGCCGGTTTGGGAGCCCTTATAACGCCTTGTCGAAGTTGTTTTTCGACCTGACAGTGTCCCAACTGCAATCCTTGAGGGCTACAGGTTCATTCTTGAGAGGAATCTTATAAACCATTTTTATCGTTTATTGTATCTTTAATTATGCCTTTCTAGTGTGAAGAACAATGAGCTATACAATATCACTTGGAAATAGTTTATGTTTAGGATATCGCTAGTGGTCAGAACGAAGTGACCATTCAACGGCTCAATTCTATCAATTCTCGTCTACAGTACATCGAGCGTTCGTTTTTGAACCCAACGGCCACCATGGAACAGCCATACTATCGACATTTAGTATTTTCCCCGTCTATGCACTCAACCCGTATCACATCGTTCTCCAGTATCCTTGATCCAGCCCTGGGATATTACCGCTCTCACAACGAAACCCACCTACATAGTTTGGCATTGGCCATTACAAATGTACAGTATGCCGTCGAAAGTGCCATTGATGCACTTCACTAGTATTTCGTTCTTACTGGTAAAATACATGGACTTTCATCTATGATGCGCCTTAACTGAGTGAACTTTACTTAAACCAAATTGCATTTTAGAGATTTTTCAATTATCGAAACTGTGTGCGTTTTATCGATTTTATCGATCAACGACCATTACGTGTTCTGATTCTCACTTTCATAATAATTGGCAGTGTAATGCGTGCTCATTTAGGTCACAATTTTTCTACTGTGTTGACCAGATCCCACTATACCTTTTGATTATGGGGTAACTCTTATATGTAGACTATTTCATTATCCCAATTTGACTTTGAAACTATTGTAGCCCGTGGTTTTCAGCTTCTGTAGGCTCGTAGCATTAAATAGGAGGCGACTGGACAAAAAAATTCTCCCCCCCGTGTACGATTGGCGGTCCATTAGTCGCTGTCCCAGTGATTATTGATTTTGTCGCGTGGGCGCCAGTGACGTCTCCGTTCGTCTCTATCGCGAGCAAATCGAGTCCAGTAAACCTCTGTCGCTCGAGGTTGCACCTGGTGCAAATCAATCTTTCAGTTCAGACTTTTCGTGAAAACTCTCATTTATCGACCATGCTGGAATTTGTTTGTCGTCCCCAGCATATTCAGTAGTCTCCCCACAGCCATCTGCCCTCCTGGGAACCGGATTACCTGCCCATCTGGCCTTCGATTCCTTGGCGTATCCGAAAGCGTCCCTGATAGTTTCTAACTTTAGGACTTCATGCTCTAGGAAACCAGAGAACATCAAATTTGCTGTGTAGATAACGGACACAACAAAACTCAGGACCGCAATAGTTTCGAGTTGTTACTTTACTTTTTAGCCATAAGTTAGCCACTATATTTTTTTACAAACTGTGGAGTTTTGTTAGAATTGGGAGGAAAATCCTAAGCGCTCGATAGCTCTATTGTATAAGACTCATACTCAGTTCGTACTAGTAGTTGAAAAGTATTCGAGCACCGGAATATTTCATCGTATTCTCTTCTGCCGATCTCGTTTTCCCACGAATATTATTGTGATAAATGTGAATACTTGTAAAAATTTCTCATAACAAACTAGTCTGTGTTACATTTTAGTAATATCGAGTTCCACATTCCACAAGACTAATGTGAATCACATTCGAGCATATCCTTTTCTGAAAAATGCAATTCTGTCAAAGAGTGGGCCGTATTAAGGTCGATGGTCAGCCCCACTTGCCACTTGTTCTGCCCCACGGATGCCAAAGGAAGGAGGGGAGGGGAGGGTGGATGGGAATCTATTCGTTGAGTAATTAACGCCTTCAAAAGGTTCCAGATCACCTCTCTCGTCTCCCCACCACCTCTCGCCACCGAATTTTAGTAAGGCTACTATTTATCTGGATTAATTCAACAGCCTTTACGAGGGCTATCGTTGAAAGGACGGAATGGGAAGAAAAGGGTGCTGTAAAATTAAGTAGTTCATACGTAAATAGTTTCATGGTGCCTTCGAAGCTAAGTGCAATCGCTTTTGATAGGTCAGCTCAGGCTGTATTAGTAATAGTATACTAGTATGTATGTGCAGCATGGTCAAAACGCATAGTCAACGCAAAGAAACCGATGAATTATTGGTTCATTCATATCGTTACCTGTTCTCCCTTTAATGGCTCTGAGACTTTGAATAATTGTATCGATGGCATATCAGCCTCATCCGTCAGACTACAAAATGCAATCGAAAATTTGAAAGAGGCAGCAATGAGGTCATTAAATCCATAAAGCTTGGCCCCCGACAAAAATATAATTAAAAATAGAAGAAATAACTATGCATTCATTAACCCTGTGCTGAAAAGTGCATTTTCAGTACTAGGACAGGGGTTGGAGGGCGGCTCTGACAGAGGAACTGCAGAAGCAGAATGAAGAATTTGATAAAAAAAAATTCAGTTTCAGTGTTCGTTAGCTGAAAATTCGGTAATTGAATAGATGTTTTTATAGACATTGTAGAGGAATCTGGGAACAACAGCCTAATGGTAATGTGGAAGCAATTCCCAAGAATTAGACCCCAATCTTCGAAATCTACCTTATTCTCAACATGGACGTAACTTTTTCGGTCTAGGGATAAATTCGATTTCTTTGGTAGTGCTCAGGTAAGCCCTTGGTAAACCTAGTGGGTTAACGACTTATCAGATGTTTTAAATATAAATCTGCCCTTAGAAAATCGTTAAGCTACCTTTGGCAGTGATGACAGGAGGTTTTGGTAACAGGAAGTGTTTAGAATGGGAAGATACTTCAATGGACAAGGATTCGGCTCCCTGTTCTGTGTATTCAAGAACTTTGATCGCCCACTTCGCAAACACAGTTCAACTCCATAGAAAAGGGACTGCCTGGTTCCATTTTGGTTCCGGATCCTTAGAGAGTACCACTAGTAATAGCCCTTTACCATACCGAGAGGGTATCAGTCTTCTCTTCTTCTACCCAATGCATTGCTATTTTTATGACCTGATCTTGAATATACATTACTCGCTGGGTAACCTGGCAGGAAAGTTTACCCAGTTGACCAGGCGACTGTTTTCACGGGCCGTCAGTGTGTACGAAGTGAATTTCGCTCAGTTTTCGGGTTGCCTATCGTGGAAAACACATGTTGGCAATCAAACAACTTAAGATCCTGTGAGGTTAGTGGCCAGCACAGCAAACAATGGCCGTCACTTTAAAAGGAGTCGCAAACCGTTGTTTGATTCATTATCTCCCCCTCACACTCCACATCATCTCAAGAAATCAAAAATGATCGCCCACCTTGTTCTTTTTCTGACGGTCTCTCATCTCGTCTCAGCTCAACGTGCAGGTAAGGTCTCAGTGGGTCAAAACCTAGGCCTCGTTGGACTGTACCTAAATGCCTATTTCCAGATATACTGTCACGAGCTGTTGGACCATGTATCAGTGGAAAGTGCCAACCAGGTCACACCTGCTACTTCGAGCAATGTGTTCCACAGGGACTAAGGTTCAAGAGAGGCTTCAACAGAGGTACTGAAGCAATAGAATGATGAGGGTTGGATAGGAGTCGGAGCTTTGATATTTGGTGGTTGAAACGCCAGTAAATGAATCAGTTTTTGAGCCATTAAGGAAGAGTTTTGTCAGCTTAACGATACTGTGGCGGTAATCCGAAAGAGGAACGTCTCAATCGTTAGAATTTACCATTCTCCAAGGATGGGACTGTAAAACTTTGGGTGTAGTGGTAAAGTGATGATTTCAAAGAGGAAGATAACCCTGGAAGTTCTCAAATCAGAAGGGTCTGAGCTGCGCTACGCACCTGATTTTCGTTGAAAAAAAAAATGTAGATTTTGAGCCTGCTGAGCCAGGAGATGGTTGGAATTTAGATATCAAACTTAATGTTTATTTTTTTCAAACAGGTGGTGTAGTGTCAAATGGCGCACTATCACATGCGCAAGGTCGGGGGTTCGTATCCCGAACCGATGTCCCAATGACCGACCAAGCTTTGCATTCCTCCGGGGTTGATGCTAATTGGTACCAGACTCGTCTGGGAGGATAAAAGCAGCGACTGTACATCGGCTAGCCACCGCAATTTATTGTATAAGCCACATACGCATTCAATACGCTACGACGAGCTGGACGGAAGTCAAATGTGGGGCGCATTCATCAGACAGGATTGTTCAACACCAAGAGCTCTATCCTTTATCCTTGTATCTTTCCAAACAAATGCGGCACCAAAAGAGCGATATAGAAGCAAAAAACTGGAAAGGTCAACTGGCTTGAGTCCAAGGGAAGGCAACACCTACCATATAGTTCCGGGGAATCTCTCGAATTCCACATTCGTAGAATTTTTCCCTAACATTTCCGATATCCACTTCATACCAGTATGCCCATGTCGTCTTCATTCAGATACTGCTGTCGGACCGTGCATCGCAGGACTGTGCCCATCTGGTTACTTCTGCCACCAACAAGAATGCTTGAAGCGATAACTGTCTCAGATACTGACGGCGAGGATGCTGGTTATGTTGGGATGGATGAAGAAAGTTTCGATTTCCATGAGTAATTCAACTGGATACAATGATTTTAATAAATCTTATGGGTACGCATTTTACATCGATAAACATTGGGATGAATCAGCTGTTGATCAAATACTCTGGTTACTTGTCGAAGTCAATCTTTGTTATATGATAGGTGGGAAGCTGTGGGGACTGTGGGGGTTCGACGGGGTCGTTAGCTAGCTACGGTATGATCCCTCCCCCGGCCATCATCTTTTCAACGCTCTACCCTTTACAGTAGTAATCCTTTCAGTGAAAAGGAATTGTCGTTCCCCCTTTGTATGGGCAAACCTGTTTTAGTACGATTTGTATGAATTTGGATTACCAAACAATTCTGTTCAAATTCATCGGAAAATGACTTGATGTCTGCTGTTCCCATTGATCCTGGATTTCATCTCAGCTGTCATTGAAGTGGATGGAAGTATGAGGAGCTTGATCCCTCAGCCCAGCTTTCTTGGGAATATTGTTGACAGTGTCCTCTTATGGAACCCGTCGAGAGGGAGCAATCTCATGGATGGCAGTAGAGTACTTGGACGAGTATTGCTTTCTGTTTAGATCTTCACATTTGCATTTGAGGTCAGCGGCTGTCACTCTCCCAGCTGTCCAAAGCCTCATCCCATCCATATTGTTCACTCAAAATGTCATTAGGCACTAATGGAATCTTCCCTTCGGGACGCATAAACAACGATTTTCTTTAGTTTCCAGTTACAGCGGAAATATGTACAAGTCAGTGCTTTATCCTCCCAAACGAGTCTGGTATCAAAAAGACGACCCTGGAGGGATGGACGGCTAGGTTGACCCAGGCAGATATCGACCGGCCGCTTCCCAATCACCACATCCATTTCCGATCTATAATTGATTGGAGGTGACTCACCCCTTAACTCAAGGCCTAATAAAGGTAGCCCCACTCTGATAGAAGTCCCGATTCTTTTGAGCTAACTATTTAGTATCAAACTCAGTAAAGCTGACTTTGGTCAGAGTATCAGAGTTCCTACACAATTCCTTGCCCCGGAAGATTTTTGAAAGTTCAGTGAAATTCTATAGGAAAATTACAATCTGTGGATAAAGTGGTTACTGCCAAATTACCATGTTTTTGATTTTGAGTAATATTTTGCAATAATGGACGGGACGACAGGTGATGAGGTGCTCATCTCATATTGGAGAATATTGCCAAAAATATTTCGTAATATTTATTCGCACAATAACTGGCAACAATACGCCTTGACTAAGTAAACTCGGATAGATTAAAGGTAGCTCTCGGAAGCATAGAACTCCAGATATTCTGAACAATGGGAGCCATTAGACACAGATTCAGATAAGTCTATCCCTTCCAATCGACACCTGATTGCTTTCGGAGCGGGTCTGAAAAATGAAGGATTACGACAAGCAAAGTCAAATAGACAAGAAACAAGTAAGTTGTGGGAAACAAGTTTCCTTCATCTGTCATTTTTATCGAGTGATTCATAAGCTAGGATCCAGTTAAATAACTAGCTATAAAATTGTTTGTTCAGAAAATCACTCATCTAAGGCTACTAAACTGACTATACATTGATTTATTTAAAAATCAATCCAATTTTCGCTTGTAAAGCGATTCACGTCTCACACCTATCTGCGGACAACATTTCATGTCCCTTCAAAAAATTTTTAGCCAAGATTGCTATATGAAGTGAGCCCTAACAAGTTTTCCGAGTGACATATAAACTATGTGATCATATCCCAGCATGGAACTGAGAATTTTGGGAAAAAAAAAACCTTAAAAAAATCATTGGGGAGGGCGGGTGGGGGGAGGGTGGAGTAAGGGGTATTGGCGTTATGGAACGCTTCAGCGCTCAAGAAATTCCGACTAGGACTAAATAAGTAGGTGCTGCTAATTGCCTACATACAAACAGAATTTCTTTTTTACGGACTAACGATTAACTCGCTATTAGCCTTGTCGAGTTATAATTGTGAAACGACGGATGTAATAGGGTCACAAAGTACTATACCCCTCCCTGCTCTCTGTAATCATGTGTAAATGAAAGAGAAGGCATGGATGTAAATGTGGCCAGGGAATTCTAGAGAGTAACTAGAAAAATAGTGAAAAATAAGCAGGAATCATTAATTCAGAGATAGTATCCGCTTGAATGGCACCTCCATTGGGCCTGTAAGGTGAAGAATATCGATAAGACTGCAGTTCTCGACTCGCAAGGTGAACCCTCATTTCGGTTTGCTTGAAACTTACGATTTCGTAGAGGTGAGAGAAGGAATCTGCGATGTCCCTCGGACAATAGCATGGCCGGACCCGTCACGCAATCAAGCAAGGAATTCTGGGCAATTGATGTCACCGGGAGGACCTCGTGGAACATTAACAGAACACATCGGGTGAGAGCCGTGATCACATCTTCGGTTTTCATTCGAAATTTCTGTGGGTAATGAATTTTCCCTTCATTTTTTGCTATCATGGGGAACCTTCTATTATTCCGTTTCAAAAAAACGAGTAAGAGTCATAGATCAATTCTAATGAATTTGACAAATAGAAAACCAAAAAGTAAAAGCAACAATCATCCTTGGTCAAGGTTTCGATTGAAGTTTTGTCAGAATAACTTGACGGAGGAGACTCAAAGCTATCACTATGTAGTTCTTCACTTTAATGTCAACAATTATTCGATTTTACGGTTTTAAATCATTTGTAATGATAAGTTGAATCCGTGAAATGGTGCCGAATCGAAAAAAGGGGTCCCCAGTAGCCCTTCAGAGGCAGGAGGGCCAACGAACTTCTCGAAAAGCTGTGGACCCAGATCTTGCTGGGTTTTGAACATTAGTCAAAGCAGAAAAGGTGGAAATGAGCACATGTTTTAATCCGCTTTCCTTTTTAAAATTGAAGAAGCAATCTTATCAAGGCTCCTGCGGTGACCAGCACCTGTCATTACCAAAGCATATAGCAGGAAACGCTCCCCTACAGCTTATGTTTATGTCATCTTACACGCTCAACCACGCCATTTCTATGTTGTTTCTTCCGCGGAACGCCACGATCATGTACTATAGCAAATTGAACAACCTTATGTTCAATCAAGACCATTATGGTAAATTACATGCGCCATGCTTGTGCTTGTGCGCCCATAAAGCAACAAATGGCTGACAAAGGCTGCCAGTAGCGTTCGGCTCTCAGTTAACAGTATGGTCGAAGTTTGCATATAAAAGTCAATCGGGGAGCTCTACTACAAAGTAACAGACGGCAAAACTCTAACCTCACGCTCCCATTTTTTTCTCTCATCGGTGAATACTTGCATTTGAGCTGTGAGCGCTTCCTTGAGTGTTGCGACTTCATCGCGTAAACTTGCAACCTCACTGCGCAAAGACACATCAGAAGAATCCTGAAAATTACTTTACTACTTTATACGTTACAATATATATATTGAGTGAAACTTTCAATATCTCCTTCTACAAACTCAACAAATTGCCACCCTAGAGTGGCAGGACCGAAAAGATTAGGGAGAAGGGCCAACGGGCGAAGGATCCAAAAAGTTTCTTTTTATTTTTGTAATCATCCGCTCCGGTGTTTCATCCCTTAAAACCACGCTATAAAAAGGGTGCCTACATGGTTTGCAATTCATGGAAAGCGCCCATGATTTGGATGCATATTGATCATGTTATCAAGTACCGACTCATCATTTAAGGACGCAGGTCTTGATCTACGGAGCGGAGAGGATGGGAGGCGGTCGTTTGGCGCGGCCCTTCGCACCCAACTTGCCATTGGGGCAGTTAGGCTCATAATTGCCTTCTTGGCGCCGCCCATTGGACTCGGTTTGTGAGCTGGGCAACTCGTCCAGCTGATTCAACCTCCTGACAGTGCTAGTCAGCCTACCCACTGCCAATCCAGCTGATCCCGATCGATAGCGTCGCTATAATTAGACGCCGAATTGACCTACCTGTCTCCTGCCTATTTTCACCGCGAATTTGGCTATTTTTTCGCCGTTTTTTTTTTTTGCATCTCGAGAATTTTGAACCCATTTTCAAGTGAATACTGCTAAGTTACAATGGAGTGGGAGTATCATGGTCGTTTTGGAGCCTGATACTTACCACTTCAAAGTAATTTGCCGTACATGTGTTTGGTGGACTGATAGTGTGGTGAGTGCTTTATTGTTTTTTCTTTGGAAAACATTTGTTTGGCATAATACTTATTTCTATCCTTAACTTCTTTGAAATGCAGATTATCATGTGGTAAGTGTTTCGAAACTTCAGACATGGTTTCCATCTCTTCTTTCTTTACAACATTTGTTATGCTAAATTTATTCTAAGCGTCTCGATTATAGTATAGCGTTGCTAGCATTGAGTTTACTATGAGGTGTAATTGCTCCTTATTTTTTGATGTGTGAGTGGTGAGTGCAGCGATAGTTTCCCATTAGGAGCACTACGATAAGCAGAGGAGAATTTGTTCATTTCTTGCTATTAGATTACGACCGCTGCCCAGCAAGATCTGTAACTCAGTGAAAGATTCTCTTTGGTCGACATCATTTGCGACAAAAGTTAGCCAACCGCCAGTAATTTTGAATTCCCAACTTGTGATATCTTCTTGAAGAACAAGGTCTATTGATAGCGACATATGATAATGGTGTTATCATCACTCGAAACATTTGTGAGTACCGCCCAAGGTATTGTTTGCCTAACAGTTGAGTCTTATAGTGTATTCACTTTCAAGAACGAGAGCAAAAGATCGAGACTTCCAAAAGGAGGCGTAAGCACTGACTTACACTGAATACCATTTGCTCTGCTAGTTTCCCGATTACTAAAACTTTGTCAAAGAAGGAGGGGGTATTGTAAATAGATGTCGAGATATGTATCCAGAAAGACTATTTAATAATGTGTATGACAATAAAGTATATAATGAAATGAATATTATAATAAACAAATGTTTTTCAAAGAAAAAACAATAAAGCACTCACCACACTATCAGTCCACCAAACACATGTACGGCAAATTACTTTGAAGTGGTGAGTATCAGGCTCCAAAACGACCATGATACTTCCACTCCATTGTAACTTAGCAGTATTCACTTGAAAATGGGTTCAAAATTCTCGAGAAGCAAAAAAAACGGCGAAAAAATAGCCAAATTCGCGGTGGAAATAGGCAGGATACAGGTAGGTCAATTCGGCGTCTAATTATAGCGACGCTATCGATCGGGATCAGCTTTATGGGCAGTGGGTAGGCTGACTAGCACTGTCAGGAGGTTGAATCAGCTGGACGAGTTGCCCAGCTCACAAACCGAGTCCAATGGGCGGCGCCAAGAAGGCAATTATGAGCCTAACTGCCCCAATGGCAAGTTGGGTGCGAAGGGCCGCGCCAAACGACATACACCCGGAGAGGATATATGTGGGCGGAGCAACCGGAGGCATGCCTCACGCGATTAGCCACAGAGGGACGGCCTACCTGTAGCTAGCGGGCCAGTAGACAATTGACCTACCGGCCTGTGACCTATCCCAGAATGACAATCTCAAAAAGCTTCTGGGTTCGGCAAGGTAGAACCCCTATCGATAGAAAAGTTGGCACATTTCCATCCGATCTCGAGCTTTTGGTTGAGAATTACAACTTCATCGGAGGTACTTAGTAATTACATAAAGGCATAACATACAGGTCACGCTACACTACATAAAGGTATACTGTATAACAGTTTCGCAATCTCATCTCCAAGACGATAAGCGGTCACCAGGAAAGGAACATCATCGTATTTCAGCTAGACCCTGAGTTACCGTAGCTCTGAGCGCCAATTACTTCTGGCTGCTTTGACCTACTGTTTACTTCTTCATAACTGGTTACAACTTACTTGTGTTCGCCTGGATAATGGCCCACTATGACGTTGACGACATTCGTCACATTCCCGTGGCTTATCCATTTCCATTTTCATTTGTGCTAGTTCACGTTCAAGTTGGAAACACTGAAATCCAAATGGTCCACCTTCATGATCTCCCAGTACCACGTTACTGAGTAACCCTTCCAAGTTCCAAGTACCAACCTTTCTGAGCAGGCCTGTCTTCTCATCCCGAAGACCATCAATAGTCCTACTCATAGTGTCCGTCTGTTTTTGGCAACCGGCCAATTGTGCTCGAAGTGCATTTTCACCTTTTTCGGATGCACTTAGACGTGAACGTAGATGTTCTAGTTCTTCTTTCCATGCTCGTTCTTTTTCCTGGTATACCTAAAAAATACTACAGTATTTTGGTAATGAAATGGCAGAACTAGTAAGTACTACTAAAGCTAACTTTTACTATGATCTCTTCGTTCTGCTCCATTGTGTTCCTTACCACCCTAAGCTCGTTTTCTTTGTCCCGGATTAGGGTCTGCAAAGGGTAGAGTTTCTAAAAACTGGCAAGTGCGACTCTTCGAAAGACATAATCAATGGAGCAGTAAATAAATAAGTTGAGTTATTTTAATTACCTCATAATCAACTATGCCGGAGTCACTGGGTGAAGGAGTGACATGAAGAGCGGAGACTCGGCCAGATGTTGTTGGGTAAGTTGTCTTCTGAAACATTAATTTTTCCATTATTTTTTACTTCTTTACAAAAATATTTTTAAAAGGGTATTGCATTTTCAAAAATTTCTAGCAAAGTACAGTCTCCCCTTGTCTACGACCGCCTCTCCCTCCCATTCTTCGATTCCCCTGCCTTTGACTCATCCTCCACCCCCCCCCCGAAATACAAATAAATTTTTAGTTTAAACGTTTTTCTGTCTGTTCTGCAAATCTGTGGGTCACGCCCTGCATGCGCCGTATCATCCCTGTGGGGTTTTGAAAGCATTGATAGCCGACCCGCTGGGAGACTAACGGGTTCTCGCTACGTCTCCGAAAATCCAATGAAACCTCTGAGCGTTTAATAATAACTACAAGTTATATTACTCAGTAGCAGTCAGTTGAAGACCTGAGGAGCCCTAGATGCCACCATTTCAGAATGGAGCACTGTTCATCAGTTTACTGCATCTTCAACAATTACCTTATTAGTGCTAGGTGGGCTCGACAGCTGACTTCCGGAGCTGTGAGTACCACTGGATACTGTAGATGACGTCATCTTGGTAGGCTGTTGGACATGATGGTAGGAGCCGTAATCGGAAGCGGAGGAACCAACTGAATTTAGAGAATGAGCAATATAGGGCAAAGTGAATTGGAACAAGTAAAGTCAGTACAGTGAATACACTGCAATAAAAAAAGTAAAAAAGTAATAAAAAATAAAAATCCAAGTAAAATTACAAATTTATAGAGAAACTTACAATCACTCATTTTTTCTTTCTCCATATAGTCGGGAACAGTATCATATTCGTTTTCTTGTGGTTTTTGTGAAGTGAAGCTGAAAAATATATCTATTTACAGAAGGTACTCAGTCGGGTTTCCAAGTGAAGTGTTATCGTTTCTCCTTCGTGGGTGGTCTATACAGGTGGTGTAAAGTGAGGATGCGAAAGGAAAAAATACAGATTGAAGCACTGATTGAGTGAAAAGTCACTCTACACTTGAAACTTATCTCAAATATCTCAAAAGATCGAACTGTAGCTTAATGGGTGAGCAATTTATTTTTTAATTGATTATCGTGTAATATGGTCGGAGGTGTAGTGGCAAATCGAACACTTCACACACGCACGGTCACGGGTTCAATTCCCGGATCGATATCCGTCTTTGCCAAACGAGCGTTCTATGCCTCCTGGATCGCTTAACTGGTACCAGACTCGTTTGGGAGGGAGTACTGACTAGTACTGGCGGCTGCCCACTGCCAGTCATTGTATAGACCACAAACGCATTCAATACGCCACCACGATTCTGTATGGAAGTCGAGTGCGGGGCGCATCCTTTAGCCAGATTCTAACGTCTGGAGACTTTATTCTTTATTCTTTTTTTGTATAATATTTCATATTACTGCATTAGCTCCGAGGTTCTGGTACATTCCTTGCACATAATCCTTTCGATTGTACTGGTTCTCATGTCAATTATGTGCTTCCATTGTGGATCCCCTAATAATCCACCTAATCCTTGATTTAGCCATCCGTATGGTATACAATTTTGGAGGCCTAAACCTCGCCTAACTAAACCAGTAATTTCAGCTTAGAAGGCCAAACCGTTAGATACAACTAGAATATATGTCTTCACTTCAAACTCGAAAGCATAAGTTGGGTGCCTGGAGTGGAACTCTTCGTATTACTACCTTTTGAACGAATTAACGACAAAGTGCACATTAAAAATAATCTAAACTGGTAACTTCCTCATCTTAAAAGGATAAAGAGAACAGAGTCTTTTGGTGTCAATCAGTGCCGTCGAGGAATGCGCCCCGCATTCGACTTCCATTTAGAATCGTAGTGGCGTGTGGCCGTGGAATGCACATATGGCCTACACAATGAGTTGCGATGGCCAGCTGATGTACAAGTCAATGTTTTTACCCTCCCAGACAAGTCCGGTATAAAACATGCGACCCCGGGAAGACGGAAGCTTTAATTAGCGTGGGTGAATGCCGACCCGGGATCGAAATCCTTGACCTTGTGGTGAGTTAATGCGCCACTTACCACTACACCTTATTTGCCCTTCTTCATTTCTATGTAGTTGAGCAAAGTTATATTGGCAACTTGCCAAATTGCCACGATTCATCCAGAAATGGAACAAAAATGAGATCGGAGAAGAACCAAAAAAACCGAGGTTATTTAAATTTACCAAAACAAAAATCACCATAACCAGGATTCTGGTTTCTTGGCCAACTCAGGACAAGACATTTTATCAGACCAGCTTACTGTACTAGTACTTTACCTAGAAGCTACTCATCTGTAGCACTGTCACAACCGTATCTAAGACCGTATACAAAAAGCTTTCGAATAAAACTTCACTACTTAAAACTTATTTGACAACTTAAATTGGATATAGTATGGGGTAAAAGTGGAAGTTGAAGAATGAGAGGGACTGAAGGCGACTACCACACACTTTGAGCGCGATGTTATTGCATTTTTTATCATACATGGTGTAATTCCAGCAAAAAACAAAAGGCCGAAGGAGGGCCGCATGTGTAGTGGCAGCTCAGAAGTTATGACCCTCCTGGTTACTCTTAGTTTCAGTACCGACTGTGTTATTATCCTTTCCCTATTTTCCCGAAGAATGACAATGATGACAACGATAGGGGTTCTGACAGCAAAAATTTTCTGGTAACTATAAAAATAGACTAAAAAATTATAAATGTAATCACCTCGTACTCGGTTGAAACATGACCCGACTTTTCTGTATCTGTGTACTAATCAATTGACTCATATTCGTTGTCGATTTGGTCGAGTCCCTGAAAGCAAGCAAAAGTGTCATTAGGGAAGGAGGCGGAAGGAGTAAGTAGAATAAGTGTAGATGGAATTCAACACCGCCACTATAAGTGCTCTCCCCTCATACTGCTTAAGTACCAATCTTAGAGAGCGCTAGTTGATACCGGATTATTGCGTTACCCTCCCTAGATGGGTATGTGCCATGTACTCAACTGTGACGTGGATTACCTTCACTACTGTGGACATAGGTGTACAACTACGGTAGCGGCTGTTCATCCAGTAGTTATGGTGCCGGTCATTACGAGTCATATACTTATATAAGGGTATTCTTGTTTTGTTCTCGAATAGGTGAATAAATATGTGGGTAAACAAATAAATAAAACATAAAACTGAAGAATCTACTGTCCATTTGGGTCCGCACCGTCTTGCGTCCACCATTTCAAACTATTCCATCATACCCACCGTAAGAGGTACCGTAGGAGCTCGTAACACAGCATCGCATCAAAAGATAGTTCGAGTTACTTTTTTGTAATTGTTCACAGTCTTACATTACTACATAGTTCCCAAGGTCGCTTCTGAATTTTACCGGCAGATGTCAGCGTGGGAATAGGCAAAGTTTCCGGCACAGAAGTGGGAAACCCATGGTTTCGCTTTGTCATTCTCTTTGGCACCCGTCGGTTACCATTCGAATTGATGTTGTCTACTCTCATGGTAAGAATTCAGAGGGACATTCTTGTGCAGTAGGGAAATAAATATCTAAGTAAACAAATAACTAAACATTCAACATCAAGTATTATGTATGAAGAAACAGGAAATTAGTTTCATTTCCTCCAATGCACTCTAATTACCTAACAATAAGTAAAGCTCAGGTTGTGTTGTTGTTGTTTTTAAACCTAACTATTACATGACAAAACTGTAACAAAACAATTACATACCCTCGAATAACTTGTCGTTCTAGGCGATTGGCATTGCCAGGAGGATATGACGGATCGTCGTTTTGTGATGATGGTAATGGTCGAAATGCTACCGGGCGGATTAGGCCATCAGTCTGAAATGGTTCGAAGTTTTCCATGGGCAATAATCGAAGGGAAAGTTCCCCGAGGTGTTAACGATTCACACGTTGTATGGGGAAGTATAGCTGTTGATTAGTCAGAATGATGCCGTAATACTGTAGTTTTAGCCCAACAAAAACAGGTGGTTCGAGTGTCGGCGGCGGGGCATCGCTACGACGTCAACGGCGACGACGACGGTCACCTAGATCTCATGTCGACGGTTTTTTTCACCTTCAAATGTTCAGATCCAACGATACGATAGTGACCGTTATCTTCGTGTACACATCGATTCACAAATGTGAGTTGTCATGAACGATTTTAAAGCTTTGGTGACTTGAGAAATTCTCCGGAGAGGCAAAAACAATCGCAAACGGCAGCTGCCAAAGAGGCATCAAACTGGCATCTGGACATGAAGAAGGTTCAAGTGCTTTTCGTCAAGCGAAAGAAGATTTTAGCGACGAAATGATGACTCTGATTATGTGAAGATAGACTCTGATGGTGTTTAGTACGATTGAATGACCTGAGAGTGAGGGTTTTCTCCTTCGGCGTGGTACGCACAGGCGCCCATACCCCACCAACAAAGAACGCTGCGCACCCTAGTGAGCGGCCGGCCGGTGATTTGAGCGAGTAAATTGTAGCGCTGAGTTCATGGTCAGGGCAAAAACTATTTCCAAAAGTACCAGTAAAGTTAGCCATAAACAAATTGATGACTTACCGATGGTTTCACACCGGAAAATGGAAGAATTCGTGGTGGAGGATTGTCGAAGTTGCTTTTTGTGTATCCTGAACGGAAAAGATTTTTCAAAACTTTCTCCAACTCTTGTTAATGCTTATCGACCACCCTCAAAGTAACTGTCAGGTAGGGTCAGAGGCATACCCACAAAAACTGCCTCGAATCAATGGAAGATATCAGAATTTTTGACGAAGAAATACTCATCATGTAGTCAAACCAATCAAAACCGTTCCGTTACTTGTAAGTAGTCGTTATACTATTTATAATACAATAATAATCCTCTTTTGTTTTAATGATACGCTTTTTTGTCCTCTCAGACTTTGATTATAATAATTCCGATCTGTTAAGTGCATTCAGGGATTCATGGACGACTTTGCCAGTAACGGGATGACTTAACCAGTAATGGTTTCCCACTACTATTTCGAGTATTTTCAATACTAGTATAACAAAACTACATACAGCCAACTGTTACCACTTCTATAGACAGGTTTGTGTACCTTACTGCAGTAACTGTTCTTTTAGAGATTGAAAATCCAAAAACGAATGAGTGACCCAAGTGAAGGGGTTGTAGATCTGATCGATACCTATCAATTAAGTGTTCTAGATGATTTTGGAGGATGTTTATATGGCGTGACTTCTTTGCAGAGCTGATGTTAATGAACTAATACGTATTAAAGCCGGATTTCTTCACGCGGAATGTCACCGCTGGTGTCCCGTGAAGGAATACCAACAAGGGGAGAAAAAGTTAAATCCCATGAAGGAAACACTTTTCCTTTCCCAGTTTTATTAGGGGACCACTACGGACGTGGACGGACCTTCTGGACCTGATCCGTATCAAACAAACTTGATAAAAGTTGCTCTCAAAACGCTTCGGAACAGCAATTGAGTGTAGTATTCCCATCACATTCCCAGATTATGGCGCAAACTACGGGAGCATGACAATAACAATGACAGTAAAGAGAAAACGCGATAATTGGATACTAGTAACGCGTATACTGGTAACAGATCGGAAAAACTTACCATCGAGCGTGTTCATGATGTTTTGTAAGCTGTTCATATGGTGGTAATGGAATGAGAGATCCTTTTGGCTGGCACTATTCTCACGATTTTTCAGCGTTCTATGATCCATAGCCTCTCTGCTGAAAATAAAAGTGAATAAGAAGTGATAATTGGTGATACCTGGATTTTATTTCACTCTTCACCTTTCAATATCATACTGAGTATCATGATAGGAGATAGAAGAATATACAAACATCGGTATAAATAGTAGCAATTAGGAGTGATGATGGTTGGGATGTCGAGTCGAGAATGGCTGTCAATTGCGGATATTCCCGAGCAAGGTCGTCGCCAATGGACCCAATACCACAAAGAGAGGTTAGGAGAAGATATGGAAACCCCCAACCGCGCAGGCGATCTCCCAGAAAAATGGCCCCGACGATGTCCTCATCCTGATGTGTATGTATGAGACTGATTGCAATGATTACATATGTCTCCCGTACAGGAGGCGGCCGAGGAAATTCTTCTGCGAACGAGCGCCTGATTACGATATAAAAAGTGGTTTTCTAGGGAAGAACAACTCGGCCAGACAGCTGGATGTAAAGCGAAAGGAGGATGTAGAAGGGGATGATGAAGAGAAAGAAAAAGGAGCTGATAAAATCAATTAATTTGGGGATTAACCTGTAAGTTCGACTCTCTGTCAATCTCGACATTTTGTATCAGTAAGGTACAAACTGGAAGAAGTTCACGGAAAATCGGTAAGCGAACCGATGAATTAAATGCTAGTCCAATAAAATATTGTTGTAAATCTCGCTTGCGAGCTGGCTACTGCAGATTTCATGAAACTAATATTTATGAAGCGGGCGGAGGTGGTGCAGTGGCAAGTGATGCACTATCACACACGCATGGTCACAGGTTCGAATCCCGGATCCAAGTACGCTTAAGCCACTCATCCATCCCTTCAGAGTTAACAGCTAGTACCAGACTCGTCTGGGAGGATAGAAGCCCTAGCTTGTCGGCTGGTCGTTGTATAACCCACACACGCATCCAAATCACCACTAGAATATGAATGGAAGTCGGTTGCAGGTCGCATCCCTCAGGTGGGATTCATTGAAGTCCGAAAGTTTTGTCGTTTATTTTTTTATGTTTTTGCGCAATTTGGACTACATATTATACAGTGTAGAAATATGATTAATTACATTACTTTGCTGGCCTTCAAACAGATGTCCCGGAGGCGAGCCAACATTTCCATCAACGACTAACCGTCCAAGTTAAACTATTGTCTTGGAATTGATGAATAACAAATCAGCCAAGCAATAGTAAACACGCATAGAAACAACAAGATGAATTCCCAAGAGAATGTTTTCGTGAAAGAAAAGAAAGATGAGATGGCCAAATAGGAATTTGGAAACTCTAGCGTTTCGAAAACACTGTGAAGTGACTTCGGCAGTTTGTCCAAGGAGTCGAAAAGAGTTCCTTCTGGCACGATTGAAAATAAGTCAAAATAAGGAAACACATTTGCAATGCAAAATAAAATAACTCGGAATCTGGACGAACTCTTTGCTTTTCCAAGTCAGTCAGAAACCGAATTTACTAGTGAAAATTCAACTTTGATGCAACATTCGATGCTATGAAAGGGACAAAAGGGTAGATGCAAGTGGCAGAAAGCAAGTAAATTATTGGTTCTTTTTGATTAAAAAAAAATTAATTTTGACGAGGAGCGTGTACTAAGCTCAAGGGAACCCTCCTGAGCTTTGACTAATGGAAGAACATGCCCAGTAATTCTTATTCACACCGATTGTGATCGAGGCCTTTTTTACTTCAGCATATGGATGCCCAGGTGAAACCCTCCTTCGAGGTCGAAAAAAGGCATAATGTTAAGCATATTTTTAGAATTAATGATTCATGCAGCTTGAATGAAGTGAAAAAGTAATTCAATCAAATGGAAGTCAAACTGACAGTTGCACCAACGGACAGCACTGAAATAGGTAATTACTACTTAATTTTTACTCTTGCGACTGTAGCAATTGGGCGATTAGGTAACGAAATGAACAAGCAAATAAAATTAGAGATCTCTCCACAGGCCTCATTCATAGTCTTGGGGTCCCCCTCCCTAACCCCATCCCCCACACTCACCCTCGCGCCTAACAAGTTCTGGTTTTTTGATCGAAATCCAGAGGACGCGCCACGCCCCCGGCTCCCTTCTAAAGTCTGGTAGCCTCTTATAGGCCCAAAGACTCATGCCCGTCAGTCGAATCTCGAAATATCATTTGTAGTCGGAGAATAATATGTGAATGGTAATCACATGGTAGCATTGGGCTCAGAAGAAATGCTTCTAGAAGACTAAATTTAGCATACTACTTTGTTTTGATCAGCCATAAGTGTACTAGTAGTAAGAAGGCAAAAAGTAGCACCAAAGTAATTTCAGCCATGAATAGCAGTAAAGTGTGCGACCCTATTCGATTAGGAGTAACTTCACAAAATGTCTTGAATGTCGGCATGAAGCGGCTCATAGCATGAGAAGGCGGCGCCATGGTCAGGGAGAGTAGTCCGGGGCAATAACTGAATCAGTAATGGTGACCGACACATTAATGAGTAATACGAGTCGGGCCCACTTAGCACTTAATGCTTATGGTGGGCTATGATGAAAGGAAAACCTAGAAATGGACAGCGGTGAAGGAGAACTGGACGCGAGAAAGGAAAAGTCCTTGTGGCGGGAAGTTCCAGGTACTGTCGCTCAACGGTGAACAAACAAGGGTTTTTACTTCCAAAACTCATGGACGAGGGTATAAACACTAATAAAAAAGTTGTAGAGGAGTTCAGTCAGTCAGTCAGAGAGGAAGAGTACGGCCAGCTCTATGAAAGGTCGAATAAGGTAATGGCAGGTAATGTCCTCCCACGACACACAACGACGATACAACGAACTACCCCCGAGTATAGAAGCAGAAAGATCATCAGGAAAGCGAATCGAACAGGTTTCGCATAACCAATGAGGCGTGCTTTCCAAGGCTATCGCCCCCCGAATGTCGCTGTGGTGGTGGTGGTGTTGCCACCGTGCCTACCACCATTGAAATGTTATCTGCTGCAATGAATACGCTATTAGCCTCATTTCAATGGAAGGCCGAAAAGCGAAGGTTAACGTGGGGACCGGGGAAAAAGCCGATTTCAAGGGGGGCCCAAGGGAGGTCTGAAGGAAGCCTTGAGAGATGGTGCTTGTTGTCGGAAAGTCAGCGATCGAACTGTTGAGGCGGAATGAGTCGCATTTGGAAGGATCGGGGGAGGGATAGTTCAGCAACGATTGTAAGGTTTCTTCTAAACCCTACACCTATAGGTATATAGGTGGTTAGAGGATCAGAAACTAGTAGCAGGTAACAAAATCTGGTCAGTTGACACAAAGACACGATTGTAAATGACGAAAGAACGCCAGACGGGATGATCTCTGTTGTTTTCGATTGAGGACCACCAAGTCTTAAGAGGTGGTGCTTGTAGTCGAGAAGTCAGCAAAGAACAGTTGAGGCGGAATGAGCCGCATTTGAACGGATCGGGGGAGGAGAGGGGGAGGGGGTGGGGAAAGAATTGTTTCTCAACGATTGTAAGGTTTCTTCTAAATCCTTCTTGACCATTTTAAGATCCTATACCATTAGATTCAAGCAAACGATTGTGAGTGGGAGTTGGAGGCGCACTTAGTACTTACCTGTGGTGACACCTGCGTTCTATGAATGACCTTGTTTGTCTAATACCTAATCCATGATTTACGTAGCTTGTATACTTACTCTACTGATAAACCTACTTGTTTACTACTTACAACAACCATTACATATGATACAGCGTTTCGAATTGTTGTTTGAAAGTGAAAATAGAGTGCCTGGGTGTTCACAAAAGGAATGAGCAGAAACGGCAAAGGTCGGATGACTTAAAAATCGGATATATTTTAAGAGAAAGGACGATAACGATCAAAAAAAAATCATGAACGGATGAAATGGGGCGTAATGAGAACCGAAAAGATGATAGGTCCACAGAGGGATGACCATGAAGAGACTAAGTGGGTACTGGTGAAGAAGGCGTGGAATGGGATTATGCTACCATCTGCCACTGTTCCCCCTCTTCCTCGACACTTGCCATGTGTGCCGAGGCTATTGTAGGACAAGTAAACACCGGGCTAGTTAATCAGGATGGCACAAAATGTGTGTGTCTCTCGAGCAGATGATCAATTTGCGTGACAAAAGAAATGACACTGCCAGTCTTCGTGTTCTGCCGGCTATATGTATGTAGCCCAATCAACGGAATGACGGGAACGATGGCGACCAGACGCCCCCTGACTTAATTTCGTCGTACACGGGTGTGATGTTTGCGACACTACAACGAGACAGCGCCCCCCATCCCGTACTACATTATCAAATTAGTTGAAGACCTCAATATATATTGGGCAAGAGATTGAGTGAGTGGGCGCAGGTGAGTAAGACAGTGGTGAGCGGTGTCGCCGCCGCCGCCGACGATGAGCGCCAGCAGTGAATCCGGCCGGTCGGTCGGCCGGCCGGTTGATTGCGTATGATGTCGTCGTCGTCTCTAGCAATACTATCATGCGTGGAGATCTCTCTTGTGAAATGTGTAAAGGCATTTTTTCATGACTACATGAACTGCGACGGAGTCAAATAGTCTTCGGGGCTGAGGTCATCCAGTAGCGGCTACGGCGGTCGTACATGGGTGTTCTATGGGCATCATCAAGCAGTGGGACCTTATGCAAACAGGAGGTGAAAAGGACGAGTTTTCGCTCGAGGATGGCATGAGTTATGGGAAGAAAGGACTGACAAGTTGGTTTTTTGCAGTAAAAAGTGGTAGTGACCGCAATACCCGTGCATATATGATGAGGAGGAATCGATGAGATTGTGAGATATGTACAGAGTTTACAGCCGTCTCGTCTCTACGGTGTCCGGATATATTCGTTCGTGTCGATCGCCATAAACATTACGGCACGCAATGTTATGGTTGAGGTGGTGATTACATAATTACGGACCGTACCACACAATTATTACTAAACAATATAACAGAGAATACTTGTGGTAATGTAAAGTAATGTAAACTTGTAAGTTTCTGGGCCATTTTCCCAGGGGTGACGTGATCAGAGGAAACGACTTGGCCTCAACTGCCTTGGGAATCTTGCACTGAGCCTGAAGACAACCTGAGATCAGGCTCTTTGGCCTGAGCTCGGTAGCTCGTATGGAATCCAGGCAAAGTCTAACAACCATTTGTTCCAAAAACTGGTTTCCCGGCTCACTACTGCTTCTAACTACCTCATTTACTCCCTCCGATTAATAAGTTTTGGTGTTGTTAGTTGTTGTTGGTAATATTTCTGCGTACAATATGTTCAACAAGTTCTTATGTTGAACCAGTTTGTCTCCTCGCTCTCTTCTCACCAAGAAGTTCGAGGAGGAACGAGATCTGACTCCCCAGTAAATAGTGATAAGAAAGTAATGGCTTAGGTTAAAATTCGGGAACTGCAAACTTTTGAAAAAACGAATGGAGCTAGGCGTAGTGGTGATCTCATGGTTGCTGATTGGAGTGGTCTCAGGATCGATTCTTATGGAGGTGAGCTTTGTCCTTCAGTTAATACTCGTGGAAAGTATGAACGCGTACTTCATTTTTTCAGGAGAGGACTACTTGAAATGAGTTTTTCACAACCTCTTCGGAAATTTCCGTGTTCCAAATTTCGAGAAAGAAGAATCGGGTCAATTTCTGGAAAATTTCGAGATAATTTCTGTAAAATTGAAAAATGGCGAGATTTACTCTATTCGCACTCAAAGGGTTTGTGAGGAATTGTAACGCTACAAAGTTTCGCGCAAGGAAACCCATTGAAGCGAGTATTTCCTAATTCATTTATTAGCAACACAACTATTTACTATTATTTGCCAAGTATCCAAGAACTCCTGTATGAGGTGTACTATAATGGATATAATATTATTTCTCTGATTTTGTCTCGATTTTTGAATCATTTGCTTCCTAATCGGGCCCCGTAAACGACATAATGCAAACCACTCCACTTGCAGGTATTTTTGCCGGAACCACCAGGAAAAAATAGCAGACAATTTCTCTATCATTTTGTACAATCACGAAAGGAAATGGTTTCGTTTGCTGCGCAAACCGTGCAAGCATACAACAAATGTGATGAGGAGCCTGTCGATCAAGCCTCCAAATGTCAAAACACTTGCGAACGAGGTCGGCAGCTGGTCTAAAATTCTTGCTAGATGACTCATCGGGCTATTCTCTTCAGCAAACATCAAGCTGGGCAGTAAACTTTTAAAAGGCAATTTTCGATTGAATATGGATAAGAGGGCATATATGACATCAAATGGTTGAAATAGCCTAGAAGGACCCCTTGCACGTCGATCGCGCCATGCATCTTAAAAAGTAATGAACTCGGGAGAACCCGAAATTTTCTCACAAGGTAGGGTAACTTGATAAACCACCAAGTCCTTTAAATAATTCCAATTTCGAAGTTCAAATCTAAAATTTAGAATGGTTTCGAAGTTTAAAATAACTAAAATCTAATTTAACAATTATTTAGGTACAAGTTTCCAAATCGGAACCACCTACACTTCCTTCTTTCTAGTCAACCGAGCGATCAGACCTGGGTGCTTACGGAAACAAGAACATGATAAACAATATTAAGCCCTATTTTGCGTAACCTTATCGATTTTGTTGATTTTTACTCAAAAAGGTTCTTGAATTTGTTTTTACTGCAGTATGTAACAAGTAGTTTTGGTGGGAACTTGAATAGAGTCCCTAGAAAGCCGAGAACACATGACGCCTCAGCATGGTGAAGTTTTTAGAGGAAAGTGACCCCAGTTCGACGACAAACCTTCGTTTTTGCACCAGAAACCAGCTCATAGACCTGAATTAGGGCCCATGCGTCTTTCTTGATGGCAGAGAAGGGAAAAATAATCGCTGTCCCCCTACAGAGACATGATTATCTGCAGTGTGAACATATGGCGTTGGATACGGTCATCATTTTCTAAGAGGGGGCCATAACGGATTGAGTAAGGGCGAAATGATAACCGCACCCGCAAATGGGTAGCCATCTGGTCCGAAGACATTCAATGCCCAACGTTCGCCTATAATTAATCGGACGACTGGACACGAGCCCATCACTCGAAGGACTCTACGTATGAAACGAGTTGCATCCGAAAATTTCCACTGTAGGGGGATCGGTGTAATTACTGAGTGGCTTAGAACGAACCAGTATGTACTGCTAAGTAGCTATTCCTGCTATGACATGTTTTAGCGCTTAGCCGTGACTCATCCGGGGGGATTTCATGGTCGTCCGCTCGTCGGAAGGCGATTTTATCGTATGTCTTCGCTCGGTGTTTTACGTCAACATCAAAAAGCATGGAATTATTGGAATGTGTAAGGGACAAGCTGTAACTCGCCAATATCGCACCATGAGTATCCAGCCATTTTGTAGTTACGATGCTAATTTAATATCAAGAAAGGCAAAGGACGACTGAGTAAATGAATACCGTGGTATCACCTCTGTAGGGTGCGCCATATACTTGACTTTCAATCAAAAAAGCAAAACAATCAAGAGCTTTTTTTTCTTTTCCCATAGTAGGTTGTGAAGGCGCTGGCTGATGGTCACCTCGGAGTCGTTCCCTTCCAGAAAACTCTTACTTTCCCCATTCAAGGAATCTCAGCCTCAGAGAAGGACTACTCGGGATTATGAGTGAGAAAACTTGACTCAATGACTACTGTTATTGTCCTTATTTATGACGGTGCACTTCGCGTTTTTCAAAGAAAACCAGCCATATTAGCAAAAACTGTAGATACAGACGTCATAGCACAGTCAAAGCCCTAGAGAAGCTCCGAATTCTGCCCTAATGAGCTATAGTGGGCCCAATAGATTGGTACCCTGCCATCGCAACCTTAGGCCTCGGTGACAGTCGGACTTAATGAAGGAATTCGTTATGAACAAGCGCGAGAGGAACCCGGACAAAGAGGAACGAGAGCCAAGTGGGAGACATCGATGTTTACTTATATTAAACTACTTTCCTTCCCTTCTTTTTTGAATGGGCACGTTAAGAGGGAGTGCCTTACCTTTTATAGATATATACAGAGATGCCCTATGCCTCGAGGCCTTTTTCAGAAAAAAATTACCCAAAAGATCGAAAAGCTCCGAGTTGTCAAAAATAAGAGCTGTAGGGCATCTAGAATGAACCTTATTTAAACTAAATTTGTGGTTTTTAACTCTCCTAATAGATTTAGTTGCGTTAGTTTCAGTTTTTTCCTTTGAGTGCATTTTGACTTCCACCCTGGTCCACTGAGGACTTGCGTCTAGGAATAGTATATCCGATTCAGGCATCCAAACAAAAAATTAGGTAATCAAAGTGAAGGGTGGAAAATAATTTCGAAAAATCCGCTTTTTTCTCTACTTATTAAATTTATTAGCAAATCAAAGATTATGATGCCTAAGTATGCACAAAGAAAATTCTTTTTCCATCTGGCACTTCAAACACCACTTCCACTTATATTGACCGATTACTCGGAATTGAAGAAATTACTGGTTATGTCATTACTAGAATAGCCCTACGAATTATTTCTTCATTTTCGCGACTGCCAAATCGAAATTTACCATATGGTCGCTCAGAGGGTCAACTGCTCATTGCGGGATGTGCATCGGGTTCAAACTGGCTCTGACAGCATTACAAGTAAGTAATGAGTAAGTATTACAATTCGGTAAAGACCGAGAACTGGGGCCCTCAAGTAAGGGTTCCCCTTCCCAATGAATTATAAAGCTTTTTTCATGCTGATAAATTGCTTTTCGCCTGTCCCTCATAGCGATCTATTCGCTTAATGGGAAGCAGCTGCACTTGACAGCAACGCTATTCTTGCCAAAATGAACTGATTTTTGTCCTCTGCTCACTTTTTTTCGAAAAAAAATCGAAAATTCGAAAAAGTTTTTTCCGCCGGAGGAGTATAACTTTCAAGTGGCAAGACTCTCCCAAAACTCACAAAAAACTGGTCACAGACGTATTCTTAAAAAATGGATTCCTTTCATACTTAACTCTCGCTTCTCCTCTTTTTTCGCCCCCTCTCCTCTTTCTTCGCTTTTCTCAACTTTTTACTCTTAGGAAGGAAGTTCTCCAAGTCACCTGGCCGATCCACAAACAAGTAATAACTGGGCGAGATAAGAATTCAAATGTCGACACACTGACTTCAGTATTTGCCCTCAATCATGGTTGTACACATTCCAAATCTGCAAAAAACCAATAGCGTCAAGAAACCTACAAGTACATATGTAATGCAGTACGCTCCTCAAGCCCTGGAAGCGCTATGTTTTCTGCCTCTCAGGCGATAGTGAATTCCTTATTCGTTGCTCAGTCACAGTAGCGTCAAACTCGATGATAGCCCAACAAGTGAAGGGAACAGACCTAAGTATATCAACCTACTTTACTTAGTTGCTTAAAACTACTTTCTGCACTACAGCGAATACTTAGTCGACAAGGATAGAGCAATTCTCTGTAACACGGT
This sequence comes from Haemonchus contortus, assembly GCA_000469685.2. Taxonomy (NCBI): domain Eukaryota; kingdom Metazoa; phylum Nematoda; class Chromadorea; order Rhabditida; family Trichostrongylidae; genus Haemonchus; species Haemonchus contortus. The sequence continues at coordinate 7,803,928 of LS997567.1, read as the reverse complement.
GTCGCAAGTAATGGGTACCAAAGTCAGTGACGGCTGACTTCAATAAGACCCTCGCATTTTCCGAACAATGGTTTCACAAAAATGAGTTGCCTCGATGATGGGTTGGATAACGTGTACAATGTAGATGTTTGAGCCCGTCTCAAGAAGTATTTTTGTCATATTTTTCTAGCTTTTAAGTGTTACTGGAGGTCGTTCACAAAAACATATATAATAGGGGGCCTCAAGAACACTCGATGAAATGGCCTTAGCCATTTAAGCCTTCGAAGCGACGCAAAAAGGGAAAATAGCACTGGCCCTCTATAGAATGTCAGTTTTCATTTTAGCTCTGGCCAAGTTAGAACTTAAGCCCTCAGAAATTACTTTGTAACTGATGCAGTTAAACAAAGAGCTATTGTATGCGTGAAATGAATTTATTTTTTATTTGGAACTCAAGGAAATACTTCTTACGATATCAACCGAATACACTGAAATGAAGAAACTACTGGTTATGCTATCACTAGTATAGCACTAGGCGATCATTTCTTCACTTTCACGGCTTCAAAAGGAAAACCCCCAAATATGGTGGATGAGAGGGTGAATTGATTATCGCAAAATGCCCTTCCAGTGGGTTGTAAGCAGTAACTTTGACATCAATTCATTTTCAGGAAAGGCCGGGGGCGCTTGAGTGACTGCCTGCCTTTGGAAGATTTCTAAGGCTTTTTTTTGTACTGATTAATTGCTTTCCAACTCTCTCTCAACGCGGTCTATGGGTTTAATGGGAAGCAGCTGCACAGCATGCTATTCTTGTCAGAACAAACTGATTTTTGTGCTCGGCTGACTTTTCAAAAACAACAAAAAAATGCAAAAAAACTGGGTATACCTTTAGGTACTGGTTTTTTGAGTGATTAGACTCCGTCAGAACTCACCGCACACCGACCGTAGGTGAAAAGGAGGAAAACTGGTTTCTTTTGTTGGGGGTCTTTGTTTCTTTCCCCTTTGTCCTCTTTTTCCGTCTTTTTCCAGTATTATACCAGGAAGGAGGAACTGCACCCATGTCACCTGGCTGACTCACATATACTGAGTGCAAACGTGGCAAGATAACTTCTTCAAATGGTACCAACCGACATTATTTACTTGTTTACTGATATGGCAACCGATCTGATTCGAACCATTTTCGAAAAAAAGTGATTAGAGAAAGATAAATTTTCTTAAGAGGGATTTGTGATTATTAGTGCATGAAAAAATTATAGAAATGTAAGAGTGATGATAGTAGAATAGATTTTCTTTTTGTAAGTAAAAAGTAATAGTACAAGTAGTAAGTATAAGTGAGAGATTTGCTCTTGACAACTGTCAATCATCCTTTTGTTTTTATCACGACTTTTCATACTTCTACTCCCCTTACTCAATCAAATTGATTTTTCCTCATCGTCAACAAAGTTTCAATGGCTGTCCAACTATGAACGAATGCTGAGGAGAACTATAAGATTAAAGAAATTGGAAAAATAATTGCGAAAAACGCAAAAGGCACTTCCACTCAGGCTTCTACTTGTGCGAAACGGGGAATAAGTAAAGGGTGAAAAGATGGGCTCTAGAACCCTCGAAAACCGAATCCTTCTGCTGACAGTTATGCTACTGATCCTTACACAGATAGCGCAGTGGTGTTGCAAAATATTGAAAAGCCATTCTCCCTGAGATGAAGAGCATGAAGGCTAATATGAAGCTTCCTATGGGTGCATATCTTGATGCCCTGGGAAATTTCGAAAAAAAATTCTCGGAAAAGAAGCAGCGCTTTAAATGGATGTGATAAAATACGCTGATAACATACGATAACGAGTGTTACCATGTGATAACGGGTATTCAACATTTTCGTCATATCATATGGGTAGGTTAGCTCTGCCGTAATAGTAAATGCTTCAAAGTACTACCTCTTCCTTGAATTCCGCTGAGCAAAACAATCACGAATCCTAGTCTATTACCAATTCAATAAAAATTCGAACGAAAACATTCTCTGAGTGTTTACGGCATTCAACTCTTTTCTCAGGAACGACAGCTCTCAAATGACTTCAACCTGAAATCTGCCAGCACTGCTTTTTTCCAAGTTAGAGACCGTAGGAAAGCAAAATACCCCTTTTCAGCCTCGTTAATAACCCTGGTGCAGTAGGATCGAAACTGTCGCGACGAGAGACGCCGCGCGCGAAGGAATGTGGCAGAATGCAGCAGCAGGTAAGAAATTCAAGAACAAAAGAACTAATATTAGAATCATGCCAAAAGTAATAATCAAATATTGATTGAGCTGTTTGAAGCGCGCTGGAACTGTAATAAAGAGGCGAATGGTCCGCGTCTGCCGCGCGCGATGAATCGATTACCCAAATCCGATCCTACTGCCCGTCTCCTCAGCCAATACAGTCAGGCAGATGTGTTTCGCAAGCAAAGACAACTTGAAATGAATTTATGTGAGTGTCCTTGAGATGTCACATTATTTCTTCGGAAACTCCGCTCATAGTGGCCGTTCTGGGCGATTTCTCTGATTAGAAATGAGAAAGTCGATCATTTGACTTAAGTAATTTCAAATAGTGAAGAAAATGGGGAGTCATAAGGCATGCTCAAAGGGCATGGGCTAGAAAGGTACTAGGGCCTTCCAGAGCAAAGCAGGAGTGGGTAATCAGAAGGAAGGCTTTCTTCGTTGTCCCCGAAGGGCTATTTGTCTTTAGCAGAAGCCCAAGGAAAAAAGTTAAAATCAATTGGAAGGATACAAAGAAAAGGAACCAAAGCGTGTATGTTCCATGAATTAGGAAGGAAGGAATTCCAATGAAAAGATAACAAGTAAAACGGTACTTATTAAAGTAGTAAGTAAAACGTACCCAAAGTTTTGGCCTGAGACGAAATGATTAATCTGTAACGCATTGGAAGCGGAACGTGAGGGATGAAGAGGGCGAGGGTATCTGTCACTCCAATCGGACACCGTGTCCGAATCCGAAACACGCATCGGTGGCCTTCAAAAGGGGATCTTCGAGTTAGCCTTTTAACAAACATATATTTACAAATAAAAAGTAAAATTTGGGAAGAAGTGATTGAAGAGGAGCATCACTGGGATGCTGCGCTCGAAAAAATAAATGAGATCCCGTGGGAGAACGCAGCAGCCTGGGGATACGAAGATGGGCGGGGCTAATTTTTCATTTGCCAGTATGCAAAAAGCAATCAATCACTTGAGTCATTATTTCAACGGTCCCCAGGTTAATGGTAGATTTGCTGCAAATGTTCGATGGTTATGAAGTCCTACGTGTGCTCACAGGAGTACAACTGTCCGTCGAATTTGCAGCAGCAAAACACAAACGAAAGCTGACCACGTTCGACTAGTTGTAACAAAGGCGTTTTTGATCGATGGAATGGAGAAAATGACAGGCTTCCATTAGTCTTAGGGGTCCAGGAGAGCCGTTTGTCTGAGAGATACGAGAAAATGCTCCGGAGAATAATCATTGTGTTCACCTTCTCAACGGTGGCGGTTCACTTTGGTCTTTCTGTCTTCTGACGTGATTCCCGTTTTGCAGCTTGCTTTTCCATCGTTGAAGACGATCACTTGATCCCTGAGTGAGGTCATGGATTCCTGAAAATAAATGCAGCCTGAGCTCTACCCTGGCACAGGGCTGAAACGGGAAAATCCCCCACCTTTACTAAGACGATCGGCTAGGCTTTCACGATTTTTTTCCGGAAATGGTACACGTTGCATGGCAGTGTTTTCTGGGACCCCTTCAATTAGTCGATGGGTAGTTTCAGCCAGTAATCTCAAATCGACAACAGGTTTTGGTGGTGGTTGTGGTGGTGGAAGACGTTGTGATTGTGGCGATTCAGAGTTGGGCGTTAAGTGACGTGAACCGCTTGGGGACAAGAAAATTTGACGAGGTTTTGTAACTGGTGGTGTGCAGACTTCAATTCTTAGTGATTGTTCAGGTGTACGATAGCCTTCAGAAGCGGCCAACGATGACGAGCTCACTTCAGATGTTGCACGCTAAAGAAATACACACATAAGTCAACTGCACCAATCGTTTCGAGAATCAAATTTATAGTTAAACTATCCAATGCAAGAAATGGGATCAATGCAATTTTGGACGGATGGATCAATATATTGATTTTTTGCGAGAAGTTCGGAGCTATGAGAGATACACGCATAGAATAATATACTACCATGATTGTAAATGATAATCCGGTAATATCACTGGAGAACAAGAGTGGGAGGGTGAAACCCTACATAAGTATCTAGTAAGTAGTTGATTCTGAGTAAGTCGTTTACAAGTAGTACCAAATATCCTGCACACTCGCCACTCACCCAGAATCGCCCTGACATACAAAGTAGTTCCTGACCAATCCGCACCCAATGGATGTACGGGTGTGGTGCGATTCACGCGCCAATATAATGAGGTCATCGGACAAAACGCGTTAAAACATCATTCCTACCATCATAGCGGAGGTTATAGGTACTTATAAGTAGAATAAGTAAAGAAATGACCAACTATTCACATTTACAGATGGATTGCGTTTACTAGGATCGAAAAAATTAAAGGTATTCTTATTTTGAACGTTTGACTAGTAAATTGTTGACCTATGAGGTGAATTCTCAGTCTCGAAGGGGATTTTTTTGCCATAGTAAAGAGATTTGCTCTATTCATGGTGAAGCCGTGAACTACTGCAAATTTATTTGGTCCATCTCAACAGAAAGGTACTGAAACAGTGCTGCGTGCGCGATGACCTCATTATATTGGCGCGTGAATAGCGCGCCCCCCATGGATGTACAGTGTGCCCCATGGTTACTGCAGGTCATGTCTCCGCCAACTGGTTCCCTGGCTAACCTCCACAGGTTTTTCTCACTTTCTAGTTCATGGCGTAATCAATTTCCCATGGATATGCTAATCTCTTACTGTGTAAGATTTAACATACTGGAAGACTACTTGTCCCTGAGCTTCAACAGCTCAACAGTCTGAGGAGCACAGCAGAAATGGTTTCTGAGAGAAGGTTAAAAGAGGGTATGCGAGTAGCTGTATAGGTATTGTTGGAGTGTCTGAGAGCTTTACTTATAACGATCCAGTATTACAAAAGTTATACTGCGAAAAGCGATCTGCAGTATTTACTGAACACTTCGTTCGAGTTTGTTAGCACATTATAGGATGAAACGGAGATAGAACTCGTTCTCTTTCTTTTGACTATCATCTCATGCCTGACATCTAACTGGGAACTGCTGAATATACTGGTACCTCCGAAAAAACTCGTCAGTACCATCCCCGTAACCCATTTCGTCGCTGGTTTCCTTAGAGGATTCCCCTGATTCCTCCAAAAAATCCCCCGGAAAACAAAACGGCGGGGTGGTGCAGTAGGAACGAAATCGTCGCGGCGCGGCGAGAGACGTCGCGCGCGAAGGAGTGTAGCAGGATGCAGCAGCAAGTAAGAAGTACAGGAACGAAAGAACTATTAGCAGAATCATGCCAAAAGTATTAATCGCATATCGATTGAGCTGTATGAAGAACGCTGGGGCTGTTATAGTGAGGCAAATGGTCCGCGACAACCGCGTGCGGCGGATCGATTACGCAAAGGCATTCCTACTGCCCGTCTCCCCAAAAACGCTGATCCCATGTTTCTCTTTTGCAATCTCCACAGCTCCCCACAGTCAGGAACAGGAATATTTAACTGCATAACACCCAGACGGGATTTCTAACGGTAGACCGGTAGAATGGCAGAAGTACAGCTGTTTTAAACTAATTTAATTTTTTTAAACTTTCCTAATAAAAACTAACGCGCATATTTTGTTTTTTCTTTCTACTCATGACATACTGAAAACCTGAACAGTTTTTGAAAATCCATTCAATTTCACTGATTAATACTGTAGGTCTGGCATTGCAGAAAAGTTACGACCACCTGTTTTCTCACAATCGCTACAGCCGTCTTCGCGGCGACTCATAATTACCGTCTGGCGGCTATAAAAACGGGAAAAAACGTCAAATATACTGCATTACTGAGTAATAATGCACTACTGCAGATACCAGTTCCTTTTTTAGATGTAATGTTATGAATGACGTAAGCAGAATACTTTTAAAATCTGGTTAAAGGTATTACTTGTGCTCTGTACTCCTCAGTATTTGCTGCAGCCGCGTTCTTTGCTGCTACAGCGGCCAAACTCTCAACTTCTTGCGTGATTTCTTGGAGTTTCTGTTCAACCTGGAAAGAGACGGATTCCAGGATCGATTTTACAAAAAAAGTAAATTTAAATTCTATTACTTACAAGTTGAGCACATGTGGGTGTTGAGTTTATTGTTGACGACTCAGAATCATTTGAGGATGATCTGGTTGTCTGAAAAATACGAACATATCAACAGATGCTTACAGAAACCTGTGAAAACCGGTTGAATCGAATTTTGCCAAAGAAGTCATTAAGTAAATTTAGATTAAAGTTTGAGTGAAAAGGAAAAAATTTTCCAGGAGAGGAAAGAATGGGATTTGTTCCCGCAGGGGATCGCTCCTGCTGCCGAAACATCATGAAAGGGGGGTGAATGAGGAAGAGCTCGAATGGGAGAGTGTCGACGTATGGACACTTAGATAAACGAGGGCCAACGAGTAGTGCGGAAAACGTCAAAATTCGGATCCCTAGGGGAGAATTAACGTCGAAAACTCTATCAGATAAGAAGCACTGGTTGCATTGCTGAGCTTTTGTCTGGGCCTCCTGGAGACGGCTAGATTACGCGGACACAAGAAGTGTTCCTAATGAAAGGTTTGGGAGGAGTAAAGATGGTCGTGGGTCATACCCTGGGCCACCTTCCCGATGATATACGTCAGACAGTCGTTGAAAGGTCTGGGAAGAATGGCATTGTCGGAACCAATACTTGGACAAAACACTGACTTCCAAAAAAAACGCTCCACTGCGAAACCTGGTTTTTACTCATTCGAGAGGCTCTTCAATCGGGTACTCGAGTGGATAAAGAAAGGGAGAAACGGCGGAGACGTCAACATCATAAGTCGCTACAAGTAAGTAAAATCGAAACTGAAGTAACAGTAATGATATGGAGGGTCTGGAAAATTCGAAGAACCAAATGCCTAAAAGCTAGGGTGGCTGGCAGTAACAATTGAACTCTGAATTGTTGTGGGAATCAAACTTTGGAGTCATTTCAATGTAAATAAACAACAATATTCACTATCGACTATACCTCCTTTACAAAGCGACATAGGAGTTGGTTACTAGTAGAGCCTATGAAGTTTACTATGAACTATGGCATCAGATTTTTCGATGGAGCAGGCCATAGGGTCCTATACCTACCGGGTAAGTCTTGCTTCATTACAAATTCCTGAAGGACCTTGTGTGTAAGTAACTCTGAGGAAGTCGGGGATCACGTGGGAGAACGACCTGCTCGGGAACCGAAGCGGCCTCCTAGAATAAGAGAGCACCTAAGCACGGCTTTGTGGTCCCCTCTATATGGTAATAAGGTCCTGCTCCCAGATAAAACGTCAGAAGCCTCGACGCTACGGTAGCTGTGAAGTCGTGCAGCTGCAAGGAACGTGCCCAGCTGGCGACCGAAGCGTAGTGGGAGTTTCACTTTTTGGTATTTCAACAGTTTGGAGCTAGCTAAACTTTGGAAAGAGCGAGTTTCCGAAACGGTGGTTCCTCTCTATGGATTTTCATCGCCAGACACAATGGACTTTCTAATGCAGAGCACTAGAACTGAGACGATTAGGGGCGATCGTGAGCGTTTATAGAGTGGGATGATACGATGGCGGAAGATACAGCAGATGCATATAAACTGACCAGTTTACATGGAAACGAGTGCGTGGGATTTGTGTGTGTGGGAAGTTGTGCGTGTGCGTAACGAAATTAAACACATCATACGTTGAAATATACAGAAACATATGATACATTGGAGGACTGAGGAGGACCAAATCCCCCAAATGAACGAACCTCGTCCGTGGGTTTTTGTGGAGCTTGAACCGTTAGCGACACTTTCTCGTGGAGAATTCTTAGTGGAGCACTGTCGATGAGGATCGTCTTTTGGGCAGTCTCCTTTGAACTGAAACAAGTAACTAGTAAGTATGCGATGATTGACAGTAACAATGAATGACATGAAGATGATATCACGCGATTTGATAACTAGTAAACATCTAAAAAGTTGGCGGGGCATTCAATGGCATGCACTATCAAAAAGACCAAGCCAGATATGGGCGCGAAGAGAACAGCAGCACGTTGTTCCCCCTCCCCTCATCGTGCACATACTGAACTGGTTTCCAGTGTGTACGAGTAAGAATGATCGACCGACTGACAACTGATTTGCCCCCCATAAATTGCCCAACGACGAAAACTGACTGGGAATAGTCGGGCAGGTGCAGGTGGTCGAGGCTAAAACCTATGTAAATATTGTTTGGAATGCTGCAAAAAGTAATCGAAGTAGTTTGTTGAGGGTCCGTCCGTCCGTCCGGTCATGCAAACATGGTCGTCACCGGCGGACGGTGGTTGTGTAAGCGGTTTTCTTTAGACCAACTGATAGCTAGCTAGCTAGTTGTAGCTGGTCGTCTAGCCGCCATACCGGTAAGTAGTGTTGACAAAACGGTGTGAAGCAAAAACTGAACGTGCAGATTTGAGCTAAATCGGATCTTCATATGTCTTGTCATATATTTGTGACCCCAATTTCTACAACATCGATCAAAATTTGTTCCAATTCCGACGGCTTCCCGATAGAAAAACGTTCAAAAGTTTTTTCCCAGGGCAAATTTGTCCCCGACCTAATACATACGACCTTCAACAACGAACAACTATGGGACTTTAAAAGTAGTAAATGATCAGGAAAAAGTTGACCAGTACGAAAATATTTGCTAACCATAAAAGACGTCGGGTTGTTCGAAGGGGGGAGGGGGCCACAACGATCTTGGGGGGAGTATCATGCGCGTCAAATCATCGAATTCAATCCGATTTTGTCGCCTGCAGACGGACGGAAAAAATGGCCGACTTGGCTAATTCGATTAGGTTTGAGAAAGCGAACAGCTGCAGTGTGTGTATGGGGCGATGAGCAGCAGTAGCAACCCGACCATCACTACTGTTCTATCGTAATCCGTCTGATAAATAAGGAAGAGGACATGATCGACCGATGGAGATTGAGGAGGACCCAGAGACAACGCTGATGAGCTGGCAATGAACGTCCTCTATTTGGAGATTAGCGCAAACTGAGGAGAGGCGCGCACCCACCCCTCGTCCCCGTCCGGCCGTCCGTCCGTCGGTCCGTCCTTGTTGCCTCCGAAACTACCGTCCACCCCGTCTGTCAGACAATGGATAGCTCAGAAATCGATTCTGAGGCGAATTCAAAGGATGCCAAATCGCTATTTTTCATTTCAAACCCTTCATGGAACTCGGGATACTGTTTCGGCTGATCGATCGGGTATTGAGAACATGAAATTCCTACTTTTTCGATTTCTACAAAGCCCATCAATCAAAACTGCGATGCAATTAAATAAAACTGTTACTGTTCACTACTAGACCTTTATTACTAGTTAAAAAAAACCTTTGCTGTCCGCAGTTATAAAACGCTTACAGACTTCATTCGGTATGCACTGAAATTTTTCAAACGTTGGGAAATCGAAAATATCCGATTTATTTGATAATTTATAGACCGTACTGGTTACTGTTATCAACAGTTTTACTTAACCCTACAAAATTCTGTACTTCGTAGTATAGCACTCATTGTATGACAGCTACTGATCGGCTACTGTAAGGCTTACTCTCAAACAAATGTCATTAACGGTTCATTACAGGGGTCATGGACATTCGACCATTCGTGGGTGGAGTTGTCCAGTACGGAATCTGCTATGGACTGTTTCACTAATGAAATATTTGGAAAATTTAGAATTTAGGGTACGGTAGCTAAGGGTTTTTATAATTACATGGAGAACCACTCATCGTTTAGCAGAAAGGAGGGAGTCATAAGAGGTGTATTGACAGTTTACCAGTTACAGACTAGAAAACCTTGCACAATTGTACCTGAACCGAACAGGTCCTTACATAGTACAGCTTTGGCCACCTGTACTTCAACCCAGAAAAAGGTTGAATGTGAAGGATTTATTGGCCATGGACTGATTTGAAGGGATTCAAACTTGAAGGGAGCTGGTTGAAAAGGAGGTTTGGAGGCCACCATAACAGAGGTGGCCAAAGAGGATACCGTGAATGCCAACGAATCACCCGTTAAACGACCATTGGTTTTTATTGCGTACGGCCAGATGTTGCATTAATGCTTCAGATTCGTCAGTGCTTAAGAAATATGGATGGCATCCCATTGCATGAATCGTCGTACTACGGGGATCTATCAGATACTAGCTCTAGAAATCTGTTCCAACACCTCAGATATGTACAATTTACAACCAAATCATGGCTTACCTGAGTCTATGCACTTCACAGAATACGGTAATTGTCCTCATGAATATCTTCCTCTGATGACCACGAAAAATACCACGATGAATCCAATGCAGTAGGGCAGTTACATGCTTTGTTAGCATCAAGGATGCACCTCAGGGCATAGCAAACCGGCGCAGCAGCAGCACAGCACAGCCCAGGATACTCACAACGAACTCTAGTGTCCCCCCCCCCTGTGTACGAGGGCAACTGTGTGTAGGAAAATTGCCTCCGAACTCACGTTGATGAATGAGGGCGGCACACTCTTGGCAGCTTTGGGGTTTTTTGGTGCCGCGCATTTTTTCGCGTCGTTCAGCAGGTCCCAAGCCACTGCGCACATTTTTTTCCTGGCAAATCCCTCCACACGACGGATCGAAGAAGAAGAAGATGAACGATGCTATTGAAAGTGAGAAGGGTGGATTGATGATGGAAATTCAGAATAAGTTTATGAAAGGACGACGAAAGGCCAGCGCGATGGTCGGTCATGGGGCACTTCGCACTGTAAGGGTGTGAGAATGACCTCGCGCCAAAACTGGAGGGAGGCATGCCTCCTATTAGGCTGAGCTGACATGCGATATCGTCAAAGAAGTCATTGGAATCCTAATGAATGTGCTAATTGAAAATGGCAACCAATTCACATTCCAAATTAGCTCATTATACGGCCCCTCCCTCGACACTACCCTTGTGGAGAATGAAAATTCATTTGAACCTTTCCTGCCATTCAATTTTGGCCTGAACAGCTGGACATGGGAGAATTAGTAGGAGTAGGCTTCATAAAAGGGAACGGAATGAGCCCCATCCACGATTTCCTTTCAGAACGCCAAGGGAATGAAATACAGTAGTCAGACGCGTAATGGCCGATGAATACAAACCTGCCCACCATCGTGGTGGGTGATGGTGGTGTAGGTGGGGGGGGGGGGGGGCTTTAATAAGATGGATTGAGATAAAAATCAGAATATAAAGCAAATCACAAAGTTTGCAGGAAAGTGCCAGTGGTCGGCCTTGATTTCAGCGAAGGCATTCATACATGAGACATGGCCAAATTAGAGATACACGAGACAACTTTTCTTACCGTTTTACGTCAGCCATAACTGTGTGACTGATGTGTAACTGGTAAGTAACTGGTAACAGAAATAACTACCGGTTACTCTCTTACCGAATTGTCTTTCATGTATGTGCACTCTGAAACGTGAAACGGACTGAGACCTCTACTATTCGAAAGGGTTCGATCTGTCATTCGGCCGGTGGTCCAGATATGCAAGGGTCGAGCGCCGGGGTCCTTTTTGTTGAAGGATCATGTTTAAGTGCAGCTTCACAAAGAAACTGCACTTTTCAGTACTCCATCCCCTTGTCTATTTATCTATCCATCTACATTGACGTCAAAGTTACTAGTATATGGATGAAAATGAGCACACTGGTGATATTCATGTATAAATCATGAGCACCTTTCATTTTGTGCAGTACTTCCCAGTAATTTCTTTTTTTTAGGTTACTTCATCTTGGAATTAGATAGCAACTAGTCATCGGAGAAATTACCCTTTGTCCAGATGATAGAAAATATCTTACTTCAGCATGGATTCAGTATATCATTGATATGGCGAAGTCTCTGGGCCCTTCGAGGCAAAAGCGCGTGAGGAACAAAGGCCCTACCTCTTTCTCCATACTGATTAGTGATATTTTATGGTTAATGCTCCTGAATAACAATAATATCGAAATAAATCTGTTGGGCGAATTCCTCCACTTCTGAAATAGAGTTGACCCCCCAAAATGCTTTGGGGAGAGAATTAGCGCTGAGCGCTGTCTGAGCTACTACGAACTTCTTCCGGACGAGCTTATTGCTGAAAGTGCCATTATTCAATTCAGCCTCCTTCATGATCAGGCTAGATCGGTTTATGACCACAAAGCAGGGCTAGCGAACTCTGAGGAAGACTTTTTGGGATTTCACATCGAAAATCTCTTGTAAACCTGTATAGTGGACATGGTGGAAAACCAGTCATAGCAGACAAGAAAGATGCCGCCTTCGACCGAGGGCATTGCTTTGTACCAGTGCATTACTTCGTAGTGTAGACAGAGCAACAAAAGACTTTACAAAATCAAATCTGACAAATCATCCGAGAGAATTCTCAGGAGTTGGACTGATCTGCGGTAAATAGGATAGAGCATCAAGTTTTTTTTTTGTAAATTGTAAGGGACAACCCTTTGACTTGTAGCTTTTACAAAGCTGTGGGAATAGGAAGCTGGAAAAATCGAACAGAAATTTGCAGAAAACAGAGTCCGAAAGTATACAGTAATTGGTAAGTCTGGGAGGAATTTGACGGAGTGTGAAAGCAATGGCGTCTCAGATGGATGAGGGACCACCGACCCGAATGAGAAGAGAGTAAACAACACCTGAATTAGTTTTTTTACATGAAATCGGAAAATCAACAGCTGGGAAGTAAAGGACACAATTCACAGCAATCCCAACGTGTCTAACTCGAGCGAAATAGAGAATGGCGAAGAAAGCGTGGAAATCGACGGATTAAGGGAAGTATAAGGCGTGAGAAATGGAGTAGGAAAGGGGATTGTACGAGATTATGCGTCTATAACCGTCTGGGTGTACCCACCTGAGCGTAAGGCGACCCACGCTCCACTGTGAATGGTGCAGCCTTACAAAGGCCGCCATAACTTGGCCCTTTTTTGGATGTGTGCGCAAGCCAACCCGGTTTTGGGCCCTTGTAACGCCTTGTCGAGATCGTTTCTCGACAATGTCCCTGTTGCTATCCTTGAAAACCACAGACTAATCCTAGGGGGACATCTCAGAAACCATTTTTATCGTTAACTGTGCCCCCAATCTAGTCACAAAAGGAACGGTCGCCAGGAAAAGAATTTCACCAGACCACCTACAAATATAGGTAATTTCCAGAAAATGGAAGAGGTTCCATTGAAAGTCTGTGAAATGGGATTCTCCCCACGCCCCTTTCTATTTTCAAATTTCAACTCAGCTATCAAGAGGAACGGCGCCGTGCAAATATTTGCCCATCTAGTTAAATTTTGGATGTTTCGCTCTGATATATATCTCCGAGCAGGTGATTATTTTTGAAAATCATACTATTTCATCCGAAAACTTGTTAATTATCAGAAATCATAGGTTGAATGGTTCGAACTGAATCTCCACCGAAGAGAAACAGCATGTTTTGTTAGTTATTTGTGATGGATTATGTCCACAATGCAGGGATGCTTCCAGAGATTTTTGGAGAGAATTCACGAAAATTTTGATCTGCTCCTCCAGTATTTCATATGTATATTCACATGAGCGGAGGTGGTATAGTGCCAAGTGGCGCACTATCTTACACACATGGTCACGAGTTCAAATCACGGATCGATGACCGCCTGGGCCAACCAAGCCTTCCATCCCTTCGGGGTCGGTTAATTAGTGCCATACTCGTCTGGGAGGGTAAAGGCACTGACTGTACATCTACTGGCCACCGCAGGTGTATGGCCACACACGCATTCAATACGCCACTGCGATTCTGAATGCAAGTCGAAGGCGGGGCGCACTCCTCAGACTTGATTAGTCAACTCCTGACGACTTTATCCTTCATATGATCATGAACATAGTTGAGATTTTCCTGATACTTGGGTATTACTGTGTAGGAGATATCGATCGATGGCCTCATTTAAACCACTGGCTACATAATTGTATTTTATAACTTCTGGTAGCACCAGAACTATCTTTGTTGACAAAATAGGGTTTGGTCAGAACAATCAAGTATTTCATTGTCTTGTAATCGCCCATTGTATTCTAACTTTGGGAACAGAATAGAGACCTCCTCGCTGGTATTCGATAAATCAACAGCCAACCTAAATTACGCATTCAAATGTCTCTGGGGGGCGTGAGGCTGAATACAATACTTTGTGTCATCACAAAGGAGAACCAGCTCTGGGATGTCTGTCCTGGACAGAATTGAAATGCACATTTACGCTTTTCGAGGGCCATAAAGTCCGCTGTGAAACTATACGATCCGTTTATAACTTAGCACCCTCGTAATAACATTCGCAGAGCGGTTTATAGGCAAAAATAGCCCTTACTTTAGCCAAAGCCTAGTCTGGCACGCTGTACTTCACCTTTTTATCTTTAGTTTCACAGGGGAACATGCAGGTAGTGGCACAAGTTTTGCAGATACTACAGTATTAGGGTAGACTTTTTTGGCTTCGATTAGTGCCGTTTATGAGATGGGCCCCGCGTTCAATTTCCAACCAAAATCGTCGTGTCGTCTTGGATGGGTATGTCGCCCATACAATGGCTTGCGATGGCCAGCCGATGGACAACTCGGTATTTTTACCCTCTCAGTCGGATCTGGTAACAACTAAGCCGATCCGGAGGGATGGAGGGTTGCTTGGAGCGTTCCAGGATTCGATCCCAAGACCGTGTGTGAGTGATGGTGCACCATTTGTCACCACACGACCTCTGCCCATTGCGGAAAATATTTCCAAAAAAATCCCTCTTTTCGCCTCAAGTCGAAAGATCTGCAGGTCACACCCATCTATTTCCCTCCGCGACCTCATTTTCACTTTGTTCCATCAGAGCCGGTCTGTTGTGCGGACCATCAGCTTAAAAACCTGTCTAATCAGCTTCAACCCTCGAACCCGTTGGATAATCCCAAAATTTCAGCGCCAATGCCAACACTCTGGGAGCTTGGTGTTAAATTTAGGTACTCAGTATTGTTTTGTCATTTCTCAACAATCAAGGGAAAACGGAGATCGTGAAGGGGCTGGGAACTTATCAACTTAACCGTTTATAGAACCACTTACCCGATCGCTTGATTCGTGTGAGACTGGCTTGAGCTCATAAAAGTCGTAGAGGTAAACCAGTTGGCTTCAGTAGTTCGGAAGCCAGAGCCTCAATTATTTCTTCGAGAGCACAGGAACTAGGTTGAGCCTGAACTAGGCCGAGCAGTTTATTTCTAACCTTTATTTACGCATCCAGCGGTAGTGTTTTCTTCATAGGTATGCGTGTAGGAAGAGAAATCTCCCATATAGGTCACTAAGCATTATGTTTTCCCCAGAGACCGGTGGGTGGCACGCAGTTCGAATCTGTGTGCGTTTATACTTTCAAAACTCAAAATCGCGAGTCGCCGACTTCAAATCAACTCCACTCGTGGCTATCCATCGATATTGACAAAATTGAAGCCAGTCCCATCAGAGAAAGACCGAATGCATTCAAATCATGGGATCAAAACCTTCAACTTTTTGTTTTGAACAGTAGTCTGGTCTATTCAACAACAGCCGTGCACTGCTCTCCTTGCTAGAAATGCCAGCGCAGTCGTAGACGTGTGAAAGAACAAAAAATGGACAGGTTCGAAATGATTGCCTAACAGATGTGTGTCTGTGTTCCGTTTAAAACAAGCTTTCAAACCCATCAAATAGCCGCTTAACTTGTGAAGTGGAAAGTAATTGAACGGCGTTTGAACGTACTCTTAAAAACCGGTTTAAATGTTTTAAGAGCGGCTTGGTGTTTTTGCCTTCATCCTTGAAGTGGACAGCCGTCGGCTGAGACTTAAAACAAAGAAGAAGGGCAGGTGTTTTTCACCTCTGGGCCTCATCCTGAAGAAAATCATCGAAAAAGTCACCTTCCGTCTACCCTAACAAAAGGGGAGGCACGAATTCTCTCAGCTCCTCCCACTTCACAAGATTTGCAAAAGGAAGTCCACTGTGGAGAGCATTTTACGGACTCAATCTTTTCCCAGTCGTGCCTCCCACATCGAATTCTGTTCAGCACTTCCTCGTTCAGCATCTTACCACCCAATATGCTCAGGCTGCTTGATCAGGACGCCGTTAAACACCCAGGTGGTCTTAGAAAGCGGACGAGTTGCCATATTGTACAAACCTGTGTTAGAATGGAATTGAAAGCAGTGATTTATCGAAAAATCCCGGTTTACTCTATCATGGGCTGCTTCGTGAGAGCCTTATGATATGAATTGGCCGAACTTACCCCCAGCTTGGCTAGGTGGAGAGAGGAGGTATTACATACTCAGGCTGCTTGCGAGTAATGGTGAGCCATGAGGCACTACTGGCTTGTTTCTACACAAAGAAAATAAAAAAAGATAGAAAAAAATGTTTTCTTTTCAAATTATTGTGAGTAGTCCAGGAGGAGAACATTTCGCTTTCACCGGATTCCCAAAATCTCGCTGAATTCCCGAAATTTTGGCGTAGAGACGAATCGCAGAATTAAAATGCTTGAAAACATGAAAGCAGCGGTCATTGTACCACGAATAAAGCGACTAGATGCGCCATGCATCCGACATGCACTCGCAGGACATGTACCTTGAGGTAAGGACGCGGCAAAGTGTGAAAAGGAAGCTGCTCGAACAGTGCTTTCGTGACAGCTCCGCTGTTCCCATGACTAAGAACACGGCGAGAAGGTCAAAGGCCTGTCTGCATGGGAGGTCTATCAATCACACTATCGATGTTTCCAATTCTCCCACAAAGAATAGAACTCCCAAGAAATCGACCCTCCGTGTCAGTGGGTGTCCATGGCACAGACGCCAAGTCTGCCCGACCTAGACATATGTATATTGGAAGGAATGGTTACACTGAATATCCCGAAATATCACAATGGCGATCACAGCCCCAGCAAATCACTGGAGCTGCACGAGCTGCTTGTTGGGTGGTCCGTCGGTCAGCTCCGCCCACAGGTACTAGCGGACCAGTGTTGAATGTACTTGATGGAAGTGCCGAGTACCGGGCGAAAATGGTGTTTTACGAGCATGAAGTAAATTTTACAAGTATTTTACTGCATAAGACGGTTGTTTTGCGGTTGCTCGTCTCATATAGGATACGGAGAACAAAGTTCGCAAATCTCGTGTGCATACAAAGTTCTTAGTATAAACGATGGTACTGGAACCGCACACTTCAAACATCAAAAACATTGACTCTGGGGACCAAAAATTTGCATAGAACTGAAGAGACCATTCAGCCGTTATGCGTGGGTAAAGAGCTGGAGAGGAAAAAAAGAAAAGAATGGATAAAAAAACATACATCATCCTCTTGTCGACACGTGTCTCGGCGAAGCATTCGCTCGGTTTCTTTTTTCTTGTGAACAAACCAGTCTGTTTTTTGTGATCCGGGGACTTCGACGAGCCCCTGAAACAGAAATTCATCTATAAAATCGATACCAAGACACTCGTACCGTTCCGCTCCAGAACGCTTTTAAGGAATGATACTGATGTAAAACCATTATTAAATGATTATGCACGAAGTCGGCACGATTTTTTGGTATGTGCACGTTTTTATGTGCTAAGTATATTACTATCGTGAGAAAAGCAAAGAATTCGTTTCAAAAGACCCAACCACGACTCTGACAAACCGGATCTTTCAAACAAAGAGTTTCTATCAACTATTTCCTATAGTTTTCGTCACTTTTAGTGTCACCAAAAGGGTGGAGCACCGCACCACAGGCTATGGCTTAGGGTTCATTCAAAAGGAAACACACGAGACACCTTTCTGAAAAGATAATCGTTCAGCTTGAATCAAGCATTAGTTTCTATAAATGATTTCCTATAATTTTTGTCACTTTTAGTGTCACCAAAAGGGTGGAGCACCGCCACAGGTCATGACTTTTGGAACCATTTAGATGGAAAAACACCTGAACACTTGTTGCAACGGTAGTCGTCCAGTCATATTCAAGCACAACCTATGGTCGTGTAGTATTAGTAGTAGTGACTGTGGCCCTGGTGTTCCCGGATTCCAGGAATTGCCTTCCAAGGCTTGGAAAAGAAGATAAACATTGTTATTGGTAGAGCCCAGCCAGAAAATGGCTGAAACATCTTCTCGGTTTGTATCAAAAAAGGATGCAAAACTCGAATCACTAAAATGAAATATTTAAGGAGGGATTCACCATCATCCAGTTCCCGTATAACCAGAAATTCCTCTTTTTCTTATCTGAAAGCAAAAGGATTGACACCCAGTTTATGAAGTTTCGGATTCCCCAGCAGTGTCAATAGTGCTGGTCCCATAGCGAATGATTACATCAAAATGATTCAGAGGGAAATCAGTGGTGTTAGTCTAATCCTCCCAAGTAAATCACCCTCGAGACTTTCTATAGTGCATGGGAATCGATCCGCTTACTATGTGGGCACTAACGATGCTCCCTGCCATTTTCTTGGCCAACATTTTAAATTAGCATCAATAAGCAAGTATCATCCTTCAAAGGAGGCCGTTCGAACTCAGAAATCAAAAGAATACTTTTCAAATGGAGGACTGGCAATGAGACCTTGGAGACTTTGCTTCGAAGATGTTCGAAATGATATTCGACGGTCACAACCACATGAAACGGGGAAAATGTCATATCATCAGAGCCCATAGAATGAAAACAAAGGCCCCGATCATTCATTGCATTTAGACCATAACTCGATGGCAACGATATTGCCAAGGGACCTTCTCATGGTTTATGACGAGACCCACCCGTTCGATACGGTAGAGAAAAGCTGGAGCAGAGTAAACGGGAAAGAGTTATCAGGGAAATCAAGACTACTACGTGGAATCTTGTTTTGTTTCATGCGAATGTAAAAAAGTTCGATAATACGAGAGAAGATCTGATAACTCGTCCACTTTGAAGTATGAGAACATTCCGGGATGAGAGAATCTAACACCAGTGGAGAATAGGATCTCGAAAACCTCACTTTGTCTGATGAATCAAGGTTTGCTGGATGGTGACGTCCTGGTGGTCGGAGCCATTCTGTGAATCTGTAGGGAAGGAGTTCATGGGTTGGTCCAGCTCAGTTCCAGTTCGATGGGAGGTTTATGCAGCTGTAGGACCAGCAAGTGCAATGTGTCAGAGGATATGCTGGTATCGGCGACAAAACATCGCATTGACATTAAGGAGGAGTTGAGGATTTTCAACGCCAGATGGCTTGCCTGACTGACTGACTGACTCAACCAAAAACCAATTGCCCCATTCACATAAACACACGTACGCATAGAAAACTTCACATCCACACCTACATATTCCTACCGTAATCTTCACATTTTCATCTACTAGCATAGTTTACTACACTAGGACTAGTAAGCAAGAAAGCAAAAAGCATTTGGTACGGTGAGGTACTGTAAAATATACTAAAATGTCGTTTTACACAGTCTTACCATGAAACAGGGAGGGAAAAGCCAAGTGAACATGATTGCGGTTCACAAATGCTCGATGGTTCAATCCCTACCAAAGCAGAATTCCCACTTATAAAGGTACGAGGTCGGAGGAGTTTTCAGACCTACACTTCCAAAGCCACTCATAAGTTCATGACCAAAACTAACAAGTAATTAACTGACAAAACTGGAAGATTGCCTAAAACTGACGGACTCTTGACCGAATTCTACGGCCCGCGTACAGGGATTACCACCGTCTGGACGACCTCGACCAAGGAAGTTATTGTGATTACAGAGATGCAGAATGGAAGGAGATTGACCAAAAAATTCTGGTCCTTCATATCCCCTATGGAGGGAGTAATGAATAGAATAGCGTGACGAGACCGGCACTAGAGAAATCTCGTGGAGGCAATTCCTCCAAAGTGAACGGAGGCTGTGAAAGAATAGCGACCACATGGAAGATAAAAAAGTTTGTTACTAGTCTGTTACATCAGTAATAAACCAGCCCTTATTATTGCTTACAGATCAACCACATGGAAGCTACGGTTCCTCCTACCAAACTCACATGGCTTGACAGTAGTGGGTGATCTTGAGCTTACAAATAGAAGGGTGAGATGTGTCGACCAAGCCAAATGCGGAAGGTAAGGAAGGCTTCAAACAATTTACGGGATGGTCCAAAGCAATGTTACGTTAAAAAGGGAACCGGGCCAGAAAGACTCGGATATTGTCTTCTGAATGATAAGGAGGACAGGATGTAACTTGCCCAGGAAGCTGAAACGGCAAACATTCCAAATAAACTCAAATCGATCGAAAATCTCAAATTCAACGGTAGGATGCGGCAAAGGGGCTCATACACATATGATTCTGAAAAAGTGATCATCACGTCTGTTGAGAAGTATGACCATATTTCGGAGCACAAAAAAACAGTGGAAGCGGAACGTACGGTGGAATCAAGACAGACCAGATGGTACTCCGCTGGAATGATGGAACCTTGCCAATACTGAATCAAGAACAGGTCAAGCAACAGCGATTTGGAGGATTCAGGAACCAGAAGACTACAAAAAACCCTTCAGGAGCTCTGAGAACAATATTGAGGTACAGCTCAGTGCATCAGTCGAGAAGTTGGGAACAATGAGACTGGAGGATCTCACTTCCTGCCTCTCTCCTCTTCAAGTCTGAGCCAACAGTGAACAAGGGCGGCTTACTCTAATATTTACTTCGTAGTTTCGAAAGTTACATAAAAATTACAGAAAAATGTGGCAGAATGGACTTATTGCCCAAGTGACCCGTGCTAATGGATCACCTGAACTAATCTTTTCATTGATTTCTGAAATTGTACTCGTTATTCATCTGTAAGTACAGATGAACCCCCCAAAGATCAGTAATAAACATGACGCTGCTCATTGAAGATCACCTGACATCCTCGTCAGGTGTTTCCTTGGATCATATGTAAAGTAGGAATGCTCTCTACTGAACTCAAAAATGTAGGCCCCTCACTTACAGGCCTGCCTAATCGATAGAAATCAGAAAAATTAAGCGGTCAGAACAGTTCGGGACAGTCTCCATTACCGGTAGGAGACACAATTTGATCGCTTCAACAGACTTTCGTCTGGCAGAAATCAATTTCAATCAATAGAAAATCGAAGTCTCACTGACTGGGAGGAGATGCTGGGAAGCAACTACATAGAGCTTTTTCAGACTGGTCACTTTACGTGAGCAGTCAATCACCATTTTTATGGAAAAAATAGAAAAATGACGGAGAAACTCACGCTTTTGCTGGCTCCTTTGCCACCTCATCGTTTTTCGGCGTGTTTTTCTCGCAGTCACTTTCTTCCTCTTTGATAGGCTTTCTGGATATAAGTAAAATTTGAAGAAATTTTTCTGTTACACAAGTAACTGGTATGACAACCTTGTTTTGAATATGCCAAGCTCAATCCGTTTCTTTTCAGCAGCCTGCATTATGACGCCCAAGCCACGAGATTGATCACATTCGCCACTGGCAAGACAGTTGTGTTGGATACAATGGAATTACCTAAACAATATGGATTTTTCAGCGGAAAATTGAGTTGCGTTACGGTAGCGAAGCATTTACTCAAAGAGTTGCTATTAAGCAAAGTAACTGAAGGCAATATGAATGGACTAGAGGATGCGATAAGTGGGAAGTAGAAAGTGTTGAGGAAATGAACGGTCAGCAATGAATTTCCGCTTGGTCAGCTTATGAATTGCAAAGGGAACAATATAATCTTTATTTAGGATCTATTGAAGGTGGTGAAAACGATGAGAGCCGATAACATCGGCCGGCGAAGGCGAGGGTGCGATGGACGGTCAAAGATGGTCAGCCGTGTCCAGTTTCGATACGTCTCCACAGCAGACCCTTATGTGTCACTCCATCTGTCTTCCTCTTTGAAGAAAGAAAACGTTGTTGACGGATTTCAAGGTGACAACGGAACGTCTGTGTGAAGAGCGAATGTGGTGGACGTCATTCAGATTTCAGCCAATTCGACGATGTGGGTCTCTGTTAAATGGCACTTCTTGCTTTTGGGAACGACGACTCACTTCGACAAGAGAGCTCAGAGAATATTCCTTAATAGGGGCTAATTCCCAGGGACAAGGAGCAACTGTGAAAGCCCTTGAGACCACTCACAGCAGCACAACCTTCCGGTCAGTACGTACTGCTGGACACGAGAACAACTGGAGAGGGTGTGGTCGAATTTGAGGTGTAGCGGACTTGGGTGGAACACTCTACGACGATGTTTTCGAACATTGTTTGAACACTCAAAAACTAAGCAAATAGCTTCACTTCTTGCAACTGCGCGAATCAGCAGAAGAACGAGACAGACTGCAGGTGCTCTCCTTTTGCCTAGGGCTAATCGACGTTTTAATTCCACGGACTTACATCAGTCATATTAATAAAAATATCAGAACAATCATCAGACATCCAACAAAGCATTTTTAAATAACATTGAGGACGTTTATAAAAAATATGCATTCATACAGAATCACTCCACCCTTCGCCGGCTTCGTTTCAAAAAGCGCGGGAAATCCTTGGCTGTGATTGGTTATTGCATGCAACCGACCAATCGCGTGCAGTCCTCGGTCATAGATGTCCCCATCTCCTTTGCATGCCCCCAATTCAGCATCCGTGACAGAACTTTAATTTCGAGACGGCCAGGAAAATATTTCTATGAAAAGTCACCTATTTTTGAGGCTGACGTTCTATGGTAGCAACTCGGTCGACCATAATTTGCTACGGGTTTGAATTAATCGAGTAATTGTAGTTGCTGTACTCTTGAGTTTTTGATGTTATCAGGATTTCCCGATCTATCCCTCTGGGTTCAAGGAAATTCTTCAAGATAGACAAATGAGTGTAGCTAGAAGTGAGAAGACATAAAAAAACTCATGAGCTGGATGACCTGGAAGAATTGAGCTGGATGAACTCAATCGCTGTCTTAATTCCTTCCATACCCCGTCATTTCTCAACATCCAGTGCCAACCGTACATTTGAAAGATTTTGTTAAACTAGTATAAGCTATGCACGAAGTACAGGTTTATGTATCGTACACACTGGGCCCACCTATAGGTCTATGTCAAACTTATGAATTTTCGAGCTAAAGCTCACTTCTTAAGTGCTGTTTCATGATTTCCTCTCAGAAAACGTGGCTAATCGCCTAACGTTTTATCCATTGACAATTTCATCCAAACTCTCAGATTTTCAGCTTTTCAGCGTCCTGGATTCAAGATTCATTAAGATTCAATGGCTGCTTTCATAGTCCACGATTTGGCGAGCGACCGATCGCGCGACTGGTCGCCCGTCGCTCACGAGATAGGTCCGCGACCAGTCGCTCGCCAAATCGTGGACTATGAAAGCAGCCAATGCTAAATTCAAAAAACGACTGAATACTCCAAAAACGACTATTATAAATCGCAAGAAAAACTGCATCTACGTAATACCCAATTTAATGAGCAACTCAACTGAATACTTAATTACTTTTCATTAGTAGTTAGGGCTTACCAGACAATGTATCGAAATATCAACCAGGACTTCGAAACCTTGCCCTTTTCTGAATTTAACAATGAGTATTTCGCAGATGCAACTGCACCAGCATCCGACAGCGATCCTTCCGAAGGTTTGAAGTGTCTTTCCGCTACTTTGACAGTTATTACTCATTATCACAGTCTAAGAGAATTCCAGTTGAAGATTGTGGTAAAACCTGATGATCGTGCTTGGAAGGGACAGCTCAAAGAAATGACCGGGGAACAATAAAGGTGTGAAACTTCTGGGTGCTAAAAAAGTTAGAATTTTTGCCCTACTACTGGTTAGTAATAGAGAGGGTTTCAGTATGGGTCAAGGTCCCTTATACTTGGCGTACATCACCTTAAAGTAAACCCAAAACGCTCTTGGTAATCTGAGACCCGCTTGTTTTCTCATAGCAGTGGGGCTATCTTCCGGCTCTGTTTGACAGCTTTTCGCGATGTGCTACGCAAAGCATTGGTCCAGAAAGGTTGACGGCTCTAGCACTCAATAGATTGCGCCCTGCATCCTTTTTTCTTTCAGTTTTCATAATCACGAAAAGATTTACAAAACCAATGTTGAGTCAGTAAAACTTTTCCTGTACAACCTGGCACTGTTTGCTTCGTCCCAAAAAAAAAACTGGCAGTTTTACCTGAGCAACATCTGAACTCTTTGTAGAAACAAAAAGTGATTTTGGCTTTATAACGGCACTACCGGTTCAGCATGATGTTAGTAACTAAGAGTAATACAGAGTAATTGTTTTTTGCGTATGAAAAATACGTTATTTACAGAAAATCTACAGGGCTCAATCCAAAGGGACACAAGGGCCATATTCAAGGCGAAAAATTTACAGCCACTGGATAAGCCCCGTTACTTACTAATCTAATTTTCACACAGAAGATTGATGGATTATCAAAGATGATGAGACTTCATGATAGCGAAATCCTCCAAAACGCAATACTCGACTGAGGTCATACTGGAAACATCGAGCTTCCAGCGACGCGAAAAAACTCAGAGAAGAATCGAACTCGCACTTTTAATTCTTCTAAGTAGTAAGGTCGCCATTTCGTCCGGCAAAAGTGAGCTCTTGGTCAGGCTCAAAGGGCATTCTCACTACAATCATTCATCCAGCTATTTTCAAGTTTAAGTACGCAGTTTAAAACACATGACTTACTGGTACATAAGAAGATAATGATGGAAAACAAACATATGAATGTCAGTAACAGTTGCGCACTTGGATAACTCGGAAATGAACGATGGCGTTAATAATTTCATTACTTTCATGCTATAACTAGTAGTTTGATGGTAGTCTGATTTGTTTTCAGTCAGAGCGAGAAAGGAACGAAAAACTAGAAAAAAATAGAATATTGAAGAAAGGTTCCACTATATAAGGATAAAGGATAAAGTCTTTGGGCATTGATCAATCCCGTCTAAGGGATGCACCCCGCATTCAACATCCACTCAGAATAGTAGTGGCATATTGGATGCGTATGCGGCCTATACAATGACTTACGGTGGCCATTCATTGTACACGTCAATGTTTTTCTATTCCCAGGCCAGTCTGGTACCAATTCACCAACCCCGGAGGGACGGGATGCTTGTTTGGCCCAGGCGGATATCGATTCGGGATTCGAATCCGTGACCACACGCGCGTGAAATTACTCCACTTGCCACTTCACCACCTCTGCCCTTCGTTCCACTCCATATCGTCATGGAACTCCTTTTTCAGTAGAGCTTAGCCAAGTTTTTCATCAAAACAGCCATAATCTTTCCATTGTTATTCATAGGTCAGCAAGCCTATCGCCTAAGTTGACATAAATTGCTGGTTGTAAGTCGTCACTTGCAATAATTACGCGTAATCCCCTCCTCCTCCTTTCCACTCACCCTCCTGTGCCCTTCTCCAGTTCTTCAACAGCTTTCGGAACCTCTTTCACATCTCTAAGTAGCTCAATAAAAAGTTGAAGTTGCTTGGGGGCAGGTTTGGATCATCCGTGCGGAGGATTCATGGTTAAGCTCCAATGGACCACAAATTTCGGGCCCAAGGTTCACTATAAAAGAATTCGTGGTACAACCCAGCCTCAGCAGTTATTCTTTTGAATGGCCGGGAACTTTACTGCTTCACCCGTCATGGAGTGGCATTTCCAATCAAACCGCTTCCTGTCGAACATGATTCAGCAGACATCAGCTCAAAGAAAAAGTGCGACGACATTCTCGTGCAGGAGTTGGGCTGTCTACGCTTCAGCAGCGGACAAGATAGAGAATCATCGCGAAATTTATATACTTATTTATTTATTTATTTATTTACCTATCTATTGGTACAGCGGATGGAAGGACATTGAGAACTACTCAAGATTCATGAGTAAATATAAAAAAATAAAATAGTAGAGATGGCCAATGAATATGAATCGAGTCAGCCATCACCACAGAGCGAAATATTCAAACAAATCCTTAAAATGTTCGACGGGCATTCCATTATCCTGAATCGGGACATGGAAATGCATCTAGCTGGAGGTATATAATATAGTCAATCGATTGACGCAATAATATGACATTTTCAAGATATTGATTGATTGACTGATTGATCGATGGGTTGTCGGAGAAAGGTATGGACATTCAGGAAAAGACTACGATATCTTCAAGCTTGGAGAGCTTCATTCTGGGGAAAGGATCACACGGATGTAAAAAAACATGAAGTTTCAAAAAAGCTCAGTTGCTGTACTTTATTGGGAATTACATATTTATTGTATTGTTTCGGAGACAGGTAAGCCAGGGACCACAAGCCCAGAAGTTTTTTGAAGGGACCATTCAGTCATGAAAGTATGTGAACTGATGCGAACTTCAATTATATCAGTTACTGGAAGTCAGTATTGTAAAAGGCGAAACTTTCACGTCCTGAACGTCAAAACTGTCTTGATTTTGTTCAAGCAACAAAATCGAAGGCAAGATGGGGAAGAGGACGTTTCAGAGAGAGTCAACTAGTACGTACACTCGAAGACAGCTTTTTTTATGAAGAGTTCTCAAGAGATTACAAAAATTACAACTAAAGTGTAATAGTGAAGAGAGGTTTACACTGGTATCATCATAAAAGTAGCAAAAGTATTCGAGACGAGTGAAACCATCCCCATAATTTAACAGTAAAAGAGAACCTCGTTGAAGATGATGGGGAGTGAAGCTACAGCCTGGAATTTCAAACAAAAACTTCTTTCGAAGGGGAAGGAAAAGTCCTCTTCAAAAAAACCATTGTGTTCTTTCAATCGCCACAGTCACAGAAAAAAAAGGCTGTAAAAGTTACACGGGAGTAGTTACACGGGAGATGAGCCAGGGGGGAGGATGGAGAAAGCCAATGCTTTCTACTAGTTAACTTATGAAGGTAATATTTTTTTCGTAGGAAGGAGTCTGGTATGAGAGAATGAGCCCGTGAGGGCTTCCCTGACACGTTCTTCGAACTTAATGGGTAATCGATTATCTACGATGACATAACCCGACGAGTTCCTCACGCACTTTCCCTCGGATCTCGTCGTATCGTTCGGGAATATCCGTTATACAAAGATATTGAGAAAAAAATATGAGCGACAGATCGACAACACGGCGGCTCACATCACATCGATAGTGTCTGCCAGTGAAGTGCTAGAGCGTGTGTAGTGGACGTGAAAATGACTCAGACTCAATGACCTTCCACGGGGGCCAGGAGGGGGGTGGGGAGAGGGGGGAACATTCCGAAAACCTTGATGACATGTTCTGTCCGCGCGGAACGATCGAGTCAGGTAGTGAGAGGGAGGATGAATGAGGTCGCATCAAATGTGAACGCTCCCCCTACGTGGAACCAGTTGAAATACGACCGAAATTTCATTGAAAAAACTAATGAATTCTATTGTATGACTAGTGACGAGGGATTGTTATGTAACGTTGAAGCAGGAAGTTTTAGGAGAGTGCCGATTGAGGCATCCTGTCTTGGCGTTACACCTCGCAATTGATATTACACTGTGAGTGAGTCGGGAACTCACATGAGTTCAAATTATTCTCTTACCTCCCTTTGTTACTGCTGGGAAGTCAGGTAACACCTATACAGGTAAGCCATCACCCTTACTTCTTGGGTAATACCGTATACTGTGGGAAAGCTCCGCATCTGAATGGACATGCTCTTACAATATAATGATCGATCAACTTCAGAGCGTTTGAATCTGCCGCTTTTTTGAAGATGGACATATGTTACTATTACTTTTACTGTCAAAATATGACTCACGATAATGGCAGAAGAAGAACAGCACTGGGACCCCCAATGCCGTCACAGGTGGCGACATTACAAAGGTCCAAGGCATAAACACAAAGGAGTCCGAGACACGTACAAACGTAATACCACGTCAGAAATTACGCTCACACAACGGAAAAGTAACATTTGACTGGTACACTACTAGTAAGTATAATAGCATGACAGATGGTGTTAATCGAAAAGGTTGGATTTCCTCTGCAACAGCGAACTTTGAGTAATCCCATAAGAAAGTTGCGAAAGTCACAGTTTGGTCCCCACTGGAATGGGATGATAGGCTAGGGAGTGACTCTACTGCTCCTCTACTAACTCCACCTTGATCTCAAGTAAACTTAAGTATAACTCAAAATAAGTCTTTACTAGTTAATAACAACTACCACTACCATGATAAATTGGATTTTAAAGAGTTTTTAGTTTTCAAGACAGAATGATGAAGACAAAATAACTGAAAGGAATTCTTGTCAGAGTAAAAATAAGGGAAAAGACAAAGTAACTGAGAGGAATTCTGGTCAAAGTGGAAGTAATTAAACATTGAATAGGAAACTAACCAGAAATTAGAGTATCAATTTTCACTAGGTTGGCGAATTATAAACAAATTTTCGGCCTCAGACGGGACTCGAACCCGTAGTTGTGGTCTTCGGGCAATTTTCCAGATGGCGTACTGCGGCCAAATAATAGGAGTTAACAAAACTATAATCAAAGCTAGGACATGAAGTTTTACAACAAAGACATATGACCCTCAGAGAAAGACCAACCCATAGGAAAGAATGAGAACCCCGACCCGGTTGAGTTCTCCATGAACGTCTCATGATATGTTCCCTTTACCAGTTTCTGCTTGGGTGTAGAAAGCAGTAACAGACTGCGACCACACAGTTAGTGTTTAGTTTAACATCGGTAGGATTGAATGAAGGAAAGAATGGGAAGAAAGCGAGAAAGGCCGTAGTCTTCAGACACTGACAATTCGGAAGCAGAAGATCAAGCTGACTTGACTAGGTGACTTTCCGGTCAAATTCATCAAGGAATGCTTTGACTAGACTAGTCATTACAGCAAGTTACTACGAGAAAAAAAGCAGTCGATTGAATTCAATGGGCTAAGGGATCGACCGAGGTATCGTCGAACCCGAACAGAACGAAAAAAACTCCCAGGAGGTCCTATATCCCATTGAACTCAACATCAATATTAGTCCGTGTTGAAATAGCAGGTGTTCCACTTCATTTGCCAGATCGTCAATCCCAGGTATCACATCGTAGCCGATTTGTTTGCAAGGTGTTGAATGAAGAGGTTTCCGACGGCCGGTTACGCGCTTTGTCCCCACTAACACTGAGGAAAGGCGTCGTTACTCCGATTTGGTCCAGCTCCTCAGCTAGTGCTAAGAGCCAGCTCTGACCTGACCCTCCTTCAAACACTGCAAAGAAGCACAACATCTCCTAAAACCTGCACTTGCTCCAAATTGTCCTCAGCTCGGATTCTTCACTGGCTCGCCTTTGGCCACCCACTAAGATAAAGTGCTGGCAATCAGAAAGGCGATCAAGCGCCATCGACCTCTGCAAAGTTTTTGGGGAAGAGCAGTAGAATTTAATATCGAATTAAAAAGTACAACTTTTTAAACTTTCCAAACGTTGCACGTACAGACGATGAAGCTCAGAACCACAAGTGCGCCGTACAAATGTCGTAAAAAGAGGAATAACATTGGCAAACAGATGGAATCCGTGAGATTCGGCAGACGCAAAGATTTCAAATCGCTTTTGATAGGAACATTCTGCTGCATTCCCTAGCACTTTAAAGAAATTTTAGTGTTGTAGTGTAATAGTAATACCATAAAATACTAGTACTGAAACAAGAACACTACGGCAGTGTCATAGTGATGTGGAACATACGGAGGAATGCATGTTTACAACTCAGCTAACTACTCATGCATAACATTCCCACGACGAAGTTCGATTCGCGGGGCGATCAATTTACCATACTGGGGGTTTCTCAGACAGAACTAGTAGCATAAGGTCATTTTTTTGGTGTAAATACCAGCCAGTCATCAGGCGGTGGTGAAGGGGTAAGCGGCGCACTATCCCATACGCATGTCCACGGGTTCGAATCCCAACATCCGCCTGAGCCAATCAAGTCTTTCACCGGGACCCATTGACTGGCACCAGATTCGTCTAGGAGTATAACAGGGGAGACGGGCAGTAGGATCGGTTTTATGTAATCGATTCGCCGCACGCGGCTGTCGCGAACCATTCGCTTCTCCGTTATTACAGCTCTAGCATTCTTCATACAGGTCAATCGATATGCGATCATTATTTTAGGCATCATTCTATCGTTAGTCCTTTTGTTCCTGTAATTCTTACCCGCTGCTGCATTCTGCTACATTCCTTCGCGCGCGGCATCCCTCTCGCCGCGACGCGACAATTCCGATCCTACTGCACCACACCCGGATAAAAACACCGACTTGAATTCACTGTCGCTGCATGTCATTATATGGGCACATCCGCATTCGAGCGCCACCACGATTTTGAATGGAAGTCGAATGTGGGGCGCATCCCCAAAAGAATGAGCTTGATCTGCTCCCGCAGACTTACTCCTTTGGACCTTTCCCTGTCTCATTTATCTATTGAAGTTGTCGCAGTGGTAGTGGGCGCCGTTACGTCTTGCAGTTCCAGAGATCTGGGCTAACGTGGCCTAAGCTTCATTCACAAGGAAGTTGCTTTATGGGAACCTCGTGGGGTGTTTTATGTATGACAAAATATTTTACAATCAAGGCAAAGTACTTCGTGGTAAAATCGCAAGTGATAAAAGATGATGCCCAAGGATAGAGGAAAGAGAGAGGCTCGAAATCCAAATGGGAGAAAGAGTAGGTCAAGCATCTGATAATGAATAGTAGCAGCCTATAACATATGCTGTGGTGTTTCTAAATATATGAATGATTGTGATACACTAATTATACAAATACAAAAACACTTTTTAAAAAATGAGGGCTACTCAGTACGGCGTGACACGCGTGAGTTTATAAAAGCCCTGCTAGCATTCCGATCGAATTTCACATTGTATCATGCGTATTTTTTCACTACATTTTTCCAGAAAACTCTCAGAAACTTGAAAAGCACATAGCATGAATTCTTAGCCAGTTTCAGAATATTTTTCTGAGACGCAGTGCATGCTGAACATTCAACATTCAGTGTTCGAGATTTCCGCAAATCCGAGAACGGAATTGGATTATCGAACTCCATGTCTCATAGTAGGTAGTACAGTATCATCTGTATCACCTGTCGTCTCGGTGATCATCGCTTTCTTCGAGCGGCGCCAGTAAGGTTTCCATCGACCCTGTCGCGAACCAGAGTGGTCCAGTGAATCGTCCTCGCTTCAGGGACCCGAGGTTCAACATTCCTTTCGTTCAGAGCTTTCGTGAGGAAATCTGACCATCTCGTTGGTGGCCGTCTTGGAGTTCGTTTGATGTCCCGAAGGATCCAGTCAGTAACCGCTCTGGTCCAACGGTCATCACTATATCGCACAACGTGTCTGGCCCACCTGATCTTCGATTTCTTGGCGTAATCAACGGCATCCCTGGTCATCGTTCGACGGAGCTCGGAACTCCGAATTCTCCTTTGCACTTGCGTGTATAGGAAAATTCCGAGCATCGTCCTTTCCAAAGCGCGTTGAGTAACGCTGACAATAACATACAATATAAACTCCTGAGTTTCAATGAGAATGCTAAGAGTGCGGCGTCGGAACTACTGTAGGGAGGATGTATTTGGACCTGTTGCTAAGCGATCAAAAACTGATAGTAAATTTAGAACTTGAAGTCGAACGGAAATTAAAATTCCAGATACTAAGGCCGTTTCGTAGAAGAACTGAGTACTTCTCACTAGAAATTTCATTCATGAAGGCTTTGACGTAGTTGAACAGTGTGCACAAGTTATTTCGCTGTGCGTTTCCTTGACAAAACCCTCACTCGTAGTCTGTTGCATTTTCTGTATGCAATTTCTGCTTTGCCGGAAAAAAGCCCCTTCTAGGACTGAGCAGATTATCTCGTCTAGCCGTTGATGCTCTGAGTCCCTACACCTAAGCTGCGACTGTCTCATAAGTGAGGCATTGGGAAGCATCAGTACGACCGACCGGGGATGGCATTTCTGTGGCGACTTCCAAGAGCCGAAAATTTTTCTATTTTCCTGTCTTTTTGAAGGCTTCGAGAGTGCCCCCAGATACTTTCTCAACCTAATTTCTTGGCTCAACCAACAATGTGCCTCTTCCCCTTTTGTACAGTGCGCAGACAATTGGGAGCAGGTGGGGTAGTATCAAGCGGCACCCTACCACACGTATGGTCCGGACGTCAAGCCTCTGATGGATATCCGCCCAGGCCAAGCAAGACCTCCATCTCTTCGGGTTTAATAAATTGGTAGGTATCAGACTTGTCCAGGAAGATAGAAGCAATGATTTATCGTATCGGCTGGCCACTGCATCCCAAAATAGGGTCGGTCGTCGCAAAAAGAAATAATTGTTCTTTTACATGAAGAAAAGACAAAGCCTTTGATGTCGGTCCCATTTTGAGATGCGCCCCGCGTTCGTCTCCTATTCAGAATCATGGTGCCGTATTGAATGCCTATGTGGCGTATACAACGGTTAGCGGTGGCCAGCCGATTAAAAGTTCCGTACTTTATTCTCACAGACAGGTACGACATCGATCGATTGACCATGGAGGAATGGAAGGTTTGGTTTCTATGGGTATGAATCCACAATATAATTCCCGAACCATAGATGGGTGATAGTGCGTCACCTATCACTACACCGTCTACGCCCGTACTTCATTTGCGTGATTAAAATAACTGTGCGGGGCTCTGTTCAATCATGCCACATTGAAAGTGAACAAGTATTACCTTTCCTTTCTTTGAGGTTTGCTTTATGCAGTTTACTATGCCAGGTCTGTCTCTGATAATTAGAACATGATGCAAAACACTCATTTCATTCCTTAACCTCAAACCTGTTCAAAAAGTGAAAGAACTAATGGGAACAAAGGCTGTCTTGGCATATAATCATAATATTTTTGCTGAGTACACTTCAAAATACAAATTGGATTCTTGTAGCAAGGAAGGAACTGTGGAGAAAACTGAAGGAAACCGATAGGGATGATCCATGATGACTTGCTTGTGCGGTATCCTTCAAAGCATCGATGGCATGGAAATAACCACACAGTTCAGTAAACAATACGTTTCAGTAAACTCAAAATACCGTCGAGTAGGTGGTGCAAAAAAAAGGCGATGAGGGACTTCGTGGAAAGTACTACTACTTTTAGTTGTCCACCCTGCGCCATTACGTTCACGGTGGCCTCGAAAACGTCTTTGCAATGAATTTTATGATTACCAATGCGTTGTTCCCTGTGGCACTAGGTTCTATGAGTCTGTTCATGTCATCTGAGCGCTCCTTATTCCTTACGTGATCCTGCCATTTCACCTATATACTCATCCGTACAACTAAATACAATCATAAGGCCCGTTCCGACCAGCGTTGCTCAAGATTCAAGGGGGTATATTTATGCAGGTAACCGAACTCTTCAGTCCCGACCTCTTCGGGCACATTCTTATCGTGCTTTATCGCAAATGAATAGTGACTCCATCAAAGGTGGATGGCAGTACTGAAGAAACTCTTCCGTCCACCAAGGTTCGGCCATGACTGTGGACCGGTGGACAAACTAGTCTTCACACTCATCCTCTCTGTTATGAGCTTCATAGCACTGAGGAACATTACGGTATGGATCTTCGTTTAATCATGTCCTTGTTGACCCGCACTGATTCCATGATTTACTGGTACCGTTAAGCTGTTTTGAGAAAGCCTAACTACTCATTTCGATCATCGTACCATATGCTGGTTTTGGCAAAGGAAACCTCTACGCAATGGGACATGCCAGCCAGGTTTTCAAATATGGAAGATATAAAATATGATTATCCATTAACGTTTATGCATGCATGGATTGTTTGTAGGTTTGAGGTTTAGACATACTTCAAGAGGGTAGGATACGTGGCTCATTTCAAGTAGATCAGTAGTGCTGAGATGTTAACTTCACATTTATCCCTCTCAAAAGAACTTTTAGTGAGCAATTTCCTTGAAAAGCAGAGAAGCCGGTGTTTCAACCTCCGTCAACGAACGAGGATCAGAGTGGTCGTTGCTTATGCCAAGGATCGAAAATCAGCAGGCCGGACACATTGTGCGATACTGTGATGATGGTTGGGCCAGAAGGGTTACTGACTGCGTCTCTCGGAACGTCAAACAAACACCAGGACAACCGCCTTCTGTCAGTCAGATTCACTCATAAAAGCTATAATTGAGTGAAATGCTGTATTCTGTTACTCTAGAAAGAGGACGATCCATTGGACTACTTGCTCGCGACGAGGACTTTTGGAACTGGCCATGGTTCATGCTCGAGGAAGTTGATGTTCAACGAAGTACTAGGTGAATTAGGTGGTTTTTGAAGACGACATCACTTCATGCTGTCACACTGTCAAATGGTAGATCGGAACGAGTTAGATTCGGAGGCCCTCAAATCAGCTTCGAATCGTGCTTGCTGTATATTGTGCTTGTACGACTTTACCCTGAAATGAGATCAAACGTTGGCTGGCTAACACTAACCTAGCTTCGAACGTTTCAGGAAGACAACCTTCAGAAGAATCAGCATGAAGGGAAAATTGAAGAAAGCGGAATCCTTTCTCTCAGACTAGTTTTTTGCAAGTTTTTGCTAATTTTCGAAGCCTTATGACCTTCTGAAATCGAGAGCTAGATAACTTCAGAGAGCTGACGAGGTTTTCGGCCTTCCATACGTATCATCATGGTGGAATAGTATAGCATGTACAGATTTGTGTAAACAGCTGTAATTAGCCTTCACGTACTCTGCACTACAATCCGCCTGCACTGACTATTTGACGCAGCTTTGATTGCTGCTCCTGAGGATGTTTCTTTCTTTTCATCAATTCTTTTGAACTTCAAACATCACGTTTACTTATCTGACGCCATTTCTACCGCGACCTCTACAGGATTCCGTTACGTACATGCGGTGAACCCTTAATTCGAAAAAAAAAAACCTTCCGAGTTCTGATATTTGTTCACAGTTGGCTCACTACACTAACAATAAGTGCCTGCAATGCTTTGATAATCAACGAGTTCACAGAATTCGGGGACAGTTCAACTTTTATTTGTTCTGATAAACATCCATTATAATTCATTCCCTTTGAGATGAACCCCCGCAAATTTGGGGGTAGTATAATATAATATAATATAATATAATATAATATAATATAATATAATATAATATAATATAATATAATATAATATAATATAATATAATATAATATAATATAATATAATATAATATAATATAATATAATATAATATAATATAATATAATATAATATAATATAATATAATATAATATAATATAATATAATATAATATAATATAATATAATATAATATAATATAATATAATATAATGTGAAAAGGCGACCACAAGCGGCGCCAAGGTTGAATGAAGGGTGAGGAGCACGACCGAAACCGCAGTTCTGCCTATACATAGCTCGCCAAGCTTATGAGGGTTTCGGATCGCGTACTTGGGCCAAATAACAGCAATAAACAGAAACATCAAGTCTTCAAAATATATTCGTAATTAAATATTATGTAACATAATGCTATAATATAATACAACATAGCTATACGTAATATCACATAATATAACGCAATATTATACGAAATCTAACTCATTTTGCCGATATTTCACGTCCCGTCAATGCCATTATTTTTATGTCAGTATTTTTTATTTTGCTTGTATACCTTCCTACACTTGAGTAAATCAATTTGTTCAGCTGTACCAGGGCTTGACATGTTCCTTTTTTTCGGAAGACCGAATGTGCTCTCAAATCTAAATATGTTCGCCCCTCTACCTGACGTTCATTACCCATCATCTTTGCGAGTGACATTTTGGGATTCTCCATAACAATCCGTAACACTCCATAATACTACATCCATCAGTATTTCACAAAAAATGGGAAAAATCCGCTGGCATACTCATATTTGAAGCAGTACCGTATGAAGATTTCGAATTCGGGCCTGCAAAGAAGGCAGTTACGTCGATGCGTCAGGCCACAGAACAATTGACTCACCCTCACACCCTAGAAGGCACGAAAATACTGGCAATCTATTCTGAAATACAACCAGTCCACATTCTATCTGGTAGGGCAGCTGCCGGTTTGACTGGATTTGCTCTATAGATTTACTTGTTTATAATACTGTTACTTCTGATACATTTTTCTGCAAAATCATTGCAATCATCTGCAAAATGTGACCTTAATTCCTCAAACGGTTTTCTCTGCGTCCCAGTTCGGTTCGAGCAAAAAACATCGCGCACTTAACGAACGAGAAATGCGATTATACCATTTTACTTTCAAGGTTGAATATTTAAAGATCTTATCATTCAATTCATACTCATTGTTGACTCGGCAATTAATCTTGAGAAACAATTGCTCATTTTGTCATTGTACACATACTTGAGGTCTGAGATAAGCTTGAGAGCTGTTTTTTTATTAATTTTTCCGTTACTCGAATGCATTGTCGGGGCAATGCTGTTCAAGCCTAAAAATAGGAGGTGTTCACAAAATACATGCTGGCCATTCAGTCCTGATTCATAAAGAAAAACTGTTGAAAATCGAAGAACGTAGAGAAACCAGTTTGCTCAAACCTTTCAATTGATTTTCGCTTTTTTTTGTTCTTGAACTTCATTTTTTATTTGATAGTCACCAGTGGAGACGAAAAAAATGATGCGAAACCTATGAAAGAATGAAAGGAATACCCTAGTCAAACATCTGGATATCCTTGCTTTTCGGTACCCCGCCTAGAAATTACATAATAATAAGTGTTTGTTTTACCTACTTACTTAACTAAACTCGAAGCTCAACTACTTAC
This sequence comes from Haemonchus contortus, assembly GCA_000469685.2. Classification (NCBI taxonomy): domain Eukaryota; kingdom Metazoa; phylum Nematoda; class Chromadorea; order Rhabditida; family Trichostrongylidae; genus Haemonchus; species Haemonchus contortus. The sequence continues at coordinate 7,767,208 of LS997567.1, read as the reverse complement.
TTGCATTATTTGATGTAGTTGCCTTAAGCATAAATACCTTTTTCAGGTAATGCTATCTTATGTGACGAAGTTTTGGTGGCACTTGATTGTACTAGGTTTAGCTGTGGTAAGTTGAAGTCGAATTTTATCTTTTTTTTTAATTCTTTCCGGTGACGTTGAAAAGAGCCGGTGACTACGTTCAGGAGGTACAGTTCGTTAACATTGTAAGGTCACGAATCATTATTAATGTATATGACCCCAAATTTCTTAAGCTTATTTGCATACTTAAGGGCACAGTTAACGATAAAAGTGCGATAAGTTTCCTAAAACTGACGTAGCTGACGTAACGTAAAAACCTGAAGGGGACGAGTTCCTGCCCAGCTCGTATGCGGCCTACTGTAGCCAAAAGTACGCCATGGCGCACACATCCGGACAACTCGTCTAAGTTCCCCTTCCGTGAAACTCCTGTCGTGAAATCTCGTCCGACCCCTCTAACTACTTTTACGGAGTCGTATGTTTTTGCACTATTAAGAACTATCACTTCTATTATCCGTGGAAAACTCGATACACCATAATCAAAGTGTAGTAAGCCTGTGCTTTTTATCTTCCCTAAACCATAGCCATCTCTGGAGTCACTACATACATAACTGAAACTGTGCGTGCCACATACTCAAAGCTCCGTTTCTTTCAAAAGTAGAATGGCTTCAAAAGAAGGTTTGAACTCACGGAAGATACTGAGCGACATTTTGCTTTGCTACTTCTGAATAGTTTCATATTTGTGACTTTATAAAAATTAATTTCGTTAGTTATGAACTGAACATTTTTCTATGTGACCTGCCTCGTGTTTACCTTTAATCCGATCAGAATCTTCGGTAGGCGAACAGTCTGCTTTACCTCCGAGTCCGATGCCGAATAATTGAGTCAGAAGAATGGTTCCATCGGATTCGGAGAGACTCCATTCGCAGGTGGCTCTGCGTGCCGTAAAGATGGCTACATTCACGGTTGCTCCACCCTTACCCTCCTCACTTACACTTTCAGTATGGTTGTACTTTCAGTTTCAGATATATCTATGTTCATGAATGATATCCTAGGTAATTTCCTGAAGGATACTCTTAGTTATTATTTGGCATTACCATTTCTAGAGCTATAGTCGCATAGCAGTTGAAGGATTTTTCTCTTCATGTGGCCTTTCCATCACTATGTTGATTCATTTCTCTTCAGTATGTCGGCATCAAATACGTAAGCATTTCCCAATCGAAGACTGCAGGGTCGAACTTGGAGGGAAGGAAAACTAAAGATGTAAAGGAGTTTATTCTCAAGGAGGTGAAGCTTTTGCCATGTTCTGAAGCAGTACTTTGTGTTTGTTTAGGTTTTTGTTTAATGATTTTTTAAGAAGCGACGACTACTGGAAACGTATTGCGAAGAGTCATCGAGTTTATGCTATACTGTAGAGGACCATCCAGTACTGGAGAATAACGAGTAAGATTGAATAGAGCAGAGTTTTCCTTGAATAAAAGTGAGAACAAGGAAACTTGGAAAGGCATGTGGGCCTTCACCCCCCTAAAGCCATCTCCTCTATTTACAGCATTTACAATCCGTTCAGCTACAACGCTGACGTACACACCCAAGGCGGACTAGTTGCCAAACGTTGTAAATGCTGTAGAGGTCGTATCATTCGCATCGGGACCCACACCTTGCACGCAGGTAGCGTATTACAGCTAGCTGTATGCAATGTCATGCGCATTCAAACAGCTCGAGAAAATATACTTCCTTCTCTTCTTCGATACTTTTGCGCTACTCTGGACTATCAGTCCCATTACTCGTTTAGACTTGATAACCCAAAATTATCGTGAACTATCCCGCTGATCCATAGAGCTCTCGACTTCTCAAAACTGAATTCGCCCTTACTTATCTCAATCTACCATTTTATTCGATCAACTTTCACCACTGTAGGATTCAGTAAAAGTCAGTGAAAGTTCTAGTGAAAATAATATTTATTCGTTGATCCGAGATTTTTCATTGTAGATTACGAAATATTGAGGTGTTGAAAAAGCATAAACATTCTAGGCTGGTTGTAAAGCGCCTTTTACTCTACAAGGATTCTGATATGTTTTTTGTTTCCACAGTTGAATTGGAAACACCTAAAGGTTTGTCCTGAATTCTTGATTATTCAGTCGTTTTCTTGAATGATCTGCCAATAACTCGAGAACTGAGGTAAACTGGTACTCCTGATGCCTCTAGCTGAGGCGTATACGTTAGAGACACAGTTCACGATAAAAATGATTTCTGAGATTCCTCTCTGGGATGAACCTGTGACCTCAGACGAAGTACGCACCCAGAGGCGGACGGTTGGTATGGACCATGGCCAGCTTTCATAGTCCGCCGGCGAGCCGGCGAGCGAGCGCGCCGGCCGGAGGCGGTGCTAGCCATGGGTGCCGCCGAGGATGGTCCCGAGCAGATCGGGACCGGTCGACGCGGTCGAGTAGCGCCCAAGCCTCCTAAGGCACCACCTCCAGCCGGCTTACTCGCCGGCCGGCCGACGGACTGTGAAAGCAGCCGTTCGCACCGGGGCACACACGTTGCACGAAGGGATCATACTACTGTAGTCACCTTTACGCATTTTTGCATACATTTGAACAGCTCGTTTGAATACCTTTCCCATGTGATATTTCTTGGCACATTCTTGCCAACACCTGAACTTGCTACCTTTCAAAGTCTTAGTTCCCTTCAGGTACACCGTTCTCCGCCACTTTTTTCTCTTTCCTTCGCCTTCATTACTTTAGCTTACTTCATTACTCGTCTGAGACTAGATACCTGAAAATGAACGTGAATGCGCCTTCAAGACTGGAATGCATGATACCTTCTGATTCCCGTGACTTCCGATCTACCATGAGGTACCTGTCATCCTATTTTGAGGCAAAAATAAGGGATAGGGAGGAGGATGGATATTCCTGACGATGACGGCATATTCACACACCGATGACACCAGCTCTGCGTCTAGTAAACACAACTTAACTGTAGATGGTATCGCAGAAGTTGTAAGTTACAACATTATTATCCAAAGCTTTCCACATCTCTGAGATCAGGCCTCCATGAGATGTCATGACTTTTGGCTTTTGAGCTTTTTGGTGGATAATTTCCAGCGTAATCGTGAAAAAATCTCAAAACATAATCTTTTTCAATAATTATAGATCTGTTGTAATAGATGCCGCAAGTTTCACCGGCATTGTAGAAGCTGCACAGAACACGAAGGCACCAGTGTAAGAAATTCAAACGCAGTTTTGTACAGTTCTGGCTCGATAAAGTTAGCTCTTTGCGCAGTTGGAACAACCGAAATCTCGTCCGAATACCCCTTCCATTTATTTCCATCATGGTGATCTCCAACCTCTATTTGCCCTACTTTTTAGGAGTCTTATTTTACTCGAAATCGGCGAATTTTATCGCTTTCGTCACTACGAATGAGCTAGTCCCAACTTATACTTCCGCTTTTCGACTAAAAAGGGGTACCTCAAAATTATCGTGAACTGTGCCGGTAGCGGATTAGTCAAGTTCCTTTTGATGGGCTGTACTATTGCCTGAAAGTTTCAGTGCTCACCTGGGAAAATTTCAATTCTCGTCAGTGGCCTGTCAATAAGCTGGTGATTCACAATGTTTACACGAGACTCATGATTGCCATGGGTTTCGTTATGGAGGTATTCAAATAAAATATGTTTAATAAATATTTGAGGATATTTTCGAGAACAGCTGCTGTTCTTTTCTTTCCAGGCACTTGAGTTTGATTCACTAGAATGGCAAAATACTCTCATGATTGGTCTGGGAGGCGGAACACAGAACAACTTCCTCTCAGCGGTGGATTTCATAATGGTACAAAGTTCATGCTTTTGAAAACCTACAGGTAAAAAGGATGGTTATACTTGTAACGGCATAAAGATATGTTCAAATGGGCAGCCGTTCCTGATTGAAGCAGTGCTCACTCGCACACAAAAAAAATTTCCGTAATAGTGGTTATTTCAACCTCGAACACCCATCTTGTAGTGCTACTGCGTAGTTTGGTTCAAAGGCAGAGTTCACGATAGAAAGGGTTTCTGAGATTTCTGCTCATGATGAACCTATGATCCCAAAGGATAGCGCAAAGGAAGCTGTCCGGTCGGAAAACAGCCTAGAGATGGCGTAATAAGGGCTCAAATCTACCCTAAGAAATGCTTACGCCGTTGTAGACACCGCAGAGGTTGCACAATTCGCACCGGGACGCACACGTTGTACGCAAGCAGCTTGCTGTATCCAGCTATACAAATTGGCACCCACCATCTGGGCAGCTCGTCCAATATATGAATTCGCCGATTGTCCTATTTTCTTCAAGCTTTTTGCACTATTTCGAACTAACGCTTCCATTATTCGTCTTCAACTACATAGTTACGCTAAAATTAATGTAAACTGTGCCTTGGGACTTTCTTCTCATCATTGGCCTGCGAAATTGCATGTATTATTATCAAACAACCTGGTATTGTTAGGTTGCCCGTAAATCAATTGAAAATTTCACAACTGTGCTGATTTCTCCCGGAATCTTCGGAAGCTCCAGTTTGAAGGCTATAAGAGGACAATACTCTTCTGTTTGCGCTCAAACATATCCGGAGCTTCCACTGTATCGAAGTCGCTCTAGACCTTCCCATCTTCTTGTTTGAGGCTTTGAAATGTTAGAACGAGATGCGCACAGGAAAGCAAAAAGGAGCTCTAAAGTTCCGATGAGTCCAGCGTCGGAATGCCCGCATTGGAACTGTAGTCGAGTATGGGTAGATGGTTCAACCATTATGGTTAAATAAGTAAGAAGGACTTACTCTATTATGCTATGCGCATATATGCAAGGTGTACTTCCATAGAAACTCCATGGAGGTTCTATTAAGCTTGATTCGAATATAAATGGCAAACTACTGACAAATCTGCATTTTAAGGTTAACCTTACAACAGTAGAACTGAATCCACTCATGGCCACTATGGCAGCGGACTGGTTTGGATTAGAGGAATCTCGAACGAACAATGTACTCGTTGAAGATGGAGTAGATTTCCTCTCTGGAGCTGCTCAACGAGGTTCCTTTTTGATCGTCTACAGTTAAAACTTCTTTTCATTGCTCTCTTAAAGCTCAGTTCACGATAAAAGTGATTTCTGAGCTTCTTCGATAAAATGAATCGTGGCCCTTAAAGATAGCACGAGGGACGCTGTTCGATTATAAAATGGCCTAGATAGGACGTAGTAAGGGCTCATAAACCGGTTTGGTGGACACAAGCACTCGAAGTGTCCGTGTTATGCTGGCTTTGTCGTTACTGCACTATTCACGTGATGAGAAGAATAGTACGCCCGAATGAGACACCCAGACGGCAATCTCCTACAATCCCGATCTTACCACTTTTTTGATGTCTTGTATTTTTTTTAAATTCAGCACTTTTGCGCTATGTTCGCCACCCTTGCACTATTCTGCACAATGGCTTTCATTAGTTCACTTAAAATAGATACCTCGAAAATAAAATGTACTATGCCTTTGATTCGAGTACACTCAGCATGTAGAGCTGCTCCCACTTTATTTTTTTGAAACCACTCAAAAATAAAAAAGGTTCTTTTTATTAGTCAGTGCTTCTGTGCCAATGCCAAAAAAAGGTTCTGTTTGATGACTCGGCTTTTACAAAAAATATGAAATATTCGATCGATACCATTTATGATATTGAGGGGTAAAAATCTGAAAAAGACCAGATCTAATTAAGGATGGCATACTGTGTTCTGTTTTTAGGAGAGAAGTTCAAATTAATCATTCTCGATGCTTGTGGTGACGTCAGCCAAACGAGGATATGTCCAGCCAACGATTTCATGAAATCAGGTGTCATAAAGAATATTGCAAGAGTTCTCGAGGATAATGGTAGGTAGAGAAAAGTTTCTCAAAGTAATCTTGTATTTGAAACTATCGGAAACCGTTAGGCTTCATTCAGCACGCCCCCTTTTGCGTACCTAGACACGACAGAAAAGCGCACACGCGTTCGGCGCTTGTGATTGGTTGTTTATTTCGAACACCAATCACAGCAACGCCTGGCGCATTTCGCTTCAGGCCTCAGATCAATGAATATATGTTTAGGTGTGCTCACGGTGAATATTATCAGCTCGAGAGATTTTGCAGCAAATGAAGAGGACGTACTAGCAGCTTACGAGAAGCACTTTACAACATGTTTTCTCTTGCGGTACAGTGAAGTGCAAAGGGTGAGAGCTCTAAAATTTCTGGCAGGAAAGAGGAAATTCACCCCGAAACAAGCGAACTTGCAGTTGCTCGTGTGTACTCAGAGAGAGGGATGGAATTTTGATAAGCAAAAGAAACGGTTCATGGAAAATTTCCGGAACGTCGACGATCGCTTCGATTTCGGACTCGCTGACATCATCTATAGAGAAAATTAGTTTTAATCACCGTCAGTCATGACTCTCTGAATGAAGTAGGAACAGATTTGTTGCGCGTTGGTTTTTGGATGTGACACAACCGTTGGTTAAATAAACTTTTTATTTTTATTTCTATTCGATTCGGTTCAAGGTATTGTTTGATATTTGCAACATTACTTCTTCGAACAGTATTTGACCCTAGATTTCTTCAATGATAGCGATTGTAGTCTGAATGGAATATGAAATCTTTGGGTGTTGTTTAATCCTGTCTGAGGTATGCGCCCCAGCATTCGACTCCCATTCAGAATCGTGGGGCGTATTGAATACGTATGTGGCAAATACAGGTACTTGCGGTGGCCAGCCGATGAGCACATCAGTCATCAGTGCTGCCATAGGAGTCTGTTACTAATTTAAACAGCCCTGGAGGTTTGGGAGGCTTCTTGCCCTTGACGGCTATCGACCCGAACCCGTGACCATGTGTGCGTGATAGCACTGGCGCCACTTGCTACTACACCACTTCTGCTTCAGTAGTTGCAGTGGCAATGCGATTTACAGCACTAGTCTCCCACAAATTCTAAAATAATTCCAAACATGTAACCAATAAAAATAAATCAAAACATCATCATAGCACTTGAATGCGGAGGTTTACTCAAGATCACCAGAAGTCCATCCCTCTGGGGTTGGTTAACTGGTACAAGACTCGTCCATTAGGTTAAAGGCACTGACTTGTACATCGGCTGGACACCACAAGTCAATGTGTAAGTCATATAGGTACTCCAATCGCCCCGCGATTCACGGAATGGAGGTCGAATACGGGGCGCATCCGTCACAATCTACTATACCGAGTATGGAGCTGGATGTCAAAACTCAACTGATTCTGTTAGGTTATTCAGTGAAAAAGGGATTTTCTGCCAGCGCAGCGCAACCAGGGAAATCGAAAGTTCTGAAAATTTCGATGTTATAGTAAGAACTCTAAATTTTCACAACACACATAACACCAAAAGCTCATACACGAACCGGGGAATTGTTGGCGATTGAGGTTGAGTGAATTGAAGACCTAGTAAGTATTGTGGTAGTAGGACATTCGATACCTCCCGACGCAACCGCATACCGTCAAAAAATGAGCCGAAACACGATTTCAGGTTTTTTTAACTTTTCCCACCTACATAATCTAAAATTACATAAAATAAAGCATCTGTGAAAGTGTCCAACTACTCCTACCCCAGGAACTTGGTCTGCTGGTCCAGCACGTTGGCCAGGATGCTCCATTGCCTCGCTTAGTATGGCCGGCAGGGAAGGTGGCAGCACAGAAAAATCCAAAAATCATCACAATCACCAAATATTGAATTTTTCATTAAAAGGGTATGCCACGTATAGGCATGTGCATGAACAGCTGTACTGGGTACACAGCCATTGTGCACCAATTTTCTGTCAATAACTCACTTATGGCATTTTCACTGTCGATATTTCATAGTTATACCCTCTCCCAGATAGTTTTACAAGTCTTTCTGGCTTTGAAATAGGGCCACCCCTTCTGTGGCAGTCAAATCCCTTAATGTTGCTTGTATTTTCACCATGAACGTTTCAATGCGGTACCAGCCGTATCGCAGATCGGTTCCTAACCTACGATTCTACTCTTTATACCCAACCACGTCTCTAGAAGTTCCATTTACCTGTCACTACCAGCCTGTTCAACTCTAGGAGAAACCACTTCCGAATGAATATTGAAAGTCTACCAAATTCCAATATTAATTCTTTACATCACTCTTTCCATCATACATAAAATTCATTTTCAATCACTCACCCTCTGGGTGACGCTGATACTTTAGAGGAACAGCTCAAGATAGAAATGGTTTCTGTTTATTCCCGCTGCCCGAACCCCTGGTTGCAAGAATATCAATGGGGGCGCTGAATCAGGGCGATATAGGGGCTCTAAGAGAAACTTGGCCAACGTACACGCCCAGAAGTGGCCGAGTTATGACGAACTTGTTAAGCTTGTGCCATTCACAATTAAGTGCTAGGATGCCGACAAGTAGTACGCTAATGCGGGAGACACCCAGACAGTTACAGACACGTAAATTTGTGTAACCTCCTTTCTCAACACTTTTCCATTTGAAACCTTATACTTCCCAAATCCGTCGATTTTCGTCGGTTTCGATTGATTCTGCACCATGATCCATTATTGCACTTGAGCTCATACCACAGAGTTATTGTGACCCGCCCTTTCGACGGAGATTCTAGCTATTATTTATGAAATGGTCAAGGTGTTGCAGATCATGTTTTCATTGTCAGAGTTCCAAAAGTCTATAGAAATTGCATACATGGGACCGGAACTTCTCGATTTCCCACGGCTAGCGGCAAGGGTCACGCGGGGTCTGTCCTAACCTTGCAGTGGTAATTCTAACCTTTCCCTTCGAGGCGGGCGACGCAACGCGACGCCGTTTTCGGGGAGAATATACCGCACCCTGCGTTACATAGCCTAATTGGTTCGAGGGCCTTGAGGATGAAGGCTTCAAGGTCTGAGTGATCGACTAGGCTGTTACTGTGTGACTTATTTCGTCTGTATTTGCTGCAGCTTTTTGAAAAAGTAAGGCTGTTTTCTAGCTCTCAAGGATGACGAGTTTTAAGCAAAACAACGGCCTCAGACAGTACTCGAATCCCGAATGTACGCTGAGCACAGTGCTCTCCATCCCTTTCTGCTGACGTTGTTGCCAAAGTTTTGCCCATAACTCTTCATCCTTACGGGAAAGTTCTTTGTTAACTGCTGTTATTTCGCATCTCTTAATGTTTTAAAATAACAGCAGTTATCAAATACCACAAAAGTAGGAATCAGTTGATTTCTAGACTTGAATGCTTTCAGAGGATGATAGTTACTCTTCTACGGAAAACTTGGTGGCAACTGATTCTTATAGGTATCGCTGTGGTACGTTTGATTTTTCTACGTGAGCATAAATCGCTGTGATTTTTGAACGGAAACATACAGTGCGATCTATTCACCACTTATTCAGTTATTTTTCTATTGAACAACTTTTTAAATTATAAAATTTATTTATTCATAAGCTCAGGCACGGCTAAAAACTTTAAATTATTTCTAGAATTTGTTCTGGTACATTTGATGAGTTGTTGTCAGGCTTGGGATGGGATAACATCGATAGCTATCTGGCATGCATGGGATCTTGAACTCTACGCTTCTTCCTACCACAAATGTGGGACCAAAGACGCCTTTCCAGGGAAGAACTCCAAAGGAAATTGTTAAAGTTCCGTAGCAGCGCCTTTTAGCAGTACAGGGAAGTTGTAACATTAGAAGGTGAAGAACGAGATTATCACTTTGGATCCGTTTTTGGGGTGCGCCTTGGTATTCGACTTCCAATCAGGCTCAGAGTAACGATTGAAAGCGTATGAGCCTCAACCGTTGATTTGCGGGGTAGAACAGATACACAGCTCTGCACTTTCATCCCCCAAAGCAGATGTGGCACCAACTTGCACAACCTGGTGTGATGGAAGGCCTAGTGGTCATGTAGGAGTGCATTAGTCTAGGATTTAAATACTTCTCAGGCCATACGTGTAGTAGTGCGCTACTTTGTATCATGTACCTCCGCGCAGATGGGAATGGTACAGCAAAGAGTCAACTCATGGTCGAAGAGCTGTAGGATGACTGCAGTTGCTGCCTAAGCTTGATATAATTTCAAGCGCCCCTTCATTGAACAGAAGGTTGAAGGACCGACAATTTGGTGTAGGCGAAAATCATGGTGCCATGTAAACAAAAGGAACAAAAAAAGTCGTTGTGTTTGCGAAAAAGGCGTTTGAGCAGGGAGGCAGCGGCTATTAGCGGTCACCCATTTAAAAGCGGAACGGCGTTTGAAGCCGTCACTGTATGTGTGTAAAAATTGCGTTTATCTATGTACCAAGAAATGTTATTCCGTCTGAAGAACCACCTGGCGAGGTCGGTTCAAGTTTAGTATGTGTGGGGCATAGGGCAGATGAAGACCGAGGTCCGGGCTCCATACGTAAAAGCGGTACATGCTTCAAAGGTAACGGAAAAAAACTTCTTTGTCCAGCTTTGAAAAGCCCAGAGACTAGTAAAAAGAGCAGCGGTAGGGGATGAGTTCACAAATGGGAGGAAGAGGACACCCTTGGGGTGGGCGGAGTGCTCTCTCAGTGGGCTGTACTTCCTACAGACTTTCCTAATGCATTCCAGATTAGTATATTTTTAACTCACTTCGAATTTAAAATTAAAAAAAAACAAATTATAAAAATAAAGGGACTCTCGGGAACCATACCGTAACCTTCATCTCATAGCTGCACATCCATCATTTTGTACAACGCTCTTGAGGGAGAGCAGTGGAATGCACTATTTTTCATTTTTAAGGAGTTATTTGGTACATCTTTATATTATTACAGTATGTCGGTATACGGTACACCGGCAACTGGAAAAAGAAGCCATCTTCACCAGTTACTCCCACTTCAGCAAGAAAAGCAGATGAAATAAAACTGACTATTTTAAAAAAGGTAAGCGATTGGTTATAACGAATTCAAACTATTTTCATCCAAACAAGCTCGTTCAAGAGTCGGCGGTTGATGAAGACGTATTGCGAGCCATCATCAGACAGCTGCTTGATTGTTGAAGACCGTCCTACTCTTTCGAATGACAAGTAAGTTCAGTCCCCTGGCAATCGGCCGTTTTCCTCAGCGGCTGATAGTCTTTGCAGGAGCATCAACCAAGATTTTTGATTGTTTGCAGCCATTTGAATTAGTAAATAAATGTACAGGAGTGAGTAAGACCATTATACCTAATTTGTTATAGCGAAAATTAGGACAAGGATGTGCTGAAAAGCGGAAAGTGAGTAAATAAACTGATAAAGAGACAAAGCTGAGACTGAGAAACGCATGTCGTTCCTTGACACTCAAAAAGTCGATAATGCCATGTACTCTTTGGTAATGAGCGGTAAATGGTAACTGTATTCCAGGTTAACTGTTCGTCGTGCTCTCCTATACAAAGATTATGATCAAATGAGTGTTAGCTCAGTTGATTTGGAAACACCTGAGGGTTAGTTTGATTTTACGAAACTCAAACTCTTCCGTTCATAGACTCTTCAAATCTCAAGTAACTATTAGTCATCATGAAAAGGAATATGCCAGCTATTCACCGTGGACGTGTAATACTGGAAAGTCTCGCAAAGTTGTAGGTAGTAATTCGATGAACTTCGATCCACCACATTCTTAACTGGAACCCGTGGGCTACTTAAATAATAATCGTTTGTCTATTCAATGCTTCTGTGCCACACAGGTTTTTTAATGGTGGAGTGTTTATTCGCCTGACGTTTCGACAAAATCGTCGTTTTCAAAGGCCTGAAGCACATCGAAACTTCAGGGTGTGAACTATCACGCTTGGCGTGGACCACTTCATAACTAGTTGCAACTCAGGCCGCTGAACTTACAACTAAGTAGAAATTCCAACAAGTCACTTACGTCAATTCCACCAACTCCGAACGATCGCTCAACTTTAGAGAACTATAGAGCAATTGAGACAGCCCGGTCAACCACGACTCTTTAATAGTATCGTGACATGACACGTATCAGTCTCTACTATCAAAGCTCACACAGAGGGATGCAAGGCAGGAGATCACCAGACATGTTGATGCATCATTCTTGTTATTCATGCTTGGATTTCGTTGTCTTATCCAGAAAGTCTCTAGAGTTTTCCTGGCACCAATACTGTCTTCGTAGGCCAGAATCGTGCATTTAACGTCAAAGTTACAACAAGCAACACCCCAGAGCTGTAATCTAATGCAGTAGAATTCGCACTTGGAGGGATCCGAATACGAGAGAATGTGTCGCAAATGTGTTTTGAAGCAATATGCATTTTGCCTCGCGGAGGTCATCTTTCTTCAAAAGAAGAAGCACAAAATCGAAATCTTCGTGATACAGAGTTCAGTATGAAGGCAATTAGGAGGCATCATGACATATCTCAGCTTCGTTCAAATATATTTGAAGACTACAGATCTCCAACGTAAACAGGACGCCCACGCAAGCTAACCGAGCGCCGCAACTCAAGGCAGCAATGAGGAGGGTCTCGAGGCTTACCGACCACCACAGAAAGCACGATATAATTGCGAAGTTGAATTTGGGATGAGATTTTACGAAAGTCATGCTATATTATCGGCTAGCCATACAGTCCAGTATACTCGTTCAGGTCGAATTTTTCGATGAAAAGAAAGTTAATTTGAACGCTTCCGATGGTTACAACTACTCTGGCACGACTTACGAAAAGAGCCGATTAACTCTATTCACTCTAACCGTCGCAATTTTGGAAGAGGAAGTGTCATTGTACACGGTGTCTTACAAAGACGTCGTGCTGGAGCTTGCTTCCGCGACCTCCAAAATGGACTACAAGGAATTTCAGGAAGTCTTACAATGGCATCTGGTGCCAGTCTTAACCATGATTTTCTACAGGGCAGTGCTGCGATCGACGTTAGTCATGCCACGAAAGACTGGTTACGTTACCAAAACCTCGAATTCCTGGCATGGCCAGCTTGCAGCCCAGATCTGAATCTCAAATCTTGGAGTGAATTCTCCGACACTTCGAAACCTTGTTTTGGATACTCCATGTAGGTCATTCTATATTGGGCTAGAACAAGAAGGAACTATCGACTAATTTTTTTCGTCGTTACTAGTAATTTTTTTCATAGTCTTAAAGTAATCTTATACTTATGAAATGTATTTCTTCTGGCAACAAGTCAGCCGAGGTTCAGAAAGTCATTCGATCACCTCAATGATGTATTGTTGTCCTTCAAGCTCAAATTCATACACAATTTCGTGGCTCCAAAGTTTGAAAGTGATTGTTGAATAATTGGAAACTGTACTGCAGTCAATCGGTTCAAATTCTATCACGCCGAGAGAATCCAATATCTAAAAACGGAAGGAAAGCGGACGAAATTCGCTGAAGCGGGTATTCCGGGGACAGAGAAGGGTTTGCTGGACCTTTCCTCTTGGATGTTTTCGGGGGGTCCAACATGTACGAAGTCCCCTTATCGACGGCTGCCATGAAATTTCCTGGGATATTTAAAGGATCGCCTGATTCTGGTCCGACGGTGATTCCTCCCAGCAGGACTGTCCAGTAGAATTTACCGTAGAGCGGCACCCATGTGATGTTACCCATGAAATCTTCAATCAGCTTCACTTATCAGAAGTCTTAAAGCGGTACCTGATAGCGGGAAGGGTCTGTTCCACATAACCTCAGCTCTCCACCCTCAGCAGGTTCGAAGGAATTTCGGTTGAGCCAGAAAGCGAAAAAAAACGGCTTCCGGACACGCTTTCTGCAAGACCATATTTGTAAGTCTACTAACCACTACGCTTCGGAAAATATCACCCTTTCAAACAGTCGCAGTGAGCGGTTTCACTTAATCCAATAGTGCTCTCTTGATTTTTTGGTTAAACCAATACCCGCGACTGTGGAATGAGCCGTAAGCCATAAAAATGACCTCGTTAGCAAAAAGATGTTCTAGAGGTGTCGTAATGTGATCCTGAGATATTGAAGGCCACGCCATACCAAGGATGCCGTCGGGTTTACTGCTCTGAAATCGGAGCGCATCTACCACGTTTCTTTGTTTCAGTTCATTACATTTCCTTGATGATTTGAGCTTACATCCCGATTGAGCACATACTGTGCACAAACAAACTCTTGGCGGAAGCAGTGCTTCGGATTCGTATCCATCTAGAAAAAAAGCCTGAACAGTCAACAATAACAATTATTTTCGAGATGCTGTGAGACTCACGCAAACAATATCGCTGTAAAGGGGGCCCATGGCGCTGCCTATTCCGTAAGTAAGATTGAGGGGGATTTCATGCTCTCGTTTGCATGTCTTGGAATCTTTGCAGTTGAACTGCGAACGGTTGGATAATTATTTCAAGAACCATCTCAGTCTGGAACTAGTCTGGAACTTACCTTATTTTTGTGAGCTTGACAAAATTCGGCGGTCTCTAAGCAGTTTGCGCACGGAACCCACAGATTGGATGGGCCAGTGTCGAACATTACAGTGAAGGTCTGAGGAGGATTGCCAATCTGGATGGGGCCAGAGTACTGCATCTGTAAATAACTGTACAGCTACACAACTTTAGCCTTTATTGCGTAGCCCCTCACATCCGAATAGTTGTGGAGTATTTCACTTGAGTCATGAGGGCTGTTCCCATTTTCCATGTTGTAGCCATAATTAAGGTTGTTCCCGTATTCCGGTAAGTAGCCATACGGATCGTTCCAGTATTCCGGCTCCCACAATCCCGGAATGAAGACCCCTCTCAGATCATCAACAGCCAAGTTTTCAATGGGTGAGATTCTTTTTCTGCGAACAGTCGTTTTCTTCAGAGGTACCCTGAATCAGTGCCTTTGTAGAGACGGAATAAACTTGTGGCGATCTTTTACTCACCGCATAATTGCCTCGATGCTCAAACATGAGGATAGCAGCAAAAGCAGGAACGGAGTCATCCTGGAGCTTTTTCTGAGTGCTACAAATTGATCAGCAGATAAGAAATCGTCAAGTTTGCATTGAGTATTCGAGCTGCGAAGCCAATAGCACCATCAAGTAGAAAGAAGGGATAAAAAGATTAGGAAGAGAACCTATTCAGAACTTCTCTGGGACTTCTGGGGGCACTCTTTTCGCTGGAATGTAGGATCCCACCAAAAAGGGTCTCTAAACATTATGTTTGGTGCCACAAATTGAGGAAAACCAAGTGCGGAAAGAAAAGTGGGATGAAAACTTCCCTGGATAGAAGAATTCACCGGATGGCATGTCAGAACAACCTTCTGACTGCTCTTTTATAAAAAACCACCGCGTCAAGAATTTTCTAATAAGCCAAGTGCAAGAAAACATGGAAACGGTGAAGGCAAAAATATTCTATACTGAACTTGTCCGAAAACTTCAATATCTCCGTTCATATGAAGTTGGTGATCATGACTAACCTTCTGATATTTGCCGGAATTCTTCTTAATAATGGCGAAACCATTTTCAAGTTGGACCATGAGTGCATGATATTAAAATGGCTTTCTTCTTTGTATATCACCAGACAAGAGCGTGTTTTTCTTCAAACTGCCTTTGATTTCCTTCAAACGAGAAAAAGTAATGTATTGGGTTTGCGAATGACATCTTGAAAGGGATGCTGCGTTTGCAAGCTTTTTTCTCAAGCAAGGTAGCGATGGGATTTATGCACCCAGTGTAATACCAATTTGTATGTCGCTTCCGCAAGAAAGGCCACCTTCCTTCATGACTCAAAACAATCGCTTTTAGTCCCTTCATTCATTAGTTCACTTACAGATATCACATTCATTTCTATTTTTTTATCATATGCTTCGAGCTCTTACAAAAATCTGCCCATGGTGGTCCTCAAGCATTTTTATAGGTTTTTGTTTCTGTTTTTTTTTTGTGGAAAGACAAATTCTAGCACAGAGGAGATTGTATCGGCTGAATGCCACAACGGAAGAGTTTCAACGGCGTTGAATGGCTACCTCAAGGAACTCCGTGTTGGAAGTTCAATCAAGTTGTCACGACCCATGGGGACAGTGGAAGGCAGATTTGGACAATTTTGGCTAGATGCATTCAGCTGTTCGCACAATTGTAACAACTGAAAGTTGTTCAAGTACCCCTTCCGCGCCGTTTCCGTCATGGTTATCCCGTACAATCTTAGTTGGAAGTTCGTCGGTCTGATTTGCAACTAGGTAGGTGTGTAGATGTGTTCATTCCAGAAAGCACCTTGAAGGGTAGAGGAGTAGCGAGGGTGTACCACTCTGAAAGGGGTCATACAGTTAAAAGTGAAAATCACTGCAGAACTACGCGACATAGTCTTCCAATTCGTAGTTTCTGACATCCGTAAATTTGACAAGCTCTTTACTGGGGTCCAGGACATAGTCTATTCTCTCATTGCCAGCAGCCCACTTTTCATCAAACGAATAATGAAGAAGTTACGTTTTGGGTACATGCATATTGAATCAGTCTTCATCGTGGAAGCGCTGTTAACTTGTGGAGTTCTTACTCGCCGTAAAGGTCCGTCGGTGGCCAAGCATGCCGATAGGAACAAAAGCAGTGACGAAAACTTTATTCATCTTGCGTTCTTCTGCCATCATAGAATGTTCACCATTATTTATGTTGCTGTTCATTCTCCACATACACAATGTCTGGCAGGAAAGCACCGTACGATCCTCTCTGGGGTCAGTCATTAGGATTATTAGGTGGAAAGAATCTGGGTAGCGGAAGGTAGCGAAAGGTATAAGGTAAATTTCGAAATAGTCCTGTTCTCTTCTGAGATCCTCGGGGAGCTCCCATTTGGTTTCTATGTAGGAACACCATCATCGCGTATACGCATATGCCCCTCGTTTCGACGCTGAGTATCCTTCCTACGCGTAGTATCCTTTTATACAGTGCGTTTCAGTAATATACGTCCACCCCTCATCTCAGCGAAAAGCTTTTTGAAAGGGGTGATCCAAATTGGCAGCGTGCAATAGTTATCTCGCTGCATTAGAATACACGGGAAACAGGTTTTCAGATTTCCAAGCTTACAAAGAAATGCTTTATAAGTATTTCTTCGAATTTCTACCGTTTCATAGTATACATCCACTTCAAATAACAATTCATTGATGCAAATTCAACAGTGTACTTCCTTAAAATCAGTAACCATTAGATGCACACTGTTTTAATGAGAGCTCTATGAGTCGATGTGGCATACTCTTCGTTAAGCTCCTGAAAACTGGAGGGTTGATGTTTCTCCACGCCTCCATGACCGCACTTCGCAGCTCGTCGATGGTGGAAAACTGTCTGTTGTTGGCGTACACCCGTCGCAAAATCATTCTCCGAAGGCTCTTCATTTCGCTCATTTCAGGGCTGCACGCAGGTCACTCCATAACATCAACTTTCTGTTGCTGACCATGCGGATGTTGACTTGCTAGCATGGACACTTGCGTTGTTCTGCTTGATGACTAGCCTTTGTCTTCGCCTGCGGCTCAAAAACGGCAATAACTTGGATTCCAAAATCTGCTGATACTCTTGTGAGTCCATTCGACAAGAAACAGATGCTAGGTTTAGCCTGCTATCCCACCAGTAGGCTCCCCAGATCGTCAGCGAATCACCGCCGAAGTTGCATCTGCTGAACAGCACTGGGTCGTTCCTCAGATCACACCATTAAAGCCTTGCTCCATTGGGTACGTCCAGGTCGAACTTCTTCCTGCCGGAGAAGATAATCTGAAGACTTCAAATTGCTTAACAGTGCACGAGCTACGCCTAGCTCCACGACTGCATCTGTTTCCAATCCGTGCTCTCATTCTTTCGAGCAAAATCGAGGCTAGCCATCTTGTGCGAGTTGGTTAAGCGAGGCGCCTTCCTCTCTCACAATGTTGCAGCTGCGTTTGAGATCTGTCCAAACGAACGATTTGGATGCAGGGGTCCCAAGTACAACTTACATTGGCGATCTCTTTACGATCTCTGAGGTAGAGGCAAACCACGCAGCAACTACGCAAAAAGTCTTGCCGATTGCGTCTGAGTCCAGCTTCATGGAGGGCTCATATCTGGGTCTTTTCTTTAGCAGACAGACTTAGACCAAATGGCTCCGCAAGAAGACATTTCATCTTCGGTTCTGGTTTGGACATATACCCCGGGCGAAATAGGAAAATTTCTCTGGAGTTATATATCAGGGGTGGACGTATATTATGAAACGGTCGAAATTCAGAAAAACAATTTAAAAACTTTTTCGTGTTGTCTGTCTACAAGATTGTTGTTCACCATTTTTTGAGTCATTAGTCGAACGATAACGTGTGCTGCTGAATTGGGCCAACTCTTTCAGAAAAGTTTTGTCAAAATGATGGGTAGAAGTATACCACTGGAACGCACTTTATTAATTTTACGGGAGCTAAAAGAAAACCCTGAAGAAATATTCCCCATCGTAAACGTTCCTGTAGAGCCTAATGAAATAGTCCATGATCGAACTTCTTGCAATCTCAGCCAGATACAGTAGCGCTCAAAAGTCTTCGGTGAAATGCTTTGACGCTTTTTCGTTCATAACTTTTTTCTTAGTAGACCGAATGACACGAAATTTGGATATGTCTAACTAGAGCATATTTCACCCTGCCCAACCCTATTTCACTGCAAAGCTGCAATATCCACAGATAGAGCAAGGTGTTTGTTGCGGTAGCAGATTTTGCTGCAAGTAAAATTGTTGACGTCTGTACTTATTCGCACCTTATGTGCGTTTTCCTCATCTATTGTGATAGGCGTTACCGCTCGTACACTTCAGACATGACAAAAAGGAAAGAGATTCTAGAAGGACCATCATCTGTATTTTCAGTCGATTTTGAGTTCATGCTCTTTGGAATATCTGGAACATGATCAGACTGCAGGTTAATAGTGGTAAATATTCACAACACACCCATGCTACACATATTGAAATTTCGCTTGATTAGATCCAGTAGGAAAGGAGTTACGACTGAAAAGTACGGCTGAAGCACCATTTCACCGAAGACTTTTGAGCGCTACTGTATATAGTAAAGATAAATCCTCTCCAAGTCTTTCAATATTGACTACTTTATTTGGCCAACGTTTCTTCTTCGTCAGGGCCTGAAATAGTGCAAAGCATTTGTGTGGCATGCTCGCCCAGACACTTCCACAACAAAACTCTCAGATAACTTCAAGTAGACTAGCAAACCCTCGAAGGTGTTGATCGAATGAAGCATGGATTGGTCACCTTGAAGTCCGCCGCCAAGGTAGGAGGACGATCACCCTCGTATTAACTGTTGTTTGAAGCGAATAGCGGTAATCCAAATCGCTTCCAGGGTCTTGCGCGCTGTAATCTCGGGTTCAAGCGCCAATATGAACACGGAAACGCCAAAAGATAAACCTGCGTGGAATAAAACTCGATGGGCTCTTAGCGGGGTATGCATCCATGATCCAGCCGGCCCATTTAGATGTTCTTTAACCCGACGAACGCACGAAGGGCGACCTGTTTATCCTATGTACTCGCATCCACAGCTCTTGCAACGGAGGAATAGGTCACTGCCACCTTCATGCAGTCACCCACTTTGTCATGAGGGCATACCACACACTTAGAAGTCTCGCATACGATATCATAAAGTCGACTACGAACAAGAAGCTTCCGGAGGGTGTTTGGAGGTATTTTGACAATATCTTGCGTATATCTTCTCGAAGACCACACCGACGCACAAGTGATCGGATAGATCTACTTACTTCCCCGGAAGTGAAAGACAAACAATTAGTCGCCTCGTCAGGTTGTGTTCTTCCCCGGACTGTTGGTTTGGATAAATAGCTTCGTCATGTTGACATAGAGCACAGATATCCGTCTAACGAGTCAGTGTTCTGAACTATGCGCAAGGACTCCTTTTTCAGCTCAGCATCGGATGAAACTTTATTTGCGACTCTAAGCATATTTGACCACTGCCTGTTCGGTTTTCATGGGGTGCGCTTAATGGGAGTGGATAATTATGTACTTACAGCTTAGCTTGCGGTACCATTTTGTTCTTGCTGTGCTCCGTATTACCTGGACTTGGACATTCAAAAATAGCAGAAAGTCCTCACCGGCTGTTCCCGTTTACAGTTGATGTCTTGTGACCGCCTATGCGGGAGATCGCAAAATATGTCCATCTCTTAATGAGTCGAACATATGATAAGGCAATCGGAAATGTAACGGTTATATGGGATTGGGCCACAGTCTAGAACTGGCTTCTCGAGTTTCGACATAAGCGGTATGGTCAACGTAGGAGCTAATCTTTGTTCCATAGCTAGACCACGTGACTGCTGATAATACTCCCCCTACCACCTTAAAAAGGAGCACTCCAAGCACCCTGCCAAGATCATCATCACTTGCGTAACAGTAAGTCCATGAAATCAGATTAGATCGGGTTCATGTTCGCAAAGTGATTCGCATGTGGCCTCCAGCGCTGCTTCATTCGAAACATTAGTGTAGAGTGATGTGAACTGGCGCTGTACAACTTATTGAGTAGCGTGCTAGTGTTGGTCAGGTGGACGTGATGTACCGAAGCAATTGACTCGAGGTCATATTGAGAAATCAAGACATTTTGTCCGTAGTTCCTTCAACACCACCAACTATGGTTCTAACCTTGAATTTGGTGGGCTTCATCAAGACCATGCCCAATGTTGTGAGTTTATGCGTTTTAATCAGTACGTACAGGACGGGGCAGGCAGGTAGGGCACACTTAGACGACTGAGGGTGCTATTAGGCAGCCTAGCAGTCTTCGCCACGCTACACCAAGTTCTGTTCAACCTAAGGTATTGCTTTTTATATTCCTTTTAGGGCGATTTGCAATATAATGCGTCGCTTAGGTGCAGTTTCGTGATTGCCTTATCATGTTAGTATGGAGGAACCACAAACCCCCCACTTTTGTCGCTCATAGACGATGGAATTTTACCCGCCCTCACGTAATCGCCTAATTCCTCAAACCCACGTTTCTGTGACGCGGAGATGCAGCTGGAACTTAGTGTCAATTGCAACATCGGCCTCCTGGGGCTTTTAAAAACTAGAACGAAAAGGTAGAGCAGGGGAAATTTTTTGCCGTATCTACCGCACCTCCACCACCCCGCATTGCGTTATTTTATACCTGAGTCGTTCGTGAAGGGTTTGCAAGTACCCTACGATCTCACGAGAAATATTTTGGAGTTATTATTTGCACGGAAGCGAAATATAGACCCAGTTTCAGTAAGAAACGCGCATCGTTTGAGTGAGTGATGTTGCCTAAAACCGTGACTCGCGATTTCGGTATTGCGTCCATTTTTTTATCGCACATTTATCACAAAGCAAATAAATAAATAAATATATATATATTCGACTATATTTGACACCTGAGTATAATGATACTTGTGCCTCTTTTTGAATTCCCAGTCAGCCGCTGTTTGACAGTTTTTCCACCCACAAATAATGCAAATATTTGGGCAGCTACCCAAACAGACTATTATCGAATGATCATTAAGAGTTTACTAGTGAAAAGGACCGTCAACGTAATGGTGCCTTCATGTTTTAGGGAGGAGGTTCAAGTTTGAAGTCGAAGCTTGTCCTGGGTGTCCTGATCGATTAAATGTGCAGTGCACTCAATACCCGAAAGATGACAATGGAGACTGTTTTTTTTATTTATTTCCTAGCTTTTTACTTTCACGACCGGCCTACACGTCAGTTAGCCGTATAACTCACTATGTCCAACAACTACTCAATCCAAGTTCCCTACAACTCTGAATGAGAGTTGGAAGTTTGCTGCCAAAGTGAGATCGATCGGTGCTGATCGAATCGGTCTTTGACTCCACTAGGTGTGCGATCAACTCTGAAGCTCCTGTTACTCTGCCACTTCTATGCCTCTCCACTAATTTTCTATTTAATGTGCATTCTGTCTTTGCCTCTTGAACAAATTGTGATTTTCAGCTGATTCTTTATTTGTTAGTCTTTATTTGGCACATTCAGTGTTCGATGACAAATCAAGCTGGTTTGGCAAACCCAACACGCTCGTTTTCGTAGTCAAATATAGTATAGAAGTTGCCCATGAACGCATCGCCAAGAGTCCAACCATTAACTGAAATTATGAAATAAGAAATGAAACGAACTAAAAAAACTATGATTAAAAAGTTTCACCTAATAGACGGCGGTTGATTGGGATCTTCTGGAATGCAAGATGGCAGAGACCGTCGGGTCTCTGGAAAAATACTTCCAATTTGAATATTCAAGCAGTTCTTTTTAAGCTTTTGCATCTAACTCTTCTAAACCTGCTAACTTGCTGCCTACTGCTTCAGATTCTGCTTCCTACATCAGAGTTCTTCTCGGAGTGC
The DNA here is from genome assembly GCA_000469685.2 of Haemonchus contortus. NCBI lineage: Eukaryota > Metazoa > Nematoda > Chromadorea > Rhabditida > Trichostrongylidae > Haemonchus > Haemonchus contortus. Next base: position 7,744,996 of record LS997567.1, on the reverse strand, counting down.
CCTCGTGCTGCGTATTAGTTTATCAGCCAAAAAAGCAATAGCTGCTGGCAACAAGTCAGCCGTGGTTAGAAGTCCCATCAATGTACCTCAACGAAGTATTTCTTTCCTTCAAGGATGTATTTATGGCCATGAAGTGTGAAAGTGATTGTTGGATAGTAGGAAACGTCACTGCAGTCAATTCCTTCGGATCCCACGCCGATAAAATCTTGGATCTTAAATCAAAAGAAAATCGAAAGAGAACAATCGGAGCTGGTACGTCAAAAATTGAAGGGGGTGGGCTGAACCTCACCTTCTGGATGTATTTGGAAGGTCCAAGGATATACGAGGTACCACTATCGACGACTGCTGAGAAATTCCCTGGGATATGTAAAATGTCGCCTAATTCTGCTCCGACGGAGATTCCTTCCAGCTGGACTGTCCAAGTATTTTCACTTATTAGCGGCACCCATGTGATGTTACCCTTGAAATCATCGATCAGCTTCATTTATCAAAAGTCTTAAGGCGATACCTGATAGCGAGAAGGATCTGTTCCACATACGGTCAGCTCTCCACCCTCAGCTTGTTCGAAGGAATTGCGACTGAGCCAGAAAGAGAAGACAGCTTCCGGGCACGCCCTCTGCGATGCCGGATTTGTGAATCTACTAACCACTGCACTTAGGAAATCGGCACCCTTTCGAACAGTCACAATGAGCGGTTCCACTTGATCCACGCGTGATCCGTGGACATTTCAGAGAGCTAACTTCTTCTCGCGACTGTCTGTTGAAAATAAGCTGTACTACATAAAAATGACCCTGTTAGCAAAAAGGTGTTGCAGAGGTGTAGTAATGTTAAGAGATATTGCTGACCATGCCATACCAAGAATGCCGTCCGCTTAAAAACCCTGAAATCGAAGCGCAAATACCACATTTCCTTGCTTGAATTTATTACAAAACTTTCTGAATGATTGGCTCACATCCAAGCCGTACACGTACTTTGCACATACAAATTCTTGGCGGAAGCAGTGCTTCGGATTCGTATCGATCTAGAAAAAGCATTGGCTCGTCGAGATTAACTATTCCTTTTGAGATGCTCTGAGACTCACGCAAACGATATCGTTGTGGAAGAGACCTCTGGCTTCTCCTGTTCCGTAAGGAAATCTGGCGCCTTCATGCCTTCGTATGCAGGTGTGAGAATCTTCGCAGTTGAACTACGAGCAGGTTGATTATTACTCCAACAAACAGCTAATCTAGAACTTACCTTGTGGTGTGTCTGACAAAATTCAGGGGTCTCTATGCAGTTTGCGCACGGAACCCACAGCCAAGATGAGCCAGTGTCGAACATTACATTGAAGGTCTGAGGAGGTTCGCCAATCTGGATGAGGCCGGAGTACATCACCTGGGAACAATTATACAGCTACACAACTTTCGCCTTTGATGAGTAGCTGCTTACATCCCAGGAGTTATAAAGTGTTTCGCTAGAGTCATAAGGGCTGTTTCCGTTTTCCATGTAGAAATCATTATTGAGGTTGTTCTCGTATTCCGGTACGTAGCCATACGGATCGTTCCAGTATTCCGGTACGAGGACATCAGCACGGATGTATCCGCGTCCTGGGTAGTAGACATAACCTGGGCGAATCCCGTATTCCGGGGAGTAGATATAAGGGAGTTTCTCGTACTCCGGGTAGTAAACCACTCTTCGATAATCGCCACTCAAGTTTTCAAGGGATGTGCCTCTTCTTCTCCGAACAGTCGTTTTCTTCAGGGGCACACTGAATCAGCCATTTTCCTCAAAACGGAATAAACTAGTGAATGGTCTTTCACTCACCGTATCATCGCCTCGATGCTTAAACATGTCGATAACAGCAAAAGCAGAAACTGAGCCATTCTGGGACTGTTTTCTGATTGCTAAAATCGATAAGCAGATGAAACATCGTCGAGCTTGCCTTAGATATTTGAGCTGTGAAGCCAAAAGCACCGTCAAGTGGAGAAAAACGGCAAATAACTTTGGAAGAGCACCTATATCCAACAGTTCTCTGGGGCTTCATAGGCCACTACTTTTGCTGAAATGGACGATCTCACCAGAAAGAATCTCTAAACTTTATGTTGGGTATTACAAACGGAGGACAGCCAAATCCGGTAATAAACGTGAGATGAAAACTTCCATGGATTAGAAGAATTCACCGAATAGCATGCTAGAACGATCTTCTGACTGCTTTTTTATAGATAACCACCGTGTCAAGAATTTTCTAATAAGCCGAGTGCAAGAAAACATGGAGACGGTGAAGGCAAAACATTTTTCATACTGAGCTTGCCCTAAATTTTCAATATCATCGTTCATATGAAGTCAATGATCATGACTAATCTTCCGATATTTGCCGGAATTCCTCTTAATAATGGCGAAACAATTTCCAAGTTGGACTATGAGTACATGATATTAAAATGGTTTTCTGTTTTTGTTTATCACTAGACGAGAGCGTGTTTTTCTTCAAACTGCCTTTTATTTAATTCAAACGAGAAAAAGTAGTGAACTGAGTTTGCAAATGGCATTGCTACCTCAATTGGAAGAAAGGCTGCCTTTACATATCTTTTCCTCAGGCAAGGTAGCGATGGGATTTATGCACCCAGTGCAATCCCAATTTGTACTTGTCGCTCCCGCAAGGATGGCTAACCTCCTTTCATGACTCAAAACAATCGCTTTCAGTCCCTTCATTCATTAGTTCACTTACAGATATCACATTCATTTCTATTTTTTTATCATATGCTTCGAGCTCTTACAAAAATCTGCCTACGATGGTCCTCAAGCATTTTTTATCCTTTTCGGCGTCTCTCTCTTTTTTTTTGTAGAAGGAAAAATTCTAGTGCAGATGGGATTGTATCGGTTGGATGCCACAGCGGAAGAGTTCAACGGCGTCGAAGGAGTTGTGTTATCTCAAGGGAATTCCGTGTTGGCACTCAACCTGTCACGGCCCATGGGACAGTGGAAGGCAGTTTAGTACAACTTTGGCCAGATGTTGTCAGCTCTTCGCACAATTGTAACAACTGAAAGCTTGTCCGAATGCCCCTTCCGTGCCATTTCCGTCAAGATTGTCCAGTACAATCTTTGATCCCACTACTTCCACATAGCTTTATCTTTCTCGATGTCGGCGGATTTTCTTGCTTTCTTCGCCGCCTATGCACTACTCTACAGCGACACTTCTACTTTTTGGCTTAAAGAGGGTACCTTGAAATTTCTGTGAGTTTTAATGGGTTGTGGTTTATCAGGTAGTCTCGCTTGCTCTATCGTCTCCTAGTTGAGCGACCGTTTCATGTTAGTGAAAGTGACGTGGGTTGCAAGGGTGAAATTCTACTTAGTTGGAAGTTGGTCGGTCTGAGTCGCAACTAGGTAAGAGATTGTTTCAATGAGAGCGAGCAACTCGTCGAACCTTAGGCACAATAAATGTTCCACCATTAAACCCCGGTCCGGCAGAGAAGCATTGAATGTGTGTAGATGTGCCTTCAAAAAGCTCATTGAAGGGTAGAGGGGGGGGGGGGGGGGTACCAATCTGAATAGGGTCATGATTTTACAATTTTAAAAGTGAAAATTACTGCAGAACTTCGCAGTATAGTCTTCCAATTGATAGTTTTTCACATCCATAAAGTTGAAAAGTTTCTTACTGGGGTCCAGGGTGTAGTTCATTTCCTCACTGTCAGCAGCCGACTTTTCATCAAACGAATTTTGAAGAAGGTACGTTTTGGGTGCACGCATGCTGAATCAGTCTTCAGAGTGGAAGCACTGTTACCATGTGGAGAATCTCACTCGCCGTAAAAGTCCGTCGGTGGCCAAGCATGCCGATAGGATCAAAAGCAGTGACGAAATCTTCGTTCAACTTGTATTGATCTGCCATCATTGGATGTTCACCATTATTTCTGTTGCCGTTCATTCTCCACATACACAATGTCTGGCAGGGAAACACCGTGCGATCCTCTCTGGGTTCAGTCATTAGTATCAGTTTGAACGGAAAGTATCATTCATATCAGATCGATTTAGCGCAGTTATTCAGCAATGCCTGGAAAGAGCGGATCTAGCCAACGACGTTTTCTTGGTTAACACACCAAGAGAAAACATCAAACACCAATTGGTTAGAAATCGTCTCTATGACCGGATTTGCATCATGGATAAATGCGTGATCTGCCCATATGGAAAAGTAGGAGACCGTGCACAAAGAGCTGTGGTTTACCAACTTCAGTGTCTGACTTGTGATGCTTGCTATATTGGAGAAACTGGGAGACAGTTATGTGCTCGTGTAAAAAAACATCTAGCCAGCAAACGAAGGTACTGCTCGATTGCACCGCTTGGGAAGCACGGAAGAGAAGGTCATGCTGGTTGTGACTTTGACGTTAACTGCACGATTTTGGCCTACGAAGACAGTATTGGTGCCAGAAAACTCTATAGGCTTCCTGGATAAGACACCGAAATCCAAGCACGAATAACAAGAACGAGTGCATCAACATAACTGGTGACCTCTTGCCTTTCATCCCTCTATGCGAGCTCTGATAGTAGAGACTGATACGTGTCATGTCACGATACTATTAAAAAGTCGTGGTTGACCGGGCTGTCTCAATTGCTCTTTAGTTCTCTAAAGTTGAGCAACCGTTCGGTGTTGGTGGAATTGACGTAAGTGACTTATTGGAATTTCTAGTTAGTTGTAAGTTCAGCGGTCTGAGTTGCAACTAGTTAAGAACTGGTCTACGTCAAGCGTGATAGATAACACCCTGAAGTTTCGATACGCTTTCAGACCTTTGAAAACGACGATTTTGTCGAAACGTCAGGCGAATAAACATTCCACCATTAAAAAACCTGTGTGGCACAGAAACATTGAATGATACTAGTACCGATGCCCAGGTTTCAAGAGAGGCGAACATGTAAATCGTTTGTTTAGCCAGAAAAAAAATCTGTGGTGGGTGGGAAAATCTGAGACGGTGTGGTGGCAACTAGCACATAATCACAACCATGATCTGGAGATCGGATCCAATTTCCTTGTAGGTACCCACCTAGCTCCATCCCTCTGGGGTCGCCTAATCGGTACCAGACTGTTCTGGAAGGGCGAAAGCACTGACTTGTACGGCGGGCACATTCAGAACACCACTACGATTCTGAATGCAGTCGATTGCGAGTTGCATCCCGGAAAACGGGATTGCTCGATCCCAAAAAACTTCATTCCTCGACCTTGAAATCCGTGTTCCTTGTTTTAGTAGTTTAACTTTCTCTGTTGTATATGTAATTACAATAAAATACATAAATAAATTTGCTTGGTGCTATGGTTACTGTATTACTGATGTCTGCAATTATTTACTGTTACAGTGCTTACATGGAAAAATTTCAACAGCCGAAATTGGCCCATCAATAAGAAGAGTATTAATTCCCCAGCTTTTGAGCTAATCGCCGAATTGGGCTTCGTGATGGAAGTGAGCAACCCAGCTTTCTCCATTCTCCTTCTATAGAAGAATTTCTTTCCTTCATTATAGCGCGCGCTGCTCTTTTCAGGCTCTGGAGGTTGAGCCTCAAGAATGGCAAGATGTGCTGATGATTGGCTTAGGAGGTGGAGCACTGAGCAACTATTTTAGTTCAGTGGATTCTATAAAGGTCAGCTACCATACTTCATTCATTTGTCCGAACGCTGGGCATTCTAGAAGTAAAAAGGTCAACGAAGAAAGGAGCTTTAATAAATCATAAAAGTGAAAAAATGGAGCAAAAGTGAATTTCAGTGCCTCCCAGGTAACATTTTGTATATACACAAAAAAACTTGAATCAAGGTAAGTACGAAAGGTCTCGGAGCCGTAAACGATTTCCGGAAGCGGGGTGCGAGCTATGATGAACAGGTCAGGAGACGCCATAGCAATTTTCGGGCTTAAGTAAGTGACCTCTAGTAGGACTGTGAAATACTTCATCCTAATACCTGTATATAAGGGAGGTTCTAACATGACAAGCCTGCAACACCATGTGCACTTTGACACCTGCAATTCGTTGCAGGGAAATTTGTTTTTGGTCCTCGGCAAGTTTCTTGAGAAAACTAGGTTGGGCATGCAAAAGTGAGACAGGTAGGCCATTATTACATTCGTGAAACCTGTCTTATTTTAGACGATGTGACCTCATGCCCGCCCCACCCATACGATTGCTATCTAGTTGTCGTGCGGCATGGCATACTATCCAGGCATGACGCACCTTCTGTTTGCACGAATGACCGCAATATGAAATTCATTAAATTGTTCACATAATGTTTTCGTGCTATTGTGAAATGCTCTACTGTAAAGCAGTCAGCAGGGGTGGGCTTCGTTGCGCGCGTCCGTCGAAACTAGGCTACGCCGCAGCCGTCGCATGCGGTAGGTCAGCCTGCGATACTCGACGGACGTCGCAGTTGTTAGTGGGGCATTCGATTTACGCTTGGTCCACGGCAGCCAGCTCAAAGAAAAGATAACACGGACAAATGCAAGTCATTCGCTCCACTGACACTCGGTGGTACCGTAATCATCATCTCGAGGCCTCAGTGGGGTGCGCCGCGCGCGAAATGGGCGTAGTGACTAACTTTCGACGGACGCACGCAACGGACGTTTTCCAGTGAGCTGGGATCTCGAACAAATGTAATGTCGGGAAAATCGTCGACAATATTTTCAGGTGAACCTTACAGCTGTGGAATTGAATCCGCTCATGAAGACAATAGCAAAGGAATGGTTTGGGTTACAAGAAACTCCAAACTACAAAGTTTTCATTGAAGATGGAGTAAAGTTTCTTGAAGGAGCTGTTCAACGAGGTTCGTGTAATTTGATTATGCCACTTTAATCAATAACTTAATAATAAAGCAAAATTATCAATTTGGCTAGCTCGTCCAAATCTGTGCAAAGCAACGAATTTATGCTGGAGAAACGAATTCTTTTGAATCAAAAGGTCACTAACCAATTACTTATTCAATATATCACTCCAGTTATCATCTAAGGAGAGTTTCGACTCGCCAGGCAATTGTTTCCAGAAGATGCCTTTCCGGTAAGGGTGCATAATGATGGACAATGCCAGGAGGATTGCTTTTTCTCCTCTCCCGGTATGGGGAGACGGGCAGCAGGAACAGTTTTAGGCAATCGATCTGCCGCACGCAGCAGTCGCGGACCATTTGCCTCGTTATAACTGTTCTAGCGTTCATCACACAGCTCAATCGCTATGCGACTAATACTTTTGGCATGATTCTACTGTTAGATTGTTTCGTTTCTTGTTTTGTTTCCGTATTTCTTACTTGCTGCTGCATTCTGCTACATCCCTTCGCGCGCGACGTCCCTCTCGCCGCGACGCGAAAATTTCTTTCCTACTGCACTACAACCCTCCCCCCCCCCCAGTATGTACTGGGCTGTTTGTTCTTGATGCTGTTTTTTTGTTTATAACTTACACATTCAAAAAAATATGTAAATACGACCACCGTGCAAAGCTTCAAAAGTATGTAGTCTGTGTGTAGGTCCATCCGAGTAACCTTCGTGGAAGCCTGCTACAGGAGGTGCTATGGACTCAGACTAAGGTGACGAATACGATCAATTCGCCTTATTGGTATCCCTCTCTCCCTCATCCGGGGAACGTCCGTTTTGCGCGTCCGTCGAAACTAGGTCACCCGCCCACATCACAAAGGCGTGGGCCACTTGAGAGAAAATTACAGTACCACTCAGCGGTATTGGCACTAGTCCGTGTTATCTTCTTTTAGGGTGATTGCTGTGGACCAAGCGCCAACGTATGCCCCACTGACAACTGCGACATTCGTCAAGAATCGTCAAGAAAGAAAAACGTACCTTCTTACTCGTCATCCATACAGAATCGTAGTGATATTTATGTTCATGGCCTGTACAACAACTGGTAACAATTGACAGACTTCGCAGGGACGAAAAGCCTAGTTGGCCTGGGCAAATAGCACTATGGCAATCGGTCCCCGTACCGTGCGTGTGATGGTGCTTCAGTTGAAAATGCAGTACCTCCGCCTTCATAAACATATGCATACTACCAGTCGGGCCGCCCGGCTAACGCCGTGCTTCCCTCCTTCCCGTGGGTTCGCCCGGCTACGCCGGGCGCTCCTCCTTCCTGTGAGAAATTTGCTATGCGGAAATAACGCTCCGGACTCTCCTTTTTCCTCGACAGCTCTACACCTTCAGTATTAGCGCCGAATTAGGAGCGATTTTTTATGTAAGTGTATCTTCGCTGTGTCCGAATAGAACATCGCATAATATCGCAAAGGCGATTATGTACAGAGGAAAGTATTCAGAAACTTCATCGCGGCTGAGTCTACTATGTTAGCTACCATCAATGTTCCCAGCCAACTCCTTGTGCCTTCAAGTTTAAACGGTCGGGGTCCGAACTAACAGTATTTATTCACGCCCAGCCTCTTGGGGCGGAGTTTAGTCTTGCAACCTATCATCAGTGTCCCTATCCTGCCTCCTGTATTCCTACCAAATTTAGTCGCTCTGGGTCCATTTTCACGTTTCTCCGCAAGCCCCGCCCCCTGAAGGAGTTATGATTTTCCGCTCGAATCCCACCGATTGGGGCGGGGTCCGGTCCTGCCACTCACAGTATGTGTTCCCACCCTCCCGTCTGTGCTCATGCTAAAATTGAACTTCCTAGGTCCACAGGGACAGGAGTTATGAATTTCTTCCCAAACCCGCCCATTGAGGGCGGAGGTTAAACCTGCCACCCATTATAAGCGTTCCCATCCTATCTTGGGTACTCTCACCGAATTTGGACTCTCTAGGTCCACGGAGACTGCAGTTATGGCTTTCCGCTCAAACATTTATTTCGCACAAACCCCGCCTCTTGTGGACGGAGTCCGGCCCCGCCACCCACCATTAGTGTTCCCATCCTGCCGCCTGTGCTCCTTCCAAATTTGAACCTTCTAGGTCGACGGGAACCGGAGTTATGAATTTCCGGTCAAACACACAACTACATGCACACACATACACATACACACATACACACACTTACACACATATACACATACCAACAGAACACTTAGCGCGTCATATATAGTAGGATATACATTCATATATTATAATACATTCGCATCGAATCTTATTTAAGGTGTTAAATTAATACTTAATTAAGGTTGCGTTAGCGTTCTGCGTTCAGGGGAAAAGTACAAAATGATCATTCTCGACGCTTGTGATGATGTCAAGCAATCTTTGATATGTCCGGGCAAGGAGTTCATGAAACCAAGCGTAATTCAGGACATTATCAAAGTACTCGACAGTGATGGTGAGTGATTAAAAATCGCGGAAATAACTTTACATTGGTGGTAGAAAAAACGGAGGGCTACACCTGATCTGTACTTTGTGCGGATCACAATGAGGGACAAGTTCAAAGGTTAAGATCACGATACTTTTGGTGTATCTAGTTTTAGACGAGTAACGGAAGTCATAATCGAGAGTGTACAGAAGCGGCAAAGAAAACGCAAAAATCGGGCGCATCAGAAGTGTATAAGGTTTCAACAAAGAAGTAGAAGTAGAAGTTGTGCGGGTGTGACGAAAAAACCTGAGTGGAAGGAATGTTAGGACGAGCTGTTCAAATGTGCTGGCGCCGTTACATAAGCTAGCTGCAATATGCTGCGTGTGGGTCCCGGTGCGAATTATGCAAACTCTACAGTTCTCACAATGCCTTTGGTGTGTACGTCGAATAGGCCGGCTTTGGGGGTCATATTACGTCACATCCTGACGGTTTTTCGACCCGACGGCGTCCCTCAGATTACCATTAGGAGGTTACTGTTTCATCCAAAGGAAAAGTATCAAGTAACTTTTTTTAACGTGAAATGTATTTTTAAAGGCACAAGGCAAATTCACGATAATTTTAAGTAATCCAGTTTATGATGGGAAATGGAAGATAAGATGGAAAATAGTGCGACGGCAAAGAGAAAATGTTTCAAAAAAAATCATTAGAAGGGAGGTTGGACGAGAAGAAGGTCCAAAAAATGAAGAAGAAGTGATGTTCGGACAAGATATACACGTGTGTGCCATTCCATACGTTTAGGTCCTGGTGCGATTAGCTAACTACACTAAACAAAATTGTCTTTTACAATTTATTCACTCATAAGCATAAGTTAACGAAAACGCTAGTAACCGCAAAAATAGCCCACCATGTTCGGCCTCTGCAGGTAGAAAATTTAATAAGGGATCACAGCAGCAAAAAGAGTAACAGAAAATAGAAGAATGGGAGAAAAACATCGCCTCATCACTCAGCGATCAGCTGATTGGGTGTGGGTCCTAGAGCGAATATTGCAATCTGTATCGCCTCGACACTCGTCTGACGTAACACCGGTCGAGGGGAGGGGCATCCAGGCAGTCCAGTAAAGAACTTTCCTATGCCCTAGCTGTTGAGTTTTTGAAACCGACAAGATCCTTCCTGATACCCTTGAGTGGGTATTCCTAGAGGGAGAATCAGATATCATTTTTATCGTGAACTGTGGCTTCAAGTAACACATCCGTATGACTGGATTGTAAATGGCCACTGATTCCAACGATTTCTCACACGACCTTTAAGGTTTGTTTACCATCAGTTTGAAAAAACTCAGTTTACTGCAGTTAAAGTCGAGGTTGTTTTTAGGTGCACTCATAGTGAATATTCTTTGCTCAAGAGATAACTTAGCGAATGAGGATAAGGTACTTCTCATGTACAAGGACCAATTTACATCATGCTTTCATGTTCGTTATAGTGAAGCCCAACGAGTGAGTACAATGGTTTCACTAAAAAGCCGTTACGGTATCAATTCCCTGTTTGCTTCATATTTTTAATTTTATTCATGTGATTTTCAGTTAGTCGCTTGTAGTCACAGAAAAAATTGGAGTATTCTTGATCAGATGAAGCGCTTCGAAGAAAACATCAAAGCTGTCGAGAGTCGCTTGAACTTTGATATGGGCAGAATTATATGGAAATTTAACCCTTGACCACTATAACAAGTCTTTTTCACTACCTTCCTCCTCTTCCCTTCACCAACAATTTACTTGCTCTCTTGAACTTGAATCCAACTTTTTATTTAAAAAAACTCGCTTTTCGAATGCGGTAATGGGGCATAATACCATTGTCCAGGTAAAACGAGGAGGAGGAAGTTGCTGTTACCATTGTACTGCCGACTTTCCACAATGCTTACACGCTTTTAGGATAGTAATTACTGATTTATGAGACTTTGTTTGTTGGACGTGCTCTTTGTTTTTTAAAATAGATTTTCCCGCGTCGCAATAAAACTGATTGTGTTGTTCAATAAAGTGAAAAAAATAACATTCACCGGATCACTCGAGTAGATTTAACCAAATGTGTGGCATCATGCCCACAGCGCGGCGATACTTGGCTAGATGTCTCGTCCTTGGATCAAAGTCAGTAGCGCGGCGCTTGTATTGGCTGGTCGCCTTGCCACGAGGCATACCGTCTGAGAATAGCGCTTGCACCCCGAATCGATCCACCATCAGAATCACATTGCAAGCTGTTTCACTCATTTGTAGACACTCTCATTGATGAAAAAAGAATTGTCAGAGATGAATTTTCACTTTTTTCTGGTGTATCAGGACGATGCCATAGTTATGAGATACTGTCACCTGTGATGTTATTCAGTGAATCAATGAAATTCCTGACAAGTACATTCTTCGCACAGAAGTAGCACATGGGAGAGAGTATACCAATATTCTCTGCCACCTCTTACCATAAAACAACCTAAACGACGAAGACGTCATCAAAGTTTATACATTTACAATGGCAAATTCTTCATTCCGAAATGCAACAAGCTTTCACTCAACCCATTTTACGCAGAGGAATGGGCACAAGCAAATGATCTAGATAAAACCTCTTTGTTTTAGACTAGCATGAATTTTGATTGCAAATGTATTAGGTTGGCACATAAGTCTTTGTACGTCTTGGTTTCCATGTTGTGAAAACATTGGGACTTGCTTTGACATCTTCATTGCGAATTATGTGTTAGTGCAGGTCAATGCGCTCACCACACCATGTCCGCAGCAGCATTTCGCAACGGTCATGGCTGAAACAATCGCTCTCGACTCAAAGCAAATTAGTCTGCGTCTACTTTATGAGTACAGAAGAAACGTCAGTGCGAAGCATGCGACAAGGATTATATGTGATGCGATGAGACCTTTCACTGTCTCCTACTACACGGCGAAAAATTGGTACCACAAGTTTGAAAAAGGTCACTTTGACCTGACCGAAGAACCACGATCAGAGAGACCAGTTGAGCTGAATGACAACCTCCTTCTAGGGCTGGTTGAAGAGGATTCCAGACGTAGTACCCGCGAGCTGGCACAGGAGCTTAATAACCACCACAAGACAGTATCTGCCCACTTGCATTGCCTCGGAAAGACATGGAGATACTGGCAAATGAACTTTGTACACTGGAAGTTGTTCGTGGCTTAAGCATCCACCTTGAGAAGTATCTGTGTTCCCGTACCTATGATCATCTGATCGTGAAGAAGGCTTTTGCGACTTCTCTTGATATCTTCCGAAACATTTAAAATATGGGATCATCGTTTATGTTAATTAATTAGAACCTTCCTCATTCCTTGGAAATTAAATTTTCCACAAAAAAAATCACACACCATAAAGGTTCAATGCTAAGTTATTGAGGAACGTTAAAATTATTCAGCGTGACGAGCTGGTTACTATCGAGTACTTAATGATCTGATCTTTTATTCCGAGAATTTCAGGAATGAAACTGAGCTCAGAGTCAGTAAATACAGGATGTTTTATGTTTGCGAGTTTGAAGCAATTTGCTTGGATTACACTGTTCCCAAGTAAAAAGAAGACTGCTCCTCCTTGTCTTGAACTCCTTGTTTTTCCGCGAAGCAAAACGGTTGGAGATCACTCCTTCTCATGCCTGAAACTCAGAATCTTCCCATTTCAGGCTTTGACGAGGTCGAAGAGGCCCAAATTATCTAAATAAAGATTGAAATCTTGTGAAGGGTTAAAGTCAGCACACACACAAGTCAAAATTCATGTCAAGATCGAGGGAAAGCCGACCATCGTTTATCCATAACCGAGGTTGATGAGTATTGATCACCTTAACAATGAATTCCACGAATGGCAGTTTCAGATTCCTATTTTACTACCTGTTTTTTGCAACACTGACACTTCTCAACAGAGCTTTCGATGGGATAACATTTTCTGCTTCATCTACATCCTGGAGCTTCCGGAATAGGTCGTTCAAGAAAATCGAAATATTAGGTTGTCGGAAAAGTATTTGCGCCTTTTGCAATTTTTTTTGAATTTATTTTTTTCCTTCACAATAACTAACAATTAACAAGTATATGCACCATCATTATCGACAAGATATTGCCATTCACCAGGCAACTTGTGGTTCCTGCTTGCGTAGAATTCCTGAGGTTTCGAGGAGGAAAACTCGTCAATGTACGTCTCGAGTTGATTCACATAATCGAACTTCTTATTTTTCGGTTGGTCCGACAGCGACAGGAGCAGATGATAATCCGTTGGAGTTAGGTCTGGTGAATACGGTGGGTGGGCCATAACATGCCATCTCAGGCTTTGAAGCTTCTTCTGGGTATCCTTCGAAAATGTGGGCGAGCACTGTCGTGGAGAAAATAGACTTAAATGCGGGCGAGCACTGTCGTGGAGAAAATAGACTTTCCCGAATTTCTCTCTTAGAGCTGCAGCAGTCCGGTCCACAGAGCACACTGGGCTTCAATGGACAGCGGAGTTCGGTGGTAGAACGTCCCACTGAACGTTCCTGTTGAATGGCTACAAACGCTTGGCATTGCCTTCTGAGGTAGGAATTCGGGATTGGAGGTCGGGATTCCATGCTCTACGCATCTAAGCCACTGGCGCTTCCTCGTGTGGTTTAAGTAGGGAACACACTTCTCGTTGCCAGTGATTAAGTCTTCCAGCCATGCGAAGGTGCGTCGGAAAGTCATCAAGTTTAGGCATGAATCCCTCTCCAATTGAAAGTCGTGACCACTCAGATCAAAACGTATCCATATCTCCGAATCTCCATGACTTTCCAAGGCGATGCGAATGAACAGCTGTTCTGGAGTGATGGCTATGAGCTCCTGTTCCAGCTGATGGGTACTAAACCTAGAATCTTCTTCAACCAGCTTCAGGAGATAGTCATCATTGCGCTCAGCTAGTCTCCTGAATCCTGGTTCTTTGGTCCACTCAAAGTGGCCATTTTTGAACTTCTTGTACCAACTGCTTGATGCGCTATTAGAGACAATGAATGGTCCTATCGCATCACATATTCCCCCTGTCGCTCCATACTGAACCTATGAAGAAAAGATAGTCTGACTGGCTTTGAGTCGAGAGCGATTCTTGCAGCCATAACCGTTGCGAAATGCTACGGCAGATATGGTGCGGAGAGCGCATCGGCCTGCACTTACACATATTCCGCAGTGAAGGCTCTAGAGCAATCCCCAAAGATTTCACAACATGGAAACCAAAATGCGCAAATACTTTTCCGACAACCTAATAGTTGGAATATTTGATTTAACCAGTCTCTAACTTGTATCATTCGATGTACTTTTGAATACTAATGAGAGATCAAGATTTGTTCTAAGTTACATCTCAATTGTTCTCTGCAACTATCTGCACATTTCGTTTGAGTGCTCTCCATGCCCCCGCATTCTCCGACTTAATAATTGAGAGGCTGTCTTTTCCGACCTACAGCCAATATTAATTTACTGCTGCTGTTGTTATTTTATACTTTCCTGCATACGTTATTGGATAATCAATCGTGAAGACCACTACTTTGTTTTTGCATTCTCTGTGGCTTCTCATGAACTCCCCTAGGCTGCCGATTCCACATGGGATGTCGGTATACCCGTGTTTCAAAGTTTCGACCTTCAGCAATGACCAAGAATTTGGCGAATGCTCACTACAGCCGATTATGCAGATTTGGGGCATGGTCAACTTCTGATAAAAGGTGTCATATGCTCACCGAGGTTTTTGGTTTTCCGGAACTAAATAAGTGAAGCATTTCTGCCCAGGAATGGTCCACTGACTTTGAGATGACAAACCTCCCCTGGTCATATCAATTTCTCTGAAACGGCTGAGCTAATGATTTGAAGAAATGCAAACCTCTTATCTGACAGGCTATCATGTTCGCTCCTCAGAGTTTTACATAGTTGTTTTACATACTTTACATAGCCTAGTTTCACTTAATTCCCTCAAAATGAAGAGAATGAAGTGAAACTAGGCTCAGTGAAGTATGAAATATGTACTGCAGTAACCAGCTCCTTTTTTACTGCGCGATTTCAACTAATCTCAATAGCTTGACGTTTCTTTGGAAAGGATTGCAAGTTCTAGCCTAGACTATGGCTCACATTTTTCATTCTGACGTGCATTCAACTACAATAAATAAATAGGTTCCACAGGGATGACGAGTCGTGGGCAAAACTCGGGCACAGGACAGGACTATAAACTGTAACTCTGTAACTTGCTTTCTGAAGACCGTGCTCTCGATCCCTTATAGCGCTAGGACCATGCTTGCCCTCGCCTTTTTAGTGGCCTCTCAATTCACTCACTAATCACGAAGGTCAAAGCAAAATAAAATAAGTCATATCTGGGTCATTTTCCGAGGTGACCCCGGCCTCTGTATACTACCATTCCATTCTCCAGTTTGACCTTTCGTTTTGCTGTTATTTCTCTCAACCTTCTTTCTAGTAGGCCCAGATTCGTCCATTGAAACTTCGAGAATCGGTCATCAAGCCTTTGAGCTTTTGAGACTACATTATAAAGATTTTTCGTTTGCGAGATAATATACAATACTGGTATTGTTCGACACATAACACTGGACTGTCTTCCTTCCTAAAGACTACTAGTAGATGAACTACTCTTCTTATTTATTTATTTATTTATTTAACGGACATGTTGTAAACATGTGAAATGAGGAAAATGAGTTAGTTACAGAAAATGAGTTAGTGAGTTACATGACCCTAGGCATTTTCTAAGAGGTTTTTGAGGTAAATGTATGTATGTATATGGTATACGCAGGTTGCTCGGAGTGAGGTAATAGGGTGTAATCTACAATTTGTCTGTTTATGTAATTAAACTAATAAGAGTTTCCGTTATAGCATAATTACTAGTGCATAAATAAAGAAACAAATACTAAACGCAAAAGTACATATACATATGTATGTCCTTCATATGCTATAACTGCACGAGGTGGTGCGGAAGGTTTAATTTGCACTTTGGAAAATTCTAGAAAATTCATCATCCCGTGATGCTTCATTGACCTCACATGTTTAGCGAGTTATGAGCGAGTATTCAACCTCGGACGGGACTCGAATCCGCACTTGCGCTATCCGGACACCGTGCTTTTTCCTGGGTATTATGCTCGAAAAATGAGGGTCTCTTGATGACAGTTTATTCTCATCATTACAAGCGGACGATGAGCGAACATCATTGCGATGAAGTTGAGCGCTTGGACGAAGTTTTCGCCACTGCTAAGAGCCATCGGGAGATGTCTGATCGGGTATTCACAAACTGTTACGATCTCTTCAGGGTCTGAAGGAATGATGTAGATATCGAGTGCCTCTCGCAGGTCTGTATCCAGATTGAATAGGCAGTTAAGAGCTACTGCTGTTTTCAATGAAAATGGTTTTTGCGAAGGGACATCCCAGATTGGAATCGGACTGTAAGAAGATTGTCCTCGTAGTCCTTCGAGAGTACACACTGTAGTGACAAACATCATGCTGCAACTTACACAAAGGAATCCCTGACAACTAGAGAAATTATCTGCCGGAAAGTTCCAGTAGTCCAGATTTTCTCAGAACCTTCTGGAACTATACGTGGAATTAGTACTGAAGGTCACTACTTTCTTAGACGCGCATAACACCTCCATTCCAGCCCCCTTTCTATTGTTTGACAATATGTATAATGGCCAAGCAGGCACCCCATTTCGGCACGTACTTTTTGATCAATCAGGATCCGGCCATTCTACTGCTGGAACACCTTGAAGCTTTCGCTACAAGTACTAGGCCTTGAAGCACCTGCCAAGACGTTCTATGCATATATACCTCGTTCCAGTGATTCAAAGTTGGAAGTGTGAAGGATGAGATGAACTTAGATCCGGTCAACCGACCACGATATCATGAAATCTACAACTATGTTACGTGCATGCAAGTTAGTGTTGTCTATCTATAGTAATTCTATGGGAACTCCTGAAAAAATCCAGAAAAAACCAAGACGTTTGTGAAATTTCGGCGGGCACACTTCGAGAACTTTGATATTAGGCGTCTCATACATAGACAACGACGGCAATTATAAAATGACCACTACTCCTCAAAATTATTAGTTATCCATCAGTTGGTTAGTCTACTTCTCCATAATACCTTAGCTCTCTCACGCTGAGCTGCTGTAACATAAATAAGCCTACAACATAGTCGTAATATTGTAGCATGGTTTCTTCTATATTCAATATCCTTTTAGAAGGACTAACCCATTATCGGAGCTGCTTGCTACTAGACAGTTAATTTTTACCAGTATAGTTTCTGGTATCCAGCTTTTGCGTTTTCTACTTATGAAGGTTTTTGTTGTTTGGAATAAAGTCTTTGAGCGTTAACCGATCCCGTCTGAGGGATGTGCCTTCGCATTCGACTCCGTTCAGAATCGTGGTGGCGTATTGAATGTGTATGTGGCCTACACAATGAATTGCGGTGGCTAGCCGATGTACAAGTCAGTGCTTTTATCCTCCCAGAGGAGTCTCGTACTAACTAACCGATCTCGGAGGAATGAAAGGCTCGATTAGCTTAGGCGGATATGGATCCGGGATCCGAACCCGTAACCATAAGTGCGTGATAGTGCGTCACTGACCACTACACCTCTTCCACCTTAACATTATACTTCAAAGATTCTGATTATTTGCATAACCCATTTAAAATAGTTTTGCCCTGCCCGCTTCCCTTCAGTGCACTCAGCATGGGACTTGTATGAAACTCTTAAAACGTACGGGGTTTGAAGGTTTACAGAACAAAGAAGATTACACGGGTACCGCAAAAAAGATGAGGCCCACATGATATTATCATAAATGAATGAACAAGTAGAATTGGTCATGCAAACTCAACCAACTAATCGCAGTATGATGCACTTGTTGAGGTTGACTTTAGCCAAGTTTAACGAGTTCATATGCTAGTGACTCTATAATGGTACAAATTTACAAATCACGTGAACGTCTCTCCTATTCTTCTGTTTTGCTCACCTTGCAAGCTACAGGATACAAGACTTGTAGCTTGTTCTCATTTAAGAAAAAGATACATCGACAGACCACTTGTTCCATGGTCATCCAAATAGCAGAAATTTTACTCTTTTTTCCGTTGATACTGATAGAACAAGCGTCAATCACAACATCATCACCCATGGCTCGGCTCAACTAGTACGCATTTCACCTTACAAATCATCTCCATATCTCGGGAGATGGGCAGTAGTATCGGTTTTGTGAAACCGATCCATCGCACGCGGCAGTCGCGAACCATTTGCCTCGTCATAACAGTTCCAGCAATCTTCATACAACTCAATCGCTATATGTATATTACTTATGGCACGATTCTAATGTTGGTTCTTTTGTTCCCGTATTTCTTACCTGCTGCTGCATTCCGCTTCGCGCGTGGCGTCTCTATCGCCGCGACACCACAGTTTCGATCCTACTGCACCACATCCCAATATCTCCGTAACTCATTAATGGTTGATGCATACCAAACTACACTAACCATATCGGTTTTGGCTTTCTATATTATCCACAAAAATTGTTTTCTCATGAAAATATCGATGGAATAGCTCGACGGATCCAGCTAAGTTTTCGCTTGTAGAATGCCAAGTTACTAACAGCAATTTCCGAAAACCACGTCAAGTTTTTTCCATAGTGGCAACACCTCTTCTGGTTCCATGTGATATAACACTAATTGATACATATGACTAGCTAGGCTCCTGGAGCCTAGGTCCAACCACTTTGTTGGCATAGCGAGTACATGTATGACTATGTAGTATTCCTGACCCCTATGGTTAGTTTTACTTCTATTCCGAGTCGGTTTGTTAGTCCTCTGAGCTGTCAGAAGGCCCTTGTTACGCTTTGGAAGGGAGACCGGAACGTTTCCATAGCAGCTATGGTCTACACCTTTTCTACTCACAGCTTCTTTAAGATGAAAAACGATAACAAGTAACCGTGTAAGTAGCTTGAGGACAACGTACTGAGTAATTGGTTACGATTTTCAGATCAATTAAGAACGTTAAGAACTAGTAAATGAACTAAAATAACTCACTTTTGAATGAACCATGACATGGAATCGTTTTCTGTTCATGTTCAATTGGCACTGTGGTAACCAGTTTTAAAAAATGAGTGCATATGTTACGTCCTACATACAGTAGCGCTCAAAAGTCTTCGGTGAAATGCTTTGACGCTTTTTCGTTCATAACTTTTTTCTTAGTAGACCGAATGACACGAAATTTGGATATGTCTAACTAGAGCATATTTCACCCTACCCAACTCTATTTCACTGCATAGCTACAATATCCAAAGATAGAGCATAGTGTTTGTTGCGGTAGCAGATTTTGCTGCAAGTAAAATTGTTGGCGTCTGCACTTATTCGCACCTTATATGCGTTTTTCTCATCTATTGTGATCGGCGTTACCGCTCGTACACTTTGGACACGACAGAAAGGAAGTAGATTTTAGAAGGACCATCATCTGCATTTTCAGTCGATTTTGAGTTCATGCTCTTTGGAATATCTGGAAGATGATCAGACTGCAGGTTAATAGTGGTAAATATTCACAACACACCCTTGCTACACATATTGAAATTTCGCTTGATTAGATCCAGTAGGAAAAAAGTTACGACTGAAAAGTACGGCTGAAGCACCATTTCACCGAAGACTTTTGAGCGCTACTGTATCAAACAGATTACACACAGCTATCTTTTTGGGAATCGGAGGAAATGAAAAATGCACCCACGTTCATGCTTCCCTGAATACCTGCTTTGTTGAACTACAGTGAGATACGGTGCAGGAGCTTCTCAAGCACCCAGTGGACAGGAACACGAGGGCACCAGGCAATGGTCAGGTCCTGCCTAACCTATGCTCACTATCCCCACTATGAGCGTCCTACTCTGTACACGAAATCAAACAACGACGATCACCATGGTACAATGATTGCTTGATAAAACTCCTCCGATATCAATATGATAACTGAGTTTCCAAAATTATTATTAATCCCTTCATATTATTTATTCTTGCCTTTCAATACTTTGGAAGCAAAAACATTAACATCCATGAGTAAAAATGGTAAGACTTTTTCTTTGCACTGACTGTCCCAAAGCTTTTTCAGCTTTTTAATGCTTTTCAGAGATCAGCATAACTTATGCAGTCATGCAGCAGGGCTTGTCTGACCTTAGCTGCTCGTTCTATGCAGTATTAGACTAGTTAGAAACCGTGATGTTGGCTCAAAGTATTAATTACTAGTAGTCTCAGAAGTAACTTCAATCACAATCAGTTTCGTCCTGTGTTCTATGAACGTTTCGCTCCCTAATCTTTTGATTGTAATGATGTCCTACTCCCAAAACTTACTTGAAGGAATGAAAGAGCGAGAGTGGAAGGGAGATGGCCTGCGCAAGGGAAGGGAAGGAGATGAGAGATCCTTTAACAAATGGGCTGAAAACAGCTGTTATCCCTTATGCTAACCGAACTCGACGAAATTCTTAAGAAAATCAAAAGCTAGAAAAGATTTAGGAGGTTCAGGGTCGAAGGTCCACTTGAGTTCAGACACTTTTGCAAATTTTAGGGAGGATCATGAGCCTTCAGAAGCTTCGTTTTCAAGAACTCACTGTTCCGACCACATATATGAGCTAGTTTATGGTAGTTTCTTTGGAGTGTTCTGATTTCTTTGTCCTTCACTCGAGTCAGGTCCCTTTTTTTGTAATATGAAAAGTTCAATGTTAGCAAGACAAAAAAAAACGTAGCAACTCCTGTAAAATACTATTAAATGACTACGGTTCTTGTACATTCCTCATGCCTGAATCCTTTCTAAAATTTCTGACTTAAAGAGTCTCGCCTCTCACTGTGGAGTATTTCAGTCCCAGACTAGCAAATCGCATTCACTGATTGGAAAGTGGGACATGGTAGAACACGCCTTTCAGCGGTGTATTTGTAACTAGTCAGTTTTCGCTCAAGCGCCGTCGAGGTTTACTCGTGTTCTTGTTCCCATATACCACCTTTTTTATGGCTCTGTTATTCACCGATCTGGCTGATACGTTCCTTTTTGCTGTTCCTGACCCCGATCAACATACGTCTTTGTTGGTAGGAGAAGGTAATTGTAAAAGGGTTTGTTTGACAATTGGCGATTGATTATCGAAGTTCTACTGGAAATCCTCAAGTAATCATTTGACTAGGTTCATTCCAAGAAAGGCGATGTCATATACAAGTACATAGAAACATCCGTTAACACTCTCAAGTAGCACCCAGCCCTGGGAGGTTTCATTTTGAGCCTTTGCTACCTGCATAGTGGAGCTTCTCAATGTTCCCTTCTGAGGAGCATTCATAGCAGCGCTTTCTGGGAACAACAGTGGGCGACTTCCACAACGACAGTGCATCTCCGAGTTTCCTTGACTTGGAGATATTCAGCTGTGAATACCAGCCCTTTTCTGCTCCTGCTGCCGAACTCCTCGGTCAGTTTAATGGAGTGCAAACTCCGAGAATCCCTTCGGAATCGACTAAATGGTAACAGGCTTGTCTGAGAAGGTGAAAGCACTGACTCCGCTGGCTACCACAAGTCACTGTGTCGGCTACATATGTGCGCATTCAATACGTCACGTCGATCTCGAATGGAATTCGAGTGCGGGGCGCATCCCTCAGACGGGATCGCTTAACGCCCAAATTCTTGATTCTTCATCTATTCAATTGCGAAAATACTCAAAAGTGGTTTGAGACCTGAATCGTCTACATCATTGAAAGCCTTTGATCGTCAAGGCCATCGTTATCTAATTAGTTAGTAACTTGTCATTGAGCGCAAGAGCGGAGGTATGCAAGTAGGTATAGTTTAAAATAAAGTAATTTGTCTTGTCATGGTTTCTCCAAGAATTTGCTATTATTATTCCCTACACGTCTGCCCACCTAACTGCCTCAGTTTTTGTAAAAGTTATAAAAAGATCACTCAGGACATGTGGAGCTGTGCTCATCTCAAAACGGTAGCTTCTCGAGCCTTCTCTGGCAAACTCCATGTTGAGCCTTCTTAAAAATGGATAACAGTAGCATTTCTCCGTTCTATGCCATTCTACTACACAGTAATGTGATGAAAAATTCTTTATTCGTCAGAAGTATCAAGAAAATTAATCATCGGAAATCATACCTACTAATTGTTGCAATATTCAGGTCAGGCATGGATGAATTTCGGGAACGTATCGGTAACACCCTCCGAATCGAAGACAACAAACTCCTCCGAGAGTTGCTCGCCGAATGTATCGGCACCTTTTTCTTACTGGTGAGTTGCGTAACTGGTTCAAATGGAAAATCAGAAAAACAACGTGAATTTTAAGCTGATCGGTACCGCTGCCAATGTTCAAGCAGCAGCAGCCGTTGGTGGAAATTCGACATCAGCTCACATTGCTTGGGGTATTGGATTCATGTTTGCAGTATATCTTGCTGCAAGTGTTTCAGGTAGGTCTAAAACTTTGTGAAAATTTCACTAAAAAGGGAATAAGGTCTGGAACAGGACTAAAATGAATCTGTCTGCAGCTGGCCTCCTTGACCCTCCCCCGGGTGCCTGAATATCGCCCACGCAAACTTCGTGTATATTCCCTACTACATATGTGTCCGGAACATTCATACTCCCAAAAACAGTGGGAAAATTGGCTTTGCTGATGTGATGAAACTAAAAAAGAGGAGCTTATGACTTCATTATATTTTTTCTTAGCTGTAGCCAGCTGCAAGAACTCGTATCAGGGTGACCATTCAGTTGGGCCGATGGAACTCGTACCCAATACGAGAATATCCCATGCAGTGGTGACTAGACGCTAAAGAATTCACCTGATTCCCAGTGAAAGTGATCGTTTGTTGTAAATTGTGTCTTTCCCACTGAATTACCACGAGGCTACTCTCTGGCTGGCCTTGGCCTTTGAGGTGTATGTGTGTTACCAGAAACTATGTATTTCTAGTAAAGAAATCACTGACACTGGTTTTTATCACTCAGAGAGACTCTAGTCAGCAGTGCCTTCAAGAAATAAAACAAATAAAAAACAATAAAAATAGTAATAAAAACTAAAACTAAATAGAATAAAAAATAAATAAATAAAATAAAAATCAAGTCTTTTGCAGCAGCAGTCAAGACTGCACAGCTATTTCTCATTCCTTCTAGTAACTGCTGAACTGGGACGGGTTCAAAGTTGTCTCTGAAATCAATTTTTCCAATAGATTGACTTGCACTATTAGTACAAGGACTGAGTGACAAGAACTTATAGCTTCACTGGCATTAACATGACTTCCCCTCTACTGCGCTGAAAATCACTCGATGCCCATGACCAGCAGAGAGTAGTTTCTATACTTTGAACGTAACCAATTCCGATGTAAGTGAGCTGGAGCACATCATCTGTAATGGTTGGCTCCCTGAATTAGCCGCCAAATTCATGGAGGCCATGGAGGTCGGATTTCGCACCGAAATTCACAAGCGAGTGTCTGTATCTCCTTTAATAGGCGAAGTTTGAGCTTACACTAGAGAGACCCCAATTCAGTAGTGGGAAGGTAGATGGTTTTTGGAGTTCAAGTTCTGTTTTGGAATACCACCTGTGTAGCCGCGCTGAAATGCACGATTTAGAAGATTTTTTTTCGGAATACAGTGCACGTGTACTAGAATGTATTTGAATAATCCAGCCTCATATCTCAGCAATTCGGACAGAGTTGAAACCAAATAGGCTCCACTAACCATGTATTGAAACAATGGCTCGTGTGACGGTCGTATCGTGAAGATTTCACAGTATCTCCTAGGCGTACAGTAGCGCTCAAAAGTATTCGGCCAACTTAAACTTGTCGTAACTTTTTTCCCAGTGGAGCAAATCACATGAAATTTTGATATGTTCAGCTGAAGCATATTTAACACTGTCCAAAACTACTTGACTGCAAAACAGCCATATCTACATACTAATGGGGAGGCGTTTGTAGACTGTGTCGAAAGCAAGTTTGTGACGTCTGCAGTTATTCCGACCTTATGTACGTGTTTCTTCTCCCCTGGGTTCGACATTAGTGCTCGTACACTTAGGACATGGCAAAAAGGAAAGGACTCGTAGAAGGACCACCATTTGTATTTCCAGCTGATTTTTTGTTCAAGCCTTTTTGGATATCTGGAACATCTTCAAAATGCAGTTTAATAGTGGTAAATATTCACACTACACCAATGCC
The DNA here is from genome assembly GCA_000469685.2 of Haemonchus contortus. NCBI lineage: Eukaryota > Metazoa > Nematoda > Chromadorea > Rhabditida > Trichostrongylidae > Haemonchus > Haemonchus contortus. The sequence goes on along the minus strand of LS997567.1, from coordinate 7,720,646 downwards.
ACACATATTGAAATTTCGCTTGATTAGACCCAGTAGGAAAGAAGTTATGACCGAAAGTTACAACTACAAGAAGCATTTCGCCGAATACTTTTGAGCGCTACTGTATGTGAAGCCACCTCAATCGCTAACAGCGCCAGACGGTCCCTAGCTCAGTAGGTCTATTGTTGCCTTGTCTGCACCCCTGTTGGTTCTCTTGTGTGATGTCTCGCCGCATTCTTCCTTTTTTCCCTTTCGAAGATGATCCCACAATCTCATCTTAAACGTGTGTCCTGTCTTCCCAATGTCCCTGTTCCTTACGGTGTGCCGGTGAAAGGGATGGACTAGTCATGTAACGTTCCAGCACCCCGCCCTTATTACATATTACAATCTAGATCTATCAGAAGTAATGAGGCGCCTGGTATGGATAGGTGTACAACAGTAATTGAAGCATTTCGAATTCATGACTAGAAGTTCACGGATTTAATGAAAACACGGGGTCTTCAAACAAAAATTCGTTCGGATTTCAGGTGCCCATCTAAATCCGGCTATATCCGTTGCTCAATGTATACTCGGTAACATACCAGGATGGAAAGTCTTCTTATATTCCATAGCTCAACTGATTGGCGCTTATCTCGGCACAGCTGTCAGTTATTTTGGACATCACGGTACAGTTTTTTATTTTACTTGGAGGAGGGGTACTGCATATGGGTACTAAAATGCCTGGCTTTTAATTACAAATCACCTGTGTTACCTGCCGTCCCGTTGATCATCGATTTTCTCGAGCGCGCGCCAAAAACGTCTCAATTCGTCCCTGTCGCGAGCCCTTCATATTGTTTATGCCCTCTTAGAGCCAAAGACCTCTTAGAACACTTTTGAGGAACGGCCAGGGTTTCGTTGACTGCAGCACTTTTCTAGATGATCTGTGGAAGCTCGACGGTGGCATTCGCCAAGTGACTGGCCCACAAGGCACTGCTGGTTTGTTCACGACGTTTCCATCTTCCTACATGAGCACGTGGGGCAGTCTTCTTGATCAGGTATTCATCTCCTTGATTAATGAAGCTGCGACTGCAAAAACTAATCTTATTTCCACTAATACTTGAAAAACCACCATACCTGCTCCTTGCAGATCATCGGTACTGCAATTCTAGCTGGTCTCATCTGTCTGATCACAGACAAGCGGCACAGGATCCCTTCTGGTTTCGTACCACCGTTGGCCGGATCAATCATGAGCATGGTAGGGAAGATACAGTTTACACTTCTTACTGAATACTGATTATTGAATGTTCAACAGGTTGCCATGACTTTTGGAGCTAATGGCGGCTTTGCCATCAACCCAGCTCGAGATCTTGGTCCACGGCTATTCGTTTTATGTGCTGGTTACGGGTGGCAGGTTTTCAGGTTAGTACAATTGCTCTAATTTATTCGCTGGAAATGCGTTTAAAGGCACAGTCCACGATGAAAGGGATTTCTTGTCCCCCCCCCCCTATGAGGAACCTACAGCCCTTAAGGATATCACATGGGGCATTGTTGTGCCGACGATCGACGATGAAAACGACCTCAACAGGGCGTTATGAGGGCTCCGAAATCGGCTCGGCCTACATGCCCGCCCAAAAGTGGCCGTGTCATGACGCCCTTGTTAAGGGTGACCATTCACAATGAAGCTGTCAGTAGCCGAGGAATAGTACACTCATGTGGGAGACACCAGACGGTTACAGACACATGATCGCGTGCAACCACCCTTCTTACTATTGTACTTTTTTTTTCTCAAAATTCGCCGATTTTAGCGCTTTCTTCGCCACTTTCGCAACGTTCGTCACCATACCTTCCACTAGATGCCTCAAAATTTTCGTAAACTATGCCTTGAAGACAGTCTGTTTTACTGCGATATAAGTATATCGCCAGGTAGCATATCTAGTAAAAGTCAGTCGCTCGAGCGTGATTGTAGTTATGCGATCACAGATCAGTCGCCTTGACTGTGATCGGCATTTGTAGAACGAACATTATGCGAACAGAGATCAGTCGCGTTCACTTCAATTTATAAAACGAACAATGATTGAGAGAAAAACGATTCGTCCGTCGTGATTCCCTTAGACTCGAGGTCTCTGTTCGCGAATACATATTGGCTACTTAGAATGCATATAATTTTTGGAAACCTGTAGAGCTGAAGAAACGGCGTTATGAGATCAAAATTCAGGTCTAAAATAAAAATAACATCAAAATAATAAGATCTAGGTTAAGAGTCGGGAGAGATACGTTTTGGAGATCTTTTTCCAATCAGAATGACATGTTTAACAGGACCATTTGACAAGAATCGGAGAGGATCATGAAGTCGTGATCAACTTGATCCCCATCATGGAGATTCTGAGCAGTTTTAGTTGAAAACTGATTAAAATAACCGCATGTTCCAGAAGTTGCTACTTCTTTACAGAATTTTGCTTCCTGAAGAAACCTAGTAGTTTGTAAGTCTACCTAATCGGGAGTTCAGTTCATCTGACACAAGGAAAATGAACAAAACATGAACACGTCTTGCACCATGAACCTGGAAGTCGAGTAAAAGTGGTTTCTTGCTCTGATTCTCCCTGGACATTTCATCTGGTGAACATATGACAATTCCCCTGCGGATTTTGATCGCTTGTAGCGTTTATTAGAGTGGGGTCACGGTAGGGAAGTTCACATTTCCAAATCAAAGTGTATTATGATTAAGGTTGCCTATATGAAAAAAGTCACACGTGGTTGCAAGCAGAAAGCCTTGTGAATCGCGATTTCATGGAACATCCTCGATAAAAGTTACTTTAGCAAAATTGTTGTGCTTCGACCTGGAACCATGTAAACCTAGGAGATAGAGACAAAACGGATTTCAAAGTTCCCTGAATGGGTTATGCAGTAACCAGAAGGCACATTCAGGCGCCTTCAAACACCCATCACATATGCGACACAACAAAAACGTACCTTGGGTAAAAAGGTATCTATGTGGTCGTTGATGGGGAATTAGGGGGTTACTGTATTACACGTTCACGGGACGTTGAGTTGACTGTGGGATTGGTTTCCAATTGACTATTGAGCGAGTCAACCCTCACTATTGCCCTCTATTGGTCCATCGCCTATCGTATTGGCAGACCCTTCCAGAGGGACGCTATTCACAACCCATTGGTATGCTACTGTTTTAAAAGTTGTGAGAAATACTGTTTAGTTCAGAATACTTCGCTCGTACCCGCACTTTTTTAAAGTTCAAAACTATTCTCTTAGTGTGGGATAGTTTGCCCCAGATTTACAGAATCGACTTTAGGTGAGTCCACTGGAGGGATCAGCAATCAACCAATTCGGCGAAGTCAGCCCAAAGGCGAGTGGGTATATGTACATGTTAAATGACCTGATTCGGAACTAAAGTTGGATACCTTCGCAATGGTCCATTAGAGGGTGATCCAGCCATCTATGTACCATCAAAGTTTTACTTTTTTTCATGGCTAACCACAGTGAACATCGTAAAGCAATTGGTAGGATGTTTCTTCAAATACGATACATACCTTAGGAATCGGTCTACAGGAAGCCTTTTTTGAAGAGGCAATCTTCTTCAAATACTCGAATTTCATTTCATATCAAGAAGGGAGGTTTTACGACAACCCTTTTCTATAATAGCTCGCGCCTTAGCCCAAAATTGGGAGTAGAATCGTTGACTATCCATCAATTGGAAGGTACCAAGAGAGCTGAAACGAGAAAGCACTCTATCCACCAACCAGCACGTGGATATTCACTTTGTGTCAGATGAGCTGAATCTCCAGAAGAACTACTAGGTTTCCGTAAGTTTAGTAGGACAATGAAGCAGAGTTCAAGGTCAGTCAGGTTTTCATGATCACAAACTGTGAAGTTCTCTTCGTCATCCAAAAAAAAAACTCAGAGGACCTTGTTTGTAGTCATTCATGCGTTGGTTTCTGGTTGGTTCGAGAAATTTAAGGTCAGACTAACTCATTCTGAGACAAACTCGCTGGTTTCGTGCCATTTCTCAGAGGCTATCCCCTTTTTGGCTTTGCAAAGCCGAACTCAGGTGGCGTGAAAGTAATGTTTGGTCAGCAGAAGCGGGCTACAACATCTTAGTCAGTAACAATATTGTAAAAGAATATATCGAGAAATCTTTACAAATTTTTTGAAAACAGTTCAAGTAGCTCTGAAACGGCATTGTAATTTGGATTTCAGCGCCTACGGATTCTATTTTTGGATTCCGATAGTGGGTCCACTGATTGGCGCCGTACTCGGTGCATGGATCTACAAGTTATTCGTTGGACTTCATGGTCTCACCGAAGAACTCGAAGTTTCCTCAAAAGGTTACAATGTAAGTTTACCAGTGTACACGAGCGGCGATGTACATGTCAAAACGAGGGTTGGCTGATCCCACTGAATACCGCAAATTCGTTGAAGACTGACCTTTTCGATAATTTACTCTGAGTTTATTCTACATAGAGCATTTCATCGCATTTGTTTACAGCTGTATTTTTATGTTTTGTAATTTAGTTCTGCATAATTTGTACGATATCACATTTTATCGGTTGTGATACTTATTGAGTTTCGTCAATGCATTTATTAGTTTTGCTCATTTTTCATTACTAAAGTAATTATACGTACTGGTTTGACCTCATCCCCGCTACTTAACACTGAATTACTTGTGTTCGTTTGGTTTTATTTTGTGTTGTTATTGTAAGCCTCGCTGGAGAGGGCCGGTTCTCCTGGTAAGAAAGTAGCCAGTTACTTCAAAAGTCCTTTTTCCACAACAACAACTACTTGGAAACTTTCCTTTGGAATGCTTCCGGGCCTACCTGGAAATCGACCAGTAGTACAATGTAGTAATGAAAGGCTATGAGGCATCCTTACAGAGACTGTTGCACTAAGTATCAGTGTTTTCGGCAACTTTGGGAAGCAGGGCTCAATGTGCAGGGATAGCCGAGAGGTCAAGAGAGTAAACTCGTGAACTCGGGGACCTTCCTCATCTCTGTATTGAGAAAGTTCGCTGAGTTCAGTTCTTGCTAGGGCAAAAATCATGCTCTGCAAAACTAATAGGAATGGCAACGGCGCCAGCGTCAGAATCAGGTATACAGACAGGCCTGCTGATGGAGAACACCAATATGTCTCATGTTTCAAAAATTATCAATCAATAACAAAATTGTCTAAAGTTGCAGGGGGTATCGACGATAAAGCTAGGACGTCATCCGCCCGAAGTGATGCTCAGAACCCTCCCCATTCCCTCTAACCGAGGCAATCAGATCAGATGTGGAGGAGGAAGATGACCGTGGAGGGTGTGTGAACAGCCACGTCGTAAATGAATGAAGGGGCCTGGAGGGGAGACGTCAAGGAGTAGAAGACAGAAACGAAGAAGGAGAGAAGGGTATCGATTAGGAGGTATAGCACGACCACGATCTAGCAGCCGGCAGATTCTTTTTCTCGCGGAGGGACCTAAGCTGAACCACCTCAGCGAATACCAACTGGGAGCATTATGTTCACCCAAAAGATCTCAAGTTGTTCTAGGGCCATCCAGGTCCCAAAAAGACTACTAGGGCTATCCAGGCACTGACAAATATTTGCTCTCCAACACAGACCTAACCTATTTGAGCTTTTCAAAAACAAATTCAGCAAAGATGTAGGAACATCCGGGATCATTCTACAATGTGCAAGAGAAACAAAAACGCTGGGAAGTACACGAGGTGGGTTCTATGGAAGAAATGTAGCATGTTACTGAAACTATGAACATCAACAACTCATGAAGCAAAAGAAAGATCCGTACGAGCGCTCGCAAAAGCTACGGGCTTAGAAAACCAAACTGTCCATTAAAGTTGCAAGAAGCTTGTCAAGGCAGCTGTATCGAAGACAATGAAAGCGGACGGCGATTGAGGCAAGGAAGGCTTTCTGAAAGAGCTCGTCGAGAGGCTTGTAGACCGAAAACCAAGAAAGCTTGTCCTGACATCTCATGGTCAGTCCAGTTCATGTCTGTCTCCACAACGAATGTCATCAGCCGGACAATTCATAGAGGAGTACGGAAAAGGGCGCGGACTCTGCTACATAGTATATAGATCTGAAGAGAGCTTTGGCTGCCTACAGCGACCTCAGGTGACTCTAGAGGATGCTCCGAGAACGAATTCTCACAGAACAAATGATGTTTCTGACATCGACATTTACTATGGGTACAATACAGCTCTATGTGCACCTCATGGTTTCTCGAAAGCAGCTGAAAATTGTGCACAAACACACGCGCATATTCGGGATCGAATCTCTGTTTGACACCCGCCCAGGTCTCGCCTTCCATCCCTTAGGGATATTCGAGCAGGCTCCGCGTCTCAGTCCTTCACCTCCACATGGAACCGGATTTGTCTGGGAGGATAACAGCACTGACGTAAACGTTGACTACCCAGCGCAAGCCATTGAATGAGTCACATAGTACGTTTCTAAAATGCTGCCATGATTCTAAGAGTCGAATGCGCATTCCACAAACGGAATGTGCTAACGTCAAAGACTTCGTCCTTCATTATCTCTCTCTACACAGTTGGAACGAAAGGTCGCTTCGCTGCGCGGCGAGGGCGACGTCGTGCACAAAGGGATTGAGCAGAATGAAGCAGAAGCAGCGCAGCGGGTATGGAATGCAGGAACAAAGGAAGTAACAATAGAATAATGCCAAAAACAATAGTAGCATATGAGTCGTGCTGTAGGAAGGAGCTTAGAACTGCAATTACGAGGCAACTCGTCCGCGACTGCCGCGTGCGGCGAATTGATTGAACAAAATCGATTCAACTGCACGTCTCCCTGCTCTACGTAGAGTTCCTTATGCTTCCTCTACTCTCAAAAGAAGTCAGTGGCAATGATTAAAGCTGACTTCGTTGACTCACAAACCAAAATATTTAATGCATTACTCTGAATATTTTTGTTGCTATGTAGCTCTTTTGAATTGCTGTTTCCTTCAGACCCTAATGTTGCTTTTGCTTAAATTGAGTTTACTGTTTATGTACATATTCAGAGTCGAACAAATAAATAGGTTTGCCAGACTCTTATAAATTTGAATTTGTGCTCACCATACTTCATTCCTCGGGATATAAGTTACGCCGTACCTTGCACAATCAAATATGTGTGAACATGGTTGAACATGATGATCACCTTCTTCGCTAATTCTGCTTAGCCAGCTGAAATTTTCCAGGAGTTCATGCCACGATCGCAAGGTATTTTGATCGGTTATGACAACACGCTGTCAAGGTTCGTTACTATCCAATTCGGTAATAAGTTCAATTTTAATTTTTTTTCTGGTCCATAGGTATGATTTATTGCCATAGGTATCCATGGCCATAGTTGGGTGTACAGGATTAAGGAGTCAAGCGTGTTCAATCCAGTCCAATACATAGAAAGAAAAGATAAAGCCCTCGGGCGTTAATCAGGCACCTCTGAAGAATGCGCCCCGCATTTGACTTCTACTCAGAAACTTGGTGGTGTATTGAATGTGTATGACGCCTATACAATGACTTGCGGTGTTACCCGATGTACAAGTCAGTGCTTTTATCCTCCCAAACGAGTCTGGTACCAATTTACAGTCCCGGAGGGATTAAAAGCTTAGTTGGCCTGGGCAGATATCGATCCAGGATTCGACGAGCCTGTGGCCATGCGTGTGTGACTGTGCGCCACTTGCCACTACACCACCTCCATCCCTTCCTTTTACTAGCGCAAGAAATTTGAGGGATCTGCACCTTCTTGTTTATAGAAAGTGCCGAACAAATAAATTTTCACCTTCTCTTCTACAGAACGTACTATTTTGTTAATGAAAGACGGGGTTATAAAATCTATGTTCTCCAGAGCAGCTTCTAACCAGTACGCTCAACGACCACCAATCGAGCTTCGCTACTAATTGTCGACTACTGCCGGACTACCATTGAGAAGAACATAGTGTTTCTAATTTTTCAGGAGTGTACGAGTTTGCACAGCTTTATCTATAACGTTTTCTGGATTTTCAGAAATCTTAGTTTTCTTTGATAAGAAACTGTAAGTATACAATATTTTCCTGTGCTATTCATACAGTACTCAACTCCTTGAGAATGTTTTTTAATCTATTCCGTCTTGAAGTTCAATTGCTAACTATAAACATGATTAAAAAGTGCACCAGTGGTTTATTGTAAAAGGATGTTTTTATTGAAATCACAGACGAGTTATCCAAACACGGTCGTTAAAGTCACTGAAGGGCAAAACAACAAGCCAATAAAATTACCATGACAAAAAGAGCAAGTTGATCCTATTAAAAATTGGGGCGAGTGTAAACACTTAAAATTTAAAATCCAAAATAGTCACAGCTCGAATAAGTTGGGGAACCCCAAGGGGAATCTTCGTCGAGCTCTGTTCACTGAGGACCATCATCGAGCACAAAAGCTCTCTGCTATCGTAAAGTAAACAAGGGAACAACTAAAGCAGTAGTTAGCATACATTATTGCCTGCAATTAAAAGGAACATATTGAACTGAGAAACCACAATTAACTGAAGAAGGCTACATGAGAAGGCCACATTGCAACAGAGTCAAAGTTGACAGTTGCCTCAAACTGTTCTCTGGATTTCTGTCCATGGATTTCGGGATAATTGTCAACCAAAGTGAAGAGATTCAGGGGTAAGAGTTCCATCCATACCGCCAGCACCACCACCTTGTTCGACCATGTTCAAATGTATGATTGAACTAGGAAGGACTGAGCAGGACTTCGCTCATGACAGGAGGGATACATGACACGAAGTGTGTCAGGTGGGCCTGTTCAGCAGGAAATTAAGAATTTCTTTCCACTCGGACTCGGACCAAAGCGTCGAAATTTGGAAGGGATGCTGGCGGCAGACTGAAACACAAAAAAAGAGGAGAGGTCAGCGTGAGTCGGGAGATCAGACTCGTTTATAACAATTACAGCATTACTGCCTTAGCATAACAGGCTATTATAATCGTAGAACTGCAGAATCACTAAAAGATTAGTACTATTTAACTCATTAACATACAGCGCTCTCTGTTTCGATCAAAGAGAACAGCATGGGAAGACCAAAACGTTTAGTCCCACTCTTTAAATGCTTGCCCAACTTGCCGAATTAGTATAGAGAAGTATACAGGACGAGTTCCCTAGCCAAGACCACAGTTCCAGTGGTAGAAACAATTGCTTAGGAGTAGTGGAATAAATAAACGCGAAGGAACACAAGAACTGGTGAACCGATCAGTGAGGTAATGATTGTTTTCCAAAGAAAACGATGAATTGTAGCTTTTTCCAAGACCCAAGATGAGCAAAACAGGGCCCCACATATGCCAAAGCAATTGAGTTGGCGCTGCTTTACTGCAAACAACACATTGTTTACTTGAAAAAAAAAACGATGTTGGAAGGAAAAGGAGTTCTACGTGGAAATGGTTTTTCGTCTGTGGCCATGTTTTCGGTAGACATATTGCATATTTCAACAACGTAAACTTGATAAACTGCGTTGGGAATGCAGAGCTCTGCAAATTGAATTCACATAAGGTGGCCGTGCTCTCCTTTGGTTGTCCATTCATGCGCGCATTCACGTTTTCTTCCCGTATACTCTTTAACAAAGACCCTTCAAACTCATCCAGAGTTAATTCTTAGCCCCAGGTTTGCACTTTGAACATGATTCCTTTCAAAGCAGGACGAGATTTGTACACGTACAAGAGCCTCTTTACTTCAAAGTAATCCCCAGAACAACTTTGAAGAGCGATGTAGGCTTTGGAAAAGGCCGCTTTCATGTTCATCCAGCGCGAGTTTCGGTTTCACATTTCAAGAAAGTTTGTCTTTATCAAGTTCTATGAAGGAGAAACTAGCAAAATGCTTGCCGTTGGGAAAGGCACCCAAATGGGTGATTGGGAAAACGTTCTTGAAAGCAATACATACTTGATTCTTTCTCCCCAGGATGGGCTCTCAAAGTCCAACAAATGGAGACCCCCGTGGTCTGCAGAATAAGGATTACGGGTCATAAATCAAGGATAAGGACAAAGTCCTGGGGTATTAATCCATCCCGTCTGAGGGATGCGTCCACTCATTCGACTTCCAATAAGAATCCTAGTGACATATTGAATGAATAAATTCTGCGAATAACAGTATATAATAATGTAAAGATGTAGTTGCTACCTACAAGTTTCACGAGATTTTTCCTTGGCAAATTTCTTTTGAGGTGTCATTCGATTTCGCTTCCTAACAGAGTCGAAGTTTCCGCTCATTCTCCTTTACTTACGATTTTAAAAAGCCCATGATAACGAGTACCGTGCACTCTTTCTGCTTTTGTTATAATGAATCGGTTCTACCACTAACCTTTAACCTCTTGAACTTGTTTTTAAGAATCAAGAAGCAATGTCGGTCAGATGTTCGTGCTCAGCTGTTCGGGATAGATCATTTACTCGATCCTACTTTGAAGTTTCAGGGTGCCATGTGCTGTGTTAGTTAGTAATTAATAGTAGCAGCTACTAATAGTCGCAAAATAATTCGTACAAGTTATGAGTAGTGGCCTTAAGCACTGGTAAGATTACTGAACAAAGTCACAGCTCCTATGAATTGCCGTTCTCTTTGAGATCTCGTTTCGAGCTATTTCACCACACAGTACACACCATATTCGTATCATATCATATCATTACTTATCTTGTCTTACCTTACCGTATCAATCGTAACCATAAATAATCGCAGCTGGAGACTGCTTAACGCGAGTCCAACGGACCGTCACATACTTTGCTACTTTTCAAGTGAGAGCTGCAGTCATCCATTAGTCTCCAGGTGTACAGTTTTGTGTCTTACCTGCTCGATGTGGTGAAATCAACCGTTCGATGCTTAACGACGTTTCTTTTACTTTTGAATTACTACATCAGACATGGAGGACCTGAGATGAGACTGGCGGTATCGGACCTTGACCTCAGACATCTTGAGTTCTGCCTCGGCAAGCGTACGAAAGCCGTTGGTGTTGCTATAGGCATTGTCGATTTCTGCTCTCTTACTACAGCATTCGTTAAATGTGTCCAACTCCTGCAGCACTTCGGGTAGGTTCCTTCCACTTTTCAGTAATATCGAGTTCATATTCGACGCCTGCCATTATACGCATTGGTTTTCAGGATTATTTCGCTTGATACTGAATGATACTGATTAATGATAGATGATAATTTGTAGTGATAATGGCACTTGATAAAGAATGATACCGATCAGGGATGGATGATAATATGTAGTGATAATGGTGAGAGATAATGATAGAACTGCGAAAGTCACAACCCAGCCCAGGGGACCACAGTTTATCACTTCCCAGTTTAAATGCCTTACGTACCAGACTGTGGCTCAATCCATTTTTAGAGAGTCAACACGTAAAAAAATCTCACTTGTTGAGGGAGATGGGGAGCTATAGGGAGATAGGAACAGGCAGAGATGAAGGGATTAGGAGAAAAACCTAACAACCCTTCTCCTCTTCCCATCTCCACTTTTTCTGCTCATTTTCGCTTTGTTCCAGGTAATTTCTCTTCCTTTATTCTCATTTCAGTCCGCCGTCTTTCATTTCCTCTCCTCAGAATGTCTTTCACTGCATCTTCTATGGCGAAAAACTTCCAAGTGATCTTTACCGGCTTTTCCGCCTTGGTTCATCAAAACTTCATTTCCTTTTTTATAGAGGCCCGTCTGCTCCTGAAAAAAAACCCTGTCCAGAAAGATTTTGCTACATGTTAAGGAGCGTGGCGGCCTTCCAGATCCGCCACCGTTTTGCCTGAAATACGATATTTTAGCAAATTTTGTGGTATTATTTGGGAAAGGAGAATCTTAGTACTGCATAGTTCGTTTTAATACTTTGGTTTCCCTTTGATACGCGCTGTTTTCGGTAACTTTTCGGTCAGCTTTTATACAAAGAAGGCTGTGAGGTTTGCTGATTCCTCATGGTTGCTGAAGGTAACGCGCTCCAATCTCAACCTCCTGCTGCAACCGCGTAGCCCTTTCTAAAACAACAGACGTGAAAACGAGATAAGAGTTTATGCATTCGACCTCTCTCTAGGGTCCATCCCAGTGAACGTGTTAATGCTAGTGAGTCGATCCGACCAAAAGTAATCACATGTGTCATAACTATATTTGAGCGCTCGAGGAAATCGAGGGCAGAATAACTCGATGGCACTCCGAGGGATTGGATTAATTAGATGGAAAAGGAGCGGAAGCTAGGTATGGATACTTCGTCAAAAGGGTAGTAAGCGGATGGAACCTAGGTCTACATAGCGTAGTTGCTGTGCCCACTTTCAGAGTACTACCTTTTTCCCTGAAATCCCACTGCTGGTCTCCTACCACTTACCTAGAGCTTGGTTTCAAAGAAAGTTGTGAAAAATAACGAATAGCTGATGGAAACTTCAATAATGTTCCTAAACAGTAGACTAGAACACAACCTGATGGCTTTCATTTGTTTCAAATCCGATTATCACTCATTAGCGCAGTGTATAACTGGTTATCACTTAGTAACTTCAGGTACACCCCACTAGCGACATCTGCCTGTTATTCAATTGCTGTTCTGTATGCATCTCACTTGTTTGCTATACTTGCTTGTTGGTTTGGCATCACTAGGGAGCTTTCGTCATGGATCGTGCCAAAAATCGTGCTCAAGTGTACCACAGTGATGATACTGATCGTAATGACATGTATACTGACCTACTTTATCCTGAATAATCCTCGTTATATTGGAGGGGTTATAGCACGTGGATTGAACGTCGACTATCTCGAGCACAAGAGTGAGCTTATATTTTTCTCACGAATCTATAGTTTCCTTTCACAAGTAATAGTTTTACTGCATGAAGAGTTGTTGAAGGCACAGTTCACGATAATTCTGAGGTATCTAGTCTAAGGGGAGCAATGAAAGTTATGCGGAATGACGAAGAACGCCTTATATTGTTTCCTGCAGTCTGTGATTTTAGGAAATTCAAAGCTTCAAATAAGTAGTAAGAAGGGGGAGGTACGAGATATTGTGTCTGTAACTGTCTAGCTTCCTCCCACATAAGTGTGCTATTCGTCAGCGTCCAAAGCTTCATTGTGAACGGTGCAGCCTCATTAAGGCTACCATAACACGGCCACTAATGGATGTGTACGTTGGCCATAACAGTTTGAGAGCTCTTGTGAAACGTCGTTTTTCAACCGGACATGTCCCAGTTACTATCCTTGGGGGCTACGGTTCATCCTAGAAAGTACTCGCAGGAACCATCTACATACATCGTGAACTGTGTCACCAAGCAGAGCTTAGATCATCTTTCCGTTATCACTAGGGTCACAGTCAGATCTACTTGTTATGCAGTCCAGTCCTTCCATTTTATAGTAGAAATCCTTTCATAGGTGCGATTGACTTCGGCACAGTGGTGCTCGTAACGGTGACGGCAGCCTTGGCAATGGGCCAGATATGGTTACTGTTACTGATCATCGGCTGCTACAGAGAGACACGTCAGAAGGAGTTGCGGCGGTTGTTGGAAAAGGCACTGCGCAATGAGAAACTGAAAGAAGACGAAAGAAAGAGAAGCAAAAAAGGTGATTGGTATGATGTAATTTTTGCCTAGAATTTTTTCGGCAGGGCAAGCTTGTAGGCTGAATGAAATTCAGGCTAGATTGCTAGGAGCGGAGGGTTATATTATGGTGTAAGGAAGTTATCTTGTGACCGTAAAGCTAATTCATACCTCTTTTAATACTATGACAGGAGGAATCACTGCAAATTAGTACCGACCACGACAAATTAGTGTACCACCAATTACTAACTAAAATATGGCGTTATTCCAGCGAAAAGTGCTCAAGAAGGGGCGTAGCAAATGATTGAGGTAGGTGAGCCCGGGAGACGGGCAGTAGGATCGGTTTTGTGTAACTGATTCGCGGTGTCGCGGACAATTCGCTTCCCCTTCATTGCACCTCTAGCGTTCTTCATACAGCTTAATCGATATGCGATCATTATAAGGCATGATTATACTGCTAGTCCTTTTGTTCCTGTATTTCTTACCTGCTGCTGCATTCTGACACATTCCCTCGCGCGCGGCGTCCCTCTCGCCGCGACACGACAATTTCTATCCTACTGCACCACACCCAGATGAGCCGCTCTTCTGTCCGTAGGTCCGTAAACGCCTTAATAGTTTGCGTGAAACATTCCAGAGCTGTTTATTTACCCAATGTTGTCCTCTGATTCATGCACCAAAGCGACGACTTACTCATTACTAACTAAATACTAGATGTCTAGTTGAAAGCAAACTGATCTTCATCCAACACGAAGCCGGATATCGTGAAGAATTACTTTTCAGAAGCTCACCAGTCCAGAAAGGATCAATTTTGGATGGGGCAAATGCAGGGACGAATGGAGACTGTACTGACGCCCAGCCTACTGAATCAATGACCAGCGAGAACACGGTAGATAAAGGTGATTGACAGAGGCGGAAGTTGGATCGAAAAAATCTCTTAGGTGTCTTTCACTATATCCAGAACCTTAAATGAAGTTATATATATGTCTCACAAGGATGGAGCTGTGAGCTAAAACCCTCGGACGAAACTAGATTCCGTACGTGTGCTTTCAGCCTTTTGCTTTTGCTATAGCTTTTCAGCCATAAAGAAGGAACGAGCAAGCACGGGTTCGAGCCCGTCCGAAACCGAAGTTTTGCCTTTGCCCACATTTCGCTATCCTTGTGAGATTCTCGCATCGCGTACTGCTGCGAAATAACAGCAACTACCCTAAGATTCCATAGATAAGAGCGGTTGAACCTACCGGTGAAAATGAATTGGAAAAAATCGAAATTGAATGCAGTCACCCCTCTAACTTGATGGATGGATAAATTAAACTTCGAAGAAGAAGTTAAGAAGAAGCTCCGCCCCTCAACTCTAAACTCCGCCCACTTAATAAACAATTCGGATAGAAAAATAGCGATTTTAACGCTGTTTCCAATTCATTTTTCACCGGTAGGTTCACCGCTCTTATCTATGGAATTTTAGGGTAATAAGCACATCAAGTCAAAAATGCACCTTGTATAGTCGATCGCAAAGCTGCTAGTAGGCGGTTGGCCACGTCTCCGGTTTCTGTGGTTCTGAGAAATGAGTCCAAAATTTCGTTCGACTCGAAACCCCAGTATAAATGAACGGCGTGTCGGATAATAAACTAATGCATCCCATGTGGAAATGACTAGCCAAGCGGTCTGAAGCTCCCTGAATTTCGAATCTTGCATGAACTTCCTCTTCAGAAGGCGCGTTGCTCGGTCCCTCGCTTCATCGAAATCTAGAGAGGTACCGTAGTAGTTAGGGAGAGCTTGAGTCGTGCCAATTGGGGCTTTACCAATCGCTAGGAAGGAATCCCGAAACTGCTCAGAGTAAGCGTGTCCCCCAGTTCTCCGAAGCCTGTTGAGCCGTTTTAGACTTATCAGGAGGATAATAGTACTGACCTATGGTGGGCTAGCCCCCTACACGATAGCTCCCACGGGTACAGCTACAACTCTGAAAGAATTTGTAGATGATAGATAGATGAACACATCTCAGAACGCCATCGCAGGAAGTTGGTTCTAACAACTTCCGATTGCTGATTATGAGGTGTTTCATGGCATGACAGCCTAGCAAAAAGATTGTTTTTGCTTTTTTGCTTTGTTAAACAAACAAGGTTCATGCAAAGTGAAACCCTCGATTTCATCTCCAAATTCAAGCGACGTTGAAATCGAATGCTGCAAATGGTAAAAGCTGAAATTTGAAAGGATCACAACCATCTTTCCAGATCTTAGTTATAACGAGGGAAGAGCAAAAACGAAAAACCATCATAGTAAGTTGCCAAGGCTGGAAATACCAGTGACCCTTCCAGTGATGTGCAGTTATTTGAGACTTGGGACTCCCAGTAACAGGACAATGGTCTCCTACTGAAAAAAAATTGCAATTCCTGCGAGAAATAGTGCATAGCTTTCACTTTGAAACAGTCAGGCCCGATGGGGTTTATCGTGGATAGACAGACCGAAACACAGTTTATCCCTTTGCTGTTCACTGACGCGAATTCCCATTTATTTATTGGTTTAAATCGCATTGATTTTTTTAAGCGGACCACACTGGTTCAATGTACCGTTGCAGCTTTCTTCTCCTTGACAAAAGAAGATTTGTAGCTGTTTTTGTACGGGTTTGCTCCCGCTTAGGTATTAACATGTTTCGCCATCCCGATCCAGGCCATTCATTTGATCGTTCCCATCTCCGCTGTCTCCTTTTGGTGATTATCTTCTCCCAACTGCTGCCTTCTTTCTCCAGCACCCTCTTCGCACATATCCGTTTTTTTTATTGCTTCTATGGAATTTTGTTGGTCCTTCCCCGTTGTGCACGGAGTACCTAACATTTCCTGCCCCATTTTTCGGTGTAGTTTCGTTTCGCATGGAGATGGCAAAAAAGTTGCCCCTGAAATTTGAGAACATCGAATAGCTCTGCGGGAAACTAGAATAGTGGACACAAAAATCACCGAGCAGATGAGCTTTGCAGCTTTTTGGACTTGCCGAACTGGATTCTCAGTTTTGCAAAATATGCTCTGAATTTCGAAAAGTGCTGTAGAAATTGCTATGAAAATAAAAAAAGCGTGAAGGGTCAAGTCTTCATTCTCGTCTGAAGACTTTATCCTTTATCCTTTCTAGATTCTCTTCTTCTCGACCGCCATTCCGCTGCGTGGTTGGAAGCGACCGTGGAAATTCTTGACAAGCAACCAAGGGGAAGCGGTATGGGCGAAGAGTATGTTGAGAAAGAAGGCAGCAGATGGGAGAAAATAATCTCGTTTGGGGTGCGCCCTGCGTTCGACTTCCATTCAGAACCGCTAACTGCGTACGAGGTCTATACATGACTTACCGTGAGTGTCAATGTAAAGTTTTACCCTTCTGGACGAGTCTGGTACCAACTAAACAAGTCGGAGTGATGGGAAGCCTGGTTGACCTGGGCGGACATCGATCCGGGATTCAAACCTGTGGCCTTTCGTGTGTGATAGTGAACTTTTTGCCACTAGTAATTGAAATATTTGGTATCTAGGATTCCACTTGGAAGCTCTTTCAGACGCATTCAATCTTCGCAAGAATGACATTCTACAAGTTCATCGTAACAACCAGAATTGCTAACATGGAATCGAGGCATATTTTCACCACAACGATCAAAGTATTCTGATATACCTCATGTGCTTGAATGTTAAGCTACTTTCAATTGTTAAATTGCAGTAATTACCATACTGTCACATGAATATATCTCTGTGGAGTTGAAGTTTGCTAAATGGATCATTGAGTCATCAAGTCTGACGTTTTTTAAGTTATAATGGAGTAAAGGGTGGTAATGGTAACGACCCTTCGTGCTCGGGCGCTCTGACATTTCTGTCTATTTCTGATCCTCAAGTGTGCTATGGCCAGTTCAGCCTTACTGTTGGCAACTCGAACAGCGCCATTCTCTGATCTGATGCGTTCTGACGACGGGATTTCGTGTTACATAACGAGCACCGGCTAGTCTTGAGGAGGTTCTTTGGTTGTATGCAGGTTAACCGTCACTTTTTACTAGTTCTTTTGCCAATAGCCGGATACTCTATTAATGAACTCCTTTGGAGCAAGGATTGCAGTAGGAATGCTGCCGAGGAAGCCGCAGATAGGAGTTGAAAACAAATAGCATTAGCGAAGGCTTTTAGCTAGACTGCTCATTGAGGATGATCGGATCATAATTTCATCACTTTATAAGCATGTGGGTTGAAAAGCAGTAGTAAATATGCCATAAGTGAATACTAAAGGAATAGCGAGGCAAGTTAGTGTCTGATCTTACGATGGACAAGCACCGTGCTCGCAAAGGTTAAGTGCGGGATCGAGTCGGTCTTAAGGCAGAATCCTAATCTATTGCTCGGCCTTGGCTTCTTCATTCAAAAATCTCCCAGGTTCATCAATATTCCGGACCTTCACGAGCTGACACTCCTAGGTGACCGTTAGTGTTTGTTGAAAGTAATGTAGATCACGCCCATCCTTGTCGATTACACCTTCCAAATATTGTATACTGATCATATCTGTATTTCTTTGGTCGCTGAAAATCATGACCTGAAAACGTTCCAGGCCAATCACGCGGAATTGAAAAGGGACGCCAAACAAAGGCGACAGCAACCGCTTTCCACTTTATAGATGGAAAAGAATAGTTGGGTGCTGTTCTTTGGAGTTGACTAGACTAGATTGATGAATGAATTTTGACTTTTTGAATTCATGAGGTTCAGGAAAGATAAAGAGGATAAAGAGAGAAAGGATGGAGTCTTCGGCGTCAACCCATCCCGTTTTGGGAGTCACCACGCATTCGACTCCCACTCAAAATCGTAGAGGCGTTTCAAGTGTGTTAATAGCCTACGCAATATACAAAGGTGGCTAGCCATGTACAAGCCGGTGCTTTTTCCTCCCAGACAAGTCTAGTACCAACTATTCCAGCCCGGAGGGATGGAGGGCTCAGTTAACCCCTTGAAAGAATTGATCCGGGATCCTACACAAGAAATATAAATTGCAGAAAGGAATGGTTGTAGTCATTGATGGGAGGGCATACTCGGAATCTGCGCGGTCAGAGCAACGTGACAAGCCGATCGATATTCGGTCATACCGTCCGTAGTCATTGAGCAACGCGCACCGCCCGCAGAACACAGAAGCTTTGCAACGCACGGACGCAAAGTCTGAAAGCAGCCAGTCGCTGACAGCATTTCCTAGGAAAGGTGTAGAATCTTTATGATCCCACTGGTAGAATTTTTTACCGTAGACATTGAGAAGAACACGGCGTATTCAGTTCACATTACATCAACAACTTGCATCTTTATCATGATTCTCTTGCCAGAATGTCAAATTTTCTCACCGTTGACCATCCACGTGTCCACACATAATGAAGAGAAGGAACAAGAGGAACAGAGAGAAGCCTTTCGAAATAACACCTCACCCGCTGTCAGTACTACGGTATCAACGGGGTCGAACAGTTGCACATTTATTTACGCGACTTCGGATACGGTAGCACCCACAGTATCCGAATACCAGGATGGAATAAAAAAAAACACGCTATATATAAACTTGTATTAAGTCAGATATTCAATAGAAGTTTGTCGTGTCACCGGTCTGATTGGGCTATACTGATTCGGCATGTCTGAATATTATAGGAGAGTAGGATGCACAAACACGACTATACAACACAAAATTTACCAGATCGCCGGCCGAAGAGAATTAAAGAGTAATGGGGTAGAAGTAGATTCAGATCTCTTAGGTTTCAGCTCAGCTGGCGTCGTCGCATACATGTCCAATTACTTGTAAAAGTCAGATCAACGGGATAATACTGTCATAACACGTGATAACGAATCAAAATGCATTCTTGATCTAGATGATGAATTCAAATTTGTCAAAATTGTTTTAGGGAGAAGATGGAGCACGGGTGGGCGTGACAGGCTGATGGGCGGTGCCGGGCCAGCGGCAGCTGCTACGGGCTTGAATGCAGGCACGCGTACGCTAGATGTGACACGCACGCGTGCGTCTGCGTGTGTGACGATCACGGATGGGCGGCGAAATTCGGATTGCACACCTCGATATCGCCTGTAGGTGCCAAACCTGGACACTCGTACACGCTGAAGTTGTTCTCGTCATCAGCTCCGTCGTCCTCACCATCAGATTCGAGTCCAGCTGAAATTTATCATTATAAATCACAATTAATTGAGGTGATAGGAATAATAATTGGGCTTTTTAGAAATGAAAAGGCTGACGCAAATATAGCACATGGAATCGATTGAACTACAACTACATATAAAGTCTCATAAAAATGGCGATTTATGGACAAAACTTGGGAGACGGGCAGGAGGAACGGTTTTGTGTAATCGATCCGCCGCACGCGGCTGTCGCGAACTATTTGCCTCGTTATAGCAGTTCTAGCATTCTTCATACAGCTCAGTCGCTATGCGATTATTACTTTTGGCATGATTCTACTGTTAGTTCTTTTGTTCCTGAACTTCTTACTTGCTGCTGCATTCTACTACATTCCTTCGCGCGCGACGTCTCTCTCGCCGCGCCGCGACAACTTCGTTCCTAATGCACCATACCCACAAAACTTCAGTCTCGGACTGGACTCGAACCCGTGCCTGAGCTTACATAAAAAGTCCTGTCAACTACAATAGTCCAAACCGGTTCCGCTCGAGAAGCTGAACCTATGGATTCAACAGCTGCCACCTTGATACTGTATGCACTTCAAACCCAGAAGAAGATGAACTTTTATGCTTCAAAGAAATTAAATGGAACCAAAAACGCTTCAAGTAGATATCGATTGTGCTCATGTGAGAGCGAATCGACCGCACTGGGTGCGGTGCAGTAGAAACGAAATTGTCGCGTGGCGGCGAGAGACGCCGCGCGCAGAGTGCAGCAGCCAGTAAAAAATTCATCAACAAAAGATCTAACAGTAGAATCATGCCAAAAGTAATAATCACATAGCGATTGAGCTGATTGAAGAACACTAGAACTGTTATAACTATAACGAGGCAAATGGTCCGGGACAGCCGCATGCGGCGGATCGATTACGCAAAACCGTTCCTACTGCCCGTCCCCCGACTGTACCCAGTATGGAAGGGGGAGCCTTCCATAGAGCGCAAGGGATTTCATGCCATATCTAGTTATCCTGTTTTTTATGCGACTAAAATAGGTAAAAACTTAAATCTAGGCTCTCATAATAAGAAATGGTCTTAAAAGTCCAAAAAGATGTATAAGAGTCGTTTTCATTGAAATCACAGGCATGATGGAGTTGATAGGCGGGTTGGAGTGCGAAATTTTGCATATGTACTTCCCACTGTGATAGAATGTTATAGAAGATTACATGCTCTAGTGAAATAAGCAGAAATTCAAAATGCTTCACTGCGCTTTTTCTTTGAAATGTTAGAGCGCAGACCTGCAAGCCGTTCTACCAACTCGTACGCCCCGTCAGACTGGGAAGTCTAATCTCAGAGCGATTAAGCTGCCCTTTTCAGCCAACATGGAAAAGTAATTGTAAAAATCAGATCTGCGCTACCCAACTCTCGTGTAACAAATCCAATTGTCAATGAAGAATAAAAAAAGGAAATCATCGCAAATTAAATAGAGCAGCGAGTTAAGATAACGAGCAGTTCTTTACAAAGTGCCCTCGAAAAACAGATGAAAGTAATCTTGACCGGCAGTGCATCATCAACGCAGATTTTTTGTGCGGTCTGGAGCCCGTAATCATGATAAAATGCTCGATGCTATCCAAAAAATGTTACCCATGCTGAACGCGCGATAAAAGACCGACCTCAGCCTCGACGTCTCCACCCCTACCAAGCATTCAATTGGTGTAAGTGGTATCAGTACATCAGAAAAGGGGATCCCGCTTCTGAGAGGTATAAAGCTGAAGGAGAAGAAGACTTAAGAAAAAATTTTTGACGATAACACAACTTTTTGAGCTTTGTGTCAACTTCTTAAGATTTTACATCGTTAGCAAAAACTATTAAAGAATGATATTCGGCTGAAAAGGTTCCTTTAATTTCTTCCCACTTTCCTACAATATCCTGGAGATGTAGGAATTAGAAGCGCTTCTACAATTTGAGCGTATCTGCATTGTTCCAAAATGTTTGAGCCTATGCAACGGTATGGAGATTTTTTTTATACCAATTAAGTAAATAATCATTCTGTTGATCAGTGGGAGCACAACGCTACCACCAAATCCCGCAATCCTAACGATTTTGCTCGATGACAAGAAAATCGTGACGCGTGAATTGATCCGCTTCATTTGGGATTGGAGAAAATCAACTCTGCTATCGTAACAGACCATAACTATTCTAACAGTACTTAATACAAAAATCTTGGCGTGTTTGCTTGCCTATTTGTCAACTTTTCCAGCGTTGCCCTATAGTGGGCAGGGTGATCGCTAGAATGGGCGGAGCACTGCACTGATCGACCTTTACGAAAGTGACACAGCTCTGAACCTTCGAGCTTCAGTGACCTTTCTCAGAATCAGTTTCCCGGCATGAGCCTCGTGTGAAGGGTAAGAATCAGTACACTAAGTCGTGCAAATATTCCCCTTCAAATGCCGCTAGAACTTCGGCACAAGTTGAGTACCAGACGCTTCGCGATGATCCATTGGCTTTCTTATTATCACGCTTTTATCCCTACTTAATCCCTTTATCCTTCATCAGTAAATCCTTCGTAGGCAGCTTCATCTTCATAGAACGGGATTTCCCTCGTCTTACTTAAGCTGAGATCCAATCCATTAGAGCGCCATGACTTCTAAAAACTTATCTAATCGGATAGGAAGTGATAGCAGGATCACAGCAGTCTCCTCATGCAAGGCTATGCAAAGTCATTCTTTGAAAATACTCGACAAGATGCATCAGTGGCTTCGCCCTAAAATGGCGTACCTTCCGACCCAACCATTCTGGATTCGTGGGTTCTTGAAGTGAGCTAACAGATTTGAAAATCGTGGACACGGGAATTGGGTTATCTGACTGAAGGAAATTTCCCAAGCCACAATATCGACGATGGAAGTTGCAGAACTGCTGGAGAAGGTTGATGCAGAGTTCCAGGGAAATGGGCTTGGATTATGCAAATTCCAGAGTTCCAGATTATGGAAGTGGCATCCTTTTTCCTGGTATATGCTAACGTGCTTCCATGACACTTCCCGTTCCAAATCATCCAGCTCTTTTTTAATTGTTAGAAAATGGCATAGCTATCCGTGGCATAGTTCACTGAGCCGAGGCAAAGCTCTAGTTCGATATTGGACTTGAGGAGCAGGGAAGGGAAGGAACCAACAATTAGGGATTCGGCTGAAAAATCGAAGCGAGGCTTAGAAAGCCGGACGGAAAAAAAGCGTTCAATGGCATTTCAAAAAGAAACGAGCACGAGTTGTCGAGTCTCTAACGACAGCACACGTCCTTTTTTGGAGACAAAGTTAAGGGGACAAAAGAAGGATAGAACTAATCGTGTGTATAATACGGCCCCGGTCCTAACCCCTCTGACTATTCGGTAATCCCAATTCTCTATTAGAAAGGAAATCAAAAAGTTTCAAGTACTACTCAACACACCAGAATGTAATAGTATCCGGTATCTTACCCACAAACAACATAGCTTTGACGAAAAAATGATAATATCGATGTCGGCGGGAGAGGAGCATATCAGTATTAGTATTAGATTACTAGTAGGGAAGATGTTGTTGTTTACTAGTAAAAGAAGAAAAGTGAAGGCTCAAATCGAACAAAGTAAAGAAGAAGTCATGGAACAACCCGGAAGATCCGTTTCATCGTTCGTTGGCAAAAAACTGGGCATCACGCGAAACCGACATCGACCCCCTCGTCATTTGTTTGCGGACGGCTCTCCCCCCAGCCTTTCAGAATCAAGCAATCTCCCTATTTAACGAATTTGACCAAAAGTCATTAGTGGATGTTCTTTGAAAGCTAGAATGCCAAGATGCCCCCCTCACTTTGATAAAACCCGATCAGCTAATATATATCCATTCTCAGGTCTGGAAGTTGATCATCACCATGTTTAGAAAACATCTCGATAAACAACAACAGGAAAGGGACGTCGGTGTGCTCCTACCATTTGGATTTGAGTAAACAATGCAATATGAAACTTTACTGCTACTACTCGAAGTACTCGGCTACTCGAAGTACTCCGGGCACGACACCAAGATTTAGTAGTAAACAACTCTTTGATGGTGACGTGGACGTGTTTCTTTCATCACTCCCCACTATCCCACGTGCCTAGGAGGGATGTAATGGAAGGAATGCGCTTTTTCTTCGAAATAGAGGCTCGATGGATTCTGCGAGTTACCCTATTGGTGGGCAACGTGAGACAACCAATAGCAGACTCGTGGGGGGTGAGAGGTTCTGTGATTGGTCCACTCGTGATTTTCTAAAAAATTGACTAGATGCTTTGACTATGTATAATTGCTTAAAGCCCAATAGACCAGCCCAAGACCCAAACGTTCTCCGACGTATCAACAAAGAAATCTGTAGACCGGTTCAGATGGCACAGCCTCAACTATGGTTCCTCACTCTTCTGCCCTAGCAAGACAGCTAGGAACAAACCTCTTCTTATATCTATTTATGTGGTTCAACAGAAATAAGTCGATGATTTCTAGAAGAATGACATCGCTGAAGCCTTTTTTCAGAGGCTTACCTCGAATATTTCATTCATATGGCTATTTAAGTGTATTCTGAGCATTGCCTTTCATAGAAAATCATCCCAAAAGTGCAATAGAACTTTTACGCTCCATTTTCTTGATTAATGCATGGATGAAGGGAAAAAGCACTGTACTTTCGTGGGAAAAAAGCTTACCAGGAACATCTTCACCACAGATAATCTTCTGCTTTGCCTGTTGGTATTGGTGGAGTTGCGCTTTGTACGCTAAAGACTCATCGCCTTTGTCACCCTGAAACAACCAGAAATTAACTTTTTTTTCACGAAAAAAGAAAAAATATTTAAAAAAGTGACAGACGAAAAAAAGTAAAAATATCTAAAAAAAAGTGACAGATAGTTCTTAGCGATTATCACGAGTAAGCACAGTCTCTGAAGGATTGTACTCATTCAAGAATATTTGTACCCATTTACAGCTAAGAAACACAATAGCATTTGAGTAATCCGATTACCGTATTCCATTTTTATTAGTACTTTAAAACTTTTTTGTTTGTTGCTTTCCGCTTTTTTGAGGTCACGAGCCTAGTTCGTAGGAAAAGTAGGATAAAGTAAAAAATCCACACAAACGGAAATCACTCAGATAAATTGAAGAGCATAGCTTCTGGGAAATGGAAACGCAGGGTCAAGA
Source organism: Haemonchus contortus (assembly GCA_000469685.2). Taxonomy (NCBI): domain Eukaryota; kingdom Metazoa; phylum Nematoda; class Chromadorea; order Rhabditida; family Trichostrongylidae; genus Haemonchus; species Haemonchus contortus. Next base: position 7,695,921 of record LS997567.1, on the reverse strand, counting down.
AACGGAAGTCGGAATCCGAGCGGATCACATAGCTGTTTTCAGCCATGAAGAAACCTACTTGCGCCGTCCTACCTTTTTGTTCAGCTATTTTTTTCAACAGAGGGAAGATGCCTCAATGGCAAATGATGCACTACCACTCATGCATGGTCCCGAGATCGAATCCAGGATCGATATCCGCCCAAACCAGAGAAACCTTCTATCCATCTGGGTTCGCTTTACTGGTATTACAATCGCCTGGGTGAATAAAATCACTGACTTGTACATGAGTTTCAAATCATTGTATAGGTCTTATACTCATTCCTTTCACCGCTACGAGTTCAAATTGCAGTCTGATGCGGGGCGTATCCCGTACACTCGATTGGATTCGGATTTTGATTCACCAACGCCAAAGTCTTTATTCTTTGACTCTTACTTCCTTTACAGCGAGCGTGAGAAATCCTCCACTGGTGCTAGAAACCCTTGGATTTCTGATACGAGAGGAGCCAGGTTGCACCACCTAAAGGCTCTTCACGCGAATGATCAGGTAGTTGAGGGAAATTAAGCGGTTTATAGTAGCAGAGGTTGTAGCCGATATATTTGTTTACCTTTTGTATGATTTGTGATGTCTAGTAGTCTAACCTTATTCTTTTTGAAACCTGGTCCAGTTCCTGCATATGGTGCATATTCGCTGTCATCGGGAGAGCTGCGTCGTCTCCTGAAACCGATGAGACTTGAAATTATGTGATCTTTCTTCTCTAGAGCATCATCAACTTCGTTTTTCTTGGGATATGTGGGAAAAACGGGGAAGGCAAGCTATGGAAACCCGCCAGGCAATCGTTCAAGCATAATGGCCACTCGACGGCATGGCTGGGTGACTAAGAGTACATGCACGCACACTTGGTCACGTCAGTCAATACTTGCCCTCAAGCCCCGAGCCCACGAGTTCTCTGTGTGTCTTCTAAGAGCCTAACAAACATGCATGTGCTCGAATGCTAATGATGTGAATTTGTCTCACGACTACATCCCAATGATCAACAAAAAAACAAGAAGGTGGAATCATTCCGATGGGATATGGTAGTAGAAAGCAGTAAGTACTTACTTGATATAGTAGCCGCCACCAACGACCGTTCCTACCATTCCTACGATGAGCACTGTACCTACGGCTGAAATAGAAAGTATAAACGCTGAACGATCTAAGAAAACAACTTTGAGTTGGCCGGATTAATTGCCTCAGAAAAAGAGTAATTTGCAAGACAAATAGGTGAACGGCCCTAAGAATAAGTGAGCTCACACGCCACCTCGGAATCTTCATTGATGTCAAAGGAAAAGTGGATAGTCGAGCATTTTGAGGTCAGTTACTTCGCTTGAGATAAGTGATGATACGATGAGGTAGATAGTGATAATTACCTCCTTCTTCCACCCCCTTCAATTTTACTCAGATTTATAAGGCACCTCAGTAGAATACTAACATCCTGAGGGCTCGAACGTGTTACTAGTAAAGCCCATGCTTTTTTCAGTAATCAATCGCCGGTAATGTGTCCATTCAAGCAGTTCCTTTACGGCAATGAGAAGCTATAGGTACATAAAACAGCGCGGTCCCCTTTTATTTTATGGTAATGGCCATAAACATTGCCGTTGCCGTCGTCTGAGCGTTGTCGGAGGCCCTCTTGTGCTGTGCTTGACTCGACAATTAGTTTGCTTGGCATTCTGAGTCGTGCCAGCGAAAAAAACAAGCACACAGCATAGCTCACTACTAGCATTACTCACAAGTAATTTGATTCGCGGCGGCTGCCCTCAGGTGCATTTCCTCAGTGATATGTATGTATAAGTAAACCGATGAGGCCGCACACCGTCTTTCCTCCATTCCAGCCACATAAGGGAAAGGACAGCTGGTCACATGACACCCGGCCCAACTTTGGCCCATTATCCTACCCTTTTACAAAAGAGTGCCTGCCCCTGAAGTTACACGCTTCATCAACAACAACGACGGCTACTCAGGAAGTGTGACGTACAAATTGGGAGGGGGGGGGCGGCAGAGTTTTGGTCGGCAAAATATATTTACCTTGACTTTGGCTATTGGATAACACATACCCTGTCGTTAGCTGTTAAAGGGCACCGATAGGACCCTGGATCGTTTCTAGGCCAATTTCCTTGATTGCCCTGATTCAAGTGGCTTAGCCGGCTACTCAGCGACTTCTCTAGTCTAGTGGAGAGGACAGTTCTTAGAGGATACTATGCAGCTACCACCCGGAGGACGTCAAGTTTCGATAGCCTCCACAAAAAATGTTCAGGAGTTCGATTCCGCCAGGGCTATAAAGTTTAGTAAGCTCATCTTCGAAAATGGTATAATGTGATAATTTGTGGCTTAAAAATTCTCATAAAATCCGGGCTACGGTAGCAGGCAGATTCTGGGTAATACACCCTTGAGAGTACTTTCACTCTGCACTTTACTAATTAATTCTTGTTAACTACCAGTAATTGACTTTGGCACAGACAGCTGTGGAACCTAAAATAGGTATTTTGAGTGAAATTCAATTGTTGAAAATAGATCGAATAAAATTGAGAGGAGGAAGGTCGGACATGGACGAGTAGGTCCTAATTACGGATCCCCACCCCTTAATAGGTGCTCCTTGGATGGGCAATCCAGTTATTTGCGAGGGCAGGGAGAAGCTGCGAAATGACGTGCCATTTTAGTTCCGATTCCCGCAGATTCGGTTACGCTGATATAAAAGCCCAGATCATTGAATTGACACGCCGAGCCCCATTCCCTAGCCTGTTGTCTCGCCGGGAGGGGGGAAAGACATGAATAATTTATTTTGACTTAATGTTTTTGTTTACTGCTGTTATTCCGCCGCAGTACGCAATGCGAAAGTCTCACAAGGTTGGCGAGGTTCAGGCAGAACATCCGCCTTGGACGGGACTTGAACCCACGGGAACGGCAGGCCCCGCTTACCCTCTACCTTCTGATGTCCTTACCAACTCAAGTACAAGTACGAGTTCAACAAAGTCTTCATGACCAACATTTTTACGGCATTCGGGTTTCATGACATCCCAAGTGTGCCTACTCTGTCCTTTGAGTAGATGAGTGCATGGGATTCAATAGACACGGGAAGGGGAGAGAGGAGGACGATGGGCAGATGGCTTCATTGGGAGTAATCCCACTGAAAACTTGTTCTTGTTGTTGCATTCCCGGATGTGTGTATCACATTTCAGCTATTATTTCTTTGACTGAGTCATGTCGACGCTCATCCCACGATGGATTCGAGATTATACGAACGCTGGCGACTGCTGACGACTAATGAAAAACAACAGATAGTTAATTAAATATACGAAAGCAGACAAAACCACTAAAGGCGTCCCTCTCTCTCCCTCTCCCGCTCTGAATTGCTCACTAAGAGATGAGGCCAAAACGAAAAACACACAACCCAACAGACGGACCACCCCAGAAATTCGAGTAAACTACCAGTAAACGAACGCAAGTTGAAGCACGTCTCCCAAATTCATTTCTCTGCCACTCCGATTTCAGATCGAGGTGGGAGCCGTTCCATGAGTACGGTCTCTGGTTGGCATCTACTTGCCAGGTAAAATAATTACTGCTACAAATTGGGTGCCACACGTGTTACGGATATTGATAGAGGCTCATTTGGACTGGTTCGTACATCAACAAGTAAAAACACGTTTTTGCACAAATTCCACGTGCACGTCACAAATCCCATGTCCATGGATCAATGCAACAGTAGGAAACGGCGCCGCTATCGCGCAATTGGTCCAAAGATCAATTCGTCAGAGCTCGACACTTAGAGATACTTCAGGCTCTTTGAGCACAATCAATTGGTAACAGATTCGTCTAACAGAATGAAAAGTACACCCTAGGGGTCACAAAACAAACACACGCATATTTTCATATATAGATTTGATCTCTTACATACATAGTTCCCAACAGAAGTCGAAAGCATGGCGCAACACGAAAAATGGAAAGTTGGGGGGTAGAATGAATCTATGTTGCTTACTTTAGCGATTTACTAGCTCTACTACTTTCATGACGGAAATAACAAGTTGTTCAAAATGATTCACAGCAAATCACACTCACCGATTACTAGTAGATTACTGCCATAGGTAGGCAACGAGCTCGTAAAATCGGACGAAGCGAGACGACGCTTTTCCATGGTAGCGATTGATCTACAAAAACTCCATCATCGTTAAAAACGTCAAAAAATAACTCGATTGACTTGGTATTTTGCAAAGTGCTGTTATTTCGCCGCACTCGCGGTCTGAAAGTCAGGGTTGGTGAGTTTGGTCTCGGACGAAACTCGAACCCATACATCAAAAAATACAACGGGAACATAGTTGCAGTCAATATTTTGACGAACTCACTGTGTTTGTTTGGATTCAACTGGTTCGACGAATGATACAAATTCATTTTGTCCTTTTTTCTGAGCCACTAGGGGTTGTTTCTCCACTACATCGATCTGAGGTTCGGCTTTTTCTGTTCCAGTCACCTTTCCGGTCTCATTTGGTTGTTCTTTGACATTTTGAAGTTCGATCTCAACTTCACGAGGAACCGCTGAATGCAGGAGATTAATCTGGACGCTTCACAACATTTCAACAAGGAAGCCTCTGAGTCAAAGCAGCGACTGACTTTCAAAAAACCTTTGCTGTCTGTCTGGCTTACATGAAATCCAGAGCTTATAGAGCTTCAATGAAGCCAGTTATGATTGTGAAGCATGAAAGAGCCACAACTGGCATTGAAGAATTGGAAAAAGATGGAAAAAAGCAGAAAATAGATAATGAACCTAGGAAAAGCGTGTATTCCCGAGAATCAACATAGGACCCTCTAGAATCCTGAGGATTTTGTGCAGAGCTCACTTCCAATGCTTTGCTTACCAAGCACTTTTTAGCCACTTGGACTTTTTCTTAAACAAATACAAGAAGGAGAATTAGGCATATTCCTTGTTTTGGGGTCAAACAAGTGGAGCGCTCCTACGTGTGCCACTGAGCCTCCGAGATTAAACGCTCCACTCCTCCCCTCGAACTTCGTTACTTATAGGCCCCAGTATGTGCGAAACTTGAGCCCTAATGGACGCGAACATGCCGATGTCGGCAAAATTCGCTTCGAGAGGGCTGGACAATCGACCAAGGTAGAGCCTTTCAGCGAGCACAATACTACTGAACACGACGTGAAGTACTATACTGCTTTTTGTAAGTAATCGAGTTATTCGTCATTTCGGATATAGAGTACGCAGTAAGTACATGTCCCCCTGAGCACGTGGCAATGGCATAAATGTTGTGCCATATTGACAGGGGTACCCACTTCGCTGTCCCCTAAACGCTGCCGCAATATCCACGCCACTTCAGGGTAGAGAAAGGGGAAAACTTCAATTTTTTCGCTCGAAAAAATGGGCTGTTTATAGCAAAGGAAAGAGAAGTTTCCAGAAACTTCTTCATCCGTCATCATTCTGATTGACGATGTTTTCAGAGAATGAATAGGTATGGAAGGAATGGGTGAAGGATGCACTGACGGAACCTTCATACTTGACTTCAAATTCAGAGTAATCCTTCTTGTCAAAGGTGACTAGTTGAGTAATAGACTGAGAGAAGGGGAGGTGGGCGATGGACAGACTTGGGTTACTGAAAAGCTCTGAAGTCAGCGCGTTCGTCGTTCGTCCCCCTATCCCGATTACATAGACCTAGTACACATTCAAAACTTTCTCGAATTCAAATGGAGGTCAAGTGCGCGGCGTATCTTGAAAGGAATCAGCGAACGTCGTTCGTGTTCACGATTATAGATAAGTTTCAAGTTTGTTTACAAGTTTCAATTTTGTTTAAAAGTTTTTACAAATTTTTCATAAGTGTAAACTTTCTTATAGATCGTGACATTCCCTGAAGTGACCGAACAAGCTTGAGTGCGCCTTATCCCTTCCCCAGCGCACTTGCTTGACTAAGAGCTTTCGAGGAGATTCCTACTTTCAGTTACTGGGTAATTCATGCCCAAATACTTCTATTCTCATATAAATATCTCATTTTATCCATTTGAAACCTACTAACCTTAATGTGCCATGTATCACGTGAGCATTGCTGTTTCGTTGAACTTGAGCTGTAGGTGAATGCTAGCACATCAAAATCCCCACGGGGGCTTATATAGCCACTTAGTCGACGCCATCCCTAATCCCCTTTATACAGACACATGAATAAGAGATGATGGAAGAGGAGGAAGTATGACATTTCAATCAGGAAAGGAGTTCATTGCAAATGCCCAACTGACTCACCTGTTTCTTCTGTTTTTTCATTTTGTTCTTTTTGTTGTTGTGTTAGTTCTTGAAGGATTTCAGCTTCCAGTTCACTTAATTCCTCAGAATTTCTGGCATTGCTGAGTCTTTCATTTGAATAGTCTTGTCTTGGATACCACTCCTGAAACGGGGCAATAATAAACTCTCGAGACTTTTTTTTTGCAGTGCCATCGTACTTCTACAACCCTCAGAGCTATGTTGAAGGGATATGTCAGCCCTTCCGGTGTAATCTCAGCCATATATTAATGAATGTAAATATTTGCTCATCACTGCCTGAAGCAATAAGGGAACGGACTCATTTCCCCCAGTAATTCATCAGCATTCAGTCCACATTCAGCTTCTGAAATCACGCTGTGCCCCGTTCACAGCCCTCGGTCCCCCCTCCCATCCGCGTTACCCTTCAAGCCCGCCTCCCGATGACGTTTTTGTGCCGTTTAGCTGAGCACAATTTGTGGCGAGACTTCTTTCGGGGCAGCAATCGTTCATTGTGGTTTCCATGTCGACGGCCAGCTTTCTCTGTGTTTGAGTTATAGCCGAACCATCCCCACAAAACTGTATTAAGCAGCCACCCCGGGACAAGAAAACAGGCCCAGTTCACCCAGTTCTTCCCCCTAAAAAACGGCTGATATTGCGGAATCATAAAAAGAGCCGTATAATTTATGCTTCAATAAGCAGGATAGCAAATTCGATTGTGTTATCGAAAAAAAAACCGGAATTATGTATGGGAAATTTTGAAACAGGAAAAAAACATGTCTCACCTGAATTCCCTCATCTGGATCTGATACGTCTAGAAGCGCATTCGATTTTGGGTAATCGTATTCTGCAGGGTAAACCACGTCTCCCAACGCGCCACCTTCTGAAAAGAACACACAAAGCTGAGAATTGACGTAAATAAAGGGATTACTGTAGTCAACAGCAATTTCTCTAAAATCCCCGTTTCACGTCAAACACTTCCAAGTAGGCAGCGGCCTGAATCGTTCAGGAAATTTTGCGATAACGAACACGGAAGTCACGGGCTTTGCCCCGTTCCCCCTCATCATTGATTTGTGGTTAGCTCATTGCAATTTGTCATCTTCAAATTACGGTAATGCCGAGCAATGAAACACAAAAAGTACGGTAGGAATACGGTTCCGAACTGGGAAAACACTGGGACATCTCTCAAAAGTTCTTGCAATTTTCCCATATTGAGCTGAACTATGAAGTACACTAACTAGTTGAGCACTTTAGTGCCGAGTTGACATTCGAGCGAGAACTTTCGATAATGTTGTTACTTGTATAGGGGATATAGTTATTTCATGTGTCATTTCTTCAGCCGCCGTCACATAACATGTAAAGTAAAAGTACGTAGCAAGGTCTAACTTATTAATATGACAGAACTCATCAAGCATGGCGCTGTCCTCTCTTACGAGAGCACGAGCCTCTACCAATTTATGCATGTATTCTGGCGTTTCCGTGAACCAGGAGAGCCAAAGAACTCTTGCTGGCGTCATCATTCTTCGCTTGAATACCTCCAGGTGCCCGGCCAGAGTCCTCAATTACTAGGCTGGCTTGTTGTTTTTCTCAGTACTAGCGATATATACACCATAGCTCAGTTTAATTAACCACCAAAACACTCCACAGGATATCGACGTGGGGAGGTGTTTTCCACGATTTCTTGCTTGACGGGTTCCCGAAGACAAAATCGGTCCGGGCTTTCAACTGAGGGGATGGGCAAGTTCCAAAAGACATCCAGAACCTCCCTGAGCTCGTTACTACTGTAACATGTACATGTGTGAGTTGTAGTGTGAATGTGCTCGTTCCGCTGCTCGTTCCCTCCCCGGCGTGATTTGAAGGAAGTACGAGCCGCAGACGTCAATGTCCCCGTTTCAGTCAAAAGCTACCCTATCATTGAGTGTCACGCAATGATACTAATGAGAGTTACTAAGCGAAAACTGATGTCAGTCAATGACGGCAGACAAATCGAAGCTGCTGCCGGCCATGATGTGTCGCCTTATCGTGTGTGTGAATTCTCAAAGAAGGGCTCATAGATGATAAGAGAGTGAGAGGACCGCGGCCCGAAGAGAGAAGGACGTAGAGCGATGCTAACACAATTATTTTCACACCGGGAAGAAATGCTAGCCGATGTCGTCGGCTTGAAAGAACTACTCGATAGCTTTCGAATGCTTCCAGGATGAGAGCCGTAACTTAAGAAATGATGGTCCGTTAGAACAATAACAGCAAATAAACAAGCTTACAATGTGACAGACCACAACGAGCACAACAAGAGAGTAACGGCTCATAACTTCAAAGTAAACAGTTTTTGACCGCGTAAAAGATGTTTAAGACATAGAGAGTAGTATGTAGAGGAAGAAATGGTAACAGGTAACTTACCGGTAAAGACAGCTGCGTGGGTGGTCGCTATGAGGACGGCCGCAAGCAGCGCGCGCCGCATCCCGTATGCGCCAAATAGGGCGTGGCGATCGATGCCAAGCAGTGAGAGCCTGCAACAGCTGACTTCATTGACGTCATCATAGAATATTCGTTAAATTTCTTTTAGGCCCATCTTAGAGCGGGCGTCGAGTGATGGCCGTTCAGTATGGCCATTATTTTGGGACGTGTTATGTGCCGCAAGGGCCTACTAGATGAAGCTGATTCATTCTAGGGGTGTTTTGAGGGGCTCACGTTCTCATTGCCCTTCGTAACACGTTAGGCTGGCAGTAGGGTACTCATACATTTATATGTGGGGTCTAATGAGGTCACTGAAGAGTTATATCGTTGTTGACGTCCGTCCACAAAACAACGACGAGGGCTAATCCATCCGTGAGCTCGTTCTGTGGCATAGCCCAACATGTATTTGTTCTCAATCCAACACTCTCGCCGTCCCCCTCTCACTCTCCCTCCCGCCTCGACGACTTCATTAGGTGCCATTCACAATGTCGACTCGGGAAAAGAACTACCATCTTATTAGTGTTTTGATAGTAAAGATCTAAATGAAGTCAGAATGGATCTCATGACTTCAAAAAATTCCTCCCACGGGGTTCCCTTTCAGGTTACCGTAACCGATAGGTGTTATAGGATCGGGATTCAGAGGAGGCCAGGTAATCATAGACCCTGGGGGCATATTAGCAGGGAATGAGATTGCAGAACTTCCGCATCCTATCCAGATCCTATCATATTACTCTTAATTACTTTCAGAGTATCGTTTAACAGGGCAGCGGTGGCCTGCTAACCTAGCACTTCCCTGTCGAAGCTGCCCGTACCGGATATCCGTTGCTAAGAGAGTTGAAATGTTCCGATAAAATGAAAGTTCCATCCCGTTCCCTGGGCTTCACAACAATTGCGATGAATTTCAGCTGTGCCCAGATTTCGTTTGCTTAATTGACGTTCGAAGAAAGCTAGGCAAGCTGACTTCGATCCGAAAAACTAAAGGAGGAGTGGGGAGGAGGGAATGGGACGAGATTGTCTAATGAAGTCCCATCGTGGAGAAGTGGGGAGCGTGTCAGGGGGCATCCAGGAGAACAAGAGAATTCCCTCCATCCGATGAAAAAAAATCAGAAAAGGTGAAAAGGGAAGTGAGAAGCAGTTTTAGAACACATTGTTTTTTTTTTCAAAGTTTTTTAAATTCAACTTTTTTCAATCTCAAAAAGTGAAAGGGAAGTGAGAAGCAACCTAAGAAGGCATTCTACTTTTTTTCGATTTTTTTTCGAATTTAACTTTTAATTTGAAAACACAGTTCCCGGTGGTCCCGGGTTAATTCCATATAATGTAGTCGCGCTTTCTCTTCCACCTTATCAGCACACTTTCCTAAGGCTACCGCTGATTATTGGATTTCAGCGACACTCAAAAATTTGGAAACGATATTAAAGGGACCTTACCCAATTTAAATCTTCAGTAGCCTTGGATATTTTGTGCGAATAACTTTCGTCCTGATTCAGGTGTCAAGCGTGTGAAATCGCTATCAACACTGAACTTTCTCTTGAAAAAAATGACTACACACACGGTATTTCTCGGACGTAGAGACACATGCAGATCACGAAAAAATCGATAGGAGCGGATTAAAATTTCTGGGTGTGGGAAAAGTGGATCACGATCGAGCGAAGATGAAACAATCGCTGAAGGAGGAGGAAACTGTTGAGGCGAACAAGAAGGAGATGACGTGATAGGAGGAGATTTCTTACTCAACATTGTTACTGTGCGCGTGGTATCCGAAAGTGGCGAAATTGAGGTTGAGGGATGAAAATTGATGAGTTAATCGTAAATAGCAACATCGACAACGGCGATAGACTGCTGCCCTGGGCTGCCCTGCTGCCCGTACAGAAGAGGAAGGCGGACCTGTCGATGTCCCACGTGCACTACGGCGACCCATCGATAACCATTGTATGCCAATGAACAGCAAAATCAGAATACACCCGGGCAGTATGTCATCGATCAGGAATACTGATTGTCGATTTTGATCATATGGTCTTTATAAAATGGCTGCTGCGAAGAATTTCGGAGAAAATTTTAATCGGCTTTTTTGTAGCCGATAAAAACAACAATTTTTGCACAGGAATTTTCTCATTGGAGCGGTTACGGTAAGGCTTCGATTCTGGAGCCACAAGAATTGGAAATCAGCCCTGATGGGAGTAAAGGCAAAGCCTGCGGGTACGGAACACCCCCATGGCCACGCCGACATTCCCTCTGTTCTCGAATATCTCATCGAAAACCTCGAATCCTATCTTTACATTTTTCATATTTCATCGAATAAATCGGACTAAAAAAATTAAATTTAAATGGTTATTCGAGAAATAAAAAAATTAGAGCCAAAAAAGTAGGTATTAAAGATAACGACTGACATGTTGCTTTGCATTACAGATTACTCCACAACGGGATTCTGTAGGTTTCCATATGACCGACTGCAATCGGTTTTATGCTGAAAACAATTCTGTTAGGTATCGGCTGAATGAAATCCAATACAACATATTTTTTATGAGAGCGGCAACATCATAACCTCAATTTTCGAGAATTCAAAAAATTTCCTTTAGAAAATTGAAATCTATTCGATTCACGATGAGTTAAAGCATCACTGAAATGATATTCAGAAACGAAAGTTCGCCTTAAATCGGCTAAGCGAGGTAGATCCATAGATCCAGAAAATCAAAAATTCTTGAAAAGGGAGGAAGGCGATATCACCGGAATGCTCCGTGCACATGTCTTAACGGAGAATTCATGGAAGACTTTAGGGAATCTCAAGTTTCACGCACAGTAGCAACGACTTCTGAAAAGTTTCTCACAAGGTTCTATGTAGACCAACGAGCGTAGAGGGGCGATTACTGCCAAATTCTCTACTGTAGATACAGTACATGCAGATAGGGACCATTGCAAAGATGTTACAAAATTTTTGGATTTTCTGCTCAGACAAAAGTTGTTGGGCAGTTTGACAAACTGTGAGGGGAGAGCGCCTCCTGGGGTGTGGCCTTCTTGCATCTTATTGATGGACTGTCTCGATTGACCAATCACCGTTAACCATCACATGAGCTACTTTCACCTTCAAAACGAAAGGTAGTAAAAAGTAAGTGCTGCTTCAACTAGGTCAATTTACCACTGGAAACCCTTTTTACTCCGCTCCAAAGTCGCAGCCCGATAATTATTGGCGATAAGGAAAGAAAAAACCGCTACCAGTATTACCTTGTTTACATCATTCGCGTTATAGCACTCAAGTAATTTCATTTGTTTTCTTCTGCTAACCACTGATTATCGCAACAGCTCCCTATTATCGTTATTCCGCCTTAATGTGGTGAAACTCGTATAGCGAACTGCAGCGGAAAATAGTAATTAAGTAAACAAAACAAAACAAATCAACTAGTATTCGCTGAAGCTCAAAGCTTCACGGTCCAATACTTATGAATGACGTTAGGCTGTGGTAAATATGTACATCATCGGAAACACAAGATAAGGGGTGAGTTGTGCCGGTAGCGCAATGGAAAAGTGGGGTGTCAGTGAGGCTTGCTTGCAGGTTCGGACCATTCCAGTGACAGAACTTTCTCCCCACAGGGTACCTATTTAATATTCCATGTTATTGCTCCAACGAGTCTTAAACTCTTCAAAAAACTTGCTTTAAAACGGTACAGCAGTCATTTTATGGCTATTTCCTATTTTGGCTCCATTTTCTCTTGATCCTCCACTTCATGACCCGGTTTTTCCACCCTCCGTCAGAAATTGACTCCTCCTGGAAGGGTAATTTTTTGAGGTACCATCAAGCTCTAGAGGTTTTTGGAAGTGATATTCAAAGGGATTCCGATGACGCAATTGCATTTCCGAAACGGGAATGTCGACTCAGTCCTGTTTTGCGGTTGGCATTTCACGCTTCAGCCTGGAAAGTTCACAGCTCCGGCTCAACGGCTGGGAAACGTGCTTTAATCTACGTAAATGGCCCATAAAAAAGTAAAAACTACTGTCGAATGAACGAATTCATGCTTTTTCAGAGGGACTTTATTGATTACTACTGATATGTCAATAATCACTGTATCTTTTTATCCAGCCAGCTCAGCTGTATAAACGAAAATAGTACCATCCCCCGCATCCCACACAGTTTCCGTAGTTCAGCTTATTCCAGCTGATGATGTAATCGGCTAATTCCGGCTCTATTCACTAAAACACTTCCGTATGAGTATAACTTTATGTGTCCCATAAAATCCCATAAAAACCATGTTGGGAGTAGCTGGAGAACAAAAGTTCCTATAACGCCGTCCAGTATTAGCTGCTCCGGTCTACAGTGCGTTTCATAATTATAAGGTCACCCTCGATTTTTGCGATTCTGGAGAAAGCAGCCGGAATGGAATTTTTTGGCAAACACTGGAAGATCCTCACCACAATGTACCTCCGTATTCAAATTTTGGTCGCAATATCCTTCACCTCAAATTTTTTATGAGTTTTTTAAAGATAGTGTCGGCTTTTGCATCGTTTCATAATTATAAGGTCACCCTGAGAAAGTAAATGATTTATTAACATTGATGGCATATGTAGAACAGTTAATAATCTGTGGCTCCTCCTTGTTTAAGATCAACATCAAAGAGCCTGTGTGGCATACTAGAAACTAGGTTTCGAAGATGTTCCTCATCGATTGCTCTCCATGCTTCGATAACTGCCCGCTTCAGCTCTTCTGTGCCTTGGAACTAACGGTTATTCGCATAAACCTGTCTGACTCTTATGCCCCAGGTATGTTCCATCGGATTGAGATCGGGACTGCAGGCTGGCCATGGCAGGACGCTTTTTTATTAGCATTGCATCCACTCATCCGCTGCGCGGCTCACATGAATGGAGGAGTTGTCTTGTTGAAAGACATAGTTGAGGTGACGGCGATGGCATAGAAAGGGTACTAGATGATGCTCCAAGAAGTTCTGGTAATCCTTGAGATCCATACTGCAGCTCACAGCAGGTAGATCCAACACGACATCATTACAGAATGCATCCCACACCATAGACCTCCTCCACCGAAATTGCGACGGCTGAAGTAGACTGGTTCCTTCCTCAAGTCGCGCCAGTATCGCTTGTTTCCGTCAGGACTGTCCAAGTTTAATTTATTTTCATCCAAAAAGACGACCTGAATGGAGATTATTCAGCTCTATGGTGAGATTTTGATGCAGATCTACCTTTGCCTAACCTCTCCCTAGGTTCATCTTTGCAAATCCGAATCGAGCCTCTCTGTGGCGGTCGGTGATTCGTGGCATCTTCTCCATTGCTTGCTTGGTGATGTTCTAGCATCTTCGCACTGCTCTCCACACTGTAGTTTTCGACACAGAGAGGTTTAATTTCGATCGGATCTGGTTCAAGGAGGACGTACTGTTGGAAACAGCCCTCAGAATCTTCCGCTCGTCACGGGCAGTAATCTTTCATGGGTGTCCACAGCCGGTGTCATATCTAGGGACATCAGGGCTCTCCGGAAATCTTTGATTGGACCAAGGGGATCTCCCTTCTCGCCTGGAGATGGCTCGAGTATTGAGCCCACCTTCATGATGAGCCTTCTCATCAGAGGAAAGCAGATGACCACGAGCCATGTTGACAGTCAGGTTAGAGATGCATTTGCTACACATGCTTACCTTTGTAAGTGTGTTGAAAGACGAAAATTCTTCTTCTCCATGAATAATTGTTCACTTTCTCAGGGTGACCTTATAATTATGAAACGGTGCAAAAACCGATAAACTGTTCTTAAAAAGTTCAGAAAAATGCAGCTGCGGCTAAAAAACGGATACCTAAGTTATTCGTGCTGGGGAATCCGTTCATGATGCTAGGAAAATTCTTCAATGATTGCTCTTTTGAGAGTGCAAAATTTGAGGGTGACCTTATAATTATGAAACGCACTGTATCAGATTCCGCTGCGGGTCCTTAATCACTCCTTCATGCATTTTTGGGCACGAGCTCTACTGGTGGTAGCTTTATTTCCCGGTGATAGGCATTTTACCAGCGAAATCAGCATAAGTGGTGTATAAGCCACGCCCATTGAGCGTAAGTCCCTCCCTTCAGACGAAATCCACATTTTTTCCGTTTAAAATAGTACGAAAAACCTTGAGAAGTAACAGCTCACACTACTGTTTTCGACTATTCCCTCTTCTATGCATCAAAAATAACAACGTTCCCATGAGGTGAATGAGTAACTGAATAATAGTGCTGTTACTCGTTGTTACGTTGAGCGCTTTCGTACTACTTCCTGTTCGAGCTAGATAGAGAGTAGTATTTTCGAGCAGACCGAGCCCGTTTCTACAATTCTGACCAGTTGCTTGGTTTTAATCACGAATGGAGAACAGTGCATTCGAACTTCATTGCTTTTGCATGGCCCATTTCTCTTCTTTCTTCTTAGCCATTTATTTCCCGATTCATCGTATAAAGAATGAATGACTAGGCTGCCTAAAGCTTATTAATCTCTCTGAGATGCGCCGAGCATTCGACTTTTGATCGTTACTCAATGCGAGTCATCCTTTGACAGGGTCTACAACTTTCCGGAACCATGCAGTACCCCAAGACCAATTTCCTTTCCGTACGATTACACTACCAGGTACTAAATATGGGATTTTGATTGGCCCAAGTGGATTTCTGGTGTGTAGTAGTTATGTAGGTAGGTATTAGCGCCATTCAACTTTTTGAGTTTATAATTACTTGTTACAATTCATAGAAAACGGCGAACGGATTATTGAACACTTCCCAATGGGAGGTGCACTACATAGAAGCATAGCTGTACTCTGGATACCTACTAATTAAAAATCTTAACTACTTACTCAGTACACGATGGAAAGTCAGAACTGATTGTGAGTTCAGTGCGTGGAAACAAATCAGAACTCCTCCCGAAATATGTTTGAAGTCGATGAGAGTTTGCAATAGACCTAGGCTGTTGTTGTGGTCCCCTCCATGAATAACTCCTGGACACCCTAACTCACAGAATTCCACCCTAGTTCAAACTAACATCAGGGTTCCGGGTTCCTGTTAAAGAGGAAGAGCAACGGCAGGGGGGGGGGGGGGGGTTACGACGGCCACGCCGATTTGCTCAGCAACTGGTAATATTGGACATATATGCATTAAGATGCTACTACTAATCGTAATGAAAATTGAATAAATCTCAAATACATCGAGATTGGAACCGAAATTTAATGAAAGAATTGTTTGTTTACGGATATTCAAAGGTCTTTAGACATCCTTTGTAATTAGTGCGGGATCACCGGCTACCTCCAAGTTAGTTTTGTTATCATTAGTTAGTCGAATAAAAGCGTTCTCAAATATGTGAAGGCTAATCAAAGACGAGTTTTTTGACGTCAATTATTCCATTCAGAGTGCGCCCTGGGTTCGACTCCCACTCAAAGTCGCAGTGGCGTTTTGAAGGCGTATGCGGCCGATGCAGTCTCCCAGACGAACTGGTACCAGGTAACCAAACCCGGAGAAACGGGAACTTTGCTTGGCTCAGGCGGGAATCCATGCGCGTTTGATCGCTCGACCATGCGTAGGATAGTTTCGCCACTCGTCACTACACCACTTGCTCCCTTCTTACATATGCAGTGCTAAAACATAAAGGTTCCAAACCAAGTGAAATAGCTCATTCCTAAGCGAAGTCGTTGTCTGTTACTCTCTCTAGCCCCGTGCTTGGGGTTCCTCTGTACATATGAAGGTGGTTTTACTAAAAAAACCGCAAACATTAATAATTGAAGGTAGTTAAGGATGAGGAATAGTGTGGAGAGGTGCTTGAGAAGCCTGAGATCGACGTGAATACGGGCAAAACGCTCAGGCTCGGATGGGATTGTACACGTACATGTGCTTTGGCACTGCTTGCACCGGTTGATCATGTTCTTTAGAAAGGTCCTACACAACATGCCTGTGACCAGACCTTCTCATATATCCCTGTGAAATGGGGTGATGATCACGTGAGAATGGACAATTTGTTGGCAACTTCAGTCTTCGGTCGCAAAAATCTAAAGGTTCTTTTGAACGTCATCAAAAGGGCCTATTAGGCTCATAGATTTCTCACCTTCATAGAACAGTTCCATCACTCCCTATTGTGCTCCTCGCGCCACTGTTTCCCACAGATCGGTCACAAGGCGTTGGTCAGCAGGGGGCCATTTGAAGGTCTCAAACGAAATGGCGGTATACAATGAGAAATGGCTTGTTGAAGGGTCTCGTTAATGAACCGATGGCTACAGACAGCATGTGATTTTTGTTTTCAGGGATGGTCTATCTGCTATGTGATGGACTTCACATCCTTTGGTCATTTCCCTCCCTGGAAGAAGGATGGATGTTGTGAAAAACATGGTGATCCCATGATCATATGCACGTGTGCGTGCAGTTGTCTATGCCCATGCAGTAATGTGTGCCAATAGGTCCGGCTTTGTTTCTTAGATGGTCACCTATTACTTGAATGGTGATCGTTCGAAAGCACAAACATCTCATCGTAGTTAGGTATTCTAGTCAGTACCAACAGCGGGATCACTGTACAGAACAGGTGTCAGCCCTGATCTTTTGCATTTTGCGATTAGCCTGCTGGCTGCTGACCAAAAATCGCGCCATGGTCTCGACTTCCTTTTTTTCGACTGACAAAGCCAATCCGAAATCGTCCACAAGGTGCACTATATGCAGTTCAACGAGTTTACAGGAAATGCAAATTGGTGCGCATGGATATTTTAAACATTTTTAACATTTAGTAAGTGGATTCATGCAGCGCTTCCCATCCAAAATGTTACAAAAACTATATATAACAGATAATCCAGAGGGTGCCAAATGGGAGAATGAGGAAAGAAGGCAATTTCAAATCAAGAGAGACGTGATGAAGAACAGAAACAGCAGAAACTGGTTTCCCATGCTAGAGTGGCATCCCTCATCTCTCATCTGTCGGGGCGAGAAACAACGTTATGTTCCGTGGCCAAGCACTGCCAATCACATGGGACAGCGTCCATTTCGCGCTGCGAGGCAACTAGCCAGGAATCCAGTCGCGCGATACGAACGGATCAGTTGGACGCCACACTCAACAACTTCGGAAGTTTGAAGTGTCCCCTGCGTAAAGGTGAACAAGACAAACGTATGTATTTTCCACTTGGAAATTTACCAGATTACTGCTTTGCTACTTCTTCAGACCTTCTTCAAAATTGCACTTATCTTACACAATGAACAACCTCAAATAAAGAAGATAATATCCTGAGGATGAGCTACACTAGCTGATTCAATGACAGTATTCGAAGCAAGGCAACAATTATTCCGGAGAAATCGCCCAATGAGTTTAACCTACTTGGTCGAATATACCCTGAATGTGGCGAATTTCCCCGAAGCTTCTGGGCAGAACTGTCCGCCTCAGATTCCACGTCGACACGAACGGGAATGTGGACGAGATGGCATGGCTATAGTAGGAGCGCCAAGCGTGATCGGCTGTTTGCAGGGTTACTCGTTAGTTTTTACCAATAAGCTCTCTATATAGGAAAGCTTGAAAACGGGTATAGCTGTAGGGTTAGCTCTGAAAATACCCTTCAATTATATCAGCCTTCCTTCCTATAATATTTTGCTGAATAAATGCAATATACTGAGAAGTGTGCCTGTGCCTAGTCAATCCACCTTGCGGCTATTAATAACCACTGGGAGATCC
This sequence comes from Haemonchus contortus, assembly GCA_000469685.2. Classification (NCBI taxonomy): domain Eukaryota; kingdom Metazoa; phylum Nematoda; class Chromadorea; order Rhabditida; family Trichostrongylidae; genus Haemonchus; species Haemonchus contortus. Next base: position 7,677,585 of record LS997567.1, on the reverse strand, counting down.
AATCTTATCTCAAATATCTCAAATGGAAATAATCCGATTACGAAATTGAATGAATTTATGAAAACAGCAGATGTCTTGAGTAGCAAATACTCACTTACAGCAGTAACCTAGTAACCCACTTGAAGATTGACTAATAGGGGGTTTCGCTCATTTTGTCATGCTGGCTGTATAGGATAAATAGATGAAGGAGCATCTGCAGAACGGCTTAAATCAATTGATCGATACGCATAATTTTGCTGTGGGTGCAGCCGCAAACCCTCACGGTCAGGGTAATCCGGTCGACGTCGGACTATACTCAAAATTGGCCCAATTCCGTGAAGAGGAATCCATACTCTCGAGCTCTTTTAAATATGACTTTTTTACTTTGATTTACTCTTAATTTGACACGGTATTGTAAGAATATATGAAGAAGCATCAAAACTTTTCCGCTTTGCTGGTGCAGAAGACTGAACTGTTCAAGACGAGTATGGATGAACTTAACAGCTTGAAACACTCAGTTTCGGTAGTTGTTACAGATGGTTGACTCGCCTTCTAATTACGGTGCCACCAGAATGGTTCGAGGTTTTTTCAGTTTTGTAAGAAACGACCACAGGAAAAGAACCTCATCTGCTAATTCATTTCTCGATGGGAGACGGGCAGTAGGATCGGTTTTGTTTAATCGATTCACCGCATGCTGCTGTCGCAGACCATTCGCTTCGCCGTTGTTACGTCTCTAGCGTTCTTCATACAGCTCGATCTATATGCGATTATTATTTTTGGCATGATTCTACTGTCACTTCTTTTGTTACTGTATTTTTTACCTGCTTGCATTCTGCTACGTTCCTTCGCGCGCGGCGTCCATCTCGCTGTGACGCGACAATTTCGATCTTACTGCACCACACCCTTTCTCGATTACCGCTCTCATTTTCACTGGGTTCTCACTATGCCCTATTATAGAATCTAAGAGTACATTTTCCATGGCCCTCAGGCCATATGGGTCTATCCGCAACTGGTTGTGCACCAAGGGGAAAGAAGTTTTGGATAATATGCTAGGCAAATATAATACTTCGAAAGTAGAAAAGAATGTGCGAGAAGCATATTCTGCTCAAAACCAAGTAACAGAGCAAACAATGAAAGAACAGTTATAGAAAATAGACGAAATTCGTAAAAAATCGACGACGATAATTCGGTCAGAAGCAAATGAAGAATAATCGTGGCTGCCTTACAAGTACAAAGCCATTAAGTGGCAGAAATGAGTGGATTTTCCGGTGCCCTTTAGGAAAAAGGCTCCAAAAGGACGGCTATAGGGAAAGTCACCACGTGCGCAGAGCTTTTTTGGTTCAGTTAGGTCCTGAGAAGATCAGCTTCTGCTTTATGAACGTCAAAAAATCGACCCCGTAGTTCTACTTGCTGGTTTACTACTTTACCTTCGGTACTACTTTTCATTGCCTTCGATCTCTGACTAGGCGTTACTGCAACCTCGTCCAATTACTGTAGTGTACGGTATACCTTACTCTCAGGGACTACAATCGTGCTTGTCATCATTCCTTTCGCCAGTAGTCGACTAAGCTTTAAATAAATATGGGATGGAGTCTTCGCGGTTGATCTAGGTGGATATCTACCCACCATTGACCATGCGTGTGAGACTGTGCGCCACTTCCCACTACACCACCTCCTCGCACTTCAGCATAGGTTCAGGAATGAAGTTCAACCAGAAAAAAAAAATAAAAATAAAAATAAATAAATAAATATATTATTAATATATTAATGATAAAAAAAAACCAGAAAATTTGCGGAAGAATTGCTACTTTTTGGGTTACACGCAGATGACGGCACTTCTCTGACGACTATGTCCCGCTGAGGGAGCGGGAGCAGCCCCCTCGAAGAATCAACTCAATCATTGAGATTGCTCGAATTTTGGGGATGAGTTGAAAAAACGGGATGATTAAGCTTTGGTTTGTCATTGCCGCCGACACTATTGTGTGGCGTTTCACAACAAATTGGTCCGGTGAAGTGATTCGTGGCGTGGAATTGAAACGGGCAGATGGGCAAATACGAGACGATGAATAATGAACATTTCCGGGTGAACACGTATGGAAACGCGAAAAAAAAACACGATTGCATCCAATGTTTGAAATTTGACAATGCTTTTGTCTCTGAGCGCTGTTTTTGACCTATGAAGAGCTTATTTGGCTCCCAAATCGTTGTCAACGGGGTAAAAAGTCAATGAGAGCTCTCATTGCTCCTGAAACTATTAGGTTGGTGCAAAAGAGTTGCAGGTTTTTTGTCTTACTAGTTTCAACACTATTTTTTTAAAGAAAACTAAGCCTTTTTCATGGGGTATTATACATTGTTGAAAAGCTTATTCTTTGCGTTTTTTAAATATGTATGTGAAATTTCACTCAAATCGCTTAATTTTAAGAAAATGTGGTTTCTATTTTCAGATGTCTAATCGCAATTTTCGTCAAATTTACTTCTATGACTTCAAACTGAGTCGGACTGCCGCTCAAACCGCTCGAAATATCAACGAAGTATGGGGCCAGGGAAGTGTCAACGAATGCACAGTACAACGTTGGTTCCAAAAGTTCCGTGCCGGCAACACCAGCCTCGAAGACGAACCACATGGCAGCCGTCTACCAACACTTGATAACGATCAATTGAAGGCGTCCGTCGAAGCTGATCCGCACAAAACGACACGAGACATTGCGAAGGAACTCAATGTCCATCACACTACAATTGTTCGCCATTTGAGGCAAATTGGGAAGACTAAGAAGCTCGACAAATGGGTTCCGCATGAATTGACCGAAAGTCAGAAAAATCGTCGTTTTGAGATATCGTCGGCTCATCTTTTGCGCAATGCCAGCGATCCATTTCTTGAACGGATTGTGACTTGCGATGAGAAATGGATACTTTATGACAACAGGAGACGATCTGCCCAGTGGTTGGACCAAAAAAAACCTCAATTGGTCGTTATCAAGTGTTGGTGGACGGCTGCCATGTGGTTCGTCTTCGAGGCTGGTGTTGCCGGCACGGAACTTTTGGAACCAACGTTGTACTGTGCATTCGTTGACACTTCCCTGGCCCCATACTTCGTTGATATTTTGAGCGGTTTGAGCGGCAGTCCGACCCAGTTTGAACTCATAGAAGTAAATTTGACGAAAATTGCGACTAGACATCTGAAAATAAAAACCACATTTTTTAAAAATTAAGCGATTTGAATGAAATTTCACATACATATCTGCAAAACGCAAAGAATAAGCTTTTCAACAATGTATAATACCCCATGAAAAAGGCTTAGTTTTCTTAAAAAAATAATGTTGAAACTAGTAAAACAAAAAACCTGCATTTCTTTTGCATCAACCTAATACTATCTGGTTACTGACGAGAATCGGATGCATCTCAAGTAAAAGGCTGTCGATAACTCAACTGGCACCTCCTTATTTGGGCCACGTCCTCAACTCACTGTCCTGATTGATGAGGTGTTCGAAAGCGCATTCGGCTCAATCCAGGGGGGCGCGCGATTCACGCGTGACCCCATTAAAGCTCTTCGCGCACGCAGCATCGTTTCAGTACCTTTCTGTTGAGATGGACCAAATAAAATGGCAATGAACCCCTTCGATATAAAGAATTCACTTCATAGGTCAACAATTTACTTGTCAATTGTTCAAAATAAGAATAAGTTCGAGTTTTTCGATCCTAGAACACGCAATCCTTCTGTAAGCGTGCATAATTGGTCTTTTTTTTACTTATTCTACTTATAAGTTCTTATTGCTTCCATTATGGTGGTAGGCATGATGTTTAAGTGCGTTTTGCCCGATGACCTCATTACTATATTGACGCGTGAATCGCACCACACCCCTCAATCCATAGCTCACGGGTTTACCCTTTCCAGGTTGCTCCTCTCTGGTTTTGATGATTATCTTCTTTTGAAGATAAAAGATAACGCTTTTGGTGTCGTTCCGTCCCCTATCGGTATAGTCTCCCTAACGTTTCCGGATTCAGCTTTCACTCTGAATCGTAGAGGCAATTTCATTGCTTATGTGACCGAGAAGGATATAGACGGTGTTGCGGCAAGTGACGCACCAGCAGACGCGCACGGTCACGGGTTCAAATCCCGGATCGATATTTGCCTCAACCAACTACGCCGTCCATTCTTGCGGTGTCGGTTTATTGGCTTCAAACTTTTCTGGGAGGGTAAAAGCACTGCAGCGCATATCGACTAGACACCACATGTCATTGTACAGGCCACGTAAGCATTCAAAGCAGTGCTACGATATTGAATGGATGTCGAATGCCGGGCCCATTTAAAACCAATTTTGGCTACTCTAGAAACGTTATACAAAAAATGCTATGACTACTGATCGAACCTGTTAAGATCAAAGCAGTAAGTTATTCGTCAGCCTCAAGGATGCGATTCGCGATTATTTTTCGGTCCATTTTTGGACTACAAGGTGAATTGCCGACGCGGAATGGTTCGACGTTGGCAAAAGAAACAACGAAATCCCTGAAAATCCCTGAACGAAAAAAATGTGAGGCTTTTTTTCGGCAGTCGTCTGCAAAGTTGGACGAGTTTGTGAAGACGAAGAGGAATTTGGACGAGATCTTGGCTGCTGCAAAGCAACGCGTGTCAGCAATTAACATGAACTGAGTGCATTTACAACAAATACAAATACTACACTTTGAATGATATCAGTATTTGAGAAGGCCTTCAAACCTGTCCTTCCTCTCGACTACTGAACGGTTGTGGGCTTCCGGACCATATTTGAGCCCTTGTTGTTTTATACATAAGCCGCTTTTCGACCGGAGCTGTCTCAAAACCACTTTTCAGTGGCTTTTGGATATGAGAAAATGGTCTTTCCACGTAGTTACCTCATAAAAAGTGACGAAAGATGAAAGTATAGAGGATAAAGTCTTGAGGTGTTAATCAATCCCGTTAGAGGGATGCGCCGTCGCATTGGACTTCCCTTCAAAATCGTAGGGGCGTATTGAATGCGTATGTGGCCTATACAATGAATTGCGCTGGCCAGCCAATGTACAAGCTAGTGCTTTTATCCTCCAAGACGACTCTGGTACCCCGCAGGGATGAGGGCTTAGTTGGCCTAGGCGAATATCGATACAGAACTCGATCCCTGGACCATGCGCATGTAACAGTGCCCACTTGCCACTACACTACCTCCACCACTAAGTGATGAAAAATAGTGAAAATAAATTTCGCAGATTTTGCCATTCCGAGAATTCAGGGGTGCAATTCGAAAAAAAAAATCCCAATGATGTCCCGTTAGGTGTTCATGAAAAATGACTGAAGAATAGAACTTATGCAAAGATACTTACCCGAAGATTCTCCACGATTCATTATATTTATAAAGAATATCGAAGTGATAATTGCGCTTTTATGGGAATACAATATCCTAGAGTGTAAATTGTCGCCGGAACTGCTTCTCTCATTCCTACTCTAACGTCCGAAGTTCATTGAACCAGTATTAAATTAGACTTTTCAATTGATCGCTTACGCCAAAGCATACCCTACACCTCCTGAAAATGATGAACCGCACCTTCGTGTCAATTCACAAATTCTATCAATGAGGACATGCTTCAAAAGTGCGGATGGGCAACTACTATACAGTGAAAGGCGATTTATCGAAACAGAGTAAATCTTTGCCTCTGTCGATAGTCTTTGGAACATTAATTTTCGACAAATTCGGGGAACGAGAGATGTTATCGCTTAGAATCTTTGGTGGTGGAAGTCAAAGAAAAGATTTCGGCAGAACGATGGCTTCACGGTTAAAGAAAAGTCGAGTTTCTGTGGTAGCTGGAAGGCGAGTTTGCAATTAATCAGATGAAAATCACCAGGCCCTATAGTTTCAACAATTCTATTATAGAACAGATCCTTTTGATGGACAGTACATTAGCGACGGCCTCAAACGGTGGGTAGTGACTCAGACAGATCCCTGTAAAACCCAAGAGGTAAAACCTGGTTTAATACATTAAGTAATAATTGTCACTCAGTTGCCGTCATTCAGACCAATGTTATGAGGAATTCGTAAAAAAAATTTATTTGATTTTGGACCATCACTCATACCTGAAAGCCTCGCTCGTGCCTGGGGGGGGGGTCTATCTGCAGTAACACGCCAGTATACAAAATAGCGAGAGTATATAAATTACAAAGGACATGAAAAAAATTAAATGAAAAAAGTCGCATAAGTCACTTGGCAGAGATAAGCCACATACCCTACAACCAACCAGAGTATCCTCAACTTTATACCTTTCAGGCAATTAAATCAACTGCTGGAGCCTTCTACTGTATACGCTGGATTTTTTCCCTCCTCGACTGGTAGAGCACCAGCTTATTGGGCCCTAGAAAGTTAAGTTAAGTGGCACAGTCGGTCTGAGCCAGACTCTAAGCAGGACCTGACTGCAGAGTAGCACACGCAAGACCGGACTGGGTTAGCTGCATCACGTAGGGCTCAACGAACAAGTAACTACAGTTATAATACTACTGTTCTCTAGGCAGACAGCTACATTATGTGTAAGTTGTTTGTAAGTTCAGCCAAAGAAGATTATGGAAATGAATAAATGAATAAAATGAGCTGAAAGCAGAGAATCTTGGAGGGCCACCCAAAAGCTACAAGAAAAGAGAAATCACGCATAAAGGTTGATCAAATGTCGAAATTCCTGGGATCAGCCGTATTAATACAAGCAAACAAGAGTCTAACTGGTGACGAAAGGGAAAATGAATCATTCGGTATTTTGTTTTTATCCGATGAATGAAGGAAGGTGAACTAACAAAACTTCGTGGAATCCATGTGTGCTCCGCACGCGTTTTTGTCATTTTCATTCCGTTCAAGAAAACACTTTGTGTAAAAAATGAAATATGAGACGAATTTCTTCTCCATGAAGCTGTTGTTATTCAGCACACTGATAGATAATTCGCTTTATAGGACGTATTTACCTTGAAGCCTCCGATCGTCATTCAAAGTTCGGACAGATTCCTGAGCTTCACTGGAGCAAAGCACGTTGCTTGAGCCCTAGGAATTCCGGAGTGTGTAGAAACTAGCATAAATACCAGTTTCCATGCGATTATTTGTCGTTGAACTCAAGAGTTTGTATCCAACGTACACAATTAGCGGTAGGGGGGAGGTGGTGTAGTGGCTAGTGGCGCACTATCACATAATCATGGTCAACGGTTCGGAATCCTATTCGATTTCCGCCTGGGCCATTCAAACCTTCCATCCTTCCAGGGTGGATTCATTGAACCTGACTCGTCTGGAAGTATAAAAGCACTGAGTTGTAAATCGGCTGGTCACCGCAATTCATTGTATGGGGCGTGGGTGCATTCCATCACACAATTAATCGAGGCCGAAAACTTCAATTTCTTAAATTCAGCAATTCAGATTCCCACACCAGTGTCTTCTGCCCCTTCTGCGGGGTGTTTAGGTACTATAGCTATGAAATACATCCAGAAACTTCCTTCTCTAAATGGCTCTAGATTTCTTTCGAATCTCACTGTCTTCCATACAATTTCGAAAAATTTCCCCTTCCCACTCCCCTCCCCCTTGATTCTCCCGAAAACCAGAACAACGAGGGGTGGAGTTAGCTAGATGGGCGGCGCTTGTGTGATAAAACACCTTTCGTGAGAGGCTGTAGTTTTATACAAAGTAGCTTTCGGTCACAAACGTGCTGTCTCAGTGTAACTTTATCTTAAGGTGATTTGATTTTTACTGAAACCCACGAGGATTTACGCACTGAAGGAGATACCAGTAATTTCGGAGTTATTGAACATTGCTCACTCATCAGGATTATAGCAATGCAACACTGTAGAAGTAAGTATTCTGATTTACTAAATATGTCCATCTGTATGGTTCGAGGCAGTCATTCCAGATCCTTTGCACCCGATTCGATCTCGATTCACAATTGCTCCTGGACACAATTATATGTCGCCGATGTCTCGAGGTGAGCATCCTGAATAGGTATCGTCCCAATCTATGTCCGAGACCGAATTTTGGTTGTGTCTCATTACCTGTCCCACAACCCCCACCGACATCCCTCCGAACTTTTCTTGCTCTTCGACTCGTAAACTGAAGATAGATTCCGAAGATTGAAGTTGTAGTCCTTGGGAATTTTCAGGGGGATCGATAAGATGCGTTACTTACTGATACTCACCTTCATTGGAGCTGTCGTATGTTTCCTGAACTTTCCAATTGAAATCAACAAATGCAAAAGAGGTCAATGGTTTGTGAAGAATTTCATCGTATTCACCTGTCTCAGTGATGAGAGCCAGAAGGAGCTGAAGCCGATCGGTGAGTAAGGTTTCTCCGAAACTCCGATCATGAGCAACTTCACTACCGTAAACGACGATTTCAGCATGTGATCCGACAAATGGCGTGATCGTAAAGAAACGGAAACGTCCGATATTTCTTCATGAAACCTACCGTGGTGAAGGTTTCATTTATGAATGTGCACGTGACAAGTATAGTGATGGGATTATGTGGAGGGCTGTCGGTAAGATATGCTATAGTTCGAACGCATTTTTTGTTTTTTTTTTCTCCCAGAGTTGCTTGCCAAACTTTCTTTTTTTGTATTCCATTTGAGTCTCAGCAGCTCCAGAGTGACCTCAAGAAGTTTTTGGGGGCTAGGACTGAGTTTTGGGAGCTTTGGGCAGGTTGAGATGAATTATGTTCACCTTTTCTGTTCGCATACAGCAGCCTCTATAGCCACATCGCCCTATCCTAGTTATGCCAACACAGACTTGAGGTTGCCCCGGGAATCGTTGACAGAAAAAAGCTTGAGTTCTTAAATTTAGATGGGCAATCCCGTTCAAGCACCGATCGTCTAGGTAGAGGGTTGTAACAAGCTCTTTGTTTTGCTGAAAATCTGAAGTCCAAGAAGTCGAGCACGGATCCGGCACTTGCTCGGCAGTGAGCTTTTTGTTGCACGACCCTTCGGTATCAATCGAACCTTCGGCAGGTTACTGGGCTAAAGCGGTATGGGGTGAGGGTGCGAGGGAAGGGGTGCGCAGAAGGAAAGCTAAAAATTTCTTTTTCCTTGTTACTTGGGGAATCCATCGCCAGAAGATTCGCACATTGCCGATCAATAGCCCTTTATGTGTTATCAGGGGTGCTGAGGACATGCATGCCTGCTGTGCCCATGGGCACTAAAAAAGTCGCCTTGCGCCTCGCGCTGCCGGAGGGCTACTAGATTTTCAGGTAAGAAAAACTACATGTAGACAGTGTCATAAGAAAGGACGGCCGTGAACACCATTTCTGACCCCGATCATTAGATTTCTAAGTTTCAAAAAAATAAGCGGACAGGTACACCCTGAAACCGTTTTTTAAGAGAATATTTATGGAAAAAACTGAAGGTGTTCGACTCATTCAGCGCTAATCTGCAGATCCACAGATTAGCGCTGAGTGATATGATTCCCTTGAGCAGATCTGTAGATTAATTAAAATTTACGGTTGGCGCTTGCCACTAGACTCCTGAGATCTAACTTTTCAGCTTGTTATATTAATGGAGAGAGGTTTCCGCCGGGGACTTTTCTGAAAGGCAGATACGACTCCGTCTACCTGTGCTACAGAGACACTGACAACATTGTGCGAATCCGTATAAGAAAACGTAAGCTGTGATGTTTTCGAATTTTTCAGTTCAGGGTCAGCTCAGTTAGCAGCACATTGCGATGGTCAGATGGCGCTGCTATCCTCTCCTAAAGGCACAGTTCACGATAATTTTGGGTAATCCAGATTATGACGAAAAGTGGAAGATAAGATGGAAAATAGTGCGATGAAGGCGAAGGAACTGCGCGAATCGGTGCTTCCAAAGTGAAAAAGGCTTCAAAAAATTGTTAAAAGGGGGGATGGACGAGAATGAGACCAGAAGAATGAAGAAGAATGGGGCGTTTGTACCAGCTATGCAGTGTGGGTCATTGTGGGCGTGGGTCCTGCTATAAATAACTGACTTTGGTAAGCCAAAATTCATTCACTTATGAGCATGAGTAAACAAAATTAATAACAGCAAAAGTAGCTCACCTGTTTCGGCCTCTTGGGGTAGGAAATTAAAAAAGGGATTGCGGCAGCAAAAAGAATAACAGAGGAAAAACGAATGGGAGAAAAACATCGCCTCATCACTCAGCGATCAGCTGATTGTGTATGGGTCCTAGAACGAATAATTGCAATCCGCATCTTCTCGACACTCGTCTGGCGTGACATCAATCGAGGGGCGGGAAGGCCGCGCGAGCTGGGAACAGGGCGCGAGAGGGCCCTTAGGGGCCACTGAGTATTTCTAAGGGAAGAACTCAGTAACCATTTTTATCGTGAACCGTGCCTTTAAGAGTGGCTTCCTCAAGCTGCCATTCTCATTTCCCCCAACCTGATGATGATAAAGATCAGAGTGCATCTGAGTGCGAGCCACAAAGGGACAGTAACCCGCATCTATCATGTTCTATCATGAAAGATGAAGGCGGAAAAGTTTTCGAGCGTTGATCAATCCCGTCTGGAGGATCCGTCCCCTCCATTCGACTTCTATTTAGGATCGTAGAGGGGTTTTGAACGCGTATGGGGCCTATACTATGGCTTGCGGTGGCCAGCCGCTGTAAAAATCATTACTTCTGTCTTCTGAGACAAGTCCGGTTTCAATTAGGCGACCCCGTAGGGATGGAAGGCTTCGTTGGCCTAGGCGGATATTGAGGGTTCGAGCCCTAGACCGTACGTGCGTGATGGTGCCACATGCCACTGCACCACATCCGCCATCATTTTTTATTTTACTTGGGTAAAAGTAGCTTTGCGTTTCCCTCCAAGGGAGGTCGGACCACATTAAGCGCGATCCTTATCGAAGCTGTCTACCTACATGAAGGAGTATTTCTACTTCAACCTGTCTACGATATTCATTGATTCGGTCGTAAACAAAACACATGAAGTTTTCTTTGTTTTGACTTGTTTAATTTTGATATAGGAAGAGAAAAATAATTTCGATTCCCAAATGCAAAGCGGAACTAGAATGCAATAAGTACAATAATAACCTGAGGTTGCTAGCGGCTATTCTAGCTAGTTGTCTCGTTGCGCGGCGTCATGTCTCACAATTAGTTGGTTGTCTTGGTCAGTTGTCTTGCTGCATGTATGCTCTCCCATAATGGCGAGTCCTAGGAGCCGAATAACAACAAAAATTAGCGTCACACAAGGAAGACTTCTATGAATTGTTTGTGCAAGTGTAATTTGTAGCCCTCAACGGGACAAGAGGGACTTTCCTTCCTTCAGATGCGTAGATACGAACATTTGCCCCCCCCCCCCCTTCAGGTCCGTTCAGGAATTTACAGGGAGTTTGAGAAAAGTTAAAAGAGTAATGAAGGTACAAAAGACTACTAAACTAAGGTCGAGATTTATGGATCCTTAGATTCGGGCGAGACCTGAGGGAAAGTCAGCGCACAACACTTCCGCTCATCTCCCGACCAATGGCGGAGGATGCGCCCTGCACTCGGCTTTTGCTCCAGCTTCAAAGGCATTTGAATGCTTATCTTGACTGAGAACAAAGCTGTTCCAATGTGATCATATTTTGCCCTTCTAGACATTTCTAGTACCTACTGACCGATCTCTGAAGTCTGGATAGCACTTTGGACTGGCTTAGGATTGAAACTTGTGGTCTGTCCACGTGCCCAAAGTTGCTTCTCACCACTGCGCCACTTCCACTACTGTTACATTTTATCTACTACTAATTTTATTTCAGCTTTCCATGATCACTGTGTTGCGGGTAAACGAGATCCGAACTGTCAACGGGGAATCATTCAGGTAACACCAAATATTACAAAAAAATTCTTAGTGTGACCCTACTTTTTACTACCTAAATTCGGCTGTTCTACACTTCAAACAAAGTATATGCCCCAACAAAGTTCCTAGTTAATTCGTAGTAAATCTGGTGCTCAAATCTGGTAAACGGGGGTCGTTTCGATCTTATCATCGTTTTCTATGTAGTAATGACGTACATTAATTTCTTACCATTAGAATGTAATTTTTACTGCTGCTTTCCATGATGACGTCATAAAGTCATAAATATTAGACTTATAGCCTTGTTATTGCCAAAGTAATAAAAGTTCTATCGAACAATTAAGTATTTTAGGGTATATGGAACTCAGAATTCTCCATAGCAACTGGTATTAAGTATGACATCAAAACAAACAGACCATTCGACCTCCTGGAAGCTGCTGATGACGCAAATCAAGTAAGTCAGATAGAAATCTGGTATACTAGGTGGTAATTGCCGATATTTCAGAACACTACAAATGCACCATCCTACGGCTATCCCAAATTGAGCAGTGAGAATCTACTGCGCTCGATACAAGGACAAGTCAATCCTGAATTCGTCACGGAACCTCCTGAAATTAATCCGCTGGGAAAGACCTTACCTAAACAGTGATTTCATTATGGTCTGGACCTCAATGTTCCCATTTTGTGCTTCTAATTATTCGATTACAATAAATATTTTGTTTACTTCATACTTACTCTCACTCCGACTGTTGATCATTTACGTGGAGGGACCCCCTACTTTTTCTTGGAGATGGTGCAGCTCTCCAAACTGTCCTCTTTAGAAGGGTAAGCCCATCTCTTGATGTTCTCTTCTCATACCAAGTTATCCAGTTGGCTGCTACCACAGGCACTGAAATAGGGATAGCCTAATGCTTTGAAGTGTGGTTTTCTACGATCTGAAAGGAAAGATTTCGATCCCCTCTGAGGCAAAGAACCATGCCATGCAAGAATTGCCTGAATGGTGATGATACCAGCACTAAGCCTCCTGATAGGTCCACTGACAATCATTTTCCAATCACAACAATCATTTTCCAAAGTCGCGTAGTCACTGTAAAAGAAAAGAGCAGCGATCATGGGAAAGTGGACCCTGTGCGAGCTCGGGATTAATGCTAGATAGTAGAAGAACAGCTGGTATTCATCACAGTTCGGCGGTTTACAGATTTTCATTACCACTACATCAGGGAAAGAGCCCATGCTCTTCGAATTGGGAGGAAAGAGAGTTAGGCTTACCTTACAGTTAGGTTTGTATAGGTTCCATTGATATTGGAGAGGAGGAGGCAGGTGTAGCAAGTGCTCAAGTCCCACGTATGGCCTAAGTAGTAAATCCTGGATAGAAGTCTACCCGGGGTTATTAAACTTTGCATCTCTTCGAGGTCGGTCTCTCTGGCACCTGATCAGAAATGAGGAAGCATTGACGTCCCCTTATGATCACTGTATATACCTGATACGCATCCAGACGCCACTTCAGTTTCAAAAGGAGGACAAGTGCTTGGGTGATGTAAGACAGTTCCTCCTTATAATCACTGTCCTTACTGCCAACCCGAAAGTGAGGCAATAGATTCTTCCTCGGTGGAACGGTGGAACGCTAAGACTCCAAAGGCGACAACAATATCGATGTGACCGTTCTAATGAACCTCAAAATCCATAGGAATATACACACTCTAGACTTGACTTATTACTAGGGGACCGTAAGAATTGGCGAGTTAAAAAGAATTTTTCCTCATACTAATAACTAGTAGTGGTTAGTAGTTATTCATTGAGGGATAAATGATGAAGTTTTCGGGCGCTGATCAATTCCGTCTGGGGGATGCGCCCGCGCATTCGACTTCTATTCAGAATCGTAGTGGCCTAGAATGGTTTGCGGTGGCCAGCTGATGTTCAAGCCAGTACTTTTATCCTACCGTACAGGTCTGATTCCGATTAACCGACCCCAGAGGAACGGATGGTTTGATTGGCCTTCGCGGATAACAATCCGGGATTCGAACCCGTGACCATGCGTGTGTGAAGTGTGCCACTTGCCATTACACCAGCTCCGCCCTAGTTATTCGCCACTGTTACATAGTAATTGTACTGATAACTATTGAACATTTTTCCCTCTTTCACAAAACTTCGTAGTTAAAATTGTGGTCGTAAATGAGATGGATGTGTATTAAGCTGAGCTGCTCACCCCAGCAAGTTGAGCTTTCTGCGGTGTACTGTGGATGTCCTTTATGGCAACCATGTTCGTACTTGGGTAAAAGTCTTAGGTAATTGACTAAAGTGCAAGCGCTCATACAATTACCGTATGACGGCTACAATTCACGAACATTCTGTTATCATTCCTTAGAGAGCTTTTTTTTCTTGCTAGCTGATTCCAGCATAGCCAGAGGCAGTCAGCACCTTGGCAACCGGAATGTAATATTTCTCTACTACTACTGTTATGCCAATACACGTTGTATTGGTAGTCGCAATGCTGTCTTTGATTACTACCTTTTGTTTTGCTCACATCATTATCAGAAATCAACAAGATTACTTACCAAAGTATTTTCTCATTGGCATTGTTCAGAGAAGAAAATTTTACCCCTCTGGTACCCAAAATGGCTTCTGAAGATACTGAAAACTAGATTTTACGAGAATGCCCTTCATTTCTTACTTTTCGCAGTCCTCATCGCTACCAAGAGCCCTAAGCCTTAGTGCGCTCGATTCTGGCTAGGTTTGAATTTGAAATCATGGTAGGCTTTCCCAGGTTGTGAATGTGATCGAATTTGCCTTCACTTGCTACACTACCTCCGAAAATGTCCTTGTGCTCGGTAGTGATGGAATTGACTAATGAAAAAACCAAAAATGAATATATTCCTGTGAAAACCAGCTCAGATCAAAAGCTTTGGAGTCTTTAAACGAGGCTGTCTCAAGATTTTCTCCACATTGATAAGCCTCAATTCGATAAAGATCCAGATAAAATGGGAAAAACTTTGAGTTCCTTCTAGTGGTATCCTCTTACTAGTTATGCATTCTGTACTGCACACAATGCCGTAGTGGTACTATAAGTGATGAAGGTGTAAACCAATTATCAAAATTACAAATTACCTCCAACAGCAGATGAAAGGTTCTTTGCTCCTTGTTTTCGATTCGGCTCTGACTGTTTTCAACTCTGGCTCAACTGTAAGAGTGTTATAGTTTTCCAACAGGCTTTTCTTTGGCCTTGACGGAGGTGTCTACTACTCAGCGCGTAGGAACATAGTATGTTTCTCAATATTCAAAAAGGAGGAGGTGGTGTAGGGGTAAGTGGCGCACTATCATGCACGCATGGTCACGGGTTCAGGCCAATAGAGGCTTCCATTACGCCGACGCCTGTAACTTAGTTCCAGATTCGTCTGGAAAGACACCGCAATTCAATGTGTAGGCCAGATACGCATTTAATAAGCCACTACGATTCTAAATGGAAATCAATGCTGGGGCGCATCCTTCAGACTGGATGATGAAGGTCGAACGAGTTATTCCTTCTTCCTTTACTATTCGAAAAAGCATTAGTGCTCAAACTTTTTGAATTACCGTCTCTCGATCAGTGTTGATGCAGCAGGGCTTGGAATACATCTGTTGTGCTACTAGTAATTGTTACTTCGAGTTAGTATTACGGTAGCACGCATGAAAGTAAGTGTCAATGAGCATTTGCACTGATGATAGGGGAAAAAACAGGAAAACACAATGAGAAATCAGCAGTACTCTATAAATAATGGGAAATTCAGTATCTAAACTCTTTGCTTATGCTCAGGACCTAGCTGAGGTCCCCCCCCCCTCACCTCCCCCATCGATGTTTTGTTCAGGGCGTGTGGAAAGACTTGTAAAAAAAAGTTCTATCAAATACCTGAGCTAAACGCAATACCTGAATGGGACACGGCTTTCATTAGTTTTAATATAAAACTTTAGTTACCACAACCCCTTATGACGCTCTTTTCCAATGACAACACTAATTCTAATTACATAAAAATCAAGTAATATGTGTTGTTCTACTTTCAGAGATGTTGCTCGTAGTATAAACGCCCCCAGTGTCCAGTGTCTTATTAGTTTGATCAATGAGATCGCGCAAAATTGTATCCATACTGAGTATTATTGGAGGTACAAGTTAACTTGTTTTCAATTCCATTAACCATGTGACCTCACTTACTGAAAACTTTTTTCCCAATAGCTTTTATTACTGTGATGACTCGATTACTGTATTGAACTTATCTTTGACTCCATCTGCTTTGGCAAAAAGTTCACTGAATGGAATTTGTGAAACAATACGAGAAGGATTCACCCGGAAAAGAGGTAGTAGACACCCAAACAGTAATCCTTCGATGTGACTTAACTGACCATTTGCCTTCCAACGGTTCTTTTGCTGCCTTAACCGGTGTAGATATGGTAATAATCTGGATTACAAGCTGTACTCGTGTATATGTGGCCGATACAGGCCAGCTGATCGATTAAACTGGTAAAGTTAGGTCAATCTACTAAGACAGTAGAGTGCTAAAAGTAGGCGTGAACATTACCGAACACATTCCATACCCTACAATCTAATTCCGTACGGTTATTGCATTAGCTAATCCGTTTTCACACCAAGTGAAACTTCATTATTTACCTGGGAGTTAGACCAGTTGTGATTTCTGATTCTACTTATTTCCATCCACTCCGCGTCAGGGTCAAGGCGCATCTTACTTTATCAGGAGGTACACTTCTGCAGTACAATTTATAAGGGTGGAGGTAGTGTAGTGGCAACTGGCGCACTGTATACACGCATTGTCGCAAGTTCGAGTCCCGGATCAATATCCGCTTAGGCCAACAAAGCCTTCCATCCCTGCGGGTCGGTTAATTGGTACCAGGTACGTCTGGGAGGATAAAAGCCCTGACTTGTACATTGGCTGGTCATCGCAAGTCATTGTATGTTAGGCCCCATACGCATTCAAAACGCCACTACGATTCTGAATGGAGGTCGAATGCGTGGGCGCATCCTCTGAACTACATCATGATGATAAGGGTTTCTGAGGTTTACCCTGGGGATCTGTGGATATTATTGAGGACAGGACGATCTGACGATACGGAATAAGCCCATACGTACTACGATAAGTGAATAACGCGATTATCTGATGATTCGAAACTTTTCATATGTTAGTTGTCAAATTCAGGGTGGTATGTGGTAGTTGTTCCGATCACCTTCGATTGGCCACTCATAGCTAGTTGCCTTGCAGCGCTTCAAGTGTTGACTAGTTGTCTCGCATACCGTTTACCCCAGATCCAAAGCAACTTTCGGATAAACGTCTCAGAGATTGTCAAAAAAAAAGATTCCCGATCGATTCAGGAGGTTAGATATTTCCTTTCTTGCTGCAAACAATCACTTTGTGCTCCAGTAATTAGGAATTGTGAGAGAGGAAAAATTGGAAATTGTCGAGGCGTGCCCACAAGCACTGTTCATACTGGGTGGAATGAGATGAGATTCTTAGGGAGGCAATCCCCAGTTCACCCATTTTCTTTTTCAGTAGGCGTTCCTATAGATGGAAGGCTGCTAGCTGAATGATGGACATCCGTCGATGACGAACCAGCAACTCTGCATAAGTTCCCGCTAGTGTACTCAGCGTGGACGAGTTACTCAAATCATCCTGTATAGGGTTTTCATGACGTCACGCTTAGCCCACATAATCCAATACAATCAAGTTTTTACTCCAAACAGGGTAATTTATCGAGTAACACACTCGTCGTCATCTGGTCGGCAACTCTGATTCATGACTTAGCTGCTCGAAGTAGTGCTGGAAAAGAAAAATCTCTATAGCTTTTTTTTTCGTCAGCAAGACATCACAGTGATCAAGAAAGCTTTCGATGAGTGCTGCAGAGTGAAGGCATCAGAGAGCATCTTCCGCCACCCGCGTGCGGCTGCGTGACGGTTCTGGTTATATGCCTTTTATTTCTCTGGCCTTGGAGCGCAACATAGTTTTCTCGAGGGTGCATCACGTGACCCCTAGTTGCCCCACCACCCACCCCGTCTCCTTGCCCAAAGCCCCTTTTTCATGCATCGTATATGTGACGGGTGAAAATTTGGGCATCCAAATAAGGTTATGTCGTGAAATAAAATATATTGTCCAGAAATTCTACAGAGTTCGGAAGATGCTTTTGATGCCTTCCGCTTTGTACCGTCACTCAAGCTTTTTCATTCAGTGGTCTTCACTCATGACAGTATTCTTTATCTTAGGATGGTAACAATACTGCTTCAACAAAAAGTACGAGTTTCTTAGTCAGTTGAATGGTGGGTGCGCTTCATAGAATATGGCAAAGTCTAGGTTCGGCTCATTTAAAATGGGATTCTTGTTACAAGACACTACAACTATACTACATAACTCGGTACGCTTACAATTTTCACCCCAATTCACTTTTTCCTTTGCTCATACAATTTTACTCATACTTACTCGTACGTAAATTATCGGACAGGTGTTTCTCACGTTAAAAACACGAGTCGATAATACTAAAAACTGAAATTACGTCGGCTATACGTTCCAAACAGGGTCTCTTCAGACAGGTTCAATATCTCTCGTGAAGTCAGCATTTCATTTTTTGCATTCCACTTACATTCATTAGTTTGAATCAGACAACAACCACTTTGGGTTGCTGCATATCCAAGGTTGCCCTTTGCTTCACCTCTGGCCCTCTGGGATTTTGAAAGGGAGAGCTGGGTTACCTTTTATCGCTCCTAGGAACCACACGGATTCCTAATAGTTAAATTGGTAAGTTACTTGTCAAAATTTGTCTCCTATACGGCCCTGAATATGCCGAATGCGCTTGAATCTGTACTTAATCCAGGCGAGCCTAGAGCGTTGCTCATTGGTCATTCAGCCCTCGTTCAACTCGATTAATAAGAGATCAAAAAGCGGTGGGCGGGGTTTGCTTGAGTGTTCTGTCCTTTAGTGGTAAATATGTGACGAATCCTCAGCTGGATACATTTATTGGAGTATTGTTTGTATTTCAGTATATTATTTTTTTTTTCAGAATGCTCAAAAAAGATAAAGGGATGAAGAACACGGTCCAAGGATAGCACAAGTAGAGGCTCGAGGACCATCGGAAGCCGAAGTTTTCTCTATAATCCGCCAGTCTTGTGAGCTTCAAAAAAGTTGAAGTTTTGGAGTGGCAAACAAGAAGCCCTCAATGTGGCCATTGGTCAGGAAGTCATCAGCGGGTAACGGAACTTCTCCCCTATCGCGGCATTCTCCCTTGCGGCATGCGGCAAATCTCACTGCAATTACCGTACTCACCCCGCCTCTCGCCAATCGATAGGACGCGATATTTTTCCTTGACTGGCTTGCTTTTTCATTGGATTTTATCGTTTTTTCTTCTGTTTCTTTTTAGTTTTCATGTTTATTAGACTTGATTAATTAAAATGACTCCTCCTATATAAATGACGATCAAGACCGCATTGGAATTGAAAAGAGCGGCCAGTCAATTCAAATAATTAAAGGACTCCCTACCTCACAAATTGCGCGCTCCAATCTTCCATCGCAATCCTGCGATAGGCGGCGGGCGCGGCGTGTGCGACGCCGTGTTAGGGGAGAAGTTCCCGGACCCCGGTATCAGCACCACTACGGACGCGTAGCTTCTTGCCCTTTATCGGAAAAATTGATCAAGCAGTGGACGAGTTTCCTTAGAAGTCGTTCGGTATCGCTGATGTCAAGAGAAATTTACTGTACAGGTGTTATTCTAATAGGTCCTTTACTCTCTAAAAATCAAACCCAACTTGGATCTGCATTGGTTTCGGAATTATGAAAGCGGTGGGCTGTTGGGAATGAGGAATGAGGCTGTCAGCAATGTGGACCATTACTGTTTGAATTTTATAATTTGCTGAAGCCCTATGTAGCAGTACAGAACCAGCAGAGGCCTTCGAGATAATATTGGATAAGAGATAAGTGTCAATTTAATGGAATTGGATCAAGGGTGTCCTTGTTTTCGGTTGAAAACTTCACCATCACCCATTAAAAGACGATGTTAGATTGGCGGCTGCTCAGAATGTTATCTTGATGCTTTTTTTCTGAGATCCTCCCCAGAAATTCGTGGAATTTAAGTTATTCGTGACACTACAAAATCCGACGCCACTCACTTGTACTAACACGACAGCAGCTTGCCAACCACAACAATTACCTGTTTGACCAAGAGATAGGCTCGAGACGAATAAGCGATTATCACTACCAGCAGCCTCTGAGTGGAAACTGAAAATATCAGGCTTTAGTCAGAAAATTCATTTCAAACCCGATTTTGTCAGTCTATCGGGCAGGTAGCAGTCTTATTCTGTGGTGCTGCACGGAATTAAACGATAAAGGATAAAGTTTTTGGCGTTAATCAATCCCGTCTGAGGATGCGCCCCGATTCGACTTCCATTTAGAATCGTAGTCGCGAATTGAATGCGTATATGGCCAATACAATGACTTGCGTTGGCCAGCCGATGTACAAGTCAATGCTTCTATCCTCCCAGACGGGTTTGGTGCCAATTAACCTACCCCGGAGGTATGGGAGGCTTGTTGGCCTAGGCGGATAATGATCCTGGAATCGAACTCGTGACCACGCCTGGGTGAAGTGCGCCATTTGCCACTACACCACATCGGCTTGGAATATTGTGGAGAATCAGAGAATGCTCTGAATAAAGGAGACTTCTTTGAAAAATATTCCGGGCTGCCAGAAAACATATTTTCTTGAGCTTTTGAGAATAGCTATAGAGAACTGATGATCAAGGATTTAATCTGAACAGAGTTGTATCCAAGGAAGATCTCACTGTAAGCAGTCGCTTAACGGGGGAGTGACCAGGCGGGAAGACATGCTAAAGACGCATGCTTGATCAGAAACCCATGAACGGAGATACTAATTCTATGATATGCTAACCTTGTGATACTTAATCGTAGCTGTTCTTTTTTTTTCGATATTTCATATCGTTGATTCAACTTTATCTCACCCTCTTCCCGATATGCTTGCCTCCGCGTGATCCAACACTACTTCGTACTTTAGATCGCATACACGGAATAATTGCGGGTCCTCTCTTCATACTTTGGATCTTATACATTGATTTGTGAATTGTTCCCTTGAACTCGTCACGGGTTTGTATATGAGCTATAGCATGCTGACGTTTGGTAGAATCGCCTTTCTGGAGAAGAATCTGGAAGGACGGTAACAATTTGCGACTATCTCACCTAAAGCTCCATTGTCCCACTGAAGTTCGAGATCCCCTGGGCACGCATTTTCTCTGAAGAACCAGACACCGCAAGCTCGTGGATTCCAAGAATCCACCCAGCAATCGACCATTGGCAGCTATAATCTTTCTTCAACCGCGCTCTGAAAATGCCAACTTTATACAAGGTCGTAGCTCCCGATTATTGTGAGGCGCTCTTACTCCGATTCATTTTCGAGTTGGTGACCTGTTGAAGGGTCACCAACTCGAAAATGAATCGGAGGAGGGTCTGACGGAACTCTAACCCTCCACTACGGCCTTAAAAATTCCTCCGTTATAGTTTCGAAATTAGTTTTGAATTCTCAAGACGGTAGACCTTTTCAGTCGAATCAGACCGTCTAAGCCCTCCTTAAATTTTACTAGAGGGGATGTGTATACTCCTTGCCAACTCGGCAGTATACTCATCCCCACCATTCCGGAGAATGTTTAAGTGACCCTGCAGAATCAAATTTGGTTTTCTTTCGTATTAACTTATCTATGGTTACAAAATAACGCTTAAACGTACGCAACAAGTAAATCACTACGACTCCTTCTCGTAGATTTTTTTTTTGTTTTACTAAGAATTCTGCTAAGAAGCTCGGGAAATTCGTGTCGTACTACACTTGCTGTAAATTTTTGATAATACAAGCAATTACATTAGTTCTCCGTCGTCAAAAACTTTCCGTCGTTTTCGATTTTCTGCACGTAGTATTTTGGGACTACTTTACCGAGGATTACTCGTTTTCAGGACCATTTCGTGGATTAATATATAAATTAGGTCGAGATCATGGGATCAGGACATTCGAAAGAGAAGGAGAATGCCCTCAGTATGGGACGGCTCCGGGAGGACATGAAATTGTACAAATTGGTCGATATGCATGGCGGTGGTGAACTGTTACCATGGTTTAGGTAAGCAAACCACATCTAACGCAAATCTTCTGGTTGTACTTTCGAAACTTAATTTTTTATGGCTTTAGCAGTTAACTTAAGTTATGGAGTAAGCCACTAAATTGTCAACTTCATACTTTGATTCGCTCCATGGCGGCATGCAGGTGATAAACGAATCTTATCTGTGGGGAATGGAGTGGTAAGGTCTCGATCTGAGAGGCTGAGGCGCGATTACTATACTTTCGTTGACAACAGGCGCGCAAAATCAATAATCACCCTGACAAGCACAAGATGATGGGGTGGACTGTCTGCAGCGTGAAAGGGCTTCAAAAAGCAGTCTGAAAAAAACTGTTTGCTACTAGTAATAGCACCTGTATTACTTGAATACCTGCTTATCGCTTATTATAATGAAAAAATGTTTTCGGTATGCACGAAGTAGTGGTGATTATTCGTTGATCGATGGTTATATGGAAACCAAAGTTCGAGATTCTATGTACAACCAAGGAAAGGGCAAACTGGTTACGGTAACAGAACTTGTGAAAATTCGAAATAAGGTAAGCTCTTCTGATGAATTGCCCTTTTTCTGAACTTACCAAGAGTGTTCTGGAATGCAATATTACTAGTACAGAACCTAAAATAGTTTAGGAAAGGAACGAAAGGCTCAGCGCTTTCTCACGAAAGAAAGGAAAAGGCAAAAGCGGACCGAATGTGTTGGACGAGTTCAAGCAAGAAGGGGAGAACGTGGGAGATCTAAAGAAAGGTATGCTCAGGGAATTTGTAACGCTAAAAATCTTTAATCGACAGCCAAGTTAATAATCTCGTCAAAATTGGGTAGGCCCAAAACCTATCCCGATCCACTCATTTTAGGCATAGCTCTCATTTTATGTCTTTTCATTCTACTCACATGAGGTGCTTTTCGGGTCCTACCAGTACGGTACAGGTCTGAACCCTAAGCTTACTATCTAGAATTCAACAACAAACACTTACCAAGTAATATAGCCAAAAGCCAAGAATTTTTCATAATTTTCGTTGACGTCAACAGCTGTGCCTATCATAAATCCGAATGTGTTGTCACAGAAGGTGGCTTCGTCCCAATGGAAACTCTATTTTAGTCCAAAATAACGGGAGACGGGCGGTAGGAACGATTTTGTATAGTCGATCGCCGCACGCGGCTGCAGCGGACCATTTGCCTCGATATAACAATTCTAGTGATCTTCATACAGCTCAATCGCTATGCGATTATTACGTTTGGCAAGACTCTACTGTTGGATATATTATTCCTGTATTTCCGACTTGCTGCTGCATTCTGATACAGTCCTTCGCGCGCGGCGTCTCTCTCGCCGCGACGCGACAATTTCGTTCCTACTGCACCACACCCCCAAAATAACGCTTCCACGCCCATCTGACTCCTAGATGAGCACTAGTAGGAGAATCGGGCCGACATACATTTATGAATTCCATTTAAATGGCGTTGCAAACGGGTGTCGGAAGTGTAAGGGGCACAATGCACGGTGCCCGGAAAGTACAAGTTAGGGTTCGAGTCCCTTCCGAGGTCGAAGTTTTAGCCCATAACTAGTCATCCTTGAGAAGACTTTTTGGATAGTATCAACAAATAACTGTAAGGCTCGAGTGATAGCTTAATTAGTAGAGGAACTGCCTTCATGTCTGCGAAATTACTCGCTTTTTAGCCTTGAAACTGCTCGATGGTGGAGGAAAAGGGGGACGAGGCGAATCGAAGTATCGAGAAATCACATGGAAGTTGGAAGAACGAGGCCTGTTCCTGCAAATAATTTCAGATGAGGAAATGTGGTTTCCATCAAACTCTTTCAGGTGCTATGGGTGAAACAATAATAGGAATCTGCTTGCTTCAAGGAACTGATGTGCATAACAAGTTGGCCATGAAAATCATCGAAGCCTTCCCCAAATTGATCAACGACATCAACATATCTGAAGATTTTTATGGTTAGTAGAGCTTTTTATAAATTTTTAAGCAGGCTGTTATATAATGATAACCTTACCATTGTTCAGTAACTGGTTAAGTATAAGTTATCATGATGCTAGCCTCTGGGGTTGCATTATGAAAACAGCTAGATGTGACTTGGCAGGACGGAACAGCACTTATCCCTTGTTAAGAGCAACCTAAAAAGTAGTGTAGGGTTAAGCAATACCCGAGATAAGCCTCTGCCACTACTATTCTTTGAAAGCATAGTTTACGATGGTGTTTGAGTTTCCCTTTGGGATGGCACTTACATAGTCTGATGGTACTAAAGATGGACAGTCAGGACATGGCCAAAAGACGGCCCAGATAGGATTCCATAAATATGTGGAATAAATAAATATACAAATATAATACATCATAATAATAAATAATAAATATATAAATATAAAAATATAAAAATATAAATATAGAAGTTCCAGAACAGGCTTGGAATTTCATAATTTTATTCATTATTATTGTTAATTTTTGCTCTAATACGCTGGTCCTAACTCACTGAAGAGCCATGAGGACCAGCGTATTAACATGATTCGTCTGGGTTTAAAGGCGAAACGAATCATGTTATAGTATCTCTCTACTAACATATTCTACTCTCTATTTCACCATTGTTCCTTGCTTTTCTCTGTCTCTCCTTCACTTAATTTAATAGATTTTGCTTATATCTGGAACCTTAAGTTATTGGAAGACATGCACACCCAAAAGTAGCTGTGTTATAACGGTCTTTTAAGGCTGCACTATCACAATGAAGCGTTGCGACGCCGACGAATAGTATGTCTATGGGAGAAGCACCAGAGGGTTACAGACAAATAATCTTATCTATTTTTCGACCGAATCGATTTTTGCGTTTACTCGATTTTTGCACTTTGTACACCACAACTTCCATTATTTCATTTACGCTAAATACCTAAAAAAATTATTCTGATTATGCCTTCATATGCCACAGCAAGGCGCATAGCCGCTGGTTACAACTGGCTCTTCATTTGCATCGTAATTCTTATGATTTCTTTCAATGATTTGTCCATGTAGGTACCATGTATAGCGAGCGCTACGACAAAAGAGAAGAATCTCTTTCGGCCTAGATTCGAAGATCCCCGAAGGCCACATTAGACCTTAACGACCTTCCCGTTTTATTAATTCTTTTTGTTTTGCAGTTGATATATCCGTTCCAATACAATGGTTTTTTGCCTCTTCTTATACTACTTTTGTTGTTTATACATGCTTCTGCGTATTACGGTTTTATCACATTAATCTATGTAATAAATAAGAAGATAAATAAATAAGTAGGCAAAGTCAAGACGCTTGGTCGGCGGCTACAACTGGCTGGTTCCGTTGGGTTCCAAACCTAACCTAAAGCAACCGAAATTCCTACTTGTAGTACTTGATCCCGTTAGCGCTCGGTACGTTGGATGCACGGACTTTCAAAAATTTCCGTTTCAAGGGCTCACTCCTCTTCACCAAGCCGTTATCAATCAAGATTGCCATATGGTCTATGTACTGCTTAAGAAAGGTGCTGATGTGAATTCACGCTGTTACGGGGCATTTTTCTGTGCGGAAGATCAGAAAGCTGGTCGAACGGATTCGCTTGAGCATGAATATGTGGAATTGTCTTTGAAAACGAATTACTCTGGGTGAGTTGTATTTTCATACAGTTAGTATCAGTACGTGCTTATGTATTAGGTTGAGTAAAAAGTTTTGATCGACTCTTCGTCCCTTTCTAGATTTTTTCGTAGGGCCGCTCGCTCGGAAGGACTTCGTATTGGGTATGGCAGACCAATCCCTAACCTGTATTTTTAGAGGGATGTATAAGCATCCCCTTGGAAGTGCTTCGCAAAAATGACTTCAATCTTCAACTGCCGTCCGAAGCTGTTTGAGAGCTATCGTCTATCACGAATTACTGAAAGGGCATAATCCACCGACGGCTGTCGCAAATATCTGTGGTGCATCCAGAAGGGTAATCGTATCTCAGCCCACGGGTGCCTCATGACGAAACACCTCCACGACTAACAGAGAAGTAGACTATGTCCGAGGAAGGTTTTACTGTGTCGTCGGTAGACGTTCTCAGGGAATGCTCTACATTGGATAACTTACTGAGGGCTCCACCGTGACCGCCGACATTTACGCTTCTCAGCTACAGAGTTTGGTCGACGTTGTTCGAAGGAAGCGTCCGCAGCGTGAAAATGTTTGCCTTTTTCACGACAGCGCTCAACCGCATGTTGCGAAATTATTTTGTCAGTAAATTGCCGAACTTGGATGGGCAGTGCCAACCCATTCTACTTATTCGCCAGGTCTCGTTCCGTCTGACTACCATTTGTTTCTTGCTGTGAAACATCACCTCCGCGATAGAAATTTTTATGATTGCCCGGAACTCAAAAATGAGATCTCCAGCTTTTTCAAATCGCGGCCGCCACCGTTCTAGGCCGCAGGAGTCAAGAAACTGTCGGATCGCTAGACGTATGTTTAGAATAACGATGGAGAATATATTACTGATTGAGATCCTCTTCTAAAGGAAATAGAATCTTTTAAAGTGAAGATTGAAAAGCCGATCAAAACTTTGTACTCAACCTAAGAGAACGAAATGGAGCTCAAGCTCCCCATAATTGTTAAGTGAGGCTTGATCTCGATGTTCAGCTTTGTCTGAGCTGTTTCACAGATTGCTACAGACTGCTTTGCAGTCTAATACTCAGTCACTATTACTTTTTCAGACATATGTATTTCGGAGAATATCCGTTGTCGTTTGCGGCTTGCATGAACCATCCGGACTGTTATCGGCTTCTCATTGCCTATAAAGCAAATCCGAATGCTCAGGATACCAACGGCAATACCGTACTACATATGTGTGTAATACATGAGAATATGGTAAATTATATCTCGGTATTTTTTACATTTCACCGCTTCTTGCTAGAAGCGACTTTATGATCCTTACAATCACTCCCATCATTTGCGGTCCTTTTTGCCTTTCATTTTTTTCTGTGTTGATTCTCATCGCAGCTTATTAACTGCTGAAATTTAAAGGCACAGTTCACGATAAAAATGGTATCTGACTTCTTTTTTTAGGAATACCCAGTGTCTCTCAAGGGTAACACGAAGGACGCTGTCGAGCCCCAAAACCCAACCGTTAGGGCATAGTGGGAGCCCCGTTACCGTACCGCCTGGATTTCCTGCCCTTCGATCGATGTCACGTTAGACGTGTGTCGAGGCGATACAGATTGCAATATTCGCTCTAGGACCCACACACAATCATCTGATCGCCGAGTGTAAGGCGATGTTTTTCTCCCATTCTCCTATTCTCTGTTATTCTTTTTGCTGCTGCGATCCTTATATTAATTTTCTACCTCAAGAGGCTGAAAAGGTGGTCTATTTTCGATGTTACTAGGTTTTTTTTGTTAACTTATGCTTATGAGCGATTGAAATTCCGCCTATCGTAGTCAGGTATTTGCATCAAGACCCACACGTACGCAATCACACACTGCATGGCTCGTCCAAATGCCCAATTCTTCTTCATTTTTCTGGTCTCATTCTCGTTCAGCCCCCTTTTTACCAATTTCTCGATGCCTTTTTTCATGTTGGAAACACCGACTCGCACCCTTTCTTCACCTTTATCGAACTGCTTCTCACTTTATCTTCCATTTTTCGCCACGATCTGTACCACCCAAAATTACCGTGATTTGTGCCTTCAATAAAACAAAGTGGTAATATCAATAACAAGTAACTCGTGCAGTGTAGGTCAAGAGGAGCATTCCCCTATTTGTAGAACAGAAATTTGCTGGCACTATGTATGTGTCGAGTTGCTTCAGAATGCTTACAGCGTTCGAACCTCCATCTCACTCTTATTTTAAAGGGCACAGTTCCCGTTAAAAATGATTCCACAGATTTCCAACCAGGACGCACCTGTGGCTTCCAAGCGTGAGACATGGGCGCTATCGTTTCGAAAAATGGCCTAGACATGGCGCAATAAGGCTCAGAGACCAGCTCCGTTTGCATTTACGCCCAAAGGCGGACGAGTTTCCGCAGCATTGTATAAGGCTGCACTATTCACAACAGGGCACATAATATGTACACATGCTGAAAATTCAAGCAACTAACCGTACTTATGACGACAGCAAGAGACAATTTCGAGCACTTTCGACTACTGTAATCAGCTCTTTATGCAAATGCAACACCTGAAATCTGGTCCGAATAGCCATTCCTTGCAATTCTCGTCATGGTCATCTCGGTCTTTTGAAAAGCATTAAAATTTTTTCGTTGAATTCTCTCGCCATCCTCCCCACCAGTGCTCTATTCTCCATCAATAATTCGGCTTTTTACCTTGAAAAAAGTAACTCTCAGTTATTGAAGTGTACCTTAAGCCGAGCCGAATGCTATCAAAATCACAAATATTTTCTTTCTAAAAGTGGAACATACATTTTTAGCCTTGAATATTTTGGAAATGGTTGATCGCCTACATGTAAAATGCACTTATACATCCCACAGAAAATTTACATATAAATTACTGTATACATGCAATTTCAGGAAATGTTCCGTCTCGCAATGGAATCTGGTGCCCGGCTAAACATTGCCAATAAACAGAATCTCACCCCTCTGACGCTAGCTGCAAAATTGGCGAAAAAACAGGTGAGTCTGTCCGTTTCCAGCTGTCTACTGCGTATGAACTCCTGTTTGACTGAGTTTTTAAAATATAAAGGCAATTTCAGGTATTCATGGAGATCCTCGAACTCGAAGGTGATTCAGTGTGGGCTTACGGAGGATCGGCCTCTACGGCCTACCCGCTGTCAAAAATTGATACAATCAATGAAGTAACTGGAGAGCTGAATGAAGCCAGTGCACTGTCACTAGTTGTCTATGGAGTGGGTTTGCTGTGAAACTTTTTCCTGTAAAATAGGTTTTGCTGGGCCGGATGGTGTAGTGACAAGTGGCGCACTATCACATACACGTGGTCATAGGTTCGAATCCCTGATCGATATCCGCCCCAAGCTAACAAACCCTTCTACACCTCCGGGTGGGTTAATTGGCGCTATACTCATTGGGAGGGTAGAAGCACTGAATTGTACATTGGCTGGCTCCCGCAAGTCATTGTATAGGCCACATGCGCATTCAGTAGGCCCCTACGATTTTGAATGGAAGTCAAGTCGAGGCGCATCATCAGACGGGACTGATCAATGCCCAAAGGATTTATCCGTTGTCCATTACCCGTACGCTCAGGCAAGGACTCTTTATTTACATCTATGGTGAGTCATTTAGGTGTACTTTACTCCCATGGACAATACTCGTAACATTTCGTAAGCGGCGAGATACCGTGGGATTACGAAACTTCGCATATGCGCCAGCCTACAACATACATGGTACGGGAAACTGGCAGTAGGAATGGTTTTGTGAAGTCGATCCGTCGCATGCGGCTGCCGCGTACCATTTGCCTCGTTATAACAGTTCTAACGTTCTTAATACAGCTCAATCGCTATGCGGTTATCACTTATGGCATGTTTCTACTGTTAGTTCATTTGTTCCTTAGTTGCTGCTGCATTCTGCTACATTCCTTCGCGCGCGGCGTCTCTCTCGCCGCGACGCCACAAATCCGCTCCTACTGCACCACAGTCCATACCATGTCTTCCCTGTTAATAAGGTGCTCATTTGTCCACACCATCAGAAAGAAACAGGGCTCAAATCTTCAGCTTGGGAGACCTTTGAAGGTAGCCGGGATTGGGAGAAGGAAACTTTATGGTGCACCTGCAATAATTTATGGAATTCTCTGTTCTGACTAATGATCAAAAAAGAATGATTGTTAGAAAACGATTTCTACCGACATTCCGATAAGAATATTTATTTAAAGGCGTATACTCATAATACGGTAGCGTTTGATCACCCGTTTTCTAGTAGTCGTCTGAGTTGAAGCCCGTGTCCAAAATGTTTCAGTGAAGTGGCTTTAATTTACAATCTTCAAATTATTTCATGAAATTAACACATTGTAGTTATGTTCCATTCTAAACATGATTATCATTTGAGGAGAAAAAGGAACATCTTGATCTGCTTGATGGTCTTTTGGAAACGGTATTGGAAGCAAAATGGCAAGCATTTGGAAAGCGAAGGTTAGGCGTTATTTTTGTTTCGTACTAGTTTTTACTTTCATACTATTACACAATAGGGAGACCTTCGTGGTAGTTCGTTGCAAGGGCTGTCTTACAGTTTCCACAAACTACAAAAGCCAGTTTTCCTAGACTTCATGTGAACAAAGTTCTCAACTTTCTTTTACTTCACATATCTTTCATTCTTTTTATTGCTACGTTATAAAAAGTAATTTACCTATTTTACGACGTGTTACAAAAAAGATCGATCGAATCGGGCCGAGAATATAGGCTTTCAATAGATGTATATTGATCATGAAAGGGTCTTGTATAAAAAACGAGCATGAAGAAACAGATGCAGTCTTCTTGCGACATGACAGCAAGTATTGGGAATTATCACGTCCATATTATCTACAATTATCACTAGTGATCTTTTCTTGTAGACAGTCACTCTCATTGATCAGCAACTTTGTGATTTTAAGATGGGAGTAAGCAAAATAAGTGAAACTAATCACATGTTTGCAGTATGTTGCGATCTTTGTTGGCGTTCACCTTCTTCTACATTTTCGTAGTTGCAGCTTTCTCTCTGCGTCCAGTACCAGAATCAACGGCTGTAAGTTACACATATTTGTATAAAACCAAAAATGCGAGTGAGGGTGATGAGTATAAGTGGTGTCGCCTTCAGAAATACACTCCAGAAATCGGGAGACGGGCAGCAGGAACGGTTTTGTATAATCGATTCACCGCACGCTGCTGTCGCGGACCATTTGCCTCGTTATAACAGTTCTATCAATCTTCATACAGCTCAATCGCTATGCGATTATTACTTACCAGGCGGCTACGCACGCTCTCGCGCGCGCTAGGGGCTCTAGCCATGAGAGACGGAGCCGCATGAGCTGATTTTCATTATAGACCTTTATCGGATTTATGAGTTTCCGCTCAAACCTCGCCTCCTGTGGGCGGAGTCTGGTCCTGCCACCCACCATAAGTGTTCCCATCCTGTCGTCTGTACTCCTACCAAGTTTGAATTTTCTAAGTCCATGGGGACGGGAGTTATGAATTTCCGCACAAACCCCGCCCCTTGTGGGCGGAGTCCGGTGTTGCCACCCACCACAGGTGTTCACATCCTGTCGCCCGTACTCCTACCAAGTTTGAACTTTCTAGGTCCATGGGGACGGGAGTTATGAATTTTCGTTCAAACTCCGCCCCTTGTGGGCGGAGTCCGGTGTTGTCACCCACCACAGGTGTTCCCATCCTGTCGCCCGTACTCCTACCAAGTTTGAACTTTCTAGGTCCATGGGGACGGGAGTTATGAATTTTCGTTCAAACTCCGCCCCTTGTGGGCGGAGTCCGGTGTTGTCACCCACCACAGGTGTTCTCATCCTGTCGCCCGTACTCCTACCAAGTTTGAACTTTCTAGGTCCATGGGGACGGGAGTTATGAATTTTCGTTCAAACCCCGCCCCTTGTGGGCGGAGTCCGGTGTTGCCACCCACCACAGGTGTTCCCATCCTGTCGCCCGTACTCCTACCAAGTTTGAACTTTCTAGGTCCATGGGGACGGGAGTTATGAATTTTTGCACAAACCCCGCCCCTTGTGGGCGGAGTCTGGTTCTGCCACCCACCATGAGTTTTGCCTCCACGACGCCTGTACTCCTACCAAATTTGAACTCTCTACATCCATGGGAACCGAAATTATGGATTTTCGTATATAAATGTAAGAAGGGATGTGAGCTTCGACGCACGCTCCGCCCATTGTGGGCGGGCCTCCGCTGACGTCATTTATGCTGGAGACACCCCCGACAATGCTCCTCCCACATCAACTTTTTCCTGCTCTGTTGGCTTTCTCCAAACCGAGTTATAAATGCTTTCATAAAGCATTGCGTTTTTGGAGAACGCCCCGCCCATCGGGGGTGGGTCTCCCCAGTTCGATCTAACTTATCAATGCACACCTCAAGCCACCTTTAGACCCCAATTTTAAGGCCGTCTTGTGGCTGAATTTGAAATCATGGTCCTTGGTAGGGCTCGTTTCGAGGCACGCCACGCCCACTGTGGGCGGGGCTCCGCCAAGCTGATGTGTGTTTTATACTTCTCGAGACCTGGCCCACCCATCCCACACTTGACCCGGTCTCTCCAGGCAGATCTAAAGGAGCTAAGGGATTTCGTGACAGACATACAGACAGATAGACAGACAGACGGACAGACAGACAGACAGACAGACAGACAGACAGACAGACTAAGCGCTTTATAGTAAGTAGGATGACCTGATTCTACCATTAGTTCTTTTGTTCCTGTATTCCTTACTTGCCGCTGCATTCTGCTACATTTTTTCGCGCGCGACTTCTCTCACCGCGCCGCGACAATTTCGTTCCTACTGCACCACACCCCCAGAAATCAAGTCTGGTTTGAACCTCGATCAGGCCAGGGAGACCCTGTGGTAACAAACTTGTAATCCGTGCCTATGGCGCAAGTGAGGCCTAATAAAAACTCGTCAATCTAGATGAAAATATTACATTTACCATGACCAAAAATTCACTTTACAGCAACTCACGTGGGGATGGATTACTTTTCATGGGCAGCCTATAAAAGGGCCATACTATCCAGGAGAGGTCCCAATCGTACCGACTGCCCAAGGAATGCAGCCATACCGTAAGTCAGACGAATCCGTGCGATAGAAACCCATGCTCTATTTCACATGTTTTTTGTTATTTTTACTATTTGCAGGGGTCCAGCTCACAGAATGTCATTTGCGTAATTACTGGGACCCGAACTTGTCGATATGGAGTGGATGGGTAAGTAAACTTATGAGAGCGTAGTAGAACTTACTCCTTTTCACGAAAACGATTACGGTCTCTTGTTTACTTCTGTGTTTCTGCTGAAAATGGTCCTTTTCCAGGTACGTGGCGGTACGGAAGCCGTGGTCCTTTTGTGTACAATCGTTCAGATCTTTTTTGAAATCAAAGACATGAAACGAATCGGAAAAGGAAAGTGGTGGGCCATTCATGTGAGCATCACATTTTTTCAAATTTTGGATAGTGTTTAAAAAGTGGAACTGGTAATGGGGCAGTGGCTAGATGTCTCTCAGAAGCAAGTCATCGAAGGGATGCCCTTGGCTCCGCGGATTTGAGTTCCTTGACGTAACGCAAATTTTCTATTCTTCCGGGAACAGAAAAAAGGTTCTGCCTAACTACATATCTGGATACTGGTATTCTTTTAGTTCTTGATATTCACCCATTATTCTTTTATTTTTCAATCAACCAATCCCTCTAAAAAAAATCTTGAATAAGTGAAATGATGAACGTTATTGTGCAGAATAGTTCTAAATCGGAGAAGAAGGCGCAAAAATCGTCGCATTTTGAGAAATCTAAGGCTTTGGAAAAATAGTAAAGTAGGGGGCCGTGCGATGCTATGCGTCTGGGATCGTCTGGGTGTCTCCCACATAAACGTACTACTCGTCAACGACCTCACGCTTCATTGTGAGTGGTGCATGGTGCAGCCTTAACAAGCCATCATAACACGGCTACTTTGGGTGTCCTCGACGGCCGACCCGGTTTCGGAGCCGTTATAACGCCCTGTCGAGGTCGTTTTTCGACCCGATAAAGCCTCACGTATTATACTTGGAGACCACAGTTTCAATATAGGTAGCAATCTCAGAAACCATTTTAAACGTAAAATGGGCCTCTAAAAGAAGTGGAGCTGCCAATTTGGAGTCTGCATTAGGTCTACCCCTACTTTCCTGTTTCACATTTTCATTTACTCTTTCTAATACAGTTTTTTGATCACAAATTTATAGAAAGAGTTTCCTGCTAAGCTCGCCTACAAATTCTCGTTCGTGCTTATTCTGTTGATGATTCCCATAAGAGCTGCATGCGGTGTTAGTGCTGATCTTCTTGTTGTCGACAATGTTTTGGCAACAGTTGTTATTCTATTTACATCCATTCACTACTTGTATTATTGCAGGTAAGCGATGGTTTCCTGCTTACACGATTATGAAGAAATTCACAGCAGGATTCAAAAATGTCCAGACAGAGCCGATTTTCAATCTAAGTGAACCGCGCATGATTTAGCTCCCAAAAATCCCAAATAGGAGCGACGCTAAACTATGGCCTACATATTAGTGCACTCACACCCAGTGTATGTAGCTCTGCCTACTCGCTTCCCGATTTATTTAAAGGCACAGTTCACAAAATAACGGTTTCGGAGATTTGCACATGGTTTGAATTCGATGCCCCCTCTGATACCATTCGTGCAGGAATTAGGTCGGAAAAGGGTCTGGATAGGGACAATAAGGGCAGGAACATTGGGGGACGTCAGGCCTCCGCCCCTCGCTAGGCTGACTACGGGTTCGAATTTTCCTTTACCACTTTCGCATTGGAGCGAAGTTGGTGAAAAATCGATACGATGATTGGCTAATTGCCAGGAATGGTCAGCTGGTCGACCGCCTCCTTCTGGTACTAATATTCGGCTGCATTTCTACTATTCGACTATTATTCGCAAATTACTGAGCATAAATCTTCAAATAAAAGTCAAAGAGTGTTCTTGACATTGTACAAGAACACATAAATGACCCCAAATGAAGAAAATGCTTTGCAAATAAAAAAAAATTAAATTCTAGCATGAATTTTATAAAACAACGTACTATATGAAAACTTAGGTACATTTAATCGTAAAATGATAAATACAAGGGAATTCACTCACCATTCTTTGCAGAACAACTGAATAAACATAAAAGTTCAGCGAAATACCAGTTGGGGAATAAATAGTTTCAAGTATGTAGTCTAAATCAGCTGTTTGGGTGTTTTGTGTGCCATTGCACACATGGCGTCGCATTCTGGTATTTCCGCGAAAATTCACTTAACGACCGTTTTCCCATTATGTAATTCGTCCAACCACTTTTTCCTCTTTTTTTTCGGCCGTTTGTTTTCCTTTTTTTCGCTGTTTTTAGCGTTCTATGCTTTACCATTGTCCTAGTGTAGGCCTTACCTACCACTATCTCTGAAATACCGGATACCCCCAAAATTGTCCTGAACTGTGCCTTTAACTTCACTCCTTTGCCACCCCACCTACGAGGAAGGTGCAAAACTCTTCTCTGAAAAATTTCAAAATGACAAGAACCGCTTCCTCTTTTGAGCCATCTTTTGAGACTGTTACACATTGCGACGCGCTTCAAGAGCGCTTCGAAATAGATATTGATTTTGCGCGCTTGCAGCCGATATTCAATTGATAGTGCTATTTTAAAGTGGTAGAACTACATAAGGCATTGCAGATACTGCACACAATTATCAATTTTTCCAGGGCCATAAAATTTGTTGGACCATTCGTACTCATGGTGTATACCATTATTGCAACAGATATCCGACGTTTTTTGATGATATATGGTATTTTCCTAATTGGATTCTCACAGGGTAATCAACCTTTAGGAACTTTTAGTTTTTCTTTGTAAACTACGCCAAATCACTACTATTACAGCATTCTATCTGGTATTTTTGAGCTGTGAACGTGCTGAGAACTTGCAGCATTACAATTCTTCTAGTCCGGATCGATTCCAAAACGTAATACAGAATCCATGGGAAGCATTCATCCGAACCTTTATCCTTACCATTGGAGAATTTACCGTACTCTACAGGAATTTGGCTATGTGTCCAGCAAAGATTATGATCTGGATAGGAAAGGTGAATAAAACTTACTTTTTGAAGCCCAATTGGGAAAATCTTCCAGGTAAGGGCTTATTGAGTTCCTCATCGTGGAAGAAGTTTCCAAGCCCTGTAAGCATTCGACAAGGAGCGTGAGTACAGGGGAGATATCTAGTACTAAAGTCCCATCTGCAAGATTAAGCTTAATCTGACGGTAATGGGAGGATCTTGTTGCAAGAGCTATGAGTTGTTGGGGTTCCCAGGGGTGTCGAAGACTTGGGCTCTACGAAAATATTGTGAACATGCAGTTAGCGTCATTCAACGCGCATCAGAAAAAAAAGAATTTTTCTATTCACGTAAGGGCAGAAGCCAATCCAGAGTTCCGAGTTCCGTCAAAATTAGGGAAGACGCTAATTGATCGATGATCAAGTGGCCCGGACACGCTGCGCGACACTGTGATGTCCGTTGGACCAGGGCGGTTACTAACTGGATCCCTCGGGTCGTCAAATGAACACCAGGAATACCGACAGCGCGACGTCCGGACTTTTCTCCCGAAAAGTCTGAACGGAAGGAACGC
Organism: Haemonchus contortus; assembly: GCA_000469685.2. Lineage (NCBI taxonomy): Eukaryota > Metazoa > Nematoda > Chromadorea > Rhabditida > Trichostrongylidae > Haemonchus > Haemonchus contortus. The sequence goes on along the minus strand of LS997567.1, from coordinate 7,641,479 downwards.
TGTGCCTCGTGTCCGTGAAGCGAGGACGATTTATTGAACCGCTCTGGCTCGTGACAGGGACGAATGGGTACTTTACTGTCGCCTGCTCGAGGAAATCGATAATCAGAGACGTCACGTGTTACAGGGTTTGATTACGGTTGTTTCTGAGTTACTCAGGGTCATCAAGTGCCTTACAAGCTAGGGGCTGGGAGTACTGTAAGACGGTGGCAAGAGCATGAGTGGGTAATTCACAGTAGAATCATGTCATGTGTACCAGCTTGCAGTCCCCTTCCCTCCCCTGCAACGTAAAGACTGCCTGACTGGGGACGTCTACTGGCGTAGCTGAGCTGCGAAACTTGCCTCTCAATGGGAAGGATTGATGAGTTATCAAAGAATATAACCACTGCAGAGTCCGCTGTTCTTGTTAGCCATTCCCATTTTAATTTGTCAACAGCATCTCGCAGGGATAGGAGTAGGATGCCATTCGTTTTTAATTTTGTAATTTTACAGGCCCTTTTCCTGATCTTCGAGCTTGGAGTATCGATTCTACAGTTCAATCTGCTGATCGCTATGATGACAAGGACATATGAAACTATTTATCGTACAAGAAAGGAGTATAAACGACAGGTTTGGGATGATTGTTTATTTCTAGTTTACAGTCGGAGTATCGCAGTAAGAGGAAAGAGGGAGGTTTTTGGAATTGTTTTACAAACCCATTTTATCAGAGTATGAGTGAATTTTGTTGCACCACATGTTCTCATTGATTCTGTGAATTTTGATTATTCAAGGGGTCATTTATAGAACTTCAATTTTTTCAATTATACTAAAACTATTGGGTTGTCCGAAAAGTTTCCGCCGATTTTTGACACTCCGGATTTATCAACCGTTGTACAAAAGATCAAGGATCCAACCTAATAAAGTTATATGTTTTCTGAAAGAGTAGGTCCTCCTCTATATTCCTGTTGGGATTCTGTCAACATTTGTCAAAGATTGTCTGTCCAGGACTCGTATGAAAATGGAGAACCACTGCGCGCATTTTCGACATCTGAAGTATTTGTTCTACCGCAAGGACTAGAATGCGGCTCAAGCCGCATGAAAGATATATGACGTTTGAGTAGACCATGCCCTAGAGGAACCTACAGTGCATGACTAGTTTGCGAAGTCCAAACAGAGTGAATTTGCCTTCGAAGACCGGCAACCCTCACGGAGACTATCGTCAGTTTAAACGACCAACTCAAAATGTTAACCGAAGCGAGTCTGCACATCACTACACGTGGAGTAGGAGAGGGGCTTAGTGTTTCGAAATTAACCATCCATGGTCATCTGCAGACACTTGGTTTTGTAAAGCGCCTTGATCTTTGGATATCTCGAGAAAGGAGCGAGCGCAATGCGATGGACCGCGCCTCCATGTGCGACTCGTTGCTCAAACGAAATAAAAATGAGCCGTTTCTTTAACGCATGAGCACGAAAATTGGGTTGTGTTCAGCAATGAGAAGCGGAAGCGATCGTGGAGCTCCCCTAGTGAGCCGTCACAAACCGCTGCAAAGGTCAAAATCTAGGTGCGGAATACTATGCCGAGTTGCTGAGGGATTCCAGGGAAATCACCATGAGCTGTTGTCGCATAATCAAACTTGACTTCGGAAAGGTACTATAGTTAGCTAGAAAATATGGAGGCAGCGATAGACCAAAAGCGGCCTGAAGTGACCAATTGTGAGGGCATAATCTTCCAACAGGGTACCTCCACACCACACGTATTTTTGGCCACTCGTCAAAAGTTGCTAATGCTTGGGTGGGATTCCTTACCACACCCCCCCCCCATATAGTCCAGACATAGCACCATCAGAATATCACTTGTTTGGGTTTCTGCAAAATTCTTTGAATGGAAAATCGTTCAATTCGCTGGAGGACTGCAAAAGGCACCTGAGATGGTTTTTCGGTTTTAAGTCTGGAACCTTGTATGGAAGAGGGCAACTGGAACCTACAGGAAGATGGCGAATCCTTACTAAACAGAATGGAGGATGTGTTGTTCAATCGATGGATTTCTTCTTCTAGGAATTTTCATTCAAAGATGAATCGAAAATCGGCGGGAGCTTCTCGGAAAACCCAATTTATAAGCATGACATAAAAGCCTTCAAGAAGGCGGAGGGTAAGCGGGGTGTCTGTAGAGTAAGGAACAAAGAGCACGGCGCCCAGATAGCGACACTACGAGTACAAGTCCCGTCCGAGTCTAGTTATCTCCATAACTCCCCAACCTTGTGAGACCTTCGTATCGCGTACTGCGATGAAACAACAGCAGTTAACAGAACATCAATTCAAAACTTGTAGCGATTATCCTGTCTGAGCTTAATACGTGCTTATCAGATTCCTGGTGAGCAGGTGAGCAAAAGGTCATTACTCTAGATTTACTAAAACTGTCCGAATTAGAATGTACACCTTGCTCGACTGGCCTCTACAGCGTTGCCACTTCGAAAGTGGCACTGCTGCGACATTCCTACTGGAGGTAGGCTCGTCTTCGTGGTCTTAGGAGGAGGAGTCGTATTCAGGGGAGGGATTCGTCCCGCAGCACCTGCTTGTGCCTGATCCCTTGATGCTGAAGTATAACAAAGGGACCTCAGAAAAAGGCATCCTTAAACCATTTCTCATGATGGCAGGGTACGGGCTGTCAGGTGCTGATGCATCCTGACTAGGAGTAGCGACATGTTGTAACGGGTATTGTTCCAGTAATCTCTGAGTGCGTGATGGAACACTAAATGTGATTATCCCTCACGCCATTTTAAAAAGACGTTCAACCGATCTGCGTAACACAAGTGTCGAAAAACATTTGAAAATCATCGTCGTTATTCAGACGGAGGGAATTTATTTGATGATCTATTTTTTTCTGGAATTAAGAAACACAAACAACAATTCAATGATTGGCAACAGCTTTTCGGCAAGGAATACTCGTTTAGCCGATGGCATTCGAACCTACACATATTGTAACTTCTATTCTATTTCACCGTTACCTCGAAAATCATGAGCTGCTACCGAAATTCTGTTAGCTTATTTCTCAATCGTCTCATTGCAGTGGGCTCAAGTCATTCTCATGCTGGAGCTTTCCTTGGCTCCTAAGGATCGTCTGATGTATCTTCTAGAGTATTCCCGTCCAACGGGCACAAACAAGAAGGTCCGCAGTTTTGTGGTGAACAAATTTCCAAGTGTGAGTTTTAATTGTTTGTTTTCTTTTTTACTTGTTTCTCTGTAACTGTGATAGAAATGCAGATGGAACCACATAATCTTTTAATTGGTCGTGTAATCGGGCGCTAAATCGAGGGATCAAAACAAAGCCTTTTTTCAGGAGGGAGAATAACAGTGGTCACTAGCCTTAGCAGCATAAACAGCTCAGAGTTCCAACGTTTTTTCGCGGTGAAGGACCAAGAATTAGCTGGTTGACCAAACAGTCGAATGTGGGGGGGGGGGGCCTGGTAGGGCAATCTTATTAGGGCTCCTACCAGAGCAGTCACCAAGTGGACCCTGCAGGACGTCAAACGAGCGGGAGGCGGGCGACCTTCTTCTGGGCTCTGAGCCCCTCATGGGAGCAGTGAACGCCCTTAATGCGTCCTATCTGACTTTTTTTTGACCCGACAGCGTCTTACGCTATCCTTGGGGCTACAGGTTCGTCCTAGGATAGGGAATGATCTCAGGAACGATTTTTAAGGTGAACACTGGCTTTAAGTATTGATTCAAGTCTTAGCATAAGTTATAGGTATTAGGCTGAGAAGAACAGTTCTCTGAACTATAAAGTGTCCTGCTTCAGGATGGCAAGACACCGGAGGAGGTGCTGCTAGCTAAAGAAGAGAAAGCGAAGAAGGTCATAGAGGAAAGGAAAATTGTGCTGAAGCGACGATTGAAGGTGAGAGTCCTCAGGAATTTTATGAATCGACTAATCTAATTGGTGGTCTCAGGACATGGAAATTCGCGAAGGAGTGCGCCCCATAACAGGATATGGAAAATCTCCTCGACCGGCCACCGTTATGAAGACCAAAGAAGTTTAGGTGATCTCATGGTGACTGTTGTGTACTCGTGATACGGGAATGTCTAATTGAACAATTAGATTAGTTTATTACTTTTAATCTATAAAATTTTTACGTTAATATGTAAAATTTCGCTGTGTTCATGCCGCAGAGCCGCCCTATTATGTACGAGTTTGAGATCGTATTTCCTACCAGAGGATTGAAGTGTGTTTATGAATGAAGAAGAAAGTACCGAAAAAAGAAAAGAAGGGTGTCACTTCCACCCCATGCTCCCTGGAGTACACTTAAAGGGACAGTTCACGATAAAAAATCTTTCTAGAAATTCTTCCTAGGATGAAGCTGTGGCCTCTAAGGAGAGCAAGTGGGACATGGTCAGGTCGGAAAATCATCTTGACGGGGCGTTAGAGGGGCTCCCAAACCAGCTTGGCCGAAGTACACGTCCAAAAGTGGCCGTGTTATGACGGCCTTGTTAGGGCTGTACTATTCACGATAAAGCGTTAGGACACGGAGAAACAGTAGGCTCACGTGGGAGACACCCAGACGGTCATAGATACGTAATCTCGTACTACTCCAATTCTTCATACTTTGAAGCCGCATATTTCTTAAAATCCTCCGGGTTTTCTGCTTTTTTCGCCATTTTCGCGCTATTTGCACCATAACCTTCATTATTTCGTTAAAGCTCGATACCTCAGCACTGCCATGAACTTTGTCTTTAAATTAGCCGAGCTTTCACGAGCACTCGGTAGAAGAAGGCTTTTAGCAGCTTTCAAGGTGTTAACACCGATACGGTAACCAGTAGTTTTTCTCAGGTTACTCAAACAACACTACCTACCCTTAAAGCGTTTCCGAAGAATCAACTAAAGTCCAATCCAGGGCGCATCCCTTAGAATCGATCAATACCGATGACCCCTTCAGCAGCGAAAGCAATGAAGAAGAGCTGTACTTGTTTTTTTCGGATAGAAGGTCCCTCGTATGAAGATTTCCAACGTCTCTAGGAATGTCTGCTAGCGGGAGCAATTGTCTGCCGTCGCTTCGATCAAGCAAAAGGAAGTACAGAATGGAAAATTCCTTAGTCGGGTTTGCTAACTGCAAGTTTTTCCCAGAAATTACATCTAATGACACCTATCTGTCTACAATCTGTCCGAGGAATGCAATTTTTCATGAACGCTGTCTCCGAGAGAATTCAGTCGAGAAATTATTGTTCAGGGAATTGTTCGGAGAGTTCGGAGAACAATTGCAAGTTAGATGCCACAAAATTGCAGCGTCTAGATGAATTCAGAGCTAACAATAAGAAGAGAATGAATTCTTGTTCGTCGGGCTTTCTAAGTCACTCACTCTCTTACTTAATTTTTTCGTAGAAATATTTACTGAGGATTTGTAGAAGGGGGAAAAACGGAGTTAGGGATTCCAGATCAATTCCAAAAATTGTTTCCATGAACTAGAACATAACTGAAAATTATCTGAAAAAGAGGCCGTGGATAGTGCCAGATGGCGTATTCTCACACGCTTGGCCAGGAACCGGTCCCTGATGGATACCCACCTAGCCGTCCTTCCCTCTAATATCTTTATTTTTAAAAACTTGTTAACACAATAGGCAAACTTGGTGTAGTGGCTAGGGGCGCGCCGCACGCATGGGCACTGGTTCAAATTCTGGATCGGTATCCGCCTAGGCCAACCAAGCCTTCCATCTCTCTGGGGTCTTTATCGATACCACACTCGTGAGGGGTCATAAAAGCACGGGCCTCTGCATTGGCTGGCCACTGTAGGTTATCGTGTAAGCTATATCGCACACAAAAACCACTTTCATTGTGAATGGAAGTCGAATGCGAGGCTTATCCGACAAATATCATTGACCAGTGCTCTGAAACCCCCACCATGCATGAAGTACATACGAGGTACCTTAAGCGGAACTGAAGTCGATGAACTCTACTACGGTTGCTACCACTACTGACTGATGTGACTCAACTAGATCGTTTTCAGATCTTTTGTATGGCTGTTTACCAGTAAGAGTTATGCAGTTGCCATCACTTCCAAAATGTCATGAAGAATCATGATTTACTACTGGATTTCGCGTAATCCAGTTGATTTCTATAATATTACCGGTACAACAAGAACGGCAAAATCAGTCTGCGTTTGGTTTACAAGAGATTCATTATCATAAAGAGTTTACTCGCAATCAATATGCAATTTTAAACGAGATTCAACAATAATGTCGTTTTCGAAAAACATGCTTAAAAGCAGTCGTCTCAAAATCGATCAATACAGAGATCAGAGAATTCGATACTCTAAACGGAGCGCTACCTCGAAATCTTGTGTCACCCTGGATGTGCACCTGTACAATTATAAACAACTAATAAAATTACCTATACAAGTGAAAAAATCTACACAGTATACTAGAGATCAAAAGTTCCAGACCGTCTTGACGTTGAACAGCCGAGCATTGTGAGTTTGGTCGTAATTAAAACCCTTATACGTGGACTGGACAAGGCGTACAGCAGTGGGTTAAGAGCTGAGCAAAAATAGTTGAGAAACACCGCAACAGTGTAAACCCAGTCTGATATGCAGTTCCTGAAACAAACTTTTCTTTATGGGACCAACAAGAATACTGTATCATGTCGAGATTCCCACGGTTTTCTCAAGAAGGCTGTGTAAGTACTAATCGAATGGTGAAATTTGTGTGTACGTGAGGTTTTAAAGATGAATACAGTATGCCTATTAGTTTAGTCGACCTTACTCAATTATGAACAAGTAAAGTACGGAACGGAGCCACCCTAATTAGCACATAAAAAATTTTTGCAAAAAAAAACTATTTTTAGAATGTCTGTTAAGCGAGACACTGGAAATTGTATTGCATTTAGTTATCCAAGCTCAAGCCAATGATCTTATTTTTCCGAACCTCTTACAAATATACTAAACAACCTTCCAAACTTTACAGGCTTCGAAATTTTTCAAACCATTTTTATTTACACTCATTCTACTTATATTCGTAATGAGGCATAATTTCTGACCTTTTTTTCTACTTATTCTGTTGATCTTCATTTCGTTACATTTGGATTCACTCAATCACTCCATGTAGTATAACATAAAGAGATGATTTGAAATTCAAAAAGCAAAAAGAAATTTTTGTAATTTATAGAAGAAAGTTGCTTAGTTGTTACTAAAGTAACGTCATTAAACTATCCGTGCAAGTCAGGTGGTAGCAGTTGGGCATTGTTCAAGTGCAAGTACAACCAGTAAGAAGTATTTCTAGTGTTCGAAATGTATAGACCCACAAACAGTCTACTTCCGAGATCCTTTTGAATGCCTTGAATCCGATCAATGTTCCAAAATCAATAAAGACATGGATATCACTGACCTACAGTAAAGCTTCACAGGCCACATAACCAGAAATGGCAGCCAACACAGAAGAAAACAGGACAGGATCAATGATACAGCTCTCGCTGCACGAATCTGTAACATCGACTTATAGAGTAATAGCAGTAAAACCACCTTTTTGTAGTAAGCACTGTATTATAAAATATCGTCATAAAGCCTATGCTGGAGTGATGCAGTGGCAAGAAGAGCTTTATCACAGCCTCAAGGTCCGAAGATCAGGTTCCAATGTTGATCAGAAGATCACTTACAATAGCCAGCCGATGTACAAATCAGTGCTTTTATCTTTTTCTATCCTTATAGTGTGGTACCAATTAATCGACCCAAAGGTATGGTAGGCTTGGTTGATGTTCGATCACGTGACCATGCGTAAGTGATAGCGCGGCACTTGCCTCTACACCACCATCCCCCACACCTATGACAACAATAATTTATATTTGACTAGTAGTAGGGTTGTGAGGTTTTGGGAAGGGCAAACAAAACAGGAAAACATACCTGCCGAGTGACAGTTTCTTTTTGTAGAAGTTCTTTGAGATGGTTGGGAAACGCAGTGATCGAATATCGCAAAGAACTGTGCCGGGAAAAAGGCGTTCCCATCCGAGAAGATCTTCTTGAAATCTGCAACAATAAAACTATCTACTACAAGTATGGACAGTGACTTACTTTGTACTACACTGGTAACAGAAAAGGTCGTGTAGTCCTGTAATCTATGGCATTAGCCAGAACATGTGAGGGCCATGTTTAAACATTATTAGCCCATTATTATTGTTCACCGAGTGATCGGCTCTCTTCAAGCAGCAGCAGACGAGTGTACCATACAGTAATTGTTTCAAAAGGACCTTATTCAGGTCGTAGGTAGAGCTGCTGTGCCTCCTCTTAGCTCCAAGTCACCGTTCTTTCATTTTTGGTCTCGGTGGGCCGCTGTGAAAGTAAGATGGACCATGTGGAGAAAAGGTTCCCCCTGGGACATCAATTAGACTTCTCCCTCAATCATGTCAACCGATATCAGTCAGCACAACTTCGTAGAAGTCAGTTTACAGTAAGGATTCCTATAAGTTTGAGGCTAACCTTTATCAAATTGAATTTGCTCTGAATCTGAATGAAAACGAAAGAAACCGTGAGAGGCTCTGGTCCGTACACCTTACTATTTATATTGTAACTGAAGTGGAAATATTCCTTTTTCAAAATTCAATTCACTGACCTTGCTGGATTTCCGACATGGAGTTCCCTGTTCTTCTGTGTCACTGTAACCTCGATGGGTTTTCTCGCACAAATGCCGTCGTTCCTCACAATTTACTTCCAGATACTGAAGTGGTCGAACTTTAAGACCACCTCCTTCTGAAAAACAAACTTCAAAAGAGTGTTGCAATTTACAAGTAATTTTTTCTGGGGAGGGAGTTGGCCAGAACACAGGGAGTGTGAAACCACCGTGCAGTATAACAGGTACGGAAATTAGAATTACAATATTTCCTCAAAATAATGGAAAACCGAAATTGAAGGATAAAGGATTAACTCTTTTGACATTTGATTAATCCCGTCTGAGGGATGCGCCATGGCATTCGACTTCAATTTGGAATCGTAGTGGCGTATTGAATGCGTATGGGGCCTTCACAATCACTTACGGGGGCCAGTCGATGTACATGTCAGTGCTTTTGTCCTCACAGACGAGTCTGGAACCAATTGTCCGACCCCAGAAGGGTTAGGAGGCTTGGTTGGCCTAAGCGGATATCGATCCGGGACTCGATCCCCGTGACCAACAAGTGTGATTGTGCTCCACCTGCCAATACACAACCTCCGTCCGGGAAACCGAAACATGATTTTGATAAACTCGTAAAACTTTACTGCGGTATGATACTACGGTGTTATATTTGAGCAGTAGTCACATTACTCATAACACCAACTTTTTTTGCGACTTTCCAACTCCTTTCTCCATTTTCCAGAATATGGGCAAGATGAGAAGGAATGAAGAAGGAAGTATGAAATTGTAAACTTCTTGACATGTTGAATCCACAATTTCGAACAATCCCTACTGAAGAGGGGAAAACCGTCACCGGGGGAACGATCACTACCAGTTACGCAACTTTAGTCTCCGTATCAGTGTGCCTAACCTATCCTGGACCACACTGAAGCCGCTCGTCACTGGATTATGAAAACCCTACTGGAACGGAAATGGTTGGTGGAAGGTACGAGTCCTATACCTGCCCTTAAAGCCAAGGGTAAGAATCTATGGTCTCGGTGTTAGGGATAAGAATACAGTGCCCAAATGCGAAGGTTCGAGTCCCATCCCACGCCAAAGTTTTGTCAATTACTCGCCAACCTTGCGAAAAACCAGGGCTCTCAATCGGGTTTTTAACAAAATTGCTGATAAAATTTTGATGCCTACCGTAGGCATTCAAACGGCTGTAAGATACTCAACAGACACTCAGGCAAGAGAGATGATCGGATTCTTTGAAACGGCCTTTCTTCCTGCTCGCTGAGCCTCATTACTGCCCGAAGCCCCTCATTCTTCAATTAGTATTCTTTCGTCTGTCATATTACGATCATCTTGACTTATTGCTTTTATTAGTTGGCATGATGCCAAAATTAGAATTTCTGAAAAACGCTAGCCATGAAGGAAATGCTTCATTGCCCGAATGTCCGAAATAAAACGCTTGCTGTCTATCCAAAGTCATTGACTACTCTGAACGAATTACAAAGTAGCGGCGGGTGGCTGGCTATATTGAGCTCGATATCATTTTGCATTGATGAGTAGTCGTACTAAGTACGGGTGACGCTCAACTAAACTAATGAAGAAGCAGCAGACTCAGTACTCAGACAACTTCCGTTATTAGTAAGAAGTGCTCTCAGCGTACCCACTTCAGTCGCTCCCACCAAAAAACACTGGAACTTGCCTGAAATTTGTGATTCCTTCCGGGGATTGTTCAAGGTTTGTGCTGAAGAGGCTTTTCGAACAAGAAATGGTGATTGCGTATATCCGGGATTATTGGAATGCTTTCGCAAAAATCCAAAGTGTTTATGAACAACCATGGAAATCCGAGCGAACATCGCAATCTGAAATTTTTTGCTGTTTCAAAAACAAACATCAGATATTCTGCAGAATTTGTGATTCTGCCAAGCTGCAAGAGCGTCAAAAAGTTAAAATTTCGTCACGTACCAGTAATATTGAAGGGATATAGAATACTAGTAATGACGTAATAAATATGAGCATCGTATTGTTGTAACCCGTAGCGCAAATGATTTCATTTCCATGGGCCATAGTAGTTTGACTATGTTTTGCAACCATTATATAGACAGGAGGCCATATCAGAAAGGGTGCTGACCATACGCAGAATATCACTCTGAGGGCAAGTCGACGGCTTCGTTTGAACGCATGTAGTGGTTTTTCCTGAAATTCGGTATACAATGGTGTTAGCTGTAAGAAGTAACGCAGATATGTAATAAGGTTCGAATTTCAATTGAATTTTCTAATTCATTTTCACGGAAATTCAAGATCAAGTCTCTACAAGAGTTGTGTTATCCACTAGGGATCGAAGTTTTTTTTTACCCTTCCACTCTCTTTCAGGAACTCGAAGACAACTTATTTTTCATCATTATATTGTGCTTAAAACAATAATAGCATATCGATCGAGCTGTATGAAGAATGCTAGGACTGCAACAGCGAAGCAACTAGTCCGCGACTTCCGCGTGCGGCGGATCGATTACACGATTCCGGTTCAAGTGTCCTTCTACTCATTGCCTTTGCTGCTTGGCATCAGAAAATATATAAAATATAATATCGAAAATCAGTAGTCAATGTTAAAGTAACTTTAATAACAAAATTGGAACTGTTGAGAAAACAATTTGGAATAATCGATGGTTTGTGCTCAAAAATGGTCCCCTATTGAAAACATGTTCGACATAGAAGCAATGATTGCTTCTTGATCAATATTTTCGACAAACCTCGCTTTGACAGAGCTACTGCTTACTAGTTTAGTACTGTTTACTTCGGAATTGAATGGATGTGGTACTTCAGAGTCAAAAAAGGTAAAGGAACTGGTGAGAATTCGTGAAATCGAGTTCTCCACTTGACAACAAAAGGCGTATGAACTCAAGTTCGGGAAACGAGGACTTTGTGTTTCAGGGATGGCATAAGGGCCAAACTATCCAGATAATAGAGGTGTAATCGCGAAAATAAGTCTTTTATCATTTTCCAAACAGACTTGTTACATCACACTGTGTGCAAAAACCTGGTTCTCGTGAAAAGGCATATGAAAATAACGGGTAGAAAGTTCAGGATAAGATCAGAGTTGACAGATACTACCAGGGAATACCACTGAACTCTCTTCCACGCAGTTGAAGTAATTGATCCAACTAAAGTGACTTCTGCAATGTTTTGCATATTCTTATGTTTGGTCAATGACTAAATAAGCATATTTTTATATAGAAATATAATAAAATGACGCCACAAAATTTTTGGCTTTAATAGAGCTCAACGTCAGAATTACCAAAAAATGGCAAATCTTAGTGACGCCATTTACTTGGCAGTTTTTCATTCATGTTTCTCAGCGAATAAGGTTCAAGTACATAAGCTCAGGATGGAAGTGGTACTTAATCATTTCTGAGAGTAGGCACCTTTGATATTGAAGGCAAACTAATGAAAGTTAAATGGAATTTTTTGGTTCGGTGGTCCCTTATCCCTTCCCTTTACTTGGCTGATTGCAGGCTAAATAGATAAACTGGAGATGCGATAAAAATGGCATCTCAAGGGTGCTGAGTTCTGGGCGAAAGACTTGATTGCTAACGTAATTCGAAGGTCCAGCTTCATATTATGGACGCAGTGCCTATCCATTATATCTCAACCATCTACTCGAAGCTTTTCGGTGGCCTACTCATGGAAGCTTACCGGTTCTAATAGGTACCACGTGATTACCCGATTAGCCTATATCAGCAATAAAAAAAAATAAATAAATAACAATTCTAATCCTTCCACCTGAATCTCCCTTTAAACCCGTTTTTGATCTTTATTCAGATTTAATTCAGCAAATTGGCCCTATTCGGGGGAAACGGCTTTTCAAGGGTGCGAAATCGTTAACCGAGGACATTGCATTAGTGGAAATTCGCTTAATCATCGGCGACCACGAGGCATTATGTCCCCCGTTTAATCTTTCTGTTCTCAGTTGATTTTCATTGGTCCATTCGAAAAAGCAGATTAATCTCCATGGAAATTCATTGCAGCCCTGGTGCGGATAATGCAGAAACGATTTGGACCCATTTGGAGTATAAGCCATGCACTTGTTCTAGTACGAATATGTTTAGCAGGGATTGTGCTTAATATTATTCAATTTGTTCCCCGTTTTCGTGAAAAGCCCGTGAAATCTTCTGGTTCAGAGATTTCAAAATCCAAGCCACTTAATATGAATCCTGCCACTAGCCCGTAGGCTTTGAAAGAAACTTTACAATAACAACTACTTAGTTGATAAAGTTTTGGCCCGACAAATTCCAGATTAAGCTAAAGCGTCAGTTTTGAAGCCATACGCTTTGTGAAATCTGCAGCAATCAGATTTCAGGCTTTTATGAAAATGTTGGAATCCTCTCTAGGACATCTTCCAGGAAGTGCCGGTGTCATTCTGGGACATATTGGATGTTTCCCCTAAGCTGACATTCGATTAAACTATGAGGCTTCAGCTTCGCACGAATCCCTGAAACCTTTTAAAGGAATGAACGGAATGAATTCGTAATTGAAAGTGCTTTTGATGACGAGAAGATGACTTAATGTCCCATATATTGCAGAAAAAAAAACACAGTTCCCCTCTTGCCATCCATTAGCATCTCACGTTGAACGGCACGATTTTCCTGACAGATGCCAGTCAGTTTGCTGAGATTCCTGCTAGGAATTACTTTGCATAAACGTCAATAGTAATTACTTCTAAGTAGTAAGAGTCCAAAAAGATTAAGCAGTAAGATTTGGCTTAAGAACAAGAACGAATTCGACTTGGATATTACAATATCTCTCTAGGAAAAGAACGCTCTCAGAAAGTCGGTTCAGAACTGCACCCTCCATCTAAAAGACTTTATTTATTATTATTTTGTGATTTTACTGGTTTCTACAAGATAAGGTAAAAAAAAAAAGCAAGTACTGGCTACTTTACTTATTCGCCTCTAAACATGATAGTTCTCAGACGTGAGCAGTTTCATTACTTCAGTAGAAGGTAAAAAAACAAGCCTGCAGATTTTGAACCATCATATATGCATCCACAAAATAATGCAAATAGTACGGGGGTATTACTTTACTTTTTGAACGGCGGACGGATATAGAAGTAAATATATGTGCACTTTTGGGGTTTTCCATGCAGACGATACCGGTTTCTCAGCGACGAACTTTGAAACCTTCCAAGAAATTGTTTCTCATCAACTCTGCATATTGGTTTCCATAAAAAAAACAGGCAACGTATCCCATTTGGAAGCTATTTCTCAGGCTCTCACAGGCTTGCATAGAAGCAGCTCGATTGATTCATAGTTTTCCACTTTCCTACATAATTTTGGAATTAAAGTCCAATATAACTTTGAGGTACCCCTTCAAAGTTGAAAAGCGAAAGTTTTGGTGGAGGTGGCGGAGAAATCGAGAAAATTTGCTGTTTTTGCGAAAAGTAAGGCTTCAAAGTAATGGAAATAGAGATTGTACGAGACCTTCATGATGGAGAGGGTATGGAAGGGATATTTGGACGAGATTTCAGTTGTTGCAATTGCCTAAGGAGCTGACCATTAAGTCAAAAATGTTTAAAAAAACGCCGTCCATTGTCGCCATTAGTCATGACCAGTTTAAATTTGCACATGCGTACCGTAGTGCCACTCCTCTACAACCCCGTTATAACTCGTCCGCCTCTGGGCGTGGCATACAGCTGACACAATCTTTAAGCCCTTACAACACCCTCAACCCTTATCCATTCCGTTTTCCGATCTGGAACCGCCACATATGGTATACGACAGGGCAACTGAACTATGCTAGGTGGATTCCTCGGCATCCAATTTTACTGTGAACTGCGTCTTGAGTTAAGAAGAATCTCTAACACATACGGATCACTACTTACTCGTCTTTGTCAGGCTCAGACGAAGCTTTGTGGTATCAGTTCGATTTGTAGGGGTTTTTTGTCCAAATTTGATAAAATCTTACCAAATTTAAAATCCGATCTAGGGCAATAGCACATATCGAGTAAAGGCTGACAGTCGATAAAATGAAATCCGTCACTTGCCATGCATCGCATAACCACGGCAATGGGAAACGCCATGAGAAACTGGAAAAAAGACAAGATTTTCATCAATATCAAATGGTTATGAAATGAAAGCAATGTTCAAGGAATTTCCTGAAGTGGCAAACTCAGTTGAGTGCTGAGGATCGATTTAGTTTGCTTTTTCGTGGGAACGGCTCTATCGCCAGCGGAAATTCATCTCAGAAACTCAGACAGTCAGGATCGTAAAGCTCATGATATCGCATGTCTCATAGCTTTACATAAGTCAAAACCGATTTCAAGTAGCTTAGGAACAGGAGGCGCCGTGTCTCTGATGGGTTTCGAAAAGCTCATCTACGTCATTTGACATAATACTTTTCAGGGTTCCATGAAGAACGGCAACATGATGAAGCAGAGAAGTAACTTCCCAGATTTCAGACCTAATGTCACAACTACAAAAACAGGTCTATATCAAAAGTCTTTTACGATTTTGTTGGACTATAAGATTGGGTCACACTGGACCCCCTCGGATGCATACAATCATGCAATTTCAATTTTCGGTGGTGGATAGAACAGAATATTGGCGAAGGACAACAGTCGGGGAATGTGCTTCCCAAAAAGTCTACTTCTTTTCAGAGTTTCACAGATTTTGAACTATTTCGAAGTAGAATTGAGCAGCAGCGAGGTCAAGTAGTTCGATGGGGCCGTTTTTCATCTCTAGCCACTAATCAAGCGCATTTACAATTTCCAGATGAAGTCAAGGGCGTGGCGCATAGACAGAGGTTCAGTAGAAAATTCTAGATTTCCTGGAAGTAGTAATGAATAGCAAGGACATCGAGTATTTTGATTAAGCCGTTCTGCACCTCTAGTTTGTATTCAAACGCATTTACAATCCCGAGAAGAAGTCAAGTACTTGGCGCATTGCCCTGGGGTTTCGCGTACTATTTATTTATTTATTTACTCATTTATTTATTTATTCATACTATGTAACTACTATGTAACTTTGTAATTATACGTCGTGCAGTTTGAGGAAAACTACTCATAATCGCATTACAAAACCTACTACTATTCAGGAACTTCAGAGATTCTAGGAGTTCCTTTGAATAGATATCTGCTGTCATAATATAAAAGAGAACATCGAGTTTTTACTAGTACTCGTTAACTAGTATGCCTTCTGTTGTATTAGTCATGCTCTACCTTGAAAAGTGACTTCCGCACAACTTTTTCATTTCCTCCTTTACTTATGGCTTCCCTTCGACGGCCTTCGACGGCCCTATTCAAGGTGCAGACGGTTGTTATCTCGCTCGAATTATTGGCTTTCTAAAAAAAACTCCGTAAAAGTTCCCAATGGATGTTGCCTTGGGGCAATTATTACTGTTTTACCTTTGTTTACGAGTATTTCAACCTACATTGGTCTGCTCATTCAGTAATTTTATCGGTTTTTCAGCGCATTAGCTGTCAGCCTTCATTGCTGTGTTGCCTTTTATTGAATCAGGGCCGAAGGAAAGGGAAGGAAGTAAGGAGAAACAGAAAGTTTTCGGGAAAACACCTACCTCGATACTTGTAGAATATATGCTAACAATAGTAACATTGTTAGACCAATAAACATATCAGCTATACTTAAACTAATAATAAACAGGTTCGATATTGATCCACGGCGACGACTTCTGATCATCAGAATGACCGTGAAAAGGTTTGAGAAGACAGTGAATAAGGAGGACAGAAGAAATGCTGTCATCAGGAATATTGACGTGGAACTTCGTAAACCACCAATTCCCTGAAAAAAATTACTTGTAAAGTAAGAAAACAGTAGGAAAACTAGTTAACATTTGTGAGCTCCAATGAAGGGTGGTTGGGCAGTAAATATAATAATTACTTTATTATTTCTGAATGAGTTATGCTCGAGACTTCTATCCGGGAAAACGGTTCGATCGAGTGCACTATAACTAGTGCATGGACCGATGGGACTACACGGTGTTCAGCTATGGGCGCCTTCACCCGAGCCAGAAAGCGTTTCGCCGTGGGTGGTCTCAGATTCGGGCAACCGCGAGCCGCCGTTTTTATCGTTGGCACTACCTCATTACAGAATAAGTTTCAGTAGTTGCTCTAGGCTTCTCAGCTCAGTACCGAGCCCACAATTGTAACTTCTATACTGAAAGAAAATAATGTAGCTCAGTAACGGCCTGCTGAAAAGATGAGTTGGGTGGCCATCGGGGTGTCCTGTTCGAACTTCTGCTGAACTCTTGGGTATCCATTTTTTGGTGAGAAGCTCCCTGAGCTAGTAGTCAGATCAGAGAATCACCAAGTCCTTTATTAAGTATTTAGCCATGTTTAGACTTGAACTGCCACCTGAGCAACAACGACAGTCCGTAATGGATTAGGTGCGTATCGATTAAATCTTGTGATTGCCGTTGAGGATCCCACAGTACTGTTGAGGCAAAACGGTATTGGAAACACAGTAAATTTAATTTGAAAGAGCCCATAACGTCACGCCATCGGGCCCAAATTACACTGGGGCGCCTACTGGAACATTGCAACCAGCATGGCCAGCCAACGATAACGAGTTCCTACTTGATCGACTGGTACATTTATACTTCAGTAGAGCTCCCAATGTTATTTTCCATTTCGAGACAGCAAGTGGCTGCTTCGTTCACTTACAAGTACCATTACTTGAAGTCGGGTGGAGCCAAAAATAGATCAGCAGCATCTTAGACATACTCCCAGCTCTCCCTTCCTCAGCGCATTACAATATTTAGCCTGGTGGTACTGAACCACTGCACTCACAAGGTAGAGCATTACTGGTAATGATGGACTTGTAAATATGTGAAAATCCGGAATTCAATTGAAAATATGTCACCAGTATCATGAAATATAATTTCCTCTCGTTAATACTCCCTCGCATAATGGGGGAGGTTATTAACTCAGGTATACTACATAGTAATAAAATGGCAGCTGCTTACTTGTTAATGGAAACTTGAATGTCGCATTATTGTTTGTGCTTGACTATTTACAGTGGTTGTTAAGCAGTAAGGTAGCCTGGTTCCCTAGACATTCACCTGACCACCCACCTAGTTTCATAATAATATTCTTCAAAAACAATTTTTCATTAAAATTGTTCTGATCTCCGGAGATCTTTTCAATTTTGAATTTTGTAAAGTAAACTACTGTTAAGTGCAATATTAAAATTCAGAGTTTACAAATATATTTTTAATATTGAACAAAAAATCCTTAGGAAGATCTTACCTGTATCACGTTCTCATAGTTTCGGTCCAAGTTCGATGATGTGGCAATGAATCGCATTCGTTAAGGTTTTCACACCCGAAAGCTGACAAAAAAAACCAGTAATTACAAGTAATCAAGACCACAGTGAACTATAGGAACTCGGCATGGATCAATTTCTACTAACAAGTACATGGAAGAGTAGTAAACTTTGTTAGGAAGAGGAACATATGTATGCAAATCCCACGGGAAAATTTGCTGATGAACACCGGGCACGGGGCGTGGCCGAGACCAACACTCAGCCGTAATGAAAATCAGCGGTGAGCGCCAGAAAAGTGATGTGGAAGGATCGAGATCGAGGAAAAAAACCGGAAAAGCCGGAATATATTTGGAATGTAGGCTGGGAATCAGGCGTTTCCAGTACCAGGATTAGGGCTAGACGAGTTAAGAGTAGCAGAGATCGCTAAAGCTGGTGCGTCATATCAGAAAATCCTGGGAGATTGACGTTGCCGATGGGGCTCCCCCATCACATTACGCTATTTTTGTTTGTAAGGGATGGACACCAAATCGCTGTATTTAGTATAATCACACTGTTAAATCTATCCCTCAACAGATCATTCAGCCTAATGAACATGAAATCAGGATTAAAGCTAGAATTGACGTTATGGAGAGCCGGATTTCGAATTGACTCATGTCCTGGTCCGATGGCTCTCCCTGTCTGCAGCAGCTGAGAGGTGCTTGGGCTATAACTGAGGAAACGGACCATGCAAATTATCCTATGAAGTCAGGACATCTAACCCATTATGGCAGGATAATTACAAGTTACAGGATGAGAAGCAGACGGAGGAGCCAAGGGGACCAGTCAACGAGAAAATCGCAACGGTGTTGAAAACCGATTAATAGGGCCTTTATTTGGGGCGTCGATCACAGGCATTGGACGATTAGCGAAGGCAGCTCTCCTGTCTGCGCTCTAGCGTTATGCAGTAGAGGCGCAGAATGACATGAACTAAGAGAGCACAGACGGCGCGAGAAAGTGTGTAGTCGGTCGCTAGAAAGTGGACTCCTTATCAGTTTTGAAAGTGACTTTCTAAAGGGAATGCAAATAGGTAAATAAATATCAATAAAAAGTGAGGGATAATTTGTAAGCACTGCAGCAAGAGCTTCCTTTTCCAGAAGGGGTGAGCAGAGCTGTTTCTCCTTGCAGAAAACGAGTCTGCGAAGAAGCGAGTGATCGTTTTTTTCGGATTCATTACTCGTTGCAATGCGGAAATGTGGTAATAAAGGAATTGAAGTAACTTAATGAGAAAGTATTGTTTCATGTATGACCACAGACCATCATTTTATGTTGGCATGAACGGGAAGCAGCCCGAAGCTCAGATGAGCCTTTGTATTACCCTTCCATTCTTCAGACTCACCTCAGTACAATTTAAGTGAAAGTCGAATACATGACGCATCTTTAGGCAAGAATTAACGATATAATACGCTTTATCTTCCTCATTGTTGACCACCACAGGGTGCGTGCTAGAAGAGACTTGGAGCTCTTGGACGATCTTTCTGGTGTCAGCTTGGAGGAATTACTTCCTTGTAAAAAACCAACTTTCCCCTGCAACTTCTTGATGCGGAAATTCCTTAACCTTACAGTAAGTATTTGGTTTTTCCAGAGAAGGGAAGTCATGGTTCTCTGAACGGGATAGATTTTGGGTTTTGTTGAGGACGGGATCGTTTAGAAACTCCCATTAAGGTGGAGAAGGTTGGTACGGCCGGGATCCCCCCAAGAGGAGAACAAGGGAGGATTAGCTTTGAAAGTGAATTCATCCGTAGTTCGCTCAATAAGACGTTCGTTACTCATGAATATTGTGTAGAGGACTTTCCAAAACAATAATAATTTCCAGATAAAACAGCGTAGTAATCGATTTCCACGAAAACGGGTACCCAGAGAAGCTGTATGAAAGAACAAAGTGGACAAGTGAACAAAACTCCCATCATGTGCTCTCGACTCTTGTCCTGGTACCAGACGGCTCTCAATGTGAACGAGTGGAGGTGATTAGGACGGTTCAAAAACCCGATATCGAACCGTGTTTTGTTCAAACTGGGCAATAGTATCCATCTCCGAGATCAACCTCAACAATCAAAAAACCGACAAGTGCTCCTGATGGTTGCTGAAAATTAGGCGAACTCCAAAAAAGGAAGTGGAATTCAGAGTAGAAACAGGAAGCTATCTCCTAAGTGTCATTTGTGGGGGAGATTGATTTTCGAGGCCCAAACATTTGTGGTTTTTGAAAAACCTTCTAGGCCAATATCCGTGTCACCTATCGTCCCGGTGATTATCGATTTTCTCGAGCGTACGCCAGTGACGTCCACTTTGTCCCTGTCGCGAGCCGTAGTAGTCCAGTATAGCCGATATTGATTGAAACATCGTTTATAAACATATCATGATGTCATGAACTGGGATACACTTTGCCCGATAATTTTTTTCTTGGTTAAAGGGCCGAGCAGTATCACAAAGTCAACAAATTTCTTCTTGTCAACGCTACTCTCCCGAGATATCGAGACAAAAGTACTTGGCTGCCTAACCCTGCTGATCCGAATCCAATGGAGTGTTGCACCCGTGAGGGAACAATCTAACAATCGCAACATAAGACGTCTTCTTTTTCATCATCAAAGATTGGAAAGTGTTTCAGAAAGACTGGCAGGAGATTGATGTATGCCTTCGAGAGACTGACAGGTGATTGATATAAACTATCTCCCCCTAAGCTCGGAAATGGTAACCAGGAAATGGAAGATTTGTATTTTTGCTGCTATAGATGCAAGTTTTCGTTAGCAGACGAGTTACCTCCTCTGTAACGCTCTTTATCCAAAAAAAATTCACTCAGTTACTCCCTGGAGGTTATTTTCACTTCAACTGGGAATTTAGACCAACTAAAACACCGCCAGGAGAGGATAACTCGTCCCAAATCGGTCGAACTGAGCTAGCTGGACGAATCAGGTCCTTTTCTGTTTGGATCCTCAACGGAAGCGGTGCAACCTACAATGGTAGCGCGGAAATCGAAGGATTCCCCATTTCCTTGGAAATGATCCAGAAAATTGGAAAGGAATCAAAAAAATGCGAAGAATCTGTTAATAGGAAAGTCAAAAAATGAAAACGGCTGGAGTTTTTCAAAAACGGATTCTGGCCACTTCAGGACGACTTATTCCCATGAAAGCAGGGCGTCTGCCGATTGAGATGAATTATTCAAAACTGGCTTTGTTGACAAATGAATAATGGCACAAATAAGGTTTATTTTCCGCAAAATACCTATTTTCAACTCGATTCGATTACTGCAGTTTCCGCTGAAGTTAAAGGACTTGGGAAAGCTAACTATGGGAAGAAACCTGGTGAAAGATGCAAAGAGGCGGACGGATACTCGATAGTGCAGCCAACGCCTAAGCCCGTCATAACTGAATTAATCTCAGGGTTTCCCTAATCGTTAATCCCTGGATTACGTCAGTACGAGTTTAGACTACTCGTCTGCAAACGCTACATTCATAGCTGGGCATCCTTACTAGTAACTAGAAGACTTGTAATGAGTTAGTAACGTAACTCGAGGGCTTGAAATGAGTAAACAACGATCTATATGAAACCACAGCTGCGAAGATTGAAATGATTAGCGGAAATCAGCTGGTACGCCTGATAATGTAAATTACTGTCTAGCACTCACTTCTACAGTATTTAGTTTCAGAAGGGCGTAGTTAGACAGTAGAAGTCTGATAAGTAAAAGTTAGCCACATTAAGGGGAAAGTTCACGTTAATTCCGGAGGATCCTGTTTAGTGCAATAAAGACGGTAGAAATATAGAAGTTTAGAAAAATTAGGGAAACATAAGGCGTAAAGAAGTAGTAAAATTCGTGGTTGGACGAGAATGTGACGAACAAAGCATCATGAAAGGGATTTGGACGAGCTGTCCTAGTGCCTGTGCCGTGGTTTACAGCTGTATACAGTAAGCTGTCCGCGTGCAAGGTGTCGGTGCCGGTGCGAGTGGTGCAACGTCTACGCAGTCTCCAACGCCGTGAGAACTCGTCCGTTGTTGGGCGTGTACGTCGGCTAAGCCGGTTTCAGGGCTCCTATTACGCTCTGTCCGAACGGTTTTTCGACCTTTTCCTATCCTCGGAGTTCAAGGCTCATCTTAGGTAGAAGTCTCAGAAACCACTTTTAATTCAGCCTGAGCCAGCCAATCCTTTCCTCGTTAGATTTGTGGATGTATGATTACAGGTAAATTTCTGATGAAAAAAGAAGCTTATTCATCTGGCACATACCGATGCTTATTAGGGTGAGAACAATCTCCTCCAACAGATCGAAGAAACAGGACAAAACTTAAGAGGGGACGGTCTCTCGGAGATTTGGTCAAAGCCTCGCATTACTGCTTACAAAACTATTCATTTCATTTCTTTTTTCATATCCGTTACATACGTTTCCTTTTTTCTACTCGTGAAGATCCCCTGCTCTGAAAATACGCCTTCGCCGGAAAATAAAAAGTGAAAAAGTCTTTTTTCCCCATCGGTCATCGGCGAAGTAGTCTGCGTTATTCCAGGAGATGATGATTCAGGGGCAAATTGCTAACAATAAGAGAAGATACCATGCACTCGTCCTGTACTATGATAGTGCAGTAAGTGGCTTCAGGTATAAACATACTGTTTCTGCTGCGCTGAATCTATTTGTACTTTCACTCACTTTGCAGAAATAGAATAGAATGACCAGCATGGTCATGTTATTCTGATCACCATAGTATGCCAAAGACAGTAGTACTAATGAGCCTTACTCTCCCTAAAGGCACAGTTCACGTAAAAAGCGTTTTGACATATCCGATTGGATAAATTTGTGGCCCACTTTTGCAACTTATTTTTCGCTACCAGGTTGGAGAACAGCTCAAGTGGGTTCTATAAAGGCTTGAAGATTGTCGCACATGAATGCATGGACGAGTTTCATCGGCATTACAGAGGCCGCACCATTCGCAAGGGAACCCGTGTAGGAAGTTCAAACAACTTGTCATGACACACAGCGACAGTGAAAGGCAGTTCTGGGCAGTTTGGCTTTATGAAGTCTATTCCTTGCGCGATCGCGACAAATGAAATCTCGTTCAAATGCCCCTTTTATTTTATTTCTGCCATGGTAATCTCGTACAAAGGCTACTCTCACTAATTTTGAAGAGCCTTATTTTTTGCCAAATTGAAGGATCTGTTCGCTTCCTTCACCACCGACGCGCTGTCTCCAAATGATACTTTCGCCTTTCGACTTGAAAGAGGTACCTCAAAATTATCGTGAACTGGGCCTTCAAACTGACGAAGCTCTCAATACGGCAGTGTTAGTTGGGATTGGGCAGGATAAGTTGTCAGCAGTAGGTTTAGTAGGTTTCAAATGACAGTGAAGTCTGGAAGTCCATGGAGGTTTCGGGAGCCTCATGAGCATCTTCGAAAACCCTACTACAAACGATCACAAACGCCGGGGCTCCGAGGGGGAACGAATGAAGTAATGGTGCGATACGTAAAATTAATCTCAACTGTACGAGTAACTCTCGTACAGTTGAGATTCAGCTTCAGTGAAGAAGAGCTATACCAGTGGGGGGCGCTTGGACAAATTACGAAGGGGCACGTTGCAGATTCGAGTTCCTTGCAGTGAGACTATCAACAAAGGCAGCCAATTGAAACGCGCGGCGAGACAACTAGCTAAGAGTCGTCGCGTGCGGTGGGCGGATACAGCTACTCACATGAGCTCCTAACTATGCACCCATGAGTCGATCACGGACTACAGTGAGGAAAATACTCTCGTAACTCTGAGCATATGTATTAATACGACAAATAACTGAAAGAAGAAAAAACAAGAAATATAAGATTAAAAGTGAACACAAGGAGAGCATTTGTTGAGTGAAAATCCGATTATACATATTTATGGGACTGCCTCATTTTTATTGTTCACTATGTTTTATAAGCTTTTCTTGCTATTTACATTAACCAGTACAGGAAGATTGGTTAGAACTACTACCAATAGCGTACTACTACTTGATTCTGCCACCGAGCATTTACTTTCAATATTTTTTTTACATCGCTCTGGTTTTATAGAAACTACGCGCGCGTTGATGAAATGTCTATAAGCGAACGTTGACGGATAAAAAAAAATGAAAGGATAAAGTGCACGACGTTGGTCAATCTCTCCCGGAAATGGAGCGTTCCCCCTTCGAAATGGAATCGTAGAGTGCCTTTTTGACTCAAACAAGTCATTCCATGAATGTTACTCTGTTCCAATAACTTCCGCATTATTTCTATTCAAGAAGAACAGGGCTTTGAGGAAATTGGGTGGACGATATGCTGAGTTTGCTTGGTTCATCTGAAACGGTTCATCGAAATCTAAACCCTTACTCTTCTATCCCCATTATATTGGTCATCACCTATAATCAAGAGACAGTCGTGGGGCAGTGAGGGTTGCTGTACCTCGGCAGTATCCGATCTGATCGCCGACAGTTTCTGGTCGCATCCGAAACGCACTGCGCTATCCAGATAGTCAACTCAAAAGTGGTAGTAGGGAGGGCTAAATTACAGCGGAAATGGAGAACTGTTGCGAGAATAGTAAGTAGGATATTGTAGTAATAAATTGTAGTCGTAGTAGTATAGTAAGAATATGAAGGCAAGGCATAAAGAAGGATTCACGATTATGTAATCAAACTTCCTTGTTGTTTATAAGACTTCACACTGAATGGTGATTGTTTTGAGCCCCCGCTTCAATCTTTGCTGCTAAATTTTCATTTTTTTCTGTCGCATTTGGTAGTACTTCGTATGTACTAGTACTTCCTAGTATACTACTTCGCCACTTATAATCGGGTTGGTCCGAAAAAAGGCGGTGAAATGAGGTATGTATTCGAGAAACGCAAAAGCTTTTTGGTTTTCTATAAGCTTCGATTCGCCATGATCCGCAGCTTTTGCAATTTGACACTGACTTTACTTCGAAGTCTGCTGTGACTTATAAAAAGTGTCACAACCCTTTACCAGTACCTGATCTGTGTAACAAAGCAGCAGGGTGAGGAAATTTTCCTAAAGAGAACCAGAGGGCAGAGATTATTTTGTTTGGCGATTGGAATGGACGCTCAAACTCATCGCTGAAATACTCGATGAAAAAATATTCAAAAAAAATAGCCGTAGGAAAAGGTCCCGTCTGCCGAAATGAAGCCGTAAATAAAATAACAATAACAAAAAATAACAATTTAGTAAGGATAAGCGGTATAAGTTCAAAAATTGAAGAAGCACATGAAGTAATTGGGTCTAAGCTAGTAATCGTTGGAAAGGCTCTCTAAAGATATCATCAATTCCTGGGTCCCAGCAATGTTGGTAGAAACAATCCTCGCTGAATAGGAACTCCGCTCTTTTCCCTCTTTCACTTTTAAGTTTTAATGAAATTACTAAAGAATGAAAAGCTGATAACTAGTAGTATAAAGTTCATAGTACAAACGAGTATTCTACAAATTGAAGCCGACCATTTAGGGATTCCCATTCCCATGAAAAGTGGAAAAACTATCGAAGTAGGAAAACGGAAAAAGTGGGAATTGCTGAGAATCTGACAAAGCTCCACCCACTGAGACGCACTACAAAGGCTCAATGAAGCCGCTGCGTCTTTCAAAAACGATCAACACAGAGAACAATCAAAACGTTTACAGACTCTCTCAGATTACTGGTTGAAAGAAAGTAGCTGAAAAAGCCGACTAATCGAAGTGTGACTCGAGCTCTGTGATTAGCTCATTTACCCCAAAATGGTTGTTTCTGTGCTGATTACCTATTTCGCCGCCCATCACATTAGGTTTTATTGCTTCTATTTGCCTGGAAATCAGTTGAGTGATGAATCAGAACCAGATGAACGAAGAAACAATAGAATGATGCTGAGGAATCGCTGCCATTGCTGCCTTCAAAATCCCCGGACTTCTACAGAGTTGTTCCTCGGGTAAGGTCGGGCATGAAGCAAAAATATTGGAAAATTTTTTGAATATTTAGGATTATTCACGCTTTCCTTCCTTTCGAATATGGAGCATTGAAGCCTTTTTGTGCAGGTCTTTCCTGATTTTCTGGATGCGCCCGGCATTCGACCTCGATTCAAAATTGTATAGACGCATTGAAGGCGTCTAGAGCCTATCAATAACTCCTGATGTACAAGTCAATACTTTTATCCTCCCAAGTGGGTTTACCAACTTAAAGCCGACCCCGAAAAAATGGAAGGCCCGGATGAGCTGTGCGCATATCCATCTAGAACTTGAACCCCTAACCATACGTGTGAGAGTGTGTCTTTTGCCACTACACCATCAGGTTTAAGAGAAAGTAAGTGTGTAGCATATGCCAAATAGGTTGATAAACGCTGGTAAAATGTAGTATTCCATTTCAGTGCTAATGCGACATCTGCTTGAAACCGATGTCTAAAAGAAGATTACAGTAATCATTAAGTTCGTGTTGATGCCATAATCAAGTAATGCTCAGAATTTACTCGGAAGGTAGTGTGGCGCCCACTTAGCAACATCTGGGCTACTCTAGGCCTTGCGCCACATTGACCTGGTTCAGTGGACTCGATAACAGCTCCTGACCCATACCATTGACCTGGTTCAGTTGACTCGATAACACCTCCTGACCCATACCCTCACTGGTAAACTTCAGAAGTAAAGGAGCAAAGTTCCCGCCATCATCATTCGTATCAGTAACTTGACTTGTTCGGGAGCTCTTTGATTCTGTTCGCAAGTAGGAAACCCCTCGGGAGGGTGCGCTTCTGCTTGAACTCTGGAAAAAGCTGATTCCCTGCATATTTAGCTACACAGTGCTCCGCTCCAAAGTCATAGGCCATCCGGCGATTTGTGGTCAATACAGATGGCTCCGGAAGGCGCTGCAGGAGGGGATTGAGTAGAGAGAGTGGAAGTGTGAGCTACTGTAGCTATGTAAAATTTTAGTTAAGGCTTCGTGGGCCTAATCCCCGTAAAAGAAATTTTTCTCATGTAACCCTGCCACAGGCTCTTCCACAAGTCGATGATTCCAATCGATAGTCTGTGATGACTGCGAATTCGCATTGCAGTAGCTCATTACTCGATTTAACCACCATGAAAAAAAACAATAACTTTGATTGATAAGTGGTAAAGTTTAAAGTTATTTTGGCGGTAATTAATCCCGTTTCTCACGAAGCCTTAAACAAAAATACACATAAATATAAAAACAAACAAAAAAAATAAACAATTACATTAATTACAAATTATAAAAATAAACATAAATTGAGGATCGCTGTGGCATTATGAATGCATATTTGGTCTATACAATGACTTGAGGTGACCAGCCGATATACCTCAAGGTACACAAGTGCGGTGCCAATTGACCGACTCCAGAGGAATGAAAGACTGGACTGGTGTGGGCGAAATCGATCAGGCTTGATCCCCAGACCATGCCTGTATGATAAAACCCCATTTGTCCCTACACCACTTCGAACCATATTCCTATTATCACTGCTGAAAAAACAAAATCAAAGTCCAGTTTTTTTCGTTCTTCTTATGACCAACGGTCAATTTGAGCAGGCCAAGCCACTTATTTCTCGCGCAAACCCCGCCCACCTCGGCGCACACCCGCAGTGCTTCGGGTATGTCCCTCCTAACAACTCCTATCATTTGACAGATGGAAAAAAATATGAGCTTTTCTTACATAGACTCCAAGCACTTTACCTACCAAAACTCTGGGCTTTTACCTACCAAAACTCTGGACGTAAGCACTTCCCTACCCAGACAAGGCAGTTTTAATAATCTGGCTCTGGTCTCGTTTCACAGGATCTTGATAATAATAGACCTCCCAGAGGCAGACAATGTTTTTAAAAGTTGAACAAAAGTAAGAGACTTGCATACCTATTACATGAATAGATGAAAAAAAAACATTACAGGAATCAATCAACTAGTAAAAAACTAATTACAGGATGAGAAATAACGATTAGACATAAATTCATGCTTAGATAGTTGAACTCTGAGAGAAATCGAGGCCATTCTATGGTCTTCCATATGCAGAAAAACGATGTTGGCCGGAACAAATTGTGAAACATCCATGCTTCTCGGAAAACTGGAAATATGTGGCTGAGATGAGGGTCATTGTAGGCCTTGTTGCCCTCGAATCATGGGGATTTGCACGTGGTAAGTGCACATCTTCACTTTCAAGACCATGGATTGATTCGTCCGTTTCACTGCGATTTTTTATCCACAATAATGGGAAAATGGCTTATCATTATGAAACATCTGCGTTCATGAGAAGAAGAGAAAGAAAACTCGCAAGGTATCATAACAGATCCGCCTTTATTACTTTTACAGCTCTGGGAATCGGCTTGTCTTGCCAATAATACATATATTTGACATAGCCCTATTTTGCAGAACCCAAAAATCAATAAGAGTACTTTTTTGACGAGCTGCCCGAAAAAATACCGTTTACAAGAAGAACTTCCCGCTCACAGCAGTATTTGCTAATTAGGTAATCTCTAAGATGACAGCAGGGCATGCGGCGCCTTATTGGCTTTTACCTGGCCACGCCGCCTCACCGTCAATCGATACCGGTAGTTTCTAAGTGACCAAAGCAAGGCGGGCGACGTGCAAAGCATGACGCTATTGCGACGACGCGAACTCTGAAGGCAACTTGGGAAATGACAGAACAAGAGATTCAAACAACAGGGCCACTTTTGGTACCCGCAACAACTCGAAAACGAGTTTAACGTTCATAATGTGGTCACACTCAGTGCAATAATGACCTGTTAAAAAAAGCCATGACTCATTTTTCACTGAAGGAGTTTATAAATTTTTAATTCTGATGAAATGATCGGCATCAGAGCTGTCATTACGTCAATTGGTTCTGAACGGTTTTAGCTTCACTTTGAAAAATAAGCCATTTAGTTGAAGTGCACTTTCATAGCAACTCAGAAATAGAATACAAAAAGTAGCATTTCCATCAGTTGCTTTTTTAATCCTACAGAAATAAGAATGCTCGTGATGTCTGTTGAAAGGGCCTAGTGAAGTTCACTGTGAAAAAAGCCCTTGAAAAATGCTACTGCCGAAAGTAGTTCATGAACTTCGGAGTAGATAACTTTAATCTCAATCTTCTCTTCTCTTACAAGTATTTTATATTGGTCTCCGGGTGAGGGATCCCATCTGGAGTCGACGACCATTAAATAGGGCTGCTTCTGAAGTCATGTCGGCGTTACACGACAAGAGGACTTAGAAAATCGGGCTTCTATCATTCAACCTTTTAGGACCATCTGAAGAAGCTGGAGCTTAGCTGGACTGGGATGATGTCCTCGTTCCTCATGAACCCGACAAAGTTCAGTCGATGACGCACGTAAATATCTGTGGATACATGTTGAACACGAGTAAGAGGGCACTTTTTTTAGAAGCGATTGGTAATTAGAGATGAGAGGAGGATTGTCCACGACAGTTTGCAATGTAAACACTCTTGGCCTCAAAGTGGTGAGCCATTTCATCGAAAGGAAACTGTTTATTGCGAAAATTTTCGGTTTCACTTTCGGAATTGGAGCTCCTCTCGAGGAAGATGACCCATCAAACGTGTAAGGCCGGTAGCGGGGACGCTTTAAATACATGAGCTGTGTGGAAAGTCCTAGAGCTCGGTTGTCATGAAGCACTAGAGCTCCACCGGGGACCCCTCACAGGTATGACCATAAGTCTATTACTAGCTTGTATGGGAAGGTGCCATTTCCAGCTCACTCGCCTTACCCTTTTCCTCATTATTTTTAGCTCAGCTCGAATATCATTCCACGTGAGGAGTTTACCAGCGGTAATACTTTTTCGTGGTATGGCGCAGACTTAGTTCAGGCTCTGACTCAGCCCTTTCCGTGATTTTGCGTCCATAAATACTGGTTTTCAAATGGCGTGCAACAATGGAAAGTACTACTAAGATGGAGAGAGTTCATCGAAAACAAGGGGCAACATATGTATTGATTGATTGATGTTTGTTATTTACATTGATAGCACCTTCCACACAAGCAATGGAGATCACTGGATTACTGGCTAAGTTTTCTTTTGCATTTCTATAGAAGGGAAACGCGTGAATGCGAGAGGGCAGTTATATAGTACTTATATTATACCGTTAAAGGATGAAAGGGTGGAGGTGGTATAGTGGGAAGAGAGCGATCATCAGATGTATGGCGAGGGGACCGTATTTCGAGTTGATACCTCCTTGCTCACAAGCTAGCCTAAACTTCTGTCCTTTTGGGGTAAATTTGTTGGTAGCAGACGCGTTTGAGAGGATAGAAGCGTTGGCTTGTTCATAGCTGAGCACCACCATTGTATTCGTCACATAAAGGATAGAGGTTAAATTTTGGGGCGTTAATCAATTCCATCTGAAAGATGCGCCATTCCCACGTACTCAATTACCATTCAGAATAGTAGTGGTGCATTGAAATGAGTAGGTGACCTATATAATGAATTCCGGTGCCAGCCGAATGTTTATCCTCCCAGACGAGTCTGGCATCACCCCGGGGTCGGCCTAGGCGGGTATCGATCCGGGGCTCGAACTCGCGACCATCCGTGTGTGAACTGCGCTACTTGCCACTACACAATCTCCGCCACATCAACCTACTACTTCAAAAATTCATACATTTTAGTAGTGTTCCGTTCGAAATAGGATGATTATTTAAGGTGGCTTTTAAGGAAGTGAGCTTCTTCTTGAAGAAGCTGCATTCTTGAGGAAATCATGTCAACGAAGTCATTTTAGCGATTCGTGCTTGATTCTGTGTGAACCGGAAAGGTTTTGTGTAGCAGTCATGCTCCTGCGACCAGGGACCAGGGTGTTCAAGTGGGCCCGCAAAATCAAAATACTTCCAGTATTTGTACACCCCTTGGCAGAATGTGGGCGCATTCGAATACCATTTTGACATCGCGTAAAAACCAAATGGTTGGCGCAATTTACAAGGACTGCCAGACTTGTTCATTTTTTTTTTGAAAGGAAATTTTAGAGGAAATCATAACCAGCAGGATTGAGCATTGGTGTATCAATGTAAATTAATGTGTTGTCGAAACTCAAGTGTGAATTGACCACGTTTAGTATTTTGGATGAAACCTGTGCCATGTCCAATAGTGAACAGCTCAGACCGAACATTTCAAAGCAGTATGTGAAACAGTTGAGATCTGCAACAAGGAAGGCCATGAAAAAGGTAATCAGATGGGAGGAGATAGGTTTGACGTATACATAGGTGGCGGAAGGTGAACCAGTAACTCACTTGGACACCGATCGGTAACCCAACCCAGACACGCCGCCTTTTCTCCATTTCCACATAATTGTGTGGGCGTTTCAGACCGAATGATTCTACAATCTACAATCACGCTCAAATCAAATTACAGTTTTTAATTCCTCTGAATTTTCTTAACTGTTGCTGCCATCACCATGAAAACTCTGATTTTCACTTGCGCACCATTGGTATCCTTCTTTGACGATTTTTTCGTCCTGTCAATACCAGCACTCACGCTAACATGAGAATAAGAAAGATTATTGGATCACCGGTCATAAATTCATTTTCGAGAAGTAGGTATGCATACAAAATTGAAGTTTTTGCGAGCCTTCACTACTAGGGTGGGGGTGGCGTAGTGGCAAGGGCGCACAATCTTACGCGTGGTCCGTGGTTCGAATCGCGTATTGATATCTGCCTAGGCTAACGAGCCTTCCATTCCTCCACGATCGGTCAGTCTATACGGGACTCTTCTTGTAGGAAAAAAGCTCTGGTTTATGCATTGGGTAGCCATCGCAAGCCCTTTTATAGGCCACATACGCATTCAAATCGCCTTAACGATTCTGAATGGGAGAAGAGTGCGGGGCGCATTCTATAAAGATAGATGGTTGTACCATGAGATTTGTACTTCATTTAACGACTGATCGGAGGTTTGTACTCGTTAGCAGAAGCAGTACCGGGCTCTCATAATAGTTCTATTTCCTTTCAGCAAAACAATGTGCGGAACAATGTCTAGGGCTACCGACCGAGGTCGACCCCGGAAAGGGGAAAAGGCTAGTTCCGAGGTGAACCGATCGAGTAATTGAATGAAACGTTTGTATTGCTGTGTTGTTCTTAAGCGACTAAAGCCGTACTTGTTAGGTCCCCCCCCCCCCACTGCCTCAGAACCAATTTGAAGCTATTTTCAAGTGCCGATCATCTTGCGTCAAGCCATAGGCGGACAGAGTGACAACTAATTAGGCATGTCTTACTGGAAGCTGAATAGAGGCCTTTCAACTAGAACAAGAGAAATTGCAACATTCGTACACATCGTCATAAAAGGGAGTTGCCAAGGTTCAACGGTGATTCTACAAGAAGTCTACCGAGGGACCAAGTCATCCCAGGCCACATTAGCAGTCAGCAAGTCCATAAGCGCCACCCTCTTTGTTTCCTCTTTCAACCCTAAAGGAAGGTAGAATTAAAAAATTATAAGGTAAAATGAGTTTACCTCTGCCAGGCCTCTCATCCTTGTCCAAAATGGGGGAAAACCCCCGGTCGGTAGCCCTAGACAGGCTCTTGAAATTTTTCATCTCCTCCCCTCTCCTACTCTCGAAAGGGCGTCTAGCCAGCTTATTTACGCTCACCGGGTTCAGGAAATCTAAAGTTCACGAACGAGAGTGCATCAACGTTACGGTAACTCAAGGAAATAAATTTTATGGTCTTCACCACGAACATAATCCGCCACGTCTCTCACCAAGGTCTGAATTGTTGTCACTATTGGAATGGTAGAACAGGCGTAAAAAACAGAAAACAGAGGCTTTAACGTTAGCTTTTGAATGAGAGCTCAGCCATGTAAACTACCAAATAAAGCTGATCAAAAGTAATGTAGGGGACTGTTGTCTAACTTTGTTGTTGAGTTGCATGTAAACAAGGAAGTGTCGCCTGAACATAAATCAGTCGACATGCTTAGCAAAGTGTTTACTGGGTAACTCTAGCTTAGACAGTAGTTCTGACTGGAAAAAACAAATCATGCTCTCAGAAAAAAATGGGAAACTGTAGATAATCAGGCTGTCCAACATGGGAAGGTTTTGGGATCGAGGAAAAACGATTCAAAAAGGTTCGATTCAGTGTTTTTAATTGTCAGGAGGTTCACCGCCAGCTGTCAAAAGTGCGATTTTAGTAGCCGCGCAGAGAACCGCTGTCTGAGTTCGACGAACGAAAAAAGGGGTGAACATCTGCCCCTCCATTTGCAGGAATTTCATAAAAAATAGATTAGTTTTCGGGAAAACAATTCAAAAAATGATAGAAAAAAGGTGACGAAAAGTTGTACTAGAACGCGTACTTTATTAAGTTAGATCCCAAGTTCTCGTTGATGGATATATCAGAAAATGGCTTGGAAAGGGGGGCCTGAAATCTCTTCGTGCGTCTCGCCGCGCGGCGAGACAACTAACTAGTATAGCCACCATGGGCGTGGTGCAGCGCAGGACAACGGGTGTGGTGCGTTAGGAACAAAA
Organism: Haemonchus contortus; assembly: GCA_000469685.2. Lineage (NCBI taxonomy): Eukaryota > Metazoa > Nematoda > Chromadorea > Rhabditida > Trichostrongylidae > Haemonchus > Haemonchus contortus. Next base: position 7,608,230 of record LS997567.1, on the reverse strand, counting down.
TGGTCGCGTCGCTGTGAGAGGGGCGTCGCGCGCGAAGGAATGTAGCAGGATGCAGCAGTAGGTAAGAAATACAAGAACAAAGGTACTAATAGTGGAATCATGCACAAAATAATGATCGCATATCGATTGAGCTGTATTAAGAACGCTAGAGCTATAATAACGGCGAAGGAGTGGTCCGCGACAGCCGCGTGCGGCAAATCGATTACCCAAAATCGTTCCTAATGCCCGTCTCCCCAGGACATTGTGCTACATCACCCATGATATCATTTGCCCATACATGGTAACTGTTAGTGATGAGAAGGATGAAATGAAGGACCCACTGGTGACCAATCACCCCAAAAAGAGTCCCTTTAGAGGATGAATGCAAAGTTCTACTAATGCATATTCAAGTAACAGTATACATGGTTTTTCGTTTGGAAAATGCGGAGTTACCCGTGAAATAAGTTATTCGAAATTGGCAGTAAGTGAAAAGCAATATGAAAAAGTCATTGTAATAAATGTTCATGCAATAACAACAACCATAGAATGGCAGAATTTTCCGTTTTCAGGCACAAATTGTACGGTTGACTGGACACATTTAGGATATGTCAATAGTCCCTGGGTGCTTCTATTCATTCCATTGCCCACTTTTCAACCCGAAATGCCGACGATTGATGGGAAAAAACTGTGCAGGAACGGGGAAGAAAAAGAAATAATAACGTCAAGTGAGGACATTTCAATTGCAGAGCTTTCCTTTGAATAGCAGTAAAGTATTGACGAGAAACATAAATGTAGAACTATCAAAAGTGGAAAGTTTTCGAAGCCCAGGTTGGTAGCAAGTCGTCTCTGAGAGTGTCCTGGTAATTTTTGAGCTTCTTACTAAATCAAACATGTCCACATAGCCCTTTATGCGATCTGTCAAGCTGATGATGCCCTTACACATATTTACTTTTTATGTGCTTGTTTACTATTGCAATTACCTACTAACCTATGGAAGTTATCGGGTAACGGATATATAGAAAATAACTGGTTACGAAAGAAGTACATAATATGAACAGTGTTGACTACCCGAAAAAACCGAGCTACTATACTTACAGAATACAACTATTTCTGGGGTTTTTTTTTTGATCACCTCCAGACTGTGCGGTTCTCTTAAAAACTACGATAGTTTTGAGAAATCTATTTCAAGTGGATTAATGGATGCCATGGCGCAGAATGGAGCAAGGGTGGCGAAACAAACGCGAACGAAAAATGCTGAATTAAAAAAATATCAGGCTCCAAAAAAGTAGCAAGAAAGGGTGTTGTACGAGATGGCCGCCTGGGTGTCTCTCATTTGAGCGTACTATTCATCTAGTCACGTGAACAGTGCAGGTATGTGGGGTGTGGTGCGTTAGGAACGAAATGGTCGCGTCGTGGTGAGAGGGGCGTCGCGCGCGAAGGAATGCAGCAGGATGCAGTAGTAGGTAAGAGATACAAGAACAAAAGTGCTAATAGTAGAATTATGTACTAAATAATGATCGTATATCGATTGAGCTGTATGGAGAACGCCTGAGCTGTAATAGCGGCGAATGAGTGGTCCGCGACAACCGCGTGCGGCGAATCGATTACCCAAAATCGTTCCTGACGCCCGTCTCCCCAGGTATGTACAGCGCGGCATAACACGTCCACTTCGAGTGTCTGTGCCGGCCAAACCGGTTTTGGGCCCTTATTGGGCCCTGTTCCGGCCGTTTTTCGGCCCGACAACGGCCCATCCACTAATGCTGAGGGCCACAGATTCTTCTTAGCGAGAAATCTCTGATGCCGCTCTCATCGTAGTTGTGCTTTCAAACAAAAAAAAAAGACGGCTAGTGAGTGGACGAGATTTTTCTAATTTCCCACGGGTGCAAATGGACTACGCAATTAGCTCAGACCATTAAGAGCGCTGGAATTAGATTTCTTTCCCACCCATTCACTTCCTCAAAAGGACAACTCAACCACTTCCAACTAAAACAAAGTATCAAGGAGTCCATGATGGATAACTTCTGCTAATCTTCATTTCTCTACGGTTTGGACAAATTACTGTTGGAAAAAATAACTTTTGGAAATAGCTCGCACATAGCCCGATTCGAAGATGGGACTACTAAGGAGTAAAAGATCCGAAACCAGTAATGAGGAGATAGCTGAGGACCACCTGGACCTCCACGGAAAAGTAAAGCTAGGCTCGATGACTGAAAGGCAAAGTAAAACTACTAGTCCATTGGTAACTACTAGTCCACGTCATCTTCAACGAAAGCAACTCGTATGGCCTTTTCCGCTTCATAGGGCAGAAATTTGCTGTTCGATTGAGCGGAAGGTGGATTTCTGTAAAGAGGCTAGAAGGCAATATTTTCGTTTACTGCTTCTCTTGAAATGTCTGTTTGTGTTTACCGATTAATGTCAACGATAGTCAGTTTAATTAGCTGAAATCATCCATTTCTCCAACACACAAAAAGAAGAGCCTCATTCGTAGGAGTTAAAAATAAGCCTTCTAAAGCTATACATTTTGGAAGATTATATAAGGGAACCAATTCTGTGAAAGTTTGCTCTGGAAGACCCTTTCAGTGCCGATTTTGTCACGTGCACTAGAGGACCCCTTAAAAATTGCACGGGAAAGAAGCCTTTTTGGAAATTGAGAAAGTAGTCGAGCAGTCTGTGGACACTTCAAGTAAGCGAAAGTGGAAGAAAATCTTCTCCAAAGCTCCGTTTTCTAGAAAAAAGACCGGACAAGTCAGCTATTTCTAGGAGGTAGGAGTTGCTGGCGTATTTTACGTCATGAGTTAGATAATTACAAAATGTGGTAGACCCACAAATATGGTCCAGGGATCGAATAGTGGATAAATATTCACCAATTCTAACAAGGCCAACGGTACCATCCCTCCTGGGCCGGTTATGTGGTACCAAACTTGTCTGCCCGTCTGTTTGTCTGGGGAAGAAAACACTGAATTCCACATCGGGTAGCCAACTCAAATCGTTGTCCAATACGCCTCCAAAACCCTACCAGGATCATGAATGCAATTGAATGCAGGGCGCATACTATGCCAAAGAACAGTTGAACCCAAGCCAAACGACTTCGTTCTTCGCATCCTTGATCAATCCCGTTTCAGGATGTGCTCAGCATTCGACTTTGACTCGGAACGTATGTATGCTTTCCAACTGACATTCACTTGTGGGATCTGGCTGTACAAGTCAGCGCTTTCATCTTGGCACCACTTTACCGGCTCTGGAACCTAGCGATGGTTGGTGCGGGGAGGAGAGTTTCAGGTCCGCGTTATAATCCCAATTATAAGGGCAGCAGAGCCTTCCGTGGACGATGGCGCAACATATGGTCTGAGGTCACTGCAAGGACTGCAAAGGCAAGTCCGTTTGAAAACGAGTCAAATCAGATGAGCAAGTGCAAGGAGTAAGTTTTACCAGGATCCCCACACATATGGGAGCAACACTACAAGTTCATTTAAAACCCTCCGGTATGCGTCCCCCAATTTGTGACGGCTCATACTGTGAGGATACGGCTTCTAATACTATTACTTAAAGTACTAAAGAGGTTTTTGATATGTAAATCGTTGCCGAATAGGATTCGCAGCTACTTCAAACGAGTGCAATCCCAAAAGTTAGAGGTCAAATAGGCCCTCAGCTGGCACTTCAATTTTTTCTGCCATTTTCCTTTCCATAATTCAGAACTTCTGTGAAGGTAGTTGTTCTAGAACATTACTTATTAAAAACTACTTTGGGACTACCTGCAGATGACCAGGTTTCAAGGAAGGCGAACATGGAAGTTACTTTGAGCTTCGTTCGATGTCTCCCAAACCAGACAACCCTCCAGGGATATTGATTGCAGAGAGGAAATACAGAAATTAGAAACAACTGCTCTTAACACGGAGACGAGCCACCATATTATGGGATCCCGAAAGAAATGCTTCTAGTGTCCTCTTCGACGCTCATTTTCACTTATTCAACGCATTCAAGTGGCCTTTGGCTGTCTGGAATTTCGTGGCTCTTCTTGACTGAGAACACTTTCGCACCACACCATCCTGGGAGGAAAAGTCGGAATTCGTCCGATATACTACATAGATAGGTTGGGGAGCAAATTCGTAGAACCTTTATCTTACAACGATTTTTTCGCTGCATCAAAAAATGTATCTTATGCGTTCGTTGAAGCTCTTCCGCTCTACGAAACTGGGCTGATAGCGTTTTCGAGTAGTTTTATTGACATTTACTTATTGGGTCTAGAAATAAAATATTAAGAAGCAAAAATAAACATATTCGAACCTGCTCTTCTTCGCTTTTCACCGAGGTCAAAAAACTGCTGCTGAAGCAGCTTGGGACATTTGCATCATGAAGTTATATAGGCGGAAATGGTCCGTGAAATTCAAAATTGGTATTCTTGGACCTTCATGAGAATGTCAGGCCCCATATTGCACAAATCGCCGTAGCGGCACTTCAAGAGGTCCAATGGGAGGTCCTCCAGCATTCGCCGTATACTGCGGACCTTGTACCAATGGATCACCATTTATCCACTCCCCGTTGAATCATATGAGGGGCATTACATTCGGAAATGAAGAGAGCCTTGAAAATTGGCACAACAATACCAGATCAATACATCGATACCAGATCGGGCCATTTTGCGGCGGAACAGCATTGAAAATTGGTCGAAAGCTGGGAAAGCAAAGGTCGCAAGCAATAATCGCGAATAAATAATATATTAATCAAATTACATCACCTAAGAGTTCCTTCAAATAGGTAATTAAAATTCGAATAAATAGCACATTAAACATAAATAAAACTTGTTGCAAAAACTCTCCAATCGTCTCCCCCAACATAGAATTATTTGAATTTCTTAAAAATTTAAATTATATCTAGGTAAGCTATAGTGTTAGTTAGACTTCAGAGAAGTTATAGCCTCGAAAAAAGCTGCCTGAATTAGGTCCATCTTTTTCAGGATCCATAAAACCGTAAGTAATGACCTTGACTCACTAATTGAAGAAATTTATGCACATTTCTGTCCCTTTCAGTAATAAAGAGCAGTAATTACTCGAGTAATACAGCCCTGTTGAGTCGAACATGCTTCATGTGGTTAAGTGAATCAAAAAAAATAAAAATAAAATAAGCAATTAATTATTCCGTGGAAAGCTGGAGAAAATAAAGCTTTTTTTGGCTGCGCCATATAATTGGCAACAACTCAAAATTGTAAACTCATTCCGATGAGTATAAAGTTGCAGAAACAGTCTCCTGATTATTATAATCTTATCTCTTTAAAGATATCCAAGAAAATTGTTCTCTCAGTAGTTACCAGAGATTGGTTTTGGGTAAAAAACAGATACTTGAAGCGATGTCAAGAGGAAAGGTTTTTCTGTCAGGGTCAAAGGTGTTTGAATAGACTGAAGTTCGAGGAGATCAAAAAGCAAAACTCGATAACGGGAAATCAATACTTCAAGTCACTTGTTCTAAATAATATTCAATTAACTTTTTTCAAACCACTCCAGTAATATAGTCTAGGTTTCCGTGAGAGCAGTAAATGTAATAAGACCAAGAGGAATGTTTATGAGAGGGACGAACCTACTGCTGCAACTAAAAACTGAACGGGGTAGTTAAGCTGTTGAGCTTCAGTTCCGTCGTAGGTTATTTTGACGACCAAGTAGTGAGTTATGGAGTATTGATGCTAGTAATGTTTATAAAGGTCCAGAGTAAGCTCATAGATCGATTCTCCTCATAAGCTAAATATTATGATAAGAGATTTTCTCCCATCTTGTGGAATACTTTCACAGCTCCCCGGAAAGGGAGGATTTTCATTAGGACACATGGCAGCGTGCGATGTGAGCGAATTTTTCGCGCGCGACGACCCAGCAACTCCGCGAGTTACTCGCTTTTTCGCCATTCTGCCGCTTGCGACAATTTTCATATTATTGCCCTCCTTCATTAGCAGAGCGTATGCCAAGATATGCAAAATAGTAGGGGCGAGAGGGATGCTTCCTGACCGGCATTCAACGCGACAAATCAGCCAAATTACACAAAAAAATTGAAAACTGCGCATGGCGAGACAACTAGCTAGAAAATGCAGCGCACTGGGAGCGAATCGAGACTATAGAACTACCAATCTCAAAGGTCTCGGAGGTCTAGAGGAGAGACAAGAACGCAAACCTTCTCGCACACCTTGAGATGAGTACCTCTTGGTCTATGAGAAAGGCATAGGTGAAAGCGAGGAAAAGTAATGGACTAGGTCGAGAAGGAGTTGGGAGAATTGAACTGGTTCGAAATGAGCTGTTTCATATCGCGATCCACTTCTAATCCATAATCAAAGCAAACACGAATGATTAGGATATTCGTCACCAAATCCCTGAGGAAAAATGTACTAGAACGCGATTCAATTCGGGAGAAATAGCTCCCAAAGAATCGTTGTTGGTGTGGACAAGGGAAAGATTTGTTCTACCCTCAGAAAAGAAAGTCCTCAATCTTGTAATGAGCATGCAGATTTCAATGGATGAATGCTCTGGGCCAGTTCAATGTGCACTCCTCTAGACCAGTCTAGTGCTTTGCACTTTCAAAGTGGTCGCAAAGCAGTAAGTTGAATCAAGGTAAAAGCGCGTTCTCTGCAAAACATTGCACTCGCTAGTTCCTGCCTTTCATGGTACTACCCGTTCGGGGCCTCCCTTAATTAGTTCCTGATCCGTCTAGGAGGTTGATGTTAGAAGTTAAAGATCGAAAAGTTGTTAACACAAGGGCTAGACCCTCACTTGACATCGAATAGACCAAACGCATATTCAAACATTCCAACTATTTTGGAGGGATGTCGAATGCCTGGCAGACCTTAAAATAAGAAGAATTGGCGCTAAGACATCGCCCTTCAACCCTTCATTCCCTATGGAAATTTGTCAGTAACTTTTTACCCAAATCGAGGTTAACTGCGTGTGGGCCTTTTTTAATTGAATGTGAATAACGATTTTCTCCAATGGGAGGACAACAGGAATCACGTGATGGCAGAAACCTTCTACTTAGTAATTTGGTGAATCAAAAGTTATGGTAAGGCCCGATGAAAGAAGAAGACCTGCCGGTCTAACACATTGTTGTTCACCGGACCGAATCCTACTCACAATCAGATGCCACAACTGGTCGGTGAGTTTAAGTCGGTTCGCGAAGGGGCTAAAAAGACGGGCAACCGTCAACAAATCCATCATTTTCGTGTCTTTCTTCAGGAATTTAGAGACTTCTTCAGAAGCTTTCGATGAACGTGCAGTTCTATCGGTTCCTTGTCTAACTTTGCATGGCACCAGGTCAAAATAGCCTTTACAATTTAGTTAATTGAACCCGAAATCGCACTGTTTCCGTTTTCCTGTTTACCATTAATCCCATAAGGCACCACGACCCTTTTTTATTTCTTCCCTTCTTAGGTCATCACTCATACGTGTGCTATTAAGCGCCTACGCATACTTTTTCTAACAATGCCATAACGATTGAATGTTAGGGCAGCCCAAAGAATAGCAGGGCATAAAATGAATAATGGGAATTTTCAGAAAAAAAAATGTTTTCCTACTGCATATATGTTGCGTGGGCTCTAAACTTTCCATTTATTGGAAGATAAGCAGGAAAAGTGTTGTAAGGGAGAACAACTTGATCTATATAAATAATACGAAAGTAAACAAGTAGCAGTATATCAGTAAGTAAGGGATCCGCGGCCTATTATTCACATCAGGGTGGAGGTGCGGTAGTGGCAAGAGGCGCACTATCTCACACACACGGGGTCACGGGTTCGATTCCCTGGTCGATATTCGCTCAGACCAAGAAAGCCTACCATCCCTCCGAGGTCGGTTAATTGGTACCATACTGGTCTGGGAGGATAAAACCACTCACTTGTACAACGACTGGCCACCGTAAGTCATTGTATAGGCCACACATTCACTACCCTTCACGATTCTGAATGAAAGTCGAATGCGTGGGCGCATTCCTTAGACAGGATTGACTAACGTTAAGAGACTTTATCATTTAAAAGTTTTGATTGGTTTACATTACAAGACCTTTCACGAACGATATTAGGTTGATGCATAATTATTGCGGATTTTTTCATGGCTTCTTTTCTCCCAATAAAATTAAGCTTTTGAATTTGGGATTATGATAGAAATAATCTTCTGGCCTTCCTTAACAGAAATATGCCTAGAAAGTTATCTTCACATACGCCAAATTATGCTCTATTAGTTCGAGAAATGTTGGAAGGCGGCACACTCATAACGTGATCTCAAGGAACTTCTCGGCGGTGGGACAGTCAGCCATAGCCGAAATCTGCTTCTGCGGTCGCCCTATCCACAAACAGATACTCCTATGGATTATCACGTCAGTGACCCTTTGAGAAATTGGTCAACGAGCAGAACTTTCGACGAATTGGATAACTTGATGGCCAACGTCAAGGCGTGATCGCCTCCGAGAATCGAAACTTCTTTGCGCGTGGAATCCGACCGCCTAGCAAATGAGAAGTACTGCTTGACGCACATGGTGGATATGTTCCGGAGCAATTATTTGAACATGTGTTTCCTAGATTTTTCTATTGTTTCTTCAAGTAGAATATGCTGAAAAAAAAATCCGCATTAATTATGCATCAACCTAATACCTTGGTTCAAACAATCGCCACAGCAAAGGAATGCCGTTGCGGTGATGTTTTACAGAGCGAGGGACGACACGTGCTGACTCGAATGACTAAGGTTTTGAACTGGTAGCCAGCTAGGAAGATCAACAACAGCCGACAGAAATATAAACAAAAACAAACAACAACGCCATACGTAAAACCCTAAATAGTAAATTCCTGCTTTTGCAAGATGGCAAGCAGATATGTACATATGTGAAAGCAAGTATGCGCTGTCGAGCACAGCTTTGCTCTAGCACCTCCCTCTGCCGTTCTGGTGGGTGCAAAACGTTTTTACCTGTTCGCTTTACCTATTCATGGAGATAGATCAAGTAGTTGATGAGGAACTTTCCTGGTTTCCCATATCATGTTGATACCCTCGACTTTATGTATTGAACGTGAAGGGCTGTAGCCGTTACCTTACCGACTCCTGGATGTACCGACAGCGGATAGCTGTGATTTTGAGAGAACTTCCGTACCGCGCGTCGTCGGAGTTAGGTCAGACCGCCCATCGCAGCCTACTGCGATCTCGAGGTGACCCTACAGTACCCCTCAGCGCCAGTGTTGCGAATGATTTGCACTGGTCCGTGTCATCTTCTCCTTAGGCTAACTGCCATGGACCAAGCGCTAATCGTATACCCCACTGACAACTGCGACATATGTCAAAAAGCGCGGGCGATGTGCCGCGTGCGGCGGCTGCGGCATGTCCTAGTTTCAATGGACGCGAGGAACGCAGCGCACCCGTGATTTTGGATGGCGGTAGAGGAATTTAGTATTTTTCCCTTTTTTAATCATTTGTTTAGGAAATTTGGCGGTAACGTAGTAAAGCATTTCGATCAAGGTAACATCTCTGCGGACTGTATGGTAAGGGAATGCCGCAAAGCACAAGCACTTTCCTATTAGAATGTAACTTACTGTTATAACAATTCTATCGGTTTTATTCGAAAAAATGGAATGAAAACCACCGAAAAGACCACGAAGACTTTCAATTCTAGCCCTAGGTCTCTTAACTTCCCTGTGGGATGTACTGACTTCGCCAGAGGCTTTCCTCGGAAGAACTTGACTGCTGGAGTAGCGCGACTCCTTCTTAGGCCTAAATATAAATGGGAAACGATTCCCGAGCTTCAATTAATCTCCTAGTAGGCCAAACTTCATGAAGCAAAGGTAATCACGTATTTGTAATCATCGCCATTGAATTGTGTAAAATCCTAAGGTGCTTCCTCTCCGGCTGGTGGATAAAGCTTCCGCTGTTGACGCTATAAGGCTAATTTTCTGGCAACTGGAAAACTGGGGTGTGATGCAGTAGGATCGAACTTCTCGAACTTCAAATTTGAGCGCTTAACTTATGAGATTCTGTTTTGAGAAATAGATATTAAATTGATATGAAGCATTATGGTGGCCCTAATCAGAACTGGATGAAGAAGCTGAAGCTGTTTTTTATTTAGTTTTTATCTTAAATCTCCTTCAGTTCCTCCAACATGGCTTGGATCTCATATAAATGAGAAGTTGCAAAACTGTTACCATAGTAGATATGAATGTGTAACCCTACACTATTTCAATATAGAAAAAGGTGAGAATGGGACATATCGTGTGATTTTGAGCTGCATTAGGATGATTATTAATAAAACATAATAGAACCGGAATAAACAGAAATAGCTTCAGTTAACTAAAACGCAACTGAGACAGCACAGAGCCACTTCATTTCCTGGCATAGAACGTGCCATCATCAATAACTCTGGAACCGATTAAATCCGTTTTCAGCGATTACTACATCCGAAGTACTCAAAGGCCCAGCTCACGAGAAAAAAAGTTTTATGAAATCCCTTCTAGGATGATTGCGAACTCTTGTGGTCTCCAGAAATAGCAGGTAGGTAGATACGGCATCGATAGGGCGGTGGAGCGTCCCGGAATCGGTTTGACTAAGTACCTACCTACAACTGGCCTTGTTAAAACAACCTTGTTGAGACTGCATAATTCATAATGAAGCGTTAGAACGCCGACGAATAGTACGCTTATGTGGAAGACACCCAGACGGTTACAGACACATAATCTCGTACAACCTCCTTTTTTACGACTTTTTTGAAGTTTTATATTTCTTGAAATCCACCAATATTCTCACTTTCTTCGTCATTGTTAGCCTATTCCACACCAACTTTCCACACTAACTTTCATCATTTCACTAGAGCCAGGAACCTTAGAATTGTCCTGAACTGTTCTTATGTGCTTAAATGATGTGCAGATTTATCAGTGATATGGTCCCGAGGAACTGGTTCCTGGTCGCAACAGCGGACCCTATATTCTTTCACCACTCGAAATAGCCATTTGGAACAAACTCTGACAAAATTGGAATGGAAGATCTCCTGAATTCGAGCAAACTAAAGGGTGCTCGTTCGATCAACTACCATGTTTCGCCTCAGTTTACTTTGTATCACTTTAACTGACTGCTTTTTGTTGCAACATTGAGCGGGAGTTCTGGAAGGAACAGTAAGAAGAGGGAAATAAAGCCGGAATGGCTCTCGGACAGGACATATACTTGTTAGGAAGAATTGAGTAGGTCCACCATCAAGCCCTCGTCCTAACCCTATGCACTACACTGCAAAGCGTCATACTGGAATCCAGGGAATCGCTCCGCAAATTCAAGAAAGTTTACATTCTTCTAAAGTCGGATGGGGTCGTTCTTTTAGAGGCAACTAGTTTCTAAGAATAGCTCAGCTTAGGCAGTAATCAAGAGGGAGGCATATGGATAGCTTGAATAGCCAACAGCATTCTCTGACTGTGGCAAAATTCACCCGAGCTTGTGTACTTTGTCTTTTTCCAGGTAAATTCAACAACAATAGAAAATAGGTCCATTATGAACTCAACCCAACTGCTGTGAAAGTTTGGAGGCACCATGAATGGCCCGGCAAGTGGAAATCTTTCCTTCTAAACTTGCTCGGAAAAGTCCTCGAGAGTCCTAGCGTGAATGTGACATCCATTACAGTTCTGTCTCCCGTTATCAAACCGGTGCACAGACCATTTTCACCATCATCTACATCTGATGGGAAATCAGATAAGATCACGGATTTTGCCGAAAACTTCGAGACGGAATTCAGTGAGTGAGTCAGAGTGCTGATGGCATTTTCCTCCCAAATAACCGCAAGCAAAGTTTCCTCGGCTCTCGCCCGGTTCTCGGAATCCTCAGAGCTCCCACATGTCTCATAGCCTATCACTATGACCCTCATGGATTATGAACCCTATTACTCTACAGTTACAGGTTGGGAGCAGCAAATCGTTCCCAGGAGCAGGACCTATGCACACGACGTGCTCATCGGTCTACTGGTTACTTCTTTCCAACTAAAGTCAGACTTCTAGACTTGCCTTTAAACTCCCCACAGCTAGAATTTGCTGTAAACGCCAACACATCTATTTCGAAACCGTTCAGATTGCTGACTATTTTGTACTATTACTATTTTACAGCCCAACGTTGCTACTGTAATATTAATTGGAAATGTGATAACTACAGGTTGGGTAATTGTTCAAGGGGTGCAAAGCAAAAGGAACGAGTAAAAGATTGATTTCCACCGAGATGTAATTTGAACCAGCTCCGCAGGTGTTGCAGCGATACCTAGTGTTCGTTCTCGGCCTTCACCAGATCTTTGATCAGTTGAAGCTTGGAGAGCCATAAAAAAGTAATGACCAGTAATATAGCTTACACTTCTCATAACCCTCATGGGCTCATTAATCGATGCCTTATAGTTTTCCACCGTACAGACTTGTCTTAGTGGAAAAGTCTTATTCAGTACTCGATCTGAACAAGTCGTCGCCTTCAAGCTACCGATGGTACTTCGAAGCTCCTGATCTGAGGCCAACCCTGCCAAACCCCCGACCGGTCTGGTCCAGGCGCGACTATTCCCAGGAAGACGAGCGCGAAAAGCCTCAATGGTGTACATACCTTTCTGAGGTTCCACCTTGACTTCCTACTCAACGTGATCAACAAGTTACTAATGAAACATCATTGATAGTCATCAAACAAGTAATTCGCGGAGACCTCCATTTTTAATATACTGCTTGGTCAATAGTAATAACAGTAATCGTAACAGTAATGGTAATGATAACAACACAAAGTCAAAACAAGTAACAGTGATACTAATACTGTTTTGAATGGAAGTCAAATGCGAGGCTACGTTGAAACGTAATCGATTTCGACTTCATCCTTTATCCCTTTACTATTATTGTTATTGTTATTACTATTGTTATTATACTAAATGCCACGGACGGTTTTTGTGGTTGTTGTTATTGAAAGCCATATTATTGTTATTGCTACTGCTATTGTTATTATAAATAGAAGCTAGGGACGGTTATTGTTATCAAAAGCCAGGGCGAAGGTGGTATAGCGGCAAATGGCGCACTATACACATGCACGGTCACGGGTTCGGAGCCCGGATCAAAATTCGCTTAGGTCAACGAAGCCTTCTGTTCCTCCGGGGTCGGTTAATTGGTACCAGACTTGTCTGGGAGGATAAAAACACTGACTTGACATCGACTGGCCAACGTAAGTCATTGTATAGGCCACATATGCATTCTATACGCCACTACGATTCTGAATGGAAGTCGAATGAGGGGGCGCATCCCCAGACGGGATGAATCGACGCCGGAAGACTTTATCCTTCATCCTATCATACTTGCTGGAAGCCACGGAACTCGGAGCTTAAACGACAACGAGGAACCACACAGAAAAGAAGGAATCTATGAAGCTGACGGCAGATATTGCCACAGATCGATGGAAGTGGAAAGTTTCAACAAGAGCCCGTGCGACTGATTAACATTATGGGAGAAAGAAGTCTTATTACCAGCTCCCACCAGCTCATTGTGGTGTAGAAACGCAGAGTACTCGCCAATTCGTGTTTCTGATTTTTCTCGAGTTTTTAAGTTCCCTCATGAGAAGCGGCAAATGAAGTTTGTAAGAAAGCAATGTGCAGAGAGTTTCGATAAAAAGTGATTCCAAAGAATATGGTACAGCATTAAATGATGATAGCTAAAGGGTAAGGCCTAAAGTGAACCCCGTCTAAATGTTGCCCCACTGCATTCGACTTCCATTCAAAATCGTAGTGACGTATCGAATGCCTACATGGCCTATACAATGAATTGCGGTGGCCAGCCGATGTACAAGTCAAGGTTTCTCTCCTCCCAAGCAGAATTGGTATCATTCATCCGACTCCGGAGGGATGAAAGGCTTGGTTGGCCTAGGCGGATATCGATCCTGGATTCGTCTTCTGTGCTGTTTTAGGCCTTTCCAAGATTCACAACTCGATCCAGCTTACGTTTCGGCCTCTTCGCCTTCTTCAAAGCTTGGAAGCCGGAAAACGATTTGTGATTGATTCTCACATAAGTGAGGATCAATACTGAAAACAGTCCTCTGAATCTGTCTAGATCCGGGATGCTAACCAGTGCCTTTGCGTGTGATAAGTGCGCCATTTGCCGCTACTCCAACGCCGCCCTTAAGGATGATGGCTATGCATCCCAAAGCTATATGACAGTTAGGGCCGTAGGAAAGTCAAGGCTAGATCAGGGGATGAAGAGTAACTGTAACAAATTCAATAAGAGTAGTAATAAAATAAAACGAAGCAGTGTATAGAGAGTGAACTTTGCTTTGCGGAGATGGCCCGATTCGTGCCGCGATTCAATTGATCTGGCATTTGAAAAACCCGATTAATTATGTTTTGGCATCAATCCAAACCGCTTTTGGTATGGGCCCCGCTTTCGACTACCATTTGGAATCTTGGTGGCGTTTGAATGCGTATACGGCTGATATAGCGACTTGTAGTAACCAAGCGATAAACAGGTCAATGCTCTAATCTTCCCAGACGAGGCTTTAGTCCTCCCAGACGGACCAATCAACGGACCTCGAAGAGATGTGGAACCTGATTGATTTAGGGGATATCGATAGGGGATTCGATTCCTGGATCATTGGTGTGGTAGTGCAATGCTTGCCACTGCAACACTTCACTCAAAGCGTAGATTAGAAGGAGCAAACTCCACCTATTTCTCGCTTTCAATTTTTGACAAAGACAAAAGAAAATGTTTGCTGAATAAATATGCCACCTTGAGTGTGGCATCACATGCACTTCCGCCGACTTGAAAAGTTTGCTTCTGCTAAAATTACCAGAAAAATTACAGGCGCAGAAAGTAGGAGCACGGAGTTCCTGCAGCACTACGCTAAACAAGGAAGCTATGGAATCAGAGAAGGATGATCATCATCTCGGAAAGAAACGAGCGCCTTTGTGGAAGGGCCTATTTAGAAGTTGTTGTTGTTGGCGAACAACAACAATAAGAAAACCCTCTGTAACGAGACCGATTAGGCAGCTTGTGAAGCGTTTCCCGGAAGACATGGAGGCGAAAGAACTAGCAGAATTGGGGTACCCATCAACACGAATTTTGCTATGGGCAACTATGTACTGGACGGCAAGTAAGTTTTGTGTTCGGGTAAAGGGCACAGAGTGAGGCAGCGTCATGTGTCGTACCTACTGCTATGTGCATGGTCAGGGTATGGAAATCCAGCTCGGGATTCTGTCGAGCCAACGAACCTTCCATTCATCTGGCTCACCATCAGACTTACTAGTACTGGCCAGAGTTCTGACTTCTATTTCGGCTGGCCTCCAGAAGTCATTTCCTGGTCATTCCCTGGACCCCATACGCATTCAAACACTACCACAATTCTGGACATAAGTTGAATGCTTGGGCAAATCCCAAGGATCGGGATATGCAACGCCAAAAATTATCTTTTTACTCTTTATTTGAAAATCACCATATTTACTGACCGGAAATCAAATGTTTAAGAGTTCTTATCAATGAAACACGTTTCATTATCGACCTCGACACATTTCTGCAGCTCCTCCTGCAGTTCAGCTTTTCGTGGAACTCTTGTTATTATGAGGAGATGTTTTTCCGTTGGATACGATCCCTAATTTACCGCGTGGTATCAGCTCCCAGGGAAACAGACAGAATATTCAGTAGCCTAGGGTGTTTGAGGAAGTACTGTGGGAAATTCTCATTTGCAAAGTTGCACAGGAAGTTGGGATTGTGCAATTTCTTCGGAAAGTTGAACATTGTGGTAGATTGAATTCGAAGGAAGTGTGACATGGTCTGTCCACCGTCAGATCAAATTCAGCCGTTATCTCATTCAGGGGGGGGGGACACTTCCATTAAAAAACAGCCGCTTGGGTTGATACGATTTCTGGGGGAAGGGGGAGAGGCAACTTTCTGAGGCCCTTATATTTATCTTTTGAGGGAGGCACACACATACAAGCTAGTTCAAAGGTAGGGCTTACGATAGAAATGCTTTTTGAGATTTCTCCCTGCACTGAACCTGTGACCCCGAGGGAAGCACAAGGGACTCTGCATAACCGACGTACACGTCAAAGGGACGAGCTCTGACGGTGTTGTAGAGACTGAAGAGGTTGTTTGCACTAGGACACACGCGTTGTACGCTTGCTGTAGCCAGCTGCACGCAATAATGCACACATTTGGATAACTCGTACAAAACCCGTTCCATGCATTGCCGTAACATTGCTGTCGAACCACTAATTTAACTGTTGTAACTAAATAGAATAATCTTGGCCGTAAGAGTTTTAGGTGGGACAATTTATTAAGTTGACGGCTTGATATTTCGACGCTATCGTCTCTTTAGAGGTCTAGAGCAACTTGAGATGATTTGCACGATATCCAAGAACGGCATCACCCTCTCGGCGAACCTGATGAATTTAAACGTTGATTTTCGCGTTTTCTGCGCTCATTTTTTTCCCTTGTTTGAAGCATCACTTCCACTTTTCGCCTAAAAGTAAATACCCCAAAACAATCGTAAACTGTGCTTCGAGCACTGTAGATTGATCCAGGCATACCCAAATTCGTAGCTGCTGACCCCTCCATTGTCCCACATGGACTTTACGTCCGCTTCGCATTCTACACTGCAAAAATCATAGAACAAATTCAACCAACCTGTTTCAGAATGATCTAGTTACAGGTTAGCTGTGCTGCATAGTGTCACAGAGCCCTTTTTCAATCAACTGCTCATATTTCATGAATGATTTATTCAAAATTAGACATTATTAAGCTACTGTTATACAGCATCATTCATATAACGAAAATTTGTTCTGAGCAAAAAATCTACGGAAAAGCTAACCCTGCTAAATCAGGATTTACAGATCAGATCTAGTACTAGCGAAATAGTTCAGAGTTGATTTACTATGGAGTAGGAAATTACAAGTTTTGCGTGAATTTCGTTCACTATATTCTATACAACAACACTCGTGTTCCAAAGGGGTTTACAAGCATAGATGAATCCTTGCGCACAGCCATTTTCGTCTCGAGATGTAATCTGTAAAACAAAGAATTCAGACCACTCCATCGTAGAAATTTTTCGTTTTACTTTTCTTCTTCGCCTGATCCGGTAACAATCTTTTCTACAGTTATGAATAGAAAAAGGGAAAAAGAATAAAAAGGGTAAAGTTTTTGGGCGTTGATCCTGTCTGAGAATGCGCCACCGCATTCGACTTCTATCCAGAATCGTAGTGGCGTATTGAATGCGTATGTGGCCTTTACAATGACTTGAGCTGGTCAACCGATGTACAATCCAGCATTTTTATCCTCCCTGACGATTCTGGTACCAATCAACTAACCCCGAAGGGATGGAAGGCGTGGTAGGCCCAGGCGGGGGACGGCACGAACGTGCGTCCGAGGAGGCGCGCGGCAGCTTGCGCGACGAAGGTCTTAACTATTTGTATGACTGCTGACGCCAATTTTCGGGGCACAAACTCTAAGTAGAGTAGTTTATTAGGGTCAGATGATCCTTCTAATCTATTCTATAATATTCGAATTTGGGCACCAATGATAGGCGCTAAAGTCGTTCAAATAGTTACGAAGGGGGACGGTCAAGTCGTGCGTCCGAAGATGCGCGCGGCAACTTGCGCGGCGAAGTTCGTGACGATTTGAACGACTCTGACGCCAATTTTCGGGGCACAAACTCGAAGTAGACTAGTTTACCAGGGTCAGATTATCCTTCTAATCTATTCTACTTCAAATTTGGGCCCCAACGATAGGCGTTGAAGTCGTTCAAATCGTTGCGAACTTCGCCGCGCAATTTGCCGCGTGCATCCTCGGACGCACGACTTGACACACACCCAGTTACGAACTTCGCTGCGCAATTTGCCGCGCGCATCCTCGGACGCACGATCGTGCACATACTCGGCCCACGCGGATACCGGTGGGTCGCGATTCTATCGCCGAGGTAATGGGGTCACGCCATAAACTCGGCCCGCGACCTATTGTGATTAAGATTTACACCTTTTTTTGTGAGCATGCCGCAACACAACCGTTGTGGGACCTTAAGAGGTAGGCTAAGTCCGGATGCGGCCCCACGTGAGTTGCCTCTCTTGTATCAGCAAATTGCTCCTTTACCGCATTCTGCCCTAACGACCATGCAGACCCACCGTTGAATTTCTATAATGAAGAAAAACCTTTTTCATTCTGGTATCAAACAATTTACTTGCTAACTGAGCAGCAAATCAGTGGTATATCCCTGAATAGGTCGAACAGATGGGGTGACAGTCATGAACCCATATCAGAATCAGAAATAGACTTAAAACGCAGCCATAACCCGAACCGAACGGACCGATTAACCTGAAATTTGGAAAAAATTGCTCTAGTATCCGTATGTGAGTGTGACCCAAAGTGCACAACAATAGTGGCAGACAACCAGCACGAACTTGATGCCACTATCTTTCAACACGCTCCCGCATACCGGCTGGGAACCCTGTGTAACATTCATCTAATGAGTATCCGACCTACACAATGGTTTGCGTGGTAAGCCGATGTTCGAGACAGTGCTTTAGTCCTCCCAGATTGATCTTGTATCTATTCTCTAACACCAAGATTGGATGGTTTGGTTGAACTATTTGGCATTGTTCCCGAATTTCATTACAACAAGATATGGGCAATAGGGCAATGCTGGTTTCAACCTTGCATTACAACACATCCGTGTGGTACTAATGGATAAAGGACCAAGAATGAGCTCCTTGACAAGTTTGGTCGCGTTTCGGGATGCGCCCCGCATTCGACTTCCATTCATAAGCGTAGTGACGTTTGGCTGCGTATGTGTCCTATACATTGACTTCTGGTAGCCTTTGAATGAAGAGGTCAGTGTTTCACCCTCCCAGACGAGTCCGACACCAACCAAACCACCCCGAAGGGATACAAGGCTTACATTCGTTGGGCAAATGGCGATCTGGTACTCGATCCCAAGACCATGCGCGTGTGATAGTGCGCCACTTGCCATTACACTACCTCCGCTCGGTATTAGTGGGTAGGATGTTCAATGGTCAGAAGAATTCTAGTATAACTACGTAGCTGGGAAAAAAAGCTATACTGTTAGGGGTGTTATCACCTGCTTCCCTTCGCATCGTACGAGAAACGATCCTAATCATTGGCAAAACTTTGAAAGACCATTCATCGGGAAACTGGTTTTTCTGATGCAATAGCCGACGGTTTGGTAAGTGTAAAACTCAACAGTTCGCGAACAAGGTAGAAAACTGAAACTGTCTGTGAATACATATAATTAAGACTAAGGCGTAAAACGATGATTGGAATCGCTTCGCTGATGAACCAGTTCAGGTGACGCATTCCTTGTCCATTATGAAATTCTTACTTTTATAGCATTCGAAAGAAATCCTACTGGAATCGAGTAGTTTAAATGTAGAAGGAAAAAGAGTGAAAGAGCAAACCGTGAAAAAGCATCGGCATGAGCCATCCTTTGAAACTCCAGGAGATGACATCGTACATGTCGGATCGTGATTCACCGATGGAGCGCCATCTTGGAATGGATTCAAAATTCGGCAATTAAATGTTGGTCCTGAAAATTTTTCTTTGAAAAGGCGTAAGAAGAAAAACAGCTGTTTCAGAGGGGCGAGATCGGGAATCCACAGAGAAGGTAGCTCCACGTGAATGGAAGTTCTGGCAGTTGCAGGGTATGAAATACCTTTTAAAAAAGTGAATTTTAAAAAATTAAAAAAAAATAAAAAGGTAATATGTAGTTGGGGTGAGGAGGAACCACTTTTTTGACACTAGTCACTAAATCGAGAGGGGGGGGGGGTTCCGGTAATATCTAGATAGTGAAATAGAATGCGATGGAGGATGAAGACAATGTATTGTGCAACGCGTTGGCATAACCAACAACCTGGGTAACAAAATCGTTGCGAGACCCACATTGAGAAGTACGGTACTCACGGGATGGATATGGAGGTCATACTGGTATTGTGATATGCTGAATATTGCATGCTGTTATCGGGTATTAAAGCGGGTTTAAAGCGATGTACTCGTAGGCGGTAATTTCGCCACTTCTACAGCCCCAAAGGTAAACTTTTGATGATGTCTTTCTTCCATTTAAACTTGGGTTATGAAGTCTTATCATTTACATTTTTGAATGCCCCTTTTCGTGGCTTAAAAATCGCTCCAATTTAATAAATTGGAAATTTAAATAATCAAATATACAATGCGGGGAGAGATAGTGCTGTCAGCTGTAGACTGTTCTTGCCTTAAAAAAATAAATGATTCTGTGTGAGGAAATTTGTAAGAGTTACCTCTGGACTGTAGTTGTTAGTACCACATAGTAAAATGCAAGTAGTAAAAAGATATAAGTAACAAATAGTAAAAAATATAATATATTTCGGGATCGACCAAACTGTGCAACACATGCTACTCAATACTCGAAATCAAGAACCTACACTTTTTTTACAGCAACATGGAGTTATAAATAAACGGAATCAATGGAAAATTCTTCCAATTTTGTAAATTAAATAAATAATTAAATTCAAAATAAGATTGAATAGAAACCTTGCACGAACCTCTGTATTTTTCCGTTCCTTGCTGAATAATGACAGGCTTCGGTGCTACCGTGCTACCCTTGGGAGGACTCGGCGTTGATGCGCTTATGCTCAGAGAAGGAGTTGACGATGGCCTTTCAACGATGAAATGGGTTGGTTTGAGTGACGACCGCTTCGTTTCCGCTTTTACTCTGAATGGACCATGACCGTTACAAAGTCTTATCGAGCTCATTCACATGAAATATCGATTGAGGGATCAACTCGCTGTTTATTCATAGGCTAAGTGCTATGTACTCTCCAGTACGGTAAGAAGTCAGCATGCGGAAATTCAACCAAAGTCTTTTCGTTGACTTTACTTGGGTCAGATGGCTAGGGAGAAAAATGAATATTTTTTATGTTTATTCAAGCCTGTGCGCAGGACCGGCTTTCACTGTTTCATATTTTAAAAGAGCTTTGACTAGGCTGCATTCTAGACGACAGCCACGGTAGCACAACTCCACCCACCATACGAAGCCCGCCCACTGACCGTCGACTGACCGTGTGCGACAAAAATTCCAACGGAAAAGTCATTGCTTTTGGCTCGCTCCGAATCGATGTTTCGCTTGGGACGGGAATATTCTAGATAGTTTCTCTGGAAGTTGAATTTCGATTCGCCATCCGAGTTGAACAAAGGAAAGGTCATCCCCCATACATTAAAAACAAAGGAGTCGTAATAAGTTGATTACATGTAGCAAATTGGGAAAACTGGTCACGAGTTCAATCACTGCAGAGACGAAACGCCCAAACAGTATCCCTGCCATTGCCAGGAACAGCTTGACAAGAGGAAGGAGGAAACAGATGGTTTATGGAGGAAACAGCCATAATCCATGGCTGGAGATAGTTTGCGAGATAACCAGGTACCACCGGGGAGTCTACTGCTAAGGGGAGCGCTGAGGGGAAGGGGGGGGGGGCGAGCGTTTTTTAGTTCCAAGGAGGCAACCATTTAGTTTGGGGAATCTGCATAGGTACTAGAAAGCTGCTCAAAATCGTGCCAGACATGTTTCACGAAGATTTTCCGTAACTTTTAAGGCTCACCAACTTTTTGTAGTGAAGTTTTTTCTGATTGCTATAGAAAAAAGGTACCCCTGCAACATGAATCTGACCTTGATTCTCTGTGACGCAACTTTGCACGGTCACATTTGAATGCTACTTCTTTGAATGATCACCCAGAATGATGTCGTATGCGAGAAAATGACCCTTCCATTGTATAAACCAAAAAGTGAATTAGCAAACTCAATACCCTACGGAAAATCGGTTTACGAACTCCATTAGGCTTCAAACGCCATGTTCACAATGATTTGACGCAAGCTTATTACGACATGCAACGTCTGCAGCGTCAAACCAACTTCAGAAGTATTGGTGAAGGCAATAATCAAGGAGCCCCGATGAGCTCCTCGATAGTGTTGATTGGGAAAACGCTATACGTGGCCCCAAAAGCAAATTTACGAGTGGTGAAGTACTTAGTGACATCTAGGAATCTGGTTCAGCTAGATTGACTATTCACCTGAAATATCAGGATAAAATGCTTTGAGACATTTTCATCGGCAGCAGAGAAGGTATCAACCGCCGATTGTGATAAGGCCAAGGCCAAGGTGTTAGTACATACATAGTACTCCCTTTCTGTCAACGTTCCTTCGATGTTTTTGTAACTACTTTTCGGACATGATAACTCGTCCGCTTTTGTTTTACCACTACCCTGCATTATTTCAAGTAACGATCGACTGAATAGACCAAAGACAGTCAAGGAATGTGGCAGAGCTGGTGGAATGTCCGAGCAAATGCGACAGCCTCCATCAAGCTTCTCTCTTGTGAGACTGGGACAGATACTTAACCAGACAGTGGTCTTGAGATCAACTATTTAGCTGAACCAGGTTCCTAGATGCCATTAAGTACTTCACCACTCGTAAATTTGCTTTTGGGGCCACGGACAGCGTTATCCCAATCAACACTATCGAGCAACCGGCGATTTTTGGCTAGTTGTCTCGCTCGGCGGAACACCTTTGTGGGCCATCTTTGTTAGTTGTCTCGCTGTGCTGCACAGTTCCCATTTACCACCATTTTCGTAGACTGAATGTATGTTTAAGCAAGCAGTTTCTAGCAATCTAGTTTCTAGTAAGAAGCATTTCCTCTATTGACTGTGAAAATGACGACAAAGTTCAAACATCGGCCAAGTAAACCGTATCGTGAATTTTCGTGGCAAGTTTCATAGCTACTCAAGCTTATTCTGTTTGGTTTTCACTACCCACTACTCTGTACTGCCAGGGAGAAGCAGTAATAGCCACGTTTCAACTCGTATTTTCTACCTAGTACTCCTCATTTTTTAAGACGCATCGCATTTAAACTCGCTCTTTTCTTCACAACGCTTTTTTGGTTGTGTAAAGAAATGATGCGGATGAACTACCTCTTTTCATCGATGTGGTGAACAGCTGATTGACCATCTCTGAGGTAAGCAATGGTAGGTTTATTAGTGGTAGACGTCATAGTCGTTGTTGTGGTATCTTCAACAATAACTCCTCCACGTCGCCAAATTCCACCAGGTCGTGGTGAAACCGTTGTACCGATTCTCTGCTTTCGTACTCCCATAATCGTGGCGAACTTGAAAACGGGTTCTGGTTGTACAGGTAGGTGTTGTGGAAGGATTCGGCCAATTCGACTCTGACGCCTGAAGGTAGTAAGATTTAGCACAGATATCGTTGTGGTTTTTAAATGTGTTACTTGTTCATACTCCTAATAAATGCACTGGCTCCTCTTGTGATAAAAAGCAGATTAACCCGATCAATACGCATCATCTGTATGCCGGCTCAAATCAGAAAAACTGATCGGAAGGCAAACAGGAGGGAAACTTTTGCATATCGACATATCACATTTGATCTGAGGCCACAGTGCTAATCATAAATGAACCGGCCGGGACCGGTCATGATTGGATAATTGCCTACGTTAGCCAATCAAATGCTTCTCCGACACCCACTCCAGAAAAATAGTATATACTGGGTTTTTACAGTTCAGAACTCCATAATCCTTAAAATTTGCACAAAAGCGATAATCCTGCTTACACCGTTGGTCGCTGTGTTGCTTCTGTTGTGGTTATCTGCGTAGTCGACGTTACTGTTGTAGGCGATGTTTTCTCAGTGATAGCAACTGATGCAGCTGCTGTTGAAGTTGTTCCTTCCGCTGGTGAAGGAGCCGTCGCCAATTTCTTCTTCAGTGATGTGGGTTTCTTTGTAACTTTAGAGGACGACGGTAGCGGAGCTGCAGTCGTTGCCTTAGCAGTGGTGGAAACCAATTTCGGGAACCCAGTCGGCGTCAATTTCTTTTTCGGTAGTACGGTGAACTTTGCGGTCTCAGGAGTAGGGGATACTGTTGTTGGAGCTTCAGAAGTAGTTGGAGCGGTAACTTTGACCACGAGCTCTCCAGGTGTTGGCATCTTAACCGTAGGCTCATTCAACTTCTTTACTTCCTTAACTTCAGCTCTTGACTGATGGTTAATAACTATGGGAGTGTTGGTATTGAATTTGCTGGATTTCATCATTGCATCCGCTGCTCCTGGGGCTCCAATCAGTAATTCCCTCAATCTCTTCACTTCGTCAGCTTGCAGCATAACTGGTTGTCTATCAATGTTAAAGTCACTTCCGGAAGATGGTGTCGGTGTAACCCGTCTTGCAAACGGTGTGCTCCTTGTATGGTAAGGGAATGAATCCTGAATGGGTGCCGGTGTCGACCATGTATGAACACCTCTCGTGACGACTGGCACCTAAATTCAAGCTTTAATAATTGGTGATAACCATTGCCTTCATCGATACTACAACATAATTCTACAATTTGTATTGATAGTAATGTATAAGCTGAGAATGATGCAGCTCAAATAACGAGAAACCAGAGGTTCCAATGCGCTATGTGTTGATATGTCGTCCAGACTTCAATACAGAAGAATTCGTGAAAAGCTTAATTGCCTTCTGCTTTCGCACAAATAGGGCAGTGGGAAGAAGCGCTGCTATAGCCGCTCCATACAGGGTTGGGTTCTCGGATTCAGATGTACCAGAATAGACAATATAGAGGATGCTAGCAACGCTGACTTCCTTCGCTCCACTCCCGTTCCATCCCTACCGAAAAGGTAGTTAGAGATTAGGGGTGCTCGTGATCGGGTCCCGTCCGAGGCCAAAGATTTGCCCCCTATTCCCCATCCTCGTAAAACTTTTGCATCGCGCACTACCTCAGTTAACAAAATATCAAGTCAAAACAGGTGGCTATACTCGCAATTGCGATGCTAAATTTTCTTTTTTAATTGAGAGGGCTCCCCGGATAGGTAAATGTTATAAGAAAAATGTAAAAATAATGGGTCTACTAATGTTGTAAGAAGTTATTGACCAGCGTACTAATTCTACGTACTGCCCTGACAGTAACAGTTAAGTAGCGCGCGAGAGTAAACTTGTGATCAAGCCTATCCTTGCAATCATCCGGATTCAAAGGGAATTGGATGTCTTCTATTTTGATCGGTACCCCACGAAATACTGTAATCCGAGCCACATATAAGGCCCCCGGGGAAGTCAGGGTAATGGTTATACGGAACGGAATTAGCTGACCTTCAAGAACAAAGTGGCCGATAAAGATCGGCCGTTACTGTTCTGGAACACTACTAGTCATAATGCAATTTCATGAAGCGCATCCACAGTAGTAATGAGGGCAGCAATGAGTAGTTAATTAAGAAGAAGTAAAGTAAAAGGACAACTTACTCCAGTAACACCTTGATTCTCGCCACGTTTAAAAACGTCGAAAGCCGGTAGAAATCCAACATGTTCGTCGTATGCGTCGTTCCTATTAGCTTCGTGTCTCAGATCGTCGGTGAAATCGTAATCGAAAGATCGTGGATTCGTCTTCACAGTTTCATCAAAGACTTCCGTATCTGCAACTTGTAGTAATGGTTCCCTGAGTACAATAGGATCGGAAACTTTACACCTACTGATTTTCTACCAATTTCTTATATTGGCATGTAAATTATGCACGGTGTGACCCCATCCTGGATGATTTGTGGTGGAATGTGTTTTCGCGGATTTGGAGCGGTGCCAAGACTACTTTACACCCAACTTCTCAACTATTGAACTTAGAGAAACGGATTCGGGCCAAATAGAAGTTCCCATGCACCTCTTCCCCCAGTCTTAGTGAGTATCAGGTATTACTAGTAAATTCAATCGTTACTTTTCGTTACGTTGTTTTCCAGAGCTAGAAAATTTTCAATGACCCCGAATTACAATCTAGTAATTACATTACTATCTTAATCCTCCCAATCGCAACTATTACTATACCAATTCGATCAAAGTTGTAACCTTCAAGCTCGTTACCTGAGATTAGTACCTAAATACCAGAGTCTATCAAATATCTACACTATCTCTACATTATTTGTATACAATCAACAAAGTTTAGTAGCTTACTTAACTTCTACTAATACTGAGTTTACTGATAAAGTTATGAATGAAATTCAAATAAATTGTAGTAACTAGATATTCCTGTGCACAGCCAAGAGTCATTTAAACTTACTTCCTTTTTTGACCATGAAATCCTTTCTCTCAACCTTTTGCTTCGACAGTACCGATGGCAGTAAAACTAGTAATACCAGGAATGTGCGCATTCTGTAACGACCATTTTAGAGTTTAATGACTTCATAAATGCAAACTTCTTTCGCGGAGAAGTTAATTACATTGTTGTCAGTTATCTAGGAGTACAGTAACGTCATAACAAAGAGACAACAGTTTTGTTTTCAAAAAAATCGAGTAAGGTAAACCAAACTACAGTGTTTTTTAAGCAAACAGAAAAACCAATGTAAGTAGGATTCCATGCATCCATCTTTCGAAGAGAGCGTTATTAACCAAGGGTCAAACTAGTAAAGATCATGTAAGCCAGTTATTACTCGGAGAACAGATTACTTTTAGGACTTGATGTTGTTGACTTTAGCCCACAACTCGCCATCCTCGTTAAAATTCCTATCAGGGAGGGGGGTTAAGGGGTTAGAAGCTCCCAATTATGAGGCAGTTTGGGACCATCTTTCTCGAACAGCTACGTCCAAAATATCAAGGAATCGAAAGCAGCCGTGAACTTACTTCTTACGGTACTGGATCGGCGGAATAGTAACGTAACCCTCGGGCTCATCCGAGGGAACCTTTAGAGCATTGCTGAACACGAGCTCCCCACACCACCTCCATTACTTTTATAATGATATTTATTGGAAAACCTTGTAAAATGTGGCTTATCTGCCCCCATTATGGTTCACTGAGGGCTTGTTGTGCCCAATAGAACCATTGTCTACTATATCTGATGAACGGGATATTACGAAAACTAGGGCTAAGTGTTTCTGTTTACATTACGGGTGTAGAACGGAGACATTGTACCAATCTGTACCAGTAAGTAAGCTCTGAGGAGACGAAATAGCACCACAGAAATAAAGACGATTCAGAAATGGACGAGATTGAATCTTACAATGAGTAGCATTGGAAGAAGTGCTGAGTTCAAGGCTACCAAAGGTTCTCATTGAATTCAAAACAACGGCTGAGGTTTACCTAAGCCATTTCAAATCACAAGATTCAATTACTAACTAGTAAGCAACTTGCAGGTTTTTTCTGACAAGTCGCAACATTCTGCAATTGTAAGGACTTCAGAGTGACACGGAGAAATAAAACATTCGGTCGAAATGAATGTGAAGTTCGAGTTGTGGAAAAAAGAACCAAAAAAACAAAATCTAGCGCTCTACTGGAACGAAACTTCAAGAAAAAAGTAGTTGCTACTTGCAACAGCAACATACAGTACAGTACTACGTTCAGATGATTACTTACTGGATTCTGAAGTTCTCAAAGCACCCTGTAGGAGAGCTGAGAACGTTCACCGAACCGCAATGATCAAATGAATGTCATGTCGGCATTGGCGTACACCTTATATAAACCGTCGGAAGCCCGTAACTATCATGATAATCACTAGGTATTACAACAAGTTCGAGGGGATAGCCGCAACAACGGTGATGTCGACGAGGGAGGAGCCTAGGCAAGAGCGATCATCATAAGATGATAGTAAAGGTGATAGCGAGAGTGTTATAGTGATATGTAACAGCTTATCAGGTTTATTGTAATTCAACGTTCCGCCGCTAGCAGCAGCAATGTGACGTGACCTTGCCGACCTTCCCGAAAGGGAACACTAACGATTCTGGTGTCCCCCCCCCCCCACCCCCTTCCCCAGCCTTACCTCTCAGACGAATACCATAACGTCTGCCGCCGTTGTCCTTGACTGGTACAGAGTTGCCATAGCGAACTCGAACTCGAAATCATTGTGTCAAGTGAACGTTCACCTCCCCATACGTTGCAACGGCATTCGGTCATAAAAGATACGAACATAGCGTTGAAATGTGCGTCTACTGCAACGAAACCCAGTAAACTGCCTTTGTTCCATGCATTCATTTGAAAGGTATGTTAAAGCAGTTCTATGGGTATACTACCTTGATGTACCAAAGTTGCACATCGTTACAATACAGTAACTCTTTGGACGATCATTCAGAATAAGCCAAATTTAAGCAATTCCTTCATAAGAAGGATTGAAAACCCTGAAAGACCGAAACCGAACCTGGAGAGATAGAAGGCTTGGTGTGTCTACTTATTGTTAGATACCTATCCGGGATTAGACCCGCGACCATGTGTGTGTGAAGTGCGCCAGTTGCCACTACACCAACTCGTGCTCTCAAATATTCAACTTATGTTGGTATTCTGAATGCTTGAAACAGCTCTTACGGTAACTGTTTCTTCATTAGGCTATGAAAAAGAGAAGAAAATATTTCACGGTCTTATTATTCGCAATATTTCGAAGTAAAGTACAAAGGATGAAGTCTCTGGGCGTAATAAATCCCGTCTGAGGGATGCGCCCCGCACTCGACCTCGATTTGGAATTTCAGTGGCGTACTGAATGCGTTGTAGCCTTAACAAGGAATTGCAGTGGCCAGTCAATGTACAAGTCAGTGCTTTCATGCTCTCAGACGAGTCTGATTCCAACTAATCGATCCCAGAAGAGTGGAAGGCTGGTTGGCCTCTCTGGGATTTGAACTCGTAAACATGCGTGTAAGATAATGCACAACTTGCTACTCTACCACCTCCTACCTCGCTTTTGAAATTCAAAAAACTCTGAAAATGGTCTTGAATAGACTCATTTAGTCATGCGAGTTTTCTGAAGATCATATCACTAAGTTAAGTAGGAGCCATTTGAGTATCTGGGGATTCTGAGAAGAGATTAATAAGACTGAACTTCTAGACTCATTGTTAAAGACGAATATCAGCTCCAAAACCAGAAAAAAATGAAATGCCTTGAAAATGTACTTACTACATATTTACAAGCAGGTGAGATCTGACAAGATTTGAACTATTATGAATTGAATGCACTCGTTCATTTACTACAGTACTTAACCGTTCAGATGAGTCAATCATCATAATGAAAGAGGTATGGTCTGGCCTGACAGAAAAAGAGAAATGAAATAGGAGCAGTGAATAGCCGACTATGTCCAGGCCTTTGAATGGCCCTACACATAAGCAATCCCTTAAGATACTTGAAGTTCTCTCCCTTGAAAGCCATAGGATAGATTTTCTCTATCCTTAGATAGGAAGCGAAGAGGCGCTTCTAGGTAATGTGACATTTTGACATACCTCAAACGTATCTGTCTGGGACTGTAGGCCATTGGGCTAAGTGCATGATATATCATGAAGTTTATCACACCTATTCCACATTGGTTACAAAGTAAATGCAAAACCAGGTTTCCGTGGACTTTCGGCTAATAGCGAAAAAAAAGGTAACAAAGAGAAATTGCTAGAGAAATAGCAAAGAGAAATAGCAAGCATCGCTAGACGAAATTACTTGCGATGGCTTCTTTCCGTCTGTTTTTTGGCACTGCATTCACATGCTTTCTTACGGATGTGATCTTCCCTTTGCCAACTAAGCTTTTCCCTCAGGGTCAGACAATTCAAATCAACTTCACTTGTGGAAGGCTTAAAATGCATTCATACATAATACCATAAGAGGCTTTACATTTTTCAGTGTGATGTCGCTTCACTTCGGTCTGTACTGCAAAAATAAATAAGTACTTTTCGGAAAAGTGATGAAATTCAACCACCAATTATGGGCAGGTGCAGAGTCATAGGCTAAAATGCAGCTGTCACAGCTGTACCGTGGTCCTATCAAAAAATCTGTTTCGCAGTAAAAAGGCAAAGCTTATGGATAACTCCTTTCCACTTGATGTATTGTTACTGCCCTAAATTCGTAGCAGTGCCCGGATAGTAAGAGTCCTGGTTTGAATCTGGAGTCCAAGGCCGGAGTTTTGTCCATAACTAGCTCACCTTTTTAAGATATGGTCACCGTTGGCTAGCAGCGCACCATGAAAAGGAGGAAACTCTCGTAATTAACACAAAATCGAAAATCTGAAGGTATCGTGACAACCGGATTACAAAGGAAGCCAAAATTTTTAGGTACGATGTGAAACGAGGTAATCTGGTGTAGAGCGGAAGTGCTTTTACTTAGATTCCATACCCATACGATAGGTTTCTTAGCTGGATAGAGTTCAGGAACATTTAGAAGCTTTCATTGAAAAATCGGAATCATCTTGTTAGCGATTCGGAAAGGTGAAAGGTGGTCAGAAATCATAGGAACACTAACGTGACAGTAAAAGTTAAGCGAAGTTATCACAAAAAACGTCCATCACATTCCAAGCCTCGCTATGTTTGAATTACCTCGGGAATTCATTTCACTGAGAGTTCTCAAGAACGAACTTAAAACCAAACTTTTCTTGAAACTTGAAAAGTGTTCAACAGTTTTGAATAATCCTATTCTTGGAACTAGTTTCAAGCCTCTCCAGATTTCTTTCAAAATTCTTCAATGAAAAGAATTTTCTTCGACAGTAATCGGATTCTGGACGATTTTCCTCTAGATCTCCGAATTCTCCGAGTATTACGGTATTTGAAAAATTTTGAGCAGAAGGGCAGTGGGATGTGAAATAGAGGCCACTTTTCACTTTGTCCCTTTTCGATTTGAATGCAATTAGGAGACAAGTATAAGAACAATGCGTTCAACTAGTTAGCAGTTGGAATTGCTAGAGTATTGGACTTGGCGAGAGCAGGAGAAACAAAGCCAGAGACAGAGAAAGAGAAAGAGATACTTCGTAGTCCCCTAAGTTTGGCGATTTATGGGCAAAACTTCGCCCTAGGACGGGACATGACCTCGCACCCATCTTATCCGGACAGCTCCGGTTCAAGCCGCGCCCGAGGCAGGACTTTTGTCCGCAACTCTGCAAAAACCCTGAAAGTAGACTTCTTGAAGTGCCGTTTGAGGGCAATATTTTGTGGAGGCCGAATTTAAGAATTGAGATATCATCAGGTTGAGTAAATCGAGGAAGGTTCCCGGAAAATACGTGGGAACAATCAAGCAAAGGGGCAGAGGCGTTGTTCTGCTTTGGGCGATTTCAAGCACGAATCGCTTCACCGGACGGACACGTTTAGCATCAGCAATAACCAGTCAGAGTAATCCTAGCACGAAAACTAATGACTGCGACTTTATAAGATTACAAACAGTAATCAATTTGATCAACGATATCGCCTTGAAGGGCCTCCACCGAGAAATTTGACAAATTTATTATTACAACATGATATTAGCAGTAACATTGGCAGTAATAGAGAATCAAGAGCCGTAGATGAATTGCGAAATATTCGAATTGATACTGTATTCAATACTGTAAATCCATGTTCACTGAAAGGTCAGAAATATCAAATTCAATGAAATTTCAAACGAAATACCGATGCTAACAGAGGGTAAAGGTGAATGATAATGACAAATAATGATGAATTCGAGGAATTGGCTATTTTTACTTGATGAGTAAACACTTTTTCGAGAAAATTTAAGACAATTTGGCCGGTTATGGGAAAAAATTATCACATCAACGGTAACACATATGATCGAAGATGATAATAACGGAAATCAAAATCTCGTTCAGCAACGCCATATTCCCCGTTCCATGTCTATCATATCTGAAAACACGTTTTTGCGTTCTTGAACTGGACTGTTCAGTTAGGAAAATTGATATTCTGATGGGTTTTCAGGTCTGCTCGTAATTAGGATCAATTACACGAGTTAAGCTCAGGGTGGGTAGCATCGCTTGGGGGATTAGCACCGCTTAAAAATCAGAGACTTTTATAGGGAGGAGCTTGTTATTTATGATAATACAGTCCAAATCGAAACTGTAACAGATACTGTTTTTGCAGTGATTCATTGACTTTCGCGATTCCATTTTTCTTTATCGGATCGCGAACTTTCTGGAACGTTGGGGATTGCTGAATTGCAATATTTGGGATACAAGCCTGTCAAAGCCAGTATTACCGCCGCTTCTAGCTGCTTTTTGGTTGTTTTAGAGGCCTCAGCGATTCGATTCCCCTTGTTAATCCCATTTTCCCTATCTTTACCACCTGTACAGCAGTCTGATAGAGATGGCCTTTTTCACGGAAGCTCTGAACAAAAGAATTGCTGTGTCTCGTTTCCCTCGAGCGAGGATGACACACTGGACTACCCTGGCTCACGGCAGGGACAGAGCGCCCGCTTGAAGAAATCAATGATCAGCGGGACGACAGGTGACTGGTGACCCTTACAGCAGTATTCCTGAAGAAGGACTAGGTGTAAAATGTTCAGAAATCACGCACTGACAGAAGACCTCAAAACTATTTTCATGGTTCCAGGTTGGTACTTTGCTGGAATAACTCATCCTTTTAAACCTTTTCATCCTTGCGGTACAAGAACTCAGGTATTCAGCGTTGTCAAAACCATAAAATCGAAAACTGCCGGACGTAGCGCTGCGAGTAAGGAATTCAGGGACAAAAGAAGTGACAGTAGAATCATGCTAAAAATGATAATCACGTCGATCGAGAACGCTGGAATTGCAGTAACGAGGCAACTAGTCCGCGACAGCCGCGTGCGGCGAATCGATCACACAAACCGATTCAACTCCCCTTCTCCCCTTAAAACGAGTATGTGGACTTACGTGCGCCCGAGGATGCGCGCGGCTAATTGCGCGGCGAAGTTCGTAACGATTGGAGCGACTTCAGGGCCTATCATCGAGACCCAAATTTGAAGTAAACAAGATTAGAAGAATCATCTGACCCTATTAAACTATGGATCATGTGCACTGAAGTGGTGTACGCATCAAAAAAGGGGGAAATCCAAACCAGTGAATAAGCATGTCACCAATTCCTCCCTTTCTTAGGCCTTAATTAGCAAAAAAATGAAACTGAGGTGGTCAGTCAACTTTACGACACCTTTTCACATCACAGTCGATGAAGAGGTATCATTAATTCGGGGCTAAACTGTGTCACTTCTGAGATGAACGATTTGTGTCCAGTTTCCTTTCATTGTATGGGGCCTCTATGAAGAACTACTAATAAGTCGATGGCAATGGCGACATTGGTAGGCATGCAAAAAGTGGCCAAACAAATGACAACACAAGCGAAGATGAATTCGTAGTGAGGAGGTTCGCTGGAGCCACGGGTAGACCCCTTAGCACTCATCCCATATTATTTAGGTTTCCGTACTTTTTATTTTATTTTATTTTTTTTATAAATTTCTACCTCTACCTTAGATACCACTTTGAATAGAATTGCCGCAAAAATCTATTTTTTCACAATTTTTTTTTTGGAGCCAAAGTTCTAAGTGTTAGTGAGGGCTCGTTCACATTCTTAACAAGTTCATAATATAACAAATCAGCGAAGTGTCCCGCCCCTGCAGGAGCGGCGACTGGTAGACCCCATTTAGTGATTTCTTTTTAGGACTAATTTCAGAAAAATCCGAACGCTCTGCGCATCCCACAACGACAACACCAACACTCTGTTCAATACTGGGATGCTCTGAAGAGGAACCTTCTTTTGATGTTATGGTCGTAGAAAACTCCACTCCAAGAGTCCACTTTAATTCAATAACGTTCTTCCTTATGGGTGGCCTTTTTCTTTGAAGATTGCCTACAGTTCGCTATCTTTTTGTTTTCTAACGTCGCTAAGTATAAAGGGAGTAGAGCTAATCACGTACCAATTCTGGTTTTCTCGGATAATTACGTATGGTTTAGGCTTTTCTTCATCTGGCTGTCGGTGGTGTGCCCATCGATCATTTGACGGGCCGCTAGACGAGAAGCCATCAATTTTAGCGATCTTGATCCCTTCTGGTTCTGCAAGGGTCCAAATATTATATATTTATTATCATTGCGGCAATAATTTATATATAGGGCTTAATCAGCGATTACCAGTACCAAAATCGAGATTGTACGCGGGATTTGAAAACTATTAATAAATAGAACTCAAAAAGTAGTCATCCAACTCCATTGTCGTCAATTGAAAGCACAGGTCGCGATATTTTTAAGGTATCTAATTTGGGACGAATAATGGAAGCGATGCTCCAGAATAGTACAAAAGTAGCGAAAATTAAAATAATAACTAATTAGGGGCTGGACAGAATGTGAAGACAAAAGTTGCATGGAAGTGG
Source organism: Haemonchus contortus (assembly GCA_000469685.2). Taxonomy (NCBI): domain Eukaryota; kingdom Metazoa; phylum Nematoda; class Chromadorea; order Rhabditida; family Trichostrongylidae; genus Haemonchus; species Haemonchus contortus. Next base: position 7,574,213 of record LS997567.1, on the reverse strand, counting down.
TTATTGGACGAGTTGTGTCCAAATGTGTGTGCAATCGACAGTTGGATAGAGTAAACGCGTGTGTCAAACGTGTGCGACCCGGTGCAAATGGTGCGACCACTACAGTCTCTACGACTTCGTGAAAACTCGTCCGCCTTTGGGTGTGTACGTCGACGAAGTCGAGATTTGGGCTCTTACCACGCCCTATCTAGCCGTTTTTGTATTCAACTGCGTCCCTTGTGCTATTTTTAGGAGTCGTAGGGTCATCCTGGGGAGGAATCTCAAAAACAATTTTAATTGTGAACTGTGCCTTTGATGAATATAAATTTCGGTGCTCCTAGGGTAACTACAAACTTGAGGAATAATTGCTCACCTTATGAATAACAGATCCAGACTTCCTCGTGAGAATGTGACTTGCTCGGACGAGCTTCTCGACGATTGTCTACAATTAAAAGTAAATCCTATTCTGCAGAGTCAGTCTATCAAGTATATAACTGTTGGAACAAAAACTATTTTCTCTGTTCTGAAACGCTCAATCAATCTGACTAATTACCATTCGTCGTATCCTTTGCGGAGATTCGTCTGAAAAACTTTGAACTATCAGTGCGACATTCTCTGCCCTAAAATTTTCACGAAGAACCGGGCATATGGTATCGCATGTATTATTCGGTATATTATGTATCATGCGAGGTAAGTACGTGCTTTAGCATCCGACTTCATCTCCCAAAAGATTTTTGTCGTAATCAACTCTTTCGATGGAAGCTCTCACGCAATTGGCTTCCATCCAGAGTCGTAATGGAGGGGAGACGGGCGTTAGGAACGACTTTGGGTAATCGATTTGCCGCACGCGGCTGTCGCAGACCACTCATTCACCGTTATTACAGCTCTAGCGTTCTTCCTACAGCCCAATCGATATGCGATCATTTTTTTATGCATAATTCTACTTTAGTACTTTTGTTCTTGTATTTCTTACCTACCGCTGCATCCTGCTAAATTCCTTCGCGCGCGACGTCCCTCTCACCGTGACGCGACCATTTCGTTCCTAACGCACCACACCCGTAATGGAGTATTGAGTGCACAAAATAAAATGAAAGATATCCTAATTTGCAGTGAAAGGAATGTCTTTAAAAACATTTCATACTTATGTCTAAAATCAATACTAAACAACACCGGAAGCCGACCATTAATACAGACTTTTTTCTGTTTCGAAGATTCGCTGTTAATCGGGTTGATTAAGGGAATGATGTAACACTTTCTACCATACTACTGCATGACGTCTAGTGGAGGCTATTCGAGTAACTCGAAAGCGAAACTTCGAAGGATCGTTGAGACCTTACCCTGGCCACTGGTCAGGGTTAACCACTGAAATTTCCAATTCTGAAGGTTCAGCCCTATTTCTCAGAGTATTCTCAAAGCACCCAAACCGATGTGTTTGGGTAAAAAAAAAACTTTAAATGAAAAATCATCGTGGAAACTGCCTCCCCTGTTGAAGTTCGTAACAAACTTTTTCATTTAAACGGTGAAAGATGATTTAGCATACCTTCATAAGTCTAACTTCGTATTTCAGTTCTCGGATATCGTCTCGAAAACTCCTTGTTGCTGGGGTAATTTTTAATTTTTTCCGTTGCACTGCTGTATCCTTGTCCACCCAAACACCTTTGTATGACGAACCCGTTTTGGAATTCCCGCTGGTATCTGAACAAATGAAAAATTACGACTATTCTACACGATACGGATTCAGTACTTCCCAAACCGGGAGAATGTCTTTCGATAGATAATAAACACGAGAAACAAATATTTTTGTTCGTTAAGATTGTTAGGTAGAAGACAGTACCCAAAAATCAGAGCGCCGATTATGTGAAAACGCATCACTAATTCAGTGGGACTCAAGTAAAAGCTGGTAGGAGGGGGATAATAAAGGGAGTGATCCGTTAAATAAAGCTCAAAGTATTGAAAAACTAGCGCTATGACTAATAGCTCCACTACACTTCCACCCCAACCACCCCCCCCCCCCCCTCTCCCCAAGAAAAATCCCTACTACCATTCTGAATCGTTGTGGCGGTCTGAATGCGCCCCAGTCTATAGACGGGATCGGATCTCCGAACCCTGCATGAGTGATAATGCGCCACGTGCAACTGCACCACATTACCTCAATACTATAGTCTTCACAGTTCTCTCGTGGTGATCCAAATCGAAAGCTCAGCAGTCAAGGAGGTTTACAATCATAGCCGCTCAAGATGTCAATGCGATTAACAGCACACATCGTCAGCTGACTTATTCGATTACAGTTTACTTGAAGCCGTTGCTGCAAAGGCAAGAACCGGATGAATTGATCCATTGGTGAAAGTGTATGATAAAGAGGAAACAGGGATGTGAAGAATCAAGAGAAAAGGTAGGAGATGACCAGGGTAGACAGAAAATTGGAGGGCGAGGGCTAGGATTCATGTGGTCCGCACGGTCTTTCAATGAACTTTTGAGAACGAAGCTCATCTGGCTACGTGGTAGAGATACCGAAATGTAGAAAACGAGACGTGCTTCTACAAAATGAACGCCCAGACGGAAGTAGGGTCTGGAATGAATGTCACCATACTTTTCCGTATGCAATCAATTTCCATACTTGCAATCAATTTCCATACTTTCCACGTGCAAACAGTAAGGGATCGTGTGAGTGTTTGAAACCTTTATGGCTAGTACCTTGTATCTTCTTGTCCCCAGATTGATTAGTATTCGTATAGAGGAAGTCGATTCTGTGAGGCTGAAATATATAAGTATTAAAATTAGCCATAAATTAAATGAGAACTTTGGTAGTTACACCGAAGCGTGCTCGTGTGGTGTTAGTTGGACTATTAGGGGAATTATTGGAACACTTTTGAGCTTTTGAGCACTTTGAGCAGCAGCATGGAAGTTTCGATGGCTAACTTTACAGCAAAAGTTACTGTTTTGGACAAGTTTGCAACCAGAAAAAGTTCACCATCGCGCTATCCTTCGGTCAAGGGTTGAGCAATGGGGAAAGGCTCCTAGTTTCGATGGACCCTATTCTCTTCTCAGATGTACTTTGCTGTAGATCCCCTTCGCTTTTGAGGCCAACCTCAAAACTCACTAAATATCTAACGCTGCTTTTAACCCAATAGAATAGAATTGTCAGCTCTCCTCAAGCCGTCCACCCTCACCATTAGTGTAAGTGGAAAAGAACAAACTGACTTTAGTGTTTTTGGTATCCAGTATAGGCGTATGGTTCATAAACAGGGTTATTTCCGGGTCAGCGGTCATGGCTCGGACAGGTGGCACATCCTTCGACGGTAGCTCGATTCCTGTAAATCAAAATGTACTAATACAACTACTTCCTGCAGGGTGGACCACAGTAAATAAAAAGGAATATACCTGAATCACCTGACGACCTCCACTTCGGGGATACTCCGAGCACATTCATCGCAAGCCGACTTCTCTTTTTCACATTGGTATCAGTTCTATACGACGAACCACCTTGTGCCTTAGATTTTCGGTAGGGAAGTACCATGGCAGCCAGATCACGGGTCTTGTTCCATCTTTCTATTGAATCCTTTTCGTAGTAATTCTGAACCAGTGGATTACTGAGAATATGTCGGTGGTACTTTTACCCAGGGCATATCGTTTTCAGTGCTTACAAAAGTGTTTTACTGTTTACTCGAGAGGAACGATCAACTGCTACTCTTTTTATTGCATAATGAGCGACGCTTCTGATGAAACATTCAAGTGAGTGCTTACTTCCAAATTTCACCATAGCATCCCGTTGTGAACGTATTCTGGTTCCGACAACCCCCTCTGAAACAGCCCTACGCATTCGACTTATACTTGGATTCGGAGCGACGTCTGAAAGAGCCCTTGGCCTGTCTAATGTTACTGCCTACTGCTTCAAGCCGATATACAAACAGGGGCTCTTATCCTACCAGAGAATTAGCATCAGTTAACCTACTTCAGAGGAACAGAATGCTTTACTATACCCTAAGGGTCTGTGTAGATACCGGACCGGTATTGGATCTTCCTACGCACCGTACCGTAATTGGTCTACGTCTACCTCATACTTTAAAATACTATCATCAGTGAAGAAAATTTTACCCAAGGATCTGGGAAAATTGAGATTAGTCCATGTCGTGACTTACCTTGATCTGTTCTGAAGTCAAGTTGTAGGAAGGTTCATCTTCAAAATGGAGCGTCTCATCGTAAACACTATCCATTACTTCTTTTCCGCCATCAGTGGCCAAGAACGAATTCGCTTGAAACATGCATTTAAAACAATGTATATCTACTATATTGAATTGTTTTCAGAGTTACGCATAATGTCTCTCAAGAGCTTCTATGCCCATCAAATGGAGAAGTTTGGTTTAACTTTTTGCTGGCAGTAGCCTTGGTAGGCACGTTTTCCACAAATAAGTTAGAGTGGATAGGGAGTCTTTCAAGCATATCATGAATTCCGTTGGGATTGTAACTGTACAGTAGTAACTGCTTCACACATACTTTCCCTGTGCTTTAGAGAAGAGGTTGATAAAGAGAGTTCAATGGACGATGTTGAAGCTCGCGGAAATGAATCACTAGCTTCAAGAGTTTCAGTAATCACTCTTACACATACTGTTCTATTAAGCTCTATAATTCTGGTGACTATTAATTAGTAGTTGGCGTTGTTGAGGAAGAGAACGGAAACGTCGTTCATTCGGAAACATCTAGGAACTTCAGAAGTACTCTCTGGGCATTTTCTCAAGCGAAACTATCAAGTTGGGTGGAAGTTATGAGTCTCTCTATTCTCATGCACTAGGCATTGAACAGAAGAAGCAGGTGCAGTAGAAAGGAGTACCAGATAACTTCTCGGTGCCGAATGCTGGGCGCCATTCAAAAGTTCACTAGTCCATTCAGTGCTGAGCCCAAGGCTTTTTAGTGGAAAAAATGCAGTATATCAGACGTGAACACCCAGACTTCTTTCTTTATTCGGTTTAGAACAATGCCCACTATCTACTCGAAGAGTTGCGAATCAAAACCCTCCAGGTTGGAAGTTTTTCTTATAGCCAAGTAACTTTAACGGTATGAATAGGTGCAGAATAGCGATTGCGCGGGTTGCAGAATGTAGCTTCTAATCACATCGAATATCGAAGAGCTCGAAGTTAGTAACAAATTTGTATATGGAGCGATGTGCCTTCTAGGACTAGCAAATAGCTATCCAGGAGGAATCAAAAGTGAAAGGCTTGAGGAAAATCCTGTCAGGGACGCCTATTCATTTTCAGGAAGCATGGAGAGGATCAAATGCTTTTGCAAAGGGGAAGCACTTTTTTGACATAATGAAAAGATATGTATTAGCTGCTCGAAGGGAGAAGAGATATTGTAATTGTCCGGAACTTACTTTGAAGAAGAAGAAGACTCACAGAGGTGACCGTCAGAATGTTGACCATGGTCCGTGGAACTGCGGATTCTCGTTCGAGATCGGGAGATGTGTCGCATAAATTACGAATCTGAGTAGACCACATACTGTGAATACGACGTTTAACTTACAGAAACGGTATCGGCCCCATCCTAGGAATTGCTAAGGACCTTGAATGAGTTTGACGTAGGAACTGATATGTAGGCCAAAGTCACCAAGTTCTAGACTAACCCAATTCTAGCTAGACCTTATTCACCTACTTCAGAGACCTAGGATAAAGGAATCGATATTATTATCTTGAATTTGTAGGATTGTCTGAAATTCACTAAAATAGTATGAATGGGATTTCTCAACTAGAAAATCTTCTCGAAAAGAACTTTTTTGTTAGTATAGATTTGCTCTAACATTTTGTCTTATCATAGATGAAAGTAGCAATCGAAGCAGCTTCAAGCTGGCTAATTTGTCTACGATCTAAATATTAATAGACCTCGGCTCAGCCTTACAATTTAGTCAGAGACCAAACACACATCATAGGGAAAAATTTATAATGATTCAGAAGTTTTGTTTACCTAAAATGCTGATCAGGGTGAGGCAGCTTGTCCAAAAACCATCTAAACTGGTTCAAAGTAATTCACTCAAATTGCGCTGACTCTTGCTTTTGTCCATAATCTTGCATGAAAAAATTTGTGTGCAGCCATCATAAAAACCTCATTGAAATAACTAGAGGATAGGCTAAACCTGTGTGACACATAAGAAGGTTGTTAATGAAAACTTCCACTGGGTTTAAACGATGTTTAATGACTAGTGCTTATTCAAGATCATTTCGTCAAAATCGTGGCAGAGAAACACAATGACAGTACCCGGAGAATGGAGCGAATTCGAACTGCCCGACAACTTGATCCTGAGATGTTATTCCAAAACGGTCAAAACTAGTTCGAACGGTCAGGTTGGATCTTCACCACAGGCTCTAGCAAGTGAGTTGAATTCGAAGAATTCGAACGACCCACATTCATTAAATAGCTTTAATAGGGTTAAAGTGCCATAAGCTAACATAAATAGCGGACTCAAGAGCTGAACAAGAAGAATTGCCCATTCGGAAGGGTTCGTTTTTCAGTGTTGCTTCCAGAAATATTACCAAGCGGTGGAAAAGTCAAGTTTTCCATACTGCTCCCGACTAACCGCAGGCTTTGGACTCGAAACAGTTAAGGTTTACTATCGATGCCGAGAGCTTATTCTGGAAATTTCGGAAATACGGTGGTTTTGCTTGGTTGAAACTGTTCAAAGACTACGTTACAAAATTTCTATAAGGTGCCGAGATCGAGCCGAATCGAGTTAGATATTTGGTCGACTAAGCTCACAGGTCGATTGCGTCCTTTCAAGCACCCAAGGGAGAGGATCGGCTGAGACTTTAACCGTTCAAGGCATTATTCAACCTCGTGTATGGTTGTCGTATTTTTGTAAGTCATTACTGAAGAAAGCATAGTGTGTCTACAATTTCCATATCGTATATAACCAAGGAAATGCTTTTGTATGAAATTTGCCTTGATGAGGAAGTATTTGTGCCTAACAAATGCCTGTTGCTCGTTCTCTCCCTACTTTGCCCCGAATTACTATCAGACCGTCTGCTTCGAAACTTACTCGTGCCCTCTTTAACTGATCTCAAGCCTTACAATCTACATTGTCATGACTAGTTTACCAGGGTTCTCACCGCTTACGTAGCTCTCCGTATTTTCACTTGCAGGAACAGCCACAGCTGGAAGCTACTTTTTCTCGGTAGCTGCAAGCAACTCGTGCTTGCGGGATGTGTCACAGCTGGAAGTCGCTAAAGGTACCAAGCATAGTAGCAACTTGCAACTGAAAAACCGGTCGGTTGTAATTTCAACGAGGTAGAAGTACTACCTCCGCAGTCGCCGTCTTACTCATTACAAATAGTTATATAGGTCACATACGCATTCAAGTGCCCTACGTGTTATAGACTGTCTGGGTGCTTCGGCGTATTCCACGACAGATTTGGTCAAATCTAGAAACTTCAATTTAGTCCATGTTGGACTCATTTCGAAGGAACAGTCCCGAAACGATGCTCGTTCAATTCCGACACGGTCATAGCGATCTTCTGTTGTAGTCCATGACCAAGCCTCCGAAATTCATAATAAAAACTTCATTGCTAAGGAACCTTACGGCTATTTTTTGGAGCCTGGGAAGTCGAAAACATCTGGAATAGGCACGGTCGCCTTTCCGCTATGCGAGAGATAGTTCAAAAGGGCTGAGAATCAAGAGCGATAAGGTCGACCTTAGTACGAACGGAAAACTTTTTCCCTACCCTGAACTCTAAGTTCCTCACAGTACTTTATAAATATGCCTATTGAAACCTACTTCTGCCTGTGTTGAAAGTAGAAGCGATGATTCTTCAAGGTCAAGAAGTCTTGCTTGGAGTTAAGAACGACTTCATTATAACAGTGGAATGCTAAGAAATGACAAATGTTTGCTATGATAATGACACTGCTCATCCTATATTTGTGTTTTGGACACAAGGACTCAGATTCAATCTCAAAAATTTTGCCTTGTGGAGAAGTGAGTGACGGGAAACCTCTCCGACAACCTCGTAGAAGGCAAACTTTACTGGGAGCTTTATTTGACTCAGTTTAGTTGCTTTTATTATATTTCTGATGTTTAAAAGGCACAGTTCACGATAATTCTGGGTGATCCAAATTATGATGAAAATGGAAGATAAGACGGAAACTAGTAGGATGACGGCGGAGAAACTGCGTAAATCAGTGTTTCTAAAGTGAAAGAAGGCTTCGAAAAACCGTTGAAAAGTGGGCTGGATGAGAATGAAACAAGAAAAATGAAGAAGAGTGGGGCGTCTGGACGAGCTATACAATGTGGGTCATTGCGTAAGTGTGGGTCCTGGTGCAAATAACTGACTACGGTAAGCACAAAGTTCATCCGCTTATAAACATAAGTAAACAAAAAAACCCTAGTAACAGCAAAAACAGCTCACCTTCTCCAATCTCTAGGAGAGGGAAATTGAATAAGGGATCGCGGCTGCAAAAAGAAGATTAGAGAAAAAAAGAGTGGGAGAAAAACATCGCCTCATGTCTCGGCGATCAGCTGATTGTGTGTGGGTCCTAGAACGAATAGTTGCAATTTGTATTGTCTCGACTCTCGTCTAATGTGACATCGATCGAGGGGCGGGAAAGCCCCGCGAGCAACAGGGCACCGTTTAAGACTAGAGCACCCAAACGTCAGCCTAATAAGGTTTCCGACCATGGGACCCTTTGAGATGTATTTTGTCCATATCCGAACAACCTCAATGTGTGCTTTGGTGGCAATTCAGCGAAAATACGATTCCACAGACATGAACACCTGCTCTTTTAACATCACGACTAACCATATAAGGTTCGTACTGATAAGAAAACCGTGAGAATGTTTTAGCTTTCAAGGAAAAAAGTCATGAAATTCCATTATAAAGTGCTCTTGCTGAAGTTATTGGTCTGCAACGAACTATCCAAGGTTTACGAATGGGATGAGATTGAAAAGGACTGTTTCAATGGTTTTAGAATCACAATATCATTCGTTCAATCGGATTCGAAGTGTAATAACAGTAAAACCCTAACTTTGTGATTGTAATTCTATAAAATGATCACCGTACCGTTTAAGTTATTGTTCAGAGCAGTCTCTTAGCGAAACTCTTTCCTTCGAACACAATATCTTACCTTGAATCATTCACTTGCTTTTATGCGCAAGCATTTTATGGATAGTGAAAATGAAAATGGGTAGATGTCAGAAAGAAAAAGAAATCCCGTTTCGGGATGCGCCACCGCATTCAGCTCCCACTCAGAATCGTTGTGAAGGTCTGAACGCCTATACAATGTCTAGGGGTGGCCAGCCGATGTTCATGTTAGTGCTTTTATCCTCCCAAACGAGGCTGGTACCAATCCGATCTCAGAGAGATCAAAGGCCCGGTTGGCCCACTCGTGTCGAGCCGGGATTCGAGCCCTGGATCATGCGTGTGTGATATACCCCCTTATCAATGCAAAACGTGTCTCTGTGTAAATGGTGGGTAAAGAAAAGTTTCCCGTTCTCACATGTCCTAATTAATCACATTGATTGAGCGGCTTCTATCTTTTTGAGTGGGCCGATGGTATAATAATTAAACCTTCTGCGTCATTTTCTACTTTTTCTTCAGCAGTGTTATAAAAATACAAAGCATGGCAATAGCAATTGTGAACTTGAAACTTTTCTATCGTTGTGATCGAAGAATTCATACGCTTCTCGGTGGCAGTCAGTGTCGTGTGGGAACTGATCAATAATGACCCGTTTAGATATGATACTGACGAATTATCTCCATACACTTCTCTTCACCTTTGCAACATGCTCCTCTCCTCTTCTAGCAGCGTTTTTCTGTCATACTTCTCCTTTTCGAAGCCTAAGTTTCCATAAATTTCGAAAATACCTTAAACTGAATTCCATACTTTTTGCCTGATTTCACGTTATTTGGTTTATTGACATCATTGACGGCCAATTATTCGTTTCGAATATATAACTTCGTTCGCAGAGCTGTTTCATGAAGGTTGAAAAATCGTGAGTGTCTAAGGTTGGAGATTTTTCTTCTCCATTGCGAAAACGATTAGAACCTTTCGTAGGTGGCATCAGGATCTGCTGTCCATCAGCAATTCACTTCAGGAGCCCAGCAACATTCAAATTATGAAGAGTGAATCTAAATCGTTCAATTTCGTTCAACTGGTCTTTTTCAAGCCAACTTATAGCAGAGATTATCAGGAAATTTCTAGCCATATAATTATAAGCTAGTTGTATTTAGTTTTTAGACTTTTTTAAGTTTTGAGGCGAGCTACGGCTATGCGCGCACACCGTTCCCATACCCTCTTTCCTTCGGAAGAACTGGAGGTAAGCACAGCCCGTGAACACTGAGAAAGAGGATAGTTCAATATAATATAAGCCGCTACACCGAACTCCACCTTCCTAAGGTGTTCAAATGGTACCAAAAAATTTGACGACACCGCTCCGCCTGTATCAGCATGCATCCTTTCCGTTTTGTTGGTCTACGATTTTCTTTGAACTGTCCGGTGCACGTTTTCTTACATTGGACAAACTGTATGTTGGGTATGGGTACATTCACCCGAACTCGATGGACGCGGTAAATCGCAAGGCGAAATTCGTGGCGATCTAAACGACTTTTAGCGCCTATCATTGGGGCCCAATTTTGAAGTAAATTCGATTAGTACGATCATCTAACCATACTGATGTACTCTACTTCAAGTTTGCGCCCCAATGATAGGTGCCAAAGTCGTCCTAAACGCCACGGATCTCCCCGGACCATTTGCCGCGTCCGTCAGGTTTTGGGTGAATGTTCCGTCCCCCACTCCGTTAGGTCTAACTATTGTGTCTAAGCTCTTCACTATGGTTTGGCTGCACCAACCAACCTCCGTGCAGAGTTTACGCTAGGCCATATTAGCTTGATATTTTACATGAACTGCATTTCAATGGCATGTTACTTTTTAATTATGAAGTTTTCCAATACAGTGTAATGCTTCATTATTACAGCAATGAGACGAGCAGTTCGCATAATAAAAGAGTATGCACGGCCGTACGTATTTGGAATGATCCATGTACCAGCACTGCCAGGGTAGGATGTGATTGCTGATTATTTTGTCCTTTTACTTCATTACAACCTCACATTCCTATACATACCTACGTTTCCGATGGACTGAACCATCGCAAGTCACGAATCAACAGGAAATAAATCTATAAATAGCTTTGCTCATAGAGAAATAATACAAATATCCGGTAGTGCTTTCTCCTTAACATTTCAATCAAATCTATGGAAAAGGCCACTATGTTGTCATGCTCGCTAATATTGACGTATTGATATGGACTAACTCAACAATTCCTAAAAGTTGATCTGGATAATACTCTCAAAGGATATGCCTTCACATAAATCCCGTCGAGGGTGAGCCTCGCATTCGCTTCCCACTCAGAATCGTAGTGGCGGTTTGAATGCGTGTGTGGCCTATACGATGGCCTGCTGTGGTCAGTCAATGAACAAGTCAGCGCTTTGATCCCCCCAGACGAGTTATAAACCAGTTACGGAGAGCTGGAGGGTTCAGCTGACCTAGGCGGGAATTGATCCGGAGTCCAAACCGTGGACAATGCCAGCCATTGCGTACAGTGCGCCACTTCCCGATACATCACCTCCGTCATGGAAAATGCAATGATTTGAAGGATTTCAGACGTTTTGCAGAGCAACGGTTCCTTCGGGAACTGGCGCTTTTACAGGGATTAGGGATATTTCAAATTGTAACTTACTCGAAATGCTGTTACCTATTTCTAGGACTCCAATGAACAGGCTGGCATTACCTGAAATCCTGGAAATCGTCAAGAAGGAAGCTCGAATTTACGCTTCTGCAAAAGTGGTTAGTGCTTTTGAAACTGACGGCGTTCGTATTGTGAATATTCTTGTTTTTTACTATTTTTCGCTATGCAACACACCACCCTTTTGATGAAATCGATATTTGCCAACCATGGTCATTGACTCTTCTCAAGCGATAGTGCTTCCTGGATTTTCCGCGATAGCCTCTAACAATAAGTTACTAAACTGGGGCGGCTCTCAAAGAAATTGATCGATGCATTGATTATTCGACACTGAGCAATTTCACTGTGCTAAATTCCCATTTGACCGTCGTAGATCCCCATGGACTTCAGGGTCTGGGGAGGAGGGGAAGTGAGAAAAGTTGGCTTTGTCAGGCCGACACCTACACAGGCATGCCCAATTGTTTTGAATGCTAGTGCTTCCTGGATGAATTTTTTTAGGATAGTAAACTCACAATTGAATATTTTCGCTTCATTATCTGATGGTGGAGTTCAAAGGCCTCTTAGTGCACGGGAGATGGGTGAGGTTGAATGGGAGGGACCATAGGCTCTCAGCAGTCTCTACTCGGATAGGGCCATCACTGTTCTCTTCAACTTGGATTTGATTCTTTCCGAAGAAGCGTTTTCTCCGCCGACTTCTATTACGGTATCACTTCGATAACAGGTCACTTAGCATCACAGTGAGAGAGATAAATATGATTGAGAGGTGTGGGGGTCCTGTATTTTAGACTATCACATATTTCTCCCCTGTTTCGGTTGCAAGCACAAATACATGGGCATGATTATGTCAAAATATTGATATCAGTCGAGAAACTCTGAAGAACCATTTTAGGACGGAATTATTGTTGAGAACATGCACGACATACCGTATGTGAAGCCTCCAATCGGCCCGGAAATCGTATCGTCCATGACTTTGGCATGTCAAGGTAAGTGGAACAGCCGAAGTTCTGCAGAAAAGTAGTCAAGTTGAGGAGACTGAGAGATATTCTTAAGCTGTTTCTCAGACGATTGGCCAACAACGAGATCAAATGCTTCTTGGTGTGCAAATCTTGGCCGGAGCAAACAAAGAAGCACTAGCCGTGGCTCACTGTTCAGGTAAAAGTTGTGGTCCCTATGTCTCACATCAGCTTTTTGAAAGGCTTTGTTGCCCCATCATTTTGACATCTGATTCGAAGCTTCTTATAGGATTCGATCTGATTCGTGCTGAGTGTTTTGTGTTCTCGCATGTAGCTGATGAGGGCTGGATGGATGGCTGTGCTGGTGAGCTGCTCCGATACAGGCGTTCTATTGGAGCCGACTCGGTGGCTGTCGTGACTGATGTGAAGAAAAAACACTCGTGGGTTATTTTGTCCCTGCAAAGGACATTCTACTAGCTTCATGTGCAATCTAAAGAATCTTTTAGCACCGATTTACGCCCGATATATTTATTCGCCAGTTCAGGTCCCACGCTGTCACGTCCGATCTCTCTATAGGCGAGGTTGCAGAAGGGGCGGAGTTTTTCCTCGCAGATGGTGTGGTCGTGACGGGACGCTGTACGGGAGAAGCAGCAGATACGGCGGATTTCGAAGGTAACTACTGGATAGTTGACCAAAATGATTGATTCGCGCTTCATAAATGACAGCATGACCCCTTAAGAATAGAAAACTTAACTACCAAATTTGAGACAATTGTCAACTTTGGTAAGTAGTTGTCTCGACCCATGCTCTCATGGCATCAGAAAAAAACGCCACGAAGCGTGGTACCTCAGAATGGGAACTCTTTCACGAGGCGTGATTATTAAGACAAACAGCCTACAATAAAACATGGTGAGACAACTAGTAATGAATCGCCGCGAGCGAGGGGCGGGTCGAGTCTAATGCCACATACCTTGATGCGCACTGCCTCTATGAACATTGCCAGTATTTGAGTGTAAATTCTAATATTTTTCGTTATAGCTGTGCGATCTCACTGCTCTTTGCCGATATTTATTGGATCCGGCGTTACCTCTTCAAATGTTCATCAATTCCGGAATGCTGATGCTTTGATTGTTGGATCGGACTTCAAAAAGGACGGGAAATGGATGAACGAACTTGATATTGACAGAGTGAAACATTTTATGAACCGAATAAACACACTGACGTAATAATATTATGTAATAAATATTTGGTAATGACTTAGTATTGCAAACACGTTATGGGCAACCAAATTAGCAGAACTTCTTACACACTTTATGTGGATCGATTCGCTCTTTTACGTACTTGATCATTTCGGGAAGCTCGCTCTTGACGATATCTTCGCAAAGGCGTTCCTTCGATTCATCGGACTTAAATATACGTCGACAAACCTTGTCGAGCACCTGTTCCTCGGTTGGCTAGAACAAATGGGAATCAGATAGAACAGAGGCTTCTGAATACTTATCGTTGACTCAGTCAGTACTGGAGACAATGAAGTGCAAGGTTCAGTATCCTCACTTTAATTACTTCTTCCGTAAGATGTATTACCAAAATGAAACCTATTGGTCTCAAATTTATATGTTATGCATAGAATCAGCACGAAAAGGGTATCTTCTTGGTTGGTGGCTTTCGAGACACATCAACGTTGTGATTATGTCTTGTCCACTAAGAGGCACTGTAGGCAGTAGATGGGTTTTGAGAAAATCGCAGAAGAGGGTGAATGAGGGTGTCAGAACGTTCCTGCGACTCTATATTGGCCTGCGCAAGGCATTTACTCCGATACCTCTTGCACTATCGATGCCAAAATCTGAGCCGTTACCACATGATCCTGATCATTTGCCCCATCTTGAGCTTGAGCTCAAAGTTGCCGCTTGCAGTGAGAGGGGCTCCCAAGGGATGGCAAATTCGCACCAGTGTGGTCTAGCAGTGCGTGAATTGAGCGTACCGTAACTCATCCCTCCCGCAAGTGCACGGATGATGCCCTACCGTAAACGTTCGCCGCTGGGGGACGCACGATTCGTGCGGTTCTGAGTGCGCGCGGCAAATTGCGCGGCGGAATTCGTGATGATTCAAACGACTCTGACGCCTACTATTGGAGCACAAACTTGAAGTAGAGTAGATTAGTAGGATCAGCTGATCATACCCAACTATTCTACCTCAAGTTTGTGCCCAGATAATAGGCGTCAAAGGCGTTAGAATCATCACGAATACCGCCTCGCAAATTGCCGCGCGCACCCAGAATAGCACGAATCGGTACACACCCTCGCCGCTACCTCCTTTGGCTTTCGCTCTACACATGCCCAGAATCTTTTTCTAATCGTAATTCATTTTGAGAAAACCAACCAATGCCGTCTTGTATCACGGACATGCCAGTTTTTGAATAAGGGGTTCCGTAGGGAAGGAGCCACCCAGGTGCTACTACCCTACCTAGGCTTACTTGGCAAACTACATTTTTTCAGCTAAAACCGTATAAAAGAGCACAGATGATCGGTTCCCATCATCCTCTCTGCAACCGATACAGTGCTAATATAATAAGGACTGACACGTTAGACTGAGATCATTTCTTGATCTACTGACCTTCGGATGGGTGCCCCCCCCCCCCCCAAATACTGACCTTCGGATGGGATCGGACCCAAATACACTTTCACCGAAATTTCTAATCATAAATAAATTCGATGAGCTTAGATCGATGAGGTATTCACTACTAAAGAAGAGTGCATAACTTACAACGTGGTCGAGGATCATGATCCTTGTGAACTTCACCACATCCTTACAGACCGTGCACGCGCAGCCCAAACGGTCGCCAACCTAAAAAAAAATTATTTTGTGAAAGCAGTCCGGTCAACAACTTGTTGGCACCACGTTTCCATATTCTGCGCCCTTCTTACAAGGATGTCATTGCCTTGGTGCTACACTAGCTGGTCACAGATGCGATTAAAAAATTCTTTACACCGGGCTCAAAAATCTGTGAGTTGTTGGAAAAAACGCACTGAAATCCAGCAAAGTTACACAAGAAAAAATACGTTTTTTATCACTAGACCGAATGAACCTTCTCTTGGAGGCCTCTTTCCTTTTTGAGCTCCCCTCGCTGACACGAATGAGGCATTAACTCTCTTTACATCCTCCTTCATAAGATAAAATTTTGTCTTGGAGTCTAGAATTCAAAGAACCGGACTAGACCCTGTGAATCACTGAATGTCGGGCAAAGAGGGGTTCTTTTATTAGAACACGGGCTGACTAAATCGCTAACAGAGGTTAGCTCTTTACATTTGTATGGGTGGTTATTTGTTCCATCATATATGAGGAACTGTTTGTCCCACAAAAAGGATGTGACCCACTATCAAGTATTTTTATCGCCGAGTAATCAATTTTATCACTGATGCGGCAGTGAAAACGGAAACCGGTTCTGCAAAGGGAAACGATAAATGATCTCATCTACTCCGCAACAATATTACCTGTCCTCGATTCTAATAAAGGCAACCAAACTTGTGTCAGGTTCTTCAAACAATTTTCGTGTTGACTAGACAGCAGACCACTTTGGCACCTAGTTTCCACTACATTAATTTAATTAAAAGAATTGTGGTAAAGGCCTAATAATTCTGAAGCATTATTTGGACAGGAGGATATTATGCAATGATTTGCGGTAGCCACCCGACCATCAGCTAAGTGTTTTTATCGTCCTACACGAATGTGGCATCAGTTAGCTGACCCCGAAGGAATGGAAGGCTTTGTTGGCCAGGACGACTATCATTATCCGAGGTCTATCCCATTGAATGATGTAAAATTCGATTGTTTTACTTACGTAATTCATAACAAATTATGTACTGTATAATATCATAAGGCGGAGATGGTGTAGTGGCAAGTGGCGCACTATCGTACACGCATGTTCAAGGGTTCAAATTCCTGCGCGGACCACCATCAGGTACCAATTAACCGATCCTTGAGGGATGGAACGCTTGGTTGGCATGGGCAGAAATGATATCTGCCCATACCAACCAAGCCTCCCATCCCTCAAGGGTCGGTTAATTGGCATACTTCGAAGCAAACATCGCTCTACTTTTATCTCACTCATGGAACGGTAAATATTCCTAAAATTTCTGAGCCGCGGTACAGCCTACCTCAGTTTGCGGAGGTAGTGCAGTGGTAAGTGGCTCACTGTCCCCCACGTATGGTCAATGGTTCGAATCCCGGATCCATATCCGGCTAAGTAACCAAGTCTACCACCCATCCAGGACCGACAACTCGGTACAAGACTCCTCCGGGAAGGTAAAGGCCTTGACTTGTACATCGGCTGGCTACCACAAGTCATTGTATAGGCTGCGCAACCCTCAGACGAGATTGATCAATACCCAAAGACTTTATTTTCATTTTTTGATTTTATTACAAAACTCCGGAAGCGATATTTAGGGTAAATGAAAGTTTAAAGATGGTCAGTGCCCAATTATCAAAGAAAAAACACCCAAAAATCTGTCAAAAAAATCACAACAACGTGGTTTTTCTCTTGTTTTCGCCACTGATTTTGCAAATGAAGAGAAAAACGGTAAGAACTTTGTATGTGAGTAGTTTCTCACTTGCTGATAT
This sequence comes from Haemonchus contortus, assembly GCA_000469685.2. Taxonomy (NCBI): domain Eukaryota; kingdom Metazoa; phylum Nematoda; class Chromadorea; order Rhabditida; family Trichostrongylidae; genus Haemonchus; species Haemonchus contortus. Next base: position 7,556,945 of record LS997567.1, on the reverse strand, counting down.
CACTTCCCCTGGAGACATCATTCCTTCGACCTTTTAGCGTTACTTAAACTTATGCAGTTTCAGTTTTATCATGTGTATCTCATTTGGCGCAGATTCGCCATCATAATCGCTCACTTCACACCCTTCGTCTGCCGCACATTTTGACGAGGGGAAGAAAGATGGCAGTGAAACCTTAGGTGGTTATTCCCATTTCAAAAGGTAATCTTCACAATTGGCAGATGACTTTGACCCTCAAAAACATCTTCAAAATAAAGTTTTGACTGAGCCGGATAAAATAGCGACGACATAGACAATCGACAGTGAAGACATCACGGATCAACGTATGTCTAGAAGTGAGCCCTTACTTATTAAATAGGTTTTACTTCAATGAATTTTTCAGCCATTTTATCCAAGCCTTCCGGCTTATTGTCTCTTATTTTTGAAGCGGATGTCGGTACGATAAGGACAGGAGTATCGTATCGGCTAAGCTGAACCGAAAACAAGCTGATAAACCTTCCATAGAAAGTCTCGATGAAAGCAGACAACGCTCGACATTCGTTTCGACATTTGATGGTCTGCAGAAATCGAAGATTCCTGATTCCGGAAGCGAGCCTACCAGTGGATTCAGATGAGCCAACCCACTTGTTGATGGGCCATTGAAGGCCTTCGAGTATAAGCAACAAATGCTGGGCGGAAATGGTGAAAGTATGAGAAATATATAGCTTTCATAAAGATTCTCATCAAAGTCAGAGCAAGTGGTGTAGCTGATATTCCCCAACAGTTTCATATTAAAGGCACAATTTACGATGAAAGTGGCTTATAATGCATATACCCCGCTAGGAAATCTCTGACCCCTTCATATAACATATTTGGCGTTATCAAGTCCTGAAATGGCCTAGAAAGGGTATTATAAAACGATAAGATTGTCCCGCATGTATGCGCGGACGAGTTTCTGCGGTGTTGTAGGAGCTGCACCATCCAGAAGGGTACCCTTGCATGAAGTTCAAAGAACTTGTCATGACTCATAGCGACAGGGAAAGGTAGTTCCGAACGGTTTTGACATGATGTAGCCAGCTCTTCGCGCAATTGTAGCAACTGAAATCTCGTCCGAAAACCCCTTTCACGTCTTTTTCGTCATGGTGATATCGTTCAAGCTCTACTTCTACTACTCTTGAGATGCCTTATTTTTTGCAAAATCGGCGGACTCTCTCGCTTCCTCTACTACCCATGCGCTATTCCCAGCCAATACTTCCGCTTTTCGACTTAGAATGGGTACTTCGAAATTATCGTGAGGTGTGCCCTCAAAGATAGGGTCATCGTTATTCACAACACGTCTCACTGATTATGGGCATCACAAAACCGTGAAGACTTCGGTTAGGTACTTGAAACGAAATACTTCCGCAACTGATTATTTCCACAATACTCCCAGCTTTTCTTGAAAAAAAAAGCTTAGAACTTAGAACTGGACCTGGAGAAAATGTGGCTCGTGCTTCAGAGCCTTCTCCATAATTATAAACGAAAGCCAAACGATGAAATGATGAACTAATTCAATAAGAAAACGGGAAATAGGGAAATAAACACTGAGAGCCCATGGAGCTCACGCTCACCTTCATGCAATCATCCTTCGCCGTCTTCACTGGTCCTACTCCTTTCTGTTTATTCCTGTTGGATTCCACCTGATTGTTCATATCCAGCGCATGTACAAGTATTACTAAGAGAAAAACATATGTAAACAGTTCCTTCCGTAGTATAGAATTTATAAACTCACAGCATGAGACGAGCAGTGCAACCGTTCGGGTCATCGTCCAAGGAGAGAACTGGATTCGCCCCTGTACAATTCAACGGAACAATGCTGACCCACATCCGAACTAACGAAAGCGGCCGCTGATCATTCAGCGATTCATGCTCGCAGTGAGAAAGTAGTGATTCTTTTTGGCCACGAGTGTTAGTAAGGTATACAAACGTTGAAACAAAACTGAGCGGAAGATCAACGTACTGACTGTAGGATAACTGGATACGCACAATCGATCCCTAGCAGGGTTTATCCCTTATCCAACCATTCCGAGCAGTCAAAATACCGAAGAACCCCTTCTGCCTTATTTAGGTGTTAGATGGCCTTCGGAATCATAGTGGAATTCAAGGGCCTGCTGGACTTATACTACAGTGTCCTTCAGATGATTGTAGGCGCGTACGCTAGCGGAATCTGCTGAAGTGTTGACGTAAGTTGTCAGATCAAGACTTATGGAAAGTTCAATTCATTCAGCAATCTATACATGATACGCCACGTATTCTGTTCCCGCTCAGGATTGCAGAATTGTTTTTTTTCTCATACATTGGGCATCGACAATAAGCTGAGCCATGTGGTCCCTCAGTCCAAGATGTGTACAACTGTTTCGGTTACGAGGCTCTTGAGCCTGGATCTGCAGCCTTCTACAGGATATTACACGTATTAACCGAATTTCAGTTTTGCTTCAGACCCTTCAACTGCGAGGGGACCTACAGCGAATAACTGGAGGAGCCGAATGGTGTCAGTACTTCAGTACGGGAATGGTACGCGTCGCGTTACATCTGTAATGTCGGCGTTTCAACAAAATTCAGCGTTTAACAAAGGGGTGTTCCGATTCAAAGAAGAGCCAGTGGCGGCTATCCCTACGAGTCAAATCCAAGATGGCATTGACAGTATGCAGCGATGGAGGTTCATTATTGTTCGCTCAAGACACACATTCAGCACAAAACCTTCCCAACTGAGATAAAGTTGAAACGATCAGCCGTTTTCAACTTGAGTGACTGTTCCGAACGCTAGAGCTTAAGAAACAAGCCCTACACTTTCCAAGTCAAGGCTTTGACATCCCTCATGCTGACGTCGGCTGTACGTTGGTTGTATCATCGCTGTAGTATAAACTATGACTAATGCGAAGTATTAATTCGGTCACAAATAAAATGAGTCGAAAAACAAGTACCCGGGAAAAACACAACTTCAACACAGAAAATGAACTTAGGTGACTGCATTTTGAACAAATGATTTTCCTTCGTATCACAAACAAACACAATTCCCAACTAGAAATCTTCTCACAGCACAAATGATTCTATCTAGGTAGATAAAAGGGCAGACAACATTATTACCTGCAGACAAAAGTACCCATAAAATTAAGTGAAATGTATATGTAATAGACTGGTAACAATTAGCGACATCATTCATCTCCTACAGCCCCAAAAGGTAACATGTTCTCACTGAAACTTTTATGAAGTCTGCAGTCTGAGAGTATGGAGTCTTCTACATACACTACTCCCATCAGCTCTTATGAACGCCATCGCTCAAAATATTGATATGGATATGAATTTTATGTTATACAAACGTCAAACTCATCATCAGGGCCACTAAAAACCTGTACATGGGATTTTTCGAGACAGGTGAAAATGCTTTCCAGCCATCCCCGCGACAAAAGAAGACAATTAGCATCAATGCAAAAAAGGGCTGAGTTTGGGATTATGATACCGAAAAACCTCGAAAAACAGAGTATCAGCGAAACCGATTCACTTGTTTGGATTGTAGAAGTTGGATGATGTCGCTAAAGTTTCTGCTGAAATAGGTGCAAAGCAAGAAAACACAGTAGTATCACTTTTTGCCAGAGGACCAGATCTAATACTTCGCGTTTCACTGAAAAAGGTAGGCTGAGAAATTCAGATGTGTTCGCGTGCGGTTGCGCCGCGGGTGCCATATGGGCACGCAAAATTACCGCGTGTCAGCATAAGCATAAAAAGAAAATCATTTGCTGTGAGATTTTGATATGGACGAAATGGACAGTAAGCACAACTTGATGCCGCGACGTCGCCAAAAATAACCGTGAAACACAGCGAGTGAGAGATGATGAATAAGGCAGGAAGTGGAACTGGTTTGGCTGAGCAAACTTGGAGAAAGGGCGACATTGGATAAAGTCGAACTAACTCCGGCGTCGGTACTATGACTGCGCCATGGTGCTATCCAACCCTAACAAGAAGAAGTACAAACAGGCTTTCTTCATGGATACAAACACCTTAGAATGATCTTTGGCCTCCATTCTCCTCCTTTTTCTCCTTTTCTCTTCAGCGTTAATGTCGCAGGGTTCGCTGTTTTTCAGCCGCCTCCATTTCCTTCTATCTGCGGCATCTTCTGCCACTACTTAGGCCTCGGCCAGGTCCTTTTCTCCTTCACGCCTAACCACCTCTTCTTTGGGGCTCTTCGTGGTCGCTTACATTGAACGTCGAGTTCCATCGCCCTCATTACTATCGGATGATTCTATAGCCTTTTCAGTACACACCATCGCAGACGTTGCTCTCATCTTCAGCTGAACAGTGGCAGCATGCGTGACCAGTGAGTGACGATCGCGTGCGTCGAGCACAACACGCCGTTCGGGGAGAAGGTATCGGACCCTTCAGCGGAGTGGAGCTGTCTTTCAAAACAGACAGACAAGTCTTACTGGCTTCAACTGTTGTACTTTTCTTCCCGTTCGATTACTATGTGATTCCAGATTTCGTGCTCCACAAACAATATAATTTATACAAGTTCGATTACAAAGAATTTTTATCACCTTTTTAGAGATCACCGGAATCTCGCCAAGGCCAACTAAGCTTCGATCCCGCCGGTGTTGGTTGCTTGGTGCCAGACTCGTCTGGGAGGACAAAAGCACTGACTTGTCCATCGACTGGCCTCAAGTCATTGTATATGCCGAATACGCATTCAATTCGTCACTACAATGCTTAATGGAAGTCATTGGAGTCAATCGAGCTCATTCCTGGGAAGGGATTGATCAACACCCAAAGACCTCACCCGTTACTTCATATTTCAAGTCCAACGCGACTAATAATGATCACCGATGGCCAGTCGAAGCCGCTAGTCGATTTCGCTATTTAGTGCCTGTTCGTTGTCGGAGCCTTTCTCGATGTTTCACGACCGAAAACATGGGTTACTCCGAAAGAGTTATACCACTTCAATACAGTAAATGTAGTGAGAGCCCCTCTCAACCACGCCTGAGATTTCTTAGCTCATCATCGATTTAGGGGATGTCCATATCTGTTTTCCACTTCTGGGTAAGATAAGCATTCTTCTATCCCCGCTATCCCCGGCGTTCACGACGACGATTTTCGCCATTCCTACGACCTCGACTTCTGCTCTCTGAAGAGGAGGAAGCATGTGTCAGACTTCAACCGTCCGCCACCACCTTTCTTGGTCCTGAGGTCCCTTTTCTTGGATTTCCTAATATGTAAATTCAATATGTCCAATCAATCGATGCACTTATTCGTATATAAATCAGGCGTTCAAAGACTAGGCAGGGCCGAAGCTCTTGACAGAAGGATTCGATCATCTGTGTACGTCGCTGTTCGCGATTTTAGAGCATTTTGAAAATTTACATATTTCTGGATGCGTTTTGTCTGATTGCCACATTTTGAATGCATTTGTTTCCGACCCCTGGCGACAGTAGAAGGTTGTGGCATCCCTTGCTTATCTCGTCCTAGTACACCCTCCATGCCACTCCTGTTGTCAGAATGTAACACACTTCATTTTAACTACTTTTTGAAGCTTTGTGCTTCATGGAATCCGCTGACTGTCGTGTTTTCTTCGCAGCCTTCGCACTATGCCGCGTGCGTCGTCATTTCTATTTTCCACCTAACCTAAGTTAAAAAAAATCATCGCCATAAGTGAATTCAATATGACCAATCACTCGATGCACTTAATCGTATATAAATCAGGCGTTCAGGCGTTCAAAGATTAGGCAGGGCCGAAGCTCTAGACCAACAGAAGGATTCGACCATCTGTGTACCTTCAAACACATCGGAACAAGTATAAATCATAGCTCTTCAAAAAGAATAGCTGTAGTTGATTACCTGATAACAGCGTAAGACTATTGTTCAACTGAAAAAATCCGTGACGCAACCACACGCTACAGCAAACTACCGAACGAAAATTATCAACAGCATAAACTTGACTATATGAACATACTTTTCGCATACTGGGAAACGGCGGCATTGAATTCGCGCTTTCACAGCGCTTGAAGTCAGCAGAGCATGTACGATTACCACCACCTTTTCCTTTTTTGCCAGCATCACCATCTCCATTGTGCCAGTGACCATTTGCATCGCATTTCCATGATCTGAATTGTGTAAATCAGAGTAAATTGTGTATCAATTCGAAGCCTTCGTGGGAACGTCTGACCATAACGATGATGTTCGTCTGATGTCCCAAAAGATCCAGAAAGTAACCAGCTTCGTCCAATGGCCATAAAGTGTCCGGCCCACCTCTTCTAATCCTCAGCGTAGGCAGTAGCGTCCCCAGTCTTCGTTTACTGATGGAGCTCCGAAATCACTCTCTGCGCTTGCACGTTTCATTTCGGGAAAATCCTAACATTGTTCTTCCCACTGCGCGTTGAATAATGCTAAATGTCTGCTCACTGTGATTACATAATGTCTATATGTCTCTGATGCAGGAAGAACGGAGACGGGCAGTTGAATCGGTTTTGCGTGACCGACTCGCCGCACGCGGCACTTGCGTGCGATCTGCCCTCCTTAATGCAGTTATAACGTTCTTCATACAGCTCAATCGCCGGGCTATTATTAATTTTGACGTGTTTCTGCTGCTACTTCTTTTGGTCCTGTCTTCTTACATTCTCTACACTCCTTCGTGCGCGAATTCGCTCTCGCTGCAACCGGCTATTCCAGTTCAGCTGCACAACACCCAGGAAAGACGGCAATAACCAAGGCGTGAGCGCAAACCAAGGCATGCATTGTCTTCTTCACTACTTCCTCGATATTCTCGAGTGTTCTACACGCAACGCGCTTAATTCTGCTCAGCTCCGGAGCTGGGCCGTTCATCACGATGACTTCTTGACCAAGAAGCACGTAGCTAGAGCATTCAGAGATGCTCGATCCGTTCCGCATAAAGGGAGCACCATGTACCAATCCGTTTCTCATGAACATCGTCTTTGTTAAGGTCAGTCTCAAGCCGATCTTTCAACAAGCGCATTCGAAATCTGCCAGCGTTCCGCCTATTCAATGTTCGGTGTTATAAGCACGATGTTCTCTGTAGAGCGGAGGTGATAAGAAGCGGCCGTTGACCTTCACTCCCGAGTTTCCCCATCCCAAATGATGCGCGATGTTCTCAAGAGCGTTTCTGAAAAGTTTGGGGGAGATAGTATCGCCCGGCCGAACCCCTTTCCCTACATTAACCTATTGGACGACCATGCAGTTCATATGTGGACTGCACTTTTTCGGCCATGTGGGACCGTGCAGTCCAGATGTGGACTGCAGTTGAATTTTTTGCCTTATTTATCTATATTTCCATTGTTTTACAGTTTTTCTCTCAAAACATTACATCAGGTCTAAATGAAACTACATACGGCGTGGTCCTAGAGAATCTTCTAATTTTGCAATTTTAAAGATAATAACAATAACCATAGGCATGTAATAGTAACCAAACAAAAGTCAATCAGGAAGTACAGATTTTGTGTGATTTATTGAAACAATCAATGCAGAAATAACGGTGGCATTTACTGCAGCGAGAATTTACTCTTCTTGTGTGGGATAAAGCGGAAACGCCCGCGGGACTGGCAGAAGTTTGTATAGCACTTTGAGCACCTCCTCCTTGTTTGTACGTTAGGCCCCTTCACTTCCTCTAAATTATGTCTCACCAGTTGCTCACGCACGCATGCTAACGCGTGCACCTTATACTCACTATCGCTTACCTACGATTTATTAGAGTACCAACAATAGTGTCGGTTGACTTCCCATTTCATAACTGTTTCCTCAACGCGCTCACGTGATTTTTACATCTACATCGTGCCTACGTGACTTTCGGAAGGAAAAACAGACAGAAAAACAGACAGACAAACGGACGTTTGCCGTTTATATATAGTAAGGATTGACGTAGTAGAACTAAGAAGTGACGCAACAATCTTTCTCTTGAAGTCGTTGATTCTGATTTGTCCTGCTAAACCTTGCACAGCTTCCATGCATTGACAGCGGCTGTTTGGATGATCGAATGAAAGAAAATTCTCTTTCACCATTTGCACGTTTTCCTTACGAACGGGCCATTTGGTCCGAATGATCAACATAACCTTTCATAGTATTGTAGTCGTTAACCACCACTGGTTTCATGTTCTCTCCAAGGCTGGCGTCGTTTTTCCTAGAAATCAAGAGGGTTCCGCGCTTGTCATTCCAATTTCAGTACTATGATCCGCTCTCGGTTTTGTAAGGCAAAAATTTCACCTTTTTCAGCTTTCTATCGTTGATCATTTTTGGTAAGCCTTGACGGTTTCGTCTCAGTGTACCGATCAGGTCGGGCTTCCTTGCCAGCAGTTTTTCGGCGAGACTTACATAATGAATAAAAGTTGTCCGTACATATTGCCCTTCCCTGGTCCAGAAACCCCTCCATCAGTTCGAGAACTACCATTCTGCTGACGGCCCATTTCTGCGAGGATCTTTTCCAGCATAAATTTTGATTTCTGAATATATCCTCCCTCCGTACCAAGTCTGAAAAGTTTGATACCATACGGTGCTTTTTCGAAGGGATATATTGCCTGAAGTGAATTCTTCTTCCGAAGGGAACTAGTGACTCATCGATACAGACGTTTCTGCCAGCTTCATAGTACTCCATGCGTTGAACAGCTCCAAAAAATGAAAATGAATATTTTGAAAAGACGATCCCCATTAGCATTTTCACTGTTATCGACCAGATGCAGAAATCGTAAAAGCTCCTCGAAACGTCTTGTGATCGTGATCGAGCTCATAATCGAGTGACCACCAAGCGCCACTTCTGAAGACCAAGTCTCTCAACGTAGACATTTTTACCAAGCCCATTTGAAGGTACATTCCAGAAAATTTATGCATTGCTCTGTTGTCGGTTTCAGTGAACGTTTTCCCAACTGCGGCAGCTTTTGCCCAAGAACAATCTGAAGAAACCGACTGGTTCTCCACAACTGAAGACATCATCATGTACACCGTAGTCTTCATCGAAAGTGAATCTATCGCGTTCTTCAATTTCACTTGACCAAGAATCCATACTGCCTCCATCTTCCGAGTTACTGGTGTCAGATTCTGTTCCTGATGCCGAATAAAGTGCATAAGCTACATCATCCTCATCTTCTGTCTGCTCCTCATCAGAATCAATCAGTAGCTGACTAAAATGCAAGTTCTGCACACCATCATCGTTAGCCATAACTTGGATTTGCAAATTCAGCTAAAATTCAAAAATCCCTGTCTCAAAATTCAAAAAAAAGGTCTGGTGGACCATGCAGTCCATATGAGGTTTGCATCGCGGGCACCTGAGAAGCGTGCCGGTCCCTCGCGGCGCTTTTCCCGCAAAACGCCATGGTCGTCAATGGGTTAACAATAACCCACTTACAGAATAATGAAATATTGATTGTGAAGTTATCGTAGAATCATCCTCGCATAGTGAGCTGGAACACTGGCTGCTGGAGGCTTCGATCACTGCTTCTATCTCGACATATCAGAGGTTTTTTTACGATTAACGTCAGAAATAACGGCGTACTGTACTCTCGCAATAGCTGCGAGTGTCCATTATCCAGAGTTCTGACAATCCTGTCGAGGAACTCTTATTAAATGTTTATAGATTTCAGAGGGTAGGCAAATTAGCTCAATGGTCGTCAGCACGTTTGGATCTTCCTTCCTATATAGCGTGCTAGTTTTCTACGACGTTGGCACTTTGCATTCTGAAAGTAGAGCGTAAAGAGTCGAGATAACTTATGACGATAGTTACCATAATGTCCTTCTTGTTTGTTCATCTAGATGTGGTTACTGTTCCGTGGGGAGGAAAAAGGGGAGCCACCTTTTCCTGCAATCGGCGCAGCTCCCACGCCCATTTCGAATGTTCTTCCCGGTCTGGGGGGAGCTGCTGCCCTTCTCTCCATCAGATTTCTTTATCGGTTCTCTACATAGCTTTGGAAGCTCGGACGTTAGTTGGTGATTGCCTGCACTCGCGCTAGTTCACTGCTGGCGTACCAGCTCGATAATCTTTGGAAAGAGACCTCTCTCGACTTGTAGGCTCCCTGCTTCCCTAGCTTGAAGATGTTGTGCGAGCTGGTTGTATTTCTGATCGAGGTTGTCGATAAGGGAATCTCCCCACACACTAGCGAGAGAAGCCAAATGCTCAATGGAGTTTTTTTTGTTGAGCTTCGCAGCTCTCTCTCCACGCATTGTAAAACAGAATCCAGCGCAGAGCTGATTGATCCGATGTCGAATAAAATTTCGTAACAACATCGAATAAAATTTCGGAAAAACAGCGACATCAGCCAGCAAAAGCGTCGATTGGAAGTGATGTCACACTTTTCATTATGGAATCGTCTGTCATTCAACACCCAATTCAATCGGGGATGAAATGGTCTTCGGAGCTCAAAGCACCACAGATGGATGAGGTGTGCCAATGTGATAAACTCGGACAATTTCTACCCTGCTTATTCTTTTCCTCTCCGTGAGTCCCTATGAAACTCCTTAGCCGTTCTTCTAGAGTCAATTTTAGCGTTGATATTACCAACGATGACCTTGTAGAAAGTATGACCCTCTCTGGCTTTCCTGGGGATATGAAACCATCGCAATTCCTCTTCTTCGTAGCTTTATACTGATGCGCACGTAAGGAAAACTGTTGAAACTGATCTGAACCCACATCATCTCCATCCTATACTTCTAATTCGGGTTGTCAGGCGTTAGTATTAGGGTGTCCGAAAAGTTCTAATGAAATTCAGCTGGCTTATTCAACACAAAATATTTACAACAATGCCGTAAGATCAGTAATCAAGATAATGTCCTTTCTTAACCACAACATCTCTCCATCGACTGCGCAGAGCATTGATTCCATCCTCCCAGAAAAAAAGAGAGGCGTGGATCCATTCATTTACTGTAAGGTCAGGTGGGTATAGAGGAAGGTGGTGATCCCAAGCCTTTCAAGCTCTTCAGCCGTCGCACTTGCATGGTGTAGTCGAGCGTTGTTCATCAATCAGAAACTTTCCTTGCATCCGGTGTGAAATCGAGGTTCGAGACACCATCTCTCGCAGGTGCTCGCGGAATAGCTTTGCAGACATGGCATTACCTTGGGGAGGATCTCATAGTACAGACAGCCTGCGGAGCAGAAGAAGAACGAAATCATATCCCTATGACGAGTGCCCCACGCTTTGCACCGGCTTCTGGCCTTATGTTGATTGGTAGCCACTGCGTCTTCCTGTGTGGATTTTCCTTAGAAATCCACTTCCATCTTGAGCGATACTGGAGCTCGTCCAAGCCACCGTTCGGTTGCGGTCGAGTAGCTTCTGACACGCAACGACCCGCACCTGACGCTAAGTCGAGGTGTGAGGGATAACTGCAGGGAGTGCTGCGCGAAAGCGACGTCTGCGTAGAATTTTGTGGGTTTTTGGAACGCGGAGCAAACGTCCTCTCCTCCATTTCCCTTGAGCTTTGACAATTATTGCTTCGGACGGAGTCTGAACAGTGTCGGTCTTGGTGGAACGCGAACGTCCGCTCCGTGGCGGTTCGTCGAAGTGAAGCTCTCTTCTAGAAAAGCGAACGTACCACCTATACCAGGTGGCGAGGGAAGGTGCAGCACTGCCCATCGGTCACTGCAGTTGATTCCGGGCTTGAGAGGCTGATCGGCCAGAATGGTAGCAATGAAGTGGAAGGCGTCGATAGTCGTGTCGATCATTCATCGTTCGGTTGACGGCAACTTACTTCCAACAACAAAGCCAAATATGGATCAGCCAGAGTATTGACCCTTGAATGGTACCCTTTCCCCGCATCCATTTTCATAGTTCTACTTTGGCGTAATCGCGCGCAAAATATTTTCGAAGTTGAGGTGCAAAATTCTCTCGGATCTTCCCAGACACTAATACGAATTAATGCTCACCTTCACCGCCAACGTTTCTGCTCTCTCATGCTACAAGTAACAATTCCTCTCCCGTCTCAAGAACGGAGAGCAGCTGTCGATGTCTTCTTGTCTCAGGCGGTTCAATGAGATCGTGCTTAATCTTTCTAGTTTGCATCATCAGATCTCAAATATACGCTCATGATGCAATCGCTGGTGCATTGAAAGTGTCGGCAAACTTTTATAGATCTGGTTTCAGCAACCTCTCCCGAGCGGTCTTATCCATTGCTGCCGTATTGGGGACTCTCTCGAGTCAAGAGTGACGAGACTCATATATATGTATTAGTTTTGTAATATGAGTACACACGAACAACTTGCTAGACCCTGTTTGGAAGCTGAGTATGCTCCTGAGGGCTCAGGCTATTCCAATTCTCGCAACTCTTTATATACCGACATGCATACGAAGATACAGAAGTCGTAAATCGACTCAGCTCAGCAGAAACAAAATGTTCATCTCTTGAATTCACCTACTCCCACAGACGCTGACTTTCGATCCGCGATTTGTTCCCCTTTGCGACATCCAGGATCTCTCTATGAAGGCTCGTCATGAACTGCAAAATATTCTTCGCCTAGAGAACCTCCGGTAAAGGAGATCCACGAAAGTTCATCCGCAGAATTCGCGTGTACACGTTAGAATTCAAGAATTCGATCTGGAGCAGCAGTAAACGGTAGGCAAGATTTGCATTCGAGGATTCCAAACATGAAGAAAGAATTATGCCTAATATGCACAACTATCCCAATTGCAGTTGACCAAGCTCCCATACGCACATTTTTCCGTAAACAAAACTACAGAAGGTTAGAGTATTAGCCGAACACATACAGATTTTGCTCAACACGTCGCCTTTCTGATGCTCCACTCCGAATGCGTTCTTCCCATGTGAGTTCTCCGGGAGCTCTATTACGACGACGATTCCATTTCCTACCCCGACGACGTCCCCGTTTCTTCTGTAAATTTGCTTCCGCATCATTTCCAAGTGCTGAGCTATGTTCTTCGTGCAAAAAGACGGTGACTACCTGCGAATAAAAATAATTAACACTCAATGAAAAAACCTTGTCTCACTCATCCTATATGCATATGGGAACCACCTTTCTTTCAGGATCCAATGACTTGCTCACCATTTCAACGAATGTTGGTTTACGTGAAAGCGTTGAGTCTCTGTTGACATTCTGACCATCAGCCTTCTGGAAAGCGCTAAAGGTTGAAGTCCATTGTTTTCACGAATCAATCTTCTTAGGATCGCTTGTAAGAGCATATTAAAGGCACGGTTATCAAAGGCATGTTAGCCAGTTCGACGGATTTTGGGAGTTACGGTGCAGAATAGTGCAGAGGTGTCGAAGAGAGCGCAAAAGTTAAGCAAAAAGTAGTTAAAGAGGGCTCCACGCTATTATGACGATATGGGTTGGATATTTAGACAAGTGTCGATACGCACTATTGAGTCGAACTGGCTACAGTAAGCCAAAAATGCAGAGATTGCCCCCTTGGCCCAATTCACCGATGTTTGCTTGAATTTTCACACGCGCACACTTCATTGAAGTGGAGGAAAACTAAACTCTAAGAACGCTTAGGGAAGCTGCCACTTCTCACGAAGTTTTACGGTTACGCCCTTTGCACCTGAAGCGATTTGAGCGGAATTTTGAACCTGAATGCTCACGCTAGCCAAGCTCTCGACAAAAACGATCATTTTTCAAGTCTTTCATTCTTAATGCCTGATAATGATTTCTAGAAAAGAAATCTGAGCGAAGCGAGACAGTGTACTGTATACGGAGCTGGAAAACGTTTCTGTTCTTCTTGAGAAAGTTCGTAAGCGGATAAGGAAATATGATGCACACGTTAGCATCCGTACCTCACCTAGTAGTTAGTAACGGGCTAAAGCTTTTAATGACCGTCGGCGCCCCAGCTCAAATCTAGGCGTAACTCTCCTCACCCTGGGGAGGGGAGCTTTTACAGGGGTCGCTCTTCTTTGAACTGTCGCTCTAGCTAGATCGAAGAGACTAACATCACATGATTGTATAAGGGCTGCCGATCCTTCGCTTCATTGGCACCTTTCTGACACATAGCAACAATATGCCTTTCGAACATTCCCCTCTCTCGCAAACAGATCCTTCAGGTGTTCCTCACTTCCCCATCTAGGGCGTTGTACATATAGCCCATTATAATTTTAAATAAATATTATAATAAACAACGAAAAACGAACATACAGCATGGCTATAAAATTGCTTGCTCTTGTAATCCACAGACACATCTGTTCCAGGCATCTTATCGTGTGGTTGAGTACTCGAATGCTCCCCAGCAATTTCTAAGGGACCTTTAGTTAGCTTGTTTGTGGAGATCATACTTGCCTTCTCGCCCATCTGTTCGCTTCCAGTAACCTCCACGGCCTTATTCTGGGTCTGCTTGAATGGGAAGGTGCGGAGCCTCTTCTCGGCGGGCTCAACAAGAGGAGAGGTTATTGACTTTTTGAAAGGCTGATGTGTTTCAAAAGCCTTTTGAGGTTTTGTGAACGAACGCTCTTTTTCCGTTCCACCATTACTAGTTGCCTCTCTACGACGATCTCGAACTCGGCTTCGGGTGCCTTTCGCCCCTCCTTTCACATGGTCACCGTTTCCTCTGAAATACGCATCTCTAAAACATCTCCTTGATCAGAATATAGAAAAACTAAGGTTAATATTAAGAATAGATGTTCGAAAACTCGCCTCCGTCCTTTCTTCTGAGTGTATTTTCGAACGCAGAGAGTCCAGTTCTCCCCATCCTGCACATCGTCTTCCTCTTGTACCACATTACCGGAGCTTTGTACACGCCCGGCTGAACTTTTCATGTGACCCTTTACATCTCCATCAGCCTTATCGTCGAAGTTTCTTGAACATTTGACCGTATTTTTCATTTCGCTTTTTGCATTTTCTCCAGGTCCTTTACAGATGCTTTTCCCATGTCTAGCCAAAGGCTCTTTGACTTGGTCACTTTTCTTTAGTTCTGGCCAACATTCGTCATACCATGGCGGCAGCTTCTGAAGACAATCATACAATGTTTACAGTTAATGTCATTGAAAAAATGGAAGTCAAGCTTCACGGTAACCTTCACAACGGGTGTGACTTTAGGAACGAAGTAACTTGCTGTGGAGCGATTTTCCTGCTATAAAATATTCGAATCAAAACAGGACATGAAACCCTGAAGTAGTATTCAAGAGAAAAGAGAAAAGAGTAAATGTGTCAGAGAACCAATTGGATGGAAATGCAGTAGACATGTTGGCAGTATTATAGGAGGTCTGTTTCAGGGAGAACGCTCGATGCCGATGAGACCGGTTACGTGGTGCGCGGCACAGTTAACCGCGATCTCGAGAAGGGCAGGTATAGGCCGTGTAAGGGTTCTCCAATCCGAATTATTTTCCCGCGCGCGGACATTTAAGTATAGCATCTGTGCTCAGCAGTCCGCACACTTCTGTTAGGGAATTTTCTTCATCCTACAGCCTAACCGCCCCATTTTCTAGTTCCTCTATTTTCCAAATGGAAACACCACGTCACACCCTGATATACTTCTACTGTGCTTCCTCCTACAAGCAGATCTGTGGCATCTACTTCACCCATCATTTCAAGTTATAAGTAAGCTAACATGGTCTTCCTTTAGCTCCACAACTGTAGTAGTGCACGAACGGCCTTCGACGGGTTCCCACAAGAAGACTGTATTGCTTTTTTGAATCATTTAGATTGGGCTCCCTATGATTCCTCAACGCAATCGTTTTGGGAGTGACTTTATTGTTCAAAAGTTTTCCGAAATAAGCTTCCCGCAAGGAGAGGGAATGAGATGGCTGTCTGTACTTTCAACGTACGATCGATTGAATCGGAAGGGTGTATCTGATAATGAAAGTGTTCGAAACATATCGTTGTTTGCAGAGAGTTCCGTAAAATGAGGTTGTGATAGTATGATTGTGAGTGAATGTAATCAACTGTGGTATACAAGACACGCTGAAGGGTGTTCCCTTCATTCTTCTTGTTTGTCTTCACTGTTTCGACTCCTACACTCGTTGCTGCACGTCGTCCAACAATAAACTGAGAAGCACACAGGAGTACAACAGAAGCACAAGAAGCCATAACCAGTAAACGCGTGGCAGGCAAACAGACACTCTACGAATATATCTGGACCACCCTCACCACAGAAAGCTAGGAATACCACGCTCGACGACGTCGGACTGACCGAGACGAGAAGGCATCGCCCGCTGCATGCTGTATTTGAGATTGGAGAAGAACGGCTCTGTGTAGCATGTGACAGCAGAGGTATCGGCAGCATAGATGTCCTCGTCAATACGCTTATGGTCATGATCATCTATTTGTGCGAAAGCTTGCCGGCCCGAATCGCACGTTTGCGATTAAGAAGATGCGGCTCAACCCCAGTTCTAACAATCTTCTTTGCTTACGCACCAATATCAAGCTAAGAAGATGAGATGGAAGCGGCTTATATGGATCTGCAGAAGTTCTACAGCGGATACCATACTTTCTTCAAAGTCGTCGCCGGTGAATGGCAGCAGAAGAGCGGCTGAGGAGCTCCACATCGGGACTCACGGAACGAAATGGAATGAACAGGGTGAAAGACTGTCGGAGTTTATCACGTCGATCCACACTATCCATGGTAACTCGCAGTTCCAGAAGCCCTCTTACTTGTGATGGACATGGGATCACCTGATGGACAGTTTCATAATGTATGGATCACATCATTTTCAATCGGAAGTCTCGCCTCACTGATGCCGCTGTTTTCCGAAGCTCTGTACAGAATCGTCGGACCACCGTTTTCTTCGCGCTAGATTATGTCCCTCAGTGCGTGGAGGGAGAGCTACGGAGTTCAAGAAACGAAACTTGAATTTGTCTTCAATTGTTATCATCTCGCTTCCCTCGTTAGTCTATGGGAAAATGGATAGGGCTAGGAAAGCAGAGAGCCTAAAAATAGTCAAGCGACGTCTCTCTCCGATGACTATCGAACTGATACGTCAGCATAGAATAGCGCGAGTGCAGGCAATCACTAACTAGTGACTGGGTTTCCGAAGCTATGCAGAGAACCGATTAAAGGTTCTCTGATGGAAGGAAAATGAGTTCGTTCCGCACCGAGACCGGGAAGAGCATTCGAAAAGAGCAGAAGCGGGAATTGAAGCCCTTGGCGGTCAGAGTTTCTTCTCATTATGTGAGGGGGTCTTATAAGTTCTGCGACAACTTTACTACCACGATTTCGCCATTCCATGAGAGTCATTGTCAACGTGAAGAGTTCGGAAGGCCGATACCACATCGCCCAAACTTTTCAGTACCACTCTCGAGAACATCATGCGGAACGGTCGCTACCTATATCACCTCAGCTTTACAGACGACATAGTGCTTAAAACAACGAACATCGAGCAGGCGGAACGAATGCTGGCCGATTCCAATGCGCTTGTGGAAGATCGGCTTGAGACAGAACTTGGTGAAGACGATGTTAACGAGAAGCGGATTGGTACCTGAAGCACCCTTTGCGCTGAACGTAACGGGTAACTTTGGATGCTCTAGCAACGTGTATCTAATATGCCGAGAAGTCACCATGTTGAACGACCAACATTTGCAGCTGAGCAGAAGGAAACGCACGGAGTGGGAAGCATTTAAGAACATCGAGGCAATAGTGAAGAAAAATGAGGGCACCCCGCTTCGCGCTCATTTTTCCAAAACCGCTTTTCTTCTTGCTTTGACGTAAGCCTCGGAGACTTGGATTCTACGAAAGCAGGATGAGGATGCTGTCAGCGTCATCTAAAAGATGATGCTCGAAATTTCCCCATAAGCGCAAGTGCGGAAGGGAATCCGGTGTTCCGAGCTCTGTCAATGAACGAAGATCAGGGGTACCGTTGCTTCCGCCAAGAAATTGAGAATCAGGAGGGCCGGTCAAGGTAAGGGCGTCGTGATGACCGCTGGACCATTGCGGTTACTGAATGGATCACTGGGGACGTCAAACAAACACCAGGATGTCCGCCAGCGAGATGGTCAGATTTCTTCACGAAAGCTCTGAATGACAGCTATGCTTCGTGTCCCCCAAGCGAGGACGACAGCGACGAATGGAGACGTCACTGGCGACCGCTGGAGGAAATCGATAATTAACGGGACTTCATGCGATGTTGGAGCGAATTCTATTCTTCCGACATGTGAATATTCTATAAGAAATTTCATTGTTTCTCATGCCTTGTGTGTTTATAAGCATTATCTTCGAATATGTTGATCAATTTCTCAATGCGAGTTTTACGTTGTATCTAATTGCCCGTGCGCGGAAAAATATGCATATTTGTCAGCAGAGACATCAATCCATAAAGGCACCTGACACTGTGCACTCCATAGACATGTTTCCTTTTATAATCCATCTAATGAAAGAGATTAAAACATACCCCTTGGCCCGAACACTGTCTTCGTGCAGTCCCAGCAATGATCTCGGCAAAAGTGGCGGGTAGAGCGTCCTTGCGATTCTCCAACATGTTTTCGGCTTCTGAATTAGTTGTCTTCATTTGACCGTTGAGCGGAAGGGGTTTCTGAATTCTCATTCACAAAATAGACCGCGCGCTAGACCTAAATGAATGTACATCTAAGCGTATGTAGCTCACGATAAGTGAAAATGATGTAGCAGACACTGCTTGCAGGTTCAAACGCTACGATTCAGAGTGGCATACTTACGCAAAACCACAGACTTTTTCTACTAAAATATCTTCCTCTAGTATCCCACATATAAAATAGCCAAGGCCTTTAACGGAGGTGTGGTGCAGTTGGACCGAAATTGCCGCTTCGTGGCGAGGACGACATGCACGCGAAGGAATGTAGTAGAATGAAGCATCACAGCTAATGGGAATACCGGAACAAAGGAAGAAGCAGTAGAAACATGCCAAAAATATTATCTGCATATCGATCAATTTGAATGAAAAACGCTAGGACTGCAACAACGAGACAACTGGTCAGTGACTGCCGCGTGCGGTGAATCAATAACACGAAACCGATTCAACTGCCCATGCCCACTTTTACGGCAATGTGATGGCAGAACGGAGGAAAATTCACACAAAATCAACAAACATGCAAATTTAAGTGACCAAAATTATTATAATAAAAGCTTCTTTCATACTCAACGTATAGAAATACATGCGAAGACGCGAGAACTCAGAAGACATCCTGCTCTCAACATATCCGCCTGATCTAGCAAAAGTTCACCACATAAAAATACCTTGTTGACAAAAAAAAGATAAATAGATGGTAGCTGAAAAATTGTAGATTCCCACGATCACGAGACATTGCACCTAGAAACAAACATCTAAAATGGGGAATCTGGAACAGTACAGAACAAACCTTTCTATAAGATTCTGGAACAACAATATAATCAGCTAACAATAAGAGCTCTAACAGCAATAACTAAAAGAGCAGGTATCGCCTGAATCAACATTGAGAAGTCATTAACTTATTCACAAAGTTTACTAAAAACGAATCTACTTGCACCCGTATTCAATACCGCTACTGCTACTATAGGAAAAGTATGAATTGCCTATACAGTTTTGAGAAGAAAGTTTGCTCTTCTATTATGACAACCACCGGCGATAATAAATTTTTTGATAAAAAAAAACTTTCATTACTTCAGAGCCAAAATTTCAGTTCGTTACTACTCTGTCAACGCGGATATGTGAAGGAGATAAGGACGCATCCAGAGTTCTACGACGCGTGTTATATCAATCGTCGACCAAGCGACCGATCTGCTGGCCACGCGTTGACAGTGCAGAGCAGATTGCGTCCAGGGCTGCGTGAGCGGTATCTAACGTTGTCCAGTGTTCTCAACGCGTGGCCAGCAACGCTGTCGGTCCGCCGGATCTCGCTTAGAACTACGCACGTCGCTTAATTCTGAAAGCACTCAATGTCTTTGAGTTTTCGCTTCTGAGTTTAGGCGTGAGATCACAAATAGGACCATTTTATTTCGCAGCTATTGACTGTAAATGTATTTTATTTCTTGTGCAATGACTGAAAATTAACTTGAGCATGTTCAAGAAATATAATTTGGCTTTTGAATTGAAACACCTCCACTGGGCGCTTTCAGACTCCAACGGCTGCTTTCATACTTTAACGACGCAATCGACGAGCGCGCGAGCGATCGACGGCGGCGTTAGTCACTTGTTCACAACACTGGCGCGATCCATTGTGATTCAGTGTGTCAACACATGGCCAGCAACACCGTCGATCGGACGCGCGCTCGCCGTTGCGTCGTTGAAGTCTGAAAGCAGCCAATGATGAGCGTCG
This sequence comes from Haemonchus contortus, assembly GCA_000469685.2. Classification (NCBI taxonomy): domain Eukaryota; kingdom Metazoa; phylum Nematoda; class Chromadorea; order Rhabditida; family Trichostrongylidae; genus Haemonchus; species Haemonchus contortus. The sequence continues at coordinate 7,536,805 of LS997567.1, read as the reverse complement.
TTTCGCCGATCGACGCAGCTCCTCGGCTGAAACAACGCACGTCGCTAAAGTCTAAAAGGCCCATTGATATTTGCTTCGATAGTCTAATAAAAACGAACTCGAGGCTTGCAGGAATTACAAGAGGAAAGAAAAGCCGTAAATTCAAGCGGAGTAACAAGTTCGATTCAGTTTTTTCATGCAAGAGCGATTTCAGAGACTCATTCAGGTTGTTGACAAATTTAACGTGGCTCACTTTTGATTATCCAGTATAAATAGATCGAGAAAAGACTTCAGAAATATATCTGACCCATGAGATTCTTCCTCACAATAAATCAAAAGGTATAGGAGCAGGGAGGCAGTACACTATAGTTCCAGGTGAAACGTTACGTGTAATCTGCGAACTTTGGACCTAAATAGCCTCAAAAGAAAAACAACTCGTCAAAAGGAAAGCCTATTCACGTCTGCGCTTCAACGCACTAGGGTTTATACGAAACTTATTCCGCAGAAATGAGTGACATTAGCAGCTTCTATTAAATTGCCATGCTTTGCAAAAGTGTCCAGCAAGTCAAAATAACAACAGCATAGAAAACATACTGTTTATAAAAAATTTCATAAGATTGTAATAGGAGTGGATACAACCTTCAAAAACCTTAGATCACTTTTGTCAAGAAGAAAAGCGAGTATATGCTCTACCGATGGCTGCGGTAATCGCGCTTACGCCTACACCAAGAACTAGCGGACGTGTTTTGTGAGACAACTATCTAGTTTTGCACCGCAACTATCTATTTTTCAAGATGTTTGTTATGGAGCTTAGACTCAGCGTCCTTTCAGAGAAAAGGATGTATCAGGAAAAATTGGAGAATGGGGCCTGGCACTACAACGAACCCTCAAAAATGGGACCGTTGAGGTGCAAAACGGGGCAACTATCAAGTGCGGGACCAGACTCGTTCGCTAATCATCAGGTGCTTTCAAAGTTTAATGACGTGCGCTGTCCAACCGACGTGTGACAGACCGACAGCGTTCCTGGCCACACGACGACGTATCGATTTGTCCGGTGTTGTCAACGCGTGGCAGCAGCGATATCGGTAGGTCGCACGTCGGTTCGAACACATCGTTGAAGTCTGAAAGCGCCCATTAAGGGAGTAGTTTTAGGCACGTAAGTGGTTCACTGTAACTAAGTTCAGTAGTTAGATTGCTACGGAAAAATTGATGCGAAAGGAAACAGTAACTTCTACAAGATGCTCGTACATTACAAAAAATGTCTTTCGTATCGCACCAAAACAAAGGCATTGTATAAAAAGCTATTCTTTTTCTTTCTCTATTCTTCAACAACCTTATAATAAGATCACTTATCTAAAAAGGAAAACAATTGTAAATCTTACCGACTTTGCGGTTTATGTTAAGCCCTTTCAGAGTAAACTTGCCGTAAAAATGAGTGTAAAGGAACATTGAAAAGTTCACTGAAATTCTCGTGCGTAAAAAAAATGCCTGACATTCCCTAAATAATCATAACAGGAGTAATAGGGCAAGATGCAGTACCCACTGCCATTCACTAAAATCTGTCTGGCGTAAACTCGAACCGAATTAACCCACGACCCACCAAAAGCTGTAATAGTACTGCACCATCCCTCAAAGAAAAACCAAACTTGAGAACTTGACTGACCTTTTACCGTTGAAGTAGTCATGAAGGTTAAGTTTCTGAAACAATTATGTATCACAGAAGTTGCATTTATAGTATCGGCGTAGGCGTCTGCGAACTCTCATTGCGGTCGCATTGACGCCGTACTATAAATGCAATGAGAGGGCGTAGACGAATGTGAAAAGAGGGCGAGTCGAACACGATCTGGATATCGTAATCGATATCGATTATGATATCCGAACGATACAGCGCAGATACTTCGTCTTAACACCATGAAACTCAAGAAGTGAAGGGAAAGTTGGAAGGAAGTGCTGAACATACACATAGAAAGCTGTGCAAGTGAAATTAAAGCAAACGTGCACATGAAGAAAGTGAAGAGAAACATAAGAATCAACAAAGAATAAGAAACAAACGACAGCAAGAGTAGTAGGGGATCACAAGATGAGAACGTGTCACCACACGTCTGTTCTTGTGTTGTCTACAATTCCTCGCCCGTATGTTAGTTGCTTCAGCGATTAATCGAGAAAACCTTTCCCAACCACCACTGCACGAGGACCATGAAAATGCAACGAAACTCCCTTGATTTTATAAAAACCCATGTCCTGATAAATAGGTGGCGAAGCGCAATGCACGTGGTAGTTGGTTGGGTTCTAGATTGCGTCATGTAATCGGTCCAATTGTGAAGTATGCGAAAAGGAGTCCCTATCCTCACAATATAATCATTAATAGCCGTATTAACTTATACAAACTCCTAGTGAGCCTGAGACATCAGGTTATAGTCAGCAGAAGAAACAGCTCTTGGTGTAGGCCCGCGGCAACGACATGGCGACTATTAATCCAGCACAGCCGCTCAGAAGATACCCGCTACTGGACTTTGTCTTTCAGGAAATGTCTTTTTCCAACTAATTCAGCACCATCGAGTTGAGGATGCTCAAGCATTCATCAAACTTTGTGGCTTTCCTCTGTCTCTCTTCCTCCATGATTTTTTCGATAATATAACTTCATGAAATAAGCATAACAACGTAAGATCAGTACCTTCATTAGTAGTTTGAGTCCTGAGCAACTTTCGATATCTTGAAAACCATACCACATTTCGACGACACGTTTGTGCTGCTTGTGGCAAAACGTTATGTAGCGCCCCAGGCATTTGGATCAGCGTACTACTGTCGTAGATGCATCGAAAATAGGTCAGCGAGCGCGCGGCTGCCTCGGTTAGTCGTGTCAGGACCACTCGTCTTTTCAAAAACTGTAGATCTGGTTCGACGCGCCAAACGGACTTCAGCAAACATGTGCTTTACAAAATTCAGAACACATTTGAGAGCTCAAGAGCGATAACGCCACACACTAATCAAATTGCAACTGACCACCAATGATTATCATGAGTAGGAGTGTGTGACAGTCCCATCAAGCGACTCCTTTCGAAACATTCCTTCTGCGTGTCCCACCGAGAGACTCCTCTTGAGCAATTCACAAGAATCAGGACAATCGAGAGAAGATTTCGACATCAGTCTAGAACTGCCGCGAGGGTAACTACACCCTCGAAGGTCTTTAGAAACCACCAAGTAGATCTCGATAACGCTTCAGAGCTTCCCGACGACATTACGTATCTTCTAATAGTCAACTTTATATAGACCTACTATGTTCACAGAGCGCGGTGGGTTGCTCCCTCGAATCCATAGAAATTTTGTACTAAAATGTAAGTTAGGTTTCACACATCTGGATCTGTTAGCTTTGGAGGAATCTGAAAAGCTACCAAGACAGTGACGTTACAGGCAGGGGGTGTGTCTGTTTACGTAAAAAAATACAATGGGACGTCAGTGTGTGGATACGAACCAGTAGCCATCAGGTACCTAGAGGCTTGTTCATCCGAGAAAGGTTGTAGTCTCTTTTGGGTATTATAAGGAATGTATTATTCAGAGTTATAGGGTCATATCTGTCGATACGGACACCAATTGCGCGCGACTGTTCAGCTTCTCTGATGTATTATAGCTCTCTCCTTTTTTTCTTATTGGAAATTCACGCACACGCGTTACGGAGAAAGCTCAGAGTCTCGTGCTCTCTCTTTGACTTCACGCAGGCCCTGCAGGGTGCGCGTAATCGCTCTTGTGAAATACCGTACGCCGGCAACTCGACAGTTAGAGGGGGAGTGGCCACGTGACAAACGACAGACGACTGCTGTGACTCTACCATCGGTCCAAGACTCCATCTTCGTCATTCATCGTCTCCATGGTTCGAAATTCCTGTGGATGCCACAGCTTCCTATTCTGGTTCAGCTTTTTCATCCCTACCCTTTCGTTCCATGCACACTGCTCATCGCCGTTGGTTGTCTTCGCCTATATGTATATAGTAACTGTATGGATTGAGGACCGTGCCAACGCTGGGCAGGAAATAGACGCCTAACAAGGGAAGGATAATAGGTCGCAGTGGCCTTCTAAGATGAGATGTATGCTGCCGAATGTGTCTCCAGGCGAGTATCTCAAATCCACTTTTCAAATCTGCTAAACGATTCTGTGATCAGAGTTATGGGACCTTTTCTTCCCTGTGGAGCAGTTAGTACGACGTCGGACACTCAGTATGGTCATAGAGGTTCGGATCCTTTACGCTTGTGCTCGTTTTGCTTTTTGAAAAACATCTCCTAAACGTTTGCAAAATGCTTCTACGCTTCATATTCACCATCTACAGGCCTCCCTCACATTTGAAGAGCAGCGGAAGGCAATAAGAGAATTTTTCTGCTTCCCATTTTGTCGAACATGGGTGCATTTCACGTCGAAGAGGAATTGCGAAAGCATTGCCTAAAATGGACGTGCGAAATCTTGGGGTAATCCGTGATGTTTTCGACATAAAGTTGTCATATGGTCTATTGTACCAAAGCGCTTTTCCACATATTACCGACGAAAAGTTCTGTCCGAAGGTTGTTTTATCCCATTTGTTAGAGAAATTCGGTCCCTGTGACGAAGTGCGAGCACCAGCTAGGAACGAACGAGAGGTAATAGAGAGCTTTGCGTCTGTATTACGGGACGCCCTATACGACAACCTTGTTATTGACAACGAAGAGGAAGATTGCGTAGAAGACGACCATAGTGACCCTCTCTGGTCAGCAGATGATAGCAACGCCGACGAACGACGCGGCATATCCAGAGAGGGATCCTCGTACTTTTTTGAAGATATGGAGGTTTCAAAGGAAAAGGTAGTCCTCAACTCAATATTTTCGCCCATGATCTTTGATTTAATGATACAGGTAGAAGAGACCATAGCATTTTATCGGTCGAGTGCTAGAAAACCCGCACATTTTAATGCATGAAGAGCAGTTTTCGCTTCATCACAACCAAAATACCACTTGCGCAAGCTGAGGGAACTTGAAAGAGATTGTGAGCTTCCTATTAGTGTGTTTTTGACCATTTTCTACCACCTGTATAGATGTAACTATCAGGTGCAAAGCGAGAGGATCGATCTATCAGACTTTCGAGATTAGCCGAGAAGTTGAAAGAGGAAGTTATGGCAAAGATGAATATGGGATCTCTTCGCACGACAGTGATATTTATCGTATGACAACAAGGAAGGCTCCATAGTGAATAACTTCAAAGCAAGCCATAGGTGGATTCAAGATTCAAGCCTAGCTGTGGTATCGCATCCCGCCGTATCACCACATTTACCTCGAGAAAGGGGTTCCTCGACAAAGATCGCATATACCGTTAAGCTAGATCATTTGTCCTTGAGGTGAAGAAAGGTAAATTTCTTACATCATTCAAAACTTCTATTTCATGCAGTCGGTGTGACAGCCGACGATCCCATTGATGCGCTTTTTTAAATTCTCCAGATTTGGAGAGTCGGCCTCTGGATAAATATGCAACGCGGATCAAAGCGGTTTTGTGAATGAGTTGCATTCGGCGAGGGCCCTTGCTTTGAGGGGTCGGAAGAATATCGGAAGGGTGGCACAGTCGTTTTCAGCATTGTCCCACTCGTCACCCTCTTTGCTGATGGCCACCTAGCAAAGAAACTATATGTAGTAATGCAGGTTAGTGTTATCAAAAAACTATAGGTAAACTTCTTCATCGCTGTCTGTTCTGACAGGAACCCAAAAGCCGATTCCCGGCTAAAGGCTGTTTTCGCGCTCCAAACTTGAAGGTCAGGTCAAGTACGTGCTACATGATGAGTAAGGAGCTATTGCTGGACTGGGTCAGGACCTGCGTTGGATCAATGGATTTGCCCCCGCCTCTTCTGATTGTCGATTCATGGAGCTCATTCAAGGACCATGAAGCAATTTAGAGTGCTATACCAGCTGGCAAGGCGGTGAGAGTGCTCAACATCCCGCTCCCAAATCCAACCTCATGACGTATATTTTTTGTCATTTAAAGCCATGTTTAAACGTATCGTGTCCTATGTTATCGCTCATGATCTTAATTTCCATGTTTCCCCTGCTACTCTATAGTCCGTCTTGTCTCATTAGTGTACTTCTTGTTTAGCGCAACTAGATTGGAAAAATTCTCTCTTATTCATGGTTTGCAGCAGGCTACCTAGATAGGGATCCGGTAGTGTTAGAAATCCCTGTGCAATATTGTTTCTCACCTCATCTGGACGGGTATTGCGAGAGTGATGGGTGTGATGAATTTTCTTCTTGAGTTGCTCCCATTGTGAGAACTTTTATGCTTCAAACATTTTGTATTCGACTATCATATGTGCAAATGAATTGCTCACCCACTGTTTTACGTAGCACTAGGTAGCACTTTTTTCTTTGTAAAAACGTCAATTAAGACATACTGGTTCATTTCTGGCGAAGCAGAGGGCATTGCTCCAACAAGAAGTACCGATCAAATTAGGCATCCGACCCCCCGCCCCCTCCCGTCCTTCCCTCCGTCGTAAGTGCATGGAGCTGATATAAATTTCGCAACCCCATTGAGTGTTTGGGATAGGACTGCGACCTAGTATCCTTCCCTTATCAGATGCTCTAATATGTTGGAGTCTTGGAAGACTCCCGCCGTTGAAGGGGTCAGATACCAGGCGTGCTCAAAGGTCGTTTTGAATATTACTTTTGTTGTTCTCGTAGCTATTCACCTCGCAGTTTCACTTCATGACCGTGTGTCTCGTGCGTCAAGGGAATTCTCTACGGAACAAGGAAAGCTGCTTATGTCTTCCAAGGGAAGAACATACATATGTCGCAGTGGTCATTCCAGCTGAGATGGTGACCGCCGCAAGTGTTTTTAGAGGATGATCTCAAATACACCCTGAAGATCTGCTAAGCGATCCTGGGAACAAAGTTATCGGACCGTTTTGTCCTCTATATACCACTTTGCTCACTTTGTTGCACATATAATCGAACCGAGCGGGTAACCTCTCTCGCAGCGGTAGCGCAATTGGCAAGATGGAGAGCCTGTTGATGGCAAGATGAAGTGAAATAGAGGATCGGTGTCTCAATGCATGTACTCGTGCTGCTTTTTTCACTAAACATCTCCTTGACGATTACAAAGTGCTTTTACGCTTCACATTTATATTATTTACAGCTTCCCCTTACAGTTGAGGCGTAATGAAATGCGACATTCCAAAAAGTTTTTTTTTATCCTTACCTCTTGTCGAATAAAAGTGCTTTCTAAATCTAATAAAGGAGGAACGCAAAAGCCTTCCATAAATGAAGCTGCGAAGTTTCGAACGAGTTCTGATAATTTTGGCAGAAAGTCGTCACATCGTTCTTTGGATCAAAACACTCTTACATAGTGCCAACGATTTCTTCTGTCGGCGGTGGTGTCATCTCGTTTGCGACCGAATTCGTTTCCTGCGGCGTAATGCTAACAAAAGATAGGGAGGAATGATAGGTAGTAGAGTACTTCTCGTCTATACTACGCGATGCTTTGCACGTCAATCTGCGACTGCGATTATGATGAGTGCATAGAAGGCGATTATAATGATCCTCTCTGGTCGGCACAACCCGGCAGACTCCGAAAAGGGGCTTCGCGCCCTTTTGGGGAATGATTGCTCCGAGGGAAAAGTAGTTTCAGCTCTATAACTTTGCCCATTATTTTCAATTTTATGGTGCAGGTAACAGAGGTAATAGCTTCTACCGTGAGAGTGCTGTAAAAGAGCACACGCTCGTGCATGAAAAGCAGATTTTGCCTCACCGCGACGCTATCACCTGCGAAACCTGAGAGAGGCCGTAAGCTCTCATATGAGTCTGTCTCGTGTGGCTGCAACTATTGTGTGCAAAACTAGGAGATCGATTTGAGGAGGAAGTTTTGACAAGAAGCATATGAGGGCCTCTTTGCACGACAACGACATCCGCCTTAGGCTCTGAAAATCAACAAGGAATGCTCCATAGCGGAGAACTTCAAGGCAAACCATTGTTGGATTCGTGGCTTCAACTCGAGCTTTGGTATCGTGTTCCGTCGCAACGTTCAGCTAGAGGCAAAGTTCCTCCGCCATTTCGCCAGGCTCAATCAACTGTACTCGGTTTGAAGAAAGGTGAATTTTCTTACATAATTCAGAATTCACATTTCCTGCAGTCGTTGTGACAGCTTGACGGCTCCGTTAACGTACCTTTGAATTATTCATAAAGTGACAATATGGCCCTGGAAAAAATGTGCAACTAGGATTGACGACAAGCCGTCTAAATGTTCCGCGCACGAGATCACAGCATTACGATCGCGCGGGGAACGACGCTATATAAGAAGATTGCGGGAACGTGAGGACTTCCTTTCTTCAATCAATCGTCATCTCCGCCTCCTTCACTTATTCTCTATTATTTGCAGTGTTCACTTGTTATTCCCTGCACTTGACCGCGTTACTAATTTTAGGTAAACGTTACTTATCTAATAGTTGGTGCTTGAGGGATTCTAGCGTATCTGGTCGCGTAGAAAAGGCAACCGCGTGGCAGGAAACAACTCGCGTACTAATAAAAACAACCCCCTAACGGATCAAAGCGACTTCATGACTTCACGAAGTAGTCGTGTTTGGCAAGAATCCTTGCTTCAAAGGATCAGAAGAAAGTTCAAAGGGAGGTGCATTCTGCTGTCCCTCCCTCTCACTCCTATGATGTATGTGTTGCTGATTGATTTTGCCCATATTGCAAAGAAACTTTATGTATTTATGCAAACCAGGCGCTGGAAAACTTTATTAGGAGGCTCTTATATTCTGCTTAAAGCTTGCTTCTCACTACGAAGTTGGAGGTTGGGATAAGTACATCCCACGCGATGAGCAATGATCTTAAGCTGGACTGGGTTAGATCTGGCGCTGGACCAATGCAATCCAGGATGCTTCACCAGCGGGCAAAGCGATAGAAACGCTCAACATTTCAGCAACAACCCAAACACCATCAACATTCTCAATTCAGCCTCTCGATGTATGTACCAACTCACCAACTTTTTACCACTCAAGACATATTCAAATGTATACTACCTTCGTGACTGCTCATGATCTTGATTTCCGCATCAGCAAATGCACTGTATAGGATCATCTTATGTGCACATCATCATCAACATCATCGCGCAAAGCAAAGAAGTCTCAACTTTCGCAGCGCGAACATGCGCATCGGCGAAGCCGAAGTATATGCGTAGAACGCAAAAAAAGATCGGCAGGACACGTGGTCAGACGCACGGACGATAGGTGGACCACCCGCGTTACTTCTGGTACCCACGTGAGGTTAAACGCACACTTGGCCGTCCTGCAACGTAATGGAGTGACTCACTAGAGAAACTTCAAGGAAATGTTGAACTGGTTCCAAACCGCTCAAGATCGTCAAAAATGGATGGGAGCGTGTGCTCGCCGCTGAGGATTAACAGCCGACAACGAGCGTCCAAGTATCCAAGTAAGTATGTGTACATAAAATGATCATCTACAGTGCGTAACAAAAGGATGTGGACACCACAACATTTTGGTTCGCCGGGCTCTGAAGAAGAACAAGCGCAAATCAGGGCCCTTCATGATGCCGGACACTCGAATAGACAAATCGCACGCCAGCTTGGACGCTCTCCTACATGCATTGAAAATTTTATTCAAAATCCCGGTGCTTACCGCTCAGCTTGGATAGTGGGACGACCTCGAAGCTTGACAGCTCAAGATAATAGCTCTAATGGCTTCGAATTCTACCTTATCACTGATTCAATTCGTGCTTCAATGGGGTCTGCAGGATGACGATATAACGGTCCATTCGATCAAACGAGCACATAACACGAGAAGTAATGAAAAGGTGCCCCGTCTGAATTCGCACGCAGTAACATGGCAACTTCGTGGGACAAGGTACAACATTTCGAGAGATTTTGAAGTTAAGTTCAAACATCGTTTCCTGCATGTTTTCCGGTTAGGTCATCTTCAGTGATGGGAAAACTTCGATCTGGACGCTCTAGATGGATATTGGATATATTACTACAGGAGAGAACTTCGTCACGTCCCGCTTATCCATTCAAAGCGAAACTTTGGAGGAGCCACATTAATGGTTTGGAGTGGCTCTGGAAGCAGCGGCAAATTGGAGCTGCATTTCCTTCATGTCGTATGGAGTCGGGAATATCAGAAAAAGCTTCAGTTCCACCTCCTGCCCTTTCTCAGAGGTGCGCGACGCAGGACACATGTCTTCCGGCATGATAATGCATCTGTCCATGCCTCACGGTCCGCGAAGGAATGGCTCCAACGCCACGGTGTTGCTGTGATGGATTGGCCACCCTGTTCTCCTGACTGCAACCCCATTGAAAATCTATGAGGAATTATGGCTCGGCGAGTCCACCTCAACAACCGCCAGTACAACACCGTGGAAGAACTGAAGGCTGCGATCCTTGCTGTTTGGGAATCCATCGACGACACGACCATCACAAACTTGGCTCATAGCATGCCTAATAGAATGTTCGAGCTGATTAGGCACCCAGAAGAGCCAATCGATTACTAATCTCATTCATATTCCTTTTTTGTATAGTGTCCACATACTTTTGTTGCAAAGAAGACTCTTTTCGAAAATAAAAGGAAGTGAAAGCTTCCTGAAATTTTCGAAGGAACTATTAATCCAGGGTTTTTCCACCCGAGAGTTTGTATAATAGTGATGTTTCAGCTCAAAATTAACTGGCAAGCTCGATAACCCAAAATAGTGAGGTGTCCTCATACTTTTGTAACGCACTTTCCTTGGTTTCGAGCCCGATTGAATATATTTTCATTTTGGTGAATGTCTTATAAGAGGAATTTTAACAAAACTACAAGGCAAAGAATGAGACACAAACATTACGAAAGTAAATGGACAAAGAAAAAAGGGGTCACATTGAATTTGGGTCGAGTGATAGTCGTGCGTCAACTGAGTCTAATTCTCTGAAATAGGCAGCCACTAGAAACCGAAGTCGGATCAGTGCAATGGTCCGACGCTGGCCATTGCACGTAGGGATATCACGTGCCCCTCGGTGCCTCATGCTCCGATTCACGATCTCGGGGCCGAGCTCGAGCATCGTGCACCGGTGTGGCATATATGTGTATTACATTTTCTTTTTTATCTCGAAAAAACGTTGGTTGAGACGTATCCGCCTTTCTGGTAAGGATATTATTTTTCCAAAGAGCACTCCGGTCAGGTAAGTCATCCGACCGCCCTCGGTCGAGAGTGCATGGTGCTGTCGAGAACTTCGTTACCTTTTCGACTGATTAGGGTAGAACTGCGGCTCGTCAAGAATACATATATCGAAGGGACTGAAACCAAAAACTTCTGACGATTGTCTTGTATTGCTCAGCCAGACAGTTTTTTACAATAGAACGGCTTCATTCGGCCGACGTTTCAAAACGTCGCAGTCAAGGACCTCAAAATGGTTCGAAGCTCTTGATTTGTGGCCTACCCGGTCAAGCGCCCTAATGCATCAGGTCAGCTCCAACATGCCCCAGGAACTTGAACACTGGAGATTCCATCAAAGGGACTAGGTCTTGCAGCTCCACCAGCGCTCACGTCCCATTCATATATTAAGCATAAAGTTTTCGGCGTTAATAAATCCGGTCTGAGGGATGCGCCCCCGCCCTCGACTTCCACTCAGAATCGTAGTGGCGTAGTGAGTACGTAGGTGACCTATACACTGACTTGCGGTGGCCAGCCGATATGCAAGTCAGTGCTTTTGTCCTCCCAGACGAGTCTGGTACCAATTAACTACCCGGAGGGATGGAAGGCTTGGGCGGCCTAGGCGGGCACCGATCCGGGATTATGTCACCTGTCAAGCTATCGTGATCAGTTACCACTTATACACAAACTACTTGGGTCGTCAGCTGCTGCTTCTCAACCAGGTCATTCCTTACAAGCGGCCGCTCGCGCGGACACTATCACAACTTTGGGGCGCACCCAACACAGCAACTCAGCCGACTAGCACTCGTTCGCCAAAGCAGATTCAGAACTATCAAGACGCAGCTCGCAAGGTAACCAATCTTGCCACTCCATTCCTTCTCCGCCGGAGGGTTATAGGCGCTGGACATCCCACAGCCCTGTCAGCAGTCGTGTTCGCCACCTGTTACGTGCAGCTTCTGCCATCGACAACACTACTCTGGTATCACCATCACAAGTCTCACACACAGAGCCTTAGACCGCTTACACGTAGGATTTGTCTAACTATGTTGTTTAAGTTCTTCTGTACAAGGATGGCCTTTTATTTCGAGATTTGGCAACATTAGTGTAGCAGTCTAGCAACTGACACCTCTATCGTAAAGTTTGACTATTTTGAGGTTACGTTGCGATTTGAGCGCGATTTGTGTTGTTTACACTAGGTTATAAGATTTTGTTTAGGCCATGTTATGGAGTTGAATCGTGAGCATTTTCGCGCGATTATTTTTTACAACTCTCGACGTGGACTAACTCAACAGCAATGCATGGATGAACTTACTTTAATTTTTGGTGATGAAGCTCCATCCAGGGCCAGTGTTTATCGATGGTACAGTGAGTTCACCCTAGCTCGTAATTCACTCGAAGAAGAATTTCGTGGAGGTCGTCCAAAATCAGTTGTTGTTCCGGAAACCGTTGATACTGTGCACAAACTAAGATTGCAAGACCGTCATGACAACTATCGTGAGATTGGGACAACCTTATGCATTAGTGGGACCAGCATACATTCAATATTGCATGAACACTTGACTGTAAAAAATTGTTTCTAAAAAATTTGTCGATCCCCCAAAAAAGGGTCTCGTGTCGATTGGTCAGAAGAAATACTCAAAAAATACGATCACGGTGCTTCGAAACACGTCTATAACATCGCGATAGGTGATGGATCATGGATTTACGCGTATGAACCCGAAAGTAAACAGCAGTCGACCTTATGGGTATTTCAAGTTGAGTCAAATCCAACAAAAGCTGTCCGCGCACCAAGTATGTACTTCCGAGCGATTGATCTCCTGTTTTTTTTTTGGAAAAACTGGATATGTCGCAACCGTACCACTAGATCAAGCAGAAAAGTCAATTCTGAGTGGTATACCACCATTTGTTTGCCATTTGACTTCCAAAAAATCAGGAAAACCAACTGCTGAAGACGGATCACTGTTAACCACGACATGCGAGCTCCCACACATCGGCTAAAACAACTGCATTTTTGAGCACTCAAAACAACGATTTGACAGGTCATCAGCCATGTAGTCCCCGGGTGACTTCTTCTCATCCCGTATGTAAAAAATAAAACGAGAGCACAACATTTTTCGACACCTGAAGAAGCCGTTGATGTGTTCAGAATATATGTTTTAGGGTTATCTACATCAGAAAGGTAAGAGTGCTTCGAAAATTAGTTCGAGCCCATGCAAAAGTGTATAGATCTTGATGTGGAGAATTTTGAAACGCAATAAAGCGATTTTCATTAAATAGTATTTGTTTCTGTTCTCAAATCCAAAATATAAAAGGAAACCTACGTATTGGTCGTCTGCATGAATTTGTGAAGATGATTCGTTTTTATCTTATATGCGTAATATCGCAAGTATATATCTGTCGTTAGACTTTCGACCTTCTGTCTTATCTGTATAGTTAGGGAGCAGTTCTTAAGGAAGCGAGGGCCTTTCCAACCCATAGCATTCAGGTGCGGCACACGCACCCCTCCACCGATTGCGTGGGCCCTTATAATACCCATATTCTGCCGTGGTCCAGGGGCTACCGCCGCCGATGCGTCGATCCCTCGGGGCACCGGTCGTGACAACAAGCCGTGGTGCTTCTCATAGAGTACCTGAAATAAAACGTTTTCAATTGTTATGAGAGGTACTACGACCAGATTACAAGTTTAGCCATGTGGCAACGTCTGGCACCTAGTTTGACCATTGCTTCTATGGCTAAAGTAGAAAACGCCTTCTAGAACGACTCACGATGTACTGCCGATACATCGAAATGTTTAGTAGACTGCTGCAGACAAGGTGAGATGGAGAAATGCTTTGACCTTATTAATGAACAAACTCAGCACATCAAGCCAATCCGTGGAAAGCCGTTGGGAAGGTGGCTTCCCTTCTTTGATGTGCAGGTCGGGCACAAGGTCAGGCTTGTCCCAAGGATTGTTCACAATGAGAATTTAAGATTCTCATTGTGAAACACAGTGGTATAGAAAGCTCAGTAATGAAAATATCACTCTCCACAGGCGATCAGTGGATCCTCGGCAGGCAAAACATACGATGATCATGCATGTTTCGACGAACTGCAGTAAATGTGTCTGCTGGAGAGGTTCAGAGAAAATAGTTAGTGGAAATGGCACGGAAAAACGCTGAGCTCTTCAGCTTCAGCTACCCTTCAACCCCACATAGGAAAACGGTAGGTGGTCGTTTCTGCAGACTCAATAGAGGGCTACTAAACAGGAAACCGCCTTTCATGATAACTTTCATTACTGTTGAAGTCAGCGCTTCCATACGAAAGTGTCTGAAGAGTCAAGTCCGCAAAACATTGTTGGCCCTATGAATATTCCTATAAATAACCTAAAACGCCATCTCGTCCGAAACCGTCTCAATGGCCGCAGATCCGCTACAAAGGACCTGTGTGGTCCGGTTAGTGGTACTGATAGAGAATGCGCCATTGCAGGTGTGGTCTACAACATCGTTTGTCAAAATTGTGGATAAATAAGGCTTACCCGTATCAGAAGTTTGGGAATGAAAAGATTAGGCTCAACAAGAGCTCTGTGAACCTTCTTCTTAAATTTAAGATTCTCATTGTGAGCCCTGTCACATTTAATCGCGGTCACCTAATTTTTTGGAGATTACCCCTTGTCCAAGAAAAATCGCCTTCTGCCAGTACTTAAGGGCATGGGTTGCGTCGCACGACCATCCTTTTTGCCGAAACTACCCAGCCACCGTACCCAGTGACCTAGTTTCTTCACAGTGTCATCGACTGCGCCTCCTGGTCATACCGTTGAGTTTGGGTCCAACTGCCACGTGATTACTGATTGTTCTACGAGGCCACTACTTACTTATTTTCTGTTAGTCGTTCTTTGCCGTTTTTTACCATAAATAGACAGTAGAACTCATAACATTTATTTCAACACAGGTCTTAACAACAAGCATTTTTACCATCAACAAATTAACTAACGCATGTACGCTTTTTCATTAACATGAGTAATTTTCTGATCACATATCACAACACTTGTCAGTGCTAAAACAGCGTACATTGATAAAACTCAACTTAATGGTAGAGCTCGATGAAAAGAAAAACCTAAAACAACATCTGATGGCAATCAGGCTATATAACATATTAACTATGAAAAAAAATCAGCCTAACGATGTCTATGACTGAAACAACATTTACATGAAGAATCGGAACTCTGATTTGCCATACAGCCATGAAACGGGGCTCCAACAAAATTAAGGAAATCACAACAAGCAACAATCTCAGACATGAGGAAAGCAATAGCCGTGATATCCTCCCATTTTGAAACACAACACTAACTGCAAGGGTCTTTCAACTCGTGGGAGGCCTCCTACAAATGGTCTCCTGCTTCCTGGTTTTTCCTCTATGAGATATATTCTCCTCTTTCTTAAATAAGTAGAAATTTCTCACCACAAGCAGACGATGGTAGCCTTACGAGGGTGACAACGAAGGAACGATTTCCCTTCAGGACACGTTCAATTTCCACCAGAACCGCTGGGACAATAACGACGCTCAATTCACGGTTCTACATGCACAACTTTTAGCACGCAAACAGATATTTTGCAGGAACTTCCATGAGTAAAAGACCCACAACACTCGAAAAGGAAGCTAAGCCGTTTTTCTATCACCTTCAAAGAACTGATTATTATGATAGTGTAACAAATGAACAAACAAGGCAAAACAAGAATCACATCGAGTAAACCGTTCTATTTCTAGCATCCATTTAGTGGAGGGATACATATGAACGATATGAGCGGTCATTTAGCGAAATTAAATTCCGTCGGTACTGCAGCAGCCGCTTTGAAATCATATCCACCGGCCTGTTCCACTTGCTTTGAATGCTCCGATTTCACATGCTGTTCACAGACCTGAAGAAGTACTATACAATATGATGAGAAGAACGTTACATTTACTCATTACAACAAGATACAATTTCATTACTGTGAAAAATCAACTTTGGGAGGCGATCTTTCGGATCGATGGTTTCGATCACTTCGAAGTATTTACACTTTACCGCCGACTATACATCCGGTTAAAATGAAAGACATCAAAATCCAGTAATCCATTGATAGAAAGTTCAAAATCTGAAACCGCACACTAACCGTAATGAGTTCATTAAGAGACTGCGACTGTTGAGGAGTCAAATTGCGAACCATATTTTGGAAAATTTCTGGTTCACCTTGCTCGAATTCTGCAAAACAGTTAGCTACAAGATAACCAGAGATTAGTGTATGGTCTTCCATTGATGTCATTAAAACTTACTTTCCATAGTGTTTTTGAAATATACAAACACATCTGGAGCAGTTTCCTCATCAAATGCGGTCTTGAATTGCTCAGTATCCGTTTCCTGAAGTGAAATGGAATGAAGTTGGGAGAATTATACAGAAAAGAATTATAAAATATAGAGGGTAAGATAAAATACAGACCTCACAGAACGACGAAGAGCTTTCACTGTCATCCTCCTCACCGTCGCTTCCAGCTGGTTTGGATTCTTTTGACATAGCATCGAGATAGTCAAAAGTCAGCTAGAAACGCAAGATCAGGATGGGGGAGAAAGTGGGATAATGCCCGCATATACAAACCTCATCGATTTCATCGTCATCGTCCGACAAATGTTCCGGAAGTTTTCGACGATTCAGGCTTTTCTTCTTGATCACATTATCCGCATCATCATCGCTTTCTTCTTCCGAATCTACAACAACATAGAACGTCTAAAAATGTGATCGTCTCAAATGGCGCCGAAAGTTTTATTGCTACCAGAGTCCGAGTCGTCCTCGTTTCGATTCTCAGCTTGAATCTTTAGGGCACGTTGCAAATTCTCGAAAATCGAAATGGCCACCGTGATCACCTGAACAGGTTCGGTGCGCTAGACGCTATATTGAAGGATAAAGAATCATAACGCAGACATGATTCTAGCAAAACAATTCTTCTGAGTCACAACAGCACCACATTAACTCATTAAAATAAGTCATTTACAAAATTCGAATTCGTTGAAATTCAAATTCGAAAAAAGGAAAGAATGCAAGAATGTACAAACCCTTTGCGGATTATTGTTGACGGTGTTCGGCCTTGCCTCCCTAGGCAGGCTGAAGAAGGCACAGATTCCAAACAATGCCATTTTCCTGAACATAAAAAAGTAGCTCTCTTCAAAAGCATCGATGAACAGGGTGTGGCTCACAACTGCTTACCTGTTGTGGACGCCCTTGATGTCCTTGGCGCAACCCAACAGCTCGTCACAAACGTAGTCAAGAGGATTCGGATGATTAGGGGCAAGTTCAGCAAGCGCTCGTAAGGCAATCTCATGGGAAGTGTATAAGGCAGCAACAACAACCTGAAACTCGTTTCATTAACAGGTTAAGAGAGTTCAGTTAGATGGACGTCATCGCTTTTTGCAAAAGTGAGCCAACACTCACCCTTGCACGGCAGAAAAAATATTTTAAAATTCAAAACTTCATAGATAAGAGAGGATAAAATTCTAATAGCTACAACGCCATAATCACACAGGAAAAATCGATCCTAAGCCGAGAGGCCAGGGTCATACATATGGTTTGAACTGGGGGCCAGGGTAGGAACTGAAAAACTGGACCGCTCATAATTATGGGGTTTGAGGGTGTTTTCTTGACCTGATCACAGTCACAAAGCTTCCAAATATCAGATGTGGAAGCGAGGTATAGATATAACAGGTGGTGCCCCTAATAGAGCTGATCTCAGCTGTCAAAATCTCTTGTTATGGTTGAAATCAGGGATTTCTCAGATACTGTAAAAAGTTGATAAAATAGGCAAGAACTGATAACCAACAAGTATGAAAGCGGTTTACTGGTACTTCCTACTACGGTAAACCGTGCTGGTTCGATAATTTCATTGCATGATTTTTGCGGTGCAAATAAATTTAGACAAGGGCATAAATCGAAAACTCTACTGGTTAACGAATAATGTAAGAATATCACAAGTCAAAGTGCCGCAATGGCCATAATCGAACAAAAGCGAGTAATCCGCTTGTTCAACGGTTTTCAAATGAGTGATTCTATACTTGAGCAGACTACTGAACCCATGAAAGTCGAAAAAGAAAAAATAAAGTTTATGAAAAACTCACAAGTAGAAGAAGAACTTTCAATTCACTAAGGCCCTCTCCGATCGGTTGAGTAAGGCGTTGAAGCACCAGCATGAGCATAGTGGGTATGGCCTTAAAATTCTTTTACTCAACGATTATCATATGGAAAAGAATCTAGCCATTCAAGTACCGAAGAAATCATCTGAGCAGCGGGACCTCCACATTGGAGAAGAATGCATTCCAATAATTTCGCGGCAAACAAATGATTTTCATCACCGTAGTCTTCATCCTATAAATAAGCACATTTCAAGTAAGCAGGACATTCCAAGTGAGTGTTACGTAATAGACCACGACACGTTTTAGGTACTAAAGGGCTCTTGAAAGTGGAGCGATCTAGCCGTAACAAAGCAGCCACGGCAAAGCGTCCTGTCACGCTCATACCGTGTACCTTGCCGGCCAGTATAGGTTAGAACGGGAATCCGATATGCTTTTAATGCTTTTAGGCATAAAAAGATGGTAAATATGTGGCACAAAAACAGTTGATAAAATGTTCGCTAAGAGAATAAGCCATGCACTAGGACAGGATGACAATATTGAACATTCTATCACAGCGAAATAAGTAGAAAACAAAACGTATAAAAGAAAAGCAAACCTGCAGCGAGATCTGGCACATATCAATAAAGGCTTGCAGTCGTTCAGGGAAAGCAAGGAAACTCTCAGTATCAGTAACAAGGTACGAGTGAAGCACATGGAAAATATCTGAAACACACTAACCTTCCGAATATCCCAGACCGAACACTACACCCTTTTTTTAGTGACCAATGCAGAACAAAAAAAAAAGCAGCGCATATACAGAAAAGGCCTTCAACCGTCACTCGATTAAAGACATGAAAACGAACATTTTCGAATTTGGGTAAAATGACAAACCACGAGTGAGTGCGGACTGTGAAAAAGTGAAAGTAGTAAAAATTACCAGCAAATGGTAGCACACTCCGTTGCTCACTACATTTGTACATTGTGTACAGATCCTTGAAAACAGCCCACATCGGCTCACTAACATACGTTGTCAAAAGTGACTGCATGAGCACGATAATATCGCAGTAGAAATCTGGAAAAGTAGTACTTAGAACGCAAACTTGTATATAATCTTTACTAGATTAGCAACGACCAACATGTACACCCAAATCCTCAAAATTTGCTTCCCGATCGCCCATTTAGATTGAACTGCATAACTTTGATAGTTTGTAAAATTTCAATTACGGGCTCTCAACCAGTTCGACTACTATAAGTTCGTAATCGTCTGAGCACCTCTTACATGAGCACACTATTCGTCGGCGTCCTAGCGCTTCATTGTGATTGGTGCAGCCCTAACAAGGCCGCCTTTACGGCCACTTTTGAGTATGTACGTGGCCAAGCCGATTTTGGAGCCTTTTCCGACCCTACAATGTCTAACGTGCTACCCTTCAGGGTCACAGGCTCATGCTAGAATGAAACTTCAGGAACCATTTCTATCATGAGCTGTGCTTTCAAGTAGAAGCTTGCATAGCAAAGTGGCAGTTTCAGAAATAGAACAAGAAAAGCGTGATTAGGTACACTTACGAAAAACCTTAGAATAATTGAGTATATTCGACAACAACAAATAAATAATAGATAAAATAAAATAGAAAAATTCGCTAAATTGTTCTACAGGTAACAACGCACCGACTTTCTGTTCAGCCAATACATATTTCACAATTTTCAAAACACTTGGTTCCACTTCTACCATGATCTCTCGATGATCTTCCAGGACCTATAACGCAAAAGTGTTCTATATCAAGCCATTCTCCATCGATATTTCAAAACTCACGTCAAGGATATTGCTAAAAGTGGGCAGAATTGACATCAACGCATGAGTTTGATCGCCTGCATCAGGACTAGTAATAATTTCCAAGAAGAGATTGGACTGAAACCACATAGATCCCTTACACTGTTTGAAAACATCTAGTACTGTACGATAACTAATCATTTACCAAGCTTGAGGCTATTTCGGCTGCGATCGGTATCACGGTGTCCATGAAATGCTCAAAAATCTCATCTACAACCCGGACTATATCTTCAACTTGAGTCTTCGCAACTAGCTCCAGTACTTGTACTATGATGACTCTTACAGATGGTTCCAAGAGAGCATGAGCTGCAAGAGATGTTAAACATAGTACTAACTAAGTTTGAAGTTGAAACCTCCAGTCTAACCTTTTTCTTGATCTTTAAGGATGCCCTGGATAGCCATGGCTGCTTCGACTCTTACGGGAAGTTCCTCATTTGGATCACAAAGGCAACGAACGAGTGCATCAACTGCCTATGAACACGCCCTTTTTTATTAATGAGCCACAAAAATCACCGAATAATTGAATAAAAACGATTAATGCTTCAGAAATACCTTCGATAGAATACTTGTTGTACGAAATTGTGCATCGCTGTATTGCTTGAAGCACCACGCTGCTCGAGCTTTGACAAACTTGTTTGGATCACTCAAACGACTGGTACACAATGTATCCAACATACGCTCCACATCTCCTTTGTACTTCTAAATCTCAGAAATAAAAATAGAACAAAGCACATGAAATACGTCTATATAAGGCTATACAACTCGATCATTCAAACAAATGATAGCCAACATGGTAGGCGGGTGTGGTGCAGTAGGGACGAAATTGTCGCGTCGCGGCAAGAGGGACGCCGCGCGCGAAGAAATATAGCGACTGCAGCGGCAGAAGAAATACAAGAACAAAAGAACTAATAGTAGAATCATGTGCAAAATAAGGATCGCATGTCGATTAAGCGGTATGAAGAACGCTAGCTGTAATTGAGGCGAAGGAATGATCCGCGACAGCCGCGTGCGGCGAATCGAATAGAGAAAACCGTTCCTACTGCCTGTCTCCCATGGTAGGCTCTACACTCGCAAGAATGAGGACATGTAGCCGTTTATGGGAGCAGGGGGGGAGGTGGTGTAGTGGGCGATAGGGTAACAACCCTAACCTCCTCTGGGGAATGAACTCATCCTTAGCTTGGGGTCTTGAACCATTTTCACCTGTCAAACCCAATAATGCATTCATTGCTCTAAAAATTAATGCCCCCACCCTTACCCCACTACACACCACCCACTCCCCACATGTTCCAAGAGAATCACAGCGACAAAAATATAGCCACTGTATGACAGAATAGAGGAATGTCAAGTTGACACACCTTGCTTTTCGTAAGTTGCGACTCCAACTCTCCAATCATTCGAAGCGCTCCTTCAATTTCACGTGGACTCGTGGATCTTGTCAAGATCTGTAGTGTGTGAGATTCAATTCAAACACCAGTCAGAAGAGTAAGAGAACTGTTTGCATTTAAATCAATTAGCAAAATAAAAAGCCTTATGAGAAGAAACATGAACTAACATTTATTGCGAAGGCAAGAACAGGCTGTACGATATCCTTGCGCTTTGCTAACCCTCGCAAAAGCGCTCCAGCTTCATAGACAGGATTGTGAATATCCTCAAAGATGTCTGAAATGAAACTTTAGTACCACTGATTACTCAATGAAAAGATTACATTTTCTTCGTGGGTTCACAGTCTAAAAGAGGCCAAACATGGAA
Organism: Haemonchus contortus; assembly: GCA_000469685.2. NCBI lineage: Eukaryota > Metazoa > Nematoda > Chromadorea > Rhabditida > Trichostrongylidae > Haemonchus > Haemonchus contortus. Next base: position 7,514,997 of record LS997567.1, on the reverse strand, counting down.
ACCTCAAATAGACCTAATTATCCTCTTCTTTGCATGTGAGCCATGAGAGGTAGAAAGAAACCACACTGGAAAAAACGCTGCAGTCTCTTTACAGTCTCGATATTGCTTGAGGGCGACCCTCTCCCGTAGATCATCAGAAATCGCCGCAGACATTCACTGTCAAGTAGGGTGGGTGTAGCAGGAACGATGAAGGTTGAAGCCGAATTCGGAAGTCTCTCCTTGAAAGCAGAAGAAACCGTTCTAGGTGGTAATAACCCAATCCAACGGCCGGCTCTTTTGATAGAAGAACACACAATCTCCAAATGAACCTCAGCGGGCATCCCATATATCCTTGGATTTGCGTGGTTATCGAAACATGAACAAACTTGGTAAACGCTAAAATCGCTATATTATTGGGTTTGATAGCTTGTTCAGCAGTATTTTTTTGTCATCTGTTCTTTTCAAGTAGTCCAAAACGCTTATTACTGCATTTTGACCACACTTTGCTTCAAAAGGGTTTAACGTGTTTTCTCGAGACTTTTCGAAATCAACTATTTATTCCGATCTCCTCATTTGGCTTAATCCCCTTTGCAAAGTACACTAGGTTCATGCTAGGCCTCAAAACATCTTAAGTCAACTACTACGCGCCTAAGCATAGATAACTTTTGGGCAGAAAAGTTCCCGAAATCCTCAAAAACGCTTGTTCGACCATAAAGTCTACAGAATAAAGTCTTGGGAGTACGCCCACTGATTCGACTTCCATTCAAAATCATAGTGGCTTTTGAGTGCGCATGTGGCCTCTACAAAAATTTGCGGTCGCCAGCCAATGTATAAGTCATCGCTTTTATACTCCTCGACGAGTCTGGCACCATTCAACCGACCCCGGAGCGATGGAAGGCTTGGTTGGCCTCAGCGGTTATCGATCATGTGACCATGCGTGTGTGAAGTGCGTCACTTTTCACTCCACCATCTCCGCCCCGTCATATTCCAGAGAAAATTAAGGGTTTCGGAAAGCAAAGAAGAAAACCAAATTCATTCTCGAACGAAGGAAGAAACCCGCGAAACATTTTGTGCATAGCCAGAATTGAAAAATAGCTCAAGGTTAAGGTCAAAGCTCACATGTGATGTCATGTCGTCACTTTTTTGATCCCGGAGGGATTACCGGAGACTGTCAAAAAGCCAGTATTTAGCCTAAAATTGGTTCACAAACTGGCCAAATGTGATGAGTTTCACCACATGACTTTTTCTAGAGCGCAAAATATCAACTTACCCAAACGCTGCATATTCTCACACATACAAACCTGAATAATACATTCCAAGTGGGGTGGGTTCAAATCAGACACAGCAGGAAACATAGGTAAATACCATGCAATTCGATGACATAACACCACAGGTTACCCAAGAATGTAGAATTCGAGATAAATACCAGCATTTTAACGAGGACATCATCCAAGTAAGCCAAACATGCTTGTAACATGCAGTGATAAAACAGTGGCAAAATCATGCAAGTGCTATACCAACCAAAATAAGGAAGTCAGGTAGTGTTTTCGTGGCCCTATTCTTGGCCGCTAGCTATACATACAGCTTCGGTAATTAGACATAAAAAGTAAGCCATTTAAAGTTTTAAATGTTAGTAGAAAAATAAGCCAACAAAAATGCTAAAGTGTTAGTAGTCAGAACTTGTTCGACAGATTTCCACGACCTCTGGTAGACTCTATCCTACTCTGCCACCAATTCCATGTATGAGTGCAGCTACCCGGTACCACCTACACCCTACTAGCAGTGAATACTAACAAAAACGGACCCAAATACAAACACACACACCGACTGGAAGCGTGGACTTCTTTGAATTTCTACTATGACCGAAGAAGTTTTGGGTCTCGTCAAAATGAGGGTGATGCGATTTGACTGCCTCACCAGTAGAGTCCCCATCCCCACCTCCGATTGGGTGGATGAAATAAGCTTGATTCCCGTTTGGGCAGATGAAATAAGCATGACTCCCGTTTGGGCGGATGAAAAAAGCATCTTCAAAGACCAAATCTTCATAGCCATTTCATGATATTCTCGAATTCTCTTTGCACTCGAGTTCTCGGGAGAGTCTTACAGTTATGGAATTGCTGAAGACCCAAGTTCTGAAAGAGGTCAGAGTGAGAAAAATGAAAGCAAACCTACTTCTCCATGTTTTTGGTAGAACGTCATCAGTCCGATACACGGCTGTGAACGGACTCTTGCCTGTTCTCAAAGCAACCTGTACCCTCGGGCGAGCTCAAAAAGGTATTTCACGTATACGAATCAAAGTGAAATATATAGTAATCTCCCCAGTTATCCTACTTCGGAGTTACTTACAAAATTATCTGCTAGAAATTTTTCAACTTTGGGCAGGATACGTGACTTCCAAATACACCATTGTGAGTAAGGTGAAAACAAAGGGGTTAGGGAGGTCAGTGAAAAAGCATGTGAGGCAAAAGCACTAGCACAGTCAGCAACACAACTCAAAGCAACTACTACACAAACATTAACAATATGCAATAGACAAAGCAAGTGAAGCGTTGGAACGAGGTGTGCACACAATTGCCTGGCAGGTCTTTAGGACAAATAATTGACACAAGTTCAAACGGTTTCTAGCCCCGGAGTGGCAGGATTCGAACTCGTAAGGATGTACGGGTCAAATATGGGCAGACCAGTCGGGCCGCCCAGCTAACGCCGGGCTTCCCTCCTTCTAATGGATTCGCCCGGCTACGCCGGGCGCTCACCATGATGCGCAAATAACACTTCGGATTCTACTTTTTCTTTGAAAGCTGTACACCCTCACTATTAGCTTCAAATTGTGAGCGATTTTTTCTGTAAGCCATCTTCGCTGTGTCCGAATAGAACATCGCATTATATCACAAAGGCGATTATTTAGAGAAAAAAGTATTCATACACTTCATCGCGGCTGAGTCTACTATGTTAGCTACCACCAATGTTCCCAGCCAACTCCTTGTGCCTTCAAGCTTCAACGGTCTGGGTCCGAACTAACAGTATTTATTCACGCCCAGTCCTTTGGGGCGGAGTTTGGTCTTGCAACCTATCATCAGTGTTCCTATCCTGCCTCCTGTATTCCTACTAAGTTTGACCGCTCTAGGTCCATTTTGACATATCTCTATAAGCCCTGCACCCTTGAGGAGTTATGATTTTCCGCTCAACCCCCCCCCCATTGTGCGCAGAGTCCGGTCCTGCCACCCATCATAAGTGTTTCAATCCTGCCGCCTGTATTCCTACCAAATTTGAACGCTCTAGGTCCAAGATTAAGTTTTCCCACAAACCCCGCCCCTTGTGGGCGGAGTCCGGTCCTGCCACCCACCATAAGTGTTTCCGCCCTGCCGCCTGTATTCCTACCAAATTTGAACGCTCTAGGTCCAAGTTTAAGTTTTCCCACAAACCCCGCCCCTTGTGGGCGGAGTCCGGTCCTGCCACCCACCATAAGTGTTTCCGCCCTGCCGCCTGTATTCCTACCAAATTTGAACGCTCTAGGTCCAAGTTTAAGTTTTCACACAAACCCCGCCCCTTGTGGGCGGAGTCCGGTCCCGCCACCCACCATAAGTGTTTCCACCCTGCCGCCTGTATTCCTACCAAATTTGAACGCTCTAGGTCCAAGTTTAAGTTTTTCACACAAACCCCGCCCCTTGTGGGCGGAGTCCGGTCCTGCCACCCACCATAAGTGTTTCCACCCTGCCGCCTGTATTCCTACCAAATTTGAACGCTCTAGGTCCAAGTTTAAGTTTTTCACACAAACCCCGCCCCCTGTAGGCGGAGTCCGGCCCCACCACCCGCCATTAGTGTTCCCATCCTGGCCCCCTTACACCTACCAAATTTGAACTCTCTAGGTCGACGGGGACAGAAGTTATGACTTTCTGCTCAAACATTTATTTTGCACAAACCCCGCCCCCTGTGGGCGAAGTCCGGCCCCACCACCCGCCATTAGTGTTCCCATCCTGGCCCCCTTACACCTACCGAATTTGAACTCTCTAGGTCGACGGGGACAGAAGCTATGACTTTCTGCTCAAACATTTATTTTGCACAAACCCCGCCCCCTGTGGGCGGAGTCCGGCCCCACCACCCGCCATTAGTGTTCCCATCCTGGCCCCCTTACACCTACCAAATTTGAACTCTCTAGGTCGACGGGGACCGGAGTTATGAATTTCCGGTCAAACACACAACTACACACACACACACACACACACACACACAAACACACAGACAAACCAACAGACACACTTAGCGCGTTATATATAGTAGGATAGTTCGTTGTATATAATAACTGACTTAGCAAGGAAGAGGTAGCTGGTTATATTATGCGCTACTAAGAAAACCCATGAAATTTTTCCTGGAAGTCCGTGATAACCTGATTTGTAGCAAAATACCTGGCAAAAACTTTCCGCACAATCATCTAATAATCTGGTGACAGCCCCCATAGGATACGCACCCACAGCTTGAACTATAACCGCATAACCGTATGCCTACAAAATGTCGACCACCTTACCGTATCTGTCCAATTTTTACAGCAATACAGCAACGATTAAGAAATAGTGGCCGTCCCCTTGATGTTAAAATTGCTGTATAAGAACCTTAATGGGGTTGAGACGGTGGTAACATTTGTGGCATTTTCATAGTGGTCCCAACAACTTGAGAACGCCTGATTTTTACATGAGTGGATTATTTTACAATCCTTGAAAAGCTGAACGCGTTGCAGGGTACGAGGCCGATTATCTGCCAAGTATGGGGGACGGTCAAGTCGTGCGTCCGAGAGTGCGCGCGGCAAATTGCGCGGCGAAATTTGTGGTGATTTAAACGACTCTGGCGCTTAACATTGAGGTCCAAATTTGTAGTAAAGTAGATCAATGGGATCGGCTGACCCTCCTAAACTACTCTACTTCAAGTTTGTACCCCCAATAATGGGCGGTAGAGTCGTTCGACCCGCCACGAACTTCGCCGCGCAATTAGCTGCGCGCGCCCCCGGACGCACGACTTGACACACACCCGCCAAGTACAACCTGCGTCATCATAGGGGTTAGGTGCTTACGCGCTACGCTCGGGAACCTTCCAAACTGATTTCATAGGATTGTTAAGCAGATAAAGAACAAGAACTAGTAACCCGTCCCACAAAAAAGGCAAAGTAAAAGCCCTTTTAGTTCACAATATTTGAATTTTCGACGAAGGCATTCAGTATTGCAGTAGAATGTAGCGAAAGACGAAATCCTACCAAATTTGAACCTGATGAATTCCTCTACATTGTCATTCCACAGTTCCTCGTCATCATCGTTATAACACATTAGTGGGAACAACACATTTTTGATCAGATCCTAAAACATTTTGAATGGCCAACAAACCAATTACGTTTGTGAGCTTTGCCATCCGACTTTACGACGGAGATGAATAAAAAGAAAAATGGGAATCAATGCTCACAAGTGCATGAGGCTTCACAATCCTCCAACAGAAAGAATGAGCAACAGCTGTCTGTGCGAATGAGAGCGCATGATGTAGGACCTTAAATAGGGGAAAAATCAAAAGAAATTCAAATGGCTTTTTGAGAAAGGCTCCAGAAACACTGCAATATTTCGAAGCAACTTAATGGAGGCAGCTTTAATATTTCGAACCACTTTGTAACCCGATTTAAACATGCATAATCCGAGGAATAATATAGTGTAGGGAGGAAATAGCTCTTCATCAGAGCTTGCTTACTCTTTTTCCTTGTTGATCCCATTCTTATGAAGAAAAAGCTAAATTATTTCATCTTACTGATCGGAGGTGGTGTAGTGTCGAGTGGCGCACTATCACACACAATGTTCATGGGTTCTAATCCCGGATTGATATCGGCCTAAGCCAACCAAGCCCTTCGTACCTGCGGGGTCGGTTAGTCACAATAATTGATACCAGAGGGTGAAAACACTGACCTGTTCATCGACTGGCCAAGACAATTCATTGTATGGGCCACCACACATTCAACATACCACTAGGATTCTGATTGAGGTCAATTGCGGGGCTCATTCCTTAGACAAGGCTGATTATCGCCAAAAGACTTCATAATTTCAAAGTTAAGACTTATACAATGCCTAAAGCAACGCAGTTTTTAAAACAATCCCATGCACGACATCGTTGATTTTGACGAGTTTCCATGGGGAACATTTTGAGATGAGTGAGTATCAGGCCGTTTTGGCCGGCTATCATCAACAACATTCTTACTCCCTTCAAAAAGTCAACTTTCCCTGCCTACTTACTCAAGGTCTCAACGGCTTCATCTTGCCCCTACGTGGTTCACTACTGCTTCTGCTTCGTGAATCCATAGAGATCCATACAGCTCAATGCTTGCCTAATAATATCAAAGCACTGGACAGGTCTAAAAAAAATACCGTGCACATGGCTTCGTAAAAGGAAGGACATCCCCAAGAATGAGTGTGCAAAGGTCCCGAAGACCCCGATGACAGACTTGGATCAGTGTGCACCAAATGCAATATGCAAATAGTCTTAAAGGTAAGCGCATGCACGATAAAATCATATTGAAAAAGGTCATACTCACCCTGTCTGATACGTACACATTGTTGCGTTGAGCATTCAAAAGTATCATGATGACTTCAAGAACAGGGCTTGACCATTTTGCCAAGAAATGCTTTGCAAAATCAGCATAACCGGTCGGAACCTGATTAGGCGAACCATACCTGAATTTTCTATTCCTGATACAGAAACACAACATTACTCGCTTTCTCTCTTTCTTGCTTCTCTGAACAGTAGCTCTTTCTAAAACTCGGGTGAGCTAGTAATCCCCTTCTAGCTCATCGCACCAAAACTTGGTTGCCTCGCTAGGGGTCCCAGTTCTGGTTCAGCATCTCCGGCAGCGAAGGGGATTTCTGGACGCCTCGAGAACAATCATCATAGCAAATGCCTCAGATATGCATTTTGATGAACGCAGTGCTCAGTGCGATGGAGTAGTCTCTGAGCTGCTCAAAATACTCACTCTTGACCGAATAGCTTCTCAGTGAGTATCTTTCGAGAATATTGATGCGCAAATACTGCCTTCAAGTAATCGATGGCACAATCATGTTTTCAATTACCTGTGGTTGCTTGAAAGCACTACTTGCACGATAGGCTGCTTTCATAACCCGCCGGCCGGCCGGCATCCGGCGTGCCAGCCGATATAGTGCTAGGAGGGGGAGGGAGGCAGACGGGACCTTTCGAGGCGGTCGCGTCGCGCCCAAGCCCCTTCGAACGGCTGAAAACAGAGAAAAACAAGATCAAAACTGTTTGCCTTTACCCTTCGAAGGAGCTTGGGCGCGACGCGTCCGCGTCGAAAGATCCCGTGTGCCTCCCTTCCCCCTCCTAGCACCTTGCCACTTGGCGATGAGAAGCTGGTACGGTTTATCAGCTGCAGTTATCGTGTCTGGTAGACTCAGATAACCCAGCGTCCTCTTTTTTTTGAATCATTATTTGAAGAACGCTTTTCACAGGTGCGCTTCGTTGGGCGCGTCCGTCGAAACTAGGTCACGCGGCGGGTCAGCCCGCGATACTTGACGAACGTCGCAGTTGTCAGTGGGGCATACGATGCGATTAGTCCACGTCAGCCATCTCAAATAGAAGATAACACGGACAAATGCAATTCATACGCTCCACTGACAATTCCTGGTACTGTGATGCCATCTCGAGACCTCAGTGGGCTGCGCCGCGCGCGAAGTGGGCGGGGTGACCAACTTTCGACGGACGCGCGCAACGGACGTTCTCCCTTTTCCACCCAATCAACTTCGGGATACCAGATCTTCGTCCAGCAGCGTCCCAAGAGAAACTGTCATCAGTGAGCGCTGGACACAGAATCATCCTAAAGGCACTGATTCTACTGCTAAGAGTAAGATAGTCTCCTATTAGTCTCCAAGGATTCCAGCAAGCATTCCCATAAGTTCTTTCAAGCACAGTCATCTATGAACCTTGGAATGATTGTGGAATGATAAGCTAGAAAGAGAGTGGATAGTAACGATTAGCTCCAGAAACTCCTTCCCATGCTACCCGTTGGCCAGTGGCTGAGCTCCCAGCTCGGCTGCTGGACGGCGGGTGCTCCTCAATCCCCCAACCTGCTTTTTCGATTCAAATCTTCATTCCCTGAGTTGAACGAAACAACTGTACCACGTCCATATTCGTACTATGCACGTTCACTATGCGAGAATGGCGCAAACCCCTATAAATCAATAAGCGTTCTCAAAAAAAAAAATGTGGCGAAGTCAGTGCACAAATTTTCTTTTACAAAAGTAACTTCGAGTGATACCTGTCAAAAATGCGATCTAACAGCTTCATTGCCCATTTCTTGCATTTCCACCAAACGGTTTGAGCACGTTCTTCCCTGTCGTCAATGCTGTTGAGCTGAAAAGCAGAATGAGACTCCAGGTTGAACTTTCATAAATCAAGTTTTGTACAAGACCAAACCTCAGCTGGGCATTCCTGTGAAAGACAGCTAATTGAAAATTGGATCCAATCATCTAGCCTCTCAAAAGACAACATCCCAAAATGAATGGAAAACTGGAAGAAAGAGAGTAGGATGATCCTAAATCCTAACGTCACGTTAACAAACAAACAAACAAACAGCAAACCTGAGTCATAACATAAATAATTTTCAATCCCTGCTTTTTGATAATAACAGCTTCAGCAGATTGATTATCGAGCATTTGTTTACAATGATAAAACACAAGAGGTTCAATTTTGGAAACAGGCGCAGCGATCACATCTTTATCCTTGGTTCTTTTGAACCTGAAAACATAGAAGTAAATGTAATGAGCTGGGATCATATGCAACTAATGATGAAGAAAAATTACTCGTAAACTTTGCCAACAGAATACAGAACAGTTAGACCCGCAGATAAAACAGAAGCATTAGCCGGATTTGAGATCTTCGTGAAGAGATGATCCATAAAACCTGGCCATTTCGCCGGATAGTCCATCCGAATGATGTTTTGTATCGCTATTGCTAGTTGGATCCTAAAAATGAGATCATCTCGACTGTCAAAATCCCAGCTCATTTTATTACAAAGCATTCTGTTCCGGGCAGAAATTATAAAAGCACAGCTAAACCAAGTTAAAAGGAGGAAGAGAAGGGAAAGGAGATATGATGCTTTATAGGGCCCATACTCAGGAGACGGGAAGTAGGATCGGTTTCGAGTAATCGATTCGCCGCGCGTGGCTGTCGTGGAACATTTGCCTCGCTATAACGGTTCTGGCGTTCTTCATACAGATCAGTCGCTATTCGATTATTACTTACCAGTTTGGCTATGCACGCTAACGCGCGCAGTATATGTCGACGGCCACTTATCCACGATGGAGTCATCCAGCGGAATGTTGGATAATCAGAATAAGATAATTTTCTCTAGATTCGAACGCTGAACTGCTGATAGCATCACGCTCGATATATTTGAGCACAGTTATTAGCGATTGATCATAGCTCCGTCCACCTTAGTGCAAACCCTTTCCACAATAAACTTGACCACCCTTCTTTTGACTGCTCCAAACCATTTTTTCCGCATAGAAAGTTTTTGAAGAGATGAATTTTGGGTCCTAGCCCGCTTCCATGTGCCAGCTCCGCCCCCTTCGAGGACTTAACTACATTTGTTCCAATTCCTCTCACCACTTTTTCCCGCGTTCTCGAACGTTTCTGAACAAAGTTATGAAATTTTGATCTTAGCCCCGCCCACTTTGGTGCCAGCCCCACCCACTTCGTTCTTTTACACCTTGACACCTTTTTGCCGCATCCCAGAACGTTTCTGATTAGAGTTGTCAATTTTTGATCTAAGCACCGTCCACTTTGGTGCCAGCCCCGCCGCCTTTCGGGATTTGACCACATTTGCTCTTTTACACCATGACACCTTTTTCCCGCATCCCAGAATGTTTCTGAACCGAGTTATAAATTTTGATCTAAGCCCCGCCCACTTTGGTGCCAACCCCGCCCACTTTTGGGATTTGACCACATTTGTTCTTTTACACCTTGATACCTTTTTGCCGCATCCTAGAACGTTTCTTAGTAGAGTTATAAATTTTTGGTCTAAGCCCCGCCCACTTTGGTGTCTGCCCCGCCCACTTTCGGGATTCGACCATATTTGTTCTTTTACACCTTGATACCTTTTTGCCGCATCCCAGAACGTTTCTGAACAGAGTTATAAATTTTTGATCTGAGCCCCGCCCACTTTGGTGCCTGCCCCGCCCACTTTCGGGATTTGACCGTATTTGTTCTTTTACACCTTGATACCTTTTTGCCGCATCCCAGAACGTTTCTGAACAGAGTTATAAATTTTTGATCTAAGCCCCGCCCACTTTGGTGCCAACCCCGCCCACTTTCGGGATTTGACCACATTTGTCCCATTACCTCTAACCACTTTTTTTCCGCATTCTATAACTTTTTCGAACGAAGTTACACTAATTTTTAAAAAACAGCTTTCACCTAAACGCACGCCCCGCCCCTCGTGGGCGGCGCTTCGGTATACTTATGCATGCTCAGCACGCATAAGGCCTTGCTCCCTCTTTTTATTTTTTTCCCTGGCCTCGACGCCTTCGTTAAATCGAGTTATGGATCTCTGTGGAAAGTACCGCCCACTGCGAGAACGCTCCGCCCACCGCCGGTAAGTTTCCTTTATTTTGATTGTTGACCCATCCCTCACCTATGCACATTTTTTCCCGGTGTCTGGAACATTATGAGACCGAATTAGAAGAATCCGCCCATGACCCCGCCCAATTCCGGCGCATGCTCCGCCCCTTGGGGGCGGAGCTCCGCTGGGCTCACACGTGCTCTGTTGCACTTACCCTATGCTCAACCCATTCCAAACTTGACCCGACTTCTCCAGGTGTTTCTTCAGGTTATATCGAATTTCCGTACAAACAAACAAACAAACAAACAAACAAACAAACAAACAGACAACAGACAGACAGACAGACAGACAGACAGACAGACAGACAGACAGACAGACAGACAGACAGACAGACAGACAGACAGACAGACAGACAGACAGACAGACAGACAGACAGACAGACAGACAGACAGACAGACAGACAGACAGACAGACAGACAGACAGACAGACAGACAGACAGACAGACAGACAGACAGACAGACAGACAGACAGACAGACAGACAGACAGACAGACAGACAGACAGACAGACAGACAGACAGACAGACAGACAGACAGACAGACAGACAGACAGACAGACAGACAGACAGACAGACAGACAGACAGACAGACAGACAGACAGACAGACAGACAGACAGACAGAAAGACAGACAGACAGACAGACAGACAGACAGACAGACAGACAGACAGACAGACAGACAGACAGACAGACAGAGCGTTTTATATATAGTAAGGATGGCATGATTCCCCTGTTAGTTGTCTTGTTCCTGTACTTCTTTTTGCAGCTACATTCTGCTACATTCCTTCGCGCGCGGCGTTTCCTTGGCCGCGACGTGACAATTCCGATCCTACTACACCACACCCCCATACTCTTGTTCCCTAGGATATGACCCCGTAACTAGTAGAAAACTGGGAGACAAGCGTCCAAAAGAGATTCTCCCATACAACTAGCTTGTCTTGCCTACCAAAATCAAATATGCAACGCTCTTCCTGGAACAAACTTGCTCGTCTAACAACGTCACCACAACTAATACGTATTATATCTACCAAAACTAACAATATTTTGCACTCTTTGCTGTACAGGTTTGTAATAATAGAACCGCTTTATTTGGCCGACTTCTCGAATAAATCACCCTCTCCAAAATCTGAAAGAAGTTTGGAGCTCCTGATCTGTGGCGTACTCGATCAAGTGCTCGAACGCGCTAACGAACGCAGAAGAGTTGTTCCTGCCACCCCCCCCCCTCCCATCCTTTTTGCAGGATTAATTCAGCAAAAATGAAATGTTAAAAACTGAAAAATACCTAGCCGGCTCAGTAGCCTCACAAATAGCATTGACGATATTGGCTTTGATAACATTTTTGTCTTCTTCACTCAAGCACCCTTGGTCCTCAGCATTGTCATCAGAATCTTCATCATCTTCGATAACCTGAACAAATACGAGTGTATTTGTAAAATTCGGCTAAAGTTCGCTAAAGCGTGTGTGGTCGCAAAGAGCGTTTTAACAGTGTCGGTTTTCGTTCTTAGCCCCGCCCACCTCAGTGAACGCTCCACCCACAAAGGAAATTTGACCATCATTCCTTCACCAATCTATAATCACTTTTCCCAATTCAAAAAACCTTTTCAACAAAGTCGAAAAAGTTTTCCAATGAAGTTACTATTTCTCAACCTTAGATCTGTAAAGTTCTAAACATTTTTTTTTTGCTACCTAAAAAAGCTTTCCTGTATTCTAAAACGTTTTTAATACGCACGCCCTACACATTGTAGACTAAGTCCCCACGATTCAGTCATGCTTAGCACACATTAGACCTTGCTTATTTATACATTTTAAGCCTCTATTTACACATTTTTCGCCAGGCTTCAGCAGAATCGACCATGAGCTCACTTATTAAGGGCCGCCCACTTCGAGGAGGCGCCGCCCACTTCGAGGAGGCGCCGCCCACCGCTTATAAGTCCCCTTTGCTTGCCTCGTGGACCAATTCCTCATCTTTGCCAATTTCTTACAGGAACCTGAGGTTTTTTAAAGCCGAGTTAGGAAGTTTTCCACTGGTCAACACGATGCATGTCTCGTACCATGCAGGTGGAAGCTCCGCTGAGCCTACACGTGCTCTGTTAACCTTGCCCCAGGTCCCATTCACCCAGACATAGACACATCTTCCCAGGCGCCTTCTGAAGTAATACAGAGTTTCGTGACTAAAGGACAATGACGACCCGGATTGAGCGCTTTACATATAGTAAGTGGGCATACATAAGCACCTATTCGTGTTTTAGCTGACTTACTAATCACTACATTACCTCCCAAGAGCGACCGACGGACATTTTGAAGAAGATAGCAGCCGACTGGCGAACAGGTTCTGGAACATTACCATCGGCAATGATGTTGAGCAATTCTGGTACGAACCCTTGCTGTTTAGCGCACTGAAATATCCAGCTACCAAAGAGACAACTTTGAATTCTACAAGCTAAGTATACTGTAGATTACAATATCAAATATCTATAAAATTAAAACATTGGAAATTAACTTACCATACTCCGGCAACATCGAAATGTTCGAAGTGCTCGAGCTCTAACTGTCAATGAGAGAAGTTTGAATGCGTCAAGCGAATTCAGAATGAGAGATTAGTCAGCTATCATGTGCAGCTACTAGGGTATTGAGCTTCTATTTACTGTCACATATAGAAGTTGATGCGATTTCCACCTCCCCTGTTATTCTCTTCGTATTTCTGTACTTTGTGAAAACCTGTCTTTCTCAAACCACGAGTTTTGAATGAGTTTGTTTTAACAAAGAAGGAGGCGCTAACAAGTGACCCAGATGTGACTGGTAAAACATTACTCGAATCTATCAGCCTTAAAGCTGTTCTATTAATGAAATCATAATACTACCACAAACTAAAGAAGGTTCAAAATCATCTTGCCACGACAAATGGCAGGGTGCGAGGTAGCGTACAGAAAGTGTGGTATAGAAAGTCTGTCTCTCTTTTGTCCAATTCACATGAATCTTTATTTTTAACATCCTAGAGTTCAAGAACACTTAGATGTCTCACAATGATTGCGAGTTGTGGGGACAACTTCGGCCTCAAACTTCGCCGAAAATTTTCTAGAATATTTTGCGACGTGAGAGCTGATACCTGATTACAACGTTGTAGGGTAGAGTAGCGGGTAACGGAACTTCTCCCCGATTGCGGCATTCTCCCTTGCGGCATGCGACAAATGTCACTGCAATTACCGTACTCACCCCGCCTCCCGCCAATCGATAGGACGCGAAATTTTTCCTTGACTGGCTTGCTTTTTCATTGAATTTTATCGTTTTTCTTCCGTTTCTTTTTAGTTTTCATGTTTATTAGACTTGATTAATTAAAATGACTCCTCCTATATAAACGACGATCAAGACCGCATTGGAATTGAGAAGAGCGACTAGCCAATTCAAATTATTAAAGGACTCTCTACCTCATAAATTGCGCACTCCAATCTTCCATGGCAATCCTGCGATAGGCGGCGGGTGCGGCGTGTGCGATGCCGGGTTAGGGGAGAAGTTCCCGCACCCGTAGACTAGCCACTCACTCGTGATACGTCCATCACAGCAGTTTCACATTAATATAAGCTGGTTACATATCCTCCCCACCATTTGTGACAACCACTTTTTTCATGTTCAAAAGCATACTCTTCTCAGGATCAACCTGGATAGCAGTGGACGCTGTCGGGTCTGTAAACGGCCAACATAGGGCGTTATAATGGCCCTGAGACCGGCATAGCTACGTGCACTCACACAAAAGGATGAGTTCTCACGGCGTTGTAGAGGCTAAAGGGGTTGCTCCATTCGTACTGGGACGCACATGTTGCACGCGGGCAGCTTACAGTAGCCAGCTGTACGCGATGGCACACACATCTGGACAGCTCGTCCACTCCATAACACTTCCATGCAAGGTTGTCGTCATATAATCGTCCACTGTCTAATTTTACCACTTTTTTGGAGCCTTACACTCTCTTAATACAGCGGCTTTCGTGTTTTCTTCACCAATGTTGCACTATTCTAGATTATCACTTCCACTTCTCGTCTAAAACCATATACTTCAAAATTATCATGATTTGCGCCCCTAGGGCATGGAAACTCGAATGATGATGGCTCGAGCTCGCACTACTAACAATAAGGACCACTTCGTCATTCCCTTCCGAAACCAAGATCAGATTTCTTGAAAGCTAGAAGAACATTTCTCTCTTATTGAAGTATGATCGCACTATTTTTATAAATAAAAAGAAATGCGAGCGCATCGCAAACATGAGTATCTACAACGTTGATCAACGTTGTAGAAATTCATGTTCAAAAGGTCATGAACAAATGGCGATACCTCTCGCCTGAACCTTATACCAAGTGGACATTCCTATCGATTTCCAGAATAGGGCCGGCGAAAAATTGATCGGCAATTACTACTATTTGCTACGGGAGACGAGCAATTGAATCGATTTCGTGTGATCGATTTGCCGCACGCGGCAGCCGCGGACTAGTTGCCTCGTTATTGCAGGTCCAGCAGTCACTATTCATCTAAGACGACATGCTGTTACTGTTTTCGGCATGATCTCCTGTTACTTCTGTCATTCCTGTTTTATTTGTATTCCTTACTCACTGCGCTGCTTCCACTTCATTTCGCAGCAATCCTTCGCGCGCGACATCGCTCTCGCCGCGGAGCGACAACAATCTCTTGATTCAGCTGCACCACACTCTTTTGTTACTATTGAGCGAAAGCGCATCAAAGGCAGGCTAGCTCTGTGAATCTGTGAGGTCGAACTAGTAGCGGACTGATTCCGTGTAAAAATTGATCATTCTCGAAAATCAATGAAGATACTAACACCGAAGCAAGCGGGAATTTGCATGTAGCCTGAACGATGGCTTGCCCCCTTTCCTCAGAAATCTCCATTGTTAACAGAAACAGAAGACTTCACGGAAACATTCTATATTGACCCGAACACGACCTGTCCCAACCACTGATTGAAAAAAGTTTATGATCAATGAAAATCCTATACAAAATAAAGTACAAAAAGACCTTCAATTTTATTGCATACATCAAAGAGTAAATGTTAAAGTTCATAGAATAAATTCGATTCATAGTATATCAAAGACAAGTAAAAAGCCGTAATCCCAGAGACGAAAAAAATATGGAGCATGTCATGAATTCCACCCGAATAGTTAAATAGCTTGGCTTTATACAATAGAAAAACAAATAATAGAGAAAAAGAAAACTATTAAAAACCATTAACGAGCACACATTTCTGCCTGTTCATAATATTTATTAGCCAATTTCCCTTTCATAGCCTCAATAGCAACTTCAGCGGCTTCCGTATACAAGTTGTAGGCTCGTTCAAAGTCTTGCGCTAAGCCGCATCCCCCTTCCTGGTACATCTGTGCTATCTTTGCCAATACTTCATATCGTGGAAGGGCCACACCTTCACTGCTGTCGTCGTCATTGTCGTCATTGAAACCAACTAGCTTTTCGTACCACTTGATTGCATCCGGATAACTGGGCTGGCCATTGGCACCCATCCTCCGTCCAGTTTCGTAGGCCTCGGCAACGAAGAGCATAGCTCCACGGTCACCCATTTCCGCAGCTGTTAGCATCAATTCGAAAGCGAATTCCTCATGATCATTGACTATTCCTTCCTCATCATCGTCTTTTGTCCAAATCTCATCGTCACCGATATCCTTCAGAAGATCATGAGGCAACTTGTAAGCCATTTGGGCGACGGTGATAATTGCCTCCAGTACACCACAGCGTCTGGCGATGTCGAGATGGAACAAAGCTGACTCTCTGTCGTACTTGACTTCATGTTCTTTTGAAGATTCTTCAATTTCCGTATCGCCGAGAGCAAGCCGTTTGGCATCGTTGTCCTCTTCCGATAGAAACCGTCCTAGCTCGTGATATCGTGCGAGATCAAGATGGATTTGGCCTAGAATTGACGCGTGCTGGGTGAGCCTCGAAGCCTCGGCTGCTTGTTGCAGTTTCTGTAATTCCATGGCAGAAAGAATGCCAGCTGGTATAGATTTCTTCCGAGCCATGGCCCAGAATTCCTCCTTCTCGGTGTCACGGGTCACTCGCGACGAACTTCCCATTGAGCTGGATCCAAGAGAACTGCTGAAACTGTCGGAGCGAGAGCGCTCAGAACGCTCAGAGCGCTCAACACTGAGAGAATGAAAGCCGACTTTCCGAACTGGACAAGGCTTATTGTCATCGTCATCGTCTTCATCCACGACATCGACAAGCGCCTCACAGGAAACATCCACAGTAGCCTGAGCCAGGCAGTCTTCACAGATGCAGTCGTCATCATGCACTTTCACATCTGTATGTGATCCCATCTTGGAATCGCATACGGACGACATATGACTCCGCAACGAAATCGTGCGCTGTCGAAGACACTCCATTGCATCTTCCTGAATGAGTTCCGGGACTATTGCCGAACAGGCACTGGCTTGATGAGAGAAGATAGTTGACTGGTTACGGGAATTAGAAGCTGATCCATCCAGTAAAGAATCCCGTTCCGAATCGGACAGGTCGAATTCCGTTAGGCATAGCGAGTGGCAGATATCGTTGCATAGATGAGAATGGAAAAATAACGCCATTCCACGGGTGCCTAGATTGCCATCACCGTAATCTGTTCCAACAACTGTATGGATCTGTGGATCAGTGTAAAGATCTCCAACTCCTTGAATATCCACAACAATCATTTGATGGCCGGATCTTTCGAATGTGAAGTGGGAGAATGCCTGAGGTGTTTTCCGGGCAATATCGGAAACGAAACCGGAATTCGAATTGTACTTAATATAGTCACCTTCAATGAAATGTTCAAGATGGAACAATGACTTAGATGGCAGGTCAATCATTTCCAAAACACACATTTGTACGATATCGATCTTCTTGGGAGGATCATATCGATTGTATTCTTCAGCCCAAAGTTTCGCGTCCATTTGTAGTTTAACGTCTTCGAAAAGAACTGAGCGATCCACTTGTTGAATATAACGTTTGGCCACATAGTTGTGAGCATATTTCCAATCACTTTGATGACTATTTGTTGGAAGTTTTTTCAAACGATAGCATTCACGCATTGCACCACGAGCAAATGGTTCAGGATTAAGACGTACTTCAACGATATCTTCAGTCCATGTTTTTCTAATAGATGAATAACGATAACGTTTTGCACGCATAATAGGAACTTCGCAAATAAAAAAATGCGACCATGGATCTTTTGTGATGTTACGCGCTTTACGTGCAGCAATACGCCACCTTTCCATAAGTAACGCAATATGATCACGTTTTGGTGGAGCCGCCGTATCCATCTTGTTTAATTCGTTCTCCGACACTGCATCATCGTTCGTGAGTACGCACAAGTTACGCCAGTCGGCACCATCACTCGATGAGGTAGTGGTACGACGACGGGGAATTTCGATCCCGACATCTTGCGGGCCCGTTCGCTGCAACATACACTCCGATTGAGTAGTGCCGACCGACGCAACCTAATTCTACAATTGCAAACTCATAAAAAAAATTGATTTACTTATCGAAATTAATACTTACCTCTTTTAAAAATCGTTCTGCTTTCTTCTCTTCCTCTGCAGTTGTTGTGGCATGCAACGCCTCGATTACTGAATCGCGATTCATTGCTCTAAACAATAATCGGATGAATTAGTCGACACATCAGTACGAATCGGAAGTTAAGCCGAAGTCATATTGAGATAATTGTTTGTGGATGGGCAGTCTCCTGAAAGTTTGGATGGGGAGAGCTTGAAGAATCTACTTGACGTGAAGAGGAAACTGAAAGTTCCAGAAAATCGCAATCACCAGCGAAAATTTCATTCGTCCCAGGAAACACCCCCCCCCCCCACTAATCTTTTCCCTATCAAAACCACATTTCTAGAAGTCAGGTCCAGAAAAGGTCGCGTCTCTACTAAGAGTGACAATAGTTTTAGCGCTTTCAAAGACCCAAACTCACCCTAGCCAGAGATGAGAACGGATATTTATTAATTAGGCACGCGAAACTGCATAATAATTACGGTTGCACAAACAGCGATACAATAGTTAATTAAAAATTGACCATTTTCATTCTTAAGGAAATCTAGTAACAAAAACTCGAAAGCTGTTACTCAAAACGCAATTCCTTCCTCTCCCTCCCCCGCTCAAGCTTTCCAAGAGCAAAGTACACTCCATTTCCTGAGGAAGGGTAGACGCCATTAACAAGCCCGCTCCTTTCACAACACTTCGGTTAGCTCTCGGTTTCTAAGCGACATTTCCGAGTACTTGCAAACTACTTCTCTTCCACTTCACATTGAGTGGCGCATGGGGCCGTCATATAGGGCTCAGCCTCAGCAAAAATTCACCATTATAATTGGCTTTTGCAAAAAGAGCAGCATTTAATCATCAGAAAACTTAGGGGCATGATATCCAAATAAAAGTTATATAAGCTGAATTTTAGTGAAAGGGCTACATTAACACTAAAAGGCAATCATTGTGTCCATTTAACAGAAATCACTCATAAAGCGCAGTTAGAATGAACTAATTGTAAGTATACGCGGTCCACAAAGGGCCAAAAAGTTACGGTGTCATTTACTCCCTCAAACCCCTTGCAGATCAACAAATTGTACTAATAGGAAAAAAGGTTTCGGATTTCAATAAATAGTTTCCAAGGAAATATCCGAAAAGGAATGAAAATGTAACAATAAAAAATAAATCTAACCTGTTGCGATCCTATTTTGAATTGTTTCTAGTTGATAGAACAGATGGTACCCTAAAAAGCAAACAGTAAAGAAATCCCTTTATACCCTGGGATAAGCTGTAGTATAGTAATGTTAAGAACTTAGTAAACAACATTATTATCATACAAACGTAGTCACGGCGTATGTTCCTCTTCATGATTATTACGGAAAAAAAGGAGCTTCAAAAGACATTACAGTGATTATCGAGTTTCTGTCCCACTAGAGTTGGCTATATAATAAATAGATAAATAAATAAACAAATAAATAAAATATGAATCTTGCAACCTGATCTGACGCTAGAAATCACAAACACATGAAAGCAAAAAGCCGTTGATATTGGTAACCGGGGAAAACTGATTAATTCATAAATTACGGTATAGTGGCGGAAGCTACCATTTTTTATGAATCTGCACGTTCAAACCGCGAAACAGCAAAAGCTGCTCTTTTCCCCCTTATACCCATTTGCACTACTTTACTCTTGCTTTTACTACTTAAGTTACTGGTAGTATTGCATACGTCTCCAAAAAAACATTTTTAACAAGTAAAGAGAAACACTCTTCATAGACTGAAATATTCACAAACTCATAACAACTTACCAATATTTGGTATGAGAGCTCCACAAAAAAAAACCGGTCTTAACTGCTGAAGGCAGCTTATGATAGAGACCCTAAAAGACCAATATTTAGAAAATCTGTTAATTATTAACAATGAAAACGATATAGCGATGCAGAATTAAACCACAGAGAAACTCAAAACACGTAGAAAGAACGATTAAAAGAAAACGAACGGAAAGGTACGAGTTCGACGAGGACAATTAAGGCTGTTTAATCAAGCAATCAAGGCTTCTCGGACGTGTTCGGTAAATTGAACTAATCGAGTAATCGCTAAACACACTGAGATTTTCGTATGAAATGCATTACCGCAATGAAGTGTATCAACATTCTCGGAGACAAAAATCATCGGAAACTGGTAAAAACGCGACATTACACTTATAATAAGTAATGCATTGGTAGTATTAGTAGAAGTGTTAGTAATAACATGCAATAAAATGCAAAACACCTTGAAACCGCCTTCACCACCGTGAGGGACGGCTAGTTGTTATAAATAGCTTAGGAAGAAGTCCAAGATGACCACGTCCAAAAGCCTGAGGAGTGGCAGCATATCACACAAGGACAAGCAGTAGCTCAGCACAAAGAGAATGAGTACGGCTATCCCTCTCCCAAATGGTCAAAGAGGGCCTCCACCGTTGAAGACAACACTGAGAGCTTGTCCCTTGCGCGACTAGTTGACACTTCTCTTTGGAACGTGATAATAGCAATCAATTATTCCGAGCCCTCACGTAGCGCTATAGCATACACATATTTCACATGCCTTATACTGCATTGAATGAATTCGAAAACATGGAAACCAGCAGTTATGCCTTCAATATCATTCAAAGATAAAGAAAGTGGTAAACGACTTGAATTGTTCCAAAAACAAAAATAAATTAAAGAAAGTAGGACATGACGGTGAATAATCCATGTAAAACATGTGGGCGACCAAATGATCGAATGAAAACGAATGAAGTAAAACGGAAGATGTTAGCGTACTGTGAGTTGTTAAAATGATGACATGGGAAAGGCTGGAGTCTCCCCATTGTCACTGGGCCTATCCTAAAAGGCATGGAATTCTATGCAGAGTGCCTTTTCCTCGTAATTAACCTTCATACACCTGTCACACTCGAAAAAATGACAAAGTACTTACTGTTACTAAAGCTGACTAACCCAACACCTACTCACTAACCAAAGAGATCTGATCTGCGCCGGCTAACTTCTAGAAAAGATCCTAAACAAAACTTTCAAGCTCAAGTTTCTTCATGATTTCTTTGGCTTTTACTTCAGGCGTCATCCCCACTGGCTCATGCAGGATCCTAACTGATGATATTTCGACGCATTATTTATGTGTTTACTTGGCAACAACTGCAGCTTGTGGCGGAGGTGTTGTAGGGGCAAGTGGCGCAGTATCACACGCGCCTGGTCACGGGTTCGAATCTCGGATCGGCGTCCGCCTAGGCCGACTAAGTCTTCCATCCCTCCGCGATTGGTTCATTCTTACCAGACTCGTCGGGGAGGATAAAAGCACTGACTTCCATATCGGCTGGACACTGCAAGCCATTTTATCGGCCACCTACGCATCCAATACGTCACTACGACTCTGAACGGAAGTTGAAAGCGGGATGCATCCATCAGACGATTGATTAACGCCCAAGGACTTTATCCTTTGTCCTTTACCTACAGCTACACCTCAGCAATGGGTCTTCTGAGCCCATGAATCAGAATCACACAAAATCAATACAAAAGTAAACCAACATGACTTCATTACGGTAGATATAGCGAAAGTGCAAGCTCTCAACTGTTGAGGTCATGATTAGTACACGCTAGTGCAAAAATGTATGGAAATTTTCGGAAGGGCCAGCTGATGCCACACCAGGTTTTCAAGTGCACTGCTTCATGCATAGGATATTGAGTGCTCAAAGTAAATAAAATTGTTAATAAAAACACACAGCCATTAGATTGTGGAAAGGGCTTTGTTCGTTATTGTGTTATTCTTTTATCGTATAAATAGAATCAATTCGTTTAGTAGCGAAAAGCCATGGATACCGACGGATTAACATTGATTATTGACGACCTGGTAATCAATATTGAAGAATACGACAATATAGAAGACTTGCAAAAAATGAATCAATGAGTCAATATCACAAAATCGCCAGAAAAAGGATCGAGCTAAAAAAAGGCTGTCCTGTGGAGCTTGGCATACGATAATCGCAGTCATCACAAACCAATACGATGGAACTTCAATGAACAAGTTTCGACCGAGTTTCCACAAAATTCCCAGAAACTGTTTGAACAAGTTATTCTTGAACTAAATGGCGCTAACCTAGCCTAATTGCGCTATGGAAAGTCCACGGAGTTATCGACTTTATCACAACTTCTAGAGCCGAATCCTCGAATTTTCTGTATCTTTCCCTGAAAGGCAACGTATAAGCTTTAGCGACATGGTGTATCGTGAACTGTCGAAATTAAAAATGTCAATCACGTACTAGGCAACGTATCCCTACATTAACAAAGCCTGGCCAAAAAATAGAGGTGGAAAAAGCCGGAGGACTGAAAAGTGCCGACGCGCATTATCGTACCTACCAAAACCTCGAGTGTACGAGTTGCTGCGTGCTTATTCGGCATGCAGGCACCCGTGAAAATGTTCGGAGAGGATGTGACATAGAAGAATTGGAAGCAAAAAAAAGGTCCCACGAAAACGAGACACTCACCACCACGAAGATTGAAACAACTACAAGTTGCTTACCGAAAGTGTAGCAAAACTGTAAACATGTATCTCCACCAAACAGAATAGTCTGAACTCAAACGGGAAAAACAAACGGGCCATTTATTCAGGTGTAATCTGGGAGAATTATTAGACCCTAAACGATTGACAAATTGCCGTTCCTCCTACTTGTGGAAAAAAACCTTCAACGACAATTACTACAGACCAAGTCACCTACAAAATACTGTTGCTTACTGGAATTAAACTCATAAACAGAGATTCCCATTCGGTTGATTAGGTTACTGAAACTAGTAAGGAGGGAATGAACACATGATTCCAAAAAAAAACTGAAAACTGGGAAGCTACGGCCAAATACCTCAGCACGAGCTGCTACTTTACGAGAACTAACGCCGTTAGAAAGAAAAAAAGCCGTCCAACTTTCAATACAAACTTAAACTGAATTTTACAGAAACAAAAAAACACTCAAACGGTAAGCCTATTGACGTCCATTACATTTCCACCCTTACAACAATGATTGTAATGATTGTAAAGAGCTGTGGCTTAACGCTCCAGAGTTCGTAACAAAAAAGAAATGAATGAAAATGCCTCAAAGATAAAAAAGAAAGAAATGAATGAACATGCCTGGAGAACTTTTTCAAAGATTTGGTTCAGCGGCGTGTGAAGCATTACTGCCATTTCACTCCAAAGCGGAGGGATAAAAAGTGCCACGTGACTTTTAGCACCCATTGTGTGACGAAATACTCCAACTTCCCCCATAAAATATCCAACACTACCAATATACCAGTTATAACAATTAACAAGTACAAGTAAGCTAGTGAATCTCGAAAGATTCCTTACATACTTCTACTAATACCCTTAACATATATAAATAGAATCCATCTATGAATGTCTATGATGGGGACGTCATTATCGTTATTTCAAAATTTGTCCCATTTATACTTAATGATACACGCGAGTATTTCAGATATTTAAATTGGTCAAAGTCTTGAATTATTCTGCTTTTAGACCTAAACATAACGTCATCCTTGAGTGAAAATAAAAAGGGAAAATTCACAAAAAAGGCCCCACCATTAAAACCCAAAAATGATAGTTGAAAAAGGAGAATGTACAGAATAAAACAAATGGATTAGGAAATCAACACGGACTAATATGAAGGAAAGGGGTCAAAAGTCTACTGGCAGGTAACGGCAACACATGCCTGACGTATAGTGGGGATCTCCTGCCTTCATGTTTGTAGCCACTGAATGTATCGTGATTTGCTCAATTCATTGATGACTGGGCAGAGGACAGCTGTTAAGCCGTGCGAGTTGTGGAAGCCGCGTATCTACGCCACGAAATCAATCAACCAATATATCAATAATTTGCCTGGCTCTTCTCTTTTGGCTAGGTGATTGAAAAACGAAAATAAAATTTAAAAAATTGAAGGTAAGACCTGTATTTGGAGCAATTTTGCTGAAATACACCTGAAAAATGCGGTATCTTACCTGATCTATTTACGAAGGAACAGAGGAAAAGAAAAAATGATAAAAAAAACAAGGTTGGAAAGAAAATGACGACATAGCATGCAGTACATGAAAGAAAAGAGAATTACAGGCATTCCAACTAGTATAGTACACATAACAGTTGCATTTGTGGAGCTCAAATAATTCTGCTCCGTTGACAACACAGTCAAAAAACCTTGGAACTTACAATTTTGTTATTTGAAGACGGAAAGTAACTTCTTACCGGGAACAAGACAAACTTCACAATCCGCCGATGTCCTGACAAAGTGATCGCACAGGGAAGTAGACAAAAATCCACATGTTCAAAAACTTTATGTATTTGGAGTTCTGAAAAGAGTAATAAACAACCACACGCGAATCCACACGTCGTAAGCCCAAAAGTACAGCACGAGACCCGGCCAGAGTCCGCGAAAGTCGCAGACGCCCGAAATCGATTGGTAGACGGGAAGGTTGCCAAAGGGGTAATAGGGCCTTTGAAGAGAGCAATCAGAACAAGCAAAATACCACCAAAGTTCCAGGGCAGCTAAAAAAGCAGAGGAGGGATTCACCATCCCGGAAACACGCTAATCGATGGAGATGGAAATGGTGGCCGAGCTGGGCAAACACCCCGATGGATAGAATTTCGCTTAGAACAACCGACTTTTCCATTTTTCGAAAATAACCCAAATATTTTCAAGGATGTCTATACACCACTCTTCATACAAGGACCTAAAACATTCAAGTGCCCTTATAATTTGGAATATGGAAGAGAAACCAGACAAAAAACAAATGAACAACCAAATAGCTAGTCGACACTCCTTGGAAAGAAATCGTAGTTCCTTGCCAGAATCACACCTACAGATGAAAACTATTTCTTCTCCGTTCTCGTAAGACAAAGTAATGTCAAAAAGCTCAAAACTGATAATTAAATTGAGCGGTACAAAGTCCACTATCCTGACCATGATCCCTATTTTCGTAGCATGCTTGGGGAGATCTATAACTATTTTACTCATAGTATCATTACTAAGATATTACTCACGACGTCGTGCCTGTTTCGTCAAAGATAATTGTTATTCTGCATGAGAACAAAAACAATCAATACTATTATACCGACAATCAATGCATATCTCAAAAAGACTTTCCTTGAGCACTCGAAGTTGAAAAACCTATCAGAATTGCATTAACGACAATCAAAGCAACACCAATCCGCTAACAATCTCGTCCAAACATGAAAAAGAAAGAGGTCAGGTTACTTTTCGGTACCAGTAAACATAGCAGTTCCTACACCAAATTCTGTGTCCCTCTTATCGAACCCGCTTCTGGCTAAGGGACAAGTCTAATCAACCCGGGGCTCCTTCTGAGCTCTTTTTAGAGCCAAAGGGTTACGAATACTCAAAAAAAACCGCTCACCTCGGCTATTTCTTGATCCAAGGGTGCTAAGCAATCGTTGAATCCATAAAGCTAACCAGTACTCGACATTTGCCACTTTATAATTGAAGTACAATCATTTCCTTGAATAAAATAAGCTGCTAATGAGAATTCTTACATTTTAAAAGCTAAAATCTGACAATGTCCATATAGCGGCGGTCGCGTCACGGTTCTTACGCTGGAGCAGAATATACTGAGCTAGGTATGATGCCATTTCGTAATTATATTTATGTATTGTGTGAATTAAGTTGATGGATATTGATGGCTAAGCAATTATGTGTATATTTCATAAGGGTGAGAGTTCATTTTTACAAAAAAAAATTTCTTTTCGTCACTCATATACCTCTTCTATAAATATAAATCACTACTCTTAAAATCATCTAATACTAATTTAATACCTCGATCAATCCCGCGAACTTAATTTTATTTTGATCTATAGCATGGCTACTATTCCATCATTTCATTCCATTTTCTCTGAAACCTTTCTCTGGAATTTCCAACAAATTTTAAATTTACATTTAGTATTTAAAAAGGGCGCTGATAAAAAAAGGTACTGAATACTGATTTATTACCTCGACATCTCTATCTTCACAGAGAACTTTTTTTTCGGAAGGGATTGCCCCCCCCCCCCCGCAACGGCAACATTTAATCGGCTTTTTTTCGAGTAAGATTTTTTGTGTTGTAACCTTCTCCACGACTTTTCGGTGTACGTGTGTACGAGCTAGGCTATAAATAAAACCAAATGGACAATCTAAGAAATCTTTTACGTGATTTTTCAAGAAAAAAAACTTCAAAATTTGAAATCCATGACTGTTTGACGCCACACTTAACCCTAACGTTCCTATCGAACTCTATGAGCTTCGCCTCAGAGAATCCGAATTAATATGGTTTTTTAATGTCCTGACGAAATATGGCACTTGGACATCTGAAGTGGCACCTTAAAAGGTTCGGACATAAGTCGATACCGCTCCTGTGACTCAGATATTCATGAACCAATACACAAAGCAATACCTGAACGGAGAAAAGAGGCATTATTTTCAGTACTTTCGGATTTTGAAGTCTGTGAAAATGAGGAAGATAAAATTTCTCAGCAGATTCACCCTGATACGTCAACTTCAGATTTTGTCTCCGTCGCTTCTCCCTCGACTCCGACGGCTTAATGACCCTAATACTATCGACAAAAGCAGTTTCGTGTTTCAATTTTACATCGACCCTGGTCCCCCTGTCCGGAACCATGTCCCCCGCTTTCGGATCTCATTAACTCAGTCCTCATGGTTCAGGAATGATCTTCCCTGTAGACATCCGATCTCCTGGGTCGATGTAGAGCATGAAGAATTAATAAAAATTCATATCCGTGGAAATTCAGGGTATATCCTTCATTATCATCATTTACAGGATATACCGGCGCCAAAGGTTTTTCTGACCCTTATATTGAAATGGATTCATGATGAATTTGATGGATACGTAGTTCAGAGGCAATCAAGGGCGTAGTATAGCGGTTTTGAATTCAGTGAAGGCTCAGATAAGGTTCTAACGCTCTAGCAGTATAAAGGGTAGTCACTTGGCGGGAAATGGGAAAACTGGAGTATCAAATGGAGGAAAATAGCAAATGCATAAAAAACATATAAATGACACTATAAAAAATCGAATTGAAATTCAGTATTCCATGGAACATCCCAAATACTGTGACTTGTACTAACCTGCCCACCGCAAAAGCCGCAACGCGACCGCTTTTTTTTGTGAACAATGTTTGATTTTGGGATTTAAGCTCACTCCTATTTATTTGGAATTATTTACTCATAATATTAATGCATGAAAACACTACTATTATGAGGTAACCAGGAATACCTCAATATCTATGATGCCATACAGGAGGGTCGTGAATCACAAAAAGATTAACAGAAGTAAAAGTAAAGGTATAAAAGTATTACGCATCCCCTGTAAAAAAGTTTCTATGCAAAAATGTTCAGCAAAGATAGTATAACGCAGAAAATAACAAGCCATTCTCTAGAACGTTCGTGACGTGACTGAAAAAAAAGAATAAAATTACCAGCAAAGTAACTCAGCATGACCACTCTCATATTGCTGATGCTTCATTGACGAAGCTTACATCACTTTTTTATATTCACTTTTTTATATTACTTTTTTCTTGAAAGTAGGTAAGTGATGCGCCTACCGGATCACACCTAGGAAAAAGTACATTACTACTACATAGATGGGAAAGAAGCGAATATCTACCATAATAGCAAAGTTTGAAGAGAAAAAATAACAGATCCATGATTCACACATAATTCGCAAAATAGAGAAAAAAAAGTAATTGTACCAGTAGTATAAACAAAGAAAGATCACTTGATTTGTAGGCAGCATAAGCAGTTTTTAGTTTTTTCATAAAATCGAAAATATTTGGAGAAAGGGTAACTTCTGCCTGCATAATATTTATGATAGCTGAAAAAAAATCCGAAATTTAAGTTTTGTTCATAGGTAATAAAAACAAAATGAAAAAAGAACTTAAACTAGAAAAAACAAGGAGTTGTTAGCGAGCGAGCTAACAGTAAAGTAAACAGTAAAGAAGGTTCTAGGGGAAAACAATTCACACCTAGTTATTTAAATGGAAAGCCTAGATGAATATACATAAAGCAAAAGGAAGGATAAAGCACACGGCAGCAAGCTTACTGCATGCAAAAATTACTTGCGGTATTACAGTAGTAGGTTATCGCTCCAGGACCTTGTCTACCACCAAAACGGCCTCATTATCGAGTCATGTGGATCGGTGACGGAGTAACAATTTTATTGGGTAAATAAACAACTCTGACGTTCAACTTCATGTCAGTATACATTACATCGATTACATTTGTAATTATACTGGTTACATGGTGAATGTAAGAAAAACGGTAATTAAAGGCCGCATGGCATGACGCGTTGATTTGGTCGCGGCAATTCATGTTTGGGAAAGAAGGCGGGAGGGAGATTTTCACAGTCGACTCAAACATTCGGCGGTTGTTGTGCAGTGAGTAACTAGTAAGTAACTATTACAGTGTAACTGGTAGGTCTAGAAAGACTGTGTGAAACGACTGGAAGTGGCCAGAAGGTAAAGTACGACTGAACCATCAGTAGGGTGAGTACGAGATGTTGTCCTTTTGGTTTACGCGGACTCAAGTCATGTGATGTACACGAACAAGTGCGGGGGGTAGTCTTAACCGGACCCACCGTTGCGCTGTAATAACTGCTCGCACATGGTGGTCTGCACAGAAACCTTGAACATAGGCCAAGACATCCCAATGGAACGAGTTAGTGGAGTATTTTTACAAGTTTCCGTCGTGAAACCATCCTTGACTCTTGGTAATCCATGGCATGATATATAAGTGATTTAACTGTCCTCGTGGGGCCTCGGCCGAGGTGATCCTCTTCGGCTCATTTTCGGCCTTGTCAACTTCAAGAGAGCCTGGAAGCTAGAAATCTTTGTGGTTCATCCTCAGCGACAATTCAGTCCTCAGCTTAGTTCAGGCATAGCCTATAGCTATCTAGAATGGTCCCATGAGTGCTGGTAACCCTACAATAGAAGACCTGTAAAGCTCCTCCCGATCTGCCTACTCAAACCTTTCGCAGTGGGTGGGCTCCGGCTAATCGGACCCTCGACTCGAGAGCGGCGACCTGAAGCCCCTACACAGGTCGAGGAGCGGACGAGTTCGTTTGTATGACCAGGAATTCATCTTCCTCTTCTTTTGAGAGGTTTTTCACTCCGATTGACGGCTTTCAGGCTCAGAACTCGAAAGTTTGGGTTGAAAATGCATTCTCTCGGATCTCCTGTATACTTCTTAGGACCATCATTTTCGTTTGTAATGTACAATAGTGTTGGCTTGAGCCTTCGAATATGATAAAATTGGCCTCTTTGCTTTATCTAGGGGCAAAAGGATCATCTGGGACCGGTCCTCAAAGGAGGCATACAATCCTCAAGACAGTTCCCTAGGCCAAAAGACCTCCCTAGAACCGATTAATACAAGAATATTACAAGATATAGCTTACCTTGATCCCTAGGATGAGAAGTGGATCTCATGCCACAAACCGTACCGGAAGTTGCTATGGCTACTAACAGGGATGCTTTCAATGTTGGGCCACCACTAAGAGAGGGGACCGTCTTGTTCATTCGCTTCACAGGTATCTCGACGGTAGCCCTGTGGGATCAAGTTCGAGGGCCACGCGGTGGTACCCTGAGCTTTGAAAATACTGCGGACACGTACCAAGGACTTGTCTAATACATCACAGCAAATGACAAGCAGTCAGATGCCCCACTGCACAATCTGTTCGATCAGGACATTCAGTAAAAAGGAAGTAAGAAGAGATTGATGAGCCCTAGCATTGATGCTTCGTAGTACTATGCCGTAATTGCGAAAAAAAAATCCGTAGTCAGCAAGGGTTCTGTCGATTTGAATGAGTATTTGGACAAGACGCAACAGTCGTTACTACCAAGTTGAGTCATGAGTTGAGCCGGCCATGAGCGGGAATCGAACCCGCAACCATCGCTTCGCAGTCTCCGCTTTGCCATCACACAACCGACCTCCCATGTGCTTAACCTATTTTCTCAATGGCTATTTTCCAAGATGTCAGAATTCTATCAAACAACGTGATGGGTATTTTGACCTCTAAGGATTGGATTGGGAGCAGACGGCGAAGCTGCACAGTTCGATAGGTCTTGGATGAGTTGGTTTTGGTGGTAGTGTAAGGGATGACAAGCAAGGTACCGGTAAAGCACTGCCACGAGTTTGAATCCCATCCAAGCACGAAGTTTCACTCACAACTCGTCATGTTTGTGAGATTTTGTACGCCTTTTTTTATGGTAGAGGTTGAGGGAAGCTTCGGGGACTTCGGAGGCGGTGGTGTAGTTTATCAGCACGGGTGCGGGAAAAACATTTGAGCGGATCGAGTCCTGTCTGATGACAAACGTTTCACCTTGAACCAGTGTCCTTGTGAAAATGACCGAAGTGCAAACGACGTCTAAAAACAGCAGTTAACAGAACCCAAAAATCAAAAGGGTCCATCAATCATCTCATGCCAGGCCTACTATTACAATACGGTGTCCAAGTGTCTCGTTGAGAAGTGAAGACCTCCCCACATAAATGAGATCAGCTCGTTCCCATTGTAAAGTTATTAGTATGAACTATCGGTAGGTGAAATTGCGTTGGCAGTCATTATCGGGGGTTTCCCTTTTCGGCGGCGATTGCACTGTTTGCTCAGGATTTTACAGTTTCGGGAACAAACAGTATCCCTTCTATACCATAGAAGGATAGGTCCTTTGTTTTCGGAAGCTGCTTCGAAGACAGTCCTTATCTTATTTGCCCACTAGGTGATGGAAGATAAGGCGAAATCACTGACTGTTCAGTAGCGCCGTGCACTTTACTGTTATGCAATATCGTTAAGACATTTGAACAAGTATATGAACTACATGAACTGCCTTTAGAAAAATAGATTCAGAAGTTTCATGGCTAGGGCTTAATAGTACAGGATGCCATTCAAGCGATGCGGGCTCCCATTACCCACCACGGTGTTGATAAAGCCACGCCAAGCTTTCTGCCGAAAATTCCACGAAAGTCAAATTTTTTCGTGGAATTTTCCGGAATACTCCATGGAACTACTATAAAAGGACGGTTCCCTCTTGTATCCGCATAACGCTCTCGGATATTTCTTGAATGGCAGTCGGTTAACCAGATCGGATCCCATCTTCGGCAGTCTTGGTTCCGGCTTTGAAGCGTTCGGATGAGGCCTGTGTGGAACTATCGGAAGGGGTTTCAGAGCCATGAATTTTTCACAATTGACGACGACTTCAGTATCGGACTGACCGCATTTGAACTCGTAGCATGCCGAATATGTGGCCACTTTGCCTATCGAAGGTTCAAGTAAGGAGGAAGAGGAAGCCGGATGCGCCCACAAATGAGTAGTGTCAATATACGCGATTCCATGGTATCTATTAAAACATTCCAGAAAGGATCTGGATTCAAGCCAAAACTTGGGCATACCCTTTATGGACGACTTAATGTTGAAGCAACCTATGTCTTTAGTTGTACATCTGCCTGATTGAATGAGAGGTTCGTACTACGGAGTACATGGGATGCGTTTGTGACAGCATAGTTTTGAAACAACGATTGAATTGAGACCCTTGAGATCTTTTAAGCTTTCAATATCTATCTTATAAGAGGGCCATGCTTCCTACTAAAACGCGGCTTTGTTGGACTCAACGGTTTTCCTGAGAAATCTCTGTCTCCATCAAAAGGAACATGTATAGCGAGGTACTGCTAGCATAGCCGTGCTTACACAAGGTTCAATCACCTGAATGGTCTAATCATGTCCTGGAAAGGCCCATCGGTTAAATGAACAAAAGAACAAAAGGAATTGTCAATTAGCTTGCTTATCGAAAAATAAACGGCTTATGAAAGCCACTGGAGACCACGAAATGTTAGGGCTGAATAGGCGTTGCTGTACAGGGGGCAGTGTATTGGCCAAATCGTCCCACATCTGAATGCCAATCTTTCGGGCACTGATTCACACCCGTGCTGTGAGAAAACATCCACGATGCTCACATCTATACACTGACCTTTCCTAATGGGTATTAGAGAAACACAAAATGAGGTCAACCAAAATTTGATAACATTTTTGATACTTGGAGGTTTCTCTTGAAGTGTTCCTTCCTTACTTGACTCTATAAAGGACGATGTGCCTCCCATATCCGACACATGCTCCGCTAGAGTTCGAATGAGGTCAGCCTATCGCACTTATGCTGTACATATCTTTAGTTAAACATGGGAATTCCACCATCCTTTACGATCCCCAACTGGAATCCCCTAAGTGAAGTTGACTTCACAGAACTCCTCTTTCCCAATCATCAAAAAAAAAGTTTAGAAGAGATTTCGGATTAATGTAGAGAAATTTGATGTACTTCAGGTGTGGCAGTGAAGAATTCGGTCACGCGGCTGACAAAGCCGGTCGATCTAATAGTACGATTTCAACGATTACAAATAGAGTGGCGATGAATTCTGGGAAGTCTTTTAAATGGAAGTATAAACGCTTTGAACGTCATTCTAAATTGTTTTCGTTATCTGTATGAGGATTGATAAAAGCACAGGCTTTTTCCTACCGTATAAGACGAGCGAGGAGAGTCTTTTGCCATCGATTGGTCCCGTTTGTAGGATGCGCTCTCGACTTCGAATAATATCGTAGTGGAGTTTGAATGCATTTTTAAGCTCATGGTATGGAATTTAGGTTATATTATGACTTTCATGGACTCCATCGTCTTTTGCCTTCCCAAACAACCAGTACCAATTAACAGACAACGGAGGCTAGAGTATTTGGTTGGTCTACAGTGTGTTTCAAAAGTATGTGCACACCCAATAATTTCTTTTTTTGCGAATATCATTGCTTTCTGTAACCTGTGACCTTCACCATTCAATTCCTTGTGTGCTATAACCTTTGAACACTTTCCCTGAGAAAACATCGTAGCTGCTAACATAATTTTTTATTGAAGAAAAATCTCTTCTTTGTTTCAAAAGTATGTGCACACTTAGCAAAAAACAAAAATATAACAGAGATCAGAAATCAGTAGGGCCCCCTAAATTTCTGTAAAGATTATCGACTACGAGGAATCGTTTGAGAATGGTTCCGTTACGGTAGGTTCTTTAGTTACCTTCGAAATGAAAAATTTTGAGTGTGCACATACTTTTGAAACTTCAACTGAGCCGCTCTTTTCCATGCATTGCTAGATTCATTCGAGACCCTGGCAGCTATCGCTCACAACCTAATCCTGACCGTCCTCGTATTTTGACTGTTCAAGACAACAGGAGAATAGCCCGTCTTGTGGCGAATACTTCTCTGTCTAGGAGTCAGATCCTAGCTTGGATGGAATTATCAGTCTCGCGTACGACTGTTTGGCGCTCTCTCCGCTCTGATGAGTATACCATACGAGAGACGATGAAGAAGACTCCTCGATTCAATACTTGCCACAAGCTGACGAGGCTGGAGTTTGCTCGTGGGAGCATGGCAACATCATTGGGCAAGGTACGGTTGTTCAAGAATTTTCAGGATTTTCCTACTTTTAGAACAAACAATGTGTTGCACCCATTTTGTTCTTAAATGATCTTTTCTGATGGAAAGAAGTACAATATCGATGGGTCGGATGGATTTCGTCATTACTGGAGGTACCTATGCCAAGAGCCACTCGTGTTTTCGAAAAGGAATTTCGGAGGAGCCTCTTTGATGGTCTGGGCGAGCAATCTCCAGCCCTGTCAGCTTGTGGCGAGTATTGAATTGAGGAGCCTTCTTCATCGTCTACCGTGCGATATACTCATTAGACCGGATAGACCGCCAGACGGTCGTACGCGAGACTGATAAACCCATCTGAACTCGAATCTGACTCCTAGACAGAGAAGTATTCGCCACAAGACGGGCTATTCTCCTGTTGTCCTGAACAGTCAAAATACTTGGACGGTCAGGATTAGGTTGTGAGCGATAGCTGCCAGGGTCTCGAATGAATCTAGCAATGCATGGAAAAGGGCGGCCCAGTTGAAGTTTCAAAAGTATGTGCACACTCAAAGTTTTTCGTTTCGAAGATAACTAAAGAACCTACCGCAACGAAACCATTCTCAATCGATTCCCCGTAGTCGATAACTTTTATAGAAATTGAGAGGGCCCTATTGATTTCTAATCTCGGTTATATTTTTGTTTTTTGCTAAGTGTGCACATACTTTTGAAACAGAGGAAAAATTTTTCTTTAATAAAAAATTATGTTAGCAGCTACGATGTTTTCTCAGAGAAAGTGTTCAAAGGTTATAGCACACAAGGAATTCATTGGTAAAGGTCACAGGTTATAGGAAGCAATAGTGTCCCTAAAAAATCAAAATGTTGGGTGTGCACATACTTTTGAAACACACTGTATATGGGTATCGGTTCCGGATTTAATCTCCTGACCAAGTAACAGTGTGCAACTTGGCTCCATCCCATTTCGCACTTCCTTACCTTACATCGTATTTATCATTTATTTTACATTCCTCTCAATAAAGGATTTCCGGAAGGTGGTGGTAATGTAGTGCCAAGTGGATCTGTACCATGCACATACTAAAAGTACCAAATCCGGTTTGATACTAGCCTTGTTGCCCTGAGCTTTTCGACCCACGGTGTCGACTAATTGGTCCCTGACCCTTCGAGGGGGATAAGGAAGTATAAAAGTGCCTGCTTGAACATCAGCTAACCACGCTTGTATAAGCCACATACACATCCAAAGCGCCCCTCTGTTCTGAATTTGAGTTTAAAGGCACCGTTCGCGAAGATTCAATGGGCGGGTGTGTCGATGACGTGCCCGCCTCTCATTCGACGCCACGTCTGACTGTCTGACGTGACATCGAATGAGAGGCGGACGCGTCATCGACACACCCGCCCATTGAATCATCGCGAACGGTGCCTTTAAGGATGGGGGAGGGGGGAAGGGGGGGGGGGGTGGGATGCCCAAAAGACCTTATTCTTAGAGCAATTTTCTTGTGAAACACGAGTCAACATTGAGGTTGTTGTCCAAAAACGAGAGGAGAAGACGAATTCACGCAGACTCTGCGGAAGTGCTGAAGTCGTCACTAGTGTATGTCTTGATCCCCACATGTTAGATTAGAGTACTGAGTTCTTATAGAGCTCAGTGGGTTAACGTCAAAGCCTCTGGTTTGGTCGGAAAAAAAAATTCACTCTTACTTCATCCTCGGGACATGCTCTGCGGTAAGCAGATCGTGGGGTAAATTCCACTCAAATTCGAAAGGGGTCCGGCTGACGATCATACGTAGCGTTGTCACAGTCGAACTCACTTCAAAAACTGCTCGGATAGAGCTGAAAGCTTATCAGGAACGTCCTACTTGTTTGGAACGCCTTCCCCATTTCTCACGGAAGTTGACTGAACTAACTGGTAAAGCAGTTCCTTGCGAAGTCGATGACACACATGATTTACTTTGAGCTATGTGGTTCTCCATTACCAGTACAAATTCTGCATGCAGATATCGAATAAAATTAATGAATGAGTAAAAAACAGAATTATGTGACGTTGACAATGGGTTTTTAGATGCTCCCACCCACTCGACCATCATTCAGAATCGTGATTGAATGTTTATAAGGCACCTACAAAAGCTCTTGAGGGGATCAGCCGATGTAAAAGTCAGGACTATACCTTTCTAAGTGTGGCTGGTAGATATCAACCGATCCCGGAGATGTGGTAGACGTCTCTAGTCTGGACGAATATCTCTATAGGAGTCCATGATCTAGAATCCTTCCTCATACCACCCAACAAAAATCATTGAGATTCAAGCATGGCACCTTTTTTCCTAATCAATTTGCTTGAAGCACTGAGAAGACATGCACCATTTCGGAGCACTTGACGTCAAAATTGCTGTGTAACGGGGGGTAAATTAGGATAAAAAGCTGACCTAATGCCACATATCCTATAGCCTTTACTTGTTGGTCCCTTCTATCAGGCCTGTTGGTGTTTCTTTTTCACTGTAGGATATTCTGTTGAATTGTACCGCTGTGAACTCAGCTCTCAGGCCGTTGTGTAGTTTCATGGCGTTTATATGCCTTTACTGTGGGGTAGAAAGTTTTCGATCATCTGTTCTCTAAAAAACTGCAGTAAGCTACACTACCACAGCGAAGTAAAGCTACGTTGTGCTAAATACCTGTATTCCAGTAATTAGATTCGATATTTGTACATACTAAGTTCTAAACTCCAAAGTTGGCAAGTATCGTGTTGCGTGTTACTGGTTTTCCTTGGGTTGTTCCTCGAACATCTCTAATATGTATTTATTTTATATTTTAAACTATAATCCTAAATTGGGACGGAGATGATGCAGCAGTAAGTGGCGCAATATTGCTCACTCACGAGCTGGGGATCGAATCTCGGATCTATATCTGCCCGGGCTGAATAAGACCTTTACAATTTGCACCAGACTCGTATCGACCCAAAGCACCTTTTGTACACCGACTGGGCACTACAAGTCACTGTATACATCATATACAAATTCAAACTGCCAGTGCAATTCTGGATGGTAGTCTTTCGCTGGGCGCATCCCTAAGATGGAGCCATTCAAAGGGTTCATCTTTATCTTGAACAACTTGAATGGATTTTTTTTTTGGAAAATGCAGAAATTATTCTCTGGACCTGGGTTCCTCCTACCGAGAACCTCTCATAGAGGGGCTTGGGTCTGGTGATTGCTGAACATCGACTAATGCTTTCCTCCCATTCCTGCAATCTCCCAATGGTTTCTTTCCTATAAAATGCCATTTCTGGTGGTTGTCTCTGTGGGAACCACCTGATCTGTGCTGACACTGGTCTTTTTTCCTCGTGCTCATGATCGATACAACGTTCCGACGTCACCTACTTTAAGCAATGAGAAGGAATGATGGTACCACGTAACTCTCTTAGCTGTGGGGTTAAAATGCTCTGAAAATGGTTATAATGGGCTGCCAGCAGTAGAGCAGTAACTTGGATAAATGGCACCTCGCTTCTGCAAAGTTAGCTACGCCGAATCTGGCAGACGATCCTCTTCAGCATTCGACGGAATGGCTGAATCGAAGAGATACTTCCTCAAATGGGTACATATGTATTGACATTAAGCGCCTCACTGTATTTTCAGAGAATATCCTTCAACAGCATTTCCATTTCTCTGTGGAGCTGGAGTGCTCGGCTCACTCTTTGGACTGATTAATTGCTATGGATTACCTTGTAACACCTCTATATCAAAGAACTGCAACACTTGATGTCAATGAATTGGTCCTCAAGTGAATTACCGTGTTTCTGTTTTCTTTGTGAATTCCTCAGTTAGCAATCCATGAAAGTCGGTTCGTCATCCCTTCAATTTGATGGTTGGCAGTTGAAGGAAGTCTTTTGCCAGGGCAGTGGAAATACACAATGCCCCGAAAGTTGAAGTTGGAATGACCCCGGTTTCCTGCTCATGACCCATTAAATCTACATTTCACTTGAAGCCTTACACTTATATTCAGCATAATGAACTACCAGTATATTTCCTATCTGAGAATCACTCGCAGTTTTGCATTGTGTTTCGGCAATGTATACAAACCTGACGCCGAATCCAATGTTGATCTGAAACCAGATACCGTACAGAGCAAATCGATATTCGAACGTAACCAAATACAAATTGATTGAATTAGGCATTCGGATGACTTTGCGATTACTGCTATGTTTATTTTACAAATACAATGTTGCCTTTACTGCCTTCTATTCGTACAGGATACACTGATGTCGTAGCTGCCATTGCTCATCATTCCACCCCAATCTTTTCTTTCCAATATTCCTGTTGGTAATTTATCTTATTTTTCTTCCATTCGCTATATATTAAAAGCAAAAGCAGAAGGTGAAAATTCCGCGAAACTCCTCATTTTTATGCAACATAGAACAGTTGTGTACCAGGAGGCCTTCCATGGCCCAGTGACCTAATTTCGGTGAAGGGAATCTGGAAAAATTTTCAGTGTCCTACCCACAAAAGTCTATATATAAATGTCATTGAAAGTTTATTTTATTCGTTTATTATTTTGGCTATCGCCATAATGATAGTAGAGGGACTTTATAAGCGGCAAAACACAAATCGGCAATAGTGAGTGACATGAAAAAGTCCCAAATATATATATATATATTATGAATATGAATATGAATATGTCGTGAATAGAGATGCTCAACTGCGACTACTGGTTATTGAACTGGTTGTTCCAGTCTTTCTGAGTTGTCGTTTCGAAGTTATTTCTTTTGAATTTTAAAGTAGTTAGTTAGCTAATTAATTAGTTAGTTAGTCGGTAAGGAGTAATAGTTTAGTAGCCAATATTGGCTACTGGAAAGCAGTTAAATCAGTATTGTGATCATGGCCACAACATCGAATTACTGGTGTAGACCATGAACACATTTCGATTTTGCTGGCCATTTAAGCACGTTATAAAACCGAGCTTTTCTTGATTTTTGCCATTCAGAGAATGGGGCCTTTGCAGTTTGTTAGTAGTCAGGTACTGTACACATGCTCTTATTAATGTACAAAAATTATGAAAATTCGGGATTGTAGGGGGTCTTATGCTTGACGTATCGTTTCACTTATAGTCGACCTTACTCGTAGTATGCATAGCTGTAGTTTTTGAGATTGAGATCTTCGTGTTGTAGTCCATTCTTCAGGTCATAGACTTACAGTTTCCTATAGTTTCATCTTGAAGTATTTTTTTTGTACTATTCATTCCTTCGTTACTAAGCTCACCATGACTTTTTGGTGTTTCGGATAAATGACTCTTGACCACGACCATGTAGTTGTATGCTTTCTTGTCAAGGGGCTTAAAATATTAGAAGAGAGTCGTTTTGCAGATTTAATTGGGATTGAATTTGATAAATAAACTCTTTTTTGAAATGATTGCTTTATGAGGTCCCAAGATACTGTATCATCAGAAAAATTCCTTCGGTTTTCTGTTGTAAGACTTATAAGGGACAAAAACGTATTCATCACCTATACCGGAGGTTGAACTTGGTACCCATGATACCCCAACTCTCTTGACTGCCTTACAGTAGTCATTAGAAAAAAGAATACTTGTTATAAAAAGAGGCTCGCAAATTATACAACTAAATAATAGGCTTAACTTTCGAAGTTTTATTACACATTATAAGTGTTGTAATGGTAAGGGACAGGGAAGGAAGCAAGTCCGGATCAGTCACGGGTTACTTCTATACTTCAGGATATACCAGTAATCGAACAACTGGAATCGTACAAATGATCCAAGCTTGACTACTTTTATCCTATTGAGTGTCAGTACACGCAAATTTCACTCGTGAGCTCTGAGCTCTGAAAACGTACATTGAGCAAGGAGTATCACCTAGATAGGAATCCATGAATCATACGGTTTTTCGTTAACCACTACCGCTTTTAAAAAACGGGAGCCATTGTAAAAGCTTCCTTAAGATTTTTCTTCACTGGCGGGTCCTATAACAGTTCAAGAGCCTCGTACTCGTCTAATAATATTAGGTTGAGTCATAAGTCCTCGGACAATGTGATAGTGATGACTTCTAGAGATCATAACTAGGGAAAGAAGAGACGAAAATGGATATGCGAGGCATCGTTAGATAGAGTACCAAAAGCTTTTACGAAATACTTACTAACGAATACACCTGACCGTTTCCTGCGCTTGAGCGTGAGGAGAGAAATTGCCATGTCAGCGCGAAAATCTATGTCATACTGCTTCAAGGCATGGGGCACCCATCGACCGAATTTTCGCACCTTGCCTATTGAACTCAACCCACGAACAATTGTGTACTGTTTCCCCAAGGGTGACTGCCAGTTCACGAGTAGTTTGATACGGATCGGCTTCCACCTGGCTCCGCAGCACTTCCAAATCCAACTCCATTGAGCGTCCCGGACGGTCTTGATTTTCGATGGAATGGTCGTCCGACGTGAACTTCGTGTGCCACTTCTGAATTGTGCATGTAGCATGAGCAACCTTCTTGTAAACTTCCTTCATACATCTATCGATCTCCGCGGGTTCTTGGCCAGATAAAAAAGAACTAGGATTTTGTTGTGGAGGTGGAGTTGCGACGGCTTGGAATCATGGGGCATTGTTGCAGGGAAGGAAACAGTTAGGTGTGTTCTTCAATATGTATTTTGAAGAGCTGTTCATAGTCTATCTAACAATGCCACGTGCGTCCATTTTCGTCTCCTCTTTCTCGAGTTATGATCTCTAGAAGTCATCACTATCATTTTGTCCGAGGACTTATGACTCAACCTAATATAATAGAGAGTTTACATTTCACTTATATCTACTGGAATCACGGCTACAAGATCGAATTACTGGTGTAGACCATGAACACATTTTGATCTTTACTGGTCTTATCAGTAGGTGATGAAACAGAGTTTTTATGGACTTCCGCCGTTCAGCGATTTCTGCTAAGCATGCTAATTTCCCCGGTGGTGGTTCCCCTTTCACTTAACTTTCACTTTTCAACGATTTTTTCCGTTTAAGAAATTGTTAGTTTCTGTCAGATCGTAAATATTTTTGTCATCCTCTCGATACTACTTACTGATTCCCGGCTACCACAGTTTTTATAGATTTGCTAAAGGAACTAAGCTGTACAGCGTGATCGCAGACCATGCAAGCTGGATTACGCTGACTGAGCTGGTTGGACGATGTGGAGCAACAGATCTACCACACATGTGCACCCTTCAGGTAGCTCTATATTTTTTTAATTTTTTGCGTATTCTATGATCTTTGGTTACTTTTTTATTTTTTTTCTGTGTATGCTTGACTTAACCATTTGTTAGGCCTGGTTTTGGCACCGGAAAACGAAATACTTTCAAGATTTCTTCTCATAAAATCAGACAGGTCAATAGGACCTCATGACCTTCCTAGCAAGATTGTGAATGTGGGTGTACTTGTAATAGAAAAGGAGCATAATGAACGATTTTCAGTAATTTTTGTGATATTCTTTTTCTAAACTATCCGCTACTTTCTTTGGCGAGACCACTTCTGGTCTGTGTGATGAGAGGGAGCTCGAGAGTGAAGATTGATGAGGGAGGTAGTGAAATTTTGAGTTTTTGATAAAGCCAGAAAGGGAACATTCGTAGAAAATTTGTTGAAAGGATTGTGTTCACGTCAATCAGCCCTTTTACCCATTGCGGACCTTCAACAGGGGCTTCAACCATTCAAATAGATTAAAAAATTCTGAATTTCAGCCGGGTCGTTAGATCACAATAAAGAAGACCATTTTATTCATTTCCATTTCTCGGCAACTCGTTTTGGTTGATCCCTGCGTGGCGTATTCTGAACGGCGACCACTTCATGGTTTAAACTGCAATAAGGAAAACCAGAGGCTGCATTCAAGCATGCACGCGAAATGAACCAAGGGGTTACGGTAAGACATGAGGTATGATCGCTCCGGGACCGTGACCACAAGTAATCGATTTCTTTCACAAGAATCTTATGTCTTGCGTATTTTTTACAAGTATGTATCAATAATCATAACGAAAAATGCGAAAACGTAAATCCACTATTTTACTTTATTTTAGCGAGTATTTTGAGTACATTACAGTTTTTTTGCCGCTATATCAGTGAGAGCAACCCTCCATCAGATTCGCCCTTCGTGCAAGGCTCTTTGGTTCCGCAACATTTTACGTGTGAAGAACGTTCTCAATCCAGCAGAGCATGTCAACAAAATCTCTCTCGCTGCCATCATTTAAATCAGCTGAAGAGAGATGATGTCATCGCGAACGTTGTGCTTCTTTTTCATCTCTCAGCAGGATGTGTCATAGGTAAACTAATCCAGCAGAGCATGTCAACAAAATAGAGGTAAGAAAGGTAGGATGGTCCCCTCCTTGTGTACTTTTTATTCAAAACATTGTGGGTCAGATGGTACTATCACGGTTACCGCGTGCGAAATTAGGTCACGGCAAGTGGCAAATGCACTGCGCCGTGGCCGTTTTGCATATGCTATGCCCGATGACCTAGTTTTGTGCATTTGGGCGCAATGGCACCTTTTCGCCTGTGGTAGACTTGAAATGGCGATTCGTTAAAAAGTGGCATTTTGCCATCTGTTTAACATTTGATAGGATCGATTGAGTGCATTCACAAGTTTGGAAGTAATCGAACTAAAGTAATACTATGATAAGGCTCTGCACAATCCGTTTATTCTGTTGGAAAGGAATGTTTTATCGTCCTCTTGTGGAGAACTCAACGGTTTGCTGATCCAGTTGAGCTTTATGAAGAATGGTGTGACGTTTTTCAGGAATACTGTCAACATAGTCCCCCATGGTTAGCGAGTTGCGGGCAAAACTTCGGCCTTGGACGGGACTCGAACCCGTAATAGCGCTTTCTGGGGGAGCTTTTTTCGGCATCACGTACTACGGCAAAATAATAGGAGTTGACAAGAACATTAAATCAAAACAGGTTATTAACAACACAAACCTACAAATCTGTACTCTTGGTGGTACTCAATAGCGTGAGCCTGATCTGCTGAAGTAACTCTTCCGGTGGATCGGAGTTGTCAGAGTTAGACCCAAGAGCTCATTGTTTCATGAGTGTAGAAAAGAATCCGAGTATCAGTCAGGGACATTAAAAGAGGAGGGATCTTGGATGATAGGATGCTCATTTTTAGAGTGAATCACCTCTGGTGGCTATGAGCGAGCCGTAGAGAACCCTTAGGAAGGTTTTTGGTAATAATGAAGTCAACATTTGGGAAATAAGCGTTGAACATCTGCACTTTTCATAGCACTGAGAAGGAGCTGGTCTTCACACTGCATAGCCGAAGGCTACTGTAGCTGCTGCGGACCGAGCGAAATGAAACAGGAAAAATCAGGGCGCTACTGCTAGTGAAGCTCCTTAAGGCTCATTATAATTGGGGTTCTGCACTTGAATGAACTTCATGGATGGCCACTCAGGGTTGGCTTAGGTGACTAGGTCACAAGTCCGTTCAGTTGTAGTACGTTCACCGAATCTGAAACCTCCTGGTATGCACTCCTTGAACGGTCTGTGGAGCTCTACTTGTTTTCATTCAAAATTTCGCTGAACAGGCACCACATAAGACCAGCAGTAATAACACGGCGAAGAGCAGGACAGTAGAATACCCCCCCCCCCCCATCCCTTCGTCCTCCCCTCTCCATACATCGCTTTCACCTTCCACCAATGAAGTATTTGGATGGGCAGCGGACCTACAAGATGGCCTAAAAGCATGGCCAGTGACTGATACAAAGATTTTCGAGCCTCTGAAAATGCTAGACGAAAGATAGCTGAAAAGCCTGACAGGGCTAAGCAGCACCCACTTTGGAGGTCTTGCAGCTGAACCTACTGTTACTGCTTTGATTCTGTACTCGAGCTGGCGAAAAAATGTGAAACTTATGGGAATATATACGACCTATACTAAAACTCCGCTCGATTATTCAAAGGTCAAGTAAGTGGTACTGCAGTACAAAACATTGGAAAGTAGTACATAGTATAAGTAATTTTCATTTAGAGAACTGAACGTTTTCATCCCTCGAGGCATGAGAATCTTTTGTAATGAACCTACAGCGAAGAGGACGCAATTTTGCAGAACTTGCTGAGAAGTGATAACAATTACCGTACATAGATTACTGCAGTAATGATGATTGATAAATTTAACTATTATAAAGGTTATATATGAACAGAAACGAATGAGCGTGCGAAACCCGCCACGCATCCGTCAATTTCTTTTATACGCGTAATCGAATTATCGTCTGTCATCGTGTGTTTGGGGACTGTCTTTGCTGTCGACCGGAAGTCCCTCTGTTCAGCTGAAGATCGTTAATTCACTACTTCACACGGGGTACCACCATACGATTCATTGCTAATGGTCGACAGTTATCATTTCACCACCATTTATCAATTCCCATACATTTCTTTACTATTTAGTGATTACTTCCGGTACA
The DNA here is from genome assembly GCA_000469685.2 of Haemonchus contortus. NCBI lineage: Eukaryota > Metazoa > Nematoda > Chromadorea > Rhabditida > Trichostrongylidae > Haemonchus > Haemonchus contortus. The sequence continues at coordinate 7,471,000 of LS997567.1, read as the reverse complement.
TTTGGATAGAATCATTACACTATTTGCAATTTATTTGACACCGTTGACAGGAATTCCTCTCGCACCCCCACCAGTCTCAAGCAACTCTGAACTTTTTAAGTATATAACCCAACTTCTTACTAGTAATCTGTCTCTGATAATCAGTCATCTTTAATTCTTTTCTTTTTATCTATGTATCTCACTTAGCCTTGAATGAGGTATACGAAGGACTTAATGAACCAGTAATGTAGGAGTCATACTGGATAATAATAGCTTTTGAATTGTTGATATTTCCCGCTCAGACGTTTCTAGGGCCTTTACTGTGAAATGTCCCAAGCATTTGTAGTGACAACACGTGTTTGTTCATCAACTACTCCAGTAAAAATTGGTATCAACTGGACAGTCTGGATAGTTTTTTTGGGTCCCTTGGGAAATTGTAAAGTCAGAAAATAGTCCAGTAGGGGGAGCATGTCATTGGGCTGATTATTTGATGATGTTTGACAGAAAATTAGCTGATATCATGGTCTCGTGTATGCATAATTGCAGCCAAGTTATCACAGCCTCCAACGATTTTCGTGGTTGTCGTCGAGCGATTTCTCGTCAACCACATTCTTCGCTCATGATCTCACCATGTTCATGTATATTCTGAAGTTAGAATCAGATTTTTCTATCTCACTTATTCCTATGAATGATCTTTGTTGAAAGATTTTCTTCCACTCTAGTACGTTACGGTATATTACCGTAGTTTCGCGGGTCTTCATGGGATATGCATTTTAAATGCAGGAGCGGGTACCCAGAATGGGCTGAATCTCGGTTTTTCGCTTGCTTTTGCTCAAAGATCGACGATTTCGAGCAAATTCCATCGTTATGGCTTATAGTTCCCTAAGAAATCGCATTATAAAATAAAAAAATAACTTTTTATCTACTCCCACATGCTTAGGAGCTCTTAAAGGCTCTGTTTACATGTTATCCAGTTATTCAGGGTTCCAGAGATCAGTTCAAAGAAGTTGCCAGAGAACGTACCTGATCACTTTATTACGAACTTTCTAAGGGGCTCCCGATCCAGGGTTCAAGAATCTTACTCGGTCTGTCCTGCCCTCAGCTATTTTCGATTTTCTCAATAACAAATGAGTTTCCCTGGGATGGGCTCTTAGTGGAGGTTTTGTTAAATGATGGTGAAACCCTTCTTAAATCCCCTTTTCGTGGATCGAGTGCACATTTCAGACCGTTCCGTTGGTCTGACCTTCTAAGCTCTGAACTCGGTAACCTAAGGAAATGGAATGAAAAGTCCCACAAATAGAGGACAGTAAGTACAAGTACAGTATAGGTACAGTAATACAAAAGCTACCAGTATTTCCTGGGATGTCTTACAGTAGTGAAGTAATACAACTCATTGGTGTGGTAGAGACCATAGAATTTAAGAAGCAAGCGAAGATTTTGATGACAGAATATTTCGGAATCTGAATATAGCATACTTGTTCTAGAAGCTCGAATCTGTTCGCTCAATGCAATGGGACGGTTTTCAAGATTTGAGGAAATCATATGACCAATGGGATTGGAATAGAATTGTAGGTCCATGGAACGCTTACGCGTGTGCTCAAGTTCAGGCCTAAGTTTAGGCTGAGCTATAGATTATGCCGTGCTGGCCGTCTCTTCGCCTTACTTCTAACGGTCTATAGTGAATCACGAGCAGCAGAAATGAAAAAATGAGTTTCTTATCAAAAGATTTGATGCTCAAGACATTTTGGAATTCCCGCCAGGTTGGAGAGTTATGGTCAAAACCGTACTCGTGCTTTCCGGAAACAGCGCTGTTTGTCCTAACAACGAAGCAAAATAACAGCACTTAACAAGAACATCAAGACAAAATGTCTTGGAATATTACCAAGAAAAATTAGTCCTCAAATCAGGAATTATAAGGGTTTACCAGTCATCATAATGTTTTGGGTAGCTTGCTGTTCCCTTCGAAGCAGAAGCTGGGAAAACAGGAGGTAATGCCAGGACGTTACGGTCCTCCTCGTTGACTTCATCCTCAACCTAAGATTCATCTTGCGTAGGGAGTGCTGCAGGTGGCTGGTGATCCATTCACTTGTTTGATGGAGCGTTGAGAGGCCCAGACATCCTACTGACACCACTGGAAAGGACTTTAAGAGTGTTCTGAGCATTCCGCACAACCTTACGAGTTCTAACCCCTTCTTCAAATTTACGAAATATTACTCATTATGTACTCGAAAAGTTATTCTATATATAGTAGGCATGATAAGAGGAATCAAAGATGCTCGATAACTGACCATTTTTAAATGTAGAAGTTGATACCTAAGATATGCTAAACCTCAGTTTTTCTCTTGCTTCTGCTCGAAGATCGATGATTTTGCAAAAAAAAAAACGCAGCTCTGCGAGAGACAGAACCCTGAGGACTTTCTTCATAAAATAAGGAAAGTAACTTTTTTATCTTCTCCCATATGTATAGCAGCTAAACTAACCTGAATGCGTCAGGAACAACAGAGTAAATTGTTGCAACACTCACCAGATGTGGGACGCATACACGAGAGCGGATGACTCGAAGAATGTTGGCGGCTCCACCGGTAGCTAAACCGGAAACCGATTTTCATTTTTCAAAGTAGAATTTCAAGGGCGAAAAACACGGCGTAGAACCAAGATTCGCGTAATCCATAGGAATGATGTAAAGTGGTTGAAGGAAATACTAAGAAAAGGAAGTTTTTCTCTCGTCAACAAGGAAGAGCTGCGAACACCCCTGAAGATAATCACTACTTAGTGATATGGCAAAATAGAAGATGATGACTAACTGAGAAAGATGACGATTTGCGTGGCATCAAGCGCCCACATCCTTACCGTCCACATCACTGATATGGCTGTTTCGCATCTGTTGGAGTAGACAGTACGGAGATTGAGCCTTTCTTGTGTTCCGTCACCATTCGTGCATCTCTCTCATAACTTTTGTAGTGGCTGAGAGCGCTCACTATTTCTTGATACTAATTTTTCTTATTTTTATGTATTTTTAAAGACATTGCCAAGTCGGAAAACGGCCTCAGTAAAGCGTTGGTGAGACTCCAAATTCGCTTTAGTAGACATACACACCCAGAAGTGGCCGTGTTACGAGGCCTTGCTGAGGCCGTACCATTCACAATGGCGCGTTAGAACGCCGACGAATAGTTCGCTCACGTGTGAGACACCCAGACGGTCACAGACGCAAATCTCGTACAAATTTCTTTCTTGCTACTTTAGACCTTTATTCCTTGGAATGCGCCGATTTCACGCTTTCTTCGCCATTTTTGCTTTTCTCTGCAACTACCTCAAAATTATAGTGAACTGTACCTTTCATGATAAACAAAAATAGATCACTTATCAAGTTGTTTGTAACTTTGTTGCTATGGTTGTCATCATGTTGCTCGTTTGAAAAGGTGATTGTCGTTTTACGACAGATGGAATTCCAGTGAACTCAGTAGCACACTTGTGACATTTTCCTGACTGTCGTCAGACTTCTTTCATCTTCACCTCCCAAGGAAGGGATCCTAGGTAGTGATCATAAAAAAAATCTGAGATTGGAGCCTATGTAGGAGTTCGAACAGCAAACCTGAATAGCTGCGCAGTTTGGTGTTTAGTGAGAAATTCGCATATGTCAAAGCCGAATTGATTAGTAATCCTGATTGCTAAGTATACCTACAGAGGTATATACTGTCAAAATTTTTCTGTGTTGGTGTTTGCTGCGGGTGTATATATAAAACTGCAGTAGTTTTGGGAAATAACTGGGTCCGGTCGTTGCTATAAATTTGTGCTACATGAACAGTTGGAAATTTTGGCCTAATTGGTTGGTAGTACCTTCAGGCGCACAGTTCACAACAGTCCTGACGTAGTTAGCCCAAGTAAAATAGTGTAAATTATGGGGAAAAATGAGGAAGGAAACGCGAATATCGGCGGATCTCATTTTATATATAAGGCTCTATAAAAGTAGTGACAAAGGGGGTTCTACGGTTTTGTATGTGTATTTGATCGTCTGGGTGTCTCCGTCTCCTACATGAGCGCACTATTCGTCGGCGTCCTAACGCTTCATTGTGATTAGTGCAGTCCTAACAATGCCGGAAGATACATGGCCACTGCAGGGCCACTTTTGGGTCTGCACGTCAGCTAAGCTGGTATTGGACCCTTTATGACGTCCTCCATCGTTTTTCCACTCGACAATGTTCCACGCGCTCTTGGGGCCACAGATCCATCCTGGGGGGGGGGGGGGGGGGGGGGGAGGGGGGATACCAAGAACAATTTCCATTGTAAACCGTGCCTTTAACCCTATATATCTGCCTAATTGGTTGGCCAGCACCCTAGCGTTTTCCATTGAGCGGTAAAGGATCATGGGTTAGTGCCATGGAGTCAAATTGGAGATTGAGACCACATGGATCAACCAAATCTGTGCGATTGACTAGTTGACCTAGCAGATGTTTTATGATAGTGGTAGCTCCCTTCTTTAAAGTATGCGACTCAAAGTTGAGCTCTACTTAGAGGAGCTTATGCAGGTAATTTACTCAAGAGACTGCTTATCGGCGAGTAGTAGCTGAAGCACCTCTTGACACAATACTTTGCTCATTGGGGAAAAATAAGGAGTCACCTAACATTACGAAAAAGGTTCAAGAGGGTTTCAACACTTACAGAATAATAAGTCTCTTAAATTTTTTTTAAAATTTTTCTGTCACTTTCCTGATGATTTGATAACATTTTCGTAAATCCCCGAGCTGTCGTTCTTTCAACAGCAGCGCTGTTGAATAACTGCGATTCTTGTAACTAAAAGTATGGAAAGTATAAGACGGATGACCTGGTAATTCAACTATGACCTCTTACTTTTGTAATAAAAACACATTTTCCACAAAAAGACGCAACAAAGAAAAAAACTTCAGCGAACAGGTGGGACTATGAAGGTGCTATATCAGTTGCAGTCGTCAGTTGCAAGTCTCAGAAACCTTTGGAAATATCGTATTGTCATCGCATTTCCGCTTAGCATAGTTGTAAAAACTGTTCTAAAAATGATTTTCTTTCATTATTCACTTCTAGTTGTACGAATGGTACCAAGACGATAATGGAGTTAATGAAAGGAGTCGAGAATGAAGGCGAAAACATTTCACAACCGTTATCGTCCAGTTCAACGGCTCAAGCTGTACAGGAGTGCTATAATGATCAAGTATTCTTGATTTTCATGTATACGGTTGAGTTTATTGTTTTATACGTTCTTCATTTTTATTTGATTTGAAATTAACAATTTGTGTCTCTTGAGTAGAGAGAAGTCATGTGGCACCGCGATTTTGCACATTAGCCATTAGTCAACTTTATCCACAAGGTGTACCATTCGTACTATAGATGGACCATTACAGAAGGATTTCTGAGGAAATCAGTTTATTTCATGTGCACACTTATTTGATAGTTACGAATCACAATCAACAACTATGGCTCAATAAGTCTTACTATTGACTGCAGTTCTCCGGAGTTTGGATATGATTTTGTTGCACTCTACTTATCCTTTTTGCATTCCTTCTTGAAATAGTAAGCTAACGGAGAATTAGAATCTATTGGACCCAAAAAATTGATAGTAGCCAACAAAAAGAGCATGAAAACTTTCCTGCCTTTTTTATCAAGCACCTTGTGGAGAATCTTGCAAATATGCGTTTTGGTCTACCTGCAGGACATCATTCTTACCTGATCGTGTCCTCACTGAGAGCACCTTCGCTGTGTAGGCAAAAATGGATAAGTGAGGGTGAAAAATCGCGCACGAACTTTCAGTCTACGGTTCCCTTCAGAGGCTTGGGCGACTGCTATCAGAAGGCGAATAATCCAAGCTCTCTGTCCCTGTATACTCGGAACTTAGCCTAACTACTTATACATATGAAGTAAAAGTAAGCTGAAGCTGTTAATTATTTCAGATCATCGAAGGTTCCAATAGTTCGTTCTTTGAATAGTCAACAATGCTCATTCCTACGATTTTGGATGGAAGTCGAATGCGTGGGCGCATCCCACAGACGGGATTTGTCGACGCCCGATGACTTTAGCCTTCATCTTTTACATTCCCAGTGACGTCCTTAGACGGGATTGATTAAAGCCTAACGAATTTACCATTCCACCCATCATCTTTGTGTGTTCTTGTCGTCCTCATCGTCAAAGACCAGGGCTTCTTATGAAGTAAGATATCAAACTAACCACCTTATTGAGCTCTAGTTTTCTTTGATGTATGTAGTTGTGAAGAATGTTCGAGAACCAGCGTAAAACTGATGTCATCGCGCTGTTGTTTCGATTTTCCTTTGGAACACCCGATCGTTTAAGTGGAATCATAGGCGATGAACGAACATAAACTGCACGTGACCACTTCCCTTCGTTTCTCTTGGCGCCAGCGCAAATTTTGTGTCCCGTCACTTTTGATAGTGATGATATATTGGTGATTTTATGATATATTCAATGGTGTGATCGACGACAACGATGTTCGCTTTCTCACCGTAAGGGGCTTCACTTAATTACGGTACTTACCGTATTCTACAGATATATTAAGATACATATATTAGCTACAAGACAAGGAAAGATCTCTATTTTTCTTCGGATAGAAAGTGTTTTAATTCGATTAGGGTTATTTTAGTGGAAAATTTAGGCAATGAAGTAGCGTTTTGACCAAGTTACAGTACATCCAATGGTCTCAAAACGACTTCGCTTTCATTAGGCAGCTTTTAAAATGCTTGTAGCCAGGCGTTAATGGATATTTCCCTTTGTACTTATGGTTGGTCGAGTCCCTACTGAGAAGATTTGTTCCTTGCCCGACGAGAGGCACACCCCTCAACCCTCGACCTCACTTTGGCTTTCAATACGCTTTCAAGTGATCTCATCATGACCGCACTAGCATCTCAACCGGTATTGTTGCTGTTAAAATGTTCCGGTCATTCTTCTTTCTGAAGAAAAACGATCATCTAAGTGCTCCATCGCAGGGACAAAAAGTCGCTCTCGATAAAACGAGAGAACACAGGTGTTGGGAAATGGTGGTATGTTGCAAAACCTCCCATTTCCACATGTTGTATTACTAGATTAAGCCATATTTTACTCTTATGTCAATTTTTTTGAGTAATCGAACAAATTATGAGAAACTTCATTTTTAGATGTCGTATTGAGCAGGGCGAACTTTTCAATTTTTCCATTTTTGTGGTTTGGTAAAAGTCAGGATTTGGTTTGGGTTAGCTTCTTACATAGTAGGATTGCAGTACTGGATCGTCCCGGTTCAGTATCTACAGTAATCCTTCTTCCTCCTGGGTACCCATATTACGTCATCATCTACCTGGGCGTTTATGATATGTTACCTGTGATCCCAGTCTTGGGAATCAATCGATTTCTATACCTACCACATATGGAAGAAAATGGGCAAATAGCGTACAGTCAACAGCACCGGAAGTTTGCAAATTATAGTACAAAACTGTCATGTGACTATCTAAAAAGAGTTGCACCCATTAAATCACTGGACAGGTTCTTGAAAGCGAGAACTATTTGTTTCCGATTGATCGGAATCAAAACTTAAACAGAACAAGTTTGCAACCTACTAAATCATTTGCTCAGTAACTTAGGGTGTGAACAGTGAAGATTGGGGCAAATACTATTCCTCATTTCCATATGGGACCCTCAATCCCGACCCTCTGATCAATACTTGGAACTGTACTGTTCAGCAATCTCTTTCTCAGGGGTTTTTCAAAGCTCATTCGAACCCAATCGATGAAAGTTACTTTTCTATCACATACTTGTTACAGGTTTTAGATGTCTGTTGATAAATTGAGGGGCGATAGAATAAAAATGACAAATGGAGCGAGCAAAAAATATCCGCCAACGCGCCATATATCATAATTCCTCAGCAGATTTGTCATTCAATTGGGCCCTTTCACAGCCAATTACAAGTTAACAGAACATTCCCAGATCAGGGCTTACTTATAACTCCAACTTTCGGAGGCGCTTTCGCGTAACGCTGTGGGTTCTTTTATGCCTTGAAAGGCTTCTTGTCGTACTCTAACTGGGAAAAACAAGAACAGAACAGAGCGTAAATCATTTTAGGACTGGCCTCGGTAAACTGTCGTAATCCATCTTGTGTAAACTGTAATTGCAAAATGTTAAGTGACATTTCCTTGATGAATGTTGTCCGAGGGGCTGTAGTGTGACATCAACAGTTCTCGGCCGGTTACTCTCCACACAGCTAGTACAGAATCTCTGAAGACTGCGTCTGGTGTGAATTGGAAATCTCACCAGTTACCGTGGGAATCATAAGTTCTCCGGAGCATAAACAGATAAATTTTTCAGAAGTTGAGGCCTTCATTGGCCTATCAAATACCCTACACCCCTTACAGCTGCATGCTACCGTGGGTAGTCTTGACGGTAGCTAAGAGCGCCAGAAATTCTCGTGAATTTGTACCAATTTCGTATAAAAGGTGTATACAACAAAGAAACCTTACGATAGACACTGGCTTGAGTGTTAACACCATTTTCCTGCAGTTTCATGTTGGTTAGCAGGGATCTACCACTAAGGATCTCAACTACGACGACTGCTCACTATAGTAGTACATATCTCTGACTTCAAGCAGAAAAGGTTCTGTCCCAGTTCGGCTTTCTCACTTCGCCCCATTTTTTACTCACTTCCTAAGAACTTCAACGTGAAGTTCATAAGAATTTGTGAAAGGTTGATAAAATTTACGTTTTATTTCATTAGTTATTTATAATTATTGTCAGGAGGTGTTAGGAGGTCAGGGGTGTGGCCGCTCAGGTGAACCAATTAGCCAGTTGCTAGGCCAAGATGTTAACTGTGGTTCCTTGTCGTCGTACTCATGGCAGACAGTAGGCTGTAGCTCTGGGAGGGAACAGGGTCATGTAACAAGAAAACGCATTCGCGGGCGGTGTTTCGTAGTGTACGGTGTGCAAAATTTTAGCCACCATAGCTCATGGAATGTTTTTCGAATCATTGACAGGGGTAGAACCTCTTGAAGTTACCTTTTGAAGTGCGGCAGATTGGATGAATTCAAGAAATTTGATGAATATTTAGGACTTACTAGTCACACATACATATGTCTTCTGTTCACATATTTCCCCTCATTTCAGACAGATGACCTTCTCTTGGCGGCAAGTATGGCAGCTACCGTATTCAATGTTATGGTAATATTTTGTGCGGTGAAGCTGTTCAAACGAAGTGGTGACACAATGCATTTATTCATTCTTAATATGACTGTCGGCGATCTTATATTAACTGGTAAAGTCGAATACTCTTACAAGTTCGGTTTTTCATGTGACTATCCTTATGTAATGTAGCTGTGTAGGTAAATTTTTAAAGTGGTTACATAGTGTAAATTTTTTGAATTATTTTTGCAAACTGCTCTCGTTACGTTCATCTGAAAAGCTTCTGCGTTTGCAGCTATCCTACTGTAGATGATCACGCGATTACAGATCACCTCAAGCAGGAAATAGACAAAAAAATTTTTAAAAATTCGTGCTGGGGCTCTTGAGAAAGGTCTTTTAGAAGACAAGATCGGAAACTTCTCTTCAATTTTGTTGAATTTCGAATAGTCGCGTTCTTCTTGAATGATTATTTTGGAAAACATAATGAAAAATCGAAATTGATATCGTGAACGGAAGAAATAAGAACCACATTCAGAACTGTCCAAAGTTTGGTGGGCCGTAATGGGTGTAATTAATATGTTACAGTACGGCCTATCTTCTACCGCGCTACCTCTTCGGCCCTGATTCAGGATTTTCGTTAGCGAAGTGCTTTAGGAAAACGAAAAAGTCTTTTTCAGTATTTTGCCATCCGAACGAATTACTTATACGAAAGCATGATTTTCTTCAACAAATTCACTTATGTGCAGTTGTTCATTATTTCAATTGGACAGGATTAGCAGTATCTGGCTTATCGCTTACTATGCTGAATATTGATAAGGTACATTTTATCGATTCTATTGAATGGGTAGACGATGGGACTGATTCCTTCAAGATATTGAACGGGATCATCTCCTACAGTCTCGCAGTCTCTAAGTAAATCGCCAGTAGAGTGATTTTCCTGACCTCTGGCCAGGGGTCATGGGTTATTAGCATACTACTGAAGCACAGTCTCAGCCTTTTGTTTGCTACCATTGTAACCCCAGTTCGGCTTCTAGTGAAACATCATGAAATAGAAAAGTCCAGCGATTCCAAATAGTAATATTACTACCTAGCTATCTAGCAAGTTGTTAAAACTCTTGTACAGCCGACTTATACTCGGGGTATAACAGTACCTTGTGGTCGACTGTGCACTGGCGATCAGGTGTTCCCACACACCCAGCTGACTTTTCTGTTTGGCAGCTGACTTTTCTGTTTGAAATCACTCATCATCCCCTTTTGTATTGACTACATTAACATAACTTACTTAGTTATATATGCTATTAAAAATTTTCAGTTAATTTATTTTCGTTGGCCACTCAATTATGATAGATCAATGTCGAAACGGAGAGCTGCTTTATTTTGTCTTCTCATTTGGGGACTTTCTGTTGGGTGAGCAGTTTTGCTTTATTTCTTTTTTGTATTAGTGGTGAACAGTGTAAGCAACGAATAGTTGGCTTTGGTAAGTTTTTGTAGGGTGTGCGCCATGCCTTCGACTCCCGCTCATAACCCTAACCAGTTCAGTGCTTATTTGACCTGACAGAGGTGACAAACCCGCGAAGTGCTGATGTGCTCTTAGTATGGAAGGTTCTGTCCAGGCCATGTACAAGAATTAAATCCTATAGAAAGGAAAAATTGTTGGGTGTAGTGGGCTTCACCAGCCACTAAGCAAGCTATACTTCTTATCGCATGTCATAAATATGAGGGAAGAATTATCTTCTATAAGTGATATATAAGGACATCGAAACATCAAAGGTGATGTAGAAGTAGTAGCCATAGAAACTAATAGGTCGTGAAAGCATGAGATTTGTCTCGAGTTTGAGTTTACAACATCTGGGTCTACTTTTATGCTATGGTTGCCAAGTAGTTGTACCGGTAAAAGCTTTTTAGGTATGCCTATCACATAGTCGAGGAAACGAGTTATAAGAAGGGCAATTTAGCACGAATCAAATCGGTACGGTTTGGATAATGGGCAAGAACTTGTAAGCCGATCAATCCCTTTAGACGCATCCTCTGGAAGATGGACAGTGATAAGGGGCGCTAGGATTACTAGGATAATCTGCCAGTCGAGTACCGCTCAGACTGTCCATGGCCAACCTTCCGAAATCGTGTTTTTGTTGAAAAACCCGGAATTAAATGAAAGCCTCTCGATTTTGGCACCAGTTTTTCTGTCTTCACGTAATGACTGCACATTCAAACGTGTCTGCGATTCTGAGTGGTAGTCGAATGCATGGCGCATTTGATGTATCCATCAACATTATCACTTTACTCGACTTTTAATCATTTTTATCCCAATTCAGGTTCATATCCTACTGTTGGCTCTTCAACATTGTTTATATTCACTCGTTTGATTGCTCTCTTCAGATAAGTTTTAAACATCCCTGCTCTTTGGTTTTTATTTGGACTTCATTTACTACTTTTTGCTGTAAGTTGTTCGAATTCAGCAAATCATTTAACTTTACATGTCGCCGGGTAAAAAGTTTTACTACGAAATATTCCTAATACTTTTCTGTGTGCTACCTGTGACGTCATCGTTAATCGTTTCCATATATTTATTCAATTTAACTCGACAAAAGCGGAATGCCGGAAGTGGAGGTGATACATCGGCATTTAAAAATAAAGTAAGACTTGATTTCATGGTGATTTTTCGAATTTTTGCTGAATAATATTTAAATCAACAGGTCAAGTCGTTAGTTTTCATCTTCGCTACAACAGCCTGGACATCATGCAGTCTATTACCATATCGTATCATGAATTTAGCCAGAATACATCTCTTCACGTAAGTCAACAATGGAGTGAAGTAAAGTAATAACAATTTCAAGAAGTTCTTCGTCAAATATTGCGTTTTCGTTACTACTATTGGGTTGGAGAGGAAGTCTTGCGAATTCTTTGCACCCCTTCCCCTCGAGTTATCTTGCGGAGTACGGTAGAGCGGGTTGTGTTGCAGTTGAGCCGAAATTGTCGCTTGGCGGCGAGACCGGCGTCGCGCGCGAAAAAAATCTAGCAGAATAAAGGATTGAATGAGAAATAGAGGAACAAAAGAAGTAGCACTACATAGAATCATGTCAGAAATAATAATAGTAGGTCTGCTGTAGGTGAGCAGTGCTATAACTGCAATAAAGAGGCAACCAGTCAGCCCAAGATTCGGAGGTATCAAACCTTCTTCTTCTCCCAGTGGTGATAATGCAGTTTTTGCTCAGGAGTCTTCGCTTGAGAGCATCTCTGGGGGAAACTGTGATTTGAGTTGAGAGCTGGATACTCATTTTGAGTTGGCAATGGCTGGCCAGCCAGTACTTGTATTACCCTTCCCCGAAAATGATGAACGACGACGATTCCTAGAAGAAGCTCAAAGCCAAGTGGTAGTGAACCCGAAGCTGAAAAAAAGACAAATGATCGGAATTGGCTGTGGTGACTATGAAGTGGAATGCAATCGTTCTGACAAAAACCTTATGGAAACGCGTACTTGAACATTTACACCTTCTTTGAACTCAGCGAGTATGATAATGGGAGTACATGTAAAACGACGGTAGAGCTTATGGTTAAAAAAGTTTCTTCTTAATGATATTATGTCACATATGCGCTGTAAGAGTTCCCATCCGCTCATAGCATGCAGCTACTTCTTGCTAGATGTCTCGAAACGCCCCACGCCTTAGTTAGTTGCCTCGTTTCGGCTTGTCGCTTCCTCGAGACTTCCTTTGCGTTTCGTTCCTTATTCATTACAAAGTAAACATCCTATCTCCCAATGCTTTTGCGCGATTCACTCGTAGGATCCTCCTTCGGGATGTCCATGATGAAAAGAAACCTAATTACATCGAAGAAAGTAGATTTCTCAAGGAAAAACAGAAAAGGCATCAATTCCAGGTGGTCAGAGTTGTCATGCGAGGGCAAGCAGCTTATGAACTGGATTGCATGGATTTTAATCTACCTACTTACTATTAATCCGGTAACTTTTATAAGCTGCCTAGTTTTGACTCGTAGAATTCCAACTATTCGAATTGCAGATTATTAATCCATTGATTACATCGTTAATCTATGCCCCATACCGTATGACTATAAAAAAGTTCCTCGTCAACATACCTGTCGGTAACCGACCCTTTTACAATTATCAGGGAGAGCAACTACATTTGGATAGCAGGTATGAACTTCTTCATCATTTTCTTCCCATCTAAATTGTATCGATGCTTTTTTATCTGAGAGGCTAGTAATCACCAGATGGCACTATTAGTGAGGGCTACAGGGCGAAGGTGTTGATGCACAATAGTTTATCGGTGGCTGAGAAAACGAGAAAATCTGCAGAAATCCCAAAATATGAAGTCTACTTGAACTAATCATTTCTAAGGTTGGAAGGGGTTTTGATGGCAAGGGAGGTGTGGTGGGCAAGATCACAGGCATCAATCACAGAACAACTTCTGTCAGCTATGGGCGGGCACTAGCTGATTGCATTTATAACAAATGCGCTCCATTTCGAATGATATCAACATCTACAAGGCTGTTAAACTCGTCCTGTTTTGGAAGTAGTGAGAGGGAGCATGGGTCAAGACAAGTTTTTCGATACCGCTGCGCCTCACATAAACCCAAATCTACTCTACAACCCTTGATACAACCTTTTCGGGAATCGTAGATCCTTACAATAATTTCTGGCCTTACAATAATTTGTTTTTTTTTTTTCAACTGATGCGAGAGTCCTCGAATCAGCAAGTGGTCTGGAAGGTGAGCTTAGCAAGCATGGTTGCATATTTTTCTAGACATGTAAGAGCTCCAGGCACCTCTTTATTATGGGGAACCATCCTAGTGCCGATTCATTTTGAATGGAATGACGAATGTGTGGCGCAGTCCGAATGATAGATAGAAGGGCCAAGCACTTCATGCTTCCTATCCAAGAGGCATTCATCTCAAATGACGTACTAGGGTAGATGAGGGCTATGCAAGTTCATGCAGAAATTCAAATCACCAGAGCAAGCGCTTCATTTTTTATAGTTTCTCATCAGTTCGTCGCAGTCGCAATCGCCGCTCTTCATCGACGGAATCGGCCAGTCTGAGGCAATCAACTGAGGTACGGTGCAAGGTCAAGTCTGTCATCGGTTTCACCCAGATTGCAGTTTGATTTCCATAGGTGCGAATGTCAATGGGCGAGCCATGGACACCTTCTAAGAGTCCTTCGAAAGATCGCGCGGAGCAAGAGTTTTCGTTTGACAAGAAAATGGAAGTAATCACTGAAGACTCACAGTCACGATGAGGTACCGTAAGGATTCGAACCAGTAAGCACCATGAAGTTAGCGAATCAGTGTTGTCTCCTTGAATTGTAAGCCTAGAAACCAACCTTTCCAGACTACTGCAGTAAATTAGACCTAGTAACTGCTGTAGGAAATTACAGAATGACTCAGAGCCCTATTTGAGTAACAGTGGGAAGGTATTGGGCGCGATCGAAATATTCAAGAATCTTGGGAGTGAGTCAAGAGGAGCCATAACACCGTTACAATCGGCGATCTGATGTGGTCCTAAAACGATTGTCGTGCCCGCTGTAGCTTTGCGTTAAAGAATGAAGTAAGAAGTGGCCTTCAAAATAGGATACGACTCCACAAATATCAGCGTTCTTCCTTCGCCTTTCTCGCTCCCACCCCCACTCCTCCGACCCTCTTCCCCGGTCCCCTTCCTCATTTGTTCGTTACTATTTCACTGCTCTACTGTAAAGGAACACCATTTTACTGTATAATTTAGTTCGTTTCAGTGTCACCGAGTTGATGAGCTCATCGCTGGCCTCTGCTCAACGCCATTGAACTCATTCATGATGTCGGCCAATGGTTCAAAGAGATTGTCGGGGAGCGTTGCCGAATTCGTCGATTAACAAATAAATCTGTACTACTCACACTACGTTTACAAGTAGAAATACCAGTGTTGATCGTAAGCTGTAAGGATCAGTTTCTTCCGTCTTCATGGTATGCTACTATGCTTAGAATTATTCTAACCACTCTACAGATGGGACACTCAGAAAACGAGGACAGTTTTTGTTCATTAAGACTTGTGGGAAACGGCACTCAAGCCGAAATGGGGACACGTAGGCCTGAGCCAGCAGTAGTTAGTGTAACTAGTATGAGCTCAGGAATGCATTCTGATCAGCACTGGGTCATTACTGCTTTTTGGAAACGTAGTGCGGGTTACATGCTACAGAAATGTATCTGTATCTTTTTTGGATCACCACGCTTTCCTCTTCGCTATGTCAGTTTTGCCGTTTTAATGGATTACATGTGTAATTGAGATTGAATGAATCGTTTGCCAAAATCCATTTTTGATTTGTTGAACGCACGGCCTATAAACTAGGGAGAACGTCCGTTGCGCGCGTCCGTCCAAAGTAGGTCACCCGTCCAGTTCGCGCGCGGAGCACCCCACTGAGGTCTCGAGATGACGTTACAGTACCACTAAGTGTCAGTGGAGCGAATTATTTGCATTTGGTCGTGTTTTCATCGCTATTGGCTGAATGCTGTGGACCCACCGCAAATCGTATGCCCCGCAGTCAACTGCGACGTTTGTCAAAGACCGCGGGCAGACCCACCGCGTGCGACGGCTGCGGCGTGACCTAGTTTCGACGGACGCGCACAACGAGGCGCACCCAAAAACTAGACGTACAAAAGCAGTGAATTTCGACAGTTTACCGGGGTTGACTTCAGTTTTTCATTCTTGTTACTATCACTTTTTAGTGGAAACGATGTAAAATCATTTAGTTAACCTCTGTGTTGAACACAAACAGTCACTTCGGTTTTATTCGATTTCCAACTCTGAATAGAATTTTTTGCGTTATTTTCACTGTAACAGGAATTATTTTACTGCACTTGTACTATGACGATCCACCGGCCTTCATTAGCTGTAAACATGCTGGAAACGGTACGGGCCTTATAGCTCACATTGGACACATCTCTAGAATTCCCTTCGGATTACCAGGTAGGTTGCTAGGTGGGTGGGGTTGTGATCACAATCATCGGATATCGATAGAATGATGCTATGAGGTGACCAGGTATCGCTCTTTCGTTATCGACCAGTTTCCTGTAGTAACTCCCTTGTCACAGTCGCAAAATTGCGGATGGGAAAGCATGTAAACAAACAAACAGAGGCCAGACGTCAGACTCGGAACGCAAGCACCGAGCCCTTGATAGTGATCATTGTGGTGGTTGTGTTTTTCTGTTTGTGGACGACATTTGCTTTTGCTAAGACTGTGTACAATAGCCGCAAGCTATGCCACCAGTCGATAGGGGACAATTATCTTCCTGGCCTATAGATTGCGGGCTCCAATCCAACACTTCCACAACTAATTTCGCCAGCGGGTGCGACGAATGAGGCATGCCGATCGAGTCTAATGTCTCGCACCGTATAACGCAGCAAACGTTGTTTGTGGTTCTGATTGTAGTGAAGCTTTTCGCTTCGTTTGGTTAGATCCGATCAAAAGAGGGCTTCAAAAGGCTTTCACTGAATAAAGTTGTCCGTAAACTTTGATAGAAGAATATCAAGAAGGCCAAAAATTCCATCAACCCAAATTAGAGCTGTGATGATCATACCATCCAATATGAGTTAAGCGTACATCATTTCGCTTACGCTTCTCAGAAATGGAAATTGAATTTAATTCTAATCGGAATTAATTGGGGTTGAGCAGCAGCTGCCCTCCTACAGTGTTTATGTGAAGTCTGGGGTCCGGGAGCTTCTCCCCTAACACGGCGTCGCACACGCCGCACCCGCCGCCTATCGCAGGATTGCGATGGAAGATTGGAGCGCGCAATTTGTAAGGTAGGGATTCCTTTAAATATTTGAATTGGCTGGCCGCTCTTTTCAATTCCAATGCGGTCTTGATCGTTGCTTACAGGACGAGTCATTCTAATTAATCAAGTCTAATAAACATGAAAACTAAAAAGAAACAGAAGAAAAAATGATAAAATCCAATGAAAAAGCAAGCTAGTCAAGGGAAAATATCGCGTCCTATCGATTGGCGGGAGGCGGGGTGAGTACGGTAGTTGCAGTGACATTTGCCGTATGCCGCAAGGGAGAATGCCGCGATAGGGGAGAAGTTCCGTTACCCGTGAAGTCTGCTCAAAATATGAAAGTCGGTAATGTTATTCAGTCTCCATCTTCTCTCTTGCTATAATCTCGGCATAGATGTTTCTGGTTACAATATTCTTGTGCCGTGCGAGGTTGTTAGGTGGAACATTTATTAATCCCGAAGGCCTAACGTTTCGACGTTCTCGTCTTCTTCAGAGGGCTCCACCGCTCAAGCGGATATAAAATCCGCTGTCGCCACAAGGGACTGTCAGTAGCGAAATAATGTTATTGGTTTCTAAATTTGTTTTTTGGAATATCGTTATTGACATGGAAGTGTTTGAACGAATTTTGATAAATTCCATTGTGACTGTAATTAAATTCTGACAATGAACAGAAACACTGTACGCACGTGTTTTTCGAGCAGTCAGCCATTAAATTCAAAGCCTTCCGTAATGGACTAACAACATTTTCATCGATTGTCGCATGAAACAGTATACCGAGAAGGAATACGAAATGTCCATTTTGGAACCTCTTAGGACCTGGAATCGAAGTTATGAGCCAAACTTGCGCGATATCTTGGCTGATTGGATATTCCGTTCATAGTCTCACAACGTTGGCGAACTGTGACAAAACTTGGGCTTTAGAGTGGGCTCGAACCCGTATGTGTGCTTTTCTGGCACCGTGCCCTGATCCATTACACTACCGAGACTTCGCCCAGGGAAGCACAAGGTTGGTTGCTCCCAACTCGTCAACCTTGTGAGACTATTGCAACACTAACTGCGGCTAACAAAACATCAAGTCAAAACAATCTGTGCACATACTTGTAATATTGGAAACCTAGTAGTAGAGGCTCCGAGTGTCAAAGGCAAAACTTCGGGTGCTGCGTGAGTCTTGTCAGGAGATCTTAGGGTCGTTGCTGAAGAGTATGAAATGCTAAGAACCGTAGTTGAAGTTCTACAGGTGAGCCATGCTCAGATTTCAGGTGATGGCAGAAACGAATGTGAGGCTTTGGAGTGGCCTCAAAGAACTAAGGCTGATTACAACTCCCTAACAAAGGGTTCTATAGTCCGTTCTACAGAATGCGGTATTGTTAGGAAGCCCCCTCCGTCTGCATCGTTCTTGAAAGAGTGGGTGGTTGTCCCACACGTACCACACGATACTCCTCGATAAGTGAGTTTACAAGGGCACGTGAACTCAGAGACTGAAAGGAACTTCGAACAAAGAAAAATTCTATAAATAAATCTGAAAGCTCGAAACGTTTTGCTCCCCCTATTCACCATTTGACGGCTACAATCTACTCGCTTTTTTTGGTATGAATTTACTCATCTACACTCATTCCCCAGATGCTGTTGCTACGTATAACCAGTAAATCCCTGCCTAAAGTTTATATTGATACCTCAAAAAAGGAAAATGGAGGTCATGGTGATACCACTAAGAGCATAGAGAACCAGGCATCAGGACTTCGAGGTAAACCCTATCGGCTTACCATACGTCTTACAAGGTATCTCGAACTGTCGCCTTCTGGTAATGGTTTTTGAAGGGTCTGCTTTGCACTCTCCTTCCAGAAGGGGGCAGAAGAAATGGAACAAAACCGAAACCGTGGCAGTAAAAAACCAGTTTCCCCCTATTGTATTAAACGGACGCTGGAATTGTTGCAAAGGTCTCAACAGCTGTTAGGAAGGGTTTTTAGGAAGTGCAGGAACTGATCCGTCCAGGTTTTTCAGGGTCCCTGATGTTTCACAGTTGCCTATCAACGACTGAGTGGCTACTGCCATTCCAGCCAGACCTTTTCTTGCAGTCAACCAAGCTGTTGGGGTGATGAAGTCATCTTTAGCTCGTGGTTTGGACTTCTGGCTGATCACAAAGAGCTCATCCACGATGCCGGTTTCATTTGTGACCCTGTGGTGGCAGCCAGAAGGGTAGCGGGCTGCAGAGCGCTGCTCTGGCGAAGCCGGAATAGAATCGGGTGAATCCTCTGCCAAAACAGCGGTTCATATGATGAAAACGGTGCAGATTATGAGATTTATGGATTGTCCCATAAACAGGGAGATCCGATCGATGCAGGGTTCCTTCACCGCCCTCACTCTGGCCGGGTTTTTTGTATAGTTACGGGTTTTATGGTGAGTCATCGCACTAAATTTAGTGGCCTAAGTTGACTATCAGCACGATGAACTCAAAAAACCGTCTCCTTCACTGCAGTTGAACCAGACTGTGTTGGAACTGAGTGGATTCGTAAAATTGGTGTTGATGTCCAATATTTTCCATTAGTCTTCGTACAGCCCATTAGTGAGACGAAAACAATAACTGGAAGAGCTTCGTCGGGCTGTTAGTCAACAGTCATGCCGCTTGATATCATTGCTTTTGTTATTCCCATATTCAGGCCCGATTTGATGCTGCCCGTTTTTTTCAGCCCTGGCAAATGGCCTAGCTCGGAACTAATCTCTGGTAGTATCGCAAACAGGTACATAATGTTCCACTCTTTCAACATGATTGGAACTTTTTACCGTAAAGGAGGTTCCAGTTGGAATATCAAAAGTTGTTTTAAAGTTGATCACTCCCAAAGGGATCCAAAAGCATTTTGACGGCAGGTAAATATAAGTTTGAGTGCTTCTTTAATCAGTTCCACCCCAACTGAATGCCTATATCAGTAGGGGGTGGACAGCTGGTTTTTGGTTTACAAATCTATGGCTTCGTTTTTTTGAATTTATTCCATTACAGTTTTTCTGAATAACTCAAGTTTTTTTTGAACGTCTATCAATCCCGTATAGGGGTAGCACCACGCATTTGTAGTCCCTGCAGATTCGCAGTGATGTTTGAATGATCATAAAATGGATTTATTTTATTGAATTATATTATAAAATGAATTTTGCCATCCAGTGAAGAACTGGGATTTATCAACCCTTTAAATGACTTTAAAATGCACAAACCGACCCCTAGAAGTAAAAGGCTTAGGTAGCGGATTCGAACCCCGGACCATGCACATGGTAGATTTCTACTCAGCGCCACCTCAATTCCGCCCTTTCGTTTCGAATATTTATAATAATCCATTAATTTCTGCTTTCCCATTGACTTTACCATTTCGGTTTACTACATCATCTGTTCTTTCTCACAGGCTGTGAATAGAAAATGAGATAGCAGCGTAGCTACGAATTAGACCAGTGAAATACCTATACATTTTCGATGAATTTTTTCTTAATTCATTTAATTTGCATTCATGTAACTCAGCCATTAGTCAAGTTCTGGCCTTCATAGCCTCGGATCCTGCTTCTGGTGAGGAACCAGTATTCATACAAGTTAAAGTGGCTGATGGGTATCACCCGTCAGATTGTCAAAATAAACTGTTAGAGAGACTTTTATCACTTCCGAAATGCTACAATTTTATTGTTTGCTTTTGAAAACGCTATTTAAGGTAGACGCTAGAAGGAAAGCAATCAAACATCAGCTATGAAGTGTTGTTTACAATTGCTTGGTGATTGTTTACGAATGGTCGGTATTTGAAATGCATAAATGTCAGAGGCAGATACTGCATTGGCCTTGAGAGAAAGGTATTTCAAACCTGTTTGGCAGGTGACACTACAAAACCTTGAGCGGTTACTTTGATTGCTGCACATGTGATTTCCCTTGGAGAATTCCATGCCTGTTATAAATATCAGCATTACCCCAATATTTCACTTTAACAAATTTTTACAAGTTATGTTATCCAGTAATTCTGAACCGTAACTTCCTGGTCCATATGCCAGACTGTAATGTGTTCTTTTTTTCGAGTAATTCAACTCCGATGAATTCAAAGCGCATGCGCTGCCATCGTAACGTTGCCGCGTGTAAAGAGGATCTCTGATAGGATGGTTGAGGTGACCAACCAATAGCAGGCGCCCTTGGCACCCTAGCAAGTGTCCATCAATTTCAAAGGGAAAAAGCGTTATTTTTCATATTCGGTAAATTAAAAATGAAAAAAGTATAATCTATAAATTTTAAAAATAAATTAAACGACCTTGAGTTATTACTATGTATGAGACGGTCGAGAAACCTCATCGTATTTCGATACCGTTCAAAAAGTTTTTCACCCATTGGTATTGAATAAGGACTCAAGGAATCGGGGTACCACTTGAACAAAGACCAGGACAGGGGGAACAAAATCAAAAACGACCTGAAAAACAGGATTAAATCAATTTAGAATACAGAAGGAACAGCCCGGAAGCTAGTAAGACTTTTTACGCTTACTGCGGGCTTACTTGATCAGAATTTCTGGCCAGTATGGCCATCTCGACTGATCCACCCGATCACCGGGACTAATGAGAACCATTCAAAGGAAGAAAGTGGACGGTCGCATGTCATAATGATTGTGCAGGGCAGGTTCCAACGGAGACGGGCAGTAGGATTGGTTTTGTGTAATCGATTCGCCGCGCGCGGCTGTCGCGAATCATTCGCCTCGTCATTACAATTCTAGCGTTCTTCAAATAGCTAAATCGGTATGCGATCACTATTTTTGGCATAATTCAAAGCTTAGTTCGTCTTTTCCTGTGTTTCTTACTTGCTGCTGCATTTTGCTACATTCCCTCGTGCGCGGCGTCGCTCCCGCCGCGCCACGACAATTTCGATCCTACTGCACCACACCCCAGGTTACACTGGTAATCTTCGGAAACGTAAGAATTAATGGGACTTCCCCTCGAAACGCGAGAACTAACGGGACTTCTCAGAAGCCAAAGTAAAAATTGGTTGAAGAAATTTCGAGGCGAACACTTGCTTACCACCACAGCTTTGATAGGCAGTCGTCGTCGTCAATGAGGCGTTCAAATTAGCATCGGCCCATCTACTTGAGCTCGCCGTGGATTAACGACTACTCAACACGGGTTACAGCAGGTTACCCTACGAAGGGGTGGGGTACGGTAAAAGTATAGGAGTTCGAAGCATCAAACTTAGGCTTGTCTAAATTAAACTAAGCATTTACCTTAAAATCTTCTAGAAAGCCTGGAATTGACGGGTTTTAGTGTCAAGGGCCAGTTAGGCGGAGCGGTCAAGTAGAAAATAGCGCACAACCCAAATGCATGAACCAAGGATGGCATCCTGGATAGGTAGAGCACTGAGTTCTACATCGGCTGGTCACCGCAAGTCATTATATAGTCCACATACGCTTTCAATACGCCACTACGATTATGAATGGGAGTCGAATGCAGGGTGCATCCCTCGGACGGGATCGATCAATGCCCGAGTCTTATATTTTGACGAATCAAGAAATGAGAAGAACAGTATTTACAAGGTTTTCACGATCCCCGAGAGCAACCTCTTATTCTGGGAGAGTTCAGCTCCCACTTGGCTGAAAAAGGAAGGTTTCGCTGAACGCCGTCGTTCACCTGAGACCGCTTTCCTTTCAAGAAGTGTTTGACGAACCTCTCGAGTTTGACAGACTTCTAGACTCCAGACAAATTGATTGAGCTATCGCTGAATCACCATGTTGTTTTGAAAAGTCTGATTTCATGGCAGTAAACACTTAGGTAGGCAGTAAACTAACAAATGTATTTGAACAGTGATCAGGGACCATGACCTTGTCAAACCACTGGGCAAGGCATCAGAGTTCAGGGGAACTGTTTATGTCACCGAACTCTTTCACATCTGGCTCTGTTCTGATGGGTCCCCTGGAACCCTGTTGTAGTGTAAACTAATAAGCAAATAAACCAATAAACAAAATGCGAGAGAGGACTTCTGGGCTTAGCCTTTGGCCGAGGGAGGGCTTAATTGTCGAGGAATAAGGAGGGGCTAATAGCTTTACTTGACACGCTATAGCAACGAACGGGGCGTTGTTGGGATAAACTCGGCTCAGCTAATTAGAACAGAAGAAAAAGCTGACGCTGCGTGAAAACATGATTTTCTACGAGGCCTCGTTGATGCTTCCGAGCCTGCCACCTACCCACAGATGGTAGACAAGCCAGGAGTTCAGCGAACTTGTCAGTAATTGGTCTTATGATGATGGTGTGCAATTAGGTCCGCCTTACCTCCTTACACGGACCCGCACTACCTCTACCCTTTAGAAAACTTCCCAGTCGGGACGAAAATTCAAAACGAACTTTCCCGCCCGAAAAGAGCACTGTACATTGGGAAGCAGTTTATGTATGTCCGATCAACTTGTTCCGAATAATTGATGTTGTCGAAACGAATCGATAGGATGCCTGCTGAGGGGCGGACGATGTGTGACCGAGCGATGTTTGTCAGGCGGGTGGGTGATGGCCCGACGGACGACCCCCCGTGTATACTGCACACACAATCCTCACTAAAGAAGTAGTTTCGAACGGGCGATCATCATGACAATAGCGACCAACTTGGACATCTCAAGTATCCTGTCATCGCCTCGTCTTCACCAACTTTCTTACTTTGCTTTGATCTTCTCTGTCAGCATAGTCATCGTCTTAACTGCTTTACTGCCCGGTAATTTGTCAAGTCGGAGACGTCCTCACTTGATTTGTCTTCCTCCTGTAGCTCCTCCGCAGTAGTTTCCTCCAAGAAACCCCTGAAAGGCGCGTCTAATTAATGGTGCTAAAATACGGCTCCCTGGGGTATTTCTTCGAGAAACGAGGGTATTAACCAGGACAAAAAGTATTTTGAAGGGACCACGACATTAAGGAGTCCCCTTCTTTCCCTACCGTAGACCCGAGGTCAATGAGTACACATTTCGGGCAGGGTCTCATAGTGACACTGCTTATCTTAATGGTAGGTTAGATCTAATCAGAGAAGGTACGAGTAGTACGGGTAGCAGGTAAGGTACGTATAGTACGTACTCTACCGTAACTTTTCTAGGAAGTTAAAGAGACCAAATTGATATAGAAGTTTTTTTATTAAAATAGTAAGTACCTTCCTGAGGGCTGATCATGGGAGATCATAGGTAAAGGCTTAAAGAAAGGGGTTCAGATGCTGTGATGATAACAATTGATTATATGGGTGTGTAAGCCTTAGGAAACTAGTCGGAAACCCATGTAAGCTAAGATTACGATGAGGCAAGGGCTGCGTGCCTGCAACTTCCGTGATTGGTGGATCGCGGCTTCAACGAATCATAGACAGTGATGGCACCACATCGCTTTAAACACGCCGTTTGCAGTGATCAGACTTGTTTATTTCGCTCTTTGTCGATCATTTACTTTTCAGGTTCCTAATTACCCACTTTTCAACCGTGCGCTCCGTTTTCTTTTTCAATTCTTTTTTATCCTACCATCCCTAATTTGTTCCGATTTTGCAGTCAACATCTTTGTTCATCTAATTCAAGTCTCACCTAAACTGAACTAGCAAATGACTGAAAGACATGGTGTTGATAAGATTCATCAAATCGACATTTCCATAATTTTGCCTATTCATCGCCACTGCGATTTCGCTGGGTGTCTCATCCGTGTTCTGCAAAACAAAAACAATCTCCCAGCTTTAATGGGGATCAACTAATGGGAGGGCTTCTGGAGAGGGTCGCCAGCTTTCAGATGGCCTTATAGATTCACTTTAAAGTGTTTTAAGGAGGTCTGATAGGAAACCGGCGAAATTTTTTCTCTGGCGGAAAGCAGTTGTCGGCTGTTTCACGTAAAAAAAACAACTTGAATCGTATGAATGTAACGGATATGAACACCACGTGGCCTCGTTTTTCCTCCTACACTATGTCCCACATGGGAAAACTGACTCCCATATTGCTTGTATCGAATTTCGTGTTTTTCAACCGTGCTTCATCTTGCACTAATTAGATAGATTGGCAATCTCGGACAAGCGGTTTCGCTTTAGACATTCTCCCCCAAACGAACACCCCCATCCTTTCCGTTCTGATTTGGGACCCCAAAATAAAAGGGTTCCGTGTCGAGTGATGTTTGACTTTTGACGCTTCGACGTGTCTCATTCGTTGTAGTTAGTTGTTGGTCCATCTATACACCATAGCAATCTATCGCCGAGTAATCTCATAAATTGCCCCTAACGCCGCCTCAACATATCGGCTTTGTCCGGCTAATATCACAAATGTATGTTACGTGGCTGATATTTCCCATGTTTACTAGTAAATGCCCCTTTTCAATGATAACTCTCCGCCCATGGGGTATAATGCCACTAACTTTTATTCTACATTTAATCACTTGTTAATAACTTGACCTTTCTTTAATGAGCTAGTCATCGTTGTTGTTGTGAACGGTTCGAAGATTGTTTACCATCACGCATATCAGCTGACACACACATAAGTGCTGCTTACAGCTGATCAGGGTGCTCATTCACACCGCTCATTACCCTTGCCGTGACCACTTTAAACTTATTAGTAACCGGTATACTAGTCATTTTCACAGATGCTTGACGGACTTGAACATTTGAGGAGTTAGGCTTCGGCTCGCTCGGTTCCTGTTGAAATCTTGGGTGACAATTTGCAGGTGGAATTGATTGATTAATTAATTAATTGATTTTCAGAGTAATTATGAAAATTTGTGGGGCAGAGGTGACTTCAAGGCAAGTGGTGCACTATCATACACGCATCGTCACGGGCTCGAATGCCGGACCGATATCCGCTCAGGGCAACCAAGCCTTCCATCTCTCCGGGGTCGGTTAATTGGTACCAGAGTCGTCTGGGAGAATGAAAGCACTGACTTGCACCTCGACTGGCCACGGCAATTCATTGTATAGGCCACATACGCATTTAATACGACACTACGATTCTGAATTGAAGCCGAGTGCGGGGCGCATCCTTCAGAAGGGATTGATTGACGCCCGAAGACTTTATCCTTTGTTCTTTAGAATTTTAGAAATTTGCCATTTCAATTCCATTTCAATGACAGGTATCAAAATGCATGGGAAGCTGTGGGGAATCGTCTTGGCGGTGTCTCGTCTCAGAATGGGGAACGTCCCCGCCGTGGTTGTTCTCGTTACCAGTAGCTGGAAACCGGTATTGTAATCAGTGTTGGCATTCTCCTTTCCTTCAATACAATATACTGATATGTGACTGATTACCTTGTCTCCAGCACAATGATTTCCTGGCCATTAGACCTGGTGATTCCGTTTCGCTTTGTGCCGTCGTTATCGTCGTCTTACAGTCCCCCCAAACCGGCCATGTTCGGGGTGGCATTTGACGGCCACCCCGTTTACCCATCCACCACCACCACCTTCCCTTCCCCTCACATCTCCATTATTGTTGTCTTCGGCGTAGGAGGGCAGAAACCAGTCATGTGTTGTGTAACGTTGCCGGCCACACCGAGACGCGAATGGTGCGCCAGCGTAGTGTAGTCAACTCCTCCAACCTCTGACACCGCCGCCAACCTGCCGCCGCCGCCGTTGCTGCCTGTTACTCGTACTTGTTACCAGACGCAGTTATTTTGTACTGTATTCAGACTTGAACTTTTCATATCAGATGCTTTACTCACAACCATCACAACAGCAACTACCACCACAGCTGTCCGGCTTATTTATCACCCAGAGTTTGAGAAATTGTGTGGTGATGTGTGGATGACATAATACGTCGCAAGGTATTTACGGCATGATTGCATACTTAACTAAAGCCACCAATCAGCGCTACCGTTTGTTACGACCTTGATCGTCGTAGGACCTATCTGTTTACGTCACACACAGAGCGATTATAATCGATACCGAACACATAAAAGTGGCTTGACGGCTGTTGTGGCGGTGACGTGAAGGACGGAATGTGTAACAACGATCTGATTGCCCAATAGACCTTGTATAATCTAACAGCCACAATAAACCCGCTAGTGAAGCCCTTTTCCCATTAGAATCCACCGGGAGGGGCAGTCTTGAATCTACCCGGAAGGGCGGTCCTGCCTGAATCGACCGGGAAGGACGGTCCCACACACAAGTGCGGCATGGGCCGTCGCTCCATCACCTGTACTTCTGTTGACGAAACCATAACATCCAGGTGGTTCCAATCCCATGGCCATGCATCGTATGCTTATCGATTGATCTGTAATGTTTTCAAATGTTCGACGATGACATTTGGTTATGCATATACTAGTAATAATTGGCGAAAACACATGAAATATACGGTGTTGCATGTGATAGAGAGCATCTGCACATCCCATCCCCGTCATAGTCCGCTCCATATGACTGGTTTTATGGTCGCTCATGTTGCATTCCCATTTCTGTCCGCTCTTTCTGAATCGCTTATTGATCATTCTAAACGGTCCCTATTGAATTCGTAGGCTCTATGGGAACAATACAATAGGGGTGGCCTGTTAATATCAGCAGAAACCGGAATTTTTCAGGGCCGCCATTTCATCGCCCAATAAATTGCCTATTGCCAGCATCTGGTTTCCTTTACCTTTGTTTACATTAATGTTTAAAAAACAATGTCAGCATTTGATTGTTTAATTTTCTGCCCAAAGCTTCTGCAGTTCGGTCCGCTCTGAATGTTTCGAATATTCTAATGACTAATGGGGCATTTGGACAGGGAAACATTGGAACAAGTAGGTATGGGTGGTCAGTCGGGCTGTTTGATTTATTTGGTGGCCCATAATTGATAACACTTTTTCTGCTACACCCTGTCACGGGTTTCCACTGAAAAAGTGACGTTTTCTAGGATTAACTGCTGCTGGCGTAACTGGTAGCAAAAAACACAGGCACACCCTGAGTGTGAGAGAATATTTGAAAGTTCCCGTTTCAAATGCTGCCTATCCCTCAAGTGACGGGAGGATTATTCAGCCCTTCTTCTTTTGGTTGCTGGCTTCTCTTAAATACTAATTTATGTTGAAAAAGGAGGGAAACACTCTGTAAAACCGTTGAAACCGGAATGATTCTTGAATGCGATGATGGGAGGCTGTGGAAAAGAGTTAATTATTCCATTTCCATATAGTTATGATGAGAGCGAATGAAAAGAAAAAGCTTCTGTAATTGGTTGTACAGTCGTAGATTACGCCATGCTTTTTCTTTCTGCTCGTATAGAATCGAGGACTTGAGTACATGCAAATCCATAAAACGACTGACAGGTGCTCAGCAACGCCCATTAGAGCATCCTTTTTCTCGTCCGAACGTCAAAATGTCAATTTCAGCGGCTGAAACTGGCTTACCTTGATTGGGAAATGTTCCTCTGCCCTGTCCGACATTTGCTGTTGCTCTCCCCAGAAATTCCCCTCCCCCTCCCCCTTTCGGGTTTATATCCGTCTCCTACTAATTGCGGTTTTCCAATGAATGGACTTTGATTTCAAAGTGTCCACGGCTGCTTCTATTGTCAGTCGCCATTTCTTTGAAGTTTGAGTTTCGCTACTCGTTACTTGTCATCTTACTGGTAATAACTCTTGCATTAGGGCAATGATTTCATTCTATGGAAGACCTATTCTAATATGGGTTGCCTTTTTCTTGCGGTAATCCTTTACCTCAACATGAAATGTTGCAGAATTGATTGCCACTTACTAGGGAACTTCTCCTAAATCTGACGGGAAAATTGCCCAGAATGTTCACCCCAAGTAAGCCCATGATGGATGCTTCCCGAACTTCCTAGCACTCTTTTTCCGGTCCCAACCACGTAACTGCTCAATCAATGCTTGCAACAGGAAATTTCGAAGAAATGTATTCATTTCACGCGTCCATCTGAAAATGCAGCTCGAAAAAAAGTGCGCCAACCTAAATCACATCTTCGGGCATCTTTGAACGCTGAGATTTTTTCAAACTTCTGTGAATTCGCGTTTTTCATTGCCATTTTTCAGTGTGATATTCCCATACTTCATCACATGACACCCGGACCTCATAAAGTAACGTTTCCAAGGTAATACTTCTTTGGGATCAGGTGCTCTGCTGCCATTGTTGTCCCCCCTTAATGGATACTCACCCTACGTCCATT
Organism: Haemonchus contortus; assembly: GCA_000469685.2. Classification (NCBI taxonomy): domain Eukaryota; kingdom Metazoa; phylum Nematoda; class Chromadorea; order Rhabditida; family Trichostrongylidae; genus Haemonchus; species Haemonchus contortus. The sequence continues at coordinate 7,442,079 of LS997567.1, read as the reverse complement.
TCGGTTTTACCCACTTAGCCATTTTCACTTTGATGTTTTTAACCTTCCAGCCATGTTTAGTACCGATCAGCTGGCGCCGTGAGGATATAACCCTTGACCGGTTTAGGCGAACTTCGATCTTACTGAGCGCTCCTCTCTGTGTACAGTGTTTGCTTGTTAAATTGCTAGAATGAATCCAGTCCGAAACTTCGAAAAACTATTTGATTCCACTTATTGTGAAGGGAGCTAAGAAGCAGGGATCCCTGTGTTCAGTGTTTAAATTTTAGACCGGTCTCAATGAAAGGCTGTTTGGCGACTATAGTGAGAAAAAGTGTAAAAGATTTCAACAGTGCTCTGATTTGTACGGCCCTTTTACCGTTTTATTGGAGTGGCTCCTACCACTGTGTTAGAAAGATCTGTGATTGGTGGATTAACCGCTGCAACCAATTGTGGTCATCGCAGCCACGCGCTAACTGACCAATCACGGCCTCAGGCACCAAACTGAGCATGATTTTATGCGCTTAGCTGGAAGACCTTGTCGAATCATCTAAGCAACTGTTTTTCTTTTGGTTTCTGAGGGTTTCTTCTGTAGAAGTTCATCTTGAAAACGGGTCTTACGGAATCTATTCATTATTAACCTAGAATAGTTCTATCCTGCTTATTTCTGGATGTGAGCTGATTGAGTCTCACTCTTCGTTTCTTACAAGAGTTCCCGTTGGCATCGATGAGGAAGAAGCAGTAATTGTTGACTACGATGGCGATAGTTAATAGGTACCTACTGAATAGATAATTGTAACCACCTCTTCGGAGCTATAGAAACTTTCCTAATGGGATTTGGGGTTCTGCGATGCATTATCTATCGAACCAAATTTAAAATTATAAAAACTTTTGAATATTTTCGCCAATTAGGCAATCCTATGGCCTTCGGAATCGCTCCTATTCTCACAAAGGTATTTCCCTCCTATTTGTAAAACACATCATCACAGCCAGGAGTCGAAACCGGATCAGGCCCTCGTCTTTTGCAGTTGGTGGCACTGCAGAGCCTGGTTGTCAAGGTCAACTCCCCAGTCTATGCCGCTGCCACATGCTAGGCCTTTCCCAGTCGAAGGTTCGCATAAGTTCCCAGCCTACTCCCGGTTGTATCTTTAGCGGTACTGTGGTTTTGACGTTTTTATGTCATACAACCGGACCCTATGACACTTTGTTGAACTCATTGAGTCAAAAGCTTTGGTGAGTTCATTAAAAAATACTATTTTGGTGAATCACAGCTATCTATTTCGGATCCATGTAAATAACTAAACTATGATAACTTACAGGCTCGGAAGTTTTGAAGTAATTGCAGCAGTAAATCTTAAAAGTAACTAAAATGGAATTTGTTCACGATCGATTCTTTTCCTGAAATAGTCCATTGAAAAACTTCTTCAACCAAGTACATTTTTCTTTTGGTGTAATGTGTGAAAAGGGTGGTCTTAAGATAAGTTTGCAAACTATACAATTCTATTGGTATGACAGTTTTTACTCAGTAAAAAAAAACAATTTATGACTCATCAGTGTTTGCATTTTCGCGGCACTTATAACGTATAGGCGTCAAAACTTTTCAACGAGTCATTCCTGTTCAACTTTCATGGAATACTTACGCTTTTTACTGTTTCCTTTCCAGGTTTTAGTCTATGTCAAATCAGTTGGATGATCCAATGCCCTGAAGCAAGGGGGTGTCGTCATCTTCTTTTGGGGGGAGGGGGGGAGGTAAAATTTTGAGCCGATGGTTTCATTATGACTTCAATTGAGCTCTCCAAGCTTAAATCAAGGTCAAATTCTCACTTTCATCCGTTGTTTTTCTGTGGAATCTACATATGCTGTGCAGGGGTATCGATGTGTACCAAGGTCTTTTCCGTTTTTCTTTTTCCGACCTTGTCTAGTTGCCTGTTTCAATATTACAAGATAATTGCGAATAATGACTAATGCGAACTATTTTTAGACCGACATATGTTTTTGCCTTAATCCGTAATGACTCATTGTTTCTCTGTCATTCACTCATTACAATCAGACGAAGACACTGCTGTAGGGATAGCGGCGAACTTCATGATGCCTCGAAAGTACAGTTCATGAGGAAAAACGCTTTTGAGATATCCCTCTAGGATGAATCTGTGGCCAACCATTATACCATATGTGACGCTGTCAGATCGGGAAACCCCTTTATAGGGAGTTATAAGGGTTCACACAGTGTATTTACTGCATGCCACTCCCAAAGGTGGACGAGTTTTAGCGGCTGCACCAATCACTAGGGACTTGCATGTTGGAGTTTCGAACAATCATTGTGACCCATAGCAATCGTGGAAGGCAGCTTTTGACTATTTCGGCTTAATATAGCCAGCTCTTCATGCAATTGCAATAACTGAAACTCGTCCAACTGCCTCTCCCGCACCATTTCCGCTATGGTAGCCTCGTACAACCCCCCTATTAAATTCACTTCATTCAGAAGGCCTCTTTTGCGGAATTGGCCAACTTTCTTGCTTTCTTCGCCACCGATGGACTGTTCTATGTCATTACTTCCGCTGTTCAACTTAAAGAGGGTACCCGAAAATTACCATAAAATCTGCCTGCAAAAGTTTGTGGGGAAAGCCTAATTTGAGGTTTGATAAGTTGCTGTTCACTTCATTGGAATCACAGCCTTCCCATTCCTTAACTCTTCGACCTACGTTGTGTTTATTGGCTATTTAAACCGCTGAGATATGTCAGAAAGCCCTCCAAACGACATTATTGAAAGTACCGAAAATTAAGTATCTAAAAAAGTTTTGTATGAAGGGCTCAGAGTCCAGCGCTGATGTCATTTTGGTCCCCGACAGCAGCAGAATTTTCCCTCTGTCACAGTGATACGCCAGAATTGTCCCAGCAAATGTCAGTCAAGCTCGTTCGTAGACAGACTTTGTTGAAGCTTTGCAGTCTATGCAGGCTTTGCATGGAAGGCTGAAAATGTGAGCCGGAACAGCTGCTGAACAGGAATGACGTTGTATCGCCCTCCGCCTCCCTGTCCTCCTATTGAAACGAAATTTAGATTGGAGTTCATCTACCAGTACCAGAATTTAGCTATAAAAGGATTCCCCACTGCAGTTCTTTAGTACATCAAGAAGTCAATCTGGGCATTCACTGGAGTGAAGGTTTCTTCAAATACCAAAAAAGTTTCTTTCAGATAACGAGGGATGGGCCATTAGAAAAATTGGCAACCGAGATCTGACTAGCGATAGGAGGAAGTTGCCGCTAACAGAAAATTCCAAAGCGGTTCTGCTTATCTTCCGTTCCTATTTAAAAGGCGATTTTGAGCCCTTAAGTGGAACGAAAAGGAACGAAGGAGGTGCGTCTGAGAGAAACGAAAGTGGAACCAAAAAGTTAATGAAAATTTTACAACGCTTTGGGAATTTTGTTAACGTTTTCTGAACGCTTCCATTTTGTGCGCAACGAATTTCTACCCACATAATCGTATTTGCTTTCCTCCCATGTCCTTTGCTCCTATTTAACAGCACTAATAAAAGGCGTTCCCACTCTCCCATATGGGCAAATAATTCAAATCTTGAGCCATTTAAACATTGCTTTTCACTGTGTTTCGTTTAACTTCAACCTGACCACTCATTCGACAAGGTGGGCCAATCGCTTTGAATTTTCAAGAAATTGGAAAGATTAAAAAGTGGAAATATCGTCAAGGGAATTTGGACTTGCGATTAGTAAGCAGAAAGTGGGGTGTGCCGTACACGGCTGTGATTGCTCAACATGCGTAATCGACCATTCGGAGGCGACCTTTCCGCGCGGTTTTCGTGCACCCATTCGTAAGTGGCATTGGAATCACCTTACTTCGCATTTGACTTCCTGAAGAAAAGAGGGTAGAAGAGTTGACATTGATCAATTGCCCTGGTCGCGCCATGCATCTGCCTTCTTCCGAGAATCAACGAAAGCAGCTGTCAGCCTCCCTTTACTAATCAACGGCAAATCAATGAATTGATTGCCATTTCGGTGTTTCATCCAGAGCAAATCATTTACTAGAGATCCGATCACGTAGGACTGGGAAGCCTTCGTTAGCCTAGTTCTCGGGTGGTCAGGAGGTAGAAGAGGTGTGATTCTGCCTTTAATATCATGCCATCGTACGGCTTTCTATGAAGCTTGGCATAACTGTTGTATTACTGAGTTCTAAATGAGCTGTAAATACTATTTTCATGTGTAATACTTATAAGGATACCGTTCAAATATAGGAAACTGCTCTAAAAACTTGAGAATGGTTGAGTATTCGAGAATAGTAACTGATGAAAAACCACAGTCTAAAATAGATGATTATTTTCATAAGGTATCACTTGTTTGTTATCCAAAATAACCTGTTCCGACCGTGTTTTTCAAATAGTCAGTTTTCATTGATTTCTAGTCAACAGCAGCGCGATGACGCCGCCGACAAAACGTGAAATCGACGAAGAGAATGAGCACGTAAACATGATAGTGATTTGCGTATCACTCACTTTTTCCTGTCTGCCTTTTCACGTCATTCACCTGGTGCAGGGTCACCCATATGTTACGGTCGCCTTTATAGAAAGTAGTCGTTCTCAGAAAAGGGTCTAAATTGGTTGCTTAGTTTTTTTTTTTTTGGAAATTGGAAATTTTTATCCTGACTGTTCTTATCTGTTCTTATGACTAAAAATATCATGTACAGGCTATCATATATACCTTCCCATTCTCCCTCTCTCTCTATCTCTCTCGCTCTTCCTCCCCCTCTCTCCCCCCCCCCCCCCTCCTCTGTGAAGAGGAAGTTGTCCAGTTTACAGTTTTAGAAAGGGCAAGACTAAGCATTTTTATGAAGTTTATAAAAAATCATACTGAAAAGTCATTTTCCGTGACAATAACTTGAATATCAGAACCTTCATCTCCACAGATTGCCCAAGGCTTGGTCCTCCTTTAGCTCGGGCTCAGAGTTCTCTTTGAGGTTCATTAAGCTCAAAATTCCCTATAAAATCACTTCAGTACAACCAGTTTTCAGCATTCAGTCCTTTTATTTCCTTGTTATTGCGAAAAGTTGGTGCCGAAGAACAGTAATTGTTTTCTTCTGAGTCATTCCAAGTTGACGAACTTGGGTGCCAGCAAAGAGAAAAACAAATTCTATTCATTGACTCTACTAATAACAATAGCACAGTAGGCAGGTGAATGAGTCACGAACATGATCGGTTTAGAGTTTTTCATTTGTCACATGATTTACCTCTGTCATAGGCTGACATTAGCAATCAAATGAAATCTCCACATTGTTCAGAAATGGCCGTCCGTTTCGTGTGATTTTGGGAAAGTTCCTATATAAGATTCAGGACTCAGAGATGTGGTAGTTCCTCGAGGGAAACACTTGGTTTTCTCCTCTTTTCAGTTTTTCTTTTATGCTCGAATTTATGTTAGGGCTAGAGTTTGTGCACGGTCAAAAGTATTCGGTAGGGCTCTTTCGTTGAGCTGCTATCTCTTCGTTATAAACCGTGCCACTAGGTCTGAGATCTACTACGGTGGAGGACTGATGCTCTTCCCTTTCCAGCCAGTTTCGCTACCGAAAAAAGGGATCACCTGTTTCACCTGTCGCCCCGTTGATCGCCGGTTTGCTGGAGCGAGCGCCAGCAACGTCTCCATTTGTCCTTCTTGCAAGCCAACGTAGTCCAGAGGGTTCTCCTAGCCAGAAGAAAACGGGACAAGCCAGTCCTCCCGTTCAGAAGTTTCATTTTGAAGTCTGACCATCGGGCTGGCGCTGTACCTCTGGGGTTCATTTGACGCTCAATGGTCCATTCGGTCATCCCCTTGATCCACCTGTCATTAGAAGATCCCACGACTTGTCTGGAAAAAGTGGATGGAGGCAGTCTTCAGGGTGGGCGTTGTCGGATTGAACGAAACGCTTATAAGCTATTTTTCCTTCAGACCCTTCTCATGGTCTCCCTGTTACTCCCTCTTTTGTTATCCTTCCATCACTGTAAACTAGTAGACGTTCATTCAGAGGACGAGTCAATACATTAGTGACCAAAGCAATTTTTCCTTTTCGAACCTATTTCTGCATAGTTTAGTCCCTATAAAGTATGCATGAAACTTAAACTGCCCTCAAAGGCTCAAACACCGAGTCGAAAAATGTCTTTTCCTTTGTGTCATGGCATTTCCGGTATGTCGCAAGCGCAAAGCTCTCTGAATAAGCTCATGGGCGAGAAAGGAAACGCGAGAAAAAAACGCGTGGGATGCTTAAGGCGCATTGAACCAGGGATGAGAAGAAGTAGATTTACATACATAAAGCTTAAAATAATGGAAGCTGCTAGGGGGCTGGCAACATAAAGCCAAAAAAGTTTATTTTCTGGCGATTTCAATGGAAAATAGAAGTTCCGCTGGAAAGATGGCATGGCTCTTCTCGGCACATCTTTCCCGTTTCGAAACTTGCCGTCGAAACCGTAAACCAGTTGTATGGAGCAATCGCTTTACAACCAGTAAATGCCTACACCATGACTGGTATTCGAAAGGTTTCCTACTCCCCCATATAGATCCCAGGCCCACCTACACATGCTGAAATAGCTCTCCTGATTACAATATGACTGTTTGCTATCCCCCTAGAAATTCATGACCAAATGCATCCTCTCAAAATCTAATTCATATTCCTGACAAAACTTATCCATTAGTTAGGAAAAAAATTTTTCCGTCTGGGCGAGTATCGATTCTGGATTTGATCTCCAGACCATTCCTGTGGCAGTGGCTCCAGAGTGCTAATCCCCACCTCCTCTTTTGACCAATAAATTTATAGTAACTTTCAGTTTTTGTTTTCTGGTTGATTCGTAGAGTTCACAAAATTAAGTCATTGGCTTGAAGCGCCTTCATTGGCCTGATGTCACTTTCATATCTGTTGTAATGCTCGTAGTCCGAGAAGCGGTTGTAGAGAGAGTGGAAGGGTGCATTGGCTGATCAAACCTCAACCGTGGTGCCGACCCGACACGATGAAGGCCACCATATGTTTTGCGGGAGTCACAGGGTATGTTATGTAGAGTCTCTCTGTGCTTCGACACGTAGTGTTGGCGAAAATAAATGGTGGCTGGTCTGAGTCGGACGGCGGTGGCATTGTGACAACGGTGATGAGACGTCAGCCAGTCATAGACAACAGATTTCTTGTTCCGAAACATTGCCGGCACGCCCTGTTCTATACATCATTGATGGTTAGTTTCATTTCCGACATAGTCAGGGCCGAAGACTCATGGCGGTGCTTTTAAGCCTTCATATAAACCCACTTTCTCCCTTCAATGCCTCTGTGTAATGAAGGCCCCACTTGTTGAATGCCCATCGACGTTTCGCCGTCTCAAAACCAATGTTTACTTTTTGTTGTGTGGAGGTAAAATCACAAGTTTTTCTCAGTATTTCCATCCAAAGCACATAGCACGAACGATTTTCATGTCCAATACTCAAAAGATTCTGTAGCCACTGCAGGGGCTTTCAGTAATGGAAGTCCTTGTTAAAAGAGTGGAATATCACAACGAAGCAACGAATTCTACTTCACTTTACTCTAAAGTTCATACATTTTATAGCTGGCAGTAAAGTTCGTCTGAACCCATAGTTACGTTGAAAAACAACCATTTTGCTTAGCTCCTTGCTCAATCGTTCACGTCAACGAGTCAACGATACTAGTCAAGGGACCAATGCGCGGCGCATTCCGAATTGCTTATCGCCCAATTTTTTACGCTTGTAGTGTTGATATTCATTTCGTTTTAGCACCTCAGATAGTACTACGATATTCTACAGTTAGTAGGTCCTGGCCTATATTATTATACTTCGTAGTAGTACTTCCTGTTCGGCCCTTCCGTCCAAATACCACTTGCAACACTCTTTGGCATGAGCCTACTATCCGAAACGTAAAGTTTCCTCATGTTTCACGAGCATAAGGTCAAGTATGATAACGAATGATCATAATTTATCGAAAGCTATGATGGATTATTCTGCAAAAAGTTTTTCGGCCGCAAAACTCATAAATTAGAGGGCATGAACCTGGTAATCTCTAGTGCTGGTAGTGACTCATAGATGTGGCGAAAATAACACATTCCTAGTGGGCCCAACCTTCTGTTAAGTGACGTATTCCTCTGAAAAACCTATCGCAACACAAAGGATCTCGACTTCGAGATCTTTAGAATCACCTAGCTCCTGAATGTTTGCCCTCAGAATGAAAGCTCTTCCCTATTTGAGCATAGGCCATGGTTCGAAGCTATGGCGCGACCAGGTAAATTTTATTGATAAAAAATAATAAATATCATAAAAAGTGAAAATAATTAATAAACTTATATCGTTCTGCTTGTCATCACAACCAAAATGGATGGTGAACTTTGTCAAAGCGACACCAGTTGAAGACCTTACTCATTAACTAGTTATACTAACTAGATAAATAAATATATATATATATAGTGATATAGCATAATAAAAGCATTATAATGTGTTACAATGTAATACATTATAATATAGTACAACGCTATTACGTCCCTTATTATAATGTAATACATGATGATATAAAATCTAAGAGGAAAAAGTTTTGATCAGTCCCTTATGAGGTATGCGCCATGCATTCGATTCCCATTCAGAATCGTAGAGGCGGTTGAATGCGAGTCTGGTACCAATTAACCGACCTCGGAGGAATGGAAGACTTGGTTGGCCAGGGCGGATATCGACCGAGATTTGAACTCGTGACCATGCGTGTGTGAATTGCGCCACTTGTCACTAAACAACCTCCGCCCATTTTTGAGACGTACAAATGTCAATTGGTGACACTAGTAAACAGAAAATAGATCTATTTTGAGGAAATCGATAGACTTTACAACATTATTAAAAATACATATTGTGGTCAAAACTTCAATTTGATCATCGGGAGGGTGATGTTTTGATCATGGAAATTACGAGATTGTTTTTCGATCCACGGGTCTGAAATCAATGTCGTGATTTCGAAATTGGACAGCTATTCGGACATCAGCTGACAGACTAACTGTTTCTGTTTACTACTTCGGTACAGTTATTCAAAACCCATTCCAGTAGCTCAGCACAGACCCATCACAGCGCATCAGTCGTTTGCACAGAGCAGATTGAATACCTTTTTGATCTGCGTTTCTTTGGTGCATTTGTGGCGATTTCCGAACAGCAACGTCGTTTTTTCGACGTTTTTTTTCCTAGGGCGGAGCTTGTTTTGCTACTCCAAGAAGTCTGACTTCATAGAATGTACTTTGTTTGAAAATCACCTTGGCCCTGGTTTTATTTAGTTTTTTTGGGGTTTCAAAAAGTTGTAAGGAGATCTGATCCAGTAAAGTCGTCCAGACTGTTTTCATACTTGTTTGCCTTCAGTGTTCCGTTTTTTTCTGACGAGTTTTCTCCCATTACATCAACCAGCGTAGCGATACATGACATTTGTCAGTTCATAGCGTTTCTTCCATGATAGTCACGCAATTTGAAATTCCACCTCCTTCTCGTCCAGCTTTCTTCGATTCAGTAATTCCTGCTCAAATGGCTCTACTCTCATTTCAACCGCTCCTCTAGTCAACTTGCAAAACGACGCTTTTACCCTTCTCCTGGCTCGATCATTCGCATCAACGATCCTGGAGAGAAGGCAAATGCGTGGCGCATCATCACTCCACCTTTGATGCTGTTTATTGCTTTCCTATGTACAGATTTACCGATTTTAGTACCGATTTTACAGCGGTTCATCCCTTTACATTTCCGTATCGCCCATATGGCTCAATATAGGAGTCGGGAGGGAATGGGGAAAAGGGAAAATTGGGAGGGGGGGAGGGATTAATTCGGGCAGTTGTTTTTGAATTTACACGCTCCACCCAGTGTAATGTTTCGTAACGGAGGGAGCTCAAAGTGAGCAAGTCCTTCTTGCTCCTCCTCCGGCTATTGCATTTTACATCATTGTCAGCATTCCAGCATGTGTTTTGTGATAAATGCAAATCTCTCGGGTGTTTTCTTTCCCTAAAGCCCATCGAATGCTGCCATTTATAGAGCCTCCTGGCAACAACTTTGTCGGGAAGAATCAAGGACAGTTCTCCTTAGAAGATTATCGTTTTGAATTATATTTGTAAACATCGAAAACAATCTGATATTGCGTAATAACTGGTAGGAAAAACTGGTTGCGAAAATCAGTTCAGAACATTGAATCGCTAGCGATAGGTGCTTCCAAAGGTAAAACTTCACGGGCTGACCTTCTCCTTTGGATTTTCAGGTGATGGGATGAAAGTTGAGGAAAGTTTTTAATTCGTAGTAACGAATTGGAATTGAATTTTAAAATCGTGAAACCGGAGCTAGGAAAGTCCAACTAAAAAATTTACTGAATTTGTCAGTTGGATTTCTTTAGAAAGTCTCTGTTTCCTGAAAAGTTTTTCTCTTTCCTTTTGTCTGAGCGCACTGGGGTGACCTTTCTTTGTCACAAACTGGTCAGTTTATTCCTTTGTTGATGAATTTCCCGCCTTGTTTACTCTTTGTTTACGTTTCCGTGATTATTGATGTTTCCGTATGAACATTCGTGATCGGGTCGTGTCGCCATAATTTTGCAAATTTACAATATCTTAAGTAAAAAGAAAGTTCTGTTGCAGTACTACAAATTCTCTACCGCAAATCAAAATGGCCGTCGAAATGCAGCAAATCATCGAATTAATTCTCTGCATTTTCTTGCCTGTAAGTTCACTTTCTCGTTTTTTTTGTCAGAGAAATGAAATTTCCGGACCATTGCCCGGCCATGGATCAAGTTAACGATCCGGACTAGTTTCCAAACCATAAAAATTGCGCATTCGCCATCCAGCTTGGACTTGTTTGAATTGCCGTATGAGCGGCCTACAAAGTACTAAAAAGGTACTGATCATATAGGGGTTTTCGGGGAAAAGGATTAAATGGCTTACATACGGGATTTTGAGAAGTAAAGCCTTTATTTGAACGATTTCGAGCTGACCTTTGTGCATTCCAAGGTGTGATTTTCTCGTGCCCCACCCTAACCTATTTTGTCCCATCCCAGATACCTTTTGGGCTTACTCCAGAGCAGTGAAAACTTAAGAATAGGGAAATGGGGTGATTTTAGCCATTTTCAGCCTCTTTCCTACAAAACATCTGTTTTTTTTTCTCTGGAAGCGACCTTATCAGGGGTGCTGTCTTGATTTCCAAGTGAAGGTTGTTCTCTACAGAGTAATTTTCTGCTGGTAGCGCGCCTACTACTGTAACTTGACACCTGTCTTGGAAAAAAATAACGCCGTTGAAAACAGACCAGACCTTTTTTCTACGCTACCAAGAATCCCTTAATGGCTCGTGATTTTTAAAGTGGTCTGACGGGTTTTCAAGGCAGAATCAGTGACGATCGCAGTATTACCAGGAATTCGACTTGTATTCTGAACAGGAGGGAATGTGGTTCATATCAGGCCCGTACCGCATGCAATCGTCACTACCCCGATTTCCTAAGGGTGCTTTCTTAGGGATATTCCACAATTTAAAGGCACGGTCCACGATAGTTCTGAGGTATCTAGTAAAATAATGGAAGTTGTGGTGCAGAACAGCGCAGGTCGAATAATGCGCAGAAATCGGCTGATTTCAAAAAATATATGGCTCAAAAAAAGTCAGAAAGTTTGTACGAAATCATGTGCCTGCAACCATCTGGGTGCCTCTCACATAGGCGTGCTATTCGTCGGCGTCCTAACGCTTCTTTGTGGTTGGTGCAGCCTCAAGGAAGCCATCATAACACGGCCACTTTTGGGTGTTTACGTCGGTCAAGCCCGTTCTGGATCCTCCATAAGGCCCTGCCGAGGTCATTCTTTGACCTAACAATGTCCCACGTCTATCTTTGGGCCAAAGGTCATCATAGAGCTAACCTCAGATATCGTTATAATCGTGGATCGTGCCTTTAAGAGTCTCTTGTGCTAGGCTTCATATGAACGGTCAATTGATGTATTTTTTAATTAAACTTAATAATAATATTATTGTTTAGCCGTTGGCGATCTTCATCCACAGTTCCGACTGCAATATTCACGTTGCTGTGAATATTATTCTGTGTTTCTTCTTCTATTTACCAGCCATCATCCATGCTCTGTGGTACTGCTTCTTCCGCGGTTAAACACAACACATTATAAACGGATATTATCATCTATCACAAAAGAATACAACTAAGAATTACACTGTTTTGTAATAGAATGAATTGTGTTATAAAAATTTGCCCTATTTAAATGTTGTCACAATTCCCTGCACGATCTACGAGCATTCACCGGACCTGCCTTCAACTATCACGCCTCGAATATTTGTGATTTATAGCACATTTGTATGGAAACGAATAAAATCATTAAAAATAATGACTTTGTTGTTATGAGCGTGAGATATTGGTCCCTTAGGGATCAGAGTTTGAGCTACATCTGGAAAAACGGCAATAGAAGAGAGCTGAAATGAAATTGAAGATGTTTTTGCAGTACAACTTGTAGTAACGTTGGTGGTATCCAAAAATAACGCTACATTACTTAATATTAGTATTATGATACTGCTTTGGACGATGCATATGTAGCCAGCGCCGATTTTATGCCTTCAGGCTGCGCCATGTCTCGGACCCGCACCGCGTTTCACAGAAACATTTGAATGCGCTCCTGGCCTGTTGCCATTGTTTGAAATGGCTACTTACAACAATGAGTTAACCCTCTTGGCAGGAATGGCTACCCTCTCAGTTTATTATGATAGGGAGAGGGCTCCAGTGCATGCAGTTTCCGATCCAGCTTAGCAGTTTGGCTTGTAGCGGCGCCCCCGCCCACAGCGCTATATCCGCAGCAACAAATCACCCGGACGTATTGCAATAAACACGCTATTGAAATAGAATAGCGCCTTGGTGAGAATTTATGGCTTTCTGAGAAAAAAAAGAAAATTTAGTACTTTAAAAAGTTAATTACACAGACATTCAAGACTATTTCTGTGCCTGGCACATCCTGAAGCGAACATGTTAATTAATTACATCATCTAGGTTATTTAATGCCATCGAGTCAAGCTATTAATATTACTTTTTTCCGTATGATTCATTCCAGACCACGCCAAAGCCCTCAGGGCCAAAAACTTGCCTACAATAAAAAGAAATTGCAGTTTTTTCAAAAATATTCCGAGCATTTGAGCCGCCAGCTTCAGTCTCATCTTTGTTTGCAGGGCCGAAGGGCAAAAAGAGAGGCCGTATTCGATAGTAATGGTCCCTTCAATGAGCAGCTTATTTTTGAAAATAAACAGCTCTAAAGGTAGCGGGATATGATAAAAAAGTTTTTTTTCAAATTTCGTTGTCGCTCTGCTCAAAGCTACTATACATGAAGCTTCTAGCGATATCATACCGTAACCACGACTTTGAGACTTGGTTTAGTGGCTAAAGGCGCAACGCACTTCTACTGTCCAAGAGATCGAATCTTTCGCAGAGAACTGATCTTACCACCCTATTGATTCGCGATAGTACACTTCGGACTCGAAAATTAAACACACTGACTTGAATATCGCTGGTCTGCAAAATTTTTGTGCTGAGAGATTTCCTGTTCGCACTTCGCAACGAGACAGAATGGGATTCAAGTGCGTGGCGCACCACAAAAAGCGTCTATAAGCCGATTGTTCCCTTTTTTTGAAGATTATTGAAATGGTATGATGGGAGAAAGAAAAAGTTGATCGGAAGCTGTAAAAGTCGCTGGGCCCCTTTCCGTCCCTTGTATCCGAGCCATTCGGACCTTCTCAACTGATTTCGGCTCAATGCTGATGCCTGTACGCAAACCAAAACCGATGCCCATTTTTTGTTCTACGAGGTGAATCCAGTGGAAATACAGCGTATAGCGTCATAAAAATGTGAACTAGATAGTAATAATACTAGCAAAATGATATATTAGCGGTAAACTAGTATTTCCATGAAAATAGGAAAAACTAAATGCTGTAGAAATGAAATGGATTACAAAGTACAAGGTATTAAGCAGGATGGACGAGCCAAAATGGTGAAACGAGAATTCCTCTGGCGGAGAATCAACTAGAATGAAAAAGGCCTTGGTTGAACCAGAAGGATTAGAAGGCCGAGACGGCGGCAGTCGAAATTAGGTTGATGCATAGTAGTAAATCGAAAGTAGGGGAATTCTACTACGGCGAAATTCGGTCTATCCTGGCTGAACAATAGACTAAAGTGGGTAACTGGTTAGAGTTTGAAGTAGTTGTTCGATATGTAAACAAACATGACCAGTATTTTCAATAACTTTCGCTGAGGTTTGAGGTGGATGTGCCTCACCCATCTGACGACGACAAAACGGCTAGCTAGCCGACAACGATCCGCGACCACCACCATCCGACCGAACCTGTTGAGCTGATCCTCTGACCGTTCTCAACAAAAGCCCCCCACGTCTCCCTCTATTCTGCTTTGAAGACCACCACCACCCACACCTGCCACTTCTATATATTGATCGATCGATTGGTTACAGCTGTTGGTGTATCATATGTCCCTAAACGCTAGGATGTAATAGTAATATAGTATACTAGTAAAACAGCAGTATATGGCATTCGCTATAGCGAACATTTCTTTAAAAAAAACACTGAAATCGGTGATTTTTTCTCTCATTTGTCGATAGCCTTTTATTGATCGTTTCTTAGAGGAGACCTTGAAGATTACACTTGAGCGACCTGCAACTATGTCAAGTCCTTTACAAGTAGTAGCCGTTGATAGAGAATTTTTTCGCCGGGTAGTTCAAACCAGGTTGCGCCCCAAAACTCGTGAAATCCTTTGGCCAAACCTCCAAACCGGTATATACCTGAGTTTGGAGGTCAGGTTGAAAGCCAGATCGATCCATATTTGCCGTTATAATGGAGCAGCTATTCAGAGGTTTTTTCCTGAGTACCAGTTTTTGTTGTGTTGTATTACGTTCTCTATATCTAACTGTGTTATCTCATTTCATCCACAGCGTTATTCCACTTGAAAATGATGTTCACCTCGAAAATAAAAAAATCTTCTCTTTGGCAGACAGCCAAGACTCACAGGATTCCGATAGATAAATTCGTAGTAGTCATATTTTCTAAATTAAAAATAGTATAGGTATCGCTGGTTTCCAAGATTTGTTTTGATTTTTTTTGCAGAAAACACAAACCAGAGGCTGATTAAGGTTCCATAGGAATTTCGAATGGGGACATAGCCAAAGAGACTGAGTTAGAAATACTGGTAGCCAATATTGTTACTAAAACAGCCTACTGTAATACTATTTTTACTGCCTTCTCGATTTTATCAAACATGAATAAAAAAATTAAATTTTTTCCTCTGAATTGAAAATTTGATCAAGAATTGAACGATTTTTAATATTTTTTCTTTGTTTTAAAACGGTGATACGCGTAAATGACATGTGACGAAGTAATTAATCGCTAATCACTACTTATTACTATTTTCGAACTACTATTTTTCGCTGGAATTACTCAAAATTATTTCATGCCAGAAAATTTTGAATTTTTGGTGAATAACTGGTTTCGGACAGGGAACTTTCCGGAAAAAAAACTTGTAGTTATTTAAACCAAGGAACCAATGACTATGATACTAGTGAGCCTTATTAACCTCGGTTTCACCAGAGACCATGAGCTATTCTGAACAATCATTGCTTATAAAAATGTCAAACATACCCCTTTCCTTCCTATTCCTCACCTTCATCCCCTTCCGCTCATTCCACCCCTGAGCCTGGTTGTTATGGCAGGAGGTTTTTCATCCCAACTTCATCTTAACGCAGGGATACTGGCTAATGACAACTGGTTGATGACATGAAATAGACTGACACTCAGGGTCCCACACATTTTTATGGTTTTATTTCCTTCGCCCCACTTTTTTAGGGACTATGCTCGGAAAGTTTCTGCGCTAAATAATCACAGAGAATTCCACAGACACCTTAACTTCGTCCTGGTTGTCCCTTGTGATTCCGAGCTCAGCTCTGATTGACTCGGGTTGGGGCATTCAAACAAATGTGTTCAAAAAGCCTGAAGAGATTAACATTACCTGTATAACTTATTTTGACTTGATATTTTGTTAACCGCTGTCATTTCATTGCAATAAGCAAAAGCATATGTACATGCTAAACTTTAAAAAACCAAAAAATAATATAAATAAAATAAAATATATATAAATCAAAACAGAAACTAAAACTAGCACAGGTACCAGCTCAAGTCCCGTTCGAGGAAGTTTTGTCTACAACTCGACAACCTTGTGCAATTACCAGTATATTTCCTCACAGCATATGCACCTGCTTTCCTGCGCCATTTTCCTGCTCTCTATTCACATATAAGCCCAGTTCAAGTTGAATTTTTTTTCGTATGACACAATGGTATTGCATTCGTACAGCAGTTTCTGATGAGAACCCTTTTTCTCGTCTTGTTTACGTGTTTACTTATTCTTTTTACTTTTTATTCTACGTTTATGAAGGCATTTTATCGGACGTCTTCGCCTTCTCTGAAGTTTTTTGTGCCTGCCATCTACGCTTGCAATTTTTTACTATTTCTAACTATCTTTCTAGAGTATCATCGATTTTGCAGGTTTTTTTAATTACCAGTAAAATTAATGTAGCGAGAGTCCAATATAACCCGTTTGATAACGGTCGTTCAGTTGAATTAAACAGAAAATTTCTGGGGTAATTGAACTCATTTATCTTACAATTAGTCGCCATTTGTGATCGCTCGCTGGGTCTACGTCTTAAAGGCGCAGTTCATGGTTTCCGAAATTTTCTTCCCCCTCCCCCCTTCCCTCCCTACCCAGAGAGTAGATCGTGATCCTGCTCGTTACTAAGTGCATCACTGTCAGATCGGATAACGGTGTAGATAGGTCGTTGTAAGGGCTCAAAGTTGTAGCGGCTGTAAGCCACGCCCAAAGGTGGACGAGTTGTAGAAGGTCAAAGGAACATAATAGATTTCAAACAACCAGTTATGACTCAGGAAAGACAGTTTTGAACATTTTTGGGTAGATGTCAGTTCTTTACTCGATTGCAAAACCAGAAATCTCGTCCGAATACCTCTTCCATGTCTTTGCATCATGATAATCACGTACAATCTTTACTTCCATCAATTTTTGGGCAGCCTCTTTCGCGAAGTCGTTAGATTTTCTCAGTTTCTTCGCCACCGATGCACTATTCTTCACCAATACTTTCGCCTTTATGACCTAAAAAGGTTACCTCGAAATTGTCGTGAACGTGGCCTTCAAATTTATGTCTTTTCCTATGGGTTCTATAAAAACCCTCATTTTAATGGACTCCTTTCTGTGGCTAGACTCAATCTTCGGGCTATGAACGTTTTAACAGCACCTTCTGCTGCTGTTCCATTTTCGCTAATGAAACATAGGCGGAGTGACCAAAAAACCATAACAATGATATTGCATTCTCCATGGGTGCAGGGGTTCCAGGATTAGAAAGTAATGTTCTGTTGAAATGTGATATTTCAAGTACCTCGGCAGTCTAGTGGAAAATGAAACTCAGTTGAGCATTTCCTCATTAAGCAACATTATTTTTTTGAGGGTGTGGTGCGTTGTGAGGAACGAAATGGTCGCGTCGCGGTGAGAGGGGCGTCGCGCGCGAAGGAATGTAGCAGGATGCAGCAGTAGGTAAGAAATACAAGAACAAAAGTACTAATAGTAGAATTATGCATAAAATAATGATCGCGTATCGATTGAGCTGTATGAAGAACGTTAGAGCTGTAATAACGGTGAATGAGTGGTCCGCGACAGCCGCGTGCGGCGAATCGATTACCCAAAAACGTTTCTAACGCCCGCCTCCCTTTTTTTGAGCTTCTGAGGTTTTTTTGGGTTCATTGAGAAAGTCAAGAAAGTTACAAGCGCTATTACATGTGCACTCCCCATGAGGCTGGTAAGAACCGGTCTGACTAGGTCACGTGACGCCGAGAGGAACAAAAATGAAGAATTTCTGCAGTCAGAGGGCATGGAAAGAATTTTTCGTGAAATTGGGGAACGAAATTAAATTTATAGATCTATTTTGGAGATTAAATCGAGATGAAGTTCTATTTCAAATATAAAAAAGCTCCTATCACTCAAATTCTTCAGCTTTAGTAGCTCATATTTTAACTAAGAATTGTTTTGGGGCAGGGCATGCGGGTTAGTCGAATAAATAGCAGTTTTTGGCAGCGAGCAAATTAAAGCAAGCAAAAAGCAGCATGTTCTCTAAGATCGAATATCGTCATTTATAGAGCGGAGGTAGTGTACTGACAAGTAGCGCACTATCACATGCGCGTGGCCTGGGGATTGGATCGCGGTACCCGCTTTGACCAATCTGGCCTTCCATCCCTTAACCGGTACCAGACTGGTCAGCGAAGAATAACGCACTGACCTGTACATCGGTTAACAACCGCAATTCATGTATAGGCCACATACCTATTCAATGCGTCACAACGATTCTGAATGGAAGTCGAGGGCGAGTATTGATCGGTGTCGAAGACTTTATCCTTCACCACTCACGCTTACTGATTGCTGAATAAGTGCGCCCACACGTAAATAAGGCTTCTAGATGGAGTTCGGATGCGAGGGTGCGAGGGGCATCCTTTGAATGGAACTGATCAATGCCTGAGACTTTACTGTTGCTTCTCCTGGTTACTTTTTGATGAATAAACATGCCTACACGTAAATAAGGCTCTTCGCTGTCTGACTAATAGTCATGAAAGTGAGATTCTTCGTGGCTGCCTTGTTACGAGCAAGAGGCAGCTTGTAAAAGAGCCTGATCAGCCCTATCTTACACTGGCGATTGCCCAAAGCTGGTTTATATTGTAAAGATAAGTGTCGAATAGGGATGATAACGCGTGATAGTTCGACATCATAAATGTGCCACATGTGAGGCAGAAATGTGATATATCTGTTAGAACCAGACGCGGATGAAGTTTGTAATGCAAGAGTTGAAATAAAAGTTACAGTAACAACAGGTAGAGAGTAAACAGCTCCTTGAGAAGCTGGTTGAAAGGCAATTGACAAGCTTCCGATCGATTAATAAAAAATAAACAAGCGTCAGAAATAAGCTGCACGTTGTCCTGAAACTGGGGCACTGACGAAAATTGTAGGACCCCATTTTGAACTCCACTCTGCAATCCCTACACCACTCCTGGATTCCCAGGAACGTTCCGGCAGGGAGACTGGGGTTGATAGGAGCTTAAAACGTTGTGATGCTTTTGCTCTACAGGTTTGGACCGGGAGCTCTTCACTCGCTTACCCACCTGAACATCTGAGTGGTACTGGGGACACCAGAAAAGCGCCGAGAGCCCATGAAAAATGGGACACCTGCGGGCGTACTTAGGGGTACAGCTCACTTATACCAGAATGGAATGTACTTACGCTGATGACCAACAGTATACCAGTAACAGGAAAGGCTATCAATTACATGTCAGCAAAAAAAACTATAATTACATAAAAAAAAAAGTGTGTTGTTAAACGAGATGATGGATGACAAATGAATGACACATTTCGATTGAAAGTATTAGTTGCCTCAATCTGGTGTAGGCGATCGGTTCCTGTCATGGAAACGGGTTTTGCTGAATAAGGCAGATCGTCTTTCTAACGTCCTTGGCTACTTGAACGCGCATGACTCATGCCAATGTCTAGATGCCTACGGCAACAGAAATTCATCGCTAAACTGCTTTTCCATCACCATCTTCAACCCCCCAACGAAATCACTTCATGATCAGCAAAGAATCTCGATCTGACGCTGCCGTTTGCCTCCTGGCTGCCATCCACTACCGCTCACCACACTCACACATTTTCGTTCTCACAGCATTTCCATTTCCTCATCTGTTTTTCCTGTGCATTTCTCTAGGGAAATTGGAACTCGGTGTTTCCTACTGTAATGTAGTACTAGAGTACTGTAACTCGAATTCCTATAACCTTCCTGTGTATTCACAGAACATTTTAGCTCCACATATATAGTCTTTATTAAAGCTGTTGTGTATTGACTCGAAAGATTTTCTTGCTTCTATTCCTCCCTCGTTTCTTTATTTGTTTATTTGTTTGTTTATTTATTTCCTCCTTTACCTCCTCCTTCCTCTCCTTCTCTCTTTCATTCTTCTTCTTCTGATTTTCTTTCCTTTATTCTTTCCTGTTTCTCTTCTTTCTGTTGTATAGCCATTTCGACGTACATGGAAGGAAATGCTACTCCATTTTTCCTTCCACTCCTTCTTTCCTTCCTTTTCTTTCCATCTGATTCGTTATGTGAACATTTAGTGTTGATATACTTATTACGAGGATTATAAATCCATGATTTTACTTTATTACATTACTTCATTGAGTTCAATGAGAAAAATTGTATTGAACGAGTAAATAGGTGACAGTTTCAGGACAGAAAAAACTGGATTTCCACTAATCTACCGCCATCATCGCATCGTTCCAGTAGGCTCACATTTATTACATAACAATGCTTGTAGTTTACGTTTTGTAGTTTAGTTTTTAGGAAAACATGCCGTAAACAATCGATCGATAATCGTTCATTATGTTTTAGGGTTCCATGAGAATATTATCATATATTACATGTGCCATCATTGTGATATCTACTCATGCAAGAACCCAGAAAACAAATGAGGTCAATGAGGCTCTGAGGGTTCGTTGTAACAGCTTTTTCATTATAAATCCCTCTTTTTTCTATCATTAAATGGAACCAGTCCAATCTGTCTAGTTATAATATTCGCCTATATCGCCCGAAGCTGATCGATGTTATAGGGTAGGCGATACGGCAGTAGGACAAGCGCATAATTGCTTGGGTCTAGGTTCCGTCTAAAGGGAGTGGGAGTGCTGTCAACAGGGCGTTCCCCAGGTAATTCTGCCCTGTACAGTTTGAGCACCATGAAAATTTCGAAAATGTCGCAGTTTTTTGATGATTTACGGTACGGTAATATTTTAGGAATTTCTACCGCGTTGTATCATAGAAAATCTCAATTTATCTTTCTGTACCATCGAATCAATTTGTTTTATTTCGCCCCAAAAAACCTGCTCACCTTCTAATGTCGAGGAGGAATTAAAGTACACTTTCTAAGTGCAACCTCTATTTTTTTAAAAGTTATACGTGTATTTTTTAAAATGTCCTCAGTCCCTTTCCCGATTCCTGTTACATATGAACGGTTGGTATTCCTATCGCTCTTAGATGGGTTTGAGGTCAGGAATCGGGCATTTCACTTGCGTCGTCCAGGCTCATTACCCCCAGATACATTTGAGTGCGCTCTATCGATCGCTTTCAAAAAGAATAAAGAGAATAGAATAAAGTAATAAAAAGAGTAACAATAAGATCATGCAAAAAATAATAATCGCGTATCGATCGAGGTGTATGGAGAATGCTGGAACTGCAATAACGGGACAGCTGGTCCGCGACTGCCGCGTGCGGCTAATCGATTTTACAAAATCAGTTCAACTGCCCGTCTCCCCATTTTCATCGTTGTCTAGCCCCATTGTTGGAATACCAGAAAGTGAATAGCCGAGCAAAAAAAGCTGCGTCCTTGTTAAATAACGACGAGAGGAAGGAAGAGGCAATAGAACAGGAATGGGGAAAGAGAGGTAGAGGCGTAAATCCATGAGTTCTTTCATGATTTTTTTGGCTATTATGAATTCAAAGCACATTTAAGCGATGTCATGGGTGCAGTCCTGCACACTTTGGTGTTTCCACCCTGTAGCGAACTCATCAGGATGGATGGCAATACTGCTTGTGGTCCTGCTAACAAGCGTGAATGAAACTATCTGGCAGTTTGACATCCCATGTAGATGAAATTCCCTACAAAGGCAGAATGCATGGCGCAACCCAAAGGGACTCAAACGAATAACTGATACCAATAAGTTTTGCTTTATACTTGTTGCTTTTTGTTTAGTCTTTTTTGCTGTCTTCTCTGACGGCGAAAGGAAATCATTGTTCGGCCCATTGAGGTCACTGAGGGTGACGCGAATTTTCGGGGCGTAATTCACAATGGCCATTGTCATCGGGTAAGGCAGAATTTGCATGCAGGCACAATCAAACTAGTAGATCTTCAGAGGGAGCAAAACTTTACCATCAACCGAAGAGTTGATGATACTAACGGAAAACCGCTAGTCGCTCAAGGTTTTCCCAATTCCGACCGCTTCCAGCCTGTTCAACTAGGTTTTCTGAAAATTGTCATCAAAAGTAATCAGTGAGCAATTCGTCATGGTCAACATCCACCGGCTGATTCATACCAGGGATGCCCTTGGATGAGAATCCTTTCACTGAGAAAGGGGTTTTTGCTCCGTCCTCCGCCGATGTTAAAGAGGCCCATAGTTAGAAATACTTGACTTACTTATACGGCCACCGGTCAATGATCAGCCACTTCCTAGAGGGCCACCAAAAACACTTGTTGAATGAACTTGACATGAATCTGGTCACCAAACTGTATACTCAGGAATTTCGGAATATTCCGTGGAGTCGGGCTGTTGATTCCCAGGACCTGGCACTATGTTTTTGTACTGTCAAATACAATTTAAAAATTATCTATGCTTTTGAAGTAAAAAACGAAAATCTGTAAAAAGTTGTGCGGTCTCAAACACCAGAGCAGAAAAATGGTTGTAAATGTAGCTTGTGTGGAATTCTGAATTTTATCAACTATTTTTAATTCATGTTGCGTAAGTTGCCGTAATGGAATCGAAGATGGGCAGTAGAGAGCATAAACCTGTGAAATGGAACTTTCCCTTCCGAAAGCTTTCTAGTATCTACCTAACAATTTATGCAGATACATCAAAATTACAAGCAGATTTAAGAGGAGAATGAAATAACTTCAACCAGCGAAAACATCATCTGTTTGTTTCCTTGTTTATTTGTGTTTTCTGATTTTATAAGCCAATCTAGTGTGCGTTACATATTGTTTATGAGGACTTATATATGACCTATAAGGAGCGTCATAACGTCAAATTAAAGGCCAGATCGATTATAAATGGCGGTAAAAAGTGTTGAACATCGAAAATATTCAACATTGAGCCAATTATAATAGGTTACAAATTAATAGTCACTGGTATGAATTGCTAGTTATAAACTGTTGTGTGTATGCTCGATCACAAGGTGCTCACTGACTATTTTGAGGTGTACTATGAGAAGATGATGCCAGGCCACCCCTCGTAACTTGCTCGTGAGCTAGCTTTTTTTTTTGAAAAGGATTTGAAATCGATTGATAGTGATTCGGCAGGTATCCTATTGATCGCTTTCACTTTAAATTTCCTGTTCCAAGCTTCCCTTTCCATTTCCTTACACCACCATGATAGAGAGAGGAGAGCGATCCTCTGAAACAAGTTTCAACTATGAACTATCTGGTACACAGCAGATGGTTGGTCACTTGGAAAATTACCACTACTCCGAAAGTAGTTTTTTACCTACTACAACCCTAAGTGCATCTGTGTATGTGGGATGAAAGTCAGTAGAGGCCTTGAACTGAACAGATAGGCCACTTTTCGCTCGAAAATTGTTCGGCCGGACTTGCACTTCTTGATCCCAAGCTATTTTCTGTGGGGTACAGCTTTCAGTCCATTTCTAATTGAATGGGCACCCGTTTTTGTGGTTCCTCTCCTTATTAGTCGTTTAACTCAACTGCTCCATGTACTTCTGTACTTGTTACTGAAGTAAATATTGTAACAAGTAAGACGAGACAGTAAAATGAGATGAGGGAAAAAAGTCATAGACAACATCTGACATGTCCATTGAAAGGTCCCATGTAGGATTAGAGACCAATAGATGTTATAGGAATTTTTGGAGTGGATTAGCAATTTCAAGGGACATTTTGGATTTTTTGCTGGAAAATTGATGAACTGTCATCATTTAGAGAAAATTCATCATGTCGTCAGTTGCAAACCAGCCAGGAACTATGGATAAAAGCCTGGGCACCATTTCGGTTCAAGCACAAAACGATATGAAGAACCTCGCAGGTTTGTATTCTTTTCTTTACTGCTTCTCGATCGGCTGCCTCCCCTACCACTTCACCTTTTGTAATGGAATGAGAAAAAACCGCTCCTTAAACTAGAGATTAAGTGTAAATGAAATTATTGATCGATGTTCGATATGATGGCGATAACGACGACAGGTCTGGGACTATGAAAAAGACTTGAAGAGCGCGTTGTAAGGTCCCAAATTCATCTCATCAATGCAATGGCTGGGAAATAAATGGTTGAAGAATAGCGTCATGTGCCTTAGTTCGCTTCGTCGATATTTGCATGGAAAAAGAAACGTTTCATCGTTCAAACAATCAAAGGGAGCGGTTCTGCTGATGGCCTTGGTCTGGGAACTCGACCTATGGGTTTGGACGGTCTGGCATGAACTCTACAGGGGACTGACTGAAAGGGATTTGATTCTCAATTTCAGGGTGGAGTTGTTATGGTGGCAAGTCTCAGTGACGCACTTTATCACAGACATGTCAAGGGATCGAATCCCGGTCAGACTCCGGATTTATAGCGATCCTACGACAAGCCTGTCATTCCTACGGGGTCGATTGATTGGTACCAGATTCTTCTGAGGGTTTGAAATATTGGCTTGTACGTGGTTACCGCAAAACATTGTATAGGCTGCATAAGCATTCAAAACGCCACCGCGACTTTCAAGGAATTCGAGTGCAGGGCACAGCCCGAAATGAGATTAGAAGACGTCGAGATACTTTATCACTTATCCCTTTTGATGACGTATTTTGAACAGGAGAATCCGTTATCCAGCAAAACCTTTTACTACCGAAAATTCCGACCCTTGCTATCATATGCCATTAGATTTGGTCCTTGAGTTGTAGGTGAAGGAAAGTATGCACGTACAGTAGCGCTCAAAAGTCTTCGGTGAAATGGCTCTTCACTTGTACTTTTCAGTCGTAACTCCTTTCCTACTGGATCTAATCATGCAAAATTTCTATATTTGGAGCGTGGGTGTATTGTGAATATTTACCACTATTATCCCAAAATCTGATCATGTTCTAGATATTCCAAAGAGCACGAACTCAAAATCGACTGCAAATACTGATGATGGTCTTTCTAGAATCTCTTTCTTTTTTGTCATGTCAAAAATGTACGAGCGGTAATGCCGAACACCATAGATGAGAAAAACGCACATAAGGTGGGAATAAGTGCAGACGCCAGCAACTTTAATTTTAGCAAAATGTGCTACCGCCACAAACACCTTGCTCTACCTGTGGACATTGCAGCTTTGCAGTCAAATACTGTTGGGTAGGGTGAAATATGCTCTAGCTAAAGATATCCAAATTTTGCGCGATTTGGTTTACTAACAAAAAAGTTATGAACAAAAAAGCGTAAACGCATTTCACCGAACACTTTTGAGCGCTACTGTATCTTTTATCATCGCAGAGCTAATAACTGATATAGTGCTTGCTCTGATCTAAAGAGACTTCCTCCCCCTTTTAAGGCTTTGGAATACCCTTATTCGGGTGGTAATCGTAGAACAGTCAGATACGAATTATTTGCTACACATGCTACTGTGAATGGAACTCGGATGCATGGCGTATCTCCCTTATGAAGCAACACCCTATCTACTGACCTGAACCGGTCGCCATGACCAATTTTCAAATCGTGTTTGGGACTTTTAACTTAAAAGTCAGTCTTCTTAAGTTGTTGAATCCGTCTAGTGCCTGTCCAATGCCAAAAGGATATTAAGTGCATGGGTCAGTGTAATGTAGATACTTCCTCAGTCGACACATGAAAAAACGATAAATTGCTCGACTTCAACCGACAACAATGCCCATTTCGACTCCTAGTATGCAATCTAGTCCATTTCGGATTTCATGTAGGATATGAAAAATTATGACTCGAAAGGGTAACCTACAAAAGTGTTCTTGCCTCCACCCTCTGAGCACCATTTTGGCTGCGCAACTTTGACACTCTCGATATAATGGAGTTTTCCAACCATGCTTATAGTATTCTTACCGGCTTTGAGTGCCCTACTTCCTTCCTACGAATAGGTGAACATAACTCGAAATTTCAGATGACCCCGCTCAAGTGAACAATCCCATATCCAAGGAGGAATGGGCGTCGACACTTTTTGGCCAACGTGGAATTTTGTCGGGTATTTTTCAAATGCTCGATCAACAAAAGAAAATTGGTCAGTCCCCTCTGAATGATCCAGCAGCGGATTCTTCTGGGAAAATCAATAGTAAGTACCTGCTAATAGCTCAGTTCGGACTGAATTTCTCACCTTTTTCTATTGATTCTCCTTCCAGACAGATTTTAGGTAACTCATTCGACTTCAAGCGGATAGTTGACGCACTTTTCAAGGGACCAGATAGTGACACGTTTGGAGACCCCGGACCGGAGCTTCCCGAGGTTTTTTTTTCAATTTTTCTGAATTATCGAAAAATCCGTTTACGAAAATTCCGTTCAAAAGTATATAAAATATGTATGTACAGAAGTACAGAACGACATACATATGAAAAGAAGACAATAACTTTCGCCTTTGGGAAAACCTATTTTGGATGAAATGATTGTGGAAATAATCAATACTTGAAGGGTCATTGCCATTGCCGGGTCGAAAAACGACCTCGACAGGGCTTCGTAGGGGCACGAAAACAGGCTTAGCCGACGTACACGCCCCAATATGGCCGTGTTATAATGGCCTTATCAAGTGTACACCATTCACAATGAAGCATTAGGTCGCCGCAAATAGTGTGTATAATTGGGAGATATTCAGACGGTTATAGACACGTAATCTTGTGCAACTCCATTTCTTAATACTTTTTTGAAATTTTAAAATCTAGACAGATCTGTCTTGTAGGAAATGCTTACTTTATGATTTTTTTTAGTTTCTTGGACTCTGCAATCGACTTAGTTGTGGCGACATCTACAAAGCTATCGATCAATTCAGAAGATCTGAGTTCTTCAGCAACTTCCAGGTGATTGTGATCTAATGTTTTTGATTGCTCATGAAGCAAATAATCCTATAATTGATTTTCTGAAGATTTAAAGAGTTACGGCTTTGATACAATATAATGAGTTTTTTACTATTAGGTTGGTGCAAAAGAAATGCAGGTTTTTTGTTTTACTAGTTTCAACACTGTTTTTTTGAAGAAAACTAAGCCTTTTTCATGGGGTATTATACATTGTTGGAACGCTTATTCTTTGCGTTTTTTAAATATGTATGTGAAATTTCATTCAAGTCGCTTAATTTTAGAAATATGTGGTTTTTATTTTCAGATGTCTAATCGCAATTTTCGTCAAATTTACTTCTATGAGTTCAAACTGGGTCGGACTGCCGCTCAAACCGCTCGAAATATCAACGAAGTATGGGGCCAGGGAAGTGTCAACGAATGCACAGTACAACGTTGGTTCCAAAAGTTCCGTGCCGGCAACACCAGCCTCGAAGACGAACCACATGGCAGCCGTCCACCAACTCTTGATAACGATCAATTGAAGGCGTCCGTCGAAGCTGATCCGCACAAAACGACACGAGACATTGCGAAGGAACTCAGTGTCCATCACACTACAGTTGTTCGCCATTTGAAGCAAATTGGGAAGACTAAGAAGCTTGACAAATGGGTTCCGCATGAATTGACCGAAAGTCAGAAAAATCGTCGTTTTGAGATATCGTCGGCTCATCTTTTGCGCAATGCCAGCGATCCATTTCTTGAACGGATTGTAACTTGCGATGAGAAATGGATACTTTATGACAACAGGAGACGATCTGCCCAGTGGTTGGACCAAAAAGAAGCTCCACGACATCTGGTAGTGTTGGTAGACGGCTGCAATGTGGTTCGTCTTCGAGGCTGGTGTTGCCGGCGCGGAACTTTTGGAATCAACGTTGTACTGTGCATTCGTTGACACTTCCCTGGCCCCATACTTCGTTGATATTTCGAGCGTTTTGAGCGGCAGTCCGACCCAGTTTGAACTCATAGAAGTAAATTTGACGAAATTGCGATTAGACATCTGAAAATAAAAACCACATTTTTCTAAAATTAAGCGATTTGAATGAAATTTCACATACATATTTAAAAAACGCAAAGAATAAGCTTTCCAACAATATATAATACCCCATGAAAAAGGCTTAGTTTTCTTCAAAAAAATAGTGTTGAAACTAGTAAAACAAAAAACCTGCATTTCTTTTGCACCAACCTAATACTTCCTTATTTGGATCACGCGATACCACTTTATCAGTTTGAGCATTTCAATCTCCTGCGACGTTGGGTCTTCATAGCTTGTACTACTTATCAATGGAGCAAGAGTCTGTGCTTAACCTGTAGGCCTCGCAAATTTTTGTCCTGGCCAATCCACTCACGAGGATGCGCCAGGCATTCGCTGTGTATTGAGATTTCGCCAGTTGAATGAGTGGTTCGTACAGTGATGTGAGACTCGGTCAGCGTGAAAAAGAGTATCTTCACTTGTAAACAGCTATGAGAACTTCTACCTTCCCGAACCTGAGGGTTAAGCGGCTCTGAGTTGGGGTTCGATCAAAGAATCGCGCAAGGGACCGATACCCATCTGCATACAGCGGAACCTACTACTCTCCGAAATTACTGAGTAAGAACAAATCGACAATTTTTCAGACGGCTCTCAGCTTGATTCATGATCCCAACGGATGGGAGACGATCGGAAATCTTTTGTCGAACCCTGAACTGATTTCGCAGTTCACAGCCGGTACTGGAATGGAAGAATTGTTCGGAAGTGCTCTGGGTGAAGCAAAGAAGGAATCAGCAAAGGGTGAGTCAATTAACTAACTATTTAGAGTTTTAGTAGAGTTTCGTGGAGGGTAGTCTGCAGATCCATTATGTTCGTTGAATTATTATTATTATTCCCTCATTTGAAATATAGATTGCCTTTAGGTTGTTATTTGCTCATTATGATCAGCTCATTGCACAAAAGAAGCGACTATCCCATTCTGATTGAAAGCAGTTTACGATAAATTTGGGTAATCCAGACCATGACGAGAAATGGAAGATAAGATGGAACATAGTGCGATGAAGGCGAAGAAACTGCTTGAATCAGTGTTTCCAATGTTAGAGAAGGCTTCGAAAAATCGCTAAAAAAGAGGGCTGGATGAGAATGGGACAGGAAAAATGAAGAAGAATGGGACGTTCGGACGAGCTATACAACGTGTCTCACTGCGTACGTACGGGTCCTGGTGCAAATAGCTGTCTACGGTAAGCAAAAAAGCAGAAAAAGAAAATCAGAAAGCAAGTAAGCAGGAAATAGCAGTAAAACATCGCTTAATCACTCGGCGATCAGCTGATTGTGTATGGGTCCTAGAGCGAGTAAGTGCACTCTGTACCGCCTCCACATCGTCTGACGTGACATCGGACGGGAAGTCCGGGCGAGCCGGTAACGGGGCTCCCACTATGCATTAGCTGTTGAGATTTAGGACGTTCTTCCTATTACCCTTGGGGGCCACTGGGTATTCCTTAGGGGTCAACTCAGAAACCATTTTTATCATGAACCGTGCCTTTGCGTTTGGGGTAACGGAACTTCTCCCGGATTGCTGCATTCTCCCTTGCGGCATGCGGCAAATGTCACTGCAACTACCGTACTCCCCCGCCAATCGATAAGACGCGGAATTTTTCGCTAATTACCCTTCTTTTTATTGGATTTGATCGTTTTTCTATTTCTTTTTAATTTTTATGTTTATTAGACTTGATTAATCAGAATGACTCGTCCTATGAAAGCGAAAATCAAGACTGCTTTGAAATTGAAGAGAACGGTCAGCCAATTCGAATAATTAAAGGACTCCCTACCTCACAAATTGCGCGCTCCAATCCGCCATCGCAATCCTGCGATACGTGGCGGGTGCGGCGTGCGCGACGCCGTCTTCAGGGAGAAGTTCCCGGACCCTTAAACTTATAACGTCTACCCGGTAGTCAAAGGCGGTCAGATTTGGTCTCCCTCAAATTGACCTCATTTACTTATATGTGCATATAAGTAATAGCTGTCATCTAGTTATTTCGGAAATCCTAACACTCAAATTTTCGGGATGACCGCTCTGTGCAAAAGAACGACAGCCATGAAGCTAAAATTAGAAATACTACCGTGTCAGGAGGTCCTCCGCCTGTAAACTTTCCCTTTAAAACCTGATAATTAGTGGTCTCAGACGCCCTGTGAGAAGTTTCTCGATGATATCTCGATCATTTGCTATTACTTCTCTGACGTAATGAGTATATTGCCAAGTATCCAAGTACTAAGTATACTACCAATCGAAAGTGGGAAGGCTGCAACAAATGATGAACCTGATGAGGAGCGGTTTCGAACCCATCCGGGATAAAGTGCTTCGGATGAAAATTCCTCAACTTCTTTTGTTGCTCTGCCCTAGGGAGAAAACTACAACGAAAACAGCACTATCCTTTTATATTCCTCATGAAACGGTAAAATTTTCGAAAATTTCCAAGACGTGAGACTTCTTTGGCCTCAGGTGAGTTCTAGCTTAAAGCATTCCACGTGAAACATCAGTGAGGTTGATCTTCATTTCTTCCTCCGAAGAGTAAGCAGGTTAAGCAACTGTAGCAGGAAAGACGCCAGCAAATGAGAAATCTTTTAAATTCAGATTTCTGAGTCCTCTCTCTAGAAATAACTGATGGCTTTTGAGGGTAACAAGACGGACGCTGTTGGGTCAAAAACTCAACAGTTAGGGCATAGTGGGAGCCCCGTTACCGTATCGCCCACATGACCCGCCTGTCGACCGATGTCACGTCAGACGAGTTTCGAGGCGATATTCGCTTTAGGACCCACACACAACCAGCTGATCGATGAACGAAGCCAGTTTTCTCCTACTCTTTTGTTCTCTTATTCTTTTTCCTGTTGCGATCCTTTATTTAATTTGCTACCTCAAGAGGCTGAAAAAGGTTGGCTATTTTTGCTGCCATCTTATTTGTATTTTTTTAAATTACGCTCATAAGTGAATGAACCCCAGAGAACGTTTTTGCTTATTGTATTCAGCGATTCGCAACAGGACCCTCACGTACGCAGTGGCAGACATTGTAAAGCTTGTCCAAACATCCCTTCTTCTTCTTTTTCTGGTCTTCTTCTCGTCCAGCCCCCTTTTTAATGATGTTTTTGACGCCATTCATCACTTTGGAAATACCGATTCACGCAGTTTTTTCGCCTCCATTGCACCATGCCCCACCTTATCTTCCATTTTTCGTCATAATCTGGAATACCCAGAATTATCGTGAATTGTACCTTTAGGTGAGTCCTATGTAAAAGTATTTCATCCAGGAACCAGTGAGATTGATTATTTACTACTGTGTTTTCAGAAGAGTAAGCAGGTTATTCAAATGTTGAAGGAAGGGCGCCTGCTGTTGAGAAAACTATTTAATAGCGGTCTGGAAAAGAAAGTTTTGAGATTTTTAATATTAAGGTGTAAGATGTTCAGATCCATTCCGCGATACAGCCCCAAACAGCTTTCGGAGGTAGTGTAGTGGCTACTGGCGCACTACCCCGCACAGGTGGGTCATGGGTTCAAATCCCAGATCGATATGCGCAAAGGCTAACCGAGCCTACCTCAAAGATCGTCTGATTGTCGTCTGGGAGGGTAAAAGCACTGACTTGTACAACGGCTGGCCACTGCAAGACATTCAGTATGTCATTACGATTTTGAATGGAAGTCGAGTTCGGGGTGCATCCCTCAGATAGGATTGGTCAACGCCCAGAGAATCTATCCTTGATTCTTTTTCAAGTAGATTCCTTGTCATCAACCCTAACGACACCCTCCTATGATCAACATAGGTCGTGATCGTGCTAAGTCTGTCATTCCCAACCCTACCCGGCGGTGTGACAATCGCTAGGTAGGGTTGGGAAATTTTACCGTTTCATGAGGAATATAAGAATGGGGCGATGTTTTCGCGGAGGTTTACCCATTAAGCGCAAAGCAATTGATAAGAAAATGGATTAGAACATATTACACCTTAATATTGAAGATCTCGAAACATTCTTTTCCAAACCGCTATTGAATAGGTTTCTCATTTGCAAGCGCCTTTCCCCCAACAGTTGGATACCTGTTTACTAGTCTGAAAAAGATGATAAAAATCAATCCCACTAATTGTTGGATAGAATGCTGGTGGGTAGAACTCACTTATAGCAGCTCCAATGTGCTGAAATGAAAAGTCGTAACTAGTATTACGGTCGGGCGTGACTGCATAAGGTCGGAAACGAGGTCCTCGAACAGTGCAAGGCACGAGAGTAGCGATTGGTTTGATTTGGGTAGGTACTAAGAAAGTCAGAGAATTTTGTTAAGAAACATTCTGTAATTCAAGGTTTGGGGAAATGATCACAAAGAGATCCAAAGAAGAACGGAGAGGGACGCAATCGAAAAGAACAACACCGAATCAAACGACACATGAAATAGTGCAATGGATTACTGAACTAGCAACTTCTGTTAAGGAGATGGACAGCGTGGAATTGATGTTTAGGGGGGAGTTTAGGGTTGCCTCACCTGTTACCATCTATTGAGAACCTTTCCGCGCTGTAGTGACGATGAAAGGGGGACAAGAGCAAGAATTGGCTCGAATCTGATCAGAACGCCTTTCATCATGGTCCATTACGTGATATTTTTGCTTTTAGCAAAAGAGAAGAACTCCAAGCTGACACCCGAAGATGGGGACTTTGGCATCGAATTCAAGGATGGTGAAGAATCTCTCCCAGACGTGGACTTCTCCACAGATGGTAAACCTGGAATACCATCAGAGGACTACTATGAGCAGGTAATGTGTTGTTCAGAATGTCTAGAATTACTTTTTGAATTTTGTGGAGGTTTTGACTTGTATAAACACCGCAGACAATAAAATATATGTGGTCCAGCCACTAACCTTTCTGGCTAAATCTGTCAGCCGTCAGTCGCGACAACAGTATCGCTGTTGGGGATAAACCCGCTAAAGGCACAGCTCGCGCTAAAAATGGTTTATGAGTTATCCCCCCAAAACAAATTTGTAGCCCCTTTGTATACCATATTTGGCGCTGTCAGGTAGGACAATAGATAGAACATCATAATAGCTCAAGGATTGTCCCGTGCGTATCCTCGGACGAGTTTCACCGGGATTGCAGAGGCTGCACCATTCGCAAGAGAATCCATGTAGGAAGTTCGAACAACTTCTCATGACCCATAGCGACAGTGAAAGGCAATTCTGGACAGTTTTAGCTTGAGGTAGTCGGCTCTTTGCGCAATTGCAACAACTCCGAATACCCCTTTCATGTCATTTCCGTCATGGAAATCTCGTCCAACCTCTATTTTCCCTACTTTTTAGGAGTCTTAGGTTAGACCTATGCCTTTGATGCAGAGATACCTAACCCTAGTATGTGTGGGAGGGGTCTCTTCTCGAAATGCTGTGGTCTCGCTGAGGTGGAAGCACCCGAAAGCTGCGGCTCTTACGCTGGGAACTGGACTCTTCCAAGTAGGCCGATTGGTAATTCGAGTGACTCAACACGATGGTGGAATTGGTGGTCTAAATCAACGGATGCAGTATTCCAGAACCATTCCATAGTTTCCAGGGGAATATGATGTGTAAAAGAACCAGCTTTGAAAAGAAGCGGAATCCCATTCATGCTATCCAACCCGACAGTTTTTCCAAATTGCTCCCTTTATTATTCCCATATACTTTTCAAAGAGATGTTTCTCATTCACTATATATTTGAAAACCATGTTACACAATTTATTGAGAAGGAGTGTTCTTTTACTGAGGTACATCCTCGAAAACATTTTCCTTTGAAAGTTTACTGAAATTTCCATTGTTGACATGGAAAATCAAACACGCGGAATGTACGGAGCACCTCAATGTGGTAAAGGTGGATGTGGATACGTGGCGATTGTTCGAGATTGCAAGTCTCGGAGAATTTCAATTGTGAATCGATACCGGTTATCGGTATCGGTTATATATGTACATAGTCAGCAGGAGGTGAGACTAGTACGTCATGTATGGGCGTTAGCACCGTTCGAGTGAACGGCATACTACTATACGACTACAAGTAATTTAGAGCTGGCGATTCTATTCAGGGTGGTGACTTGTTTACTTGCTGGTTGTGTTGAATGTATGAAAATAGTAACGGGAATCACAATCTGATTTGTGATGAAGGTATAGGCAAGTTTTTGGGGGCGATGTAATACCTTCCACTGTCCCCAGCGCCCAGTTTGCATACCATCCATTAGAGTGGGCTCTCGACCTGAGCGCATCTCTGATCGCTCCCCCTCTGAAACAAGTCTGATTTCTAAGTCCCATGAACGTATGATACAGTAACCCCCTAACGCAAGGTTACTCACCCCGCCCGCATCGCCGGACTACCTTTTTGTAAATATGTGCGACGAGTGCTTAGAGACGTTTGAGTGTGTCTTGAGTTACTGTACAGCATATTCACGTACTTTTAAATCCGTTTTGTACTCTGGGAGATTGTGATTTTATATTGGTCCCTGCGAGAGCTTAGGGAAGCACCATGGACCTGGATGAAAAAGAAAGGTAGCATACCCTGGATTTCCTATCCCAGTGATGTGCCCATCCGTACGACTTCCAATCAGAATGGCGTATTGAATGCGTATGTGGTCTATGGAATGATTCGCGGTGGCCAGCTGATGGACAAGTCAGCCCTTTTATCATCCCAGTCTGGTACGGAAGAATTGGCTAACTGAGGTGAATGTCGACCCATGACAATGCGTGTGAGATGTGAGTGTGTGTGTTGCCAGTACACCACCTTCGCGCGGGTAGAAAAATACTTGGTCCATGAAGCACGGTCCTGTGCGTTAAAACGTATACCCACCACAGTGCCTTAGATGATCTACGGGTGGCTATCTGGGTGACCCTACCTTGGTGATCCTTCCCATCTGATCTGGCTGAACTTCGATGCAACGCTGAGACGGTGGTAGTTATCGCCTAAACGATTCAAAAGGAACTTGAATCTCTTCTCCACTCCCTGCAGCGGTCCACAGAAGTAGTTAATAGCTGCTGTAGTAGTCGGCATTGAACTGTATCTGGCTCTTTCGGAACACTTTGCTAAGTAAAGATTTCTAGCTGATTGCGTAGGAATTTTTCTGAATTTTTGCAACTAGGAAGCTTGTTTTGATATTAATCGGGGCCCTGTCTGAATTTATGATGTCGTTGCTGATGTGCAGAAGCACCAACCATTCCGCTTCGATCCAAAAGGCTGCAGATTCCTTGAATCATGGAGCTGCAAACTGGGTTGAGAAGGATTCACGAGGGACGGTGGGAAGCCAAATCTTACGACTTACGGCAATAGCCTGAATGGCTGTTCATGTTGTCTATACAGGAATCACATGCCCCTAGAATCGGGAGAACACACCATTGCAAAATGTTGCATGATCTCATGGTGTTTTGGTACACCATTTCATCCCTGTACCGTATTGATTTAATAATAATAATTCATACACCACTGGGTGCTTTCAGAGTTCAACGACATGCCGAGCGACCGACAGCATTGCTGGCCACGTGTTGACAACGCAGATCAAATTGCGTTTGATTCCGCTAAAGCTCACGCGGCCGTAAACTTAACTTGTCCTGCGTTGTCAACACGTGGCCACCAACAGTGTCCGTCCGTTGATTGATTGGTAAGTCGGCACGTCGTTGAACTCTGAACGCACCCACTTACGTGCCATTTTATTGGCATGACAGTTTTCTGGAGTACCATATCTCAGCTGATAGGCGATCACCACCAAAAACTCTAGAACTGTTATAACGAGGCATAATTGTTCGCGATTGCCGCGTGCGACGAATCGATTACACAAAACCGATCCTACTGCCCGTCTCCCGATAGAAAGAGTCCAAACTGGCCCTTGGAAAGGGCGGGGGAAGGGGTGGGGGATCGTAAGCATAAATCGAGTAAAATACACAGTTAAGTTGGAATAAGGTGTCATCTCCGGCGAGTCAACACGTGGCCAACGTGTTGACTCGCCGGGAACGACACCTTATTCCAACTTCAACGGTCGGCATGTCGTTGAACTCTGAAAGCACCCAGTGGTGTATGAGTTATTATTAAATGTCAAGGTGTGTGGGTGTGTGTTTATGCGGAGGTATATAGCTCTTATTATACTACGCCCCGAGTGCCCAATATTTTGAGAGATATTGTTGGCAGGACAACTCCATCACAGGAAGGAGAGCAGGGTAATCCGACTAGAGTTATATTTTTGTTTCGTAGGGCCAGAACAACATGCGAAGTACCACGTCTTGGCTAATAAACCAGGACCACCCCGCATGGTTGGGATATTCTGGTCTTGCTTCGTCCTTGTCTCGCAATTATGAATAGAATGTGCTTATTTTTGCTCACGTGCGCCCTTAACAACATGATCTTAACAAAGCCGGAAAGCGCACGATGATAAGGAAGCACTAGTTTTCATTGTTGTTATTGTTTACTGTTAACGCCCTAGAACGCCTACTGCGATGTGGTGAGAAAGAATTGGAATTGAAGCAGAGCCCTTGGGAAAAATAAAAAATAAAACACAACAAACAAAATGCTCATGCAGACTGAAATGATACAGCTCAAGATGTTCTCCCATTCTGCCAGCCTTACCGTACATCAAATCTTCAAAGTCAAATCCTACTTTTTCATACCAGTCAGTTTCATAGCTGTATCTCTCGGACTTTGGACCATATGAGCATTATCTAGATTTATTTAAAAGTTTCTTTTAAATAGTGTTCCACTTCTTGACATTTTTTTTAAATCCTGTACATCCTCGCTCCCATTATCAAGGTCACCTGACCGAAACAATGCAAAACCACCCCGACGAGCTGACTCTGCCGTTCTCTGCAGCCGTTCTTCTAGCCTCGCAAACTGTGGCATGGGGTTCTGAGAAAAGTCTTATCCTTGATGGAGAGATTTTGATTCAAGGCTACGGGGCCTTACTACATCTCAGCGAATGAATTGATCTGCCACCACAGGAGTATTCGAATCGGATGCGCTTAGTGAAATGGAGAGAGCCCTCTGCTCAAGAAGTGGTTCCCTGGAGACAAGAATACGTACATTGGAACCAGTGTGACTCCGAGCTTCTTCAATTTGCTCTCCGAACAGATGGAATCATTCATATATCGATAAAAAGAAATCGAAATGTGTGGCAACCATCAATAAAGTTCTCTTATAAACTCAAACCATACGGGCTACCATCTTCTCTTCCCCCCTCGTATGGAGCTGCGAAATGTGCTTTCCCTTTGGGCAGTTAGGTGTCTAAACAAACGCAAAACGTGGTTTTCAAGTATTCATAGCTGAATGGTATCTTCTATTTCGCTTTCGAAGGTAACTAACAGCATGCGTAGCAATTTCCTCGTTCATTGAGTTTTCTGCTTTATATTTCATCACATATAGAACCCATCTCATACAGTGTATGAATGAAATGCTCTTTTGTTATTGCCTACACCTTAAACTATTTAGTAGGGTTTAGAAAAGTTCTTTTACAGTTTTGAAGCGCTATATCAGATTAGCAAACTTGCTTCGTATAACGAGCAAAGGCCATGTGATGTGGGAAAGGGTGCGGTCACCATTGTTCTTTCCACATTGCATCCTATTTGTAAATGTTCCTCGTGAACGTCAGATTGAGTACCATGCCACTTCCATGTGAAATCGAAGCTGGCGGACTCATATGCGAGCGTCTTTCTCGACCACATAGAAGTGAGGCGGTATTCCAACTGAGGATTTTCTCTGGTATGGGCCTTAGCCTTTGTTGGGTCTGAAACCGAAGGTGACCGATCTTCTCCTCTTTTTCCACGTTCGCTGTGCGGCATGCGGCGAATCTTTGTTACAGGGTGGCTGAAAAGTATAGGACGCGCCGTTCGACGCTTGTTGGCACCCTGCCAATGGGTATTTTCAGAATCTTGTTGGGCTTTTATAAAGCTTGGGTTTTGTACAAGAATCCATATTAGTCATTCGAATGACCGTTTGCCCGAACAGTCGCTACGAAAGTTTCTGCGCATCGACCCACTACCAAGAAGCTGCTCAGAGAAGGTTTCACGAGCTGCGACATTGCGAAACGACTCGGTGTTTCTCTCCAACCGTACGGAATGTTGCCGCTGCTCTCAGGAATCGAGGACGAGCCTCTGCGATGCCAAAAAGGGGTTGACCGAGAGCAGTGAACACACCGAAGATTCGTGACACCACCAGGAAGAGGATCACCCGCAACCACGGGTCAACATGAATCGGATTGCTTCGAACCTCAACATCAACCGTCAAACCATCCAGAAAGTTGCGAAACGCGACCTTAAGCTGAACAATTATCGGCGCCGTCGACGACAATTTCATTCAGAGCAGTCCAAGCAAAGTCGACTGATAAAATGCAAAAAACTTTTTTGAGAGCTCAGTGCACGCCGCATCTCTGACGTGATCTGGACCGATGGGAAAATTTTCACCGCAGAACACTATCCAATCCGTACAAACCAGAGAAAGTTGTTGTCAAAAGCTGACACCAGGTCCCTAGAACGTAGTCTTGTGCACAGCAGGCTACCTTCCAAAAGTGTGATAGTTTGGGCCGGGATGACATCAGAAAGCAAAACACCTTTGGTCTTCACCGACAGAAATGTTAAAAATGAACTCCGCGGTCCACCAAAAGGTGGTTTTAATGGACGCTCTGCTACCCTGGGTCACTGAACACTTTCGTAACCGATCATTCGTCCATTAGCAAGATTGGGCCTCTCCTCATGCCTCGAAGTTGACAAAAGCCGTACTGGACGCGCACTTCCCCGGTTGCTGAGGTAAAGACATCTGACCTTCCTCTCCGCCAGATCTCAATTCAATGGACTTCTCTGTATGGGAGTACTTAAAGAGCGAAATCGCAGGAGGCTCCTACCGCATGTTTGACGCTCAGAAGTTGGCCCTTCAGAAGGGGTGGGACGATATCGACGTCGACAACCTGCGGCGTACGGTCGATTCAGTCATCGAGAGTCTGAAGGCCGGTGTAAGAGCAAAAGGATCGAACTTTGAACACCTGCCGTCCTAAATGATCTTGTAGTTCTACTCTATTCCTCATTAAGCTTATTTGTCTCTCTGGTCTCTATCTTTGAAGTTACGCTTACAAATGCGGCGTCCTATACTTTTCAGCCACCCTGTAGATGTCTTGCGGCTCCAAACTGCAATTACCGTGCTCAGCCCATATTCTTCGTTGACCGCCTTTCTTTTTTGATTGGTTTTGATTGTTTTTCTCTTTCTTTTTCGTTTTTATGTTTCTCAGATTGATTGTTTGGAATGACTTCTCCTATACTATCGACTATCAAGACCGCACTGGAATAGAATGGAGCGCCCAACAAACTCAGATAATCAAAGGAGCCGCTAACTCACAAATTAGACGCTTCAAACTTCCATCGCGATTCTGCGATACGCGGCGGTTGCGGCGAGCGCACGCAGTGTTCGGGAGGGGGGGGGGGGGGTGGAAGATACCGGACTTTAATTGCAACAACTGGAATCTCGTCCGAATACCCCTTGCATGTCATTTCCGTCATGGCAATCTCGTCCGACCTCTATTTTCTCTACTCTTAAAGAGCATTATTTTTTTCGAAATCGGCGAAATAAACTATTCCCAATCCATACTTCCATTTTTCGAATAAAAATAGGTGAACTGTGCTTTTAAATAAAAAAATGTACAAGTGAAAATCTCACTGGAAGAATAGGACATGATCTTACAATAGAATTCAGTCGCCTGAAGAAACCGTTTCATTGGGACTCTTTTCACAAAAGTTTTTTGTAGGTGTCGGAAAGTGGGGACGAAGTCGAGCCTGTCATTGCAACAATACCTACAATCACAACTCCTACAACTACTACGCCCACGACGACAACACAATCGAACCGTTTTATGACACGTCTACCAACGACAGTATACTCAAGGTTTCTACCTAAAAAAGAAGGTCCGTTTATAATAAATATACGCATTTGTTGCTTTTGTACTTAGAAAAGTAAACAGAAAAGCAAACAACGATAGATTCAATGTCAAAAACAATCCAATTAAGCGAATCTATAATTCTTTGATGAAAAAGTGATTGTAAGCGAGTAATTGTAAGTTGTCATAACTCATAACGAGTAGCTATGAAGTAGTGGTCACTTTAAGCTTAAAACTTCGGTATTATCTTTTTGTAGAAGTGATGGATGTGACTTCCGCTTGAGGTTAGTCTCACAGATGGAAAACTCGGCTTAGGAGTTTTTTCAGCT
Organism: Haemonchus contortus; assembly: GCA_000469685.2. Taxonomy (NCBI): domain Eukaryota; kingdom Metazoa; phylum Nematoda; class Chromadorea; order Rhabditida; family Trichostrongylidae; genus Haemonchus; species Haemonchus contortus. Next base: position 7,402,064 of record LS997567.1, on the reverse strand, counting down.
TCCATTCCTAAAACCTACATAGTACTCGTTCTTTTGATACTAAAGAGGTTATACTAATCTCGAGAGAACTTTTCCAGCCGGAATTTGTTGCCGTTCAGAACCTCCACTGCCAGAAATCTCCTTCTCAATTGATGGTGACGGTGAAGAATCAGAAATACAAACAATAGAGAAGGAAATAGATATCATGATGCCGCCATCTTCTTCAAAAAGGGTGAGTTCGCTCGGTAGAGGATTTGATTTAGTAGGTGACTGAAGATGAAGATGCCAAGCCTGGCTACAGAACACGAGAATCAGGCAGGCAATCGCAAAGGGTCCTTTCGCGTGGACATCCTTCAATATCCGCTCATCCAGCAGTAGTTGATTCATTCCTTGTCCTGAATGCTCTACTACGATAGCTACTTGTAAAAGTAATGATTGCGATGGTTTCCATCGTTTTATCCGCTCAAAATCGTACGTGCTATTAACCTACTCGGGCGAATAACATGGCACACCCAAACAGCATTACAGGGGTGTACTCCTTCTTAATGGATCGCCCGGCTAACTCCAGGCTCTCCTCCTTCTTGTGTCAAACACCCTATCCCGAGAGACGTTGAACTGAAGAATTTTTCCCTTTTTCAAAAATTATAGTTTTCGAGTTTTTTTTTTTCGCTGTTCAGCTGAGTTTAAGTTTTAAGCTGAGTGAAAGTATGAGATTGACACAGAGATTGAAATCCTTCTTTGAGAAAGCTTCCCTCCTTCGTCGATAACGTTAGCAAGTCTAACTCTTCACTCCTTTTTAAAACAGAAGACAGTTTCCTGTACACGAAATTTGACACAGGACTAACAGGGCAGTGCAAATGGTATTCAGTTAAAGTCGGTGCTTACGCCTTTGATTGGAAGTCTCGAACTTTTGCTCTCTTTCTTAGAAATAGGTACCCTTAAAACATCCAACTGTTAGACAATCAAAGATGATGCTGTGGAAATGTTCTGAGTGATGATAGCACCGTAATCAGATGGTCTTTATCAATGGACCCTTTTCTTTATGGATATATCATTGGGTGGGAATTCCAGATTACAGGCGGTCGATTAAGTATTGTCGCAAATGACATCGAGCAAAGAGGATTCTTCATCGAATCACAAACCCTGCTGGGTCGTGATCTAATAAAAAGAAATGAACAAAGTTCTAATCTGCTTATCGTATTGCCCTAATGGGTCCCTATCACTGCACTTACCACTCACTTTTGTCACCCTGCTCTACCAATGAAACATACTGAACGGTCAAAGCTACATCGTAGATACCGAAGACGTTAGGATTTTGATCGGTAGGTGGCCTCTCTTAGGTCCCTTATCTTCTCTTATCAGTTATGATCAGTTCTTGTCACCGAGTACTTACCATCCCGTCATATCCTACATCATTTTTTCCAAATGCCGAGGCTCCACTAGTGATACGAAAAGGGTGGTCTTACCGAATTTCAACGCTCTATGTTCACGTAAACAGGTGTTATGAATTTGCGGCCCAAAATTTCTATTGCGCACTCCCCGCTCCCTGTGCATGGAGTCCGGTCCTGCCACCTATCATAAGTGTTCCCATCCTGCCCCCCGTATTCCTACCAAATTTGAAAGCTTTCGGCCACCGAAGACAGGAGTTATGAATTTCCGGTCGGACACACACACCGACACACACAAACACACACACATACATACACACACAAACACACCTATAAACCAACAGACACACTTAGCGAATTATATATAGTAGGATATTGCAATATTCAAGCAGTAAGGGCAGAAGCAATGTAGTGGTAGATGGCGCACTATCACACACGCAGGGTTAAGGGATTGAACCTAGGAATGAGATCTGCTCAGGTCAACCGAAACCCTACCCCTCCCCCCCCCCCCCTTCCCCCCCCCCCCCTTCCCCAGGGTTGGCTAAACCAGACTCGCCTGGGAGGATAAAAGCTTTGGCTTGTACAAGAGCTGAACACCGCAACTCATTATAGGTTACCTACTCATTTGAACGTTCCACCACGATTCTTAAGGGGACTCGAATGCGGGGGGGGGGGGGGGCATCCCTCGGACGTCGGACGAGATTGATTGACGCCAACAACTTCTCGACTTTACTCAAGTAGTCAAAGTCAAGTAATGCCTTCTGAAAAGTAGAATCTAGTAGAAAAGTTGACTTAGATCGACGTCATTCAGATATGGACGACGACAAAACCGACGTATCCAATTTATCACACTCGCACGATTCCCTCTATCACTACCGGTACGATGACGACCACCACCACCACCACCACTCCGACTCCAACTGTTCGAACGACGCCATTCACCATCACGTGGCGGCCGACGACTCGGAATCATCGGAAGGATAGTGATTATTATGCCATGTACTATGATCAACAACCATAAGTCATGTTGTATATGTTTGTATAAAGGTTATAAAGGTACTACATAATACTCCTGTGGTTCATCATGTAAAAAAATTCGGATGGCGAAAGAGTTGAACTCAGAGCCCACAGAGTAATGTAGAATGAGCCGCTGCCATCTGCTCTGTTATGTTTCCCGAATACTCTACAGACTGATGAATCAGGGTTGGTGACGAAGTTCAGATCCACCTAGGGGAAATTTCAAAAAGGAGATGAATCCATAGCGGGAGGCATAAAACATGAGTTGGTCCAAACAAATGAGGAGAGAACTGTGGGCAGGCCCCTGCCTTTGGCACCCTAGGTTTCAAAGAATCATGAAGTTGTAAGTGATTTCATATCCGCCATTGACAAGGGAGAGAGCTCACTGCTCACCTAACAATCAACTTGATTTTATGGAGTTTTTATGAGGTTCACAGCTTTATGGACACGTTTAGATGGAAGTGAACGTATGTAGCTTTTCTGTTAACTGCACATCCCTTTGATCATCAATTTCCTACACGACATCGTTATGATCGTTGTGAATCACTCATCTGCAACTGAAGAGAATCTGAGAAAGCTAAGAAGATTAGCCACCTCGCAAATGTTAGGAGGGGGAAGGGAGGTGTAGCAGGTGTCTGGTCTGATGGTTGCAGACATGAAATTTTTCATACGGCACGATTTAATGATTCAGCTCTCCCACGCAAAGGGCTCGCACCTCTTGAAGCCCCTTATATTTGCATCAACCAAAGATTTATGCCCTTATATTGAATTTATCACGTTTTTAAATGTCCCATAGATTAGTGGACTTGAATCATGTCACTGACCATAACCTCTTTAGGCATAGAAAGACCAGAACAAGAGCGCGCTAAGCAGAGTCTGAAAAAGCATCCAAGATCTGACAATGAACAACGAATTTTTCAGTGGAGCGCCAACCAAAGAAATACGGTGGTTTGTAGTGATTGCCGAAAGCCTCGTTGTAATAAGTCATCATCTGATCACTTGGGTCCCAGAGGGCATCAACAGGGTAGATTAAAAGAATACTGCTTGAAAGTAATAGTGGAACAAATAAGGAAGCTGATGGAAGCTGTCCAACGGCTTGGAAAATTTTCGAAAATTTTACCGTTTCATGGGAAAGATAAAAGTAACGCGATGTTTGCTTAGAAGTCTACCAGTTAAATGATCCTGACGGATGGAAGGCTTGGTTGGTATGGGCAGATATTTCCGCCCATGCCTACCAAGCCTTACATCCCTCTGGGGTCCGTTATGTGGTACCAAAATTGGCTGTCATGATAGAAGCACTGACTTGCACATCGGAAGGCCCCCGCAAGTCATTCCTGTGGTTCATCATGTAAAAAGATTCGGATTGCAACTGGACTTGAATTCGGAGCATACCAACTCTTGTGCAATGAGCTAATGGCATCCGCTCTGCTGTGAGTTACAAATCTAGATGATCGAAGTAGTTAATTGATCTATACAAAAGCATGCGCATGACGGTTGATAAATGGTGCTTCTCTGAGAGTAGTTGGATAAGAAACCTACAGAGGCGGCAACCTAGAACCTACAAGAAAGACCTCCTGGAGACATTCAGAAAACTCCGCCATGAAATCTGCCATGCTACTGAACTAGTTCAACAATACAAGGTGGAAAAGTGTGTTCAAATGCGCTCAACTGTAGCCTTAAGGCTCGATCATTTGGCCAAATGGGTTATAATTTTATTTAGTCATAAGCTGAAAGCCGTCAAGGAGAAAGTCCGAGTGTCCGAGGAATGCTCGCTCCCTTTACTCGCTAGAATATTGTGACATGGGAACACATGACGAAGAAATTATAACGATCCCCTTCCTTTCCCTTTTTCCTTCTATATTTTTTTATTGTCTAAGGAACCCTTCTAAGTGGCTGAAAACCTCATTAGGCAGCTCATTGCTTTGCTCTCCTCTGTTTGGGTTTTCCAGTGCAGAAAAGCGGTGACGAGCTATTAGGGCTATCATCGTACCAACCCGCAACTGAAAAAGGAAAATATGAAGAATTTCGTTGAAAATATAGTAAATAAGTTTTGCACCCCTCGAAACCTCATATACAGTAACCATATGGTGTAAGCTAAAGAATACTCTTGGCTGTGAATGAAAACTTGCCCTGGAGAACTCAAAAACCTCATCAATTTGACCGAGCTATTTCCATTTAGCTTGTTTGCGTCTAGGAGGACAGTACCGCCTGAAGCGCAACATTTGTTTCCGAGAATATTCAACCCAATCCTGTTGTTTGCTCACTTTTATTTTGAGTGCGAAAACATTAATAGACGGTGGTCTTTGAGAAATCTTTGATCGTAATCTTGAATCTATTCCTGAATCTATCATTATTTACTCGTCCACTATTATTGTACTTAATATTTATGATTTCTGATCATAAGAGCGGGATATTTGGCAGGTCTTGATGTTCGGATGATCGAGTTCAACTAAACACAGAGGCTGTTGAATTTGAATCTATGGAGTGTTTCAGAATTGGTCAAGTATTTTACAAGGATATTCACATAAGAGCGTTTCGAGCTTCAAGACAGAGTTTACGATAATTCTGAGGTGTCAACCTCGAGTGAAATAATGGAAGTTGTGGCGAAGAGTAGTGCAAAACCGACGAAAGCAGAAACTACAAAAATTATCGAATTTGATAAATATGAGACTTTAAAAAGTAGTGAGAAAGGAGTTGTACGATGTTATGTGTCTGTAACCGCCTGGGTGTCTCTCAGGTGAGCCTACTGTTCGATGGCGTTCTAACGCCCCATTGTGATTGGTGCAGCCTCAACAAGGCCGTCATAACACGGCCACTTTTGGATGTGTACGTCGACTAAGTCGAATTTGGAGCCTTTATAGCGCCTTGTACTATCCTTGGCAGTCCCGGACTCACCATAGGCGGAAACCTGTAAAAAATATTTTTATCGTGAGCTGTGTTCAAAGAGTATCTAGCACGAGTTTGAAAAGAAAACAGCAAAGAAGGAAAGATGAGCTTTCTTTCCAGCTAAGTAAGTTCAGCTGACGACCGTATTAATTGAAGTGGGCTACAACTGAGCAGAAAGAACAGCGAATAAACAGAATTTTATTTCCGAGGTCGTTCGGTTCAGAACATCTTAATGTCACGGCTCTCTACAAAAAGATTACCAGTACTGGTAGCATGCTGTACTGGCAGCAGAAACTCTTTATTGTTTTACGAATTAGGATGCCCAACATTTTGTTCCAGGGCTCAGTTGGCATAATTCTGCTCTTGAGTGAGATTCATCTACATTGGCAAATGCAGCATCTCAACGACTCTAGGTCTTGCTCCAGCTCCACTTATTGTTAGATCCGATTATGCGGTGACACCTTAGCCATCTTGTCGGCTGCTAGCAATATTACATTTTTTTTTGAATGATGTAATTTTCTCGAAAACCCATGCGATAAGGCTTCTACCATGTCAAATTAATAAAGAAAAAAACTTGCGGAGAATTCCATTCCCGAGAAGTAGATCTCACGGGGATTTCAAATAGGTCTTTGGTATGCCAATGGTGTATCTAGGAATCTTTCTTACTATTGGTATTCTAAATTATTGTCATTGGTAAAGAACAGGTCCACCGATCCTCTGGTGATGATATTTGGGAAGCTTGCCGTCAACAGGACTTATGAGTGAACTTGGCCCGTTTCATCCAAGCCTTTATACTTGTGCTGCTGTTCTTCGTTAATTTTTCATATGGTACGCCCCTTGTAGTGAATTAATGACTAGGGATAGAGTCTTTGGCGTCGATTTATTCCGTTTCTAAATTGCGCCAGCATTCAACTTCCATTAAGAATCGTGGTGGCCCGTTGTATGGGTGTATAGCCTACAGAATAACTTGTGATGGCCAAACAATGTACAAGTCGATGTTTTTATCCTCCCGTAAAAAATTGGTATCAATTATTTGCTCCAAGAGGAACGGAATTCTGGTCTGACCTATTCGGATATCCATCTGAGGTACGATCCCCTGAACTTGCGTGTATGATTAAGAGCTCCTAGACATTACTGCTCTTACTCTAGGCATACAAATATCTCGACTTGCTCATTAATACGCAAAGTCAGAAGCAGAGACTCTTCGAAAACGCTTAACCGGGTAACTGAGGATCAGGGCCACTTCAAACATCTCAGAAGCAAGGCCACCTGAAGGTAGCGTTGACCCCAGAACACGAATGTTGTTTCTGGAATTCCCCGGAATATTAGCCATTACACGGGTAGTCTTCATACTCCTGAACTGATCCAGTCTTCATTGACGAAATGAGAGCTACGAGGTTGACAAATAATGATTTATTGCTATGTTCAAGGATATGTTCTCCACGGGAGATACAATTTTCACTTTTGGACGGCGAAAGTTGGCATGTTGGCACTCAACGACTCTTCCACCGTCTACCCTGAGTACATTGGCCCATAATTCTCTGTCACAGATAGTCAACTGAATCTGAAAAATGTATTTTCTGTAAGTGTCCTAAAAATTAGAAATGCAAAGAAGCTGCGCACCAGTTAGAACGGCGCGGCGATCTCCTATTGGTCGATAATAACCATCGCTAGATCTCGATTGGTCAACCAGCAGCTTGTGCTATAGATGGATATCGATCAGTTCTGCTCTAGGCTTTTTCTGTCCCTAGCGTTCAATTCACGACTGGGGAAAAAGTTAACGTTTGGAGTATTTGAATTCCGCGATGAAGTTCCTTTGATAATGGAACGTCGTAGCTGAAAAGTGAATAAATTTTTTCAAGTTCTGTACTTGAGGAACTGTTACTTACTCGTTTGAATAGAAGTAACATAGCCCATGGTGTAGCAATGTTGTGTAGATCTCTGCCTACTTTATAAGCCAACCAGTATGTTGGTGGGTCCATTAGATCTTCCTGATACAAAGTCCAATATACTTGTTGAGATCCAAGGACTACAAGGAGTATGACGTCACCTAAATGATTTATTCCTTGTTTTCATGAATAATTCTGAAGTAAGAATTTAAATTTCTTCTAGAAATTAAGGCAAAGATTACCTATACTCGTAAAGAATGCGGCTATAGTACTTTTGATGGCAATCGCTTGGACGTGACGTTTGGAATTTGAGACGAACTGAAAATAGAGTAGAATAACAGATCGATTACCAGGAAAGCCTACTTAGTGAAGAGCATTTTTAGAGATCATCTCTACAAACCTCATCTCTACATGGATTTGGATTCAAATCGCAACTCAGTAAATGTTCATTCGTTCATTTTCATTACTGCTACGCAACAGCATTTCGAGACTAGTTTATGCCTCAATGGTCCAAAAGAGCCTCAGCCTTTGTTTCAGTGTCAGTTCAAAGGCACAGTCTACGAGAAAAATGCTTTCCAATTTACCCTTTAGAAGGAATGTGGGGCATCCAAGTATGCCATACGTCGCACGGTTAGTCCGAATAATGGCTTGGGTAGAGCGTAATAGGGACACAAAGACTGTCTCCGCTGTACGTCACACCCAGAAGTGGACGAGTCCTAACGGTATTGTTGAGGCTGCACCATTCAAAAAGGACGTGCATGTTGGAAATTCGAACAACTGATCGTGACCTATAGAGACAGTGGAAAGCGATTTTGGGCATTTTTGGGCCCACATAGTCAGCTCTTTACGCAGCTGTGACCAGTGACATCTCGTCCGAATACCTATCTGATTGTATTCCCGTGATGTTGACCTCGTACAGCCTCTGCTTGCGCTACTTTCAAAAAGTCGCATATATCACGAATTCTGCCAATTCATTCGCTTTCTTCGCCCCCGACGCTCCATCCATTACCAAAACTTCCGTTTTTCAATTTAGAAAGGGTACCCCAAAATTACTGTGAACTGTGCATTCAAACAAAGTATTTTTAGTACATAGGAAAGAAACTTGAAGGGGGAAGAGATTCGATTTCGGAAATTTTTGTTAAGATTCATAACAGTGTTGCAAACTAGTACCTTTTGAAACCAGCTGTAGCTGAGGAGGTAGACGTAGAGGATAATGGTTGGAAGTATGAAAACACTCAAACACATCACGTAAAGTGTATACATTTGTGTAGGAAAAGGATGAACAAAGTGAAATGCGACACTTTTCACTCGACCATTATCCATTTGATATCCTTGGAACTGAAAACAAATCATTCTCATTCGGTCCTTTTGAACATACGAAAAAACGCAGTTCGAATATAACACAATATATAATATAAATATTCAGTAAGACATGCGCGCGCCCAAAGCGTAGCGAAATAATCAATAAGCCGTGCGCGCGTCCATAGCGAAATGATCAATAAGTGATGTGAATGCAGAAAGGAAAGGGTCAGAACGAATGCCGAATAAATGTTGGGTCATGGGAAGAGGTAACTTGCTCGAGACTGCTACTGACTATTAGCACGTACTACCACTACTACATTACTCCAATAGTGATGGCTTGATGCGAGGGAATTCATGGTCGCACTGGGTCTATGTTCTCTTCCATAAGAAATCTGTAATTGCCACTGAATCGCTCATTGACTCGAAGTACAATGTTGTGATTTGACTACTTCGATACAGTTCTATTTGTTTATGGAAAATGTCCCTCACACTTCCCCTGCGGCCTTCTACTGCTCATGGGACCTTCTTAGTCATTAACACAAATTGCAGTGGGTGAAACAAGGAACCCAAGACCTACTGGACGTTACTCAGACTACTATAGGCTCCAGGAGTCTGTGTTCGAGCTCCATTGGACAAAAATCGCAGCTGATGTAGCTAGTCCGGAAAACTACAGAACGTATCTGAGAGCTCCCTTCAAACATACCTCAATAGGATACACGATTGGAAGTGAAACAAGTATTGTTATAATCCATACTGTACAAGTTATCCGATAGGCAGTAGGATACTTCCAAAGCTGAAATGGTTAGGTATATTTCCGATTATTGTTGCGTTATTATTGAAGGTACGGTTCACAATAAAACTGGTTTCCCAGATTGCCCCTAAAATGGCCATATGGCACCCAAGGGATAGCACGTGGAACATTGTGGGGTCGAAAAACCACTTTGACAAGGCCTGACAAGGGCTCCAAAACTGGCTTGGCGTAGGGTAAGTAGACACCCTTAAGCGGTCGTGATATGAGCCTAACTTGAAGGCTGTACCATTCACAATGAAGCCATAGGACGCCGACGAATAGTATGCTTATGTGGGAGACGTCCAGACGGTTACATAATCTCGTACAACACCCCTTTTTTATTGAGTTTCTGAAGCTTCACACTTCCTCAAATCCACTGATTTTTGCGCTTTTTTCGCCATTTCCGTTCTACTCTACACCATGATTTAAATTATTTAATGTAAACTGAATTATTGTGAACTGTGCCTTTGAGCATTTCATTGTTCATGGAATGTTTAAATAACCTGCAAATGGAATATCGATTAGAAAATCAGGTAAAGTTCCGGAAATAGATAGTAAGCGATATTGAGAGGATGGTGGTCATTACTAGCATTTACTGTAAGGGACTGGTACCCTGAGTTCCCTGAATTTCAGTAGTAACTAGCTTTCTGAGATCCCTCTTGAGATCCCCATTGATAAATGCTCACCCTATGAAAACCAACAAAAATCTGCAGTAATGCTTTATAAAAAAAGCTCTTACCGAATAATGGCGTGCAGGTAATCGAATAGCTGTGAACCGATTAATTGCCAAGAAAAAGTGCAGGTAGAGAGGTACGTTAGATACGGCTATACCACAAATATTTACAATCTGAAACAGACTTTTTTTTCGTATGCGTTTCGCGAACACAAAATACTAAAAACAAGTATTATTCCGTTGTTGAAAAACGGTGACGCATAGGAGCCACTAATAACCCGGTGAGACAACTAGCTAGGATTCTCCACGCGAGGCGTCGCGCGCGGCCAGTGGTTCTGCTTTGCCGAACTAGGGGTATGGGTACTTACGTGCGTCCGAGGATGCGCGCGGCAAGGTGCGCGGCGATGTTTCAAACAACTCTGGCGCCTATTATTGGGGCACAAACTTGAATTAGAGTGGTTCAGTGGTATCGGACAATCCTATTAACTTACTTTACTTCAAATTTGGACCCCAATGATAGGCGCTAAAGTCGTTCAAATCGTTACGAACTTCGCCGCGCAATTTGTCGCGCGGTTCCTCGGTCGCGCGTAAGTTCCGTCGCCCACGAACTATCTAGGTCCTGGATGGGATTGAGTTCGAGCCTAGTCATCAATGCTAATGCTTAGTGAACCAACCAAAACCTGATTCTACCCCATTCGCTCTAGTACTAACAATGCAGCAGCCATTTAGAGCCTATCAGAGTATAGAACTTCCATGATTCCACATTTGGAATCATAAAAATCGGTCCTCGTTATTGTCATAGATCTCATTCAGAATACTGGTAATCTCCAGTAGCTTTTGTTAATATTGGGGCATCAAATAATTAGATAGACGAATGGAACCACTACTTTTGAATTAACTCACCTTAGCTATCCACCAAGCGTTCTCCAAATAGAATCTTGGCGCCAATCCAAGCCATGCTGGCTCTTGGAACAGCAAATAACCAGTAGCACTGATCAAATCTGATATCCCTGCAAACAAAAGAACTACTGTAATCAGTCTGACAACTTTTTCTAAGTTTTCATGCCCTTGAATTGGATACGAAAACAGCCACAATTGTGTGAAGAAATTTCGGAGACGATTTCTGCTTTCGCTCAGGCTCTTCTGCCGGAATGACATGCCAGCTCAGCTTCTCATACTTGGATTACTTGTGAGTTTGCCGTTTTTCTTCACCTCGGTAATTCTGCTGTTCCACCGATTTTCAGGTCTCTTCACAGATTTCTCCAGCTGCTCCAGCTCCTTGTTACAGTGGACTTTTCTACCGATGCTGCATCGGTTCTCCGCGGAGTATTTCATGAGATTCTACATTTTATGTATTTTCCCTCATCGACTAATGTCTCACTTTTACGTCCCAATCTGTGCATGTCTACTACACACAAATATGTTATTGATCAATATCGATTGAGTGGAGCAACAATAGTATGACCCAGTGAGTGCCCGAATACATCTTTCCTTTCATAAATGTTCTTTCGCTTTTTTTTCAGGAGTAACTTCAGACATAGTTAAGAGAAAGTTTCAGTCATCGACCATAGATTTTCCCTTTTATTCATTCATTCGTATTCTGACGGCCAAATAGCTCGGTCGGCAACTCATGCTTGTGTTGCTCTGACTAGACTTTGATGATTCTGCGAAGAGCACAGGAATATCCCATGGCTGTTGGGCGACCCAAATAGAACCAATCCACGAAATCCCTCATCAGATTTCCTCGAGCCCAATTTAGAGCGCCAAACTTCTCCTTGGGGAATTTTCAAAAGCACACTGAGTCATCCCGTGAAAAAAGTTTTTGATTGAAAAATGGTCAGTAGTACGATAACTTTTAGAATGTCTATTTCAAGACCCACAAGTGAGCCATTCGAACTCTTTGTAATCATTATTCTAGAAAGTTCTCTGCATGGGAAAGTATAAATTCTGAAATGTTCAAGCAAAAGCTTGAGTCTTCATAGAGGAAGTATGTACTCGAAAAATAGCGATGGAAAAAACAGGGAATACACTTACCTACACCTAAAAGTAGATGATGAAAAGGAGTCCCGAGAGCATTTGAACCTCGATTACGGAATAGTGATATGACGAAAATCACATGCAGTGGATATGTAAAAAGAACCAAAGAGTTGAAGATCACCAGTACTGGTAATGTGTAGTCATACGAGTTCATGCATTCACTGAAATATGAGATCTCTCAAAGTATTTATAATCTGGGAAGATGCGGATCACGTGAGACTGACGTCAGCGGCTTGAAAAATCAGTTTTCAGAGACATTATTCTTTTTTGAAAATACTCTCTTGAATAATAACAGCAGCAATGGCACCTAACGATACAAAGTTAACGACAAAAGATAACTAAAAAGCGAGATCGTTGGTAGTAAACGTTGATGTGGACAGGGTATATTGTAATAATAAATTACGATCAGAAGAAAATCAGATGACAAGCACGATCCAGAAGAGATGAGATCGAAATGCCATTCGCAAACGAAAATTGAGTAATTCGAATTTAATGTTGGGTTGATGATAGAGCACTTCATTTCGAACCGTCAGTGTAGCGTTCTCACACAAGCTAACACAGAGAACTTTAAAATCACCACAAAGTTCATATTGAACAATTCCGAAACATTTGGGACAGAAATTCAGGTTTCATAAGCTTTGGCATAAAATAATAAAAAAATAAAGCTTTTGGCGCTAATCAATCCCGTCTGAAGGATGCGCCCCCACACTCGACTTACATTCAGTGGTGTAATGAGTGCGTATGTGGCCTATACAATGACTTGCGGTGGCCAGCCGATGTACAAGTCAGTGCTTTTATCCTCCCAGACGAGTCTGGTACCAATTAACCGACCCCGGAGGGATGGATGGCTTGGTTGACCTAGGCGGATACCACTCCGGGATTCGAACCCTTGACCGTGAGAGTGAGATAGTGCGCCCTTGCCACTACACCACCTCCACCCTCTCCAATGGCTCATGATAATTTTATTTAATCTTTGTAACCATACGGTACGGTTTGAATGCATACAAACTCCACTATGAATAATCCTTATTTTACGAGGCCAGACAGATTTCATACTACCACTTAATCCTCTCGGACACACTTAAGAGTAAATCGTCGGCCCACAGAACTCGGTTTCACGTCCCGTGCAAATACAGGTACAAACTGTAGCTTCCACTTCCGAACCACCGATCGACAGCTGATGACAGAAATTAAACGGTTAGGTATGGTAAAAACAATGAAATCTAGTGGAGGTGTTTAGCTTGGGTGTGTTTAATAGTAGCAGTGAGTAAGGATCTTAGTAATAATAGTGATCTGGTAATAGGCAAGGAGAATGGTTGGATGAGAGGGATAGGGAGAGGCAACCTTAGAAACTTGCCCACGCCCCTCGGTGTCTCCCTGTTGTATTATAGATGAGGGAGCCCAGCGGAACCACTTCCTTCGGGAATTGATAGTTCAAGGGTAAGCGATGTGTATGGAAGTGGACGATTTTGGGCAACACCAGGAGTGAGCCCAAGGGAGGATGCTACGTTAATCATGAAGAGCACGGGATTAATCATGATGAATAATGTTTGAGACGAGTGTGCAGAGACTTTTGTTGAAAGCATCCTTGAGTGAGTCGGCAGGCAGCACCATCAAAACATGCTTTGGACTGAATGAAATCACTTTTAACTGCCACTTGAAAGCAGTAAGAACAACTTCTAGCTTGCAACGGGTCCATTACCGAACCTGAAAGGGGAAGACGTCGCTGGTGAGTTGGAAGTACTTCCAACCGAGTTCACATAGGGTTACCATTTGAGGCAAATTCTTTTGAAGAGCTGCTCAGATGAGTCTGCTGAGCAGTTTAGATTCTTGAGACAATGGTTTTAATCGAATTCCCAGCACATCCCCACTACGAGTTGGACTTAAGAAAGGACTGGTTCCCCGACCTGAAGCATGGCCTGGCTAATCTCAAGCCAATTAGCGAGTAAGGGATAACGAACCAAAAGAAGTAATAGTAGATTCATACCAAAAATAATGACCGCATATCGATCGAGCTATATAAAGAACGCTTGAGCCGCAATAACGAGGCAACTAGTCCGCGACTGCCGCGTGCGGCGAATCGATTACACAAAACCAATTCAACTGGTCGCTCACCCGACACCCACGGCTTAAACCTTCTGCGGAGTGGATGTGCGCCAGCGAAACGACAAGCTGTTTTGACTCGACTATGTAACTGCTGAAAAACACAGCAGCTAAACTAAGTGGTCCGTTACGAAATCTGTTGTCAAGCCGTCCGTTAGCCGTTAAGCCATATGAGCCGTTTTAGAGCTGCTATTGATACCTCGTGCATTCAGACTAGTCGTAAAGAGCGTTGGTGTATGGATGAGACAAGAATTCAAACAACGCAAGGACATCGGGTAGCCATTCGATCATTATTGGCTACGATGGCTTGTTTTTTTAATGAATTTCAATAGGCAATTTATCGGCCCACCATCAAAGCAATTCTGGGAACAGTATTTCCTGACAGATTAGACCAAAAGAGTCAGAACCATTCAAAAAAATGAGCAGTGCTAGAAGAAATATAGTGCATTGATTCAGGCTGAACTATGGCTCGATTTCAGAGACAATCGGGCGGATTTCAAGGGATGTGGATACTACTGCCCGAAAATCGCGCCGCACTCGCCGCACCCGATCGCGCGCTATGAAGGGAAAGGTTTGAATTCCCAGTTGAAGGATACGGTAGCCGCCGCAGAACCATTGCAGCTTGCCGTGAGAATTCGGGGAGAAGTACCGCAAACCGGTTTGAGGAATACTTTTCGGATAGAATTTTCATCGAGTGGTATCCATTTTGATTAGATGGCTCATCCTCTGATACGGATAAAAGTTGTTTAGTTTGAGCGACTGACTAAATTGCAGTTTCGGTTAGTCATCATCAGAATATATATGGTTCAACGCCTTACATAAAATCTCGAGAAAGGCCTAGCCAAAAGTTCGCATCCTTCCACTAGGGCCTTTTTCCACGAAGTGCCTTTTTCCACGAACGCCTTTTTTTTCTTACAAATAACTGCAGAAATGACGGATGTGGTGTAGTGACAAGTGGCGCACTAACACGCACGGGTTACATAGTCACGGGTTCGAATCTTCGATATCCACCTAGGACAACCAGGTCTGTCATCTCTCCGGGATCGGTTAATTGGTACCAGACTCGTCTGAGAGGCCAAAAGCACTGGCTTGTCCAACGGCTGGCTACCGCAATTCATTTTGCATTGGCCAGAAGTCGAATGCGTGGACGCATCTCTCAGAGGGGAAGGATTAATGCCCCAAGACTTTACTCTAAGCTTTTAAATGCACTTGTAATCTCTCTCAAACAAGGCTCAACAAAACGTAAACAACCATGTAAACAGGTGACAATAGCTCAGTTTGAGAAGAACACTCAAAGATGAGGAACAGAGAACGTCATCGAGTCATTTAGCCTATATGGGCTAATTGACTGAATGACGGTAGTGGGAGTATAAGAATACAAGTATTAGGAAAAGTTAAAGAACTACTCTGGTACGTCACGGGCAATAATTGCTGCTTAGTCTTGTAACAGCTAACAGTAGGCTTCTTATAGTATTTATAGACCGATATCGTAGAATTCTCACACGCAGCTATTAAAAACGAAGCTTACTCGGGCGGTTCTTGAAAAGGCTTCCCCCGATATTGCCTAATGAAAGTAGATCTCCGTCCAGGGCGTTAATAATTAGCTCTCGTGTGGTCTAAACAACCTAAGTAAATAGTAGCGATCTCAAATCTTCTCATAACAGTACTTCAGTAGTAATGTCTTTTCCTCAAAAACATAAAGGATAAAGTTCTCGGAAGTTGATCAAACACGCCCGAGGGATGCGCATCGCATTCAACTTCCATTAAGAATCGTAGTGACGTTTTGAATTGGTATGTAGCCTATGCAATAGCTTGCGGTGGCCCGCCGATACATAAGTCAGCCTTTTTATCCTCCCACACGAGTCTGGTACCAATTAAACGACTCAGGAGAGATAGAAGGCTTGGTTGGCTTAGGCGGATACCAGAGCTTCAGAGTGAGAATAAAGATGACAGATCAAATGAAGGCATTCTTTTTCATTCATTCAGAGACCGCCCACACAAACTAACCTTCTTCACTATAGCTAGACACTTTTGAGATTGCTCGGGGCTTTTAGCTCAAACCGCTTCTTTCCATGAAAATGCGTATGTAAAAA
Source organism: Haemonchus contortus (assembly GCA_000469685.2). NCBI lineage: Eukaryota > Metazoa > Nematoda > Chromadorea > Rhabditida > Trichostrongylidae > Haemonchus > Haemonchus contortus. The sequence continues at coordinate 7,385,907 of LS997567.1, read as the reverse complement.
ATTAGAACGGTTTTTCATCTGCATAATCGGATAAAGAACCGTTCGACTGACTCTCTACTTGATTAGTTTCTCAGCTCCTTTTTGTTTTGACATGTTCCATCTCAAGAATTCACGGAAGCGGTATTGAGCTCAACTAGAGCATTCATGAATAAGGTATAATCAAAATGATGTGCCGCCATCCTTCTCATGGTCCGTGGACCAAATTCCGCTCCCAAAAGTTATGGTTGCCGCCACACTAAAGGTAACTGTCACAGGTCTCTGGTATGAAACACAGGTTGATCCTGATTCTGCCCTTCAGAGCCAAAGTCCTAGTCAAGCTCGCTTTTTACCGGGGAGGGTTTCAACTTCCCATGGAACTTTGAGTAGAGACCTAGGTATATCGATAGGGCTTTGAAAGTTAATAAGAAATATGGGAATTAAAACTGCAAAATGAGTCTACCAAAAAGTTGTGAGCGTTCGAAGCTTGCATGCTTAAGCATGGAGACATAGTGCCAGTTGATAAGCCCAGCTGCCCCCAATGGCTACAAGGGTCCCCGTGGCATAGTGGCAGTGCTCTCTCTCTCCAGGTGAGCGACAAAGGTTTACTTCCCGCTGTCGTTTTTGCTTTTGCAAAACATGCTTTCATCCGGATGAATGCTCCTAAACCGTTTTTTCTCACTAATTTGAGTTAACACTTTGATTCGGCCATCATTGATCACCTATCCGTCACCTATCACCGCACTTATTCAAAATCTGTTGAGGTGGAGGGAGAAACCCAAAACACGCAAGACAGATATGCGTGAAAAACTGAATATCGATGAAACTATCCAAGAAATGAGGGAAGCAGATATGTCGTTCACAAAATGCTAACCTCTTTTGTACCTCGGTCTCTCACAACCATCACCTACAACCATCACCAACTACACGTTTTCTCTACCCATTTCTTGCGTCGTTTCATCGATGCTGGCTTTTCTCGCGTGTCCACAACTATTTTACTTTGGGTGTGGATATGTGTGTTACGATGTTGAAAATGAAAGAGCGTTACAAAAATAACGTGGAGATGTTTTAAATAAGTGCGGTGATAGGTGATAGATAGGTGATTCAAATGATAGCCGAAACAAAGCGCTAACCTAAATTAGTAAGAAAAACGGTTTAGGAGCATTCATCCGGATGAAAGCATGTTTTGCAAAAGCAAAAACGACAGCGGGAAGTAAACCCTTGCCGCTCACCTGGAGAGGGAGAGCACTGCCCCTGAGCCACAGGGACCCTTGTAGCAATGGCGGGCAGCTGGGCTTATCAACTGGCACTATGTCTCCATGCTTAAGCATGCAAACTTCGAACGCTCACAACTTCTTTGGTAGACTCATTTTGCAGTTTTAATTCCCGTATTTCTTATTATCTTTCAAAGCTCTATCGATATACCTAGGTCTCCATTCAAAGTTCCATGGGAAGTTGAAACCCTTCCCTGGTTAGTGTCTCTACGCTTTTCAGTAGAACTGAAACACTAAAAGCATCTGAGGATGAAAGCTGATTCCTCTAGCAGTATTGAATTTATGCTTGGCTTCTATCTGTACTGTACTATGGAGGAGATTGTGTAGTATCAAGTGGCACACTAACAGACGCATGATCCAGTGATTGAATCCGGTCGATATACACTCAGGTCAACTTAGCCTTCCATCCCTCTGGAGTCGCCTCTGGGGTCATTTATTTACTTGGTGCTGGACTTGCCTGGGAGGATAGGAGCACTGATTTGTACCTTGGTTAGCCGCCTCAAATCATTGTGTGAACCACATACTCATCGAAACGCCACGGCGATACTGAATGGAAGTCTAATACGAGGTGCATTCCAAAAAGCAAAATTGATGCACCCAAAAACTATATTATTTATCCTAACACTGTGTCATTTCTTCGTAGTTATGAGAGGAGAATGGTTATTTCCTCTCAGGATCATTCAGACAGTGTACTCAAGGATTGACAGGAGCTTACCAGCCAGTTTTATTCAACGCAATGGTAGACAGCAACATTTTCTTGCTTAGTAGAAGCGGTAGGGCTCACGAAGCGGCTCACTCGGAGAGTACTCACTGAATTCGCAAGTAAAATTAAGTGAAACCGGTGAATCTACTAAACTAGAATTTCACTTTCCTACCATGGCTGGAAGTAGCAAAAAGCTCTGCAGCAATGCCGTCCGAAAGATGAAGAAATAGCAGACTATGGGCTGAATAATATCCTACTAGTTAGTTCAGGACGAATATGATTAGGTTGTCGAAGTGGAGAGAGAGGAACAGCCAAAACAAGTCGACGAGCTTTCAGGAGACCAACCAACGAGGGGGAAGAAAATCGGAAGGAAGACGTTGATAAATGGAGTGTGGGCCGACCGCAAATACGACCGTCATAGCTTCTTTGTGTTATGAGATTGTTGTTTAGGCAAAAGAAGCAACTCAGCCGTGCTCTTCATCGCCACTCATTAGAACTAATTGCAAGATCCCTTGGCCATAACAAGATTAACAGCTTTCCCTCAAAAAACGTTCAAAGCCTAGACATAAAATATCTGGCAATGGCTAATGACGTTGATACTGGACGAGTCTGGCTCCAATTACCCGAACTCGGGAGGATGGAAGGCTTGTTTGGCCTTAGCGGGTCTCTGTTTAGGATTCGAACCTCAGACCATGCCTGTGATACAAAGTCTTTTAACGCTACCCCACCATTGCCCTTCTTGAAAGCACAGTTCGACATAAATTTAGGGCATCTGGTTTTGGACGAGTACTGGAAGTGATAGCCCAGAATTTTGCGAAAGTGGAAAAAGCGGACATCGGCGTATCCAAATAAGTTGAAGGCCTCAAAAAATGTGAAATTAGGAGTCGGACGAGAATGTAACGTTTGAAGTTGAATGGTAGGGGTATTTGGACGAGTTGGTCGAATGTGCACGCCACTGCATACAGCTGGCTGCAATAAGCCGCCTGCCTGCAAGGTGTGGGTCCCGGTGCGAATAGTGCAAACTTTGCAGCTCTCACAAAGTTTAAGAACTGGTTTGCTTCTGTGTGTATGTTGGCTGAGCCGGTTTTTAGGTCCCTTACTACGCCCTATTTTCTATTTTGCCCGTTTTTCGACATGACAGTGTCCCTTAGGCTATCCTTGGGATCACAGGTTCACCCAAGGGAGAAATCTCAGATACCACTTTTAACGTAACGTACCTTTGAAGAAACAAGTATCAATAGAATCAAAGCAGAATAGCCCTAAATCTAACCCGAACAGCTTCTACGACATCGATTCTGACTTTGCTCAGGGCAAGAGCTATCCCTGAGAGACTATCCAGCCTTGAATTGAGCCGAATGTTTTCATCGCGTAGATCCCAAAACAAATGAACTAAGCAATCCTTCTGAAGACTTTGTGCCGACCAAATTTTCCGCCAAGCTCCTAATTTGATTGTTTCACTAATCAGGACAGCCATGTGCATGGAAAGTTAGCATATAGCGTGCGGTCATGCAAAACTCCAAAACGCTCGAAACCGCTTCTAAACTGCCCTTCAAACTGAAGAACCGTTAGTAATATTTCGAATGAAATACTTTACCGAACATGATAGTCTCGCCTGTAATAGAGGTGATCAAAGACTAAAAAGATAAAGCAAAAGACCAGGTTCGCTACCTGTCCCAAACAAGTTCTTCGAGCATAATCTGGGATAAACGAAAGAGTAGCTGTAGGAGTAACATCGGTTCTCGGTTAAGAGTGTGGTTCATGTCATATCCTCAAAACATCAGAAAAAGTTCGACTGGCAGGATAAACTCAAAAAAGTCGGAAATGCGAAGCGGAAGGTGGGAAGAGAGTCGTCCATTGAAGACTCTGGAGCTGAAAATAAAGAGAGTGGCGCTAGCTTTCTAGGAGGCGGGGGCACTGTAGAGGAGCCGAACGCATAAGAAAGGGAGATGATAAGTTTCGGCCCAGGGCGAAGACAGGAAGTACGATAGGTGGGCGGGGAACGCTGTGATTGAGCCCCCAACTGACTCTATATCATCATTGTATCTACTTTTTTCTATACTTTTAAATGAAGGCACAGTTCACGATACATTTCGGGTACCTATATTACGGCAAGTAACGGAAGTGGTAGTCCAGAATAGTATAAAAGTGAAAGAGCAAGCTAAATTTACATATTTTGAGAGATACAGGATCTCGAAAAATTTGCAAAATTATGGATTGGACGAGAATGTGACGACAAATGTTGCATGGAAGGGGTATTTGGACGAGCTGTTGAAATGTGTGTGCCATTGCGTACAACTGGTTACAGTAAGCTGCCTGCGTGCAACGTGTGTGTCCAGGTGCCCCGCCTTAAACGCAGAATATTCATTAATTGATGAGGATTTGCAAGTGTGATCTAGGCTCAGAAAACTCTAGATCTTCGGGTTAAAAAATAAATCGCATTTATTTTAAGGACTACCAAAAAACTAGAGGAAGAGTCTCTTGTGACGTTTGAAGGGACTTCACTGGGGAGTTCCCTAGCGGGAATGTGCCAATTTCTGCGAAATCATCGGGCTCACTGCTTTCAATTTGTTCCATTCATCGACGGTATTGTTCGTAGGCGTGGGGTGTCTTCAACAGGAAGACAAGACGAAAAGCATAAGCGTGAAGGAATTTCTAAAGCAGAGCCATAATCGATGCAGTAGGAGCTTATCTGGAAGTCTAGGCAGAGCAAAAAAATAGCGTTCTCGTAAAAAGCCTCTTTTTTTTGCTATGAATAAGCCCCCACACCTATCTGAATGTACGAAATAAGCATCCAAATGCTTCACAATTCTGGAAATGAGTTAAATTACTTTTGAAGTAGATTTTGTGGCAGAGAGTTTTCCCTTCTGGTGACATTTTAAAGATTTTGTGCTTTCGAGGAGAAAAGCGGAGAGCTAGCACTTTCCAAGTCTGTCTGCATCTCCGCACTATGTATCTGATTATAGAAAGGGTCTGCTCAGAAATCGGAGGGAATTTAAACGACAATTTGATTTCTCGCAATCACCCTGTCCCAAATGGTTTTCTACTTGTAGCTTCTCAGAACAAAATTGATTCGTCTAGAGCAACAAAACCAGATCTTGTGATATTTGTTTTACTAAGAATACGGTTTCTCCTGAAAAGTTCAGTTAAGTCAAAAGTGTAAGCGGATTCAACCAGTTGGAAGTGAACTGATGCTTATGACTTCCACGCCATCCCCCTCCCCTCCCACCTCCAATATTAAATGAAAAGACTTCATTCCAGTCCCACTATCCCTGAGCCTTTGCTATATTTTACCTGTAAATGACCAGAAAATGAGTAGAAGATGGACCACAAAGGAAGGCTTCCCTGCAAACGAAGGAGTCGAGGCAACTCTCCACCGAGTCACATTCGGCCCAAATCTGGAGAACAGGGCTACTCAGCTCATTTTTTTAGAAGACAGTCAGTCTATACTCGAGGGGTCTTATTTAATGACCTAACCGTAAATGACAGCATGAGAGCAGATGGTACCAATTTGACGGTTGAACTCACCCTATTAGTATGCCTTACTTCTACTGAGATGATGGTCAAATGTTCTACCAGTGGAAGGGCAATACACGCAGCTTGTAAACATGCGATAATAATAGATACTCGATTAGATAGAGTACTAACAAGTTTGACGTTTGTTTACGCAATCAGAAGAGCTTTTCGTGGAACGAAGAACGAAATTTTATGCTGAATTTACTGCCCTATTAGGCATGACGAGGCATGTGTACGTTAAGTTTGGTAGGATGGAAAAATCACACCAATCAAATTCTAAAGCCAAGCCTGAATCAAGGATCTAAGAGATGGGTACTGTGAGCATTACTGGGCAGTTACAAAGTCTGATGTATTACAGCCCTGGAGTGAGGCGGAGGTGGTATAGTGGCAAGTGGCGCACTACACACATGCATGGTCGCGGGTTCAAATACCGGATCGATAATCGCCCAAGATGCCCAGCGATGGAATCAGGCATTCCATCGCTCTAGAGTCCTTCAATTAGTATAGGACTCGTCCGAGAGAACGAAAAGCACTGACTTGTACACCGACTGGCCACAGCACGTCATTGCATAGGCCACATACGCATTCAATCCACCGCTACGATTTTGGAAGGAAGTCGAAGGCGGGGTGCATCCCTTCAAAAGGAAATGACTGACACCCGATGACTTGAGACTTCTAGAACAGTCCTGAAGTGAACCATATGAGGTGTTCTACGTCGCGGTGGCCGTTTTTGGTCGACAGCATCCAAAGAGTCTGAGATGTGATTATCTTTAATCATGTTTATCACAGCGCAATATGTGATTATACCTTAACTTGCTTATGAACCGGCTCTTACGCTACCCTAGCAAACGTCAGTTCTGATAAATTTGTGGTTCAGTAAATAAAGGGGCACAAAGTGCCCTATATAGGCTTCATGAAGCAGCCGTGAAAGAAGGGATAGTTGATGTTTGAAAGGTGTTTACAGCTAAGAGTTCAGTTCTGCCCATGCTACTTTGCAAGGACGTCCAGAAGATGGATACATGTCTAATGCTGGCTGTTCACCATGCAACCAAGCCCTACCTCGGGATATATAGCCCGTTGCCCTACTGAACACCAAAGGTCAAAGTAACGGATCAGCAGGCATTATTCCGAACCGAGTCACCATATTTGCGGAAGTAGCTGTAGCTCGTCATGCTTGGGTGCTGCCAGTAACTAGTAACTGACTCTGAGTACTTAGTAATCGCTGACTACTCACACAATGAGACCAAGAGTGGACCCCATGCTTTGCAGGAAACGGAAGTCAAAATATCTGATGAAAACAATACCTTGAAGAGTTGTTTTCATCTAAGGCCTTGAAAGTGATTTAGTAGTAATTGGAATATTCAAGACTCAAAACAGGTTATAAAATATGTGCTCCAGAAAACGTCTACGTCTTAATGATCGAGTAATATCGAGTAAAAGAATTTACTTTGCCCTAGGAATTTCCCCTTTTGTTGTTGATCTCTCGGGCTCCCGGACGCCACTCGATTTGTGGTTCATTGCTACCACCCCGTAGACAGACGGATTTAATCCGCTATGCGGGAATAAGGATTTAATCATGAAGTAACCTCAGGCTTATTATAATTCAAAAAAGTCGGTTTGAGCCATAATCCCACAATAGATTTCGAAAGAAATTCAAAATTATGAATTTTAGGCATTATAAAGGGGGACTAAGCATTACATCCCAAACTATAAAAAATATGTAATAACTTTGTCATCAGTTCGTAATTATATGAAAGTAGGCTTTAAATAATATTGAGACGTACGGATGCTATGACGCTAAAGTAAATCGGATGTAGCCTAATGGAAAAGTGGCAATGTTTTGGTTGACTTGTGACAGATATCGAGAATGTGATTTCGTCAGTAATACCAAGTACTATTTTGAGATACTAGTACTAATACACATGGTAAATATGTATAATAGTTGGGGTGAGAGGGACCTTTTGCTCTAACACTAGGCGACAGAGCGCAAAGAAAGAAAGATAGAGGGCTTGACAGGCCTTCAGGTAGCTCCTGAGCAGAAATAGTCTTGGGGTAATCACCTCACCCATCCCGGTACTGTTCCTATCATACGGCTTACGTGAAAAACTTATATTCCCTTGGTTAAAAAACGTTTCCAGGCTTGTAGGCCTGCAAGGATGGCCACCCCTTCTTTTCACCTCTCTAACGCCTAGTACCTGAGAGGACGGGTGGCCTCCCAACTACGCTTCCATATAAAAGGATAAAGGGTAAAGTCTTGGGGCGTTAATCAATCCCATCTGAGGGATGCGCCTACGCATTTGACTACCATTCAGAATCGTAGTGGCGTATTGAATGCGTATGGGACCTATACAATGAATTGCGCTGATCAACCGATGTACAAACTAAAGCTTTTACCCTATCAGTCAAGTCTGGTACCAACATGAAAGACTTGATCTGCCTAGGAGGATATCAATCTGGGGTCCAAACCCGTGACCATGCGTGTGTGAAGTGCGCCACTTGCCACCACACCACCTCCGCCCCATTATACATATACATATTAATTTCAAACAAATGGCTAACTAATACTAATATTGGTCTAACAAATGCTTCTGAATGGCTTTTGCACTCCTGAGATAATCTTCTCGAGAGCTCTTCAAGTGATAGCCTATCGTTACATTGACATGAACCTTTTCATGGGACATCTGGAACTCAAAAAGCTGTAAAGTTCAAGTAAGACGACAAAATACATAGAGGTCACGTCATAGTGAGCACAGGTGGGCAGGTGTCAATCAACCTGTTAAGGCTGTGTTGCAGAGCTCGCGTTGACCTTCGCTTCATTCGCTGGAGGACCTTACATCGCACTTCGGCCTTTACATTACGCCAAGCAGTAAGCGCGTCCATAAATCACCGATTTTGGGGAAAATGACAACAACAATGACGCCTAGCTGTGAGCACCCTTCCTGGTGCCCATACCTCCAATAAACACCTCCAGCTTGACAGGGTAATGAACCCCTTGTCGTAACCAGTTGACTCGACGGCAACTTTGCTTGTAGGAATTCACTAAATTTCAGGAGGGGCCGCTGGCATGGGCACAAGCGATTTTTCATCAGAACTGGCTTCCGAGAGGATGCAAGCTAGTATGGAATAAGGCGACACTAGGTATGTATTAGGATCTAGGCGCTTGAGTATAACTATAGCCGTTTGAGTAGAGTTCAAACGTATCTAAGCCTATCGTGGAATAAGTACAGTAGGAATGGCTATTCGTACTCACTGCAGAGACAAAGTAGTAAAGCGATTTCACTCAGCAAGCACATCGGCGAGTCTGCGATCGTGCTAGTCCTCCAGACTACTCAGTGAGTACATCGACGAGTCTACAACCGTGCAAGCCCTCGAGATTACTTGGTAAGCACATAAGCGAGTCTACAACAGTGCCAAGCCCTCCAGACTCTGCATACTGAACATCGGAAGGATTAGTTTTACTACGAGGATTACTTTTACTCGCTGCAGGCCTCTTGGAAAACATAAGAGACTTAACAATAATCCGCGCTTGACGGGTTGAGCCATACTGGTGCTGATGAAAAATGAAGTTCCATTCGGTGTAAATGAATTCGAGTGTGTCCCTTTGATACTGTAGCAGACGGGATGTCTCCAGCTGACTTCAAGGAATTCATCAAGAACAACTTCTACGACAGCTAGACTGGCATGTGATGTATTGGGAGGGATGATTGTGACGTTTTACCATAGAAAAGTGCCATAGACATGGCGTAAGCACAATTTAATCCTTGGCTACCTCTGTTTTCGACCGAGGAGTAGTCAAAACGGGATAGGGCTGTTAAATTTTGTTATTAGGATGGAATTTCACAGAACAATACCCTGGAAATCGATGCCACGCCAGAGTGGCTTCCAACTAGTAAATAGGTTCTTTGTTTGAAGCTTTGCTCACAACTTCTCAGAATTCAGCGCCTCAAAGAAGGGCCTAGTACCCTTCTTCCGGGTCCTTACAAGGCGAAGAAGAACCCAATATTTCAAAATCAGCAAACTAGCTACGAGTTGAATACAAGTTATTTGTTTTTTAAGGTAATTTACACTTATTTACAGAGTACAACCCATGTAGTTACAAGTGCAGGCACTACCCTAGGGATGGTCCGGGGATCGAATCCCACGCAATATCCATTCAGATCAACTGAGTCTTTCATCTGTCGAGGATGGGTTATTTGCTGGCTAAATCGTACGGAAGGACATAGTCAAATTCCCACGGGAAGACATGATTGGTCACATACGCATTCAAAACGCAACTGTGGTTTCGAGCGGGAGTCAAGAGCATGGCGCATCCCCAAAGGGGGTTGATTGGGTCCGAAATACTCAGGAGCTTCGTACTGGATTCATCTTCAGAGAACTTAGAGCAATGGAAGTTATGCTTGGCCTTGGCGTACTCGATCTCACAAACAACTGCGGGCGACTTCTCCTCAGCCATTCAGCAATGCATGCACTGAATACAAATGCTGTGCCCATCCGTACAAATGTTGTGCCCATCCGAGCCTTTCCCCTATTCTTTCACCCCAGTGTGTTCAAAACCTTCGTCAACATGTGTACTACCGCACCTTGAATACTGTTCCCAAATTCGGAGCCCACTGCACAAAAAGGATGTCATCAAACCTGAAAAGTTCAAAGAATGTTCACTAAGCTCTTGTTCCGCTGAGTATACCCAGATTTATCCGGACGTAGCTTGCCAAGTTATGGAGAACGTTCGCTGTGCCTAAACATGAGACTCTGAACAGGAGACGCGTCATAGAGGACCTTGTCTTTTGCTTTCGGCTCCTACGTATGGAAGTGAGGTTGACTACAAGTAAGTACTGGATCTTCAGGCCGACTAGTGTAAGGTCAGGTGGTTTCAACCTGCACTATAGGATTTTGGGTAGGAGAAATCGAAGTCGCTTGCACAATTTTGTACTTTACCGCGGTGCAAGATGGATGCAAATGTTACCTCCCGGAGTGCTTTCTCCTGAAAGCGGTCAGGTGCTCAGAAATAGATTAAGAAAAATAAATGTGCTGGAACTGTTGGGCCTTGAAGACTCCTGTTAAAACTTTGATACATTTGCGTTTTCAGTTATTCATTTCTTCTTGGAGATTTCAGAAGACTTCCTTCCCTGCATGATATCTGAAGATGAAAAATGATAATGAAATGAAAAAATGATAACGCTAACGTTAATGATAAAACGGTTTCACACACTAGATGTCAAAGTGCATCCTACAATCTCATTCTATCCTATTTTATGTTGGATTATGCTGGATGTTGTGTGGCAAGGAAACGTCTCCCTGGGCAGATCGGTAATCACCGCCTCACCACTCTCGATCGCTCTAGCGATTGCCGTCTTGCTTTTACAACTAACTGCAGTGGCTTGAGGTCCGAGTGAATAGTTGAGCATATTTTTCTGCCCACTAATGATGTTGGAGCCACAGTGGCATTGAAGGAAGCATACTATCTTTCACTTCATCTCACTCCAATACTACTGGCATGCAAGTATGACATCTAGTGTGTGAAGCACTTTTATTGTACGGTTTCAGTTTGGATGGCTTTCTGTGTTTCTGTGTATTGTTTCTCTGCTAGGTTTTTTTAGTGGTGCACCTTTGTGCATAATGAATAAATAAATAAAACATACTGGCTATGCAACCGGTATAAATGTAAACAAATACAAGCGGCTAGACCTTAGATAAGGCCACCTTTCAAAAGATTCTGAGGAAACGGTTGGTTAAAGGGCAAAATATGAGCTGTGGATTATTAAAAATACTCTAAAGTAGTAAAAGGCTTGAAGAAACAAGTAAGCCCATATGAAAGTAGATGAGTTTCGTAGTTCAACTTACGTGGCTCAAATTTGCTCGGCATAAATGAATGATCTCTGTTCAGCAACGGAAACTCATAATTAACATGGCATACTTCCGTGAATTGAAAGGAGTAGGTGAACGAAGTTCAAACATCATTCTACCATGTTCTCAAGCACTTGAACGTAAACTTCCTGTCTCAAAGCCGGAAAGAGTGGGTGAAAGGCAAGCTTACGAACCCAAATTTTCATGTAACTATAAGTAAATAAGTAGACCCCTTTCATAGGTCCTACCTCACTGGAAGCTCATCTGGTTTTGAGACCTCTGAAAGCAGTGGCTATGACACTCCAGTTACTCTGCTCTCCTTTACCGGAGTACATTTTCCTCCAATGTCTACGCGAAGTTTTGCAAGCTTACTTCTATGCTGGTAATTAGGTGTAGCCGAGGGCCCGGGTACGCTATTACATCAACTTAAACCTATGAACTTTGGTGTTAAAAGTAATGATAGATATAGGTCTCACTTAGCCTTTGACGTCATTCGGCGTAATCAGTCCCGTCTGAGGGATGCTCCACGCATTAGACTTCTATTCAGAATCGTAGTGGTGTATTGAAGGATTGTGTAGCCCATACAACAAATTGCTGTGACCAGCTGGTATACAAATCAGTGCACATGTATCCTTCGCACGAGTCCGTAACCAATCAACCGATCCCGGATAGAGGGAGTTCGTAGTTTGTTCAGTTGGATATCGACCCGCGTTTGAACCTGGGACCATGCGCGTGTGGTTGTGCGCCTCTTCCCATTACATCGCCTCCACTCTCAATTGTAAATACAGAACTTATAAACTTAACAATCGTGCTGCGACTAAGGAATGGGGTAGACAAAAAGATGAGGCAGACGAGTTCATATAGTCCTAAATGGACGTAAAAAAACGATAGGACCGAGAAACTGTCGGAATGTTGTGAATGAACGGTATGACTCAAACGTAAATGTAAGTAACAGAGTAAAATGTCGGTTAGAATATCCAACATGTTATGATAATTTTTCATGACGTGAATAGAGTTGGCACGTGAAATTCCAGAAATGCTATCTTCGCAGTACTCTTTACTCCGGGAAAGAACTGAAGTGGAGTACCTTAGAGAATTTGCAAACTCAAAGGACGGGTTGTAGCAATCAGGGACTCCCTAGGTGGGATCGGTGCAGAGTCTGCAATGACGTTAACTTAATGGGACACAATTACGCGTTCGCTTCACAATGTAGACAAACTATCGAAAACAGGAAGAGATTACGAGTTGGGAAGCCTAGGAAAGCAAAAACTGTCCAACAGAACCTAATCCTACACAAGTTCGACACGTAGTGGCTCATTAGTGGTGAATGAGAGAGCTATCTTAACCTATGACTTCTTGAGACTTTGGAATTTCGTACTGCTGCGGAGTATCAGGATAAAGTCTTGGGACGTCGATCAATTCCGTCTGAGGAATGCACCATGCATTCGACTTCCATTCAGAATCGTAGTAGTGTACTGAATGCGTGTGTAGTCTATACTGCATATGTAGCCAACAACTTGCGGTGGCCAGCCGATGTACAAGTCAGTGTTTTTATCCTCCCAGACGAGTCTGGTACCAATTAGCGGACCCCGGAGAGATGGAAAGCTTGGTTGGTCTAGGAGAATTTCGATCCGGGATTCGAACCCGCGACCATGCGTGTGTGAAGTGCGCCACTTACCACTATAACCCCTAAAATGAAGCATAGATGTCACCAATCGCCAGCTTACAGTAGACTTCGCGATCAGCTCCTCATTATCATTTCCAGCCAGCTAGCAAACAGTGACGCAGCTTTTTCGTTTTGCATTTATGAAACGGATATTGGCCCAGCAGTAAATTTACAGATATTATTCATTAAGCGACTAGTTATATGGCAATAATGAGAGACGCCACAGCGGTCTTGTTGCCCAGTCGCAAGCTGCTGTCTTCCTCTAGCCAAGCGTACAGACGGATGAGTCACTTTCCGCATCAACTTTGCATTTAGAAAACGGAAACTGATCTAGCAGTAACTCACAAAAGCCATTCTTTCAGCGACTAGTCAGTACAATTATAAATGGCAGGGGGGACGGCAATATCCCGCCGAGATTTCCTGTATGCTCCAAAACTCGAGAACAGACGAGTGATTAGTGCAAGAAGCCTATTCGGGTAGGCCTCTAAAGAGCAAAAATTAATCTAGTAGTAATAAATCAATATATCAGATATTGATACGTTGGAGGAGCCTAACCATGACGCTCCAGTTCAGGCTAGGAGCAGCTATGAAGTAGTGTCAACGCTCGCGGGTGTGGGTGTGCTCCTATTGGTCGATCGAGAGTGGGCTTGTTGATGGGCCAATAGCAGCATTGTCTATTTGTGCACTAAGCCTCTTCCCATCAGACAACAGTCGCCGCTCTCGAGAGGGCACAGTAAAGTATAATCTCCTTCTCCCTTCTTCTCCCTAATGACAATCCCGCTCAGTCGCAAGGTCCACTGCTCATGTTAGTTGATGCCAGTTTCTTCGATTTGCGGCCGTTACCTTGGCTTCGGAAAAATTTTCTTGATCACGCTTCCCCATCACTCCTTCAAAGATCTCGGTGATCCCTTCACTTCATCAATTTCCAAGGTTCCATGGGAGGATGATCTACTCTTCTTCGCAGCACGTTCTAGCGATTTTTTTCATCTACAGCAGGATAACCAGCTTTTGCATACTGTGCTGACCTCGTTCCTGACGCGATCCAACCGTTCCAACTTCAGGGCTATCAACATCCTGAACTTTGCATAGATCAGTTGCTTCCCATGATTCCTGCCTACTGTACAGCATCGTGGGCTTACCACTGCTTTGACAACCCTTTCTTTGTGTTTCTTGGAGGACCGTTGGTCCCAGAGAATGCCACTGGACTCTTCCACTCATCCATGCCACGTTCATAACTTTGGTACTTTTCTATTATCTTACTCCTAACGGTCCACGATTGGCTCTGCGCGCTCCCCTGAGGTGGGGTACTTTTCTTTCAATTTAGTCGCAGTCCACTTTCTGTTCTTACCTATTCTGCGCTAGTAAAGCAATTTATATCATCAGGGTAGAGGATGAATTTATTTGGTCCCTCAGCGAGTCCTGCTGTGACGATTACCAGGGCTAAGAGGAGGAGGAAAGATCAGATCTGATCCTTGAAGAGTCCTAACCGAGACATCTACCTCCTACTGCTCTTGTCAAACTTATCAAACCGCATGGTGCGGTACTTGTCTTGGACCCATCAGCCATGACCAAGGGAATCAGCTGTCTTTCAGGTTTTCACTCTTGGAGCGCTCTCAAGTATCGGTAACGGCTAAACGCCTTTTATAGGTCGAAGAACTCTAGGTAGCAGTCTTTATGCTTTTCTTGATACTTCTATATCACTTTCCTACCTATAGAGAAGGCCCCGTTGCAGACCTTCACGGAATGTGGTTCCGTACTACTCCTATGAGTTCGGATCAAAAATCTAGTTCACCGATCTTTTTTCGGGATGCATCCCGGAAAAGGATCGGTAGACTTTAGAAACTTTGAGTAAATATGTAGGAAAAAGAGGAATTCTCTGATTTTGAAATTATTACAGTTTTGACACAGCACGTAAACGTCAGTACAGAAGTCGAACAGAAAGTTTACCGTCCAACTACATCACTCAATCATATCAACTGCATTAATTCAACCGATCATAGGTCTAGGTAGAACAGAAAAATTTGTGTACATGATTTGAAACAAATTTAGGTTTTCACACAGGAACAGGACGAAAATGTGAAAAGCAATTGAACTATGTTAATTGGTACCAGATTCGTCTAGGAGGATATAAGCGCTGTCTTGTACATAAGCTGGCTACCGCAAGTCAATAAGTAGGCCGCATACGCATTCAATAAAAAAACAAATAAAAATAAAAATAAATAAATAAAAAAATCTAGGTGGAAGTCGAATACATGGGCGCATCCCTCAGACGAGATTGTTTAGCGCCCCAAGAAGTTATCCAAGACGTTAGACCTTAGACTTTATTTACGAGTTTTTGACGAACGTAGACCAATCTCGGAATATGTTGGTTGGAAATATTGTTTGTTCTACAACTACATCCACAGAATAAAGTAGCCGTCGATCCTTTGCCATAGCTGCTAACAATGCTTATTGCTAGATGGAAAAGCGCCGCTCCAGGGCAAGAAACCTGCCAAGATATATGGCCCTAGCTTTTCATTCTAAAACAACATAGCAGTAAAGTAGTTGCAAGGATGTGTCCCAAAACTTATGCGCGCTTCTACAACCCACATAAACGACGTTAGTTCACACCAACACACCGCAATCCCCGTGAACAATACGCCATGATTGACGATGACTGTTTCTTCAAGCCAAGTATGGGTACATTCACCCAATTGTGGACGGACGCGGCAAATTGCGCGGCGAAACTCGTAATGAATTCTAGGCACAGTTCACTATAATTTTGAGGTTCCCAATTTTATTCAAAAAGCGGAAGTCTAGGTTCGGAATAGTTCACTGGCAGTGAAGAAAGCGAGAAAATCCGTCAATTTCGAGAGAAATAAAGCTCATCAAAAGTAGGGAAAATAAAGGTTGGACGAGATTACTGTGGCGGAAATAACATGGAAGGGGTATTCGGACGAGATTTCAGCTGCTGCAGTTGCACAAAGAGGCGACTACATCAAGCCAAAAATGCACAGAACGCCTTTCACTGTCGCTGTAGGTCGTGACAAGTAGTTTGAACTTCCTACTTGTGTTCCCTTGTAAATGGTGCAGCCTCCACAATGCTGGTGAAACTCGTCCACGCATATACACCGGCCAATTTTTGAGCCTTCATAATTCCCTAACTAGGCCGTTTTTCGACCCGATAGCGCCAGATATGGTATACGAGGGGGCCTCGAATTCATCCTATGGGGGAATCTCAGAAACCTTTTTTATCGTACCCTGTGCCTTTAAACGGCTTTGGCGCCTATCATTGGGGCACAGGGTTTAAGTAGATTGGATAAGTAGGGCCAGATGATGCTACTTATCTACCCTACCTCAAACTGCCCAAACGATAGGCCTAGAGCCATTTAAATCACCACGAATTTCGCCGCTCAGTTTGTCGCGTCCATCACGAAATGGGTGAATTTTCTGCACCCCTTCCAAGCCATGTGGCCCAGAAAGTACGCTCAGCACTGGTAGATAAGGACGGCTAAGTGGGTTACCACGCTTATGCTCAGAATGAGAGCGAAACATTTTGATCACGTTAACAAAAAACTATTTACTGATATTTACAACACTTCACCACTTTGATGTTGATGTTGACTGGATGATGTTGATGTTGACTAGAACTGGCTTCGTTCCTCTCCGCCGTGCCAGTGAATCGGATGAGCTCATTTCCGGTGTCCAAGATTGTTTGGTTGCTTCCCCAACACAGTCACTCTGCTCGAAAGAAGGAAGAGGCATCTATTTGTTGCAAAGCAGATAATCCACCTACGATCGGGAGTTCAATAATAACGAATTCTTCGAACGATTCAATCCATTGGAATGCTATTCCTTTCCGGAGCGATAGGAGACCGAAATTTTCTAAGGTGTTCAGTAAAGCGCTCCAATAGGAAGAGGCTATATGTAAGGATTAACGTTTCTACAAAATGCAGCTCACTAATCACTCCGAAACTCATAAACTACTATATGCACCACCTTTTTCCAGCTTCATATGAGCATGAAAAGGAAAACGCTCAATCATTTGCTCTTTTAGTCTTGCATAGAAATTTGGCCCAGTGCCAGAAATCAACGGAGATGTTGACTTCCTTAGTCTTACTTCATAATAATACACCAGTGAGACACAATACAATGAGACAATCCTGAACAGTTTTGACTCCATGTAGTTAGCTTCAGCGCAAATGCAGCAACTGAAATCTCGTCCAAATACCCTTTCCATGTAATTTCCGTCATGGTGATCTCGTACAACCTATGTATTCACTATCTTTGTGGAGCCTTATTTTTCCTAAAACCGGCGATTTTCCTTGCTTCCATCACAACCTATGCACTATTCCCGACCAATACTTCTCGACTGGAAAAGGGTACCTCAAAACTATCGTGAGCTGAGCCTTTAACTAGTAAAACACATCACAAAACTTGGCCCAGTTCCACATTTCGTGATTTTGCTTATCAATCACACGTTGTTATGTATTTTAAAGTTGTGGATGAGTCAATAAATTCATCACTTCTGTTTTCTTTAACATTCGTCACGACTGCGCTGACTGGTATTCCAAAACTCAGCGAACAGGGAATTTTGTAGTTTCGACCAAGTTCGTTCGGGTGTTCGTTTTTTGTGTGAAAACGATGGATTCCGCACATTTCCGACGAACGATTAACCAAAAACTTTCCCAAGTGGATCCCTAGGATGAGAGGGTGTTGACGCGGAAAAGTGTATGGGTGGTAAAAAAACGAGCAAATCGATAGGGACCCTGAATTATAAGGCCATTTTTGAAGAAGTCTTGCAATAATCCAATCCTACACGGAGTTTTCTTGAAGAGCTACTTCGAATAGGTCAGAAAAATCATACACGAATAGAAAATAACCGAAAAATGGGTCACAGCTCTTGAAGTGCAGTTTTGAGCTAAAGTTGAAGGAGCTCCTTCGCTTCTATGTGGACCAGAACAAGGTCCTGCTCAGTGTGGGATGACAAGGTGTCCACACAAATGCGAAAGATTGGCTTTTCAGATGTCTATAATGGAATGCTTCGCTTTTATCCTACTGCAACGTGTGGTTTACGAGTATACAGCAAGAGATTGGTCACTTTTTCATAAAGGTATTCTACTTTATCAATTTTCTAAAGAACAGTTGCTCCTAATCACCTATATTGGAGAGCCTTGTCTCACCATGTGTAAACAAGAGCTACCTTCTTCCTTTACCCAGACCTCAGAAGATTTCAGTATTTCCGTACGTTGTCCGTGAAAAGCAAACCCGCGAGGTATAAGGATCACTACATAATGTGACGCTGTTGGTTACAAACCTTTCGGTCTCATATCCTGAAATAGTGGTTTTTGTAACGCACGAATATGTGCTACTTTATGTGACTCGCCAAGTAGTTTCGATTGCATGTAGGAGTAGACTTGGCCCAAAGCGGGCGGGATTTATTCTAAAAACGTTAGATTGGATCCAGAGCGCTGAAATTTGGTAGGAGTACAGGAGGCAAAGTGGGGACACGGGGGGTAGGTGGTAGGACCACATTTCACCCACAAGGGGCAAGGCGTAACCCGAAAATATCCAGTTCGGACCAGTTGGGCCTTCAATGGGTCATTGTTTTCAAGATGAACAGCAGGAGATCGAGGGTCCGGGAACTTCTCCCCTAACACGGCGTCGCACACACCGCACCCGCCGCCTATCGCAGGATTGCGATGGAAGATTGGAGCGCGCAATTTGTGAGGTGGGATGTCCTTTAAACATTTGAATTGGCCGGCCGCTCTCTTCAGTTCCAATGGGATCCTGATCGTCGTTTATATAGGAGGAGTTATTTTAATTAATCAAGTCTAATAAACATGAAAACTAAAAAGAAACAGAAGAAAAAACCATAAAATCCAATGAAAAAGCAAGCCAGTCAAGGAAAAATTTCGCGTCCTATCGATTGGCGGGGTACGGTAATTGCAGTGAAATTTGCCGCATGCCGCAAAGGAGAATGCCGCGATAGGGGAGAAGTTCCGTTACCCGGAGATCGAGACCCCTGATAGAGGCATAAGCATCGACATATTTCGAATATCACTTGCATGCCCTGCAAGCCCTCAAGTTTCGTGTTTCAGAAAGTATCATTTGTTCCAGAAGAGTGAGCGGTTTGCCGATCATCACAATCTATAATAAGAAGAAAATAAGCCCGTCGTTAGCTGGCACACCCGACTGGTAAGTAAAATAAGGAAATGGTCTCTGAAGTAGTATATCATGGGGATCGAGCGGATATCATTTCGTAAAGAAGAAGGCCTTGTTCGCTCTCCATTTCAATGTTGCTTGACCCCACGATGGTGGTACATTTTAGGAACAGGTGATCATATTTTCTGAGCCACTGAACCACTAATGTCGTCGTTGAAGGGCACCCTGGCGCATACAGGGTCCTGGGGTCGAATCCTCGCCTCGCCAGATCAGATTCACCACTACTGCACCCTTCATGCCTTATAAACTTTATTCAAGAACATTTTGCGTGATAAAATTGATTTTTGTTTGTTTCACTTTTTTGAAATGCTACAATAACGGTATTATTATTATTGTTATTATTATTATTTATTATTATTATTATTACTATTATTTTATTATTATTATTATTGTTATTATTATTACTGATAATTAAACAAGGAAACCTGCTTCAGTTGGTCTGGACGGGTAGTGGTTCGATCCCCATATGCGATGGTGTCTCCCCTCCCTCCCCCCACCCCCCCCCCTCCTGGAAGTACACCATGTCCGACCTTGAAACGAATATTAATAAATGTATCATGTGTGTATTGCGATTTCATCTTGAGCAGAACTGAGCTCTAACAGTTTTCACTTTTTTGCAAAATAGTAGGTCTCTCCATTATCCGAAGTCAGATTATTGGTTTGAAATTAGTCACCAGGTAGTGGGCGGCATTCATGAACGAATTCTTGAAGTGGGCGTGACTTGTAGGCCCATTTCATATGAGTGATCTTTTCTGTGGAAACCAGTAGTATGCGGATCAATGCCACGAAATTGAAATGGGGAAGATGGAACTGTTGTGCAATGGAAGTAGTGGTTTACTTGGTTAAATTACGTGGAAGAAAAAGTGAATAATTGTCCGACATTCATAAAGGAGAATACTCGTCCTGATATTGATTGAAAAGGACCTAAAGAGGAAAAACGAAGAAATTTAAGGTTCCATGATGTAGTCGAATGCGCTTTGTGGTGAGAGGATTCAAATAACCGGAAGCTAATGGTGGAAAAAGCTTGCATGTATACATCTAATGGTCCATGACTGAACAAGGCCATTTTTCTGCACCTTTCCGGCACGGTGAGGGCCTCTTTGATATGCGCTTCTAACTGCGTTTTAACTGCTCATGACGCATAATTCTAATCTTTTTTTCTATATGGATAGTTTCTTTTGTGCGAAGGAGCAAATTGTTATTACAGAGGATCTTTCTCAAGGATACAGGGCCGTGACCAACCAAATTTCTCCCGTCGAAAGATTCAGAATTCAGACACAAAGCTACTGCTTTATACATAGGTCGCCTGGCTGACGTCAAATTTGGAGGATTCGGTAGATGAGAACAGGAGGTATTCATTCAGGACCAAATCCAAACACGCAACACAATTCGTGCGCACCCAGTCTGCCATTAACAAACCTCCTTAGGCTCTGTGTGCTTGAGTAACTCGATTTATTTCCGACTTATTCAACTTTGGTTTCGAAATTTCGCTTCAAATCTAAACTAGCATTTTTTTTTTGCCCGCTCCTCGCCTCCTGTGGGCGGAGTTCAACCTGCCACCCGACGTAAGCGCTCCCATCCTGCCGCCTGTATTCCTATCGAACATGAGAGCTCTAGGTCCAAGGTTAAATTTTTTGCACAAAGCCCGCCTCATGTGGGAGGAGTCCGGCCTTGCGACCCACCATAGGTATTAATATTCTGCCACCCGCACACTCATCAAATTGAGTGCACTATGTCCACGAAGACAGGAGTTATGATTCTTCACACAAATTTTCACTCAATTCACACATTTTTTCAACATTTTCACACACAATTTCACACAATTTCTTCACACAATTTTTTTTTTCAAACACATTCCTCTTGTGGGAGCAGTCCGGTTCTGCCACCCACCACGAGTGTTCCCATGATGCCGCCTGTGCTCTTACCTAATTTAAACTCTCTAGCTCCATGGGAATCGGAGTTATGAATTTTCGTATATATATGTAAGAAGCGACGTGAGCTTCGAGGCACGCTCGTGAGCGGGTCTCCGCTGACGTCATTCATGCTGAAGACACCTTTGACACTGCTTCCCCTACAACGACTTTTTCCTGCTCTGTTGGCTTCCTCCAAACCAAGTTATGAATGTTTTCATAAATCATTGCATTTTTGAAGAACGCCCGCCCATCGGGGGTGGATCTCCCCAGTTCGACCTAACTTACCAATGCACACCTCTAGACACCTCTACACCCCAGTTTTGAAGCCGTCTTGTGAGTGAATGTGAAATCATGGTCCTCAGTACAGCTCATTCCGATGCACGCCACACCTACTGTGGGCGGGGCTCCGCCAAGCTGATGTATGCTTTATATGAGAGCAGTGCCCCCTTCTCTTTCCCAGATCTCGCTGGAGGGTCCACCCCAAAATCCCAACATTTCAGATCCACTTTGATATGTTCAGTGTCGTAACCGTTGGTTGAATGATTGTATGATACAAATGTAATTGTTCAAGGTCCGAGGAAGGTGATAAATGCCGAGTCTAGCCAATAATAACAAATAGTAGAGATGGATTCAAAAGATCCGAAAGCGTCTATTCTAAAAAAAGACTGGACGAAGATTCTGAAGCTCTTGAAACTATTTGACTGGTTACTTCGACTATACCCCGTAACGCTAGTAACACAACGGAAGATGCTCTACATACATTGTATAAACTTTATTTTGCTTCTTTTTACCGGGGTCCATGTATGAACTCGTAACAAAGAATCGCACATAGTAATACTGAAGAAATGAGAATTAATTAGCTATTAAAAAAGGCATTCTATGGATTCACAACTAAAACCTATACAATAATTGTTAAAGTGCAAAGTAAGGACTATTTAACCACCAACTGATTATGACAACAAAACAGGTAAGTGTTTTTTTCACATTCTACTGAGGTATTACAATTGTCTAGAGCTTCACGATGCTAACATCGACTAAGAAATTGTTCGGGGGATATTCAAAGTAAGAGGAAGACATTGCACATAAATCAAAAATCAGTACTTTTACGATAGAAACTGTACCGAAACAAAATATTACTGAAGCATGCACCTGTTCGGCCTGGACTCGTCGATTCCACAACGTAGCAGCGTAAATAGTTAAAATAAGTTCCTGAGTTAGCTGAGTTTGAGCACATCAACCTTTCCAACACTGTTTCCAACGAGAACTTCGTCCGAGTCCTAAATGTACAACGATAAAGCAAAATAGGATATTTGAAAAAGAAAATATAAGAAAAGCAAGTCACAGTAAATCAGAAAGGGACCGGAACAGCCTTCTTACTTCCCTTATAGTAGAAAACTCTTCAATCTCTTGAATGAGTTGGTACAAAAGAACAAATCCGAATTTTCGGGTACAAACTCAACTTAATGATTAGTTCAAAAAGGGAAGGATTGCATCTTCATAGCAACCATTTCACTAATTGATTTCGCTACAAATATTACATTTCTTTCAATCTAATTCTAACATATATGATAGCCGTTCGAATGCCATTACTGTGAGGTACAAGAAAAGCTTAAAGCCTATAAGCCTTGAACTAACCGGACGCCATGCGACCGCTGAAACGAACACTTCCGAGTCGTTCTCAAATGCTGAAGAATTAGAATCAAAGCCAGTAACAATGCTTTGAGCAGAATCGACGTCATAACAAAGAATGGGACGGCTAACTGCTTTGTAGTAAACATATGCTCGATTATCCTCACTGCCTGAAAATTTCAGAGTTTTGTATATAACCTCGCTCAGGGATAAAGGAATATACCTTCAATTAGAAAATGAATGTAAACTAGCAGTGCATGACAAGTCTCTGAATGAAATGCCCCCCCCCCCCTGAAATAACCTTTCATATGGTATTCCAGGTTGCATTTACCAAAAAATTCCCCCCAACGTATAGAATTCACATTCCTCGATGATAGGAACGACCATTACATGTTATCGGATTAATAATCATGGAATGATGCACAATGAGCATTATAAAACTGCAAAGCAGCCAAATTTGCGTAATCGAAATCCGGACCCAGCAAATGCTCATAACCTTATATCACGTACGATGAACGATTGAACCGATTCAAAATAATCCTTTCAAACGAAATGAATAAGTTATTGAACCAAAGAGAATACTTTGCATCATTCCGAACATATTTCAGCCACGCACCTGTCAAAATATGATCGCCGCAAGAACTGAGTCCAACAAAGTTTTTCGTATTTCTATGACCATAAAAGACACGGGTGCATTCTGCTGAACGAGTATTCCACAATCGAAGGTTATTATCAGTTGATCTGAAAAGACGCTAGCATTTTTAAATTCATCTTTTGATGTCCAAACTCTACATGAGCTCCTGAATTCTATCGTTGTTAGGGAACACCTCATCCATTCAATACAGCTGAACATACTGGCTAATCATAAATCCAACTGCGGGCACTGCCCATACTAGCGAGTAAACAGTAAACAGTAAACAGCCATGAACAGTAACAATGGCAAAGACAAATCCGAGCCACATTACAAAACCCCCCAGATAATCATAACCGAGTTATAAGCGCAACAATGATCAATGCTTGAGACCCTACACCCCAGGGTTTAGTAAATTGTTCCTTCAAATAATGTCACAATCTTTAATCACTCACGCAGAAACGATCTCCTCTGGATTAAGATAGCGAACATAGGAAACGGCTTGACGATGCCCCGCAAAAACATTGAGAGGCCGTAACGGCTGTCGGAGGTCATACAAGTACACCGAACGATCTAAAAAAACATAAGTAAGGGGAAGCACCACGGAAACAGTTATATGGGTTTTAATACCTGCAGAACCAACAGCCAATTCATTTTTGGTGAAGCCGAAATTCACGGTACACACTACAAAGTATGGCCTGATGGTCATAACAGAATTTGCCATATTCAGGTTCCAGATTTTCACCTTAAGACCAACGGAAACATCAAAACAAATATCAAGATCAATGAAAACATCAAAAATAAATATTGCAAAAAAGACAAGGTGAAATTGAAGCGCTCCAAACGTACAGAGCAGTCATTGCTCCCCGTTGCACAAATATGATTATCCGTCCTGGCAAAGCTCACTGACCAGCACCTCTTCTCATGTTCATTAAACTTCCGCAGCCTTCTCACCTACAACACGATCAGAATAGAGCCACTATTCTACATAGTGAGATTAGGTTCGGCTAAATTCTAAGATTGTCAAACGGTTCGCGAAAAAAAATTGAAAGTACAAAAAGGGAAAAAAATGAAGCCGCTTAAACTACCATATGAGAAAAAGCAGTCAGACCTTATTTATGTCCCATACAGTAACAGATCCATCATATCCACTATTCACCATTACCGAGGCCATGAGAGGGCTCCAAGCAACACAACTAAAACGCATAAAGACAATCAAATCTTATGTCAATGCTTCTCAATTCCGACCGCTACCTTATCTTTGCATTGCAGTCCATTTTTGCAATCGGATAATGAAACTCGTTTGGTTCCTTAAGGACTGTCTTTATATCAAACACCTGTATGGTCCTTGAAATATCCGCCACCGAGAACAGAGAATTATCAGCGGAAGAAAACTCCAAGCTATAAAATAGTCATTGATCGGTTATTACTGAAGTTGTAGAAATTATAATGCCGAAACTGACGTACCTTGACACTGTTGATTGGTAAGCTGCGTTAGAGATATCATATTTCAGGGAGGCCAAGTGCACCGTTTCACCATATCGGGTTGTTTCTTCAATTATCTGTATTAAGAAAATGAATGGTCAAGGAATTCTTACAAGGAACCATGTTTCTAGCAAGGGTAGGATTACTCTGATGACCAGATTTATCCACCTGTAGTGCACGAATATACATCATACACCATCCCAATCATCCAGAATCACTTCCAGAGGATTGTATGTTGCATTTTCGTTTAGAGTGGTGAGTAACCATGGAATGTCAACAATAAAACTTTATCGTTGTTTGTAATTTTCGAAGCTCTTGACTTTTCAATTTTATTGGAAAGCGTCCGGCATATGCCTTAACAATAAAAGTGAAGAGTCAAGGGCTTCGAGAATTACAAACAACGACAACAAGTCTATGAAGCTCAGGGATAGCAGTATTTTGAAATAAAACTTTATTCAAGCCAATGAAAAAAAGGACCACACACCTTCCCAAATTCGGATAGATCAGATTCACAGGAAGAGGAAGACTCTGCCACTCTATCATCACGAGTTTCCGATCCTAGGTAATATTTGTTCACCGATGTTTGAAAAGTTTTTCTCCAGTTTTCAAAAAACCATACATTAAATTAAACCCTCCGAGTTAAGTTTAAACACCTCACACAAAACAGAATCTTCACTTAATTATATTGCAATGTCGGCAAAATGCTCAACACTACGCTGGTACCCAACATAATCTCAAAGGGGATGATAAGATTACAAATATCGACTGTGTGATAGTGACCATCACGCAACTCTCCACTCCTCTACCACGGGAGCTGGAGCAAAAGCGGGGAAAGGACATCTGTTGAGTCACCACCTAGCGATATCAGAAGAAAATCTGCAAGCCGAGGGGCAGCAAATTTAAGGGGCTTGTTATCAAGGAAAAAACGAACTGTTTTCTATGGTCATAGCAATCATAGGAAATCGCTCGGCTACGTAGCGCACTGGAAAAATTGTGATAACTCGATTCTGAAACTTTGCACGCAACATTTCAGATTGTCTGTAGGCTATTGGCCATCTAAACCAACAAATGATCATTAGTTTATACATCCCGCTTGATAGTGAGCTATAATTTCAAGTGTGAGGATCTCTCCCATCACTACGCGTCAGAATACTGCTGAAACGATGTCAGAGGTACATCAGTTCCAGGAGAAGAGTATTCTTCCCCTTGAAGTGATGATAATGATAACTACTCATGTAGGAACGGAAAGAATGAGCAACAAAAATCAATGAACACTACAGTAATAACAACACCAACTTCAAATAAGAAGAGAGCATAAATAAGAATGGTACCTTCACTTTCAGAATTTGTGTACGCTTGAACCAAGGCATCCATGTTACGTATCACCCGATCTTCGAACTGTTGAGTTGAACTTGGCGTCTAGAATTGTATCAGAAAGGCTGAGCATATAAAACATATTACCGTAACCAGCTGATTTATTTAGTATGGAAAAGATTGGACATAAAAGCACCAGCTCACCTTCGGTGAACCGACTGACGCCTGACTCTGCACCGAGTCTTCGCTCTTCGCTTTATACTGGCACGAGGATGTTGTTGGCTTCTCAGTAGGGCAAGCAGTATTTTGTGATGACTGTTTGTCACTACCTCTTTCCATCCGAGCGCAAGAAATAGCAGGGCCGCGACATCGAAGACGTTTTACCTTTGGTTCTGGTGAATCAGAAGTAGAACACTCCAGATTTTCTCCAGAAGCATTGGATTCGTTGACTTTAGGAGATCCATTTAGCTGAAACAGGCAATATGGGACCTCAGCAGCACACTGTCGAGTTACCACTCATCTATGAAGCATGAAGGAAGGTAGAGGTCTGTACATCTATCACAATTTAGAACAATCTCAAAACGCTTATTTCATATCGAAGATGACTTTAATTTTAGTCCAATGACATTTGGGCAATAGCAGATGGAGCCTAAGCCAAATCGTGGACTATGAAAGCAGCCAGAGGTATGAAATTCTATGCCTGGACACGATTTCCCAATCTACCTAACTAAAGAAAAGATTTAATCTCATGGAATCGGTAAAAACATTCTGTAACTTTAACTTTAATTTTGTGAAAAAACGCTGATCACAGCTGCTATTTATTGTTTTCCGCTTTAACTAGTTCTTATATAGCTGAAGTAGAAAACAGGGGTCAGCAAGAAGGTCGAGGGACTGTTTTAACTGATCTATACCTGACCCTTAAAACGGGTTACCTCAATCGAATATACGAGGAGTGAACTAACATAAAGATTGAGGCACGAATTCACTGAAAATGGCATCGTCTCAACACCAACTCACTTGGGTGGATTCCCTTACGAAGGCTATCATTCGGAGGACAACCATTCTCTTCTCTGTACGTAGGTTACCAGGTTCTTAGGTTGTCGGGTGAAAAGCCCCTCACTGGCTCAATTATGCAAACAACAAAACTGAAACGAACCAAAACAGAATCCCGATCCCTTCGACATCTCTCAAGATCCCGTTTCGCCGCAGCAATTTCCTTACAACGTTGTGCTTCAAAACAGTCGAAGAATATACCTGAAAATGACGCTTTTCGAAAAGTAAAGGTCAGCAGATAAGCACAGACAGCTAACTTAGTAGAGCTCGTTGTCGTTCACTACGCGATTGCGATACAGCATCGTTCCTGCATTCAGCCGAAGAGTAGGAAGCATTATCAGTGCAAGACGAAGCCTAGGGACGACAGAAAAGTAAAGTAAAATCGCAAACTTGTTTTAATGCCATGAAAAGAAGCATTGGGATGACCCAAAATCAAAAGGTGAATATAAGAAATCAAAAGGTGAAGTATACTATGCGTAAATATACTACATTTAGATGGATATCCAGCTGGAGGGGCCCACTGCTTCGTTTCTGCGCCTGAACGTTAGGACCAAAGAAGGACAGAGCTCCGGCTTTATGGGCTTTTAGTGATACTTGGATACTATTCTGAGCCAGCGCACAGTTTTTGGCCCAATCCTAAGAAATAGGAAGCATCGGGGTGAGCGAAATGCTGGCTCTATGCCAAAAATGGAATGGAGAAGAATTGGTCTGTAGGATTTTCCCTCCTTGAGGAACGCAAGCAAGAGCGCAAAAACGAATGGGCCCCACTTTTTGCCCTTAACTTTGATAAATATAAGTACATAAATAAACCACATATAAATACTTACATCAGAAGCCTGTTGCACTTTCTGTTGACCCGATGGCGAGTGATGAGTCATGCCAAGAAAATTCTTACCAACATAACTATCTAAATAAAACAAAGTACATCAAGGAAACCAATGGATCGAAATGATGAATACGCGATATAATTGAAATAACACTCGATAACGAGAAAACCTACAGTTTGATAGCACGAAATCACATCAAAAGACCAGTGTACTTGAAAAATGCTTTCAAAAATAAACTCTTGAAACCAGCACAAAACTTTTGATTGACAACGACCGAACACCAACGGACCACCCAACCTCCAGCTGTTCCTTCCCTACACACCTTACTGAAGAAACTAAGTTAAACAAGCCATAAATTAAGTAGTTAGGTGGGCGGCAGTGGACGGGTAGTGAGAGAAACTTTGACTTTGAAGAGGCCCACATTTCTGTCGCTGCTTTCTCGATGTCTCTGTCGTCGAGCTCTGCCCAAGTCAGAGACGCAGAGTGGGCCAACTAGTTACATCGCGCCGAACGAACAGAAAGTTGGCTCGCTTCTTACATGCGAAATCCCATTTGTCAATTCTTGTTATGTGATTTTTACAATGTCATTTACAATGTCATTTTTACAATTACATATTGTCATTTGTCGTTACTTCTCTGAGACTATTTGTATTAACGTTACAGAGATCCAACATAATTCCCAGCTAATTTTGGGTTGCGAGAAACAAAAGCATTTACGCCATATTGAAATTGATGACGATACTAAAGTTTGCTGGAGAATCCACAGTAATCCCGACTGCTGATCCTGGCTAGAGTGCCTTAATACAAATTGGCGGGTATCTGGTTTGAATTTGGGCATGCTCATTCGAATTTTGCATTTTCATCGGCTTTCAGTGCGTCACGTGATTCTTGGAATCCCATGGTCTTCTGAATCACTGTGTATTCTGACTGGATCAGGGAAAGACGAGTACTCGCTTTTGTTTCTTCGCTGATAGGATAATGGGTAACACGAATCGAAGACGAGCTTTTGCATCTGCTCGGCTTCTCATCGTGTTACCCAGCATCCTATCGTCGTTGGACCTTTCCTCATGAACTTCCATTCGTTGAGCAGATCTCTGCTTCCGCATGTGCCCTCAAGGCACAAGACGGGGCTGGAGCCCCAGCTGAACACTTCTGTGGGAAGGCGCAGACGAGAACCGTGAACGGTCCTTCGTGGCTTCTGCCTACACAGTACCAGGAGGTGCCTTCTGTAGGTGATCGATCACGATCAATAGAATACCAGTAACCAACCGGTGATCCACTGTCAGTTCTTGGTACACCGTTTTCACGGTAAATTGTCATTTTCCTAATTCAGGACACGTTTGGGCTACACTCTGTGGAGTCTACAGTAACCCTGGCAGCTGGTCTTGACTGGAATGACTTGATAAGAATTGGCGGGTATTTAGTTTGAATTCCGGCATGTTCCTTCGAACATTGTATTTTCATTACCGTTTTGTGCGCCACGTGCGACGACAGAATGTCAATGGTATTCTGAACTACTGAGAAGCTACTGACTGGATCAGTGTGCGGATGTCGCTCAAACAACTACTGGCCTTCGTCCCCCTTCGCTGATAGGATAACGGGTAGCACGATTGTGAGACAAGCTTGCGTAGAAGCTCGCTCTACATCGTGTTACCCAATGTCTCATCGCCGTTGGACCTTTTCCATGAAATTCCGTTCTCTTAGTAGATCTCTGCTTCCGTGTGCCTTTAAAGCACAAAACAGGGCTAGAGGCTCAACTAAACGGCCTAGTGAGAAGGTGCAGACAAGAGTGGGGGACCGGCTCATGGTCCTTTCTCAGCTTCACTACTGTGGGGAACAAAAGCATTTACGCCATATCGAGATTGATGACGAGGGTACATTCGTGCGATTCGAACCGCGCGCGACGAAATCCGTGCGATTTGAACGACTCTGGCGCCTATTATTGGGGCACAAACTTGAAGTAGAGTAGGTTGTTATGGTCAGCTGATCCTACTAATCCACTCTACTTCAAATTTGGGCCCAATAATAGGCGCTAAAGTCGTCAAAATCGCTATAGATTTCGCCGCGCTATTTGCCGCGCGCAGTTCGAGTCTCATGAATTTTCTGTCCCCTTAATAGCTGCTTTCATACTGCACTTCATTGTTTCATGGATTGTACCTGCGATTCCACCTGCGTGCGTGCCGGCACGCAGGTGGAATCGCAGGTACAATCTTGCGTGCGGCGTGCGAGCGGCCATGCGACGGCGGCGCTATCCAAGTGTGTGACAACAGTGGCCCGCGTTCCATTGGCGTCCAATTTTGTCACCACCTCTCTAGCGCCGCCGTCGCATAGCCGCTCGCACGCCGCACGCAAGATTGTACCTGCGATTTTACCTGCGTGCCGGCACGCACGTCGGAGTATGAAAGCAGCCAATTACGACACCAATGTTCTTAAAACTTCGTGGCACAGTGATCCACACAGCTGGTCCTGGCTGGAATGCCTTCTTTCAAGCTGACGGGTGCCTTGTTTGTACTACCATATGCTCATTCAAATTTTGCATTTTCATTCGGATTTGGACCGTATCACATCTAGACGGTCCCTCTGTATCTGACTACTGAATCAAACAGCCTGCAGTGTCCTGTGATCGAATACGCCTCCCCTCCCGCTGATGAAATAAGGGGTAACACGATGGAAGACAAGCTTTCCCTTCTGCTCGGCTTCTCATCGTGTTACCCAACATCCCATCGCAGTTGGGCCTCTCCATCTCCCTGTCGACTTCCGTTCTCTGAGCAGATTCTGCTTCCGAATGTGCCGTCAAGGCACAAGACAGGACTGGAGCTTCAACCAAACGCCCCAGTAATAAGGCGCAGGCGAGAACGGGTGACCGGCTCCCGGTCCTTCCGTGGTTTCACTACTGCCTACACAGTACCAGTTAATGCCTCCTCTAAATTGTTGATCAATGAGGTAGCAGTTACCAATCGATGGTCTGGTGACAAACCTGAATATATGGTTTTCACGGTGAATTGTCATTTCGCAATTATTTCTCCACGCTTGAAGAATCTACAGTAACCCAGACAGCTGGTCTTGGCTGGAATGCCTTGACACGAACTGGCGGGCATTTAGTTCAAATACCAGAGTGCTCATTCGAACATTGTATCTTTATCCGCATTTTGTGCGCCACGTGTGACGAAGGAATGTCATTGGTATCCTGGATTTCTGTGAAGCTACTGACTGGATTAGTGTGCGGATGTCGCACCAACATTCACTTGCCTTCCTCCCCCTTGCTGATAGGATAACGGGTAATACGATTATGAGGCAAGCTTTTGCAGAAGCTAGCCTATACATCGTGTTACCCATTGTCTCATCTCCGTTGGACCTTTCCCATAAACTTTCTTTTCCTCAGCAGTTCTTTGCTTCCGGATGTTCCTTTGAGGCGCAACACATGGCTGGAACCTCAACTAAACCGCCGTCGTTGGAAGGGCAGACAAATGCGGGGAGCGGCTCATAGTTCTTCCCGGCTTCACTGCAACCTTCGCAGCAGTACCAGTTTATGCACTCTGTACTATTAGTAATCGATCACAGGCAGTAAGACAGCAGTAACCAATCAGTGGTTTGATGTCAGTTCTGGATATGTTGTTTTTACGGTGGAATGCCATTTTGTCCAGTTATTATTAGCACATGTGGCTTGTGGGAAACAAATACATTCACGCCATGCCAAGGTCGCTGACGACGCTAATGTTCTGCAAACCTCAAGGGTTCTATGGCACAGCAATCCAGACAGCTGGTCCTAGCTGGAATGCCTTGATTCAATGTGGCGGGCAAATGGTTGTATGTACTCGTTTGAATTTTGAACTTTTATTCGTATTTGGTGGGTCACGTATGTGACAGAGATGTGGTTACTGACTGGATCACAGTCTCTGCGAACGACACTTGCCTCCCACTCCCTCGCTGATAGGGATAACGGGTAGCACGATAGGTAGACAAGCTGTTGCGCAGGCTAATCACCTCAATCGTGCTACCCAATGTCTCATCGCGGCTGGACCGTTTCCATAAACTCCCCCATCTGATCAGCCGTCTGTCGAGAATTGACCTTGCGACATTGGGTGAGGCTCTGGTTACGAATGGCCCGCTGGATACAATAAAGACCTCAATCAAGGCCATCGTGAGAAGGCGCTGACGAGAACAGATAGTCGGCTCGGAGTCCTTCCCGGACCTCCTTCAATCCGACAACAGCAGGCACGTTTAGTCTTGATATGGCGCAGGAAACACGCACATATTGATCGCCGCACGCATGACTCATGCGTCGCGTCAACAGCGAACTGCGAACGGTGATCAATGATTGCTGATAAAGAACAATGAAAAAACATCCTACTGCAGAGAGTTTCGTCCTCTGCTTCCTTCCCAATTCCTTCGTCCTTTCCTAACACACAATGCTGTACTTTTTGAATAATTTCTTTGAGCTCAGTGATTCAATACTAATAGCAATATTCCAGCGTGATGGCTTTGGCTTCTAGCAAGGAAGATCTTGGGAAAACAATCATGGAATTGCAATCTTTTCTCACTGCTGAGGATCTCGGTTAGTTGCTTTATATGGTATAATTATAATTATTGGCACAGAAACCGCAGTGAGCAGCAGTTAATTCAATACCTTTGCGGTTGCAGAGGAGTCACGATAGTAATGACAGGTTGTGGAACCTCGAAAGAATTAATGCTGTTGATCGGCTCTTTTGACTTTTGATCGGAATCAAACCTGTTTGGAAGTGCTATTCCCGAACATGTTTTTAGCCTACCCAGTTGCTTTTCATTGCAAGATGGAGGTTGATTCACTGTATTCATTTTTTGAGAGGAATTTCGAACCCGTGGTCCTATTTTCAGAGCATTTCAGCTGGATTTAGGTTTTGCTACATCGAATGCTTGCAAAGTAGAAAGCAGGAGACATGGGAGTAGCACTGATTAAGATGATCATACATCACCATGAAGACAGGCTACTGTAATACTGAAAAGAACTGTGTAGTTTTTTGAGTACTCAAATATTTTTCTCAGAGGTTGGCGTCAACGGGTACTCGAGTTTTTCATGGCCAACATATAACTGAATAGATATTTTCACAAGGATGGCGATTTTTGGGCAAAAATGGGCCTCGGATGGGACTCGAACTCGTACTTCTGCTTTCCATGCACCAGGCTTAATAAATATTTCTTTTTCTTTGTGCAGAAAAACCTATTTTTTTCCTGAAAAATATTACGATTACTCAGCTGCCATCCTAATACCTTTTGGATTGAGTAATGTAATATGGTAGTCTTTCTGATACTAATTTCTACACTTATAGTTGTTTTTCATGCTCAAAATGTGTTGACCTGGCCCGGTCGATCGAAAGCTTCGCCACAATCCTTGACCCAGACTATTCCTCTATAGCAGGTAATCCGCTTGAGCTTCCACGCTATCACTAGTTCACTTTTCAAAAAAAACTATTTACTATTTAGGAGAACTGAATGTAGACGAAGATGTGCTCCGGAGAGTAGTTCATCATCTTGTCAAAATTGCTGTCAATATAGGTTCAACTGAGTCTGCCGTAAGTTTCTTACTCTATTGACAAACGGCTAACGTTTTTAAGCCCCAGATTGGCCAAATTTGAACGTTTGTCTTCGTAAATATCATTTATTATCGATGTTGGCTAAGGGCGCAGCTAGTCTTTCAGTTTGGCTCTTTGTCACCACAGGTTTTTTCTCCCGCTGTGTTTGGTCCCACTCGGAGCAGTTTTCGATAAATTTTCTTCCTGTTACTGTTATACTTTCGCAGTAATAGAGCATCAAAAGTAAAGATAAAAACTTCGGTTTTAAACAACCTCTTTTTGGGATGCGCCACACCACTCGAGTTCCATCAAGAGTCGTGGCGGCGGTTTGAATGTGTATGTGACTTATACAATGCTTAGGGTAGCCAGCCACTGTACAAGTCAGTGCTTTTAACCTCCCGGACAAGTCTGGTACCAATTCATCGACCTAGCCAGTGATTGGCGTGGGCGGGTATCGATCCAGGATTCGATCCTTGGATCATGCGTGCGTGATAGTACTTCACCTGTCACTTCACCGACTTCGCCTAATTTTCCATAAAAGTATAAACGACGAGGAAGATTCGAAATAGAGGTCAGATGCGCTGAGTAGCATTTATCACCGTCCTTGTGATGGGATCGAGTCGCACCGTTGCAAGGGAAAATCTATCGTGCGAGTATGAACGTCAACTTTCCTCGGTATAAGGTGAAGACCTTTTTGCTAAAGCTTTTTAGTACGTGATGTGGCCAAGATTAACCTGTTTTTTCAGCTTTCACATATTCTAACTTCACCTTTTACTTTCTTTGCTTACTTACTGTACGTCTTTACTTCTTCACGTCACCTTTATTGCTTTGTTCCAGCATATTTTATGACTTTTCAGGTCGAAGACGTCATAGACAATCTTCCTGTGCGCTCATTTCTTGAAGAAGATACAAGGCTGCTCATCTGCAAAAGCGTTCGCATTCTGCGGGAGCATCCTGAGAACTTGTCTAGTCTGATTCGCCATCAAATCCGATCTCACACGGGTGGAAACTACGTGGATTCAAGCATCCGGTTCGACAGAAATGTGAGTCCACTTCTGGGTTTTATTTTTGCTTACTGCTTTTAAAACTGTTTTGATTTTTTACTGTTTCCCAACATCCGCAGCCCTCTTTCCGGATACATCCGCTTTGATAATAAGAACCTTTGTTTACTGTTCACAACGTTTCATGCTTAGTTTTGCAGTCAGGTACCCTAAAATTCCATAGATAAGAGCGGGTGAGCCTACCGGTGAAAAATGAATTGGAAAAAATCGAAATTGAATGCAGTCACCCCTCTAACTTGATGGATGGATAAATAAAATCTCGAAGAAGAAGCTCCGCCCCTCAACTCTAAACCTCGCCCACTTAATAAACAATTCATTTAGAAAAACAGCGATCCGTAAAAATCGCGGTTTTTCTATATGAATTGTTTATTAAGTGGGCGGGGTTTAGGGTTGTAAACCTCGCCCACTTAATAAACAATTCATTTAGAAAAACAGCGATCCGTAAAAATCGCGGTTTTTCTATATGAATTGTTTATTAAGTGGGCGAGGTTTAGAGTTGAGGGGCGGAGCTTCTTCTTAACTTCTTCTTCGAGATTTTATTTATCCATCCATCAAGTTAGAGGGGTGACTGCATTCAATTTCGATTTTTTCCAATTCATTTTTCACCGGTAGGCTCACCCGCTCTTATCTATGGAATTTTAGGGTACTATCAGAAATGAAATAAATCTAATATGTTTAGTACTAAACAATGTTGGTGGTGTTCCCATGCTAGTTTACGAAGTTTCTTGAAATTGCTAGTCGTAAGCTTCAATGAATTCGGGTTTAGAAATGGGATGACATGAATATTGAGGGAGGAAAATTGGAGGCTTTCCAGCCCCATTTCTTGGCTTATAGCTAATTAGGGAAGTTCAGTTCATCTGGATGACAGCACTGGCATATTTCATAGTCCACGATTTTGCGAGCGACCAGTTGTGCGACTGGTCGCTCGACTGATCGCGCCACCGTTCGAGGAGGCCGCGCTGGTTATGGGTGCCGCCGAGGACGGTCCCGAGCAGATCGCGCGATCAGTCCAGCGACCAGTCGCGCAACCGGTCGCGCGACTGGTCGTGGACTATGAAAGCAGTTGTTCAGTGCAATAGTCGTTTGACGCGCCGTGCGCAGGCTGTTGATGCATTAAGTCACTGCAATCTTGGAATTCGGCCAGGCCGACTTGGCGAGTTAAGAGGTATATGATGAGTGTGTGCATTGGTAGGAAAACCGAAATGGTCGCTTTCGGAAATATTTGTTTTACAATAGCCCGTTCAAAGCGCAAAGTTGAAGATCAAACCAGACCTCTTTTTCCTATGTTCCCCGATGAAAAGTGCTACGATCGCTAGGTTTCTTCTGTTCGAGGGTTTTTTTTTTAATGGGTGAAGATGGTGTAGGTTTTATGGGTGAATATCTCTCCTTTCCACTTATTTCTAATGGTTTCTCAGGCTACCATTAGAAGTAAACGGCAAAAAAAACATCAAAAGGCATATAAAACGCATTCTTGTTCATTGTAGGGTTCGCTAAATACGGAAACAAAGAGGGTGGCGTCATTCATGAATCACACTATTCAGTGTCCTTAGTTTATGTGGTTCCCAAGCATTAATTCGTGGTTGACAAATGGTCTATGGAATTCAGGCGCATGACGACAGATTGTTGAATAAAATCTTTGTTTTTGGAGCTAAAAAACAACAAAAAAAACCTTTTCTAGGACCTGGTAGCTTATGGGAGTGGGTATAGGCTCTGGCAGTGCTTCTTTTCACCGCTACCTGCCCATTTCGGTCGATCAGTCCAATTTCTTCCTTTTAAAACGACTGATCTCTACTGGAATAGGCAGCAAAAGACAGTTCGAGTGAATCGAACACCGGCCAGCTCTCGAGAGTGTCGTGCATAGCTTATTCAAATCTAGTGACCCCTAAAAAAGCCCCTTAAAAGGCCTTTCTGATGAAAAGGAGCCGTTTACAACCTTGCTTTTCGACTGTAATAATTTTGCTAGTGAACAATGGCTAGGCTTTTTGAAGGATATCATAGTTTTCTTCTCCAAGCGTCCTCACAAAGGTCTTGATTCCATTGAAATTTTCAATGGTATCGATGGTATCCCTCTTACTTTCATGTCTCGAGGTCGCATGTGGGTAGTTCGAGTGCGGGAGTCATGATCTTTTTATATTAAGGTTATGTTACAGTATTTGTTGTTGCTCTTCTTTGACCCTACTGATATCTGCATAACCGTTTCCAAGTCCTCCTTTCTTTGACCCTGCCTGAAACTATCCAGTAGCGCCCAGCAGCTGCATGATTATCACTTCAGAGGTTTTCAGTTCGGAGTATTGGGAAAGTATACTTCTATATCACCCCCTACTTTCGGAATTATAATATAACGGGTGTCCCCTTACAAGGTTGCAGCTGGCTGGAAGGTGAACTCGCCTAATGCTGTGTCAGTTTCTCGGACGACATATACATTTCCATATCTTCTGCCTATATTCAAATTCTTCATTCTCTTGCTTTGCGCGTTACAGTACTCAGCCGTTCTACATGGAACTATACCCCTTAGTACCATTTATTATTATCGAAGGTATTGTTACAGTCAATGTATTATTGAATTATCTAGGTCCACTTAATCTTCACTAAGCAAAAACGGATTCAGAGGAATCATGTTCTGATCTCATTCAACGTCTAATCTTATCTAAAGCTCTTTTTGCACGTCATGGGTGCTCCTTAAAAACCTCCATTCAGCTACAGACCGTTACAGTCTGAAAGTTAACCCAGTGCTTTTTTATTTCGGAGTCGTCCTTCTTCGATTAGCGCAACTCCTACCGCCGACTTTTTTCCAGTTGCAGTTGCCGCCTTGGGGAGAACTGATTTGGTCTGGGACAACTAGTTTGTGTTGAGAACTCGCTTCTTTACTCAGAAGTATCTTAAAAGTCCGTAGCTGAGCTAAGGGACCATCTATTTACAAGTACATTATCAATTTTCGTTTTTGTATATAACCCTCAATAAAAATATGGATGAAGAAAGCATAGCAACAACTGGTAACGTGAAGTATTATCCCTAGCGTTTCTCCATTCGTTCGGGAGATAAACCTATTCGACTTATATTTTCGATATTAAAGCAAATCGAGGTCTCCTTCTCCTGTCCAGTAACTTATGAGAGCAAGCCGGTGTTCGAGGCAGCCTTGTTATCCTCCACTCGGGATTCCAACGAACTGAGCTCTTGTGCATAGGAATGGAGCCCGGTTCGTTCGATCTGGAGGGTCAGCCGGCTACGGAGCTCCAACCTTTAGTTAACTGTTGCCCTTTCAAGAAAACTTCAACAAGGAATAAATCTTTACTTGTATTTTATTCATGGAGAAGACCACAATTTGTAGACGAAAATAATGATTTTGTTCTCGAAAATCCCTTGTTCTTCAATCATTTCCTTTTCATGTTTAGATTTCTCAACGCACCGTCTATGAGACAGAAGGTGAACGATGCTTTGAATTCCTCTGGCGGGTGCAATTGTCGGATTCCAAAGATGTCGTCGTGCGGCTACCGTATGGAGCGCTGGAATACCTTGCTAAGCAGTGTGATCTTATATCAGATGAGATCAACAGGATCAGGCAACGTCAATCGCGACAAACTCATCCTCATAGTTGAGTTTATTTTGAGTACCTTTTTGTCATTTGCTGAATTTTGTGGTCTGACTTTCATACAATTTGTAGCATCTCTCTGATCTTTAGCGCTCTCATCATTTCTGGGAGAAAGGGGAGTAGCAATTGTACTGGGTGCTAGGACAAAGGTTCCATTTGAGGGACTGGAGGATATGCGGTCTGAACTGGTACAATAGATTTGACTCCACTCTGTCAGATCTCTGTATTCTAGCCTGTTTCCTCCAACCATCTCGTCATTTTAGGCTTTTGAAATTCGGTAGGTAAGTGGGGTCAAACATGTATAAAGTAATATAAATGGTGTTAGTATAGAGATGGCTACCTGATTCACCTGTTCTACCTGTCGTCCCGTTGATTTCCTACTTCCTCTAGCGGGCCCCAGTAAAGACCTCATTCGTCGCTTTTGCGAGCCAGAGTGATCCAGTGAATCGTCCTTGTTTCAGGGCCACGAGGCTCAGCATGTCTTTCGTCCAGAGTTTTCGTGAAGAAGTCTAAACCTCTCGCTGGCGACTGTCCTGGTGTTCGCTTGGCGTCCTGAGGAATCCAGTCTGTAACCGTCGTGGTCCAACGGTCGGCGCTATATCGCATAACGTGTCGGCCCACCTGTTCTTCGAGTTCTTGGCGTAACCAGCAGCATCCCTGGTTTTCGTTCTTCGTCGGAGTTCGGAGCTCAGGATTCCTCTCTACCCTTGCGTGTATAGAGAAATTCCAAGCATCATCCTTTACACGCCACCTGATCGTCTGGGGTAATGACCGTCGACCGCCTTCACCCTGAAACTAGCGTAGTGCCGTATTGCAGAGCGAATTGGAAAGGAAGCGTTGGCATCTTTCACTCGAATGAGCTTTCAGGAAGAATCAGTCATTTCATATTGCACAGCTGTTTTTAGTATTCGCATATTCACTCGAATGAAACATGGATAGTGTGGGTGAGGATCTGATGATTCTCGTGCATATAAAATAGTAACTTGGTGTGCTGGTTTGTCAGTCTGTCGGTCCTCAGGTGGGTCCGCACGTTCTCAAAAGCTCCACATGACTATTATTAAGCTAATGATGTGGAAAACTCGTCACGAACTGGGGTAATACCACTCAGGAAGTAGCTCAAAGGGTAACTTGGTGTGATGTTAGCGATAATCTTATACAATACCGGCCACGATGCAGTTGTTTACCTCGCCTCAGTATTCCGATCAATTGATAACAACAACTGATGATTAGTGATGCGATGGATCTGACGTACGTGACATGTGTTAAAAACTTGTTATAGGTTCTATTTCAGTTAGAACTACTAAATTAGTAAGGGATACATTTGGTGTGGTGGGACAACCCGAAATGGGGATATCAATGAATACTGTCAGAATACACTTCAGCTCTACAATGATGCGAAGCAAACTAGTAGTATCTAGCGACCTTCTACTGTTTGGGCGACTTTGTGAGCTGTACTTTTAAAATCATATGTACATGGAGGTTCGAATCCTGGATCGATATTAGCCTGGCCCAACCAAGCCTTCCATCCTTCCGGCGTCGGTCAGTTGCTTCCAGATTCGTTTGGAAGGATAAAAGTACTGGCTTGCAAATCGGCTGGCCAAGCCATTGTATAGGTCACATACGCATTCAATACGCCACTACGATTCTGAATGGGAGTCGAATATGTGGGCGCATCCCTCAGACGGGATGATTAGCTCCCCAAGACTTTATCCTTTTACCCTCAATTTAGATCCTTTTACCCTCAATTTAGGGGAGGGTGAGATTAGACATGCTTATTTGCTCGTCTGATCTCGGGCCATTTTGGCAGCAGGTTTCCGCGTTATTAGTGGAACCCTAGCAGCACATATCATATGGGAATCCTATGAACTGAAATAGGAATTGGTCCCCTGTCTGGAACTCTGGCGCTGCTGAGATTACTATAAACTACATTACCTCAAACCGATGGTGGTTGTAGTGTTACTGAGTTATTATTGTTCATTAGTGTCGAACCCTCCTAGTCTCATTTTCATCACGAAGGTATGCAAACGGTGTAGTGGTGCCAGGTCACATCGCATTCTTGCTGGAGTTCCAACCAGCTTCCAAGAAACTTCTCCCTCTCCATCCATCAGGGCGACATCGTCGTGAGTATAACCAATTCATTGGTGATGAGAGCGCTCCCCTTTGCTTCGTAGGCTAAAAGGTACTCTCTACTTCCATTTCCACATTTTTCATTCAAGAAACTATTGTTTTATGATCTCTTAAATCTATAAATATCATCGCCGTCCCTCTTGGCAGCATTCAGTTCTCCACGAGTGTTAGCTATTCATTTTTGAGCTTCTTAGAAAATGAAATAAATAAAGGCATCTTTTTGTATGTATCGTGAATGGGGATCTTCGCTGGGTTCCGAATCCCAAGTTGTTATGCAGCTTGATGGAAGTGCTGCCTGGCTGTCCTGTGATTGGTCGAGCGTAAATCGATTGTAGCTAGAAATGTTCTTGTAGATCACAAGTGCGCTTATTTCTCTATGGAAAATAAGCAAATTCATTTAAAATAGCCATCAAGTGTTTTTCATTTATCCCGTGAGTATTTGTGCCTCGAAATTCTTCACTTGTACCTATTGTGATTGAACGATTTTGTTGAGTGCAATGGTTTTCAGTGATTATGTGTGATCACAGGAGTTGTTTTGATAATAATGTTATGTTTTGCTTTCTAAATGATATCTGGTAATAAAATGTACTTTACAAATTTTTTTCCTGTTTTATGAACGTTACATTACGTCAAGTATATCTTGTGGATCATATTTGCTCATGCATAGCGATGTTGCATTTGGCAGTCACCACTGCTGGCAGACCCCGTTACGTCAGAGGCGACCAACTGAACCCGCGCGCTCGCCCTCACCGTCTCCTCCCTCTGAGGCTCCCAGTAAGAAAGTGTAGTTTTAGACATCCTTCATGTCACGTTTCACATTTGAATATGTAAGGACATGAACAGGCAGTAAACAGCCCAAACATCTCATTTAACTGATTTATGTCATGCTCTACTATACATCCTCACGGTCATGTTGAAGGGTACTGTAGTGCCAGTCAGGACCCTAAAACTTTCAAATTTTGGATCTAACGACCTTACACCAATAGATTTTGCGTTGAATCAGCATGAAATTAGTAAGAGGGTGCAGGAAAACGTGCTTCTAGTCTGTCTGCAGGAATTTTGAATTGCCCTCTGTTGTGTTCTGTGGGCCAAAAAGCGGGCCTCTACCTATTGCTCACTGAATGCATGCATGCCGGGAATTTCCGGTGTCAGTGAGGATGTTGTTTTTCCTGAGATTCCTCAAGGATTCCAATGATATCTTCATTCGGGAGATATTTCCCGAAATCGTTACCTTGAAATGTTCTGAGTGCAAAATCCACATAAAGACGTTGAAAAAACGCTAAGCTGAGAGATGTCGCTTTGGCACGAAAGTGATTATGGTAATCGGGGAAGACGTGATGTTAATGGGATTAGTGGCTTATGTCACGCAAGGAAATCTGGCTAACTGGAGTATGGATATTATGAAGTGTCGATTTATCCAGGGGGTATTTATGTTCCACTGAAAATGGGGATTCATCAGAGACAAGCCTCATCTTACTAATGAAGCTGTTGTGTTCATTTTTGACGGCGATACGTGTCAAATGAATGCATGCATTTATTTTCATATATGAATCATGCAGATATGTAGAGAAGAATTATGTACATGTTGAATGAACCAGAATAAGGACCCATTTGTCGTTGACGTGATGTCTGCGTGTGTGTGCGTGTGAGTTGTTTACAAGGTTCCGAGTAAACACCACACGTCTATGACGTGATTTGGGAATCGGCAATTGTTGCCATTGGTAGTGGTGGCAGCCCCCCGGGCTCGAGAGAAGAGACCAACATGCCAGTGTGGTGGTGGTGGTGGCGGCCCGTGTTAGCTCATCGATAGGGCTTCACATGGCTTATGCGATGACGTGGATGTCGACGCTGCTCTGACGGCAATTAGGTAAAAGCTTGTGCATCAGTTTTTCGCAACTTTCCCACTCGTGAACTCCTTCACATGGCCACCCAAGTACTTCTTCAACAACACCACGACTCATCCCTAAGCCCGACTTTCACATCTTATTGTTAGGTGAGAATAGGAATTATTTATAGCCATGTGTTTACTGAAAGCAAGCGAGAGGACAACAGTGTTCCTCCTTCTATTTCCATCGTGAGGTGGGGGTTATTCCTCATGAGATCTGTGCCGCCGCCGAATATCGTTTCTGACAGCTGTCACATTTCTCGTGCAGTCGTATTCAAGAGTTAGTGATAGGCCCAAAAGCATAACAAAGTTATATACCCCCTTTTTAGTGTTACCAATTGAATATACCAATTGAAACGTAAACACCAGTACCAGTACCGAGGATTTTCCATATACTAGTAATGGCATTTAGCTCCAATGCTGTGCGCGAATATCTATTTGACAGAGTATCGATTCACGGGGCGGCAGGGCGTGGCTACGGCCAAGGCGCTTCACAGTCTGTGCGAGTTTCGGGGAGTCCACTAAATCTGCATCAGTCACTGTTTTTACGTGGTAAGTTCTGGTGGTCTTTTATATTACTTTCAAAGGTTTACGGTAATAGGTACGGTAAGGTAATGTGTGTGTTTTAGCGAGAATTACGAAC
Source organism: Haemonchus contortus (assembly GCA_000469685.2). NCBI lineage: Eukaryota > Metazoa > Nematoda > Chromadorea > Rhabditida > Trichostrongylidae > Haemonchus > Haemonchus contortus. The sequence goes on along the minus strand of LS997567.1, from coordinate 7,343,021 downwards.
GAACAGTTCCATTGTCGACGTCGAGTGTTGGCGTACGTCGTCGTCGTCGTCATCGTCGTCGTCGCTGCACACTGCACAGCCCCATCTGCCATCGTGCAAGTGCGGTCTACTGCCTCATGATCGGGACAGTTTCTGGCCGACGACACGCTAGAAGCACTCGCTTACATGTGGGACGTGCTGGACGGCCGTTCGCTGACCGCCGAGGCTCTGGCCCGTGCAGCTGTTGTCGTCGCTGTCGAAGTGCTTCTACTTGGCACTTCATTTCTCAATATATGCGTCATATTTACCACTGCCGACTTGTACGACGTGATCGGATGTTATTTGGTGAGTCCTCTACACCTTTGGTCTGGTTTATGATTGGCATCAGAGATCGAAATCACGTCATCGTTTCACCTATACTGCCCCTGGCTAAGCCCTCTTAGCGGTGATTAACTGAGACTAAGCAATTGCTCTTTCATCTTTTTTTTGCACCTGATTGGAAGATATTTTTGCACCCTCTCGCTTAAGACTATTAGTCTCATCTACCTCCCGCACTATGATGTAAAGTAGGATAGACTTTTTTGAGCAGCTCAGCACATCGCAATCCCCCTTTTAGCACTTTTAAGCGTTTCTCACGTTGCTTAACCGACTAGTTTCAGTCCAGTTCTCCTCCTGGGAAGTGGCTTTTATTTCGCTGTATGAGTCGGCTACCGTAAGATTGATATCTCTTCTTATATACCTGAATTCTTTACCTCTGAAGCTTCTAATTTCCTACGAATTTTTGAAATTCCAGGCATTTGGAGTTACATAAGCATGGGTATAAGAGTGGAACAGTACTTCTGTCTGTTACCATTAAGTTGTTGAGAGCATTTAAGCCTTTACTGTTCCGAAAAGAGTAATTCTGTCGAGAAAATCGGTGCAAACATTGTTTTGACACACCCAAGTCACCAGTCAGCCTCCGGTACTTTATTGGAATCGTAGGTAGTAAAGAAGTCCGTGCTTTACTAGTTTGATGTCCGTGCTTTGAGACATAAACATATATGGCTTACCCGGACAACGGCGCCTGAAATGTTTTTGCCTTCAAAAGTGGTGTAATCCTCAGCGAAATCTTGGCCCCGTACTAGCACGTAACAGAACTATTTTAGCGGTCAGAGTTTGCTTATGATTATGTGTTTTAGATATCTCTATCGGTTGCGGATCTGTTGGCAGCGTTATTCATCGTACCGCTCAGTTTGTATAGTACGTTGGATCCAACTTGGCGATTTATGGGCGACAATTCTCTTGTATGTAAGGGTAGCGCCTATCTTCAAATCGCATTGTTTTGCTCCACCGTCTACACATTTGCCTGGATTTGTATCGATAGGTAAGTATTCTACCTTAATCGATTCGAAGAGTTACTTTTGGGGTTGGAAATTGATCAGATGGGTGACATTTTATCGACTTCATCCTGACTGTTGCATATTTACGAACTGTTGTGGCATAGGAATGCGCATGGTGGCTTCCGATTTCCGAGTTTATTTGGACAGGGTGGGTCAGGGTAAAGGAAATGTTGCATATTCACGTTCTTGATGGATCTAGTCTTTGCTCGTATTCCCGTTCGCCGCTTTCCGCAGAAACATAGTGATTGTTAAGTGGGTAAATGAATACGGCAAAGTTCCGGCTACCGCTATATCCATCAAAGAGGTTTAAACATGACGCTATGCCAAACAGGGATACAAGGAAGTAGAATATCAGAGTAGCATCGAGGATAGCGTAATATCAATGATTCAAAAGCTATTTCAAGCCTTGAAAACGATAAACACGTAAAAAGTACCTCTTTGGTGCCTCACCCACATTTGAATGGGACATTTTCTTTTACTCCAACGGATTTTATTGTAAATCCATGAAATTGCTATTCTTACTGTAGCTTTTTCTGATTGTGATACGTGTTTTTAGAGTTGAAAGGGTTTAGTGAAGCTCAAGTAATTACAGGCTGCTTCTTACTAGTTTCACGTTGTTTTCATAACTAATGTAATGTAATGCCTTTGAAGATTAGCTAACATTGTAAATAAGGATTTGGTCATGATTCCTACTATTTTTTCCCTTTGTTGTTTACGCCATGAAGCCTATAGGGCACACGTTTTGATGAAATGACGCCCAAGAAACCACTCTTTCAGGGGGAAAGGATTAGTTTCTGCCAGAGTACACACGATAGAATAATTTCATGCTGGATCATCCGAAAATCCCTTCTAGAAAGCGAAAAATGTTGTAGAGGGGCATATGTAGGAGGACCTAATACCAACCATCTTAAAATAGGTGTTTACCAATCGATAATTGCTCAATCCTGCCATTAATTATATAATTTTTGTAGGTTATCTAGCTGTCACTTGCAATTACAAGAGTGGCAGGTAGAGATATCTTAATTGTTTTACACCGTTGGTTAGATTTGCGGTCTATTTGCTTGACATCGTTTTTTTGGATTTGTTCCATTCTCCGTTTGTTGTCTAAGGATTGAAGTCAAGGTTTTTTCACCAATCTATGTCCTATAGTTTGTGCAGAATATGCATAAAGCAAAGGAAAGATTACAAAGAGATTTGATCGCTAGCTTTTAAAGCAGGGGAACTGAAAAAGGTCGTACTGGAAACAGCTAGTCTTACTTTATGGATTACCATATGATTACTGAGACGTTGGGTCCGCTGAATGTAAATATATGAAAAGGAATTTGCCCCAAATTGGCCTTGATAATGCGGAACAACCTGAGCATCAAGGACCTTTTCACGATGATATTTGGGCTTAAATTTTGCTCCTTCTCAGGGCTTGATTCAGGGTAAACGTCCTAGTGGGGGGAATTTGGTAAATTTAATCGGTGTATTTGCAAATAGTGTATATCAACTTGTCTAATTTTGTACTAATCCTTTGTTATCAAAATGTTTTTGATTTACTGCTTTTGTTATGCAGGTATTCCGCAATGATGAAGCCTTCGCGATATGCGGATCAATCTCTTACACGGTGTAAATGTTGGATTGTCTTTAGTTGGATTACTTCTCTTCTATTGTGCTGTCCAATAGTTGTTGCACAAATGCAGGTATGAGTTTTTTCTTCCAGATTTTTATCATTTTGACTCTTTTTGTAAATGATTTTTTATGCCAGTCTATCGAAAGATTTGTTAAATTCTTGTAATTTGTTCTTTTTAAGCCACCGTAGACATAGATTTCCTTGCTCCCTCGGATCATTTTTAAAAATTTGAAGAAAAGTTGAAATGTGGCACATTCGAGGCCCCACGGTGCAAGTTGAGGTAGTAGGCTACTTCCTGGGAATGTATCAACTGAGTGGTCCTATTTTTAGTCTGTGTATTTGTGATTGGCAGGCCACTTATATATGGTAACACTTTCCTGAAACGGGGCTTCTATAAATAGTAAACAACTCATTGTTGGGATTGTTCTATTTTTAGAGCCTACTAACATTCATTCATGAAGGTCTGCTTTTTCGATGTTTATACTGTGCAGAAGTAATTAGTTCTAGCTTTACTAGAATTGCCCCTATGGAATGTTTGTCTCCTTTTCGTTCGGAAGTATTTGCATGTAAGTGTGACCCCCACTTGGAAGAAATCGTTTTCAACAAAATAAATTCTGAATCGTTTTTGAAGCACTTCTTTTGAATGCAAGTGTTCGATTTGAAATCGCCCTTGAGTATAGATGGTTCTCAGGCAACTAAGTCTTCTTGATTGATTCCACTGCATTGAGAGTTGCTATCGAAAGCTCTTACGGAGGTTCGGGGCAAGCGAAAATAAACGCCATCCCACGTGCCTGATCATTAAAAACATGCACTTTTCCAAATATGTTAGTGAAATGTGATCTCTTCAATAATTAATTAAGCAAGTTATAATAATTAATTGCTATGCTTGCAAAGTGATTCATATCTGAAATGTGATATATGACCTGGGGCAGTCGATGTGGTCTCGACAGGAAAGAGATTTGGTAGACTTGGCATTTCGAATGATAGCGTGTCGTTCATAGTCATGAATGTAGCAATTAGATTGCTTCTTGACGCTGTGTGTCATATGGTTTCCTTGGATGAGGTGAGCGCAATTAAGTATTCTCTGTCGACCAAAGATGTGTATGGGAATTGTGCGTAAAACGCGTATATGTATCTGGGTTCTCTTTTCCTTCCTCTTCGCTCCCTGGGGAGTGACGTGATGCAGGCCGGCATCGATTTCCTGCGGCAGGCTACACGTATTAGCGAATTGCTTGTGGGAGACAAAGCAACGGATATTGCCAAACGGGTATTCTTTGGGGATTCTTCACTTTGAAGCATCATCCAATGGAAAATTCATAACAAACAACTCTGAACTGTTTACGTAGTCTCTAAACTGGAACTTATGTATACAAGACGGTAAAAGAGGTCAATAATTGCTCGTTCAGGTAGTTTTTCTCGAAGAAGCTCAGTTATGCGTGCTTGACTGGTCTGCTACATCAGCTTACAGCATGACCTTGCTCGTTCTTGTATTCCTGCCCACAATTGTTACAGTATTCAATACAGGATACAAAATCATCAGGGCAATGAGGAATCCTGAGCAGGTATGTGATATTTTCCCGGACCCTTTTTCCCTTTTACTCTGTTTGGAAATGTTTATCCAATGTTTTTTTTTCAATCATGGCATTTTAATGAATTGCCATTAGCAATTTTAATCAGGCTGATGTTTCTTTTCTACGTAAATGTCTTTACGCGAATGTCCTCCGAAAACACGATTAGGTTAGAATATCTTTCGTATCTTACTATATTGCGTCTGTTTGTGCGGGTGTGCCGGAAATTGGATTCTGTTGAGCTTCATCAGACCCGGTGATTCGATCTGGCAGAGAAACAAAGAACCGTGTGTTTACAACAATCGTTTCGGCTATTTAGCTGATACTTGAGGTTGAAGCACTTGTTTTTAAACGGCACGGTCCATGGCTTGTTAGCAAGCACTTATTTGATGAACTGTAAATTTAGTGGCCATAGGGTTACAAGGATATTGAATTGCTAAAAATTGCCTAAAGAAGTATAATTTTGTGTTTAATTTTGTTAATTCCAATTCGTGAGTTGAATTGAAAGGTTGTTTAGATAATGAGAGTTTATGATTTTCGTTTATATACTTAAAAAAGGTTAAAAAAGCAGTGCTAACCTATTGCCAGGTGATCTGACGAGAACAAATGATCATTGAATATTCTTACATAATTGCTCAAAATCTGTCATCATTGTCAGTTGGTCACGGTGTTGTCGGTAGTTCGTCCCACATGCGATCCCCCTCATTAAGATAATTGGGTGTCGGAGCGCTTTGTCAAGGTAGAATTGTGCTCGCTAAATTCAATTGTTTTCGAATGTTCTGCTCTTTTGAGCGTGCTCATTTTTGAAGGAAAACAAGGTTAATTAGTAGCGATGTACAAGAAAAATCTTAATTGTTACTATGCCTCCCATCGGGTATGGAACGTAGGTAGATATAGTGGCTTGGAATCGAAGACGGAGAAATAGTTTAATATTTTTGTCTTAAATTTCAAGGAAATGTTTCCTCGTGCTTTAGAAAAGTAAGCGATTTGCATGTCTTTTTTCAAGTTGTTGTATTCAAGTTGTAATGACTATTGACTGCCCTAATGGTCTAACAGTAACTTTTTATTTGCGCTGTTGATCATTTCAAATTTACGTCTTGGCTGGCAGTAGGACTTTACGTTTTGACTGACAGTGATGTGAGTGAGGAATTTTGTGGGTTATGATCGAACTGATTAATTGAACATCGCTAAAGTAGTAAGCTTATGTCAAGCTTCCCCTTCAATTACATTTTTTTTTATTTCTTAATTCACATAAATTTCCAGCACTACGTTCGAAGATTCATGTAGTTAGCTTGCGCATAAGTTAGCTGTTAGTATCTATTAGTTTTTCAGATACTTTTGTGAATCTAAGATTCATTTGGTAAGAAAGATACTTTTTGATGTACCAGTCTACTACTAGTAATAGATTCCTTCTTGGCCGGATTGTAGGAAAAAACTGCTCTTCGACGATTCCACAATATCTATAATGAAATCTAGATGTTAGATTCGTCGTGCGAGTTTTCGGGATTAACACAGCCTTTCAATCGCGTGATGAGATTTTGCGCCATGCATGCCGGGTAGCTCGTATACCAACCCTATGTAGAAGAAATTTTCAGAGAGTTGCGATTTGAAGGTTCTATCAATACATACAACTGCCTTGGGTGTGTTCTTTTCCAAAGCTGATCCCCTGATGGGCATTTTTACTTAATAGTGTGGATTAGATTATTGAGTCATAGTAATAGGCACAAAAGACTTTCATTTTGAGTTAGAGTGAAGCTATACAAGGCTGTATCTGACCATATTTTCACTATTATAAGGTACCTGGTATAATCCGGAGTGTTTACAAAAAATTTCGGTGTGAAGCGTTGAGGGATACCAAACATTTTGTACGAGTTTTCAACCCCTATCTTATCGACATTTACTAAATATGAATGATCATATGGCCTATGTTTCTGCGTGGGTTGCGTAGCATGTTCTTAGAACTACGAATTTCTTGCAGATTGTATTCTATAGAAATAATTGCATCCGCTCCGAAAACTTGCACTTTTGTTTTTGATTGCTACATGGCGATCTACGTAGGCACGTACATGAGTGCATTGCAGGAAGTTTTATTCTTTGGCTTAGTATGCCGAAAAACTTGAATATTCATTGTTCACAATTGCTTTTATTTTGATTATAAGCAGTTGAGAGTTTTGAAAAGCCCGCTTTATGCGCCTAAGCTGACCTAGACGCCCGGTTTTAGAGGTTTTAAGACATCGTTGCCCAAGTTATGGCTGATTTTTTCGGGTACTACAAAACCAGCTGTTGTTTATAAAGCTAAATTACCTTTTGGCGAGCGTTTGCTTTCTATGACCCTATTACTGTGGACTTCAAGTAAGATAGAGTAAGTGTGAGCCCGTATGTTGATTGATCGTACACCAAACTCTCCGGCTATCAATTGTAGACAGATGGAATACGAAGTAGTCAGAAGAGTTTCAGAGATTTTTATGAAGGCATTCTGAGGGAAAGCAGCTTTTCAAAAGCCTCCTAATTGGCCAAAGCTCCGTGCTTGTCTGATTGTGAGTTTGGTGAAAAGAATATCCAGTATATGTGACTTACTTCCGCCTTGGAAAGCATGAGTGCTAAGAAATTCAAACGAGCTCATAAGAGAGCATGGGAAAGTTGGAATAATCTCACGGAAAGTCTTTGGAGTTTGGAGGGAGGAAGGAATATTCAATGAATTGGTCGTAGGCATTTGATTGCCGAAATCAGAATATGAGAAAGTGATAATCCCAATGTCAGAAGAAGAATTGGGAGAGGGCTAGATTTCTCGGCACTTCCGATACTTAGGCTTAGGCCTAGGCTTATTTTGGTGTTGGATGTTGATTCCAGTTATGTTGGTTTGGAGGATAACTCGGTTATGAAGCACTGAACAAGGAAGACAATGGTTCAAATGTACACCAGAATGTTTCCGTTATTTTTACGTCCTTCCAATCAGTTCTGTTCAGTCCTGCATAAGGCGGTACACGGCTGATTCCGTGATGATAAATCTCGCTGTCAGTTGTTTAGTGGGGCTGTAGATCTGGAGCTGGTTGCAAATAGTTAGAGCTAGATTGTGGAGGCTTGGTTTCAAAAAAAAATTATCGACTCAGTTGTACCACGACATGGGCCTGGCTTAATCTTGTGCCCCTACATACGCACACCATTTGTTTGCCAGCATTTCCCTCCATCCTTTTCCGGCACTGAATTCATGACCCATTTTTTTACATTGCCGGGCTGATTACAGCTCCTCCTCTGCATTTACTGCCTTTGCTGCAGTAAAAATGAAAAGAAAAATGATCCTGAATTTATGCCTGTGTAGATAAAAGTGCATTAATTTAATGTTAGCATCCTAATGGTTTTCTTCACGCTGGTTGGGTGGAGCGTTGTTGCATTTATGTATTTATAAATTATGGACACTTTCTCGGAAACTTTTCGTCCCTCTTGAGTTGTCCGGGTGCTCTACTAAGGGTGTTTTCGGGTTACTTAGGAGCCTAGGGACTAACGCTGTTACCAATCATTGATAAAATTACACACATGGATCAGCATGAGGTATATTATCATTGAGAGTTTGGGAGTCTTAGTGGACGTGTGGGGGCTTATTTGACCTGGGGAGTGAGATGGTGGAGGAGGAGGGGGGGGGGGGGGGGGGTGTCAACTGATAAAAGTTTTTAAACAGTTATGTATTCGTGCACTTCCGACTGATCTGACAGCGTCTATCCGACTCCAGAAGATTGGGTGGTCTTGTTGTTTCGGGATTAAATCTTCGGATCACACTGAATGGTAAAAGAAATAAAGTCTTTGGGCGTTAATCAATTCCGTCCGAAGGATGCGTCCCGCATTCGACTTCCATTCAGAATCGTAGTGCCGTATTGAATGCGTATTACAATGACTCGCGGTTGTCAGCCGATTATAAGTCAGTGCTTTTATCCTCCCAGATGAGTCTGGTACCGATTGCCCACCTTCGAGGGATGGAAGGCTTGGTTGGCTTAAGCGGTTGTCAAGCCGGTATATGAACCCGTGACGACGCGTGTGTGTAAGTGTGCACTTTGCCACGACATCACCCCCACCCTTGGTGTGAGTCTTACTCGAAGAAAGAGCATAAGCTGTGGGCTTGTAATATTTGTCAAGTCCTGATAAATTAGTATAACAAAGCTAAATACTACTACATTTACACTTTGAAAAGTGCAATACTTCTTATAGCTTAACAGAAAATCGGGTTAGTTGTGGTTTGATAAGAACTTGTTTTGACTACGGAAAAGGGGTGTGCAGTTAGAATGATTTTAGACTACGCTCTGGAACGAGTGAACTTCTGAGCCTCTGAGCGTTCCTGCCTTCTAGAGTAAGAGTTTTTTTTTTGCTTTTTTCAGCGCAATGTAAGCTGTCCGTGGCTAACCGAACGTGTCACATTGTTAGGTTATCATGCTGCTTACATTGAATTTTAATTTTTGAGCGTGCTAGAACTGTTGGGACTGTGAAGAGCCCTTACATTTGAGAGCGACACCTAGCTGGAATACAGCAAAACTAGAGCTTACTTTTAGTAAATGGAATATATGATCTTACAACCAAAATTAGTAAGCTAAAGAGGCTTCTTTTCAATCGATGCTCGTTTTCATAACTTGTCAGAATTTTGTAATATTTCGAGCTCAAATCGTTCTATATTTCCTACCGCTTAAGTTTTGATAGCATTTTTTTGTTTTCCCCCTTACGCCCACAGTTCATTGATTAGAATAATATTTTTAGCTCGAAGACAGCCAACGTATGGTAATTGAGACCGATCCAAATTTCGTGCTCACCATGTTCTTGCTAGTCGCTTTCGTTCTCTCATGGCTGCCTTTGTTATGTCTCAAGGTATTCGAGTACTTCATTCCTCCACAGGCCGATGCTGACCTGTCTTTGGTGAGTTTAAGGTTATGACTACATTTGTTACTGTGATGTATGGGGAATACCCTCTATTTTAGAAAGTGAAAGTAAATTTCGTAAATTTTGTGGTTATTCTCGGATTGTTGTTCACTGTCAAAGGTGTCTCCGAATAAGTAGATCAAATCGCGCTTCGTGGATTGAGAAAAAGCGAAGAAGTAGTACCGAAGCTCGGGTGTGGTCATTAGGTCCGAAATCTAGGGCTGATGCCCGACGACAGAAAACCTTCTAGTACTGGATTTTTCGCTATTATTTCGTTGTACATGTGCAAGCAAATTTCAAGCATTTTCGTCGACACAGTTTAGCGGTTTGTGGTCAAACCTAGTGGTATCCTAGACGGGAGGGGGGGGGGGCTATACCAACTGTGCTAGTTTAGGAATTCAGAGATTGAAAGATTCAGTTTATAAAATTACTTGGAGGTGATGGAAAAGCGTAAGGTAAAAGGGTTTGGAGGACTTCAATCCGAATTAAGCGGATACATGCGTTACCCTCGCATCTTTTAGGTTTACCTATCCAGTAAAAGTCTTGGTGTACCAGGCAAGTTCCATAACAGTAGGTTTGTTGGGTATCAGGTCTGGTCGCATCGTTGATGACTCCGACTGCAAACTGCTGAACTGAATCGCTAGAAGTGCTTGAAATTTTCGTAGACAGGTCAACGAAACAACAAAGAAAAATTCAGTCAATGATTTTCTGCCGTCGTGCATCAAGCCCCGAGTCCGGACCTAATGACCACTACTCATGCTTGGTCTGGTTTTGTAGTGTCTAGGATGAGCAGTGCTAACAGTTTTGACGATCATACAGTATGCATGACATTGTGATCTGAATTGAATATGCTTACGGAAGAAAAACTTAATTGTTTGTTTTTCAGGCCACATTTATATTTGTGTGGTTGGCTATAGCGGGACCATCAGCCAAATTCCTTATCTACATGTTCATCAATGGAGCTTTTCGGAGCAGTTTTCTGTCATGGAGACCGTGTTTAACGGTTTGCTGCCCAGTGAATAGACATCAGGATTATCGTGACATCACTTTCAATTCGTATTTGTAGCGAATAGCGTTTTAAGCCACGCCCCAGACCGTGTTGACGGTGGCTAGATGATTTGTAGTTGGAAGACGAAAAATATATTAATCTTATTAAAAACTTTCACTGCGATCTCGTCATTTCTCATACCAAAACAACGATCTCAACTCAGATACTCATTCATTGCTGTACTTGTTGTCGGTAGAATTGTTGTACACTTTTGTTTCCAAATATATAGGTGATATCATTATGTAACGATCGTGATTAGTAGAGCAGAAAATTGTTATTTTAGTTTTCCTTTTCTTAATTATTATTTTTATAAAATTGATTTGTGTTAAATTTTGTATATTTAGGAGCTCTCGATATTTAAAAATATATATAATTTTTTTGCAATTATCATCATGCATATTGTCGTTGTGTCCAGATCTCATGGAACATTCTTTCTAATATTGTCGACGAATACGTATGGCATTTGTCTGAAACCGCAATTTATAGGGTATTGAAATCCTTTTTCGGGTTCATAATATTCTGCTAGACCTCATTGATTCATTCATTTTTTCTCAAAAACTTTTTTATTTTTTAACGTCCAGTTTTTTCCGCTTTATAATTTCCGTAATCTTTGCTCATTTTCGTGCTCTTTGCAGACGTAATTCATATTTTTCTTCTCTATTTAATATATTTTTTAAATTAATTTTCCAAATTTTCATTTGTCTCCTATTTCTTGCTCATCTGGCGTAATAGGCAAATGTGACACTACTTGAGATAACTGTTTATTTTTACTCTATATTAATATTTCATTTAAATCACATCATTCAGCTACTTCAGTAATCCACTTTGAAAGTCAGAAAGAAGTGGCTCCAACGTGTACTTGTATCATTTTAATCTCTCATTTCATACTGTCTGCCACAGAGTTTTGCTATATTTATTGGATGATAAATATTTTTTTCTTTTTGTTTTTTGGTGGTCAAAAAGCGTCTGTTTACGCTGTTTTGGTGATTACTTGCATGAGTTAAAAGGTCATTAGATTTTATTCGGGTACATATGGCTGTGTATTTGTAAGGTTGAAGACTTACCTGGCTTCTCTGTCTCTTGGCAGAGATCCAAGTTAGTATTATAGTTTAGACCTATACAAATAAAATGTTGTGGGACCTGCGTAGGGTGTGCTTCTTGGTTGTAGGCAGGCGGTTGGCACTCAAGGGGCTATCTACAGGGTTGCACCCGGGTTGTAAAGTCGATGGGAGCTCCTTCCCTGGCGCTGGAACTATAACCGAGGGCTGTGGGACCCTTCTTTCTTTTTCCCGCTGAGGAATCAAAACAAGTATCAGCTTCGTAGTGTTTCTTGATTCCTTTCGGAATTGGACAGCCTATTACCGTCTTCCTTCTATTACTTCTTAGGGTTTACTGGTAACCATCATCAGCTGGTAACTACTAGTTCAGGGTGCAGTGACCTAATTAATGCTTTTCGATACGTAGGAGGGGGATGGAGGTCAAAAAATTCAACTTTTCTACACATTTTGAAGAGATTCAAAGGGACTTTCTTACTGGCCTTGACCGACTTTTCCCTCGTATTATATATGGTTTTTACGTGGAAAAACAAGTAGAAAATGATTCGTGACAAAAAAAAACAGCCCAAAAATGCAAATCCGTTTTTGCTTCTTTTTTCAAACAGGGTCAACTTGTGTGAATGAATCGTAGTGGGAGCGTTTTTTCTTTCGCAATAGTGCAAGCTACTAAACTGGCTGTGGAGGCATTTAAGTAGGCAGTTAAGCTGAACCAAGAAGTAAACATCGTATGCATATGGTATATTGAATAATACCGAGATATTTTCGGATCTTTCTTTTACTGTTTTGTGGAACTTTTGCTGTTTTTTTTTTCTGGGCGAGTAGATGTGTTTTATGAATCAACAATCCGTTTTTTCTGTGAAACCTTAGGTGTATGGCTTGATTTGAAAACGTTGGTGCTTCATAAATGAAGCGTTCTCGGTGATTTCTGGCTTCTCGTAAGTTTTGCATTACGCTGTGAATAGAAGAAGAGCTTGACAAGTGTTGATCACTTAATCCGTCAGACTGAAGAGTATCGTAATCCAAAAGAGCTTCCCAGAAGTGTTTTGTCGAGAGCACAATGACGGAAATTGCAAAGATTTTTGTGAAATTTTGGCATGTAATAAACAATTATATCACCATGACAACCAAAATAATGTTGACAAGTGTTGATGTCTATTTTTCCTCATACACAATTATTCAGTTGAATGGAGAGAAGAATCCATATTTTTTATTCACAAAAAGGGTGTCAGAAAGAATAGGTTGGGTTTTGTCGAATTCTTGTTATTTAAACTATGCAATATTATATGTCTGTTATATAATTAAATAACCAGCATTCGCTTCAGTAACGATTGTGATTGGTGGGTTGCTCACAAAAACCAATCAGGAGCGCCAATTCCACGCATCGTGTGCATTCTCTGCGTAGTGTGCTGGTGCGTCTTAGATTTTAGGGTACTAGTATATTTACAAAAGTACGGGGATGTACTGAAACGTCCATAAAGCTTATTCCGAGCTGGTGGATAACTCTGCTATTAGTTAGGTGATCGGATGAGCATTCTGTAGGAGAGGCAGTATGCACAAGTAGAACCCTGGCTAAAGCGTCGTTGTACAGGCCAAATATTATGCATAATGTTTGAAATGAAATACGCGTAGCTATTTTCAAAATTATTGATCCGTTTTGATTACCTCTATTTTAACTTTAGAAGAGACTCTAGTAGGATTTTTCCATACAAAACTCGTGTTAATGGTAGTGGATACAGGCAGCTGGTGACTTGATTTGACAGCAAGCGTCAGCGAGCGACAGCGGTTAAAAGCGGACGAGCTTTTTTTTTGTTTTGTGCGAGAAAAATTATGCCTTACTCAATTCTCAAATGAGGCCAAAAATTCCTTTTTGATGAAACTATCTTCAGTTTTATTCCGGTATTTGTTTAGTTTGGGCTACTAGAAAAAATAAAGGGAGATGAGCTAGCTGACATCGTATTTTTACAGATTACGCCCCAATCCGCCATCTACCATCTTCTTTACTTCCTTGGGCTTTTGTGAGTCTTCGAGCTCTTCCAAGCCGGACATTTGGTAAAACGATCTTAAACCCGTCTCAATCGACGAGCTCATGTTTTCAGCGATATTCAATAGGTTCTTATAAATAGCTTAGTTAGCGCAAATTGAACTATGTAAGAGGTGAACTTAGAAGTTTTTGACAGAGTTTTTGATGTTTTCATGTGTTTTCATGGGGGTACTACCACATGAAAGTCTTAATGATTCGCAACACGCCTAATAAGCTTCACAACAAAGTTGCTTTGTCAGATTTGTCAGTAATTTGCCAACCTTGTAAGTTTGTTCAGTTTTTCTGGTCATGATATTCTGTAATGGCTGCCATTGTGCTATCGCAAACTAGCATTTTACGGAAGAAGTCTACCCACGAATGTCATCTCAGGGGTTCCTTGAGCAGTTGCACCTACCTGCGAGAAATTCACGTTGTTCATGCGTGTAGCATTAGACCGGGGTACGTTTCGTGGTTTTTGCTACGTCAGGCTCGGAAATTTTGCGTCCTGACCTAACGCCACTCAAAGTATTGTTCCTGATAGAGGCGTTTGATGATTGGATAGTCAATTTGAAGTTTTTCTTAACCAAATTTCGCTTAATCACAGTGAGATTTCCTGTAGGAGTGATTTGGTATTTTTCAGAGCCATGGCCTCTGCTGCACGGTCAGCACTGACTGCTGCCGGAAACATTCGAGTAGTCTACGTTACGGCTCCATCGAAAGAAGTTGCGGTTAAAATTGCCAAGTTTGTACTTCATACTTTACATTACACTTAGTCATACTTTGTGTCTTCAATTAGATCCTTCAGACAATCATTCAACTTGTTATTTCTCCCCAAACTAGCGAAGGGTACTTTTGGCGTTGGCGTAGCACTCCACATAGCCCTTCCCTGACACCTTGTATGACTTAGTGCATCGCTTGTCACTGACACCATTTCCAAATGACAACCGAATATTAACATCTACTAAGACATGGCGAGCGATAGGACAACTAACTAATTATTGCTGTACGCTGTGAGCGGATCGGGGATAACGCCGCACACCCATTCCTACTGAAATTAACTTGTTACAGTTCCTACTTCGGGACAAATCTTATATGTAAACTTTTTAGAGCTGTGGTGGAACGTAAGGTGGCAGCCTGTGTGAACATCATCCCTGGAGTGACGTCTGTGTGAGTTTTCATTAATTTGTTCTTCAGTAGCAGAGAAAATGAGTTGGTTCCCGGTTTGAATTCAACATTTTTTAATGTTGCCCAAATTTTCTTGTCTGTCAGAGCATTTAATTACTGTAGGGCTATAGACTTTGCAAGTTTCGTAATATCAGTAATTGTAGATACGAATGGCAAGGAGAACTGCATGAAGACCCAGAAGTTGTGATGATTATAAAAACCCGTGAGGCTCTTGTTGAAGATCTTCATAAGGTTAGTTTTATCGAAAAACATTTTTTTTTTGGAATCTGAGTGATCAGAGCTGTTTGTGCAGCACGTCAATCGATTATGGTGGTATGCCTATTACTGAATAATTTTGATGTGGGTGAGATTTTGAAACGGCAAAGATGATGAGCGATCCCGTAGCCTCTATTCTAACTTGCCCTGCTCCAACTCCCCGACTTGAGTACTGGGGCTTTAGAATGGCGAGGCGCTCGAATAACTTGTAGCCTTGAGATAACTACCAACCGAATCGCTGCGCGTCTGATATACTGGAGCGTCGCAAGAACCCTTTTATGTTTTACTTTTACTTTTACGTCGTTTACTTCCCGTCTTGAACGCCAGAATGATTGTCCGATAGGCGAGGGACGTCTTGATCGAAAGGTAAGGGTGAAGAAAACCATAGGGGGTGAATAGAGGAGCGCGTTCGTGGTCCCTTTCTTGTGGTCCCATCTACGACTATGACGAACGCATTGTAAAACCCGCGACGCCCAAGTTCCGTTCGTCAAGTATAAACTGTAACTGTTTAGGGGGTAAAACTGGGAAAGTCGCATGAAATACCATGAGATTCATGTTAGTCCTGGACGAGTAACTTTTTATTTTCGCTTCTCATGACTGTTTAAATGGCGGGTTATCATAGCCTAACTCTGTATGGCCGTGACCGGTGAATGTGAGTAGCTTTGAATGAGCTGATACCATCACCAAATGGGAGGGGTAATACTTTCAGAGGAGAACTTCATTCCCTAAGGATTTACTTTTTGTGAGAGTTTCTGGTTTCAGGTCGTCATGGAAAATCATACGTATGATGTGCCTGCGTTTGTGTCACTGGCAACGGATGCCGTTTCGTTCCCATACGCTCAGTGGCTTCTAGAACAGACTGGTGGTGCCAAGACGGATACGTCCAGTGGCCAGCATTCCGAGACCTAATATGGAAATCGTTTTCGGGTGTGTGCGATAAGTTTGGGTCGGTTGTTGAAACTTTGCTCATCTCAATCAATACACTGAACGTGTTTCAGTTTCTCTTTCATTCGTTTCAGCTGTAATAACTTTCTATTTGGAAATTCAAATGAATTTTCCATATTCGCTTTTATTGTTCCTAAATGACGAGGTGAACAAAGCTTTGATAACGTGAATTCTTTACTTAATATTTAAGCTTAAATGTGTCTTGACTTAGCCTTGTCATTTGGCGATAATCGCTTTTATTTGTTTATGATTTTATTTATATCGCATGAAGGGTTGCTGTTGTTGTGCACTGTTGAGACACAAGCTCGTACAAGCTGAACAGAATTTTGCTGGAAAATTTCACTTGAACCAGTTTTTTTTACACAGTGATACATGTCTATGCACAACTTCAATGATACCGTAAATGAAGTGTAGGAATCCCGTAATTACAAAATTCCAACTCATCCGGCTGGCTTATGAGGTCTGGCGAGAATTAGCCTTGACTGATTCGAGGTTGGTGGAAGGTGGACGAGATGTTTTGCTGTAAGTTCTGCACGTAACTTCGGAAACTGTGGAGGTATACCGTATATTTTAAATGTTCAATTGTAGCTCCCGTTTAGGTTGATGATCCCACACTTTTGAGAAGGTTGTAAACCGAAAAGGAGTGAATCACCGGTATGAAGGGATTTCCACTCAGGCACTGATCGCACCCCTTCAGAGGAGCGCATCCGATGCACAAGTCAGTGCTTTTTTATTCTTATGGACAGGAAACTTGTCAAGTTCTTTGTTGTTTTTGTTTGTCTACTGAAATGTTAAACATTTCTTATCCGATACAGGATGACAGCCTGGAGAGCCTCGGCTAGGAATAGGCTCGATAGAAATTTCAAGGACCACGCCGCAGACCCATGCAGACCTGATGTCACTTTTGAAACTTTTATTTATTTCAAGTTCCCTACCATATCTTGCACATATGTTTAGTGGAATAATTACCTATTGAGAGGGAGGGTTCCGGCACTAAAATAGATGTAAGCTCAACTTAGGGGCGTTGATTTTATTATGACTCAGGTATCGTTGAAAGGGCCGAGGTGGGCAGTTTAAGTTTTCACTTTAGAAATTTTGTGTCCTCTCAAATCATTCGGGTGAGCTTAAGCTTCCACTATGAAACTGGCATTCCAAAGACATGTGATTGACCATTCTATGAGGTTCGTACCCGATAAATGGTCACTCGGAAAAGAGAAGTTTGAAGTGGGCTAAAGGAAGGGACCAAATCAGTGACAGCGGGAGGAAAAGAGCTTTAGTTGACTTAACTGAAAATCACATTTACTCTTATGACCCTTCATTATCCTTTTGGTGAATCGATCAATAATCATAAACACAATGAAGTGACAAAATAATCAAAATTTACTATCGTAAAATCCTAATATTGTTCCTTCAATGATGAAAACATAACAATTTACTAAATAGTAGATCAATAGATAAATATTTTAATATTAGAATGTAAGTGAAAACTTTCAGATTGAAGAAAGGATTCGTCACCCGTATGAAGCATATGAGTTAGTGAGTACTTTCTTCTGTACAAAAGTAATGTCAAATTGTAAAACTGACGAGATTGTACCGAGAAACTTATAAGGCGAATCATTTGACTACACAACTCTGAATAATTCACATCTGAATAACTTAGTAATATAATATACAACATAGAAGAATAATATCCATAAATATTGTGCGGGGAGTAATCTCTAGCACCATGCTAAGAATTGATTATGAACGGTCTGTATAAGTGGCACTTATTTTGCGGAATACACGGTAAAGCATCAATCAATAGGGTTATCAAGCTCCCTATTTTACTAGATATGATGAATCATTTCATAAAGCTGTACTGGACAATATGGTAATCGATTTGGACGAGATCCTCTGCGTAATCTTAATCGAACGTTGGTGTTGGCAGTGTTCCAGGAATAGTTAGGGGTGCCACACTTTGCATAAACACCCTTTCCGTTTCGTGGCTAAGACGAAGTTGTGCTTGAGCCAACGCTTGTAGCACGCGAGGATCCATATCCTAAATCGATACTGCATAATTAAATCAATGAACGATAAACAATACCCAGGCGTTACACAGTGCGGGGTGAGGTGTGTTAGGAACGAAATGGTCGCGTCGCGGTGAGAGGGGCGTCGCGCGCGAAGGAATGTAGCAGGATGCAGCAGTAGGTAAGAAATACAAGGACAAAAGTACTAATAGTAGAATTATGCATAAAATAATGATCGCATATCAATTGAGCTGTATGAAGAACGCTAGAGCTGTAATAACGGTGAATGAGTGGTCCGCGACAGCCGCGTGCGGCGAATCGATTACCCAAAATCGTTCCTAACGCCCGTCTCCCCACAGTGCGCTTCAGGAAAACGTAAATCGACCAACATGTGTCAGGGGACCCCCAACATTAGGTGTACATGTCGGGTGCGTGGCGTGCCCTTTCTCAAAAGTCTTTAGATGAGCCATTTGTAAATTTCGTCCCTCTACACCTTACTAGGAAAACTGGTCATCTGTACATAGGATTGAGCAACGCAAGGAACCAAAGAGTTATGTTACTAGTAGCCGATAAAAGAAGGGCGAGGTGCCAGGTTTAACTCGACCTTATTTGGCCTAAAGCCCCGACCAGTGTAGATGGGAAAATCACTAACATCTACAAGCCCTGATGCCCAAAACAGCTTGCAGTTGCTGCCTGCCTCAGATTTATAGGTACCCTTTCATTTTTCGCACGGTAGCATTTCCGATTTCCGGAAGAATTTCGGTGTTCACTCCATTTTTTTTACAATTACATGAAAAATTTTGCGAAAGAATATGATTGTAATTCACCTCTTAATGCAAAAAGTGACAACTCTGTCAGAATTCATTTTAAATTATTTTCATATTCATGGATTAATGGTCACCCGCTTCTCTTTTTAAAAGCGTAATCCACGCAATTCTGTTCCCAGCTGGTCTCGAACTACCGACCTCCGGTCAAAAAATTGAACCCTTTCTTCGGAGGCCATGAGGCGAAACCCTTACCAGAGCTGTCATCACGTTTGTAGGGTACTGTACTCGGGGACGTTTGACATCTGGTGAGCATCGAGACTGAGAGCTCTGAGATGATTCATCTATAGAACGCTTTCTATTGCCGTTGTATACGGAATCTGGAAAAATAAATTTTGATCTAGAGCAAATTATTTTGAACTTATAGATACAGATTTTGAAAGCTTACCCATCGATAATCGTGGCTTGTTCAATTGGAGATCTGCGAATGGTTTCGAATGGATGCTATTTACTAGTTGATCACCCATGTTGAGTACCGAGACGACACGTGTTAGTGCTGGAGCTGCTAAACACCAAAAGGTTAGAGTGAGTGCTGAATTATTCTGTAAATGTAATTAATAGGGCTGCACCCTAAAAGAAAGAGCCAAAGGATGGCGGAGGTGAAGGTATTCAATCGTCAGAAGGTATCATGCTGAATGGCATGCCGCGCGAGAGACAACTTTTGAGGCTCACTGTGAGACAACTAGCTAAGATTGGCCGCGCGATCATAACTCGCACTTTCGCGTTAACTCTAGGCCGATGCAGGCCGGCCTTCCTTCTTCTAGGATCACTGATTTGGAGCAAGTTTATGTATATATGAGTTCAAGTGTCATCTAATCTTTAGAAGTCAAACTATCCACTAAGTAATCTCTAGGTCCGCTTGTTGAAGAAATAAATTTCGATGGCCTCAAGGCTTCAATAATGCCTTCATCACCCCAAAGTAGTAATATATCGTCAAGTAATCAAGATTGGAGAATGTGTGGAGTCTCCTACACGCTCGCCGCATCCCATCGCGCGCAATCGCGCGCTGAAGGGGGAACATTCGAATTCATAGTGGTAGATTACGGTCATGCCGTAAAGCCAGTGCCGCCCTCCAGTAGAGACGAGTGAGTTACTTGTAGTGACCCTAATAGGGCATTTCTAGCATCTTAAGAAGGAGAAAGAGGCAGAGCACTTACTAGACTACATACTTGGAAAATGAAAGTTGTCACCAAAATTTTTTCATTGAATTCAATGTACTTATCACTTACCCCAAGCGAGGCCACCAGTTTTTGCAGCACATTTGACATTGGAGAGGCACTCCAGTAACTGGTCGACAAGTTGATCTAACAAACCAAACTTGTTCATCTCGTTCCAGAAGGAGATAGGTTCTGTAACAAGAATAACTGGTATTACCTACCTATTACCATTATTCTGTACTGTTTCTACTTCATATCTCAGTGCACAGAATGCTACAAAGGATTGCAGTCTGGTGTGTCCTTTATCGAATATATCGGTCTAATTCTAAGCAAAAACGTATCCCATTTAGCTGCTACCGTATATTATCTCTAGTGTTCCTGATCTTTTCTTTTCCTTTTTTACTTTTTCTTTTCCTCTTCCTTCTTCTTTTCTTTTCCATTTTATGGTTGAGTACAGAACCGTGAACATTCAGGTCTTGTACCATAATAATGCAGCCTGTGTTATGGAAGAGGTGGGGATGGAAGTAGGCTAAAGAACCCTTTTGCTCGTGCTCCCATCAGCTGGGGTCGGTTCTACTCAGGCTTGTGCGAGAGACATTTGTCCTGCTACCGGTTGTCTCATCTGATGGTCTTAAAGGGGATTGTACAGTATGCTAGTGCAGTTAGCTCTACATAAGTGCGTAGCATTACGGTCGGGATTCGGTGCTTGCTTTGTCTGCTCAGATCCATCAAGTTTTGTGGTGTGGGCTCCATAGATGTGTGAATCACCCGAATAAGAGATTCTAGGGCTTGAGACGGGGTAAGCCTTCGTAACTGGGTAAATACGGTGGATAGGGAGTCAGTATGGACTACAGCGTAACGTAAAACGGAGAAGTATTAAATTTCATTTCAGTCATAGTCAGTTATGAATCTGCTGTAAACAAAAAACTCACCTGTAATCATCAGTCGTAGAATTTGTTCAGTGGTCGGTGTAGGAGGCTCCTGTTTCACATCAGTTGTGCCATCCACGTCAACAAACTCTTCAGTACAATCTTGTGCAGTAGAATTGAGTGATGATAATGAGAACAGCGATAGTGTATTATTGTTATTGTTATTAACATTATTATTATTATTAGTCGTAGTAGACGTGGCAGTTGGGGTGCTTGTGGTGACATTACTATCGTTCTTGTTGTTCAATGCACTGTTCAATCCGACCAGTTGCGAAATGGTGCCGGCATCTGAAATCAGAACAAAATTGGCGAAACCACATTAGAAAGTGATTTATGGTTTTCACACTTCAGAGGACTAGATGGAAATTGCGATTACGGTAGTAAAATGGGAAAACGAACCAAATCGACAGCCGGTTGAAGCAAAAAGTCTTGAGTTGAATAGATCTGATATTTGAACGTTGTTCGTCTCAGCCTGCGAAATGCTACTTCTCCTGAAAAAAGCCCTTTCTTCCTCACGAGTGCAGTCGGTGTTATGGCAGATAACGATTGTAAACATAAGTTTTTGATGGCTATCTGTTGCTTGATCATGTCACAGGTAGCAGTAAATTTTACGGCGTCCAACATCAACTAGTAATTTTTGTTTGCTGATTTCAAGTTCAGCTTCTAACTGCAAGTCTGAAAGCAACCTAAATGCTCCCAATGAAGAAGTACAGAATGATTTGGATTCTGTTATACACGCCCATTACAATCACGTAGTACATAGTAAATCGCTCAGTGTACGGTACTTTCGGTTGAAAGTGAAGAAGTCTTAAGGGGCATTATCGCGGGCACGTGGTCAGTGGATCAATTCCCGTTGTATTCAATAAACCCCCTAATAGTCCACGCTGAGCATGTGGAAAAAAATGGCCTAGGACGGGAAGTGATTGCCTTTTGTACGGTAGGTCCTTCTGAAGACAAAGTACCATCTATGAAAGGGAGCTGAGTTTAAGGTACACATCAAAGGGGATGTGATCTGGGCCAAGAGTAGGCTTTGCCTCATAGAATTCATATAAAAAAACTTCATATTCATGTTGGGTAATCATGAAGGGCGAAGGTTGCCAGTTCTTTTACAGTACGTTTCCCCTAACTTTCCCACCTCTCCTTTCCCAAGTCACTCCTAGGGTTACTGTAAGCAGTGCTCCCTTGGGCTGATTCTGGGTTGATGACTTTAAATAGAGCGCATTTAAGGCTATCAGCTCTATGGCTAGCTGTAGTCTAGATAGCCTTTAGGTATAGTAGGGCACGGCAGAAGTAATGTAGTGGCAAATAGCGTACCATCGTACACGTAAGGCCAGAAGTTCGGATCCCGAATCATATTCGCCTAGCTCAACCTAGCTCTCCATCTCCCGAAGGTCGTTAATTGCTACAGCGAATCTGTCGTTCGCGATCGTTACTAGATGACATTGGCTCGTTCCCAATAAATCTTCAAAGACAGATTGAGCGGTCACTCCTTCGTCAAAGAATCTCATAGTCACCTCAGTTTAGGACCCTTATCATGGCCAATAGGGCTGGGTTACGTGCTCGTGTGGCGTTTAGAGAGAGGGTACACAAACTGATTCACTCACTAGAATGTATACATAGCGTTTGTGTACCGTTACTGTCTGATCAGAGAAGTAATATGATCAGCTGGAATCGAGTAGGGCTCTCGCTCATGTGCTCTCTGCGTGGCAGTTGAGTATTCACAATGTTACGTTGGATGTGAGCCAGTGTAAAAGGCTTCGATGTTGACAGCACGTTCGATTCCATACACTCACCCCTCGTACCTACTAAGTTGACTTAGTCTTGGAGTAGTGTAGTGATCACGGGATCGCAGTCACGTGTCTCCCAAGCTTGCTCCCTCCCGATGTATAAAAAATTTGTAAGCTCTCTTCACTCGAACGTTATGGGGGATGGGAGTTTGGGAGAAACCTCAGAACGCCCTAGAAAAATCGGGAAAATCCAAGTGGAACAAAAATGAGATTAAGAAAGGATAGAAAAGTGTGGAGACGGTCGGTACCCGTTGAGCATGGCTGCCAGGGAAAATGCCTGTGCTAATTCGAGTTGGTTACTGCTAAACATGATAAAGACCAGTATAAAAGTGGAAGTAACCAAAGTCGCGCTCGGTTCTGAAGTTGTTTCACTTCTTCATTGCTTCAAGATAAACAAAGTTACTGTTATGATGTTAGATAAATCACTAAATCTGATTCGATTCCGAATACACGTCAAATGCACGGCGTATACCAAAGGTTCGGTCGTTAGCCTCCAACTTCCCGTATATTTTGCCCAATTTCAGACCGAAGATGAGTACTGATCAGAGCCGTTGCCACTGTATGCATGGACTACCCATCACCCCTCGATTTAATCTGGACCGGTTAACCAAAGGTTCATCCTAGGATTCCTTACGGGAATGAAGGAAGAGTGCATTTCAGAAATGGGGCTGGTCAGCTCTATCAGGCGAATCCCCATGAGTTTCCCGGTGAATAGCTTTGAGTTGTTTCTCGTTTGTTATAAAAAAGATTTTCTCCACAGTAAAACTTTACATTTGTTTATTTCCAGAGGAGTCAAAACTAATTTGGTTAATCACAGTTTTTTCTTGTTTCTTTCAAGTTCCTTTTGTTCCCTCTCATTTTCTAAGACTTGTATTCTCTTCGTAGGCCGCGGGCATAGCTCGTCGACGTATAAATAAATAAATAAATAGCTAAAAAGCTGACCTTCTGCCTTTATCCGAATCTCTTGTCTTTGGTGTGATATAGTTGCGACTTTGACATTTTGCCGAACAGAAATGCGAATGATTGAAAAAGTCAAATGAATGCATTTCCATCAGTGATCTGTAAAATTTATGGTCATAACTTCAGGTTTTCAGAAAAACACCGCTATCCAAATATTGAGATTAATTAGTTTGATTTAAACTTTTTTTGTCTAAAACCCAGCGCCCAATCTATATTCCGGCTCTGCGGTATACTGTGGGATACCGGAAAAGAAACAGGAAGAAAGGACGTAGTTGCGGTTTAATGGTTTTACTAAAAGGGTTACTTCTTTCTGATAGCCTTGAAAAAGGTATACCGTAATAAAGAGCTTGGTGAACTGATAAAATCGTGAAAGTCTTATGAAACAGTTTACTTTTCTCTAGCCCTTACTGGTAAGGAGTTGTCTGCCGCATCACTTCTACAAGTTCCTTTTGATGGGAAACAAAACTCAGTTGCAGTAATGCATTCGTATTTGTAATTGTAAAGGTATTCAAGCAATCCTTGGGATGCGATCGTCAACTGGTTTCCATCTTACTGGTTTTGAAACGGAAAGTCAAACTCAAATCTCTGGTTGTTTCTTAAAAGTAAAAGGATTTCGATCCGTTCATAGTCACGGCGGCGACGCTCAGCTGCTCACATGACGCCTATTTGCGCCAGCATCGTGGTTCAGCTTGTAAGCTCAGTTTGAGCAACCTTCATTTTCCCTGTACTTTTTTCGAATTACTCTAATCTCACCTTAAATTTGATTTTCCAATTCTTATACTGCCCTTCCAGTCTTTCTGCTTGTCCTTGTTTGCTCTTACTGTGAACTCTTTCGGAGTAATCATTTCTTCTGGAATAGAAATGTTCCCGTTAGGTGATCTCATATAGCCAAATCTGATATTTCAGAACCCACTTTCAAACTCGATGCAAGCTTGGTGGATACCAGGGCAGAGAAATAGTTCCACGTGCATTTTGGCAGTCAGTGATCCACATTTTACCTGGAATTTTTAGAAAATGACTTTGTTGTAAACAATAAACAGAATAAATGGGAACTGCAACAACTCTTTTAGAAGATAATTCATTTCAGTTGGCTGATGTAAAGGATAAGAGGATAAATTCTTCAGGGTAAATCGATCCCGTATGAGGGAGGATATGAGGGATGCGCCCCGCATTCGACTTCCGTCGAGAATCGTAGTGGCGTGTTGAATGCGTATGTGGCCTTTACAATACTTTCGGTGAACAGCTGATGAGCAAGCCAGTGCTGTTATCCTCCCAGATAACTCTGGTACCGATTAGTAGGCCCAGGAGGGATGGTAGGTTTTGTTGGCTCGGGTAGATATCGATCCGAGTTTCGGACCGCAGGTCGGTTGACTGGCATATAGTAATGAAAAGTTAGAGCTTATTCTTGTTTCAGAGCCTTCGCAATCATGGCCAGAATGTCCGAAACTAACAGTAATAACTTTTATCAAAATACTGTGACCCCGAGCTGTCTTAATGCTTAAGTGATCCTGTTTTCCAGTTGGTTTATGGTGACATTACTAGATGTAATGCGGAGGATCACCGCATTAGATAAGACTAAGTATCACCGGAGGATACTGTAATTCGAGAGATACGGTATTTTCAGAAGAGAACAGCACCCAGCATGAATTCGAAGAACCCCGTACGTTTTGATTTATTGCGCCATCTGTGCCTTGGACCAGTCCGCTCAGTTCTTTGACGAGACACTTCCATGTGAAACAGTAAATTTTACTTTCTGCATTTCAGTCCTTAACTTTCAATGAAATAATTGACCGTGACGAATCGAATAATTTTTTGAAAAGAAGAACGTGTAAAGAGAAGTACTTGAGATTAAGAGCAGAAACTACTGCAGGTTGTTTTTGCGATCGATCTACTTACTAGCTCTCTACTTTGTGAGCTCTTAAACTGTCCATTTTAATGTGAGAGTTGAGATGAGTACGTTTGGAACAACGAGATGGTGAAGTGGCAAATAACGTGCTTCCACACACGCGTGATCACCGGTTCAAATCTCGGATTGCTACTCGCCTAGGTCAACCAAACCTTTCAGTCCTCCGGGATATCTTAATTAGTGTCAGATTCGTCTGGGAGGGAAAAGTCATTCTATGAGCCACACACGCCTAATCACGTAAGAAAGAATTTAGCTGCACACAGGAGCCTTGATTCGAACTCTCGTGTATCCCTGGACGGGGTTATGTTTCAACTGCCCACCAGGTGGAACCGCCCGCTCTACCTGGTGGGCAGTTGAAAAGTCCATCCACCTTCAAAAGCTTCTCAAACCTGTAGACTTCTTTAAGCAACAGAGCTTGGATTTTCTCATTGTACTCGGTACTTTCTGTCGAGCTTGCTATACCCCATGGTTATTTCTGATGTTAAGAAGTACTGCTAAGTACTTTCCTGAGACATTCCTCTTCAAGAAATTCGAGTTAGCCCTATCGTCCACGAGAATTGGCTTAGAGCACACGAGAGAGAAAGTATGTATTAGGCCGGCACTAATAATTTTCAATTCGTAGCCTAGCCATAAGGTAATCGAGTAAATAATCATTTAATGATAGTTGAGAAAAGAGAAAGATAGCGCAGTGGCTAAATGATGCGTTCCGGAGTTGTTCAATCCCAGGGAAACCACATAGGAACGATTTCCTCTGCCCACTAACTCATTATTTAGTCTTGCATGCAATTGTGCCTGCGCAATCCCATTCCAATGACCAAATAACAATGAATACGTGGCACTTCCTAACGGGAACCACTGACCCGAGGCACTAATCCCTTCAATCTTCATTTTCCAAATATGTTGAGTCGCTTTCCAATCAGCATTAATAACAGTAAAAGTCAAAAGTCAGTGAGTTCCGAATCCGATGACCTCCCTGTTTTTTGGAACTACAGAAGAACATTCCTTTCCCAAGTAAGCCTCCATAAATAATTCACAGTTGCTGCTCATCCTTCTGTCCCATATCAGAACTGAACCCCCTGATGGATGAACCCAGCTGAACAGGGTCGATACAGGAAGGAAAGAGAAGATCCGGATCCTTCCTCCGAATTCCTTGAAAATTCCCTGACGTAAATCTAGACGCTTTACAGTAGTCACGCCCTGCTCACATTTTACAGAAAAAGTGGAACCATATAATGATGTAATAGAACGATCATTACACCCGTTACAGTATCCTACCTGAATTTTTGAATAAACCAGGACTAAGTGTTTCTGCCGACGTAATCATGGATTCACTTACTCGTCACTGCTTCTTTGTTAATTAGTAAAAGTCAGTCGTTAACCAATCTTTTCGAGAGCGCTCGCAGTCGTTTTCGCTTCAGAATTTGTCTCGTCGTGGCAGGTATACAGGTATTTTTGGAGTTAGGTGAGATGGGGCAGTGTTGAGTGGTGGTGCTAAATACACCCTGAGCATTGGCTCGACTCTTGCCTGGGCCAGCCGAACCATTCTTTTCGGTTGGATTACTAGTTACTAGACTTCTAACAGGAACTCATCCCCGGTAGCATCCAAAACCGGAGCGTATCAACTTCAAGAAACTCAAGTTTGCTTTATCGTTCGGGCGATACAGATGGGTTCCTCGAAAAGTCGAACGAAGGCCAGGGTTCGATAGGGCTTGATTTTGAGGTCCCCTGGAGCCAAGGAAAGGGTAAAGGAGGTTGTTGGAGCAACCAAGCAATCCAACTTGTAAAAATATTCGCTACGTCCAAGATAAAAACATCATCTACGAGCTTAAATTGGGGACTACAACTTTTTCACTACCCTAATAGGTAGACTTCCTTTTACCAGTTATGGGACGTGTTCTCAGCTACGTTGATTAGCGACCCTGAAGTAAGCAGTTATGCAAAAGGTGCTGAAGCCAAGTTGTGAGCAGTTGACAGGTGAATATCCCTGGAACTAGGAACATCCCGAGTTTCGGATCCCCATATCCGTTGCCTATTAGGTCGCGAGAAGAGGAAAGCCTTTCTTTCTCGTCCAAGGCTTGGATCAAAAGAAGAGGATCAGGAACGGATACGAACGTGAGAGGTCCGGAAATGGTGTTGACTTAAGCAGTTGGGGGAGAAGTGTTGTTTCAGGGGAGCTGACGGCAGCACACACACTGCGCTGTGTTTTTTGGCTACTGAGACCTTTCGGGGCTTCAGATCGGACCCGCAGTACTACGTATTTGCTTGCGTCGAGTACAATAACGGCGGTCATTCAGAAGAAGGGGATGCCCTGTCCAGAGAGGAACTGGAAATTTCGCTTTCCCGTGTACTTGAAGTTTTTTAGAACGAAGAAGGCTCCTTATTTGGATACACTTGACAGCTTTTCTTGCAGTATCACAAAGGGAATGTCCACGAAATGGTTCACGCGATGCCTCCGTGCAAAGGGAGTGTTTTGTGCTTTTGATTGTCGTTACTGGATCCGACATCTCACGCGATTCTCTCTTGTCCCCCCGGCTAATCGCCGTTGGACACGCATAACACGCAAGTCACGCACTCTCAGCTGCAACAGTTCGTTACTGGTATGGAATCTCGGATACGTGATTTCTCATTTTCTGCAAAATTCCGTCATAACTATCTGGCGGAATGCGTTTGACGTTTGCCTTGCCTTCATTGTTATGCGCTGTCCGAGCAGCAAAGACGCTACACAAGATCAGGAGCCACCAGCACCATACACACACACACAGTCAGACAGACAGACACACGACAGAGAACCGGTCCAGGTCCAGTGTACGAGAAAGGTTGTGCACGCCACGGGAATAGAATCACAAACAATCGCACTTGCAAAAACAAACAACGGCTCCGATAGGTCGCACGCGACACCGCGCGCGGACGCCGTCATCGTCGTCGTCGTCGTCGTCGCCGTCGTTTGCGTTCCGTGTCATTGGCGCTCGAAACACGATATTTCGAGGCTACGGGGCATCGAGTCCCCCACGGCGAAAATTGACCATTCCCTCCCGTTACAACACCTGTTGTCGGGATCTCGTCATCAAATCAGTGACATTACTGATGGGGTGGAAATCAGGACGTTCCCGTGCATGGCCACAGCCGCAATGTTGAGTGGGAGGCATACTAGTAGCGCGAACTGCAGTAAAAGCCACAGAGAGAAAGAATACTGCAAAACTAAGGCTGGAATTGCCCGTACCCTCCATAGTAAATAGATGATCATGAGCTGATACTATTGGGGTAGCCAAGGGGCTGAAACGGTCAACTTTTGCTCCTTCGCGTGCCCACTCCAAGATGTTGTAGATCATTTTTCTACTATAAAGTTAACCAGTAACACAAAATTGGCGAGTAATGGGCAAAACTTCAGCCTCGAGCGGGACTAAACCAGTAACACAAGGTTGGCGAGTTATGGCTGAAACTTCGGTCTCGAACGGGATTCGAACCCGTATCATCCGGTCGCCGTGCTCTTTATCCCTTACACTACCGAGAGCTACAGTTTAAAACGGTAACCTAGAAATGTAATGGCACTGATCGGAATTGGTCTCTTGCAAGTAGAACTTTCTGGTCCCAATGAGTTCAGTTCTTTCTCGAAGGTCAAAGAGGTAGCTTCTGGTAGGTGACGATCTAGTAACGTAACGGTTTTGGTAATCGTAAAACCCGTCATAGTACCGAAATCACAGCGCCTCTTTCTCATCTGTCTATAAAGCGAAACCGCAGAAGATTACTCATACTGCGTAACTACATTTTACTGTTAGTTTCACTGACTACGAACTTCTAGTAGCTTCTTATCTCAAACAGGCTTCACAGCTCGACAGGAACCCGATTGGAAAATGGGTTTTCGGGGTTGAAGTACAAAAGGAATGTGAAAAAAAAATTCGAAAAAATCAGAAAGAGGTATCGAAATGGTATGATCCGAAGCGATTTCGGAAAGCATGAAGAAGATATTTTCAAATTTCGAGAGTCTTCAACCGTACAAGTACAGAAACTAGAGAAGTAGTAATCTCAGTACCGAAGTCACTATTCTGTAAAGTCTCACTCGGACGGTGCTAATACTCGATCAAATCGGAAACTTTGTGTTTCCAGCCAACCGATTAATACCTCTTCTGCGCGTAAAGGCTCAAAGATGATAATGCACAAAACTAAAACTACAGTAGTCAGTAAAAAAAGAAACTAGGAACTACAGTAATAGCCAAAGTTTCCAGGTACAGGCTAAGGCTGCGAAATGAGGACGATACCATAATACAATTCACAGAAATGAGACGAAGAGCTTTGAGACACAGCAATATTTCTGAGAAATAAAAAATATAAATATAAATAAAAACAACAGTACCGTAATAAGCAAGGGAACCACTCACTTCTATGAATTTCCCACCATTTCCTACGTTTTCCACGGCACCGTTTTCTTCATCGGTGACGGTGTCTGGCGGTGATATGGAAACCGAATCTCGGCCGAGGCTTTCGGACATTGAAAATGGCGAATACCACTGTAAAACGAAATCTGTGAGGGTAAATTGAAGTGCCAATTTCGTGGAAAATGGTAGGGATAGGCGTTGCGATATGAACGAGACAGTTGAATTCGAGTAGTTGAATTTGAATTTCAATTGACTTGACTGAAACCGACAAGTAAGCCATTAGAGAGGTCGGTAAAGTGGCGTTTCCAAGTGATGCTCAAATAGTCGACACTGTACATTTATAGTTTGATGGATAGGACCACTTGAAGCTTGAAAGCGACGCGACGCATGACCGTATAAGTAAGGTGAAAAGAAAGCATCATTGCAAACCAGTTTATCACATTAAATTACCCCCATTCGAGGAGACGTGTGGGACATATTGGAGCATGCAAAGATCGAAGTCCTTAGTGGAAATTTATTGCCACCCAAATGGCGTGAAGACAGTCTGTAAACGATGGTCGTGCGCTGGTGATTGGCTGGCCGGCCGACGGGCCGACCGTCACGGAATGCCTTTCACCCTTAGGGGTGGCGGCGGATTTGTGGAGCACCCCGACGAGTCCCGTTGGAGGGGGTGAGCATCGGCGGCGAGGGGGGGAGTGTTTTTGCGATATTTACAGAACGTTGCAATTTGACGAGCGCTCGCGTTCCACTTGCCAGCTGACCGTCGGACGCTTCGTGACCGACCGCCCCTCACGCATTTCGCTCGGCTCTCATCGCGCTCACACTCTATTCGTACGCTCCAGCGCTAGTCCGACTCGAAAATGACCAGCTGACAGGCCGATCGCCGTCTCTCACGCAACGATGCTCCATCGTAGCCACCTGACCACGTGTGCTGCTGAGCAGCCAGATTTGCTATTTGCGGCCTCCCCCTTTTCCCCAACCCACCACCAACACCCGAGCGCCCGATTCTAAATGTACACATTCTCGGCTATTTGCAGTGAAGGTGACGACTGTACACGTTATTTGCATTAATCAAATGAAAAGATCACAATATACAACACATCACATGTCTCAAGCGCCCAGACGAAAGAAAAACTGAAGGGAATCATAGGCATGCCATTCATGCAGCTCGGCCTTTGAACAATAAGATGGTCCGGGTTCAACTCGACGAGTGTTCTTGAATCATCGGGAAGCCAGACGTCCCCTTGAGATGAAGCCGCAGCGTCTGCTACAGTTCTACGCGAGCCTGACCGAAGCGCGGGCGGCGGGTCAGTGAAACCCCAGAGTACTCGGTTCTATAGCTTCGGTTTGAGTAATTGTAGTTTGTCAAAGGAAACGAGTTGGCAATCCGACAACTCCTCAAAAGAATCCACCCCCGAAGTTGAAGTGCAACTTCTCTGGAAGCTGTTCTTTTGACAGGACGTTTGAAAAACCAATGTCTGCTCTAAATAACTTGTTTTATTACAATTCAAAAACGGTGCCATACCAGCCTTACTGCGAAGTATTACCCAGTAGAGGTGGTCAGTAGCATAACAACATGATCATCCTTGTCGAAAGCATAAGGGAGACATCACACAGACTCACTGCTACTGACAGTCGCCTGTGGTGGCAGCGGACTCTGTCCAGGTAGAACATTGACGGTGGACTCAGGTGAGCCTTTCCCAAAGTGGGAAGTTCTCCAGAAGGGTTTCCAACACGTCGTTGTTTTGCCAGAGAAGGCCAAATGCTGTTTGGGTATTGTGAACCATCTGAGTTAGTCTAGGCTTCTGAAGGCGACGATTACGTCAAAACCTTAGGCCGTTGATCTGATTGATGGTTCTAGCTGGAAACCTCGAATGACTGAAAAATATTACCAATGCAATACCCACAGGGTCAGTTAGGTCCTTCATGTTGAGCGCAGTGCTATCTCGCTAGACCAACCTAGTCCCCTGAGGTTAAGGGTATTACAGTAATACAGATCCATTGTTTGACAGAAAAGATACATTTATATACTAAGACATTTTAAAAAACGTGCTGCAAAGATGATAAAATAAGCTCTTATCAATTTACGTTTCGGCGTTATCGCCTTCTTCAGGGTTTGAAATCTTTAAGATTATCCCTATCTATCCCTCATTCAAAAATCAAACTGCAAGAAACGGTTCCCCAGACCCAGTATTTCCAAATAAGCATGATTACTCCAAAATTATTTAACCCAAGAGACGGGGACCTCAAGAGACAACCGATCGTCTAGACGACTGCCACTAAACTGACTCCTAGGGACTTGGGGGTGGCTTTGGGTGATATGCCCTATCTCTCTAGCCGTGATACCGGGGGCTAATAAAACCCACAGAGGTCAGAAAAAGGCAAAAGTCCACCGGCTATGGCTAGACACTCGTCCTTTCTATTCATTTTCGGAGACCTGCTGCTGATGAAAAATGCAAGTGTCCTCCGTGCCGAAGTGAGGGTATCTCGCAACAGAATCCTGCATGGAATGTCGAACACCGCACCTTTATGTGAGTCTACCCGGTGATCACCCATAGGGGGGTCTCCAGCGTTGCTCGATTCGAACCCTTCAGATGCTCTTTGACCTCAACGCACAGCGCTCGCCCAGTCTCCCCATTCCTCACCTAGGTTGCATGTGATGAGGTACATCACACCTGGCGTCATACAGCCATTCTCCTGTCCATTAGGGCAAATCACGCAATTGGGAGTCAGACAAATTCTATCGTAGCAGCGGTTTCGAACCAGTCGCTGCTTCGATTTTCTGATAGGACCTCGACCACTTCTCGTGCCATGCTCTTTAGACCACAGCTGTTTAACGCTCCCATTGTTTCAGAGCTCATACCATCACTAATATAGGGGATACAGAACGCTACTTTATCCGAGCTATTGATCGTGGGGCCATGTTGTTTCATGGTATTACAGTAGTACAGATCGCTGACATTGCTTGACAAAAACAGTACAGTAATATAATGCTGTCATTCCAAAAATTGGCTGTGCTGGCTTCTTACATGGACCACTGAAAGTTGATATAGAACTGAAAAAGTTGAATTCATGGCGAATCCCATACGACGTCATCAAACAATATTACCCTATCCCTTACCCTTTTATTTTCACTGTTGTAGCCATTTCTTAACAGATCTTTCATCTCACGTTAGTTTCAGATGTCGATGGATACTCAAGAGTGCGCCACGTTCTCGGCTTTCATCCGTGATGAGTCACATTTTTCATTTCAGTACGGATTCCACAATATCACTTGCACACCTCTACAGATGTCGGTTTTCGAGTAGAAATCCTGAACAGAAGGCTAACGTATTCAGAATAGTAACCAGTAACACTGTATCGCAATTTGACTGTATTGGAATCTCTACGTGAAACATAATATTTTTATAAAATGTGTAAAGTTTTTATTCAAATCTGTATAGTTGTGTTGCTATCTTCCCTCAAACGAACAAAGAAAACTAGCCGGATCTGCGAGACTTGGTTGGAACTGACAAAATTAAAAATGAACTCCGCCTGGACCACGCAAGTATTTACAGGGTGACCCACATGAAGTGTGACGCAGAAAACTAGCATCAAAATTATACAGATCAAATCAAATAGGGAACTATTACTCCCACACAATCATCACAAAACTGTAAACAACATATCACATCTCGCATGCGGAATGACTATCTTTCGCTTTAATGCAGACATTAAACCTCTTTCGGATGTTTCCAAGAATGCGCGCAATCACTTTCATCCCCCGCTTCTTCAAGAGAGCTTTCTTTTAGATGTTTCTAAGACATGTGTTTGAAAGCGCAGACTTTTTGCTCCAGAATCGACCAGACACCAAAATCTAAATGATTGAGATCGGGGAATTTGAAGGTCAAAACTGCTTCGCCCCAAAAACCCGGAAGCTTGGTTTCACAACATTGCAGCATCTTCTTTGCACTGTGGGCTGGAGCTCAATCCTGTGGAAGGTTCAGCTGACCTTCATCGCGTTCCTTTCCACCCAAGCGATCACCGCTTTCTCCAACCCAGAAGCCCATAAGTTGATTTTTTTGTTGCCCGTCACACTTCATGTGGGTCACCCTGTATAGTGGACCCTCTGACCGTTGCCATACATCTGCTGATAAAACAGTTGGCATGTACTCGTTGCTTTTTTTACAAAATAAAGGATACTTGTAGGTATGCCTAGCACATAAAGTAAGGTTAATCTGCACGAATATCAATCAATTTTAAGTCTTATTCAAAATTTTCAAGACAATCTGAGACGAAAAGTTCTGTGTGCGGTAGCTCGAGGTGCCCTTCGACGCTCAGTTCACGATCGCAAAGGTTGTGCAGATTCTGTACCAGTAGGGATTTTAGGTCTCTGAGGAGTCGGCGTATGCACTGTGGTGGCTAGCTACAGTCTAAAATTTTGTACAGCAATGGACCAAAGTAATCTTCCCTTTAATCGGAAAGAAATATGAATGCTACAGTCTCAGAAACGCCAATTTTCATGTTAATATTCCTTGAGGCCCTAACTGCTGAGCTCTTAAACTTCAGTGATATAATGCATTTATTTTCAAAAGCATGGGACTTGTTTAGACATAAGCCCATGGCCAGTGCCTAGAGGTGGCATCATTAAGTCTGTCTTCATAAAGTTTTGTCGGCCGGCTCAAAATTTCTATGATTCCGTTTTACTGTCCTCCTTACTTTACTCCTACTCAGATCCAGAGTAAAGAAGAAGGTTTGAGGAGACTGTTCCACGAGTTTCTGGGAAGACAATTATTGCTGAAGTGTCAGATGGACGGAGTCGTACCAATACTGGAAAACTGAACAAACAGACTACCCCGTGCGAGGTTTCTGAATCAAAGGAGCGAAGTTCTGGCTTTGGTAGTACTCGACCTCCCACCGAGGTCAGATTTTGCTCACTGCTAAGAAACCCCGTAAAACACTATTGCGAGTTCGATGCCCCTCAGGATCCGAATTTTTGCCCATAACTCAGCAATCTTGTGAAGAATTTCAAAGGATGAAATAGCAAATAAACAAAAAACCCCTAAATAAAGTAAGCATTACCGGTATTTGTGTGTGATGTTCTTGTTAACTGCTGTTATCTCGTCGCAGTACAGTCGCACAATTTTAAAGCCTCGCAAGGTTGGTGAGTTATGCACAAAACTTTGGCCTCAAACGAAGCCCGAAACTGACTTGTGCTTTCCAACATCAATCTTCTATCCTTACACCACCGAGACTGAAATTTACTAGTACTATCTTGAAGTATTCTTGTTACGTAAATCTCGTCCTGTTGATCTCTGTGTTTGTCTGTGTCTGTCCGTCCACAAAACTTCAAATTTTTATGGTAACGACAATAATGTGAAAAAACCTACTGCAAACTGTGAAAGTAACAGTCAAGAGTAAGCTCAAAAGGCAGGTTGGTTCAATGATAATGATTGTGCCGACACAGCATAGTTCACAACGTAGGTAACAAATTCGTTACATTAATTCCGATTAATCGATAGCAACCGGTGTCGATCAATATCGATCTAAGGTGGATTGAACAGTCAATCGTCTGTAAGCTCTCATGCAGTAGAGCCACTACATTCATTGATAAGGCACATATGTAACGAAGTAGGAACTTAGAAATGGGTTTTCAATGAATACTACGGAACATACTCTAGCACTATGATATCAATCGATACTAGTAATCAATACAGATTCCTGCTATTTATAGGACGTTGTAAACTATGAATTAAAGCACAAGTACGTGGATCACACTTACGAGAAGATGTCAACCAGTGTTATTTGATCATTTGCTCTCATGACGGATTTTCCGCATCTCCAGTGAAACATTCGTTATCACCCAAAACTTGTCGACGGAAAGCAGCTTCTGTTAGGCAATTGGGAAAGCTGTCTTACCTACTTAATCACTAATATCACCTCTGTTGGATACGTTAAAATATGAATTGCTAGAGTGCAGTTTAAAATTAAGTGACACTACCTCTGATCAATGATCATTCAAATGGTGCCCAGGTACGAAGTGGTAATTTCAGCTTTCGTTAAGTGCACTTCCTGCTGGCATGACAGAAAGTTCGAATGCACCATGGCTTTAGCATCGCTTTGCACCTGCAAACTTTGTACTTAATACTGTTTTTTACATACCGAAATTCGGAAATGAAAACAAATAATACAGTAAATTACCCCGAAAGCACAGTTCACGATAAAAATGGTCCCTAAATTGTCCCTTATAATGAATCTCTGGACCCCCTTATATCATACTTGGCGCTGTCAGATCGGAAAACGGCCCAGATAGGGCGTTATAAGGCTCTTAGATTGTATTGATTCACCAGAATGTTCCACCCAGAATTGGACGAGTTTTAACAGTGTTGTAGAGGCTACACCATTCACATGGGACACCCGTGCTGGAAATTCACACAACTTGTTGTAGCCAATGGCGCCAGTGAAAAAGAGTTTTGGACATTTCAGACTTGATGTAATCAGTGCTTGACGCAACTGCAACAACTGAAATCTCATCCTAATATCTCTCCCATGTGTTTCCATCATAGAAATTCGTACAACCACTGGTTCCACTACTTTTAAAAGACTTTATTTTTTGCGAAGTTGGCCGATTTTCTCGCTCTTTTAACCATTGGAACTTCTCTACAAACATTTCGGTTCTTCAACTTGGAAAGGGTACCTCCTAAGCATCGTGAGCTGTTCCTTGAGAAATTTTTGAGGAAATGTAAACGTTCCCCTTGATCACCCTTAATTGCCCTGTTCAACGAGCATACTACACCCGATAATGAACTGTTTACTTTTTACTGTTTACTTTATGGAGGTTTTATGGCGACATCTTTATTCATCTTTATTGGCTCGACCCTTGCTTAGACGTTCAAGTGAAGAAAGGTTCAATTCTGGCCATACACATGTTGAAATGGGCCCCAAATGAGTTTCCGTTTTCATAAGCGTTTAGCGATTCAGTTCTGACTTTTGTGCCGAAGACGTCTCTGCCCGCCTGTGCCTGATCTCTATAATTGATGCGAAAGTTCCAGGATACCCCCACAAAAAGGTGTTCCGTCAAAATCTCGTTTGAAAATGAACGCACTTTTTCGGAGGCTACCGTATCACGAGGGCGATACTGTGGAACCTGTACCATTGGAATTTGTGATGAATGATCCCATTATTTTGTGAAAGAAATCGTCACGGAAGTGACGCTGGATGAAGTGTGTTCATCAAAAGACAGAAGATTGGAAATCATAGGCGTACGTGATTAATATCTTTCTAAAAACTATTTATTTATCAAGTACCACTGCTACTTACTGTCTACATTCGTTTCACAGCAGTTATCAGTTTAGGCTAACTGCATACTACTACGGTATGAGCCGAGGTGGTGTAGTAGCAAGTAGTGCACCATGGTAGGCCCATAGACTGGGGATACCAACTCTCCCATAGGCCAACGAAGCCTTCCATCCCTCTGGGTCGATTAACTGGCACTATACTTGTATAAGAAGTTAGAAACACCGATTTCTACATCTTCTGGCCACCTCAACTTATCTTTTATCCTTGTTGCCGGGCGCATCCCGAAGTGGCATTGATTATTGCTGGAAATTTTATTGAACTTTATTATTTTTTTGATACTTTAGGACTAACAGGTAATGTGAGCGTGATGCGCCCTGTTAGGCCTCAAATGGAGTAATCTTCTAGCCTAAAATCACCCAACTACCATTTACTTGTAACCATTGATACACCGCTTGAAAAACTCCTGTCCTGCACTATCCCAGACTTTTTCAAATAGTAGCTTACGAAGTTCTAGGATAAGTTCATTGAGCAACTACCGAGGCGTTGGGTGCAAGTAACAGAAAACTAGGGAGAATATACTAATTCCTCTATTTAATAATAAAGATTTGAAAAAAGTTGCACACGTAGAAAGACTCATGCCCCAGCCTGATATTTGGTGTCTCCAAATTATCCGAGTCAACCTCATTGCAAAACTGATCATGTTGCTGAAACCCACCCGATGTTCAATGAATTACTGATGCACTGGTGAAATAGGGGCCTGGGGATAATACTAGTTCAGATATTGTAGTCTTAGCTCGTAACGACGGTCCGGAACATTCGATCGACCAATGGACCTATCGACCTTGAACCCCAAGCGCCGGAAGTGTACAAAAACTCACCGAAGGACCGAATTTGACGAAGTTATGGAGACAATGTTGCTCTTCGGGTCATTCCAAAGACGACCTTTCTAATGAACCCCAGTGTCTCTTTAGAAGATGTACGCACGACTTTTGAAAAAGTTCTCTTATCTTACCGACCTTGAAATGTGGCAATGCAACGTTTTTGACAAGAAATTGGGTTGAAAGGAAAAAAGCCATTGATATATGTTGGTCTTGATAGTTCATTAATTAGACAGTCTTAAGCAGCCGCTAATGAGCATAAGACCGTGGATGGAGTTCCGTCTCTGATGTCACAGACTGGTCGTCTGCCGGTTACGGTAGCTGGGTGGCTGCCGTCATGATTGGGCTGCTACGAACAGACGTCCAACCAGGACTTCATTCCAACTTAACGGATTGAGTATGGGGAATACTCGAATCTGAAGAAAGTTTATCAGAGTAAAGCTCGCTTACACGCGTGTCACCTCCGCACTGAAACCATCCGGTCCAAACTCGCAGGTGAGTTTTAAAAGCACTATAGGAACGATGTTTCCACGATGTTCGGGTTATACATGACGTGATATTATGCGATGCTGAATATAGTAATAATAAGATGCAGTATGTTTTGAGCCTTGGTTATTCATATTATAATGAGAAGGATGGCCAAACGAATGAAAATGACATTGAACGGAGCTATCTTCATCAGCTGAAAGTAGGTCAGAGAAAAACTCAGAGTTTGCTGACACTACTTCAAGTGCCATGTTCAGTTTTTCGGGTTCTGAGCACTGTAATGATACCGGAATAGGATCGGCATATCACGCGAAAAAACCATTTTGAAGAAGGTTGGCCACTTCAACAACTCTAAGGCGTGCTTACTGAGTAAGGCTACACCTATTTCATCTCAAGCCGCATTTAAATCTGATTCTGATTCTAGCTTTGCTAAATGATAAATATTAAAAATTGATGACCGTAGTGGTGGTAGTACTTCCCATTTTCAGGCGCGACTTCAATATGATGGCTAATTAGTCTTCTGAGAAACATTTTTCCGAACCGTTTGATCAGTAGGATTGGAGATATTCAATGGCCCCCTCGATCGCCCAACCCAAGCTCGCGATTACTTTCTGTAGAGACATCTCAACTCGAGGGTTTTTGACACTGATCCAACGATACAGGATTTGAAAGTTCGAAATGAACAGGAAAATTGTTCTGTATCACCGGTGATGCTAAGATGTGTCAATGAGAATTTCATTTGAGCCTTAGCCATTGTGTTCAAAATGGTGATCACCACATTTGTGGTGTCACATTAGAAAATAAACATTTGAAATGTTGAATCGAGTAAATAGAATGTTTGATGCCTGAATTCGTATTTCCATCTATGTTCCTTTGCGATACATGACTAAACTATTTCTGTGAGTGTTTAATACTTAGAATCATGCGATTTGACTGTCTCATCTTGAATTAAGAATAAGCGATTGATAAGGGCAAATGATGTATTTAACACACATCAGCTGAAAGTAGGTCAGAGAAAAACTCAGTTGTTAGCAATTTTTCAAGCCCGGTGCCCAGTTTTTCAAATTCTGAAAATTCCACTGAAACTGAAGTGGGACCTATGGGTGTGGCGCAGTAGGATCGAGATTGTCGCGTCGCGGCGAGAGAGACGCCGTGCGTGAAGGAGCAGGTAAGAAGCGCACGAACGAAAGAACTAACATTAGAAACATGACAAAAATAATAATCGCATATAGATTGTGCTGTATGAAGAACGCCAAAACTGTAATAACAAGGCGAATGGTGCCGCGCGCGGCGAATCGATTACACAAAACCGATACCATTACCCGTCTTCCGGGATCCACACACTATGCATTACAGAAGAAGCCATCGGGAAACAAGCATGGTCTGTTCTGCATCCTAGCGGTTCCTTATAGAGTAGTGTTTCTCCTATTTCTTCTCATGCCGCATTTTGACCCGATTCCAATCCTAGCTTTGCTGAATACGTAGGTTGCCTTTTATATTTCGGGATTTGAAAACAGGAACAAATACTATTCATTGAAAATCACTTGACTGCCTTTCAAAATTCTCCACATTAAGATCTATACACTTTTGCATGGGCTCGAATCATTTTTTGAAGCACTTTTTGCCACTCTGATTAAGGTGACTCTAAAACATGGGTTCTGAACGCATCAACGGCTTCTTCAGGTGTCGAAAAACGTTGACCTCTCATTTTATTTTTTTACGTACGGGATGAGAAGAAGTCACTTGGGGACTACATTTCTGATGACCTGTGAAATCGTTGTTTCGAGTGCTCAAAAATGCAGTTGTTTGAGCCGATGTGTGGGAGCTCGCATTGTCGTGGTGAAGAGTGATCCGCCTTCAGCAGTTGGTTTTCCTGATTTTTTGGAAGACAACTGGCAAACAAATGGTGGCATACCACTCAGAATTGACTGTTCTGCTTGTTCTAGTGGTACGGTTGCGACATGTCCAATTTTTCCAAAAAAACAGGAGGTCAATTGCTCGAAGTGCTTGGTGCCGGACAGCTTTTGTTGGATTTGGCTCATCTTGAAATACCCGTACGGTCGACTGCTGTTTCCTTTCGGGCTCATACGCATAAATCCATGATCCATCACCTGTCTCGATGTCATAGACGTGTTTCGAAGCACCGCGATCGTATTTTTCGAGCATTTCTTTCGACCAATCGACACGAGTCCTTTTTTTGGGGGATTGACAAACTTTTCAAAAAGAGTTTTTTTTCAGTCAAATGTTCATGCAAAATTGGATGTAAGCTAGTCACACTAATGCCTAAGGTTGCCTCAATCTCACGATAGGTCACATGACGATCTCGCATTATTAGTTTGCGCACAGCATGAACCCTTTCCGGAACGACAACCGATTTTACGACCTGCACGAAATTCGCCTTCGAGTGAACTACGACCTCGGGTGAACTCACTGTACCATCGATAAACACTAGTCCAAGATTGAGCTTCATCCCCAAAAATTGAACTAAGTTCATCCATGCATTGCTGTTGAGTTAGTCCACGTCGAAATTTGTAGAAAGTAATCGCGCGAAAATGCCCACGGCTCATCTTCTTAACTTGGCCGAAAAAATCTTATAACTTAGTGTAAACAACACGAATCGCGCTCAAATTTTGCAACGGAACCTCAAAATAGTCAAACTTTACGATAGTGGTGTCAGTTGCTAGATTGTTACACTAGTGTTTCCAAATCCCGAAATATAAAAGGCAACCCTCGTAATAACATCAGAATATAGTGGCATAGTTATGTGGCGTCTCCCATGTTTTTATATAGGCGACTGTACTATGGTGGCAGCCTGGGTTCTGAGAAGAATTTTCGCAGAATAGGTGATGAGACGCTTTTCTGAGCTGCT
Organism: Haemonchus contortus; assembly: GCA_000469685.2. Classification (NCBI taxonomy): domain Eukaryota; kingdom Metazoa; phylum Nematoda; class Chromadorea; order Rhabditida; family Trichostrongylidae; genus Haemonchus; species Haemonchus contortus. Next base: position 7,301,620 of record LS997567.1, on the reverse strand, counting down.
CAGAAACAACCATCATATTCGCATGGAAGCGCGGCTCATTGGTGTGCCGTTAGAGAAAATGTGACTTGGAATGTCATGGACGGACACGAATGACTCCCTTAAGACAGACTCATCCAAATTATCTCACCAACTTTGTCAATGTCGTACTCTGTGCTTTCAACTTTGGGCACGTGTTATGATAAGCAATTACGGTCTACAGCGGAAATATTTCCGGTTTCATGCTCTGAGGTTGAACAGTGATCACTCGATAATAGAAGAAACCGAAAGGAATCTCAACGAAAGCCAAGAACCTGAATCGCTGCCCTACAACACAAGCGCATGGAGACGGTAATGAGGCCGGAACAAATTGATATACAGTAGCACTGCTGTTTATCTAACAACCGTTGTGAGTACTGATACTGATTACTGACTAGAATCCACTGGTGAAGAATCTTAGCAAGTTTTAAAAGTGTTGCGCAGCTACAACCACGTACGGCTTTCGCGAAGGTTTATTTTGTAGAACGTTGTTGCATTAACCCGAAAGAGGTACGATGTAAAGGAATTGGATCGCTCTAGTTGTACGGGATTCGTTAGAATAGCGTTATTTAGAATAGCCACAGTTCACACTTATCTTGCTGCCACACGGTTGTCTGTGTATATACTTCACCAAGTTCCAGACAGTGACCACGAGTACAAATACTTCTTTATACCCCTCGAACTTGGGTAATTAAACCTTCAATACAATATACGTCAGCAATACCAGAACTAAGAAACGCTGTGATACTGCCAGAAAATATGTCGTCAGGAGAACTTATGAATGATTATATTTTTAAAGATAGGAGTGAGATTGATAACGGATTACTGAGGTAAAGAATGCAGATATAACAAAGGCATATGAGGTTATACTAAAAATATTGAGCCTAAGCAAGTTCATTACACAATATCATCACAAAAGGAAACAGTGAGTAGAAAATAATGAAAATGAGATGAGTGCGTCGATGTCTCGGATAGGACTGACTATCCGTTTTGTGGGAACCCTATTACAAAATACTATGTAAAGCCACTAAATTCGCGGGCCTTTTAAACCCTATATTCGCATGCAGGACCATCGTCGAGATCGCGAGTATTCGTGATACAATGGTTCCCCAACGTCCGGGTTCTGAAAATGAGTCTAGATTAGCTTTCCTTCTTCTAAGTGACTACTCAGGAAAATGTCCTGCTCGGGTACCCCCAATGAGTCTTCCTTTGACAAAATTTCACTCACAATTTTGTACACTACAACTAACAGCTTATTCACTACGTCTATGGGGAATGACTATTGTAAGCGATGCAACCCACTATGTCTAGCTGGATTCAGAGGGTTCTCCATGTGATTGTTTATCCTCGGGTGATGCTAGATTCATTGTTTGATCGTGAATAAGCAAGGTATACTAACTTCGGTGTTATTCCGGCTTTCAAAGGATATCTTTGGAGAGGTTCGAAGGCATTCATTGAATCGCTTTTAGATGCAGTCCCTGAAGGCCTTGCGGGAGTTTTCACAATGGTCCGTGATTTTTCCGAGATCTTCTGGAAGAATAACCATGAGAACATAGCAGGAGATTTTATGATATTGCATCAGATGACCGAATCGATGTTTATCTTTGGCTTTTTTCTTACAGGCTCCAAAGCGTTGGAACGATGTACGAAACCGCTTGACACCGGTTTTAATGAGTTTCAGCAGCGGAGTAAGCGGATTCGAACTCGTAAAGATGTACTCGTGAATTATATTTAGAAAGATTATTCATCCATTATTGGCTCAAATGAACGAGGAAGAGGTAGCCGGATATTTTATGCTTATACGCGTGGGTAGTGACCTAACATAGAACCCTCGAAGAAGCTAAAAGAAAATTCCTTGTGAAATATGGACTATTGCGAAGATTTCAACAGGAGTTTTCCAAACAACTCAATAATGGAAAATAGCTATAAGTACCCATGAATGCTGCAAATTATCGGTAATCCTGACTTCTTGGCAGAAAGGTTGAGCAGAGAACATGAGAATCGAACGAAGCGACATTCGGAAACTTTCATAGAATATCGCACAAGGGGGACCGTGCAGAAGGTCCGTTAAAGGAAAAATGTATTGGGCGGGATCATCTTCCGATGAACACAAAAGGAAAATGCGCCATTCTCATTTATCTGCTAAATGAAATACAAAAATCGGCTATCCATTAATTTTTGTTGTGTTGAATAATCACTCCGTTTGCCTTCGCATTACTTATTGTCGCTGGATACAAAAACGGAGCTGCGTAAGAAAAGTGAAAGATGAAGTCTTTTGTCTCGGTCGACCCCGTTTTTGGGATGATTTGAGTTCCATTCGGAATCGCACCGGCATTTTGGATGCGTATGTGACCTATACAATGTCTTGCGGTGGTCAGCCTCTGTACAAGACAGTGCCTTTATCCTCCCAGGCGGATCTGGCACAATTTAAAGGCACAGCCCATAATTCTGGGTCATCCGGATTATGACGAAAAATGGAAGATAAGATGGAAGATAGTGCGATAAAGGCGAAGAAACCGCGTGAATCAGTCCTAACGAACTGAAAAATGCTTCAAAAAATCGTTCAAAAAGGGCCGGACGAGAATGAGATCAGAAAAGTGAGGAAGAATGGGGCGTTCGGACGAGCTATACAATGAGTGTCATTGGGGTAATGGAACTTCTACCCGAATTCTCATGGCCTGCGGCCGTGGTTCCGCGGCGACTCTCCGTATCCTTCCATTGGGAATTCAAATCTTTCCCTTCTTAGCGCTTGACCGCGTGCGGCGAGCGCGACACGCCGTTCGGGGAAAGATGCTAGACCCGTGTCATCGCATACGTGTGGGTCCTGGTGCGAATAGCCGATAGACGATAAGCAAAATTCATTCACTCATAAGCATAAGTTAACAGAAAAGTAGAAAATTAAACAAGGGATCGCAGCAGCAAAAAAAAACAGAGAATAAAGGAATAGCAGAGAAACATCGCCTCACTACTCGGCGATCAGCTGATTGTGTGTGGCTCCTAGAGCGAATATTGCAATCTGTATCGCGTCGACACTCATCTGACGTGACATCGATCGAGGTGCGGGAAGTCCGGGCGATCCGGTAACGGGCTCCCACTATGTATGCCTTAGCTGTTGAATTTTGGGACTCGACAGCGCCCTTCCTGTTACCCTTAGGAGCCACTGGGTATTCCTAGGGGTAGAACGCAGAAACCATTTTTATCATGAACTGTGCCTTTAACAGACCCCGTAGGGCTGGAAAACTCTAGAAAACGTGAATGTCCTTGGAGCAGTCCGGTATCCGATCCCCGGACCATGTGTGTAGAAGTGCCTATTTGCCAGTGAACAGGCGCAGCCCAGTTCTTGTATTATGCATTGCTAATTTAAACACAAAAACACCCTTTAGCGTCCAGGCAGATAGGATAAGTTCCTCCAGCTGAATACCTTTAATCTAATCCATCTCATCGTGATAGAAAGTCAAAGTAACTATCAATTCCTTGAACAAAAAGCTCAGCGGCCATACGTTTGCCTCTTGAAGTGATCGCTAGGATTGAAGAAAACCATATTTTCTGGGTGACGGTACTCCTCCCCGAATGCCCAGGTCAAGCGGCACCGGTTCCGCGGCGATTACCGTTTCCTTTCACTGGGAATTCAAACTTTTTATCACATAGAACGCGACTGCGCGCGATCGAGTGCGGCGGGGCGCGGCGCGATTTGCGGGAGAAGATACCACACCCTGTTCCCTGGCATGCCGTGAATCGTTACCATTCCAAGCACACGTGCCGAGTCAATCGGGTTCCTTTGAAAATAAAAATTAATGGAGATTTTTGAGTTTACAACTACCTTACCAGGAATGCAAAAGATGTCCTTTTGCAGGAGATGGCAGTCGCTGCCCTAAATTTTGTAACAATAAGAAGAGAAGGTCATCGTTCCGGCCAGCCCATGACGAAGGCAGATTGCATGGAGCTTACTTTTACCACTTAATTACCGAAAGTTACGAATCTCGTCTCGCCTCTTGAAAACGTCCACGGCAAAAGTTGCTGCACCGCATGACTGAGTTTTCAAGCCCTTTTCCCATGAAGGAATTGCCCTACATACTAGTATTTCAAAAAAAACACAAAAACAGCCACTCACCGCTTTCCTCGATGACATTGACTCCGCAAGTTATCGAATAACGGCTTAAGAGCAGCGCTGCTGCGGTCCCACCACGTCCTGGGTTACGGTATCTTTCTCGAATGTTCCCCTTGCGCTCAGCAGCTTATACACGACTGTCACCTTACGATTCCACGCTTCACACACAACCTATGGAGGACTCTTCGGATTTCTGTGATGCAGCACCTTTTCTCGAAGATGAGGAATGGTACAGGGATGCCATCCCGAATGATCCTGCTGTTATGACCCATATCAGGGAAATAGCAGTGAAAGGTCGCACTTCAACTCCATGGTTGTCGGTTAAAATGAAGATTCCTGCCAGGATCGAGGTAAGCGGACTTTGTAGGTTTACTTGTTTATACAATATTCAATTCCATTTTTAGTATTGTGTCAAAATTGTGGAAAATTACCAAAGGCGATGTCTCGGGGTGCGAGTTGATCTGAGTGAAGATAGTGAGGGAAGGGTGCTTTTGGATTCGATTTCCGAGAAAGTCCTCTCCTTCACCGATGTTCCATTTACCTGGAGGAGGTGAGTCCTGTCAGTTTACTGGTAGTCCTTTTGAGTAATCTGATGGAAATCTGATGTAGTTGAAAGGGCTAGTTGCTTTTTCGCGCCCTTTTCTGTGCTCTCTTGGCAAGACGGTATCTTACTGGCCTTTTTCTATTCAATTCCATCTTTTCGTAATGAATCGGAGTTTCACTCACCCCGATGGTGCTTCCCTCCTTGAGCCTGGGCCTAAAAATCCATCCTCCTTTATCAGAAATGTTTCTTAACACCATGACAGTCCGCTAAGCCGGCGCCTTCTACTTCTCTGACTCTAGCAATCAGCGTTAGAGACGCAAAGCACGATGAAGTGGTCCCTCCAACTACATTTCCACGAGTTATTTCATACCATCTATGGATTTGTTAAGGTTTTGTGAATTATTGTACGATCCCCTGAGGAATTACTCGGACGTTTCGAAATACATTCGTGCTCTGAGTAGGGTCATCGATGTGCAGATGACGGAAAAGGAATGTCAGGCGAATCTTAGACTTCAACCGCAGCCAATTCAATCCTTTACACCTGTCCAAATCTTTTTTGATGAGGTTTGTGCCATCTTTTTGTGGTGTTACTCGTATCAAATCATAATCACAGTAGCAGTCCTCAGTTGCAGCGTTTGCAGCAAAAACCACGCCGTGTCCTTAGGGGACGGAACATTCACCCAGAACTGAATGGACGAGGCAAATGGCGCGGCGAGATCCTTGGCGTTTTGGACGACTTTGGCACCTATCAATGGGGCCATTCTTGAAGAAGAGTACATAATATGGTCAGGTGGTCGTACTAATCAACTCTACCTCAAATTTGGGCCCCAAGGATAAGCGCTAAAGTCGTTTAAATCGCCACGAATTTCGCCGCGCGATTTGTCGCGTCCATCCAGTTCTGGGTGAATGTACCCATACCCCCTTGTCCTTGTCCAAGGCTTTGGGGGACGGAACTTACGTCCGTCGGAGGGTGCGCGCGGCAAATCGCGCGGTCAAGTTCGTGGCAATATAAACGACTTTGACGCCCATCATTGAGGCCCAAATTCGAACTTAAGTTGATCAGTAGGATCGTCTGACCCTAATAAACTACTCCATACAAGTTTGTGCACCAATAATAGGCGCCAGTGTCGTTCGAATCACCATGAATTTCGCCGCGCAACTTGCCGCGCGCATTCTCGGACGCACGTATGTACCCATACCCCAAGGCTTTTTTCGATGTGTCGTATATATGACAGGTGGTTGGAGACGTCGTTGTGCGACAGAGATGTTAGGGTAGCCCCTTGTATCTCCTGTCGGTACGCAATTACAGACTGCTACCGTGACACGGTCAAGTCGTGCGTCAGAGGGTGCGCGCGGCAAATTGCGCGGCGAAACCCATACCTATTCTGACGACTTTAGCGCCTATTATTTTGGCCCAATTTCGAGGTACATTAGAATAGTAGGATCAGCTGACCTTACTAATCTACCTTACTTCAGGTTTGGGCCCCAATGATAGGCGCCGCAGTCGTCCAAATTCGCCACGAACTTCGCCGCGCAATTTGCCGCGCGCACCCTCGGACGCACGACTTGACACACACCCAGCTTTTTATTATGGGTGTGTTGCGATTCGTGCGATTCTGGGTGCGCGCGTCAAATTGCGCGGCGAAATTCGGTGCGATTTGGACGACGGCAACGTTTATCATTTGTGCCCAAATTGGAAGTAAAGTAGTTTAGTAGGATTGTCCGACGCTACTAAGGTACTCTACTTCAAGTTTGTGCCCCAATGATAGACGCCAGAGTTGCTTGAATCATCGCGAATTTTGCCGCGCGCACCCAGAATCGCGCGAATCGCACGTCCCCCGTTTGTTATAGATCGTATTTTTGATTACAAGATATTTCATCTGAAGCTGATATATTTTAGGGAAATTTAAAAATGAGTGATCGAAAAAGGATTAACAAAAGTGTGGAGGATGCAAAGAAACGTTTGAAATTAGCAATAGAAGAAGAGAAGGAGAACCGTTATCTGAAAGCCAATGGCCACAAATAGGTACGGACTTGTTGATTTTAGCCTTCCTCTTGATTTTCAGGTGAACTCTCGTTTAAGGAATCGAAGACTCGAACAGGGGAAGAATATGATTCATGTAAGTTTTGAGAGTAACCTGTCTTTCCTCGGATTTTACAAGTACCTTCACCTTCATGGGTCCGAATCGGTGCTGTACCAAAAGGCTCGTTTTAGTTTTACTTGATAGTTAACTTGAAATTTTTGTAACCCTGTAAATTCTACTGTCGGCCTTGCGCAGATTTTCATTTATCACCTGTAAAACTGCCAATGATGATGCACTTTCTCATTTGAAGCTCAATATTTGTCTACATAACTTCGATCTTGTATATTACTTCTTCTTAACTAGTACTCGCCATTATAGACCTTTTACCGGTCGCATTTTGTAGTCAACACATTTCCGAGTGCCCTGAAATCCGTTTTCCACCTCGTCGCTTATATTCATATAGGGAAAATCGTTTAGTAGATGGGGACAAAGGTCGTTAGATTCGAAGAGGGGGACCAGGGACAAGGATTGATAGAGAAATTGAAAAATCAAACCACTTTTATTGATGGAATTTCAATGTAATTACATCTACACGTCAAACTTGTGCAGTAGCCTTCCCCACAGAATACCAGATAATTTACTCGTTGACTTGCTGTCAGTGCCTTATTGCTCGAAGAAGTTCTTCTTAGTAGTGAAATTCATGTAAAGTTCATGTAACATTCAATTCATGTATTTAATTCATGTATTCATATCGTGTAATTTTCAGAGGAATAAATTTTCGTGCTTGAAGTTGATTAGTTCCAATCTTGACGCGCAACAATTGCTTGTTTCAGAACGTTTTTCGGCTTGAGAGAGAATCGGTCGGTCCTGTAAAGCTATATCTTACTTGATCTCATGTTCTTCGATGATTTCATGCTGTCTCGAACGACAGGAAAAGGGCATGCATGCAGCTTTGTCTCAAGTAGTGTTGTATAAACCAAGCGGGCAGTTCCACGAATAGGAGAGACGGGCAGTTTGTGTAATCGATTGGCCGCACGCGGCAGTCGCTAACCAGTCGCCTCGTTATTGCATTTCTAGCATATATCATCCAGCTCGATCGATGTACGAATATAATTTTTGGCATGATTCTAGTGTGTCTTCTTTTGTTCCTAACCTTACTCGCTGCCTCTTTCTGCTACATTCCTTCACACGCGGGGTCCTGTCGCCGCGAAGCGACTATTTCAATTCATCAGTAGCACACCCCACAAACGGCACTGGCAAGAGTTTGTGGTAGGCTTTACGAAAGAAACCGAGATTGCTCCCGCCATCAGCAGCGTGCATAGGCAGTCATAAAGGAATGACTAGCAACAATATGAGACTACCTTGACCAACATTGTTCGAAAGAAGACCATTTTCAACTTTAGCGATAGTTCAATCAGTATTGTTGACGTTGTTGACTCTGTTGACCCTTACCCAAGTTGACAGCAATATGGCTCCTGAACCTGAACGACCCCATCCGGGTTTAATCACAAGCGGAAATTTCGGAACTCCGCCCCTACCCATGACGGAATGTTCATGGATCAATAACTTGACAAAAATCAATACTGCGTGTGGTGGATATTTCCATATAGGTATCAAGTTATAGGATGATCGGGCCTATACCTGATGTGTAGCGGATTTAGGAGATGCTTCTGTATGGAAGAGTATGAGTATATATATATGTTTATTATACGTGAGTAAATAACAGATAGGACAAAAGGGGGGACAGAACTAGAGGGCAGGTGATAGCCTGGACAAAGGGCCGGGGTAGCCTGGAGGCTAAGAGACGACGACCTTGACTCCATGAGGCGGCTCCTTTTATACTGAGGTTTCCATTGTGTAATAGTGACGAGGTGCGTCGGCGGAGCTGATGAAACCTCGGTATCCGTCTCGAGCTGGCGCATGACTCAGCCGTAGCTGGCCCATGACTCGACATCTCCATTCGTTAGGGAAAGCTCGTCCTCGAGCTTTGAGAACTGTTCCGTGTGATGTTAAGTATATGATGAGAGATGTGCGGACATAGAGGACGTTATGGGTCAGCAAATTTTGCGAGAGAAATTGAACTGCCAAACGAGACAAGATGTTGGTATAGGATACAAGCCGCCCTTAGAAAAGGCTAGAAAGCAGGCTGGTGAAGCAGGCTAGTGTGCCACTCGTTCAAGAGAATAAACTCGTCCCCGAGTTTGAATAATGGGAATTATGTGATGAATACAGGCGTGAAAGAAAAGTCATATATGTTACAGTGGGTTACAGCAGCGGTGCTATTTTAGTTTTGGTTATACAATACAGTCTAATTGGTGCGATAGTGGGTTTATATCAGTTATACAACATGATATTCGCCATTAAAAAAGGAAGCATTGTGAATCTTATTAGTATAATGCTTAGATGTGACAATATGAAGATGGGGTGTTTGAATAAACAGTATCACTTGCACATGATGGTCAGCTTTTCTGCATAATTCTAATTACTAGTCTGGCTAAGGTATACGAATAGTAGACTAGTATGCCTGACGAAGCGTATAATAGTCTGTGTGGGATTCGACTAATATACGGACAAGTGAGAATACTATGATACGAATACTAGTCTTAGCACTGCACACTTTTGGTCGACTAGTATAAGGGCGTAATTTTGATATTACAGCGAAAAAAGAATTATTCCCTTGAACCGCCCATTCAGGGAAATGTGTTGATAAGAGGACTTGAAGTTAAAATAGAAGTTTTAACTTACCCAGGGCAGTGCTCTCGCCGTGAGAACACTTGTTGTAGCTCAATCATAACAGTCTGCTGAGCTTTGCCGTTGCTGTTTCTCCTGAAGGCGACGAGACCGTCGTATTATTGGTTGTTCGATGCTACTCGGTGCTTCTATATTTTGTTCGAATGATGGTGTGGTGTTTGTATTAGAAGCATCAAGTGGCATCGAACGAGGAGAATACAATTTCAAACGGTTAATATGGACTGCTTGTCGCACTGGGCGACCTACAAGGTTAGTGATTGTGATGTCGGGGCGATTGATTTCTTCAATCACAAAAGGGCCTTTCCACTGGTTTGTGAGTTTGGGACGAACTGTGTCGCGCAAAAGTACTAGGTCGCCAGTGGAAAGATCCTTTTGGTATACCTTATTGTGAAGATCGTAGCCCATCTTGTATTGTGCAGTTTTTGGAACGATATTCTTGTCCACTTGAATAACGATATTCTTAAAGCCAAAGGCGAACTGTTTCACGGAGTGGTTAGATCTCAGTGCTGTGGAGGAAGGAAATTCATGGAGTGAGTTAATCCATGTTATAGAACATCGGTCATGTACAGAAATATGGACCGTAGTTTCATCCACATGGAGATAAACAATTCCGCCTTATCGTCTATGGTGTAGAACAAAAAGTTGTTTTATATTGAGAATATGTTGATTGTATTCTCAAATCCTTAGGAAAGTTCCTTAAGTTGTGTAGTGAGAAATTCGAATATGGGACCATTTCGAGTTTCTCTCTCTCTCTCTTGATTTCTTTAAGAGAGGGAAAGATCGCGCTATGATCGGGTTGACACGTGGTAAAGGAAGACGGCTAACTAATCACAAATGTGTTGTGCTTTCCTGCGTGATATTCTATTAGACTATCGTAGGATTGAATTGCGATCTGATGTTTAGCGAGGCGCCTTACTAAATCAGATCGGTGCACTAGTGATTGGAGAGGTGCGTGATCCGTCACCAGCGTGATACGCGCATCAGCTACGTATGGGCAAAGTTGCTTCAACGCGAATACTGTTGCCAGTGCCTCTAGTTTGATCACTGCATAGTCCTTTTAATGTTTGTCTGGTGATCGGCTGGCGTAGGCAGTTGGATGTTGTTCTTGGGTTTTTGGGTTGATTGCAACAGTCATGCATCTAACCCAATTGTGGAGGCATTTGTGTGTATTATACATGGTTGTCCAAAAATTGGAGAGATTAGAAGAGGTGCCTCCACAAGGGCCTTTTCAAGGGCCGAGAATGCTTGTTTTTGAGCCTCGGTCCACTTGAATGGCGCATTTTTGAGCAATAGGTCTGAAGAGCTGTAGCTATGATGGAGAAGCGCGGGATACAGCGTCGAAAATAAGAGGCTCCAAGAAAAGATTTAATCACTTTCACGCTTGTTGGACGTGAAATGATGTTGATACTGGCTACCTCGTCAGAGTTTGGACGGGTGCCATTTTTACTCATGAGAACACCTAAACATGCACTTGGGGTGAGGAATGAAGTTAATTTTGGGTGTTATTAGTTCTAACTAAAATTAATACGGCCATTTCAATACTTTCGGTAAAGTTATGGTAAGGACGCGAGTTTGAATTGAATTCTGCCATATATCACGGTTACGCAAAAATGAAGATGTCGAGATTGTTTATATGAGGGGGTTGAAGCGTTGATGACCTTATCAATTTTAGCTATGAACTACTGTCGGTGTTGATTAAGTACCATGTTCTTTCTGCATCGCGCACCAATTGGTCATAATCAGTTGATAATGGACCAAGGAGTTTTAGACGTTGCTTGATTGGGTTAGGAAGCGCATTCGTGAAAATTATATGTTGCAAAAATTGTCGTTTGTCAGCAAAATGTGGATTAGGATAGGCGTCTAAGATCTGCTTTCGCAAATTATTTGAGGAGACTACGGGTGATTCCCCTAGTTCCATTTTCATTCCCATGAGTTTTTCGCGTGCCATGTCGAGAAAATGGTCAGTGGAGAAATGTTCTTTAAGCTTATTAATCGCCATACGCCAATTTTGTTTTTCTAAATCAGTGAAGCTTTCAAACACCGCCTTCGCAGTTCCCTTTAGATGAGCTGGTAAAAGACGAACCATTTTGTTTTCGGTGAGGCCCATGATATTAGCTATTTCATTAAATTTCTCTAGGAAATGCATTAGGCCTACACCTCCTTTATCCCCCGCAAACGTTGGTAATTTATTTGCGTGAGACGATAAACAGAATTTATCAAAAGCAGTGTCAAGTCTGTCAACAATTTGGTTATCAGCTATGTCCATGTTTTCGTTTTGAGAATTTCGATTATTATCGATGAAATGTACTAATCGAGAAAGGTGGGCAGGATTGGCATGAATACCAAATGAATCGGTTAACAGAGGCCGTCAGAATTGCGCAAGCCCAGGCAGAGGCTGAGGCTGCCTACAGTAGGCAGTTGCATTGTGAGGGCGAGCTCTTGGAGATTGCATTCGTCGAGGCCGTAGACCGTCTGTGTAAATTGAGGCAGCGTTTTGAGGTAATACAGTGTGAACTAATGTATATGATAGTTGTGCTAAAGAAAAATGTTTTCAGGAAAACAATAGTAAGCAGAAGGAGATGCTAAGAGTAGGATACGGTATCCACCACGGGGTTGGCGTGGGAGTGGTCGGTTTCAGGGACCAACCAAGAGCACCACCCGCGTCCCCAGCCGACGTGGTAGGCCCACATGCACCAAAAGAGTAATTTGTTGTCTGTGGAATAAATGTTGTTAAAGATGTGAGTATTCGTGAGGTATTGGTAGTTGAAACCATAATGTTTCGTAAAAATGAGTTTGTGTATTTGGTGTTATTGTGCTAGTATATGGCAAACTAGATATGGCAATGCATCAAGGCGTAGAACGATTCCACGCCATCATGTTGCGGGAGACAACGGTATGTTTTGGTAAGAGAATTGTTAAGGAGACGGTAATTATAAGATATTTACAGCCGCCTATGTGCATGATGTGTCTACCGCGGTCCGTCGGAATGAGTGTTCGTCTTGGGGAGCAGCAATTGGCTGATAGATGGAGAAAGAAGTTATTTAAGGCGAATATATTGAAAGTGAGGCGCAGCCGCGCTCTAAAGGAGCGGTTGGACGCAATCTTGAAGTGTATTGACGAAATGGAAAAGGAAGAGGAGGAGGTAAGAGAAGAAGAATTATCCTAAGTGGTTCAGTTGCTGACTTTGAGTATTTTCAGCGTATGAAAATGTTCGGCCGCAATCCATGGGGTCGTTGGCGACTTCCCTACCAGCCGGAGTTCGAGACGAGTTGGGAAAGAGTCAGAAGACTAGACGGTGCAATCGAGACCATCAGACCAGGCGCTCACTGATTGTTATTGAATTGTGTGAAATAACGAAAGCAAATAAAGTTTTGTTGCAAGCTGTCGATCTTTGTGTGGCACAAATGAAATTAAAGGATGTAATCCTTAATGGGAGCAGTGGTCCGAGCTCTGAACGTTGGACCATGCGGGTAGAGTAGAGTTTACGTGCTAGTACACGCCTTCACCTTGCGTTGCAAAAATAAAGAATGGTAGAGTAACTTATCGGAAACCAGCCGATAAGTTATCACAATCGTTGCAACCAGTTGGGTAAATACATCATTTGTGCATTTAGTTAAATGGATATTTGGTTTTAAAGGTGTTCTCAATAGTAGAAAGTCGTCTTGGCGGAAACGTGGGCAGTTACCGTATGCTGATCCTATGTGATGTTAGGTGCGCGCATAATTAATAGGTTGCAGCAAGAGGGTGGCATTTATTAATGCGGGCAACTGCTGTCGGTTGATCCTTGCCGACAATTGATAGGATACTAATCGTATCGTAAACCAAAGTAGAAGGATTAGTGATTTGTGAGTGCTCGGCTAGGTGTGATCTGGAAACAGTTGGTTGGCTGTTGTTAGATCTACACCATATGAGACTTAAGATTTTGAGCAGTGCGACCACCGCTCGTGATAATATGGCTAGCTGAATGGTCTATTGCGTTGCAAGGGCAATAGAGAGTGGTGAGCTCAATGGCGACTGGGTCCTTTTTATATGAATCGCGATAAACTATGTGAAGTAATGTTATGTAATATATTAATCATGATTAGTAGTGTAGGTCATAATATAGATCATGATTCGTGAGTCCTGTGGGGTTATACATGGACGTCCGAAATAACACCCTAAATTGTGGGATCCGAGAGATTAACTTTAATGTGTACGCGATTGTAGCACGTTAACCTCGTTTTGTATGTGGGGAAAAATAAATTTTCCTAGTACTATGAATAGGGTTTTAAGCACGTGATAAGTTGTTTGTGAAAGGGGACTGTCGCCAGGACCGTTTACTAATTCTGTTATAATTAGTAAGGAAGTGCTTGATGGCACTTTTAACCCATAATGTATACGCAACCGTATACCTGTATACGCGACCGTATACTTATTATCACATTGTTTCCCAGTAGTAGGAAAAAAGGTAATGGCTGAAAGATGTTATCCAAAAAGCCTATTTTACAATTTGCTGCTACTGAGAAAAAATATGATTGAACTTACTGTACTTTGTCGGCATCTAGTCCATGTCCATTTTATCTTAAATCTTCCTGAAAATCGCGATGACAAGTGCACATAGTCGAGCGAAGTTCACATGTGGGAAGAAAGAAGAGGGGTGGGGGGGGGGTAGGAGGAGGGGGGGGGGTGATTAAAAAAAATTCTAGCTATAGCTTAATTTTACCCTTTCCCCAAAAAAAAATCATCTTCCCGAGACCTCCATATCAAGTTATAGGATGATCGGGCCTATACCTGATGTGTAGCGGATTTAGGAGATGCTTCTGTATCGTAGAGCATGAGTATATATATGTTTATTATACGTGAGTAAATAACAGATAGGACAAAAGGGGGGACAGAACTAGAGGGCAGGTGATAGCCTGGACAAAGGGCCGGGGTAGCCTGGAGGCTAAGAGACGACGACCTTGACTCCATGAGGCGGCTCCTTTTATACTGAGGTTTCCATTGTGTAATAGTGACGAGGTGCGTCGGCGGAGCTGATGAAACCTCGGTATCCGTCTCGAGCTGGCGCATGACTCAGCCGTAGCTGGCCCATGACTCGACATAGGTCATAATTGAAATCTTTATAAATAGGAACCAGAATGATTTCTATGTATTTATTAGAGCAATACAAAACTATATTCAACAATTTAGGAGATCCAAGAGTTGTTCTATTGATCGGCTGCCCAGTAAGACGTTCAGTGGATCGCCTGTTATGTTGTTCAGCACTTCCCTGAAAATAATAAAACTGAATTATAACTGAATTAGATTTTTTCTGGAATGACTACATGAAAACTTCAGTTATACTTACCTTACCACGGGAATGTAGTCCCCGGCAACCAGAACTCTAACACCGGGTTGTTCCCTGGAAAAAATATCCCTATACGTTAACACTTGAAATTTCCGGAAAATGGTGGTCCTTGTCCAAAGATATATGAAAAGCGTTACTTCACAAGGATGGATAATGGGGGTGTGCTGCGGTAAGAACGAATTTGTCGCGTTACGGCAAGAGGGACGCCGCGCGCGAAGTAATATAACAGATTGCAGCAGCAGGTAAGAAGTACAGGAACAAAGAAACTAAAAGTAGAATCATGCCTAAAATAAGGATCGCATATCGAGGGGGCTGTATGAAGGACGCTAGAGCTGTAATAACAGCGAGGGTTTGGTCTGCGACAGCCGCGTGCGGCGAATCGATTACAGAAATCCCCGTCTCCCGATACTGGCGCCTACTAAAGGGAGTTTTCACAATAATTCTGGGCTATCTAGTTCTAGACGAATAGTAGAAATGATAGTCGGAATAGTGCAAAAGTGGCAGAAAACGCTAACGCATAGTCAGAGGCTCATGAGGCTTTTAAAGTTTTAAAGCTAGAGTTTGGACGAGCATATGACGACAAATATTGCATGGAAGGGGATGTTTGGACGAGCTGCCCAAATGTGTGGGCCATTCCTCACAGCTGGCTACAATGGTGCCTGCATGCAACGTGCGCGTCTTGGCGCGAATGGTGCAACATGTGCTGCTCTTACAACGCCGTGAGAACTCATCTACCTTTGGGTGTGCACTTCGTCCCAGCTGGTTCTAGGGCACTTATTACGCCCTATTAAACACGTTTCTCGATGGATTTTTGCATTTATTGCCAGTCATCTCTAAGCAGTGCCCCCTCCCCCCCCCCCCCCCCTCTCGCAAATTGAATTTAGTTTTGAAGTGAATTCTCTTGTCCTTCTTCAAGAAAAGGGATTAGGTCTCATTTCATCTTGATTCTTCTAGCATTTTTCATCTAGCAACTTTTACCCTATTTTTCCGAGCGAGATGCTTCATCTGCCAGCCTGTCATCTCGATCTGACAAAGGTGCCGGCATCACATTTGCAGTTCAATTTGCATGACACGGTTTACGTCGGGTGCCTCCTCGAATTCTCCCCGAATTCTTCCGGCAAGCGGCAGTGGTCACGCGGCGGCTACTCTATCCTTGTACTGGGAATTTGAACCTTTCCTTTAAGAGTCTGGTATCTTCTCCCCAAAAATGACGCCGTGTTCGCCGCACCCCATAGCGCGCGATCGGGTGCGGCGGACGCGACGTCATTTCGGGGAGAAGGTAGCGGACCTGTTTTCGCCCTGGCAGGGTCACGTCTTACACCTTACAGATTGTCGAGTTCTGACTGAAAGCTGGTGTCGTTTCTTGAGGAGGACGGCTCTGAGTCACATCGAAGATCTTCTACATAAGATCCTGCATGTAGGCCCGACTACATTTCGATTGGGACTACTTCATTTTTATATCAATAAAAGATATAGTAATGTTTACGAATATCAGATACCTGAGCCTTTGTGCTTCAGCGTTAACTGAATCAAATGAAAACCCGTCAGTGATCACAACGACGTCTGTACGAGGAGCAAATTGCAATCCTGCCGCTGTCCTGAGTGCGGCACCAGTAGCCGTGATACCAGAAAGAAATCGGGCCCCTAAATCGTAATTTTATTGTAACGAAAAGCATAAAAGACCCTGAAACAGTGACATGTACTGGCTATAAGCTCAACATAACCTCCCGATCACGTAAGGAAATCGGAAGGGCAGAATCAAGAGCCACGCCGTTTTCAAGAATTGCGTCTGTTGGTCGAGGGATCCCTTTTTATGGCTGCCCCCAGCTGTTCTTTGTTATTAATCCCTATCGAAGCTATACTCAGAAAAGCCCTAGGGATAAGTGGTTCAGCCGCATTCAGAATCATTCCCTTGAATAGATGAGATCGCATGAAGGCACAGTTCACGATATTTTGTAATCCAGATTATGATGAAAAATGGAAGACAGGATCGAAAATAGTGCGATGAAGGCGGAGAAACTGAAATCGGTGTTTCCAAAGTGAAAAAAGGCGTCGAAAAACCGTTAAAAAGGGGGCTGGACGAGAATGAGATCAGAAAAATGAAGAAGAGTGGGGCGTTCGGACTACCTATACAATGTGTCCCACTGCATACGTGGGGGTCCCGGTGCGAATAACTGACAACGGTAGACAAAAATCCATTCACTTATAAGCATAAGTAAACAAAAAACCCCTAGTAACAGCGAAAGTAGTTCACCTCTTTCAGCCACTAGGAGTAGGAAATTAAATAAGGGATCGGGGCAGCAAGAAGAATAACAGATTAAAAAAGAATGGGAGAAAAACATCGCCTCATCACTCGGCGATCAGCTGATTGTGTGTTGGTCCTAGAACGAACAGTTGCAATCTGTATTGTGTCGACACTCGTCTAACGTGACACCGATCGAGGGGCGGGAAAGCGAACTACGGCAGCAACGGGGCTCCCACTATGCCCTAAGCGCCGAGATTGTGGGAGCGAGAGGGTCCCTTCTACCACCCATGGGGGCCGCTGAGTATTGATGAGACAAGAACTCAGTAACCTTTTTTATCGTGAACCGTGCCTTTAACTATAACTATAAAAACACCAACGACTCACTCAATAATTTTCTCATGAATAGTTCTTTAGAGATCGGCAGTCCTAGAGGTATATTTATGCGTTGTCGCGACCTTCCAGCATACGTCATAAGGCCGTACTGAAAAAAGACACTTGATAACATTAATTACAGGTCACTGATTACTACTGTAGGACAGGTCTGTATTCTCGAATCAAATTCGTGACAAATGTACATTTACACGTATCCAGAATTGGACAAAAGGTAGTTGTAACAGTAAAAAGACCCTGCGGCACACTCTCTTACCCATTCCCTATGAATGAAAGTCAGGACGCGTCATCGCGGTCACCGCGCCAATACTAGGTCACCGTGCACGCGTTGACCTAATACCGGCGCGGCAACCGCGATGGAGCTTCTTGACCTCTAGGAGTAGTGAGTGAGGCTATGGAGTTGTGATTATTTTGATACCATTCCGATGGAGTTTCAGGAATGTCAACCAAAAAGGGTGCTCTGAATAAGTCTTTTTTGCTGTATCTCCTACTGCCTTTTATTTCCTATGGAATTTTCTACATGCGCTCAGTTTTTAAACAAAAAAAGTAGTTAGGTAAATAATCACATGGCGTTCTTTGTCTGAGAGTTGCATGAGAATGTTGTTGATGTAGACTTTCTGCTTCTCATACTGTTCCAGAACATTCCCGCTAGAATCAAGCACGAAGAATATGTCGGAGCAAACTGGAAATTTTTATTTTTCTTTGTTTTTCAAATCTTGAAGAAGCTCACTCGCAAACCTTTACCGGTCTCCCCATCACTGTCGTTATGAACACCTTCAGCAGGCATATCATGAAGTATGTCGGAAGTTGAATTAAACGTAGCAGTCGACTTCTCCTGAAAACACTGGTTTACTGTATCGCTACAGCTCAAGAATCAGGGTTTGTATTGACCGGTTCCCATTTAGAGCGTTTCTGTGAGAAGAAGGATCAACAGGTAAGGTTTATCTGCCGTCCTGCCGAGGTAACAGTACTTTACAAGTATACTGAAGGTCATCAGTCATGGAAACATGCTAAGATGTTGTTTCAGTGGCGCTGCAGCGCTCACGCAACTACTCGATGTATGGATGTACACGGACCCGTTAACCCTATAGGGCTTCTCACGAAAGATTCAGTGTTAGTTCCAGCGAGATTCCCGTTTCAGACACCACAAGGGCGCCAGACCCCTCTCCTCTACCAAGCAGTGGTTGCATGGGGGAGCCGAAATTCGTGCTTAAGTTGCCTTTTTTTCTTTCAACCGCCTAAGGCATGCATCATTCCCTCAGAAAGAGGCATCAGTAGCCACTCAGGTTCGTTGAAAAGAATTCTACCTAACGACTGACTACTTATCTCACCGCTTGATTTGTCCCAACTAGTTGTCTTATGTAACTGTCTCAACGTGCCGAGAATAACATTCGATATATCCCAGATCGATATCCGCCGAGGCACGCCAAGCCTCCCATCCCTTCGGGGTCGGTGAATTGGTATCAGACTCGTTTGGGAGGATAAAATCACTGACTTGTGCATCGGCTGACCACCGCAAGTCATTGCATAGGCTACATACGCATTCAATACGCCACTACCTACGGGATTAATTGTCGCCAAAAACTCCATCCTTTATCCTTTAATTCCCGCCAAAGATGTAGACTTGACTACACTCCTTATAGAGTTCAATTTAGCGCACTTTGGATGGGTGACGGTAGGACAGAGCGCGCGAGTGACCACGGAAAACTCGCTTCAATGCGGCTCGCCGCGCGCGAAAAATCCGCGTTTTCGAGAGGTGATGCCCGTTGTTTTTCCGCATGTCTTTTTTGACCAGATGGCAGAGTAACAGGCTATTTTTTCATCAATTTCTTTTACAAGTTATTAGTAGTAAGTGAGCTCTTTTCTCGGTAATGAGTTCTGGAAGTTCAAAACTCGAACGGATTCATATATCCTCGGAAGAATTAGAAAATCGTCGAAAATTATCACAAAACAAACCTCGAATGTGTCCTCGAGTGTTGAAAACGTCGCAGCAGCCGAATTTTCTTCAATTTCTTCATCTCTCAAGGTTAGGTTAGATGATACTTCGGGTGCTAGAGACGATTGAGCGCTCAGAACTAATAATTTATCAATATCATCTATAAGGAGCTCTCGTCCATTATCACTGAAAATTTCGCTCCAATTGGAGGCTATCACATTTCCTTCCATCACATCAAGAACTTCGCTACTGTTGAATGTTCCAGTATCTTCTACGCTGTCAAGAAGACCTCGGCCACTGCCAGGTGTTCTGGTGGTTTCCGAGCTCTCGAAGGAAACGCCACTGCTCCTGGATGTTCTGCTATCTAGAGTGCTTTCGTTGGAACTGCTGCTACTGGACTCCTTGGAACGTCTTACTTTCTCATTGGAAATTTCATTGCTACTGGATTTTCTGGAATCCTCTGTGATCTCTATGGAAGTCTCGTTAGCGATAGACGTTTCAGTGATTTGTTCGATTTCAGTCAAAATTTCGCTGCTATTGGAACTCCTGATATCTTCTGTTGCATTGGATGCTATGGACAATTCGATGATGTTCCCTGTGCCTAGGGCCGGCGTGGTTTCGTTGACATCATGGGAGGTGAGGTTATCAGTAGTGAGATCGAGTAAGGTTGGGTCCACACCAGGCGTTGTCATTAACGATGAAGTGGATTCAGGAGACGAAGTCGTCGTCGAGGGTGGCGTTAATGTTCGAAATGTTTCGATGTCTACCCCCGGCTCCTTCCATGGTGGGAACACAGTAGGTAGATTACTTGGATACCATTGTTCAGCATGGAACGACAACGGCGGTTGTATTCCAGGCGGGCCGGATCCTAAACGAATAAATGAAAAATATAAGATTTAAAAATATTTCAGAATGAAAAATTGTAGGATTCTGCCATCAGGTTTCATAATGGTGTAATGAAGTTTCGGTTCTCTGGCTGGAAATTTCGAAGATTTGAAAATTTAGTTTTTCCTTGATTTATCGAAAAGTAATGTGTATATATCTGTTTATTTACTTAGTTATTTATTTGTTTATCTTTGATCGAGATGATAAGTTTTGACATATAGTCAAGTTTAGCAGTGTTTTTGAAAGGGTTGGAGTACAGTTTACCATAATTTTGTGGTTCTGACCAAATAATATTAGGCTGAAGATAAGTCATGCAATACCTTGAACATGCTCCTCTAAGAGAGAACCAAAGCCCTTTTCAAATGTAAAATCATTAAAATGTAAATTTTAACAAAAAATATCAGATTACAATGTTACAAAGTTAATATTAATGAAATTAACAATAAAATATGACAATACAATACAACAATAACAATACAATAATAACAAAATATATAAAATTCAAAAGCTTGTCCAAAGTGTTGCAGTACTTACCCTCCAACCCAGTAGAAGCGGCTAGATAGTACAGAATAGGGCAGAAGGGGCTGAGAAAACAAGATAATCGGAGAATTTAGGGAAATGCAAAGCTCGAAAAGTAGTAAAACTAGAGTTGAGCGAAAATGTGAAGTTGCATGGAAGCAGTATTCGGACGAGTTGTCCGAATGTGTGTGAAATTGCGCGTAGCCGGTCACAGTAATATGCCTGCGTGCAACGTGTGCGTCCTGGTACGAATTATGCAACCTCTACAGCCTCTACAACGCCTGAGAACACATCCGCCTTGGGTGTGTATGTTGGCCATTCCAATTTGGGATCCTTATCACGCCCTATCTAGGCCGTCTTTCAGACCAACGACGTCCCTTGTGCTATCTTTGGGGGCCACGGGTTTATCTCATCGAAAAGTCTCAGAGAAATTTTTAACTGTGCAAATAGGTTTGCGAGAAGAAAATGACGGTCATGTTTGGTTAGAATTATTGATCGGGATAGACCAATCGAGAGAACTAATGAAATTTGCATTTTTATACGGCTACACTTACGACAGCTACTATAATTAAATTCTAGAAGGCTGGAACTGGTTAGAACCTTTTCGTTGATCGAGATCAAAATGATGCGGTACAACGAGTACTGCTGGAAATTTTTATCACTTAGGTAGTTGCCCTTTGCCTGATTCCAGGCAAACCAAAAGTAGACTTGGACAAGCTTTCCATTTTAACACTATGCGCTGAACTTATCATGATGTATGAAAAAACTATTGAAGAGAATTCAAAGTATGAAAAACTAAGTTTCGCCCCAGCTGAACTCTGAGCTCATCGAATTCAATGCAACATTTCATTTGAAATATCCATGCCACTCATAAAATAAATGTCAAATCGTACGGTAATGGAATTTCTTCAGACCATTTGCCGAAACCAAAAGATTCTCGGTTAAATAGCTCAAAAATGTAACTTAATTACTTGTGATGTAGATTTCCTCAAGTCAGACTCCCCTGCCGAACACAGATTCAACGGTTGGCAGGGGGCTGCAGGAGTGAAAGGCATTCTCTAAGATATCAGATTTCTGTATTTCGACAGCTGGACGAGTTTCATGGGACATTGTAAAAAAAAATCAGGTCTACACCCTCAGAAAAAGGGCATCATCCTTTACAAACACACTATCGTACGCGCATTGCATCATTGACACCCATACTGTACCGCAGAAAAAAACTGAAACTTTCCCATCGAATTATTCATGTTTAGCAAGAATCTGCCCAAAAAAACGCAAGGGCTAGGGCACGCAAATGGGAATACCATGCAGGGAACAGTACCCGATTGAACATGGAGGAAGCGAGGGGTAGCTCGTGAAGGTTCAGACAGACATGGTACGATTGAAACGGGAAACGTCTATCATTGGAATAGGGATCAGAGGGCCGTTTGTTACCGTCAGCTGCTGTGCACCTTGTTCTATTGATACATAGTACTTACTACTTTGTCCGATTCGGCCATGTCGGGGAAATTGCACTAGCTTCTCTGACTACAACATACTGATGATGCTGTTTTGGAATATTGTTAATGTTTTGTTCTTCTTTTGTTTTGCTTCATTGTGATGGAGGTTACTTACACATTTGCGTGATAGCTGTGCCGCACCATGAGTGCAGATAAAAAATAACCAAACAAATAAACAAATAGGTGTGTGCATTGCTTTCTGGTCTAGAGTATCGTTTAGCAAGCTTGAATCATGAGAGGAAGATCCTGACTATATGACCCAACAAGTGCCTACGGGATTGCCCCATCTCAAGCGAATTTTGTCTACATTTTATAATTGAGAGCTCAGCCGCCTTCCCTTTTTTTATTATTACATCATGATACTTAGAGGAGAGTTAGGTACGTTTCTTTTTGTTTCTTACTCTCATTTTGTTGTATTTTTTTTCAAAATTCATTCACTTATCTGAAGTGGCTTTGTTGTTTGTTATTACGTTGTTATATTGACTTCTGTCCAAATTTCCATGTACGTTTTGTGCATGTAATAAATAGTAAATAATAATAATAACAAGTAGAAAACTATTCTTTCAGAAGTCTGTACTGTGGTTGAGGCTGATAGAGAAGAATCGATCATAGGTAATAGCAACGCAGGCTAAGAATTGTAACCTAATTCTCGAAAAACCCCCTAGGAGAGCACCCTTCATAAAAATAGAGCTCATAGGTCCAGTTTTCAAGCAGACTGGTCAAGGTGAAACAAAAAAAATGTGGATGGTCCTTTTGAGCCGGTGATTACTTCGGAATTTCGTGTCGGTGGCGCTATATCAGCAAAAATCTTCGAAAGACATGCAGCTTGCAACGCATTTCTGTGGGGCAGCTTCCAATCAATCAATAATCAGATGATTTTATCCCTTTCAGGCATCCTGTTGAAACATTTTCATTCAATCGATTTTTATATCCTGTTCAATTCACCTGCAAGATTCAGGTTTTCAGTAGAAGCAGTCGAGCACTTCTGAGCATTGAAAAAAATAAAAAAAAACATCATAATCGATTTTTATTTATTTTATTCATTTGATTTTTGGAATCGGAGAAATGAAAGCAAGGAGAGGCGCTCTGGTAAGGAAACTTCAGCTTTTGAACTCATAGTAAGTGATAGTAGTAAAAAGCAAGTACAGATAATCAATACTGATTGAGGCAAAAGTGTCTATATTAAGAAGAACCTCCTTAAATATTTCAACCTATTGCTAGGTGAAAAACAAGTGACAATAAGTGGTGATGAACCTTTAAAGGAATTAGATTTTTCTTAGACTCTTAGTTTCTGGAATTACGGTAGAGTTGTTCAGCAGAGTAAATGACTCGGAAGTAGAAGCTTTTCGCAAATGTGCACTTAAGAAATCCATTGATTTTCAAAAAAAAAACAAACCCTAAATATTACGAAACCAGGCAAGCGTGGTGGGTTTTTGATCTAAAAGTCCAGAAAGACGTGAGGATATCCAGTTCGAGGCCGGTTTCCCACGAATTGATTGATAAGATAAGAAATCGATGTGGACGAGTTCGATCGACAATCACGGATCAAGCTATTTTGAGATCCAAAATGTTTTGACTTTTTGTTTATACTGTGAAAAATCACCAAAATTCGTGTCTGTGTCCAGAGCGATCCCTAGTCCTTCGCTCATAGAGTGTAAGTGGTTCGTTTGTATGACTAAACGGTGAAACGAACTGCTTTCATAACTTTACTATTTGTAACAAATTCAATTATTTCTTAATACTGCACATTACAGGTTCGTTTTTCGTGATTAACGGTTCTATAATTGATATTTGCAAATCCAGGAGCCCTTTTTCCAAAATTCTCCTCTACCAGTTCGCTAAGGACATGACGATGACTCACGGGAACGTTGAAGCCGATCAAGGTCGTTACGTGAATGATAGTTGGAAAGTTCGAGAAACTTGAGATGTTCGACATGAAAATTCGAGACTGCACCTTTCCAATTACTTTCAAATTTACTAGAATTTACTTTTGAATAGCAGTGAATAGCAGTAGTAATGTTCGGGAGATCCCCTTCCACCACTTCCCTCCACCCCTCCCTTCTGAGTTTCCACCCCAGCTGACTGAAAGTCTACAGAACGTTCTTGCGAAAACTATTGTAAGCGCCGCCACAATGGGGAGAACTGATCATATCAATTAGTTTTGATTTGTAAACTGATATCATAGCAGTTTTACTACATCTTAGGTTCACCATTGTCAGAACAATTGGGGCACCCTCATTGATAGGGGGACAATGAACCCTAATTATGCATTTCAGGTATCGTGTTTAAACGATACATCAACAAAACCTTGACCATATCATCCTGTTTTGTTTTTCTGCTTATCTAGACCTACTCTACTCTCAAAAGTCTACAAACTGGTAAAAACGAAGCAGGATGATTACAAATTTCAAGATAGTCCACCTAAGATGGGAGGAGGGCAGGCGGATAAGGAAAGTTAAATTGAAGTTTGTAGGGTTTGTAATGGGCAAGTCCTTGCCCCAAAGAAAATAGTGTGGGCAAAGTTTTCTCGGCAAGGTTTTCTTACAATCCCAACTTCTCCTCCCCTCTCTCTCCCCCCCCCCCCCCTCCCCCTCTTATGAGGCTAACATCCCCCCTTACCCTCCTCCTCCCCCCTCTTATGAGGCTAACATAGCGATTCCAGGAAAATCAGGTAGCATTTGAAGAAAATTAGACCAGAGGGAATCAGGGGCAGTTCTGTTAGCCACAGATAAATGAGGGACGGAAAGCATTTGTGATTCTGTGCCTAGTTCTAAACAATAAATAAATGCCTTTAAAAATGCTTCATGGGCGTGCCAGTTAGCCTTTCCAGGAATATTCCAACTTTGTTGGGCTACCATTCCAGTTTCTTGGCCTTCGTCAGAGCCTGAAACTCGAAAAACCAAGTGGGAGCAATCTTTACACAAGGCCAGACAAAAGTCAAGACCTGGGCTAGGAGACACCGCGGACCCGATTAACACAAAGAGTTACATGGCTCGTCCTGGTCCCTAGATTGACCAACCAGAAATGGTCTAGAAAATAATGTGGAGGTATGTCCATCGAATGTTCTGGTAACATGCCCCCTATTTTCCAATGGTAACATTCTAATTTAAATTAAGAAGTAATATACAATGACTGTACATGATTTTGTGAACACTGTGTGACGTTGGGTCCATTCTTCGAAAATCCACACCCATCGGAAGGAATATAAATTATGACCACTTGTCATACCGTGGTGTCAAGAAAACTAGTTCCGGAAATTGTAATAGATCGGCATGTTCCTGCATGAGTCTCCTCTGCTATGTAAGATAAACAGTTAAGCCAAACCAGTATAAAAGCCCTAGTAAACATGTAGTGCGAGGGCTTCTTTCAGTTGCACATTCTTCATAGGTAGAGATCCGTGAAGTACAAGTAAATATTTACAAAAGTAGTCCCAGCGACCGAGGCAGACTAAGGCAAAGGTTGTCAAAGATGACGACATTTCACTTTCTAGAAGGATTGTAACTGGTAAACAACGTCAACAGTAGACACGAAAACCATGAGAACAGACTATAATTACTCACCCATGACAGATTTCACACAGCACATGTACAACAGGAAAATCATGATAGTAGTAGATGTAGAGGAGTACTGTAAATCAATATTAATGGCATAACATTCGCCTAAACTGATACAATGAGATTCATAAACATAAACAGGATTGAAAAAAATGATAAACAAACTAATGAAAGCCAAGAAAAAGTGAGGATTCGGAGATTGACGGATACGTTACGGGAACGATACGACACTATATGACAGACAAGGCTTCGTCATCACCGTGACAGTTTTTTACGTGGATGACAACCAAAGAAAACGAAAAACGTGCCAGGGAAAGGATGAAGATGCCGCGTGACGAGAAAAAAATCCAGCCAGAAATCAGCTCTCCCTTTTCTGATAGGCACAGTTCAGCTCTAATCAAAGTAGAGACGTTCCGAGGGCTCGTATGGCCTGTATAGTTAACAACTTGGTAATCTACTATTATGTGAAAACGGTGTTTTTTATCGCCCAATACGATTTCGGGATCGAAAAGTCGACTTCAGCGAAAATCTCAACTGGCTGGAAGTGAGAAGGGAAGTATAACACGACGTCCCACAACGTTGGCGAGTTCTGGAAAAAGTTTCGGCCCCGGACGGGACTCAAACCTGTATCTGTGCTATCCGGGAGCAAGTAAAGGTTCCAGATGGTATGAGGGTTTGCGGACACCGAGGGGTACAAGTGAGGCTTCCGGGTAATTTAAAGGTTTGAGGATTCAGTGCCCGGATAGCACACTCGGGTTCGAGCCCCGTCCGAGGCCGAAATTCTGTCCATAACTCGAAAACCTTGTGAGACTTTCTGATCCCATACTACGGCGAACTAACAGCAGTTAACAAAGTATAAAGTAAAACTAAAGAGACAGCATTGAGTAAGGGTCGGCAGGTTGGGGTTATCACCCCTTTACAACTGAGAACCCTGAAAAATGAGTCCCCTGACAGTAGATTTCAATTCTCGTGTTCTAGTAATCCTATACCGTTTAGTACTGTAA
Organism: Haemonchus contortus; assembly: GCA_000469685.2. Classification (NCBI taxonomy): domain Eukaryota; kingdom Metazoa; phylum Nematoda; class Chromadorea; order Rhabditida; family Trichostrongylidae; genus Haemonchus; species Haemonchus contortus. Next base: position 7,274,820 of record LS997567.1, on the reverse strand, counting down.
TATTTAGTGAAAACTATTCCAAAATTTTTAAGGATGACCGGCAATCACCCAAAGCAAAACCAATGTGATAAGCCACGTAATTGAACCCTTTTCAAATCGCCCAGACGTTAAGGGGCATGTTCGGCCAACTCAAAGAACCATTGAAGGTCATCCGATGTTCAAATCGCTATTTTTTGAGGGTTTTTGACAATTTCGGTCGCTCTAATCTCTTTGTAATAATAAATGAGAGCTCTAGAAACCTTTGACAATCAGTTCTACCGACCGAGTAACTTAGTAATACTTTTTTGTCAATTGAAGGTGCGATTTAAATTGCGAACACTTCATTCAAGAACAGACGAGTTCTAAGAAGATTTTCTACAAGCGTTGAATACTGTGGGAAACGCAACTGCGGTGAGGCTATTTCGAAGATAAATAAACCACTGTAAGTAAATAAGTAAGAATATTCAAGTGAGAGATATAATATGTAAATAATAAATGTATACAAAAATATGATAGCCATGTGTACGAGATAACCATTCCTCCGAAAAGTTTATTGATAGCACAGGAGTATTAACATTTTATTACTTCATGGCAAACGTAGTAGTAGGGCACTTTACTAGTAATACTACTTGTTTCTGTATTCCTCCTCGTCTATTTCCCTTGCCCTTGAAGATCCCATGTGTTACTGTCAAAGCCTTTTGCATGATTGAAAGATAAAGTTTTTGGCGTCGATCAAACCCGTTTCTGGGATGCGCTCCGCATGCGACATTAATCCAGAATCGTGGTGGCATATTGGATGCATATGCTGCCTATACATTGACTTGTGGCGATCAGACAATCTGAAAGTCAGCGCTTTCATCCTTCCAATCGAGTCTAGCACCAATCAAATAGCACTGTGGAATGGAAGGCTCGGGGACTTGGGCGAGTATCGATCGAGAACTGGATTCTAGGGCGATGCGCAGGTTCTGTTCTACAAAAAATGATGGCAATGTCTGGAATGTGTCATGCTCATTCCCATTTCCGATCGCATAGGAATGTTCGGTCGATGGATTTCTCTCCCCCCAGACAGACTACATATGGCGTGACCGCACCCACTTCACAAAATTGATAGGACAAGTGAGCGAAGCTTGACAGTAGCGTTGGCTAAGCTGGTAGCCTAATTAAAAAACTAATTTTGAAAAAAGAAATTTTCGTTCAGGAAACATCAGAAGTACTTGACAATGATCCTTACTAAATCTTGGGGTATATCTTTTCGGCCTTGCAAAGCCAACCAAGATGAATGTGAATTTCTTCTTTTGGGAAGGTTTTCTTCGGTAAAATAAAGTCCGCAGGAAGGCTCATTCACGGTGAAAACCAGTAAAAATCCAATGCGGTGCATGTGGGAGTAAAAAAAGGTTGCACGTAAGAGTGGGCGTTCCGAAAATCGACAGTAAGCAAAGTACAGAAAATGTAATAGTATTCAGTTAAGTAGTGGCGGTAATAAAGACGTTCACCAGTTGTGAGTACGCGAGATCAGACCGCACCCAGGCTAGTTCTAGCTTCCATTCTCAGCAGTCAAAAAACTAGCGCAAGACAGGTCTGCAAGTGAAAAAACACAGGCCGCCCTTAGAAAATCTTTGTGTAGGGTGACATTGAAATTCCGCTCCGATTCCAAATAGAATTTGCATCCTTGCTACAGCAAAAGTAGTAAATTACTCCAGTTTGATCCATGAAGTAAAAGGTAAAACAGTAAGCTTTGTACATCTAGTTTCTCAAATCTTTTCGGAAGAGGTCCAGGCCATTTTCGTGTTTTTATGGTAAAAAATGGCGAAAATTCGAAACGAATTGGCGTTAGTAGGAGCTCATAGTTCTCAGGGATGCTCGTGTAAGAGAGTACATGATCTGGACTCTAGACCGGAAAGACTGTAAAAGAGGCCAGTGAACCAGGAAGATGGTGTCCGTGCAGATCGCTGTCAAGGTTGCTGATTTGCCGTATTGTCGGTTGTAAACTGGTAAACTGAAAGAAAGACCTTTTCTCCCGCTCCCTGTATTTTCGGTAGGTCCTTACAAAGGCACTTCCTGAACTGGAGGTTTTTCACGTCGTATAGGGGATCGTATCTGAATCATTCCTGAAGCATTAGACATGACTAATGGTAACCAGATCATATTTGGGGCGCTGTAAACTGCCATTGCCTTTGTGGGACAGGAGACACCTGCCAACCCGGTTATCATCTGATATTGGAATCCGGTTGCTATGAAAGGACGCCAAGCATTGAACGTGAGTTAGCTGAAAGAGTTTTTTTTTCATGAAATTTCAAAAAACGCGCCAGGCTTGCGCGACTAGCGATTCCTCTAACTTATTCAGACAAATAAAATTGGATGTCCAAAGCCAATTGAACCTTTTATTGAAGCACTACGAGCGGAAGTGGTGTAGTGACAAGGGGCGCACTATCACGCACGCATGGTCACGGGTTTGGATCCCGCATCGATATCGTCTATGTCTACAATTTATCTACAAAGGCCAAGTTTTGATAATATCTGTCTTCTAAGTGATAGGTACTCTTCAACTCGGAATATTACGGTCGTGGAATATTAAGGGCAAATAAAAAGGCAAATTTGAAACTGAGCAATTTGAACCCAACTGAAATAAGTACACCTAAGAGTAGTGGTAGAGATTTCACAAGTGACTATGAATGTATAGCAGAAAATGGGTTGAAGACCCTTCTATTCACTTGAAGAATTGTAATTTTTCCTCTTTCACTGACGTGTAGATCACTCTCAATTCGCGCTACTAACTCAAAGTATTTAACTCAAGCAGACGAACATGGAAACCACCTGAAGAAACAGGTAATAAACAGACAAAATCGCATATTAACGCGATGATAAACAGAAATATTAGAAAAATTGATGACTTGAAAATACCAAATCCTCTGCGAACTCTCATCTCAAACATCGCTAGTACTTGCTATTTAATTTTCATTGTCACTGTTACTACTTTATACTACTGTACTACTAAAATTGTTTCTGACACTAACATAAACACTGCTATTCTTTATTTATTTATTCATTTATTTATCGATTTAATACACCCAAGGGTGTGCCATACAACGCAAAAGCAAAAACTGGAAGGTGATGGTTCTTTGGAAACGGGAAAAATGTGTATACATTAGCTTAAGAAAAATTGAGGATAATGTCAGAGACGGAAGTAAGAAACTGGTAAGGGAGCTTTAATGAAATATTATTTGAAATTATTATTATTTTAGGCGAAACTGATATAGTGGCAGGGTGAAACTGGTATAGTGGCATGTAGTGCACCATTGACACATGCATGGTCACTGGTTCTAATCCCGGATTGAGATCTGCCTAAGCCAACGAAGCCTTCCATCCCTTCGTGGTCGGCTAATTGGTACCATACTCGTCTGGGAGGATAAAAGCGCTGGCTTCTACATCGGCTGGCCACCGCAAGTCACCGTATAGGCCACATACCCATTCAATAGGCCCCTACGATTCTGAATGGAAGTCGAATGCGGGGCGCATCCCTCTAACGGGATTTATTAACAGCCCAAGACTTTACCAAAACATTATCATTCATCCTTATGATATTATTATCATTATTGTCGCTGTTATTATTATTATTATTATTATTATTATTATTATTATTATTATTATTATTATTATTATTATTATTACTATTATTGTTATTATTTTATAACAATAATAATATTTATTTTTTAACATTTTATTATTATTATTATCATTAATTTTTGAACAAAGCTGAAATCTTCGTCTTCTGACCTTGAACGTACGAAAAATGAAACTTGAAATAATTATCGGAGTGGATTCGAAGCATGGCTATTTCGACGTTTGTTGAAAAACCTGTCAGCTGGGCGGTTTTCTTGACGTCGAACTGCTCGAAGAACGACAAGTTTTTGGGATAAATCAAGAAAAAAAAAACGACAAAACGACATGGGAATTGAACCAGACAACCAAAAAACCCTTTCTCGTACCGTAGCGAACAAGTTCAAAAACTGGCCTCATTTGTCTCGTGTCTCATTGGGAGGAGGCAGAGGGTGGGGCAGATATTGATCGATTTTTCGACATGCGCCATGTTTTTGACGTCCTATCACATTTATAAACGATGTGAACGTATTCCAATGCAAATTTTATTCATCTAATTAAATGCTTACGAAATGTTTGATCTAGCGAATTCCTCCTTATGGGCCTGTCCCATGCCAGATAAACGGGATCCTGGCAATGGGAGGTTTAGCTGCATTCAGATACGAACGATAACTTCATATTTCATGTGCTACTCTTACTCATAGCATAAGTAATTACTCATCAAAACGTGACAAAATTAATTTACAAGTAAGCGAATGGTAAAAATGGCCGAGCTTTGGGATGAATTATTAGAATATTGAATAACTCTGTGTACCGTACGAGTAATGCAGTGACAAACGGAGCCAACAAGCTCGAGTTGGGAATCGAATCTAGGGTCCGATTCCGGCCAACCCTGATCTACTGGCATTAGGTATTTAGTTCGAACGGGAAAATACAAATTTGTACAGGTCTGCCTTCGAAATCTACATTTAGGCAGCGAGAGGAGTTCAAACCACTGAGAGTCACGAAGAGAGCTGAAAGTACGCTAGGGCCATATAATGGCAATAGTCTCAATGGAGGGTCGAACATTCGAAATTTCAGAGCAAAGAGGCAACACGAAAATAAAATTCTTACAAGTTCCACCGATTTATTCCGATGAAAGTCGTGAAAACAAGTAGGAAACTCGAATGGACGTCTCATTACACATAATAAGGTCAGCCCTAATAATATGACGTTGAACTGATAGAAATATTGGCATACTAATAAATTTTCCTTGCAAAAATCCTGCGCACGGCTGTTACACAAGTCATAAATCAGTGAGAAAGACCCTTATAGAGAGTATCCCAGCATAGAATCAGGGGGAAGAATGGAAGCCGGCTTGAGTCATTCGCGACGATCAACGCAACGATAGGTGACGCAGGTGAAAACGGTCTTATAGTGACAAGCACTGGCACAAAGACCTCCCACTATGTACAATAAGGTCAACAATGGTAACAATTACTTGGTAGTTGTTTTTAAATAAACATGGGTAATAATTAATAAATCATAGCACAGAATTACCCCTGTAAATTTGGAAGCAATCGATTCCAACGCAGATAAAAGCAGAATCCGGTTAAGGCGGTTCCAGATAGGAGTTTTTGACTTTCATCTACTTGACCGATTTTTATCCTGTTGGGTAAGAATTGGGGAAAGGAGGATAACCCGATCCACTTTAAGGAGACCTCGAACTCTTGTGAAAGCGTCGCTTGGCATCTGATTGTTTAGATGATCAGATATAAGAGGTATTATGGTATTACTGTTGCAGCCACAAGTAGAACGAGCTTTTGCAAAACTGGTTTGAACTAAGGCACTAAGCTAATAGCTGGTCTCGTCCCCCCTTGTCTTGCTTTGTTCGCAAAACTGAAAGTGCGAAACGAGATTGATCATTTCGGGTTGGGACAATTCCAGATCCGCGCACTCACCTTCCTAAACATCCAACCGGCTAATCTTTGCTATCTCATCAGAAAAGCCCACCTTATGCTGCTGGAACATGTCTAATGTCGCGCAATGCACGTAAAATTAATTGATGTCGGCAAATCTGATGCTTCCACGTTTGCCATTTATGTTTGGCACGTCAGCGATGGCTCAGTGAAATGGTAAGAAGCGCTGCATGAAGCTTGGACAGTATTTCGTTCTACTAGTATATCGCAAGGATATGTTGCTGTGGAGGTACAGTCGAAAAACTAAACTTAAAGGCACGAATCACAATAACTTTGGTGTATCTAAATTTAAACGAATAATGAAAGTGATAGTTTAGAATCATGCAAAATTGTAGCGAGAAAAACGCGAAAATCGAAATGTCGAGAAAAAGTTTAGGCGAAAGAGTGGTAAATCCAAATGTATGTGCAATTGCGTGCAGCTGGCTACACTAGGTTGCCTGTGTGCAACGGTGGGTCCCGGTACGGATGGTGCAACCTCCTCAACCTCTACCTACAAGGCCGCGAAAACTCGTCCACCCTTGGGTGTGTACGTCGGCTATGCCGGTTTTAGGGGGGGGGGGGGGCTTAACATGACCTCCTGTATAGGCAGTTTTTCGACCCGACAGCGTCCCTTAGGCAACCCTCGGGGTCACAAAATCTAACCATGGAGTATTTTAGTAATCATTTCTATTGTGAACTGTGCACTAGAAGCTTTGAACGGAAATAATGTTTTGCAGCGTGTTCCCTCGAGTGAATGAGCTCTATTGAACAATTATGCTCAAACAGGTATGAGTGGATATGGAACTGGCTCCCGCTCTAGGAAATCTATGATAGAGGAGACGGCCGATAATACAGGTGATAATAGTGTACTACTGAAATAACTACTAATTTATAAATTATAATGCTGATGTGTAGAGTGTGGATGGACCTCCTTGACGTTTCAATTGTTCAACGTACTAATGTGATCTACTACGTTATTGTATTGACCTATTGACGTGGCGCGGCCACCCCTATATAAGGGCGCACCGTCGCCATTGTGTTGCATTATTGTTATTCTTTTCTTTTGGACTGTTATCCGTGTTCTGTTGTTTCTTCATAAATCGCTTTCCTTCTGCTCGCCGGACACATCTGACCGGTTCAACCGAACCCAGACAAGGTGAGGCTGAACCCACAGATGTGATTTATGTATGTATCGTATATGAACATTCAGTACGATCTCTAATGGCTCCACTGCTTCCCATAAAAGCCGTAATAGTTACACATTAACTTTACTTATGCCTTATGACATCACTTACCCTATGAATCACAGGAATCAGCGAATGTCAAAGAAAGTGTCAATTTCGGAGTAGCACTTTGAGAAAGGGCCGCTTGCTCCGAATGGGATGAGACGTCTCAAGTCACTGCAATACCGGTTTCTTGTCTTGCACTTGGGTAAGGAAAAGGAACACATCAAAGTCAAATAAGATGCTCAGTTATAACATAGGCTTTAGCTGAACGTAGAGCGATAGTACTGGATTACTTTCGATGACTAAAATGCTGAAAAGCTATAGCTGGGAACCAGTGTCCCATCAATGTTGCCAACTGCAACGGGGCTTTCGTGGTTCCCGATGCTTAGATGCTAACTAAGCTAACTTTTACAAAAGTAAATATTGAAGTAGTGAAGAGAAAACCTTAAAGTAGAAGATTTTTCGTGATGAGAACATATAAAAGAAACAAAGATCTGATGGGGAAACCCTTCTAATTCGTGGCCAGGGAGCAAGAAATTGGATTTATGCCACCAGAAAGTCAATTTTATACAAACAGCAAGTGATTTGTAGAAGTCTTCAACCAAAGTTATTGCTATCTATCAATAACTGAACAACCAGAACTACTCTATTCTGGCATTACGAGGATATTCTCAAGTCGAGAGAGACTGATCTAGCTAGCAACTCTTCGTGTTCACAATGTGAAATGAAGTTTTTGTTTTTGATTACATTGTGGCTTAGTTTTTTAAGGACGGAAACTAGAGATTCCAGATGAAACATTTCATTGGCGATTATGTACGTACAATATCTAAGTGGATCTGATGGAATTGGGAATGCTCGCTAGATAGTTTCAATGATAAAGTGCAGGTTTAAAAAAAAGTTACATTGAGTAAAATTGATGGCGGGTGGGCTATGAAAAAGTTTCAAAAGACCAAAAGAACATAGAAAGGAAGAGATGAAGTCCCTAAAGGTAAGTGAAAGAAAGAATGATAAAGAGGTCGTGGGTTTTCGAAAAGCCTAAAATTTTACTGCAAACAAATAAACTACTAACTACTTGTAGCTTCACCTAGGCAACCTCTAAAGCTTACCACTTGTAAAAATCACGGCGAAACCATCCGGAAACTAGTTCGTTTCGTGTTCGGATCCCTAAATTTCCATAAATTTTACAAACAGAGCTTAGAGGATAGTTTTCACAGTCGATCACCTCTTTCCAGAAAGCAGACTGAGAATGCTCGTGAAGAGAAAGTGTTTCCCGACATTGACAGTTAAACAGTAACAATCCATGCCGACTAGCGACTAGAAAGTTCCGGCGGGAGACTCCAGAAAGCTGGAAATTTGGTATGATCAAACTACTCCAACGTGCTTTCATAAGGTTGTGAGTTGTAAGCAACATAGAGTATTATTCGGCTGTGTTGATAGTTCGTATTTTCAAACTTTTTTTTATTCAACTCTATTACAAAAATGAAATATCAATTTGCGTCACATGCACACTCACTATCAACAACTTGTTGCCAACGAATAGGCAAGGTGTCGATGGCCCTTCACTAGAAGTCCCATGGCTTCCAGTTGGGAATGAGCGTGTGGCCAATTCTGAGACCGCGAGATGACTGCTGTGGGATAGGTGGTAGACGGAAAAAGCTAGGCCGGGACTGCATGGAGGATGCGGTAGAATGCAAGATCGAGTTTGAGAGTTTCGAGCTGCGTCTTCTCCGTGACATGTATTCTTGCACCGTCGTTTGGAAGGTATACACTGTCGAGTTCCGAAGAGGTTAGCTGGAGCTTGTCCCCTTAAATGCACAGTTCACGATGACTTTGAGGTCCCCTTTTTATTCAAAAAGCGGAAGTATGGGTTGGGAATAGTTTATCGGTAGTGAAGAGTGCGAAAAAAATCCGCCAATTCCGAGAAAATTACGGCTCCTTAAAAGTAGGGGAAATAAGGTTGGACGAGATTGCCATGACGGAAATAACATAGAAGGGGTATTCGGACGAGATTTCAGTTGTTGCAAAAGCGCAAAAAGCTACATCAAGCCAGAACTGTTATGAACTGCTGTTCACTGTCGCTATGGGTCACGACAAGTTGCTTGAACCTCCTACATGGGTTCCCTCCTGAAAATGGTACAGCCTCTGCAATGCCATTGAAACTCCTCCGCGGGACACACGGGACAATCTTTGAGCTCCGTAACGCCCTGACTAGGCCGTTTTCCGACCTGATGGTGCCTGTTATGGTGTACGAGGGGACCTCAAATTCATATTATGGGGGATCTCGGAAACCACTTCTATCGTGAACTGTACCTTTAAGGACGTAACTGACTACAGTAGACCTCGCTCGAAAGCGTGGCGTTAGGAAAAGGAGCTCCCAGTGTATACTCAGCGAACGCTCCACCAGACTGATAGCATGATCTTCATACTGAACAGGCATGATCTCACAGTCTATTCACATCCTTGTGATGTTCCTTGACCCTAAAATGCATCCTTTCTCATCTCCACTGATATGTTGTCCAATCAGTTCGTATGGCCGAAGCGGGAACGAAGTAGTAGACAGCAATCCATTTCAGAAACTGCTCAACTCGTGAGGAACGCACAGGTCAAATTTCCCGACACTTTTCCGTCTTCTTCGAAGCCCCTGTTTTTCGAGCTTCTCTCTGGAGCAGGCGAGTGTGAATGCTAGAGAGCGATTAATTCCGCAATGATTTGCTTTGATCATAGAGCGTAGACGATTCAATTCAATGTGCCCGAACTTTGAACAACCCACTACGTACGCAACAGCTTGAATCGATAGTGATGTACTCTTTTTTCTTTTTTAAAATATCGAGTGTTTAATACCTCTTTTTGATAAAACACCCTATCTAAAAATAAGTTTACTGGAAAAAGGGTGAAAGGTTGCATTTGACTTTGATGTTGTTGTTGGTCGTCTTCTTGCCTGACGCGGAATTCTTCGTCGCGCCATGCCGAACTCATGCATTCCGCCAGTCTACCTTCCAGGTTGTGCAGGATTTCGAATATCTCGCTCATCTTCTCTGTCGGTTGTTGTAGGGAGGTAAAGACGTCCTCGTCGGGTATGGAACTGGCAAGGATGCGAGGTCATTAGATGGTAGATTTGTAAATACAGGCAACAGGCTCGCTTAAATCTTAGAAATTGATGCTGTTTTGCAGGAGTGAGAGGCTTCCAAATATTTGATTTTGTTGTAACATCATGGAGTGGGATTTCTTTAGGTCTCCAGGAATCCTAATAATTTTTTGTACTTATCCTGATTCTCACACCAGAGGTTTTGTCGTGTTTCAGTGTTGTAAGAAATGAAGAGCTCTGGGATCGAGAAAAGCTCCTATCGGAAATGAAGAGCTCTGGAATCGAGAAAAGCTCCTAGCTCCTATTGAAATATCTAGAAAAAACTTTTAAATTTATTTTAAGACTTTCTGTGTTTTTGTTGCTTTTCCTGCATTCTGGGTTTTGTTGTCTTTGCAGTCAATCGACTGACGTGAGAAGGTTTTGATCAGTTGGATTGCCTGAAGGGCGATTATTTCGCTCCTCGTTCGAAGGAGAAGTTATTTGATAGTTTTCTTGTTTTGACATAGGATGGCAACTACAGCACCCCATACTTTCAGGGCAGTGACATGGCAGGCATCTACGGAAGCCCATATTTCAAAGCATAAATCCGGACCCTTTCTGTCAGGGCGCCGATAGTAGTGCTCGAGGGATGTCTCTTTTTCAGGGGGCTTCAAGGAATCGGATATTCTGACGGAACGCCAACGGCGTTGGGGCAGATTGTCCCTAATTCGGCCGACGGATGTGGCATGTGCAAATGAAATGTTTAGAAGTGTGTTTAGGCTAAATTGTCCTCTTTTTGTTTTTTTTTCATAGTGAAATCAGTCATCGTGCTCTACTTAAAGGAATCTAGCATGACATTCACGTAGTTAGATCAGGCCATAAAGCATAGCATAGCACATAGCTCAGCGTTTTAATTTTTGATGTGTTTCTTTATTCGGCCCACCTCTTTGACTTTTTCTGTTTCTTAACTTGGGTAGTTTCATAGTCTTCATAACTTATATTTTTTGCAAAATAATTTTCAGACGAGTTTTTTTTTGTTTGAATTTACAAAAAAAAATACTCAAATTGCACTGTGAATATTGTGGGCTTGAGTTCATTGCAAACCATGTTTCGACAGATCGACGATAGAATGTTCGAACGATAAGATGTTTATTGGAATATTTATTGTGTTAACAAGTCATGAATGCAGCCTCGTACCCTCGCAAAGGTCAGTCTAAGTGATTGTGCGAACTTGGTTGTTTTGTCTTTGAGATTGAGTCCGACAGTCGGCAAATCGTTGCGCCTTACTTCTCTCCATCAAGTTGTTCGTATCGCACCGCTCTTGTTCATTATCCTAGAAACGATTATCTGTCCTCATTGGGATTGAGCCGTTGAAGAGCGGAGGATGAGGAAATCGGAGATGAGAGCAGTGCCGTTCGGAACATGCCCGTCTATGGAACCGCCGAGCTGTGGAGCCGTCGCACTGCCGAAAAAAACCTTAAACTGGAACAAACTGGAAGTTCTATTTTGCACTTTGGTGGAACTTTGCGAATTCCCACATTTTCAGACTTCGCTGGAGGTACTGATTGGATAGTGAGGGTGTTCGCATGTTTCCTCATAATCATGACGAAGAGTCATGGCAGTCGATTGCTCATCTTTATACTTCGCATACTGATGGATAACGCTTCAAATATCTTCAAGACATAGGTCTCATTCTCGCTGGCTAGTTTTCACGGACGCGCAAGATATGAAGGAGTTTGCACGGCTCCCTAAAACCTAGATTTTCACCTCGGTGAGAGCTGTGTGTATACACCAGTAGTCAGTGGCATCTTTCAGAGCATAGCGCTGAGCGTTGGGCGTTGCCTGTGTCCTGCTGACAAAACCAGTCGTCAATCGATATTACATATTTATACTACTATACAATTTATAGCAGACTACAACACAGTCCGGAAGACCATTTCTGTAGCTTCGTGGAAATTTCTCCTTGCAATCGTTGGGAATATTAGCTAGTTCTTATTGCCGAACGGGCGGGTGTCCATCTTTACTTTATCAATCTAGGCTACTACCTTGGGGATTTATTGTAGGGACGGAATACTTCGTACCGGTTAGCTGCCCGCAGTGTTCCACAGATTGACGTTGCCTTACATTATAAGTTAAAGTGATCGAGGATCCATTTGATTCCATGTATTTGCAATGAAAACCGGATGTCCTTCTCAGAGATTAAGATAGCCTAATATCCAGTTGTTTTATGGGTATATATTGCTTCTTTGGTCTTTTTCGCTTTCATGTGCTGAGCTTTGAAATGTAAAAAAACTCATGTCCGCCCAATTCCACTGTTTGCGTGAGTGCGATGCTGTTAATCACTCATCTCTTCAAGTTAATCAGCCCCACTACGTCTTCACTCCAATCCTCATCCGGGTGATGTATTTGTATGACTCTGACGCCAATTTTTGGGGCACAAATCTGAAGTAGCGTAGTTTAGTAGGGTCAGATGATCCTTCTAATCTACCCTACTTCAAATTTGGGCTCCAATGATAGGCGCTAAAGTCTTTCAAATCGTTACAAACTTCACCGCGCAATTTGCCGCGCGCATCCTCGGACACACGCAAGTTCACATACCCGGTGCAGTGGGATCGAAATTGTCGCGTCGTGACGAGAGGGACGCCGCGAGCGAAGGGATGTAGCAGAGTGAAGCAGCAGGTAAGAAATACAAGAACAAATGCAGCGGGTAAGAAAGAAGAACAAATGAACTAACAGTAGAATCAGACAAGAGCGATGACCGGCTCATGGGTCTTTCCGGCTTCACTACAACCTACGTAGCAGTTCCAGGATATAAAATGAGTGATCGATCAAAGTCAGTAAGATAGCAGTAACCAGTCAATAATTTGATGTCAGTACTTTATGTGTCGTTTTCACAGTGGAATGGCATTTTGTCCAGTTATTAGCACATGTGACTTGTGGGAAACAAAGGTATTCACGCCATGTCAAGGTTGCTGACGACGCTAAAGTTCTGCAAACCTCAAGGGGTCTGGGGCACACTAACCCAGACAGCTGGTCCTGGCTGGAATGCCTTGATTCAATGTGGCGGGCAACTAGTTGTATATACTCATTTGAATTTCAAACTTCCATTCGCATTTGGTGCCTCACGTATGTGACGCACGTATGTGATTACTGACTGAATCACATACTCTGCGAACGACACTCGCCTTCCACTCCCTCGCTGATGGGATAACGGGTAGCACGATAGGAAGACAAGCTGTTGCGCAGGCTAGTCTCCTCGATCGTGTTACCCAATGTCTCATTACTGCTGCTGCTCCGTTTTCATAAACTCCCTTTCTGATCAGCCGTCTGCCGAGAATCCATCTTGCGACATTGGGTCAGGTCTCTGGTTACGAATGGCCCGCTGGTTACGAGAAAGACTCAATCAAGGCCATCGTGAGAAGGCGCTGACGATAACAGATAGTCGGCTCAACATCCTTCCCGGATCTCCTTCAATCAGACAACAGCAGGCACGTTTAGTCTTGATATGGCGCAGGAAACACGCTCATATTGATCGCCGCACGCATGGATCATGCGTCGCGTCAACAGCGAAGTGCAAACGGTGATCAATGAATCCGTCCTCTGCTTCCTCTTTGATTCATGCATCCTTTCCTAACTAATAATGCTGTACTTTTGAATAATTTCATCGAGCTCAGTGATAAAATACTAGTGGCAATATTCCAGTGTGATGGCTTTGGCTTCTAGCAAGGAAGATCTTGGGAAAACAATGATGGAGCTGCAATCTTTTCTCACTTCTGACTATCTCGGTTAGTTGCTTTAGATGGGTATATTTATTGGGATAGAAAATACTCCAAGTAGCAACCAGTTCAATAGGTTCGTGATTGTAAAGAAATCACGATAGTAACGATATGTTATGGAGCACTAAATGAACTTGCTGTTGTTGGTCGGCTTCTTTCACTTTTGCTCAGGTTAGAATCCGTTTGAAAATGCAATTTAACAATATGTTTTAGTATACTCAGTTGTTTTTTTGTGAAATGATGGAGGTTGGTTCAGCGTATTCATTTTTGAGAGGAATTTTGAACCGATGGTCCGATTTCTGGGACATTTTAGCTGATGTTGAGTTCCGCTACTTCGTATGCTTGCAAAGTAGTAAGCAGGAGGCATGGGGAGTAGCACGGATTAAGATGATCTTACATTACCATGAAGACAGGCTGATGTGATTCTGAAAAGTAAATAGTGATATGTGACGGAGGGTGCGGCCTCGGACGGAACTCGAACCCGTACTTCTGTTTTTGCATGTACCAGACTGAATAAATATTTGTTTTTTTGTACAGAAAAACCAACTTTTTCCAAAAGATATCACAATTACTTAGCTGCCAATCTAGTACCTTGGAGATTGATCAGTATAAGTCGATAGTTTTTCTGATACTAATTTCTACACTTATAGCTGCTTTTCATTCTCAAAATGTGTCGATCTGGCTCGGTCAATCGAATGCTTCGCCACAATCCGTGACCCAGACTATACTTCTATAGCAGGTAATCCGCTTGAGTTTCCAGGTTGTCACATGCTCGCTTTTGAGATAAAACTATCTCCCGTTTAGGAAAACTGAACGTTGACGAAGACGTTCTCCGGAGAGTCGTTCATCGTCTTGTCAAAATTGCTGTCAGTATAGGTTCAACCGATTCTGCCGTACGTTACCTACCCTACTGACAAACAGCTAAAGTCTTTAAACTCAGATCTATCCCCATAATTGTATCATGTTGACTAAGGGCCCAGCTAGTCTTTCAGTTTGCCCTTCCGTTGAGTTTGGTCTCGCTCAGAGTAGTTTTCGAAGGCCTTTTCCTAATAGTAATAGGTTTTCGCAATGATAGAACAGCTTAAACCTTGATTGTTAATCAATACAGTTTTAGGATGCGCCATGGCGCTCGACTCCATTCAGAATTGTAGTGGCATTTTTTGAATGCGTATGTGGTCGATACGATGACTTACCGTGGCCAGCTGATATGCGAACCAGTGCTTTTATCCGCCCATACGAGTCTTTTAACCGACCTTACCGCTTGGATGTTAGTATGGATTGGCCTGGATGGATATCGATTCAGGATCAGATTCTTGGAGCATGCGTGTGTGGCAGTGCTCCACTTGCCATTGCACTAACTTCGCCTAATTTTTTCTTGTAGAGTATAGAAGACGAAGAAGACCTGCAATAGTGGCTGGAGGAGTTGGGTTGCGTTCATCACATTCCCCCTGAAGGGATCGAGTTGCACCATGGGCAAGTGGCATTCTACCGTACGGGTAAGCCGTCACGGGTGTGGTGCAGTAGGAACGAAATTGTCGCGTCGCGACAAGAGGCACGCCGCGCGTAAAGGAATATAGCAGAATGCAGCAGCAGGTAAGAAATACAGGAACAAAGGAACTAATAGTAGAATGCCTGAAATAAGGATCGCATATCGATTGAGCTGTATGGAGAACGCTAGAGCTGTGGTAACGGCGAAGGAATGGTCCGCGACAGCCGCGTGCGGCGAATTGATTACAGAAAACCGTTCCTACTGCCTGTTTCCCTCAACTCTCCCTGGGGGGACGGTCAAGTCATGCGTCCGAGGATGCACGCAGCAACTAGCGCGGCGAAGTTGGTGACGATTTGAACGACTCTGACGCCAATTTTCGGGGCACAAACTCGAAGTAGACTAGTTTATCAAGGTCAGATTATCCTTCTAATCTACTCTACTTCAATTTTGGGCTCCAATGGGCTCCAATGATAGGCGCTGAAGTCGTTCAAATCATTGCGAACTTCGCCGCGCAATTTACCGCGTGCATCCTTGGACGCACGACTTGACACACACCCCTCTCCCTGGAATGAGACGAAGGCCTTTTTGCCAAGGCAGGATGCGCCAAAGAGTAATGCTCTTTTTCAGTTTCAACCCATTTACTCAATATTACTTTACATCTTTACATTTTTCTATTTACATCACCCTACTATTCAATTTTGCCTTTTGCTTTATATTGCTTTTAGGTTGAAGACGTCATAGACAATTATCCGTAAGCCCTTTTCTTGAACATGATAAATGACTACTTATCTGTAAAAGTGTTCACATCTTGCGGGAGCATCACGACAGCTTGTCCAGCCTGATTCGCCATCAAATCCGATCTCACACGGGTGGAAACTACGTAGATTCAAGCATTTAATCCGACAGAAATGTGAGTCTGGCTTTCACGTCCATTTCTTCTTGCTGCTTTTGATACAGTGTTTTGATTTTTTTGTTGTGTTTTCTAACGTCCGTAGCCCTGCATATATATGCAGCATAAGCAGTCGACAGCTATCCCCACATCACGAGTGCGGCTGCGTCGCGGTCTTCTGTTCGAGCGCGTTACGGTTTGCAAGACAGGGGCACAGCGCTTTTCGACATCTTGACATTTTCGATTCTGCTATCAATCATTTCTGTTATTCTTACGTATTCAGGCCTCTTCAGGCTGTTTTGGTTTCCTGTTCTACAGCTTTCCTTACTTTCAATAGTTTGTTGGGCAACTAAGTTCTCTTTATAACCTCATTTTGTTACAGTGATTAACACTCGATGCTTCATCTTCTGGTATTTTTGTTTTTTAAGTGGAATGATATCCATATCTTTTGTTTATTGTAGCTCCCACCACAAGAGTGGATAAGAGTGTAGGCTCACGTTTGCACTTAGAGGGAGTGCGAGTTCGATCCCTGCCGAGGCAACTCGTTGCTTTGCAAAAATTTCAAAAATGGTATCGGTACCAGCGTCAGGCCAGGTTGACAGGCCGGCTGATGGAGAAACCATTCACAACAAATATGTCTAAAGTCTCAAAGAGTATCCGTGATACAGCTAGGACGTCACCCGGAAGTAGCACACAGGGCCCTCGTCTGAGTTCTGTGGACAGTATGCGAGGACTACCGAGGAGTGAACGACCTCGGCCAAAGAAGTTAGTTCGAATAGGGGCTCTAAATGTGGGATCGCTTACTGGGAAGTCCCGGAAAGTCGCTGATCTTATGAAGCGGAGGAACATTCAAGTCCTATGCCTTCAGGGGACCCGCTGGAAGGGAGCAAAGGCCAGAGAAATTGGAGAGGGTGTCAAACCCTTCTACAACGGAGAAGACACCAAACGAAATGGTGTGACTGTGGCAGCGGCAGACTCCCTGAAAGACTCTGTCTCCGCCGTCAACAGGGTCAGCAGTCGAATCATATCGGTGAGGATAGACACTAAGGAGGGGAAGTGGACAATAATATCAGTGTACGCACCTCAAGCCGGCTGCCCCATCTACGAAAAAGATGAGTTCTATCTGAGCCTTGACGAGACCATCCGATCAGTTCCGGAGGGGGACTATCTTACCATAGCAGGTGAACTGAATGGGCAAGTCGGCAGTGAAAGGAGGGGACTGGAAAGGGTACATGGAGGTAAAGGTGTAGGAGTCAGGAACGATGAGGGAGAAAGGGTCCTTGCCCTGGCTGTAGCTCACGACTTGGCAGTCTGCAGCACCTTCTTCGCGAAAAGGAAGTCCCAGAAGGTAACCTACAGCAGTAGAGGGAAAGAAACGGAAATAGATCATGTGCTGACAAGAAGATCGTCCCTCAAAATTCTAAAGGACATCAAGATACTGCCTGGAGAAGACTTGGCATCACAGCACAGACCTCTTCTAGCAGACATAGCCATTGACTTCCCCAAGAAATCGAGGACAAAAACGGAACGGAGGATCCGGTGGTGGAAGTTGCACCAATCCGAAAGAGAACACCTCAAAGAGATGATACTGGAAGCTGGACTTCCAAAGCCCGAAGGGCCGATCCAGCAGACTTGGAGCAACGCTGTGGAGGTCATCCTGCGATGTGCAGAGGAAACGCTAGGGGAAACTCGAGGTGGTTTCCGAGGGGACAAGGAAGCATGGTTCTGGAATGATGAAGTCCAGCGAGTTGTGAGGCAGAAGAAATCGGCTTACAAGCGCTGGCAAAAGACACGAGCTCCAGAGGACCTAGCTGCCTACAGAACTTCCAAGAGGCTCGCCGAGGCTGCTGTCGCGAAGGCGAAGAACACGGAAATGGATAGCTTGTATGAGAAATTCGACAGTCGAGAAGGAGAGAAGTTTTTCTTCCGCCTGGCGAAACCGCGCCACTCAGAACAGCGGGGTGGTGAAGTCCGTAAGGAAGAGTGAGGGTGCAATACTGAGGAAACCTGGCGAGGTCAGGCGTAGGTGGAAGGAATGATTCGACGGGCTCCTCAACGAAGAATTCGCCCGCCAGAACAGCTCCCAATCAGAGGCAACGGCTGGCCCAATCAATCTCTGGACGGAGAATGAGGTGCATAGAGCAATGGGAATGATGAAGGTTGGGAAGGCAACTGGCCCGGATGGAGTACCAATCGAGGCATGGAAAGCGCTCGGAGAGTACGACGGGGTAAAGTGGCTCACCCGATTCCTGAACACTGTCACCGCTGAAGGAAGAGTCCCAGATGCATGGAGGAGAAGTACCATCGTTCCAATCTTCAAGCAGAAGGGGGACGCGATGGAGTGTTCCAACTACCGAGGAATCAGGTTGATTGCTCACACGATGAAGCTGTACGAGCGGCTGGTCGACTCAAGATTGAGAGAATTGGTCCCAATCTCATAGAAGCAGTTCGGCTTCATGCCTGAAAGATCTACAACGGACGCCATCTTTATAGCTAGACAAGTTATGGAGAAGTATCGAGAAAAGCGTAGACCCTGCTACATAGCCTTCCTCGATCTGAAGAAGGCTTTCGACCGTCTCCCGCGACAAGTCCTCTGGAGAGCGCTCCGAAAACGAAAGGTTCCAGAGCACCTGATCTCTCTGGTGAAGGACATGTACGATAGCTCCACCACAACAATACGCACCCCACACGGCCAAACCGGAGCAATGGATGTCACGGTTGGAGTACACCAGGGATCAGCTCTAAGCCCGTTCCTCTTCCTGCTCACGATGGACGTCATCACAGAAGAACTCATGGATGGACCACTGAAGACCATCCTCTACGCTGATGACATCGCTCTAATAGCGGAGAGCAAGGATGAACTCCAGGATAAACTCCAGAATTGGCAGAGGGTATTGGCGGAGAGTGGACTCCGGCTGAACGTGAAGAAGACCAAGTTTCTCAGCTCCGAGGAGGGCACGGAGTCAATCGTCGACGGTCGTGGGGGAGCCATCGAAAAAGTCCAGGACTTCCGCTATCTAGAGAGTGACCTAGCCGCTGATGGTAGCGTGGACCAAGCCGTAAAATCCCGAGTAAATGCGGCATGGATGAAGTGGAGGTAGTCCACCGGTATCCTCTGCGACCGTCGGTACTCCAGGACCCTGAACGGAAAGGTGTATCGGACAGTGGTAAGGTCCACGATGCTCTACGGCAGCGAGTGTTGGCCCGTGAGTAAAACCCATGAAGGACAGCTCCACTCCGCTGAAATGAGAATGCTCAGATGGGCCTGCGGCTGGACGCGGCTGGATCGGGTCAGAAATGAAGACGTCAGACGGCTATGCAAACAGCTCCAATTCAACTGAAGATGAGAGAGCAGCGCCTGCGATGGTTCGGGCGTGTGCTAAGAAGACCACAGAGCCATCCGATAAGGGAAGCAATGGAATTGGAGGCTCAAGGTAAGCGACCACGAGGAGCCCCAAAGAAGAGATGGCGGGACGTGATCAAGAAGGACCTCGCCGAAACCAAGGTGACGGCATAAGATGCCGTAGATAGAATGAAGTGGGGACGGCTGAAAAGAACAGCGAACCGTGCGACGGCGCGGGATTAACGCTAGGGAGAAGAAGAAGATGAAGAAGCTCCCACCAACTATGTTACCTTCGTCCAACCGTCGCTATATATAGTATGCATTTGTTGTATGGTCTCTAGTTGTTCTTAGTAGTGGTATATCTGTTCTAGGAATCCAGTTATTCAGTATACGATCATCCAGCTGTTATTCAGTGCCGAGCAACGTAGTAAATGCTCTTGTTATATATGCGTAGCCTTGGGAACTTCATGAATTTTTTCTCATCTGCAATGGAGAACGTCCGTTGCGCGCGTCCGTCGAAAGTAGGTCACTCCGCCCATTTCGCGCGCGGCGCACCCCACTGAGATCTCGAGACGACACTGTAGTACCACGAAGTGCCGGTTTAGCGAATGATTTGCATTTGTCCATGTTATCTTCTCTTTTGCTCACTGTCGTGGACCAAGCGCAATTCGTATGCATCGCTGACAACTGCGACGTTTGTCAAAGATCGCAGGCTGGCCCGCCGCATGCGATGGCTGCGGCGTGACCTAGTTTCGACGGACGCGCGCAATGAAGCGCACCCATCTGCAATAGTGTAAGAATGTTGAACTATTTGCGAAACGTCATTTCAATGAAAAAAGAAAAGACCCAATCTAGGTTTCGATTAGTTGTTTCGAAAACGTGGGAAAACACTCTTGGGAGCTGCACACGGCCCTTTTGCCTTTCACACCCATGCGCTATAAGCACGCGCGGTTACTTTCATCCGTTGGGCGGCGCGGTCCGATCGCGCGTTGATTTGAATGTCCACGGGGAGTGTACGGCTTTTGCCGCGAGGCATTTTTAGTAGGGCTACAATGACTCGCCTGGAACAACAGGATAATCAACTGCATTGTTCAAATATTGAGCTTAGCTTAGCAGCTTATCAAGTCCCAATTAGTTGTACACGTCATTAATAAATAAACATTATCCGCTTGTATTATTGAAGAAGCTCATAGAGATGTATTCCTTGCTGGTTTACCGAACTAAGGACAGAGGACAATTCGTTGTTCATGCCTAATTCTGTTCGACACACATGCGGCTATATGCATATGCACACGCGTCAAGAAGCACGAGAGGCTTTCTTACACAATGGCAGGAAAAAGCTAATTCTAAACTTATGTTCAATCCGTCGAGTCATTCATCTTGCTCTGTCAGCCTCAATCGAGGAGAAGTCATGCCTCACCGCCTACACGTAAGAGGGAGTTGGCATCCATCAAGGCTGCCTTCTGCTGGTGCACAGCCCACGATATGTAAGCAGCTGCTTTTTGAAAGAAAGTCGCTTGGCCTTCTCCGCTCTATCATACCTTATTGTATTTCAGTAGGCAGGAAAGGTAGGCTTTTCAATACGCCACTCCAGAGATTGATCAATACCAAAAACCTCTATCTCTTAAAGACTCCAAATGTTTAATGCTACGATTTCACTTCCCTCTAGGCGAATGCAGAATCAGAGCACGTAAATCATACAGTTTTGTTGGTTACCGCAGTTAACCACCACTTCTTGTAGATATATAATAATTAACAGAAGGATTTGCAGCGGAGATGCCTTTTCCGTTATCCAGATCTCATCACTTAGAAGAGCCGTCGATTCGTACACCGAACTACAAAGCTTTCGCTAAGGTGGGAGAGAGATTTGCCAGGTTCTTTAGGCTTGTGCGCAACAAGTGGGATCTGATGAGACAATGAGAGGGATTAGATCAATTTGGACTAAGAGTGTACTAGCCTTCGCTGAAGATTCTCGATCTTGTGCCAGGATTATAACGACTCTATGTCTATATCTTGCCCGATATTGCGCCGCTCTTTTATACTTCATGTCGAGCGGGTGGGGCGTCAGCGCGAAAGAGAGAGGGTGAACGCAGAAGCGTAGCACAGGTTCCCCGGCGCGGGGGTGTGGTGCAGAAGAAATGAAGTTACGCGCGGCGGCGAGAGAGACGTCGCGCGCGAAGGAATGTAGCAGAGTGCAGCAGCAAGTAAGAAAAACAGGAACAAAAGAAATAACAGTAGAATCATGCCTGAAGTAATAATTCCATGACGATTGAGCTGTATGAAGGACGCTAGAGCTGTTATAACGAGGCCAACTGTCCGCGACAGTCGCGTGCGGCGGATCGATTACACAAAACCAACCGTTCCTAGTGCCCGTCTCCCCTCCTTAGAGTAATCTGGTGCGGAATCCCCGCACCGCTGATCCTGTACTTCTGCATAACACAAGTAAGATTATATCTTTTATCAATATAGGCGAGGAATATCGAGATCAGTCCTGTCGTTGAGTATGTAGAGATCGGCTACGGAGTCGAGTAGTTGAGGCACTATGGTTGGGAAGGCGCGGGGCTCAGAGGTGGCGAACGGGAGGTGCAGTAGCAGCGAACGCCGAGCTTGATTGTGGGACGCAGACGCTGGCGACTGTGTTCCTCGAGAAGTCGGCGGCGAGCCTTGAATACGTGTGATGAGATGAGTCATGATGCAGTGAGTAGAAATTCCCACGCGCAAGGTTAAGCAATGTTGCACAATGAGAAAGGTGGCTCCCTTTGATCTATGATTTCCACTTTTGACTAGAACCCTACTCAGCTGATAAGATCCAACTTCTCGGACACTTCCTTTCCGGACAGCTGTGTTTCCCACGCTCCACTACTCTTAGGATTACGGTCACTTCTCCACCTACAGACTCTTACACTATCCCGCAGACTCTTACACCTCACCGACTCTTACACCTCCCCTCATTCCGAAAAAGTCCGTCCTCGGATTTAGATATTGGGACTTTGCGAAAAGAAGAAGGCTCACCTTCTGTTCGAGAACGAGAAGTGAGCCGTCTGTTCTAGGAGATCTGGAAGAGCCGCTGCTGTAGTGACGGCCCTGCAGTTATTGCCCATTGGAGGATATCAGACCAAAAGGACAAGCCTGCCAAAGACATTTCGTGACCTAAAACAAGTTGGCCATGGCGGCATCTGGATAATGCGACGTTGAGACGGTGCAGATCGTAGAGGGGCTCACCTGATCGGTACGCACTGGCCTTTTGTGATGTGAACCTTCTGTTTGAGTTCTTCATTGCCAATCTGCAGGTCGACTATTGCGCTCCCAACGAACTTTACCGGGATGCCAGCCATACCCAATGCGGAGGGTACGTCCGCAGCTTCGAGGTCAAAGATCCCGAGCAGAGCAAGAAGGGACTGACTAGCCACGGTAATGCCAGCGCCGGTATCGATTAGAGCGAGCATGCGAAGAACGTTAACTCGGACCGGAATATGTGCAACAAAGAATTTGTTTTCAGTGTGCAGAGAGAGAACTTGCACGTGAACGGTAGAAGCTCGAGGGGCCTGACGTTTCTGGCATCAATATCAACCTTAGAAATGCCGACACTTTCAGGGTTCAATGAGGACAAAGCTACAGCATGCAACTCTTCTATCGGAACCGATGTATTACGTGGGACCGTATGCAACGATGAAGCTGGTGTCGCAACGCAGCGAGACAACGTTTTCTTGAGTAGGGACATCAGCCCCGGAAAACTAACAGCAATATTACTAAGCATGAGAGTTTTGAAAATTCCGAACGAAACGACAACACAACAGATACATACCCACACTTGGAAAGGAGAAGGAACAAAGAAGTGTATAGATGGTAGGATGTTGCTCAGTGCGGATGGTACGGCTGTGACTGAAGTCGGAGATGAATGATATATTCGAGCGATATGATCGATTAGCTTCTGGTCTCTCACCGTCCACATCCCTTGAAACTGAGTATCCGCCAAGATCTCATTTAGGTTTGTCAAGACTAAGTTGTGAAAGATGGTGAGCTTAGGTGAAAGAGAAAGAGCGTCTAAAGGCGGGGAAGAGGGTACCATGTGAACTTGATTCAACGGAATAGCTGAAAACTGACCCTCTACTGGTGAGAATTGCACTAAACTACCGTTGGCTGACAACACGACTGGCGCGACCTCCTCACAATCGATAACTGATGCCTTGTTAACCACGACCCCTGTAGATGGCTTTAGGAAGGCATGCCAAACCGAACCACTGGGCAACAAGATATTGATGCGAGGATACTTAAATCAGGTGTTATTGAACGGTACAAAAGATAATGAGGAGGGTGGAACTTGAACACAGCGTCGAACTTAAACGTATCCGTTACCTATCCGTGAACTGCCGAAATATCCTTCCGACCCATGGGACTGCGCATTGTCAACGTAGGGTTGGTCCGCAGAGCTGCGTGTAAGGAAATGGCGAGAATATTCGTACGTTCACAGAGCGACTGAATAGCGTGCCGAAAGAGAACGACTACGGCGTCATGGACGGAACCTTCCACTGCTAACAGCTGAGCGCCCAGCTGGTTGGATGTGACTGAGCCGGCATCCGCCGAACGGCTGAAGCGTCTCACAAAAGCGATGGCGTAACCCTGGTCAATTAGTATAAGCTGCATCCGACAGTAGAGAGCAAGGGGGCTTTGATCAGACCAAGACAAAGCGAACTCTTTGGATTCGCTAAGCCAAACACTGTTCATCAAGATACCTTTCATCTTCGACACAGAAACAAAGCGGCACTCCTCCTCTTCGTCGGGTGTCGAGATGGCAACCGATCCGTCCTGGAGTATACATTCGCCGTCCTTATACAGACAAGAACTCATATCCCCAGCGGCTGACTGTGGCGATTCCTTACCATGGTGTGCGTGGACGCGGATCTCGATCAAGTAGCAGTTGTAGACGACGTTGACGTGAGTCGAGCAACACTCAAACGGAGCAGAAGGGAACTCAAAGGACAATTCGTTGGTAGTTTTCCAGATACCGCCGTGAGAAGACAACTCCCCATGAGCACATTTCTCATTTCTTATGGTGAGACATGAGCTTACATTCCTCAGCATATACAGGTAGATGAGATTCGGAATGCTTCTCATAGCGCGCTCCGAAAAAGTTAACAGAATAGAAGACAGAATGGCGAACACATCCACGGTAAGAGAACGAGGATGAGCAGTAGTATTCGGAAATAACGAAGAACAATTATAAGCATTCGGTACGAAAAACAAGTTGGCGGGGTTCTCCATTGGGCACAGCCAGGCATCCGCTGAGGCAGGATGAACCTGCTATGCAAGAAAGAGCAATACAACAAATGAAAAGGCTACGAATGTCAGGCGAAGAAAGCCAGTTAGGAGACGATGAAGACTTAGCACCGAAAGCTGAGTTCGCGAGCTCCTCATTTCGTTTGACTAAAGCAGCTATTCTAGACTTAGATTGGTCGAGCTCGGTTTGAGTTTTGTCTACTGCAAGAGAAAGATCAGCATTACGCTGCTGAGCAGCGATCAAAGAAGAGTCAGAAGAAGAAGAAGAAGAAGAAATGTCATGAACAATGAGTTGCGCATTTACGAGCTGGAGAACCCCTATTATCATGCATCAAACTGGGTGTAACCGACCTGTCTTCTTTGCTCCTGTAGGGCTCAGGTGGTGAAGGGCAGTGAATAATACGGTGACCACGTCCTCCGCAGTTGTAGCACCTTTCCGGATAGATAGGTCCGTCACGTCGCAGTGGCTGGCGAGTTGCTGCAGTGTTCCGAAATGGACGACGGTTACGTTGATTGCTCTCAAGTCTGCGATACGAGCGTCCTTTTGAACAATACCATTTCTGTTATTAGGCCTATTAAACACCTGGTTCCTACTCACATTACCTCTATCTAGCGCAACCACAGCTGCCTCAAGTTCACCAGGGCTAATGAGTCCCTCAGCTGTCGCTTCACTAAGTAGCTGCTCCACCATTTGCGCGTTCGTCACTGCCTGCTCGGAAGAAGTGGGGTTGTCCGGAGTTTTGGCCGGGCGAAGTATCGCTGCTGCGGGCTTTCGAAGACGTTCCGGAGATGAGTGGTGACGGCATCGAAGCTATTCCGTGCTCCCTCGTCCAGTTCCTCCATCTTCTCTCGAGCCACTCCATCCAAGTGTCCAATTAGGAAGTTGGCCTTCTGTTCACTACTAAGTTCCGAAGGGCGCATACGGATGATATCGTTGAGACGGCGCAGCCAAATGGAGAACTGAATGCCATGCTCAGACGATCCAGTGAATGGAGCTATCTTCGGCGAAGGAGAGTCCTGGGCTAACATCGCAATGGTTGGAATAGCATCCAACCGACTCCCTACTGCTGTAGAGGATTCATTAAGCTTAGACGACAAAGAAGCATTGTCTTCATTGATGCGATGCGCGAGGGCCGAAGTCTGCGAACGGGATTCCCTGCACACCTGTGTGATAGCAGCTGAAGTTGCATCACGAAGTGCCTCCCCATCCTTAACATGTAATACTGCCGAATCATCCAATATAGAAAGTGAGTCATCTAGTGGTGCCGTGACAAAACCATAACTGACGTTTTCGATGTTAGGAGTATCTACTCCAGTTATCAAATTGTTACCCTGAGGTTGCAGCTCGGTTTCGGGTTCAGGAGCCGACGGAGAAGTCGACGCAGCGATTGATGACGACTGACTACGAGTCAGCGGCATCAAGACGAAGTAGAAGACGAAGTAGACCGAATATGTAGAATACAGTTGGATGACGTCATGGAGTTAAGTGGCTTATATATTCGTAGACGGAAGGCGGGGCGATACTGGCGGAAAAGCATGAAAGGAATCCTCGGTCTAGATGGTCTGGCGGGAACTGTGTTAACCCACAAAGAAGTCGATCCCTCGCACTCCTTTGATGTTTGCACAAAACCGTGGGAAGTCACGAAGTCGGAGCTCCGCGAAATGTCAAAAATTCGTTATCAAATCGTACTTCGTGGGAACCGACTTGAAGCTGTAAACAGCTTGTGCGCGAGACTGTCGAGAAGTTCTTATCTGATGGGAACGGCGAGAAGTCGCGAGAGCTGCGCCGGCTGTGGACAAAGAACCGGGTTACGGTAACGACGACGAGCATTTGTTGCGGCGGAGAGACTGTCAAGAAACCAGACGTCCGAGATGGAGAGAGCCGGAAGCTAAGCTTCCTGGCAGAAATATCGGCGTTTCTTTCTTGAAAACACCTTTCTAGGAGCAAGTATCGTACAGATATGCTTGACTCCTCGGCTACGCCGCCAAATTGTTCAGAGGCGAGCGAAACCTGCGGGGCGCAAATACCCTATTTCTATGCGGCGTACCTGCCGCATTATAACGGCCAATTCATAACAGAATGGAAAGCGAGTAAATAGCAACACATGTAATAATAAAAGTAACAAAAGCAAAGAAAAGATGCACGGATAAAGCATGCAATAAATGCTGCTCGGGTCTACTGCCATCGGGCAAATGTTTTGAAGCATTTACCATAACTGAACAAAAGAGTGAGCTTATATAGGCTAGCCAAAACTCTCGAGCTCGGGATATTTTATATGAGTAGCTACTACAAGAAAATAGTTCCTCATAGAGGAAAGAGAGCGAAAGATACGAGTAGCAAAGCAAAAGAGTAAATGATGCATAAAAGAAAATATATAGCGGAGGTTATTATAAATAAGCTACTATAACTAAGCAATAATCGATGAGGGGCACTCGCCGATCACATAGGTCAAAAGGTCATAATCACACAAAACGAAGGTGATCAGGCTTCGTTTTCTCGCTGAGGTTCAACGGAACCGAAGTAACCACTTACCTTTCGCCTATCCTCCTGTTGTCAGAACTCGCTGCTACCAGTAATCTGGTGCGGAGTCCCCGCACCGCTGATCCTGTACTTCTACATAACACAAGTGAAAATATATCTTTTATCAATATAGACGAGGAATATCGAGATCAGTCGTGTCGTTGAGTATGAAGAGATCGGCTACGGAGTCGAGTAGTTGAGGCACTATGGTTGGGAAGGCGCGGGGCCCAGAGGTGGCGAGCGGGAGGTGCAGTAGCAGCGAACGCCGAGCTTGATTGTGGGACGCAGACGCTGGCGACTGTATTCCTCGAGAAGTCGGCGGCGAGCCTTAAATACGTGTGATGAGATGAGCCATGATGCAGTGAGTAGAAATTCCTACGCGCAAGGTTAATCAATGTTGCACAATGAGGAAGGCGGCTCCCTTTGATCTATGATTCCCACATTCGACTAGAACCCTACTCAGCTGGTAAGATCTAACTTCTCGGACACTTCCTTTCCGGAGAGCTGTGTTTCCCACGCTCCACTACTCTTAGGATTACGGTCACTCCTCCACCTACAGACTCTTAAAGTATCCCGCAGACTCTTACACCTCACCGACTTTTACATTAGGAGAAAAGGGGTAGTAGAACCAATGTTGTCGTTAAATTGACCAACAGCATTAAATTTACCTTTAATTGACATTATCCATTGACATTATTATTAATATTGGAATCTTACAATAAAGAGGAACCCCAAAATAGTTTGTTTACCCTTGAACCCATTGACCCGCCGCCGGGCCACGGTAGTATTTACATTATTTATTATTCGTTTTTATATTTTTCGACGCTTTCAAGTGTCAGTTAGGCTTCCGGCCTTCTAGAGATTCCTGAGGCGTTGTGATCAAAGAATCACTCACTTCCAACTGAAGTTATAAGAGAAGAGAAAAAGTTCATGTAAGGAAATTATTAAAAGGAGCAAAATCATGCGATACAATTACATATACTGCGTGTAATAGTTAGAAAAACACTCGAAATAAAATTCTTGGGGCACTTGATGCATTTCGATGAGACCCTTTTGGAATGACTGATAGGCACAATCTTTTTTCCTCAGATATTCCATGCAGCAACCAGTGCATCTTCTCCAGCTCCCTTTCGGACCTTCAATTCTAATTGTAAATTCTTTTTGGAGAGCGAGGCTTTCCAAAAACACTCTGAAGTAAGGTCCTACAAGGTTTAGCATAACAATGCTATCTGCCCCTAACCAATCCATCAAAGATTTGCGAACAAATTCGTCCCTTGATATTTGTGATATTTGATTGGGTCTGGACCACAAAAGCCGTGAAGAATCAGAGATGAATTGAGCAGTTTCCTATTTTCTAACAGTTAGAGCCTAACAAAGTAACAGTGGATACTGTTTCACGCGCCCATTATTTGAGATAAAGTTCCACCGAGAAAGTGATAGGTCATCCACAACGTTGCACGTCGTTTTGTGCCCGGTTTGTCACTTCTTCTATGACATTTTGATGGAACTTTACCTCAAAAATGAGGTGTTTATGAAATTAATTTGCTCCTGGGACCGTGTGGCCCGCCGGCGGGCCACAGCAGGAGCCCTCGAAAAGAGCGCTCGGTCCCGCGCGCCAGACACGCTCAACCCATTGGCGACCGCGCCTTTTTAGCGTGTCTGGCTTGTGGGACCGAGCGCGTTTTTCGCGGGCTCCGTCTGTGGCCCGCCGGCGGGCCACACGGTCCCAGGAGCAAACTTACTTTTTGTGTGCACTTTCACCAAACAAAAAATTTTATAAAAATGGCAAGGAAGAAAAGATAAGTTGTACACAACAAACAGTGCTGTCGTTATGGCATCCATTGTTGCTTTTTAGTGTTCTGAAAGATATAGGAAACTTCTACAAAATTGTCTCTAAATGTGCCCTAGATCCGACTCCATCGAAACTCAGAGAAACATATAAAATCAGAATGGCTTCTTTCAAATCATCGGCTATACTGTGGCGATCTACGACTTACAAATTTGGGAAAGGCGATGAAAAAACACACACTTTCATCTGACATCACTTTCATCATAGAACAGCTGTAAATTTCTTCGGCACAGAAAAGCTGTATGAACTCCGAAAGAATTCAGAAAAGAGCTGAACATCTGAGCTTTACTTTGGAATTCTTCGAAAGCAGCCACCTGTGAAGACCGGATATAAATGCCCGAGCATGACACCCGGCCAATCATGGTTTTACTCATATTCCCTTCGCTTTAGTAGTTTAGTATTTTGCAATCAAGTGGATTCGCTGGTGCAGTTATACAAGCTTGAGGTCCCTTATAATATGTAAGGTACCTCAAGCTTGCTTACTTACACCAGTAATAATTCTAACTTTTTACGCCACAATCGCCAACTTGTAAGCCTCGTAATGGTGGCGAATGTGGTGTAAAAACTGGGGTTATTGTATCGCTCGATCCTTCCAAGTAAGTTACAAAGGCAGGGTAGCTTTGCCTTCCTTCGTGCATATATTATGGTTAAAATTATATTTTTTTCCCTAGGATGGTGGATTCCAACTATTATGATGATGCCGATCTGGACGAACACTTTCGAGATTTACTGTTGGACTCCGACGCTGAAAACGAAGGCGGCGATACAGATGATTCACAGGATTCGCAGGCAATTTTTCCCTCAAGAGAAGAGTCTACTCCAGATTCCAGTTCCGTGGCGACACTTGACAGCGAAGACAGCGACACCGAAAAATGGACAAGTGATGTTGAAGCTGACACTAGGTGGGACTTCACTCAGCAACATGGGCCGAGCAATGCGGTGTCAATGTGTTCTGCGCCGATAGATTTCTTCCAATTATTCATCGACGACAATCTTCTGACGCTTATAGAAACGGAAACAAATAGATACGGGTCGCACAAGGACTCTAGCTTCGTGGACACTAATAAAGAAGAGCTGAAGAAGTTCATCGCACTGTGCATTCAGATGGGACTTGTGAAAATGCCGAGACTACGGGACTATTGGAGCACACGTCCAGCGCTAGGAGGTCATCCATTCGCTGGTAAGATTATGTCCAGGAACCGATTTGAGCAATTGCTACGCTCTCTTCATTTCTGTGACAACAGTGCACCAGACGGAGATCGACTGTATAAGATAAAGTCGTTTATTGATATATTCAATGGCAACTGCGAAAGAAATGTTCAACCTGGAAAAGAAGTAACCATAGACGAATCGCTTGTACCATTCAGGGGACGTATCGTTTTCCGACAGTATATACCGTCAAAGAGACATAGATATGGTGTAAAGATCTTCAAGCTTTGCACGAGAGGTGGCTATACATGGAGATCAATGATCTACGCGGGCAAAACCACACGCAGCGGACCACTTGCAGATACTGTCGTCTTCTCTCTGATGAGTGGTCTACTAGACAGCGGCAGACAGCTTTGTTGTGATAACTGGTACAGCTCGATTGGACTAGCGAAAAAACTTCTGGAAAGAAGAACTCATCTAGTTGCTACCTTGAGGAAAAACCGTCGTGGAATTCCACTACTTGTGAAAGAGAAGAAATTAAAACGTGGAGAGCTATACTGTCTGCAGAATAAGGATGGTATTCTGGTGTTGAAATGGAAGGATAAGAGAGAACTTTTGATGATATCAACTGCGCATGATGGAGAACGTGGTTCATCGAACAAACCCATGGTCGTTGAAGACTACAACAAGCTAAAAGGATTTGTCGATCAAAGTGACCAGATGTCGGCTTATTCTCCATTTGTTCGTCGCACCACAAAATGGTATATCAGAATTTTCTTCCACTTTGTCACGCAAACAGCAGTCGTTAACTCGTGGAGGCTTTTTTGTGACGCAATAGGAAGTACCCAACTCAACGAATTTAAGATGAACATAGTGGAATCTTTACTTCAGGATGCGTTCAGTGAACCTCCATCTCCGAGAGCGACCCACAAATTGGAAAGATCTGAGAGCCGCACAAAGGAAAACAGAAGAAGATGCACAGGTTGCTACAAGGAACTACGAGAAGAAAAAGGTCGCACTTATGCCATGAACCATGCAAAAAAAGTCTCGACAAGGTGCAACAAATGCCACAAATACTTTTGTTTGGAATGTTTTCTGAGTTATCATAAGAAGTGCATGTAACTTATTAGTTTATAAACTTTGGTCTTGCTCCTTTATCGCTGCCCTCAGAGATGCTTTTGTTTTCTTTCATTACTATGGACGGAAGTCAATGATACCCGGACCACAGCGCCCCAAGATTCTATAGAGGGTCATAATCCTGCTTTATACTCGAAAGCGTCAAAAAAATTGAAAGTGAATGTTATACATGAAGAATACTACTGTGGCCCGTATACGGGCCACGCGGTCCCAGGAGCACGATATGGTGTGGCCCGTATACGGGCCACGCGGTCGTCAATGGGTTAAAGGCGCGGTCGCCAATGGACTAACTACAACCTATCCCGAAATAGCCGCCGAATCTTTTTCAGGCGAGTGAAATCTTCATTCTTTCGCGTTTGTTAGGTTAGGCTTAACCCCCACGTGAGGGAGGGTAACGGAACTTCTCCCCTATCGCGGCATTCTCCCTTACGGCATGCGGCAAATGTCACTGCAATTACCGTACTCACCTCGCCTCCCGCCAATCGATAGGACGCGATATTTTTCCTTAACCGGCTTGCTTTTTCATTGGATTTTATCGTTTTTTCTTCTGTTTCTTTTTAGTTTTCATGTTTACTAGACTTGATTAATTAAAATGACTCCTCCCATATGAACGACGATCAAGACCGCATCGGAATTGAAAAGAGCGGCCAGACAATCCAAATAATTAAAGGACTCCCTACCTCACGAACTGCGCGCTCCAATCTTCCATCGCTATCCTGCGATAGGCGGCGGGTGCGGCGTGTGCGATGCCGTGTCAGGGGAGAAGTTCCCGGACTCCGTGTGGGACGCTGCGAAGCACCGCGACCCCGTGCCATTCCTCAGTCATACTCTGTCACACATGCATGCCAGAAGCGATGACGACCTCCTCGCATTGAAACATCGACAAGCAACACTGCTCAAGGCAAAACTACTTGGAGACATTCACCACGAATCAATTTTTGTTCCGAGACGCGCATATATTTGTAAGTGGCAACGTATAACATACGTGTTCACTTTTCAAGGACAACGTTGTGAATTCAGAAAAAATCCTGAGAGGGCATTTATATGCTTAAGGTGAAAGTGTAGTTGGAAGGGCCACTGCGCTATGCTTAGCCTCTCCAGTGTCAATTGCTGGGGGCACAGAAGGTTGTGAAGCCGGTTTTGCAGAAAACTAATGATGACAAGAAACGATTCTTAGCCAGGGGATAAAGTTTCTAGCCTTAACTAGAGAATGGAAGGACATTGAATGAGAAGATGATGAGTGAGTGCATGCGCAAAGTTGAACTGGAAGAGGAATCAGGTGGAAGCAAAGTCTAGCATAGCAAGCTCGTGCACAAATGCAACCAGACAAGTAACTTATCCATCTGCAGTCGATGCTTGGTGCATAGTTTTTATTCCCAAGTGATAGCCTTACTCAAAATGTAGACTATTGGCTAGGGCACACCACAGACACCCTTTTTGACTGGTGTGATACCTCTGCGCTGGCATCGTTACCATCTCACTCAGCAAAGGGCAATTGAGACACCGAGATAAGATGCACCCTCACCAAACCAGTCGAGGATTCGACACGAGCCTTTTATACTCTTTGTTAGATGGACGGGTCTGATCTGGAGCTGTGGGAGGTTGGAGAAGAATAGAGTGCAGGGAAGGAGCGTATCGAATGTAGCGAAGTCCAGATGTGCAGAGGGCCTTGAGAAATAGCAGAACTGGAATAAGTGCCCTAGTTCCTGTATTTATTTCACACACATCTAGACTATATGTAACTCCGCCGTTGCCGGTCCCAAGCCCGGATGAGAAAGGAGGAGGGTTGGTGCGAAGGGCCGGCGACCCTTCCACCGTAAAAAACTTCAATGCTAAAGAAACGACGAAAGATATATCTGTTGCTTTGAGGGAACCAAAGTTCCGCTTTATGACGGATAACCTCCCGATTCGGAATGCGGTTTTCTCACCTAAAAATCAAACTTTTGTTGCTACTTGGAATGTGCGCACGTTGAATCAGACTGGGAATCTTGCGCAGCTGCTGCGAGAATTCGACGAATATCGATTGGACATCCTCGGAATTAGTGAAGTTCGATGGCTCGGAACCGGTCGTATGACTAGTGGAAACAAGACTGTCCTACATTCGGGTCATGAGAATCGACATGAGAGGTGTTGGATTTGTCTTGAGTGGACGTGCACTAAAGCACTTGAAGGCTTTAGCTGCACGTCCACTCAAGACAAATCCAACACCTCTCTTCAATAGTTCTCAATAGTTTTCTCTTCAATAGTTTTTCCACCGTCGTGGTGGAAAAACTTGTGAAGCTATTCAATTGGTGCTGGAGCCAAGGAGAAGTCCCAGAAGACTGGAGAAGAGGCGTCATTGTTAAAATACCCAAGAAAGGAAACCTGTCAGACTGCAGTAATTGGAGAGGTATCACGCTGCTATCTGTGCCGGGAAAAACCTTTTGCATTGTTCTGCTCCGACGAATTTGCACGGCTATTGACGGACGGCTGAGGGAGGAACAAGCCGGATTCAGGAGCGGGAGATCATGCAGCGAACAAATCTTCACCCTCCGAAACATCATCGAACAGTGTGTTGAGTACGGCCAGCCGCTTGCCATCAACTTCGATGATTTTAAAAAGGCTTTCGATAGTATTCACCGCGAGTCGCTATGGGCTATCCTGAAAACATACGGCGTACCGCAATCATTCATCAGCATTTTCAAGAATTTGTATCTCAACTCGTCTTGCTGCGTGAGGACGGATACAGGATACACGCCGTTCTTCCAGATTGATACAGGAGTGCGGCAAGGATGCATTCTGTCTCCGATCCTGTTCAACGTCTGTCTGGATTTCGTCATGAGGGAAACGATGAAGAAAGTAAGGGCAGGTATCAGTAGGCATGATCGAAGCAGACTCACGGATTTGGATTTCGCTGATGACATAGCACTTCTTGCTGAAGACGAAAATAAACTTCAGCAGGTCACTACCTGCCTCAGCAGAGAAGCGAGCATGATAGGATTACGTATCAGCGCCTGCAAGTCCAAAGTCATGAAGGTCAGCTTGGACCAAACGCAGCTGAACATCAGCGTTGACGATACAGCGTTGGAAACCGTTGGCAATTTCACTTACCTTGGAAGTACGATAACTCACAACGGTGATGCTGAAATGGAAGTTCGCATTCGAATAGCGAAAGCTGCTGCCGTATTCCGACGACTCCAGCCATTATGGGCCAGTTCATCGATATCACAGAACATCAAGTTGCGCTTATATTACTCTATCGTGATCCCTACGGCATTATATGCAAGTGAGACGTGGAAGAGTACTGCTAGCCTCGTCAAGAGATTGAACGCCTTTCATCAGAGATGCCTACGACGGATAATGAAAATACGCTACACGGACCACGTCACAAATGAGGAAGTTTTACGACGTTGTGGTTCAAACTGCCTCCACGTGGTTGTGGCACAGCGTAGACTTCGACTGGCTGGTCACGTTTTGCGCATGGCACAGCAGCGAGTTTCACGAGTGGCCATGAACTGGATACCTCCAGGAGCCAAGCGAGGAAGAGGCCGTCCCAGAAACACGTGGAGACGAACGTTTGAGAATGATCTAAAGACCATAAATGTTTCTAGGAGCGAGGGAGAAATGATTGCACAAGACCGGCAACAGTGGAAAAATCTCGTCGCCCGATGTGCTCTCCAGCACGGGAGGAACTAAGTCTAAGTAAGTAAGACTATATGTATCCCAAAAAACGACTTCTGTTTTGACGACGACGTTGCAAGTTAGAAACGCTTTTCTGTAGCTCCCTCGTGTGGTTCTGCTGGTCCTTGGCCATCCGTTGCCAATTTGGCCAATTTTATTTGAACGTTTTCGTCTCAGCGTTTACTTTCCTAATTCGTTTCTTTCAAATTGGCGCTACATCTGTACGAGTTTCGCCTCGGTACTTCCGTATGTGCAGTGTTCCTAATGTTGTATGTTTCGTAGTGTACTGAGGACCTATAGAGAAACGCCACTTCTGCTCACCGTGCCTGTGTATTAAAATTTACCATCTAAATTTGCACACGGCAATATAACAACGATACAGACTTGTAGGAATTCGACTTCAGTAATTTCACGGTTCAGGATGTTCGCAAGAAATGCAACCACATACATTAGACCTACAAAGCACACACACCCCTCTACCACCGACTATTGCTTCTATTATTATTCTCATCGTAGAGAAATTGCTCGTCGACCAATTCAACACACCAGCGACTCCTTTTTATACCTTTCGGAGTGGGCGGGGCAGCGAGAGAAGAGGAGGGTGCAGAGAAGGAGAGCACCGAATGGAGCGCACTTTCTTCGATCGAGGTTCATCGCCGTTTATTTACTGGGTCATACGCCGTAAATGCTGTTTAGAGCTTTTTTTTTCGAATGTTCGTGATATACAGTACATATGGCTTTTCATATTTGTGGCTTCAGACATTATCGACTCAGTCTCTACCATTTCTCATGTCCACTTGTTTTTTCGTCGATTTCATTTGCCTTTTCCGGACGTTACACAGCTTCTCCCTTCCTGGATGTCTCTCCACTTCAACGCTATATGTAATTGCACGAATTAGATGAGCTTTTCTCTGTCTTCCCTCATGGCCACTGAATTGAGGATGGCTGATCCGTTTTTTTTTGTTCGATTCTGGAGGCCTTGTTTTGCAAGCCTGTAATGACATTAAGGAACGATTCTGAGCTAGGGCGATGGAGTTTGTAGTCTGCTTACTAACGTTTGCCGCTAACATCTCTTTGGCTTAACTTTTTATTACTATTTTCGGTTCGATGTCAGTGGCGGTTAATCTGAAAACTGTATTTGCATCAACAGTTAAAAGGCTATGCAGTACAGCAGCTCGAAATGCTCGCATCATTGATGAAGATGGTCCGGATTTGCCACAACGCTTGTTGGATTGCTTTCTTAAGCTGGAACGATTGAATGATTACGAATTCAGGTTAGTCTGTTTAAGTTATGATCAGTTGTGTTGATTTATATTGAATTACATGCGTGTGGACCATGTAACCAGCAATAAGACGTGGTCTTTTTGTCTTTGTCGCTCAATTTTTATTCGAATTCTTTTTTTTATTCTTCTTCTATTCTTCGATTCGAAAATTTTCATCCTTTCTATCTTATCGACTTTATTTTCTTAAAACTCTCATAAACAGCCGTTTGGACTTGTCAACTACCGTTTCATCTTTTCAAAAACTCAAATCACTACTTTTACTACAACGCTAGCATACACCAAAGTCATTTTTCAGCCTGAGACCTTTTGAGTAATGTGAGAAAAGACTTTTCATGAGCATAGCTGCGTAGAACGACGGGAAGTGAAATCATCCGAAATTAATCCAGAAACTGTGCGGATACTGCATTAGTTTGGTCCGATTTATTTTCGGATTGCTAGAGTGCCGCTTCTTTCTGCTCACCTTCGAAAATCTTTTTCGGTTGTTTATTTATCTCAAAGTTCAAAAAAAAAACTCTTCTTCTTCTTATTCTTCAGCGCCTGTCCCGCATGTAGGCGGGGTCCGCTTTTCTGATATGTTGACGCCACTTCTCCCGATTAAACGCTTGATCGGGGTGGATGTTAACCGTTTTGAGGTCTTCGTGCAACGTATCGAGCCATCGCTGCTTTGGGCGCCCTCTAGGCCGTCTTCCGGACACGTTAAGTTGAGACCGATCTTACGAACACTGCCTTCGTCCGCGCGGAGAACGTGGCCATACCAACGGAGTCGGGCTTCGCGCATTTTATCGACAATGGGCGCTACACCGAATCGCTCCCTGATGGCGTCATTACTTATGCGATCTAGTCGTGTTACTCCGGCTGTCCAGCGCAGCATCTTGGTCTCCATCACACTGAGACGAGCTTCTACTTCTTTGGTCGTAGGCCAGCACTCGGCGCCGTAAATCGCGACGGGGCGGATGACGGTTCTGTAGATTTTTGATTTGAGTCGCTCAGGGATGTTCTTATCGCAGAGTACGCCAGTCATTGAGCGCCACTTCAACCACGCTGCATTCACGCGAGAATTCGTTTCAAAACCCAGGCTGCCGTCAGACGCAATTGCCGATCCAAGGTACTTGAAGGTTGTTGTCCGCGTGAGGTCAGTGCCATTGATCTTGATAGAGCCTGGCTCGCTCGAATCTGTGGTCAAGTACTCAGTCTTTTTGACGTTTAACCTGAGCCCGAACATAGCCAGACGGTCGGACCAGGTCTGCACCTGTGACTCGAGCTCGCTTTTGTCTTCGCTGGCGAGCACCACATCATCGGCATAAAGAAGCGCCCATGGAGCCGGCTTCTGGAGGTCTTTTGTAATGGCATCCATGACGACAACAAAAAGTAGTGGGGATAACGCAGAGCCCTGGTGTACTCCGACGGAGATGGGGAAATCCGTCGATGTGCCCGCTGCCGTTTGCACTCGGCTTTTTGGGCTAGTGTAAAGGATGCGCACCCACTCAATGAGCTCTTCGGGTACGCCATGCTGTCGTAAGGCATACCATATAACGTCACGCGGAACGCGGTCGAAAGCCTTCTCCAAGTCTAGAAAGGCAAGATGGACCGGTCTTCGTTTTTCGCGATGCTTTTCTAGTAGAAGGCGAGTGGCGTGTATGGCATCAATGGTGCTGCAACCAGAGACAAAACCACACTGATTGGTGGTCAGCTCGACGATGTCGCGGATACGACTGTCCACAATTCGCTCAAAGATTTTCATGCTGTGCGAGAGCAGGCGAATTGGGCGATAGCAAGCGCAGTCTCCAGGACTGCCCTTCTTTTTCCAGATAGGAATCGTCGTGCTCTGTTGCCAGCTCTCAGGCACCTTCTTCTCTGCGACGACCTGATTGAAGAAGTCCGTCAACCACCCTGCAGGATTCCAACATTTCGATTTTCACAGGTCCGCTGCTAAGTCGTCAGGACCAGTTGCTTTGCCTGATTTCATCCTCTTCATAGCCGTAATCGTCTCCCTCACAGTTATCTTCTGGACAGGACCGTATACTGGCGGAGCGCAAGGGATGGCGGGATGAGCAAATTCGACTGTCGAGATGTTTTCGAAGTACTCTCGCCATCGTTTCAGTGTTTGCTTGCGGTCCGTCAGGAGGTGACCATTCTCGTCATTTATGCCGAAGAACCTTTCTATATCCTCGGTCTGGCGATGGCGGGTCTTTGCGAGACGGTAAACATACCGCTCACCGTCGCGAGACTCGAGCTTCTCGTTCAATTCGGCAAAATGAGCTGCCTTCACAGAAGCAACGACCTTCTTCGCCTCTTTCTTCGCGATCTGATAGCGCTGCCAATTATCGGCTGTCTTTTCCGAGAGGAATGCGTGGTATTGCTTTTTCTTCTCACGTACTTTATCCCTGACATGATCCGTCCACAGCCATGTTTGCTTGTCAATCTTTCGTCGTCCAGGCTTGGTCATGCCGAGCTCCGACCGTGCAATCCGGGTTATCGCTTCGACAGCACTCTTCCAGGTTTCATCGACAGTCGTTACCGCCGGTAATAGAATGCGGGAGACGACGGCCGATTCCTTTTCTTTTTCCTTCAGTCGCCACCACTTGATTCTCGCTGGCCCACACCTTTCGGCAACTTTCGGTTTCGGCAAGGCGATCTTTAGCGTACAAATCAGCGGTCGATGTTGTGTAGCGACCGTTTCATAAGGTACTGTCTTCGCGTCTGATACGTGACCCTGATCGCAGTGCCTGACAAGGACGAAATCAATTTGTGTACTGTTTTCACCGCTATAGAAGTTAATGAGATGAGAGTCAGCCTTACGGAATTTCGTGTCTACAATTGCGAGATTATGCGATTCTGCATATTCAAGAATTCGTTCGCCACCAGCATTACGTGACCCACATCCAAAACCACCATGACAGCTATAACCGTCTTTAGTAGCTCCTACATGACCATTAAGATCACCTGCGACAACTCGTGCTTCTTGTAACGTTACTTCAGCTGTCTTCTCATCTAGCAGGTTCTAAAACTTGTCCTTGGTTTGTTCGGAGCATCCAGCCTGTGGAGCATACGCTGAGAAGAAATGGTATTTTTGGCATTCGATGACTACAATGATCTTCATTAAGCAATCGACATAGCGCTCCACGCCTACTATCGAATCACGGAACCTCTCAGAGACAATTATGCCAACTTCGTTGGTGGTTTTGGGACCACCACAGAGAACGGCTTTGAAGCCGTGGCCAATGTCCCTCGACTTGCAGCAGGACCACCTCGTTTCCTGCACGGCACAGAAATCAATTCTTCGACGCTCTAGAGCTTCTGCTAACTAATACGAGCGTCCCGTTAATGTGCCAACATTTAACGTCGCAACGCGAGTCTTCCATACGTTGCGGGACTTTTGGACTAGCCTAGTTGCCCCCCGATGCCGTCCTTGCACCGGAGACCCTCGCATACTTTTCACACTCACCGGGCCTTGCAAGTGCGCGTCGGCTCCCGCGGACGCCGTAGCATTACATCGAGATTCTTTGAGTGACATTAACATTTTTGATGTGACTGGGGTGTTCGTAGGCCGGCCTGTCACGGGGCCTGTCGCCTGCATTCGAATGTCCGTGGTCAGCTCAGCCCACAGAGTGGGCAGTTTCCAGTGGCACCCCTTGGAGGAACGGACTTCGCCACCTCCCCGTTGGCATCGATTGGTGCCGATCAATCAGTAGCGATCGATAGTAGCATGTATTCTCACCAACTTGTTATACCTATCCTCAGTCAAAGGCATCGTATCCCGCGTATCTGACTACGAGAGTTTCAGTGAACGATCGTTCCATCTTTATGGGAGTTATAGAGTTTTGTAAACAGCATTACAATCCTGTTCAAACATTTTGAGTCTAAACGGTAAACGATTAGCCATTGCTACTCTCCTCATCGAAGAACGAAGGGAAAGAAGCGCATAGTTCTCCTCAGTTCTTACCCTTCTTTCTACTCAAGTAATCTCTCCTCAAGATGCAACCTGAGAGCCTGATAACCATGATGTCTGCAACCAGTTGAAGTCGATGAATCCTCTAAATATAGCTCACTAATGAGGGATTTCAGAAACCTCCATCGTGAAGTCCTCCCAGAAGGTGACATTACCCACTCAATCTGCCATTCGGAGTAGTACCGTGTCTTATACCCTTCTGTAATCTCCCTTCAGGGCGGAGATGGTGTAGTGGCAATTGGCGCAAGCTATTCGCCTGGCCAACCAGGCCTTCCACTCCTCCGGAATCGGTTGATCGATAGCAGACTCGTTTGGGAGGATAGCAGCACTGAAATGTACATCGACAGGCCACCACAAGTCATCGTATAGGCAAAGTACGCCTTTAAAGCGCGACTACGATTCCGAATGTAAGTCGAATGCGGCGGCGTATCCCTCAGGCGGGATTGATCAATTCCCTTGGACTTTTATCATCTTCAAGTGCTCGAAGGAAGATTATGAAAGGTTTTACAGAATCTCCCAGTTCATCTGAAACATCTGAGCATAACAAAAACTTTAATCTCTTGTCAGAATTCTCTTGGCTTGAATGCATGTTGATAAGCGCAGTTAGAGCGCTTGCACGCACTTGCGCTGTTCTTTTATACTCCATGTTGGCGGGAGGGGTTTAGTGGGCATGCGTGCGAGGGTGAACGCGGAGATGAAGCGCGTCAGACACGGGTTCCCCCGCGCGGACACATCGACTGCAATAAAACGCCCTTGATGGTGCTCAACGCTGTTTTTATACCGAGCCCTTGCTCCTTAACGAAAATGGGGTATAGAGCTGAGGTCGTCGGTAAACTGACTAAATTGTAAATTGCCTTTATTCAGCATTATCCATCGAAAATCTAACATTAAAGAGAAACTCAAAATAGTTTGCTCACTTAGTTTAACGGTCTTTCTGCCTAAAAGCAAGTAGAGAGACCATTAGATTAACCTGACCATATTTCGACATGGCAATAGCATTCATGTGCTTAAGGTGAAAATGTAGTTGGAAGGGACCACTGCACAATGATCCATGTTCGACTCTCGATGAATCTTGGCATAGCTTTGCATTAATGTTATGAGACTTTTTTTAAAACCTGCTGCCAGGATGTTAAATAAGTTCTTATCAATTTACGTTGCTAAACTCAGCGGCGGTCGACCAAACGACCGGTTGTTCCTAGAGGCTCTGAAGAAGGCGATTACGCCGAAACGTAAGTTGATAAGAACTTATTTAACATCCTGGCAGCAGGTTTTAAAAAAAGTCTTATAACATCACTGCACAATGCTTTGCCTCTCCAGCGCTAATTGCTAGGCAGAAAATGTTAAGGCGCCGGTTTTGCAGATATCAAGCGGTGCCAAGAAGCGATTCTGAGCCACGATGATAGATTTCTTAGCCTCAACCTTTGTAAGAGAGGGACGACGAACTGAGGAAGGTAGTGACTCCTTCGCAAAGTTGGACTTGAAGAAGATTAAGTCAGTAGGTTACTGTCTCATTGAGAGAGCGCATACAAGGACGCAAAAGTGAGTGGCCCTTTCCAACTACATTTCCGTCGTGCACAAATGCAATGAAACAGAAATTCATCCACCTCCAATCGATAATTCCTCTTCAAGCTACCGACATACCCGGCATATGACTTATTGTTAGTTAGTAGTTTCTATTCCCAATTGATAGCCTAACACAAAATGCAAACCACTGGATAAGGCACACCACAAACACCGCTTTGACTGCAGCGTTAGCTCTGTACGGGTATGGTTACCATTTCAATCAGCGAACAGCAATTTGGACACCGAAATAAGATGCACCCTCACCGAAGTGATAAAGATCGAGGCGAGCCTTCTATACTCTGTGTTGGATGAACGAGAATGATCCGGAGCTGTGGGAGAAGAATAGAGTACATGGAAGGAGCGTAACAAATGTAGCGAAGACCACGTGGGCAGAGAGCCACGGGAAATAGCATAACTGGGCACAACGCCCTCACCGCTACATTTATTTCTCTCACATGTAGACTGTATGTGCTACAAAGATCTTCTTCTGTTTTGACGTTGCAAGCATTCACGAAGTCCGAGACGCCGCTTTTCAGTAACTCCCTCGATGGTTCCGCTGATCTTTGTCCATTCGTTACTAATCTGACCGCTTTTATTTCAGCGCTTACTTCCTTACTTCATTCCCTCGAAATTGGCGCTGCATCTGTACGAGTTTCGCCTCGGTACCACCGTATGTACAATGTTCCTAATGTTGAATGTTTATAGTGTACTGAGAACTGCAGATAGACATCACTTTTGCTTGCAGTGCCACCTGTGTATCAACAAGTTCCCATCTAAATCTGCAAACGGCAATATAAGAACAATGCTGACTTGTAGGAATTCGACTTCAGTAATTCTCTCGGTTCAGGATGTTCGCAAGAAATGTAAAGACACACCTCATAGACCTAATATTACTGCTACATGGCAGACGCATCACGAACAACACCCTCTACTTTGTACTATTGTTCCTGTCATTATTCTCATCGTAGAGAAAATGAAACAACAACCAATTCAACACACCTGCGACTCCTTTTTATACCTTTCTGAGTGGGCGGGGCAGCGAGAGAAGAGGAGGGTGCAGAGAAGGAGAGCACCGAATGGAGCGCCCTTTCTTCGATCGAGTTCCACGTCGCCGCTTATTTAGTGGGTCGTACGCCCGTAAATGCTGTTTAGAGCATTTTTTCTCGGATATTCGTGATATACAGTATATATGTAGTGCATTGGGCTCTTCATGATTGTGGCTTCAGACATCATCGACTCAGTCTCTACCATTTCTCAAGTCCACTTGTTTTTTTCGTCGATTTCATTTGACTTTTCCAGATGTTACACAGTTTTTCATTTACTGAATGTTTCTTCACCTCAACACAATATATAATTGCACCGATTGAATGAGGCTTTCCTCTGTCTTCCCTCATGGCCACTGAATTGAGGATGGCTGATCCGTTTTTTTTTTTGTACGATTCTGGAGGCCTTGTTTTGCAAGCCTGTAATGACATTAAGGAACGATTCTGAGCTAGGGCGATGGAGTTTGTAGTCTGCTTACTAACGTTTGCCGCTAACATCTCTTTGGCTT
Organism: Haemonchus contortus; assembly: GCA_000469685.2. Lineage (NCBI taxonomy): Eukaryota > Metazoa > Nematoda > Chromadorea > Rhabditida > Trichostrongylidae > Haemonchus > Haemonchus contortus. Next base: position 7,231,580 of record LS997567.1, on the reverse strand, counting down.
AACTTTTTATTACTATTTTCGGTTCGATGTCAGTGGCGGTTAATCTGAAAACTGTATTTGCATCAACAGTTAAAAGGCTATGCAGTACAGCAGCTCGAAATGCTCGCATCATTGATGAAGATGGTCCGGATTTGCCACAACGCTTGTTGGATTGCTTTCTTAAGCTGGAACGATTGAATGATTACGAATTCAGGTTAGTCTGTTTAAGTTATGATCAGTTGTGTTGATTTATATTGAATTACATGCGTGTGGACCATGTAACCAGCAATAAGACGTGGTCTTTTTGTCTTTGTCGCTCAGTTTCAATTCGAATTCTTTTGTTTTTTATTCTCCTTCGATTCTTCGATTTGAAATTTTTCTGCCTTTTTATATTATCGATTTTACTTTTTTAACTGTCTAAACAGCCGTTAGGACTTGTCAACTATCTTTTCATCTTTTCGAAAACTCGACTCACTACTTTTACTACAACGCTAGCGTACATATTTTTCAACCTAAACATTTGCAGTAATGTAAGAAAAGTTTTCGTTCGTGACCATAGTTGCGTGGAACGACAGGGAAGTAAAATCATCCGAAATTAATCCAGAAACTGTGCGGAATGAGACGGTTTCTGAACAAGTTGGAAGGGATTATATTCCATTGAACTGATGATCTGCATTATTTTGGTCCGCTTTATTTTCGGATTGCTAGAGTGCCGCTTCTTTGTGCTCGCCTTCGAAAATATTGTGTTTCGATTATTTAGTTATCTCAGAGTTCAAAAAAAACAAAAACTATACCTTATATTATAATGGCAGCCTGGGAAGTTACGTACATACATAATAATGTTACTATAATGTCAGCTTTTTAACAATTTTCTTAACTTTGATTTGATGTTTTATTAACTGCTGTTTTATCGCAGCAGCACGTGATCCGAATGTTTCTTAAGTTTGGCTTGACTTGAGTTTCGCACAAAACTTCAGTCTCGGACGGGACTCGAACCCGTATAGAGCTATCCCTTAGGGTACGGGCCCGGAAAGCCGAAGTACGGGTTCGCTTCCCGTCCGGGACTGAAGTTTTGTCCACAAATTGCCAACCATGTGAGACTTTCAGATCGCGTACTGCGGCGATAAAATAGCAGTTGACAAAACATCAAGTCAAAACAAGTAATATCAAGTAAGGCTTACAGCTTAACGGTTCAGTGCTGGTATTGGCCGACCGGCTCAACACGAGTGCTGTTAAGCTATGCCATATAAGCCATTGAAAAACGAAGGCAAGCGCACTCTCGGTAGTGTAAGGTATGGAGCATGGTGCCTGGAAAGCACAATTACTAGGTTCTAGTCCCGTCCGAGACGAGGTTTTGTCCACAACCCGTCAGACTTGTGAAAATTTTGTTTTCTTGGCTTTTTAATATACTCCGTGTTTGTTCAAGAATAGAGTTTCACAAGTGCATCATGATGAAACATGTGGTAAGGAGTCTTGGAACAAGCACAATGAAACGTACGCGAAAAAATTGAGAGAATACTTCCGCCACAAACATCTAATGTAGGCTTCACAAGAACTCCTTACCTTCATATTTACTGCCTTAGTTCGCAACTCCCAGGGTTAAGGGGAATGTTTCGTGAAGGGGATATTAGAGTGGTGTTTCGAGGGGTCCTGAACGATTTTTTTTTTTGAAGAAATGGATTTTGACAGAAGTTCCTTCTTCGAAAAGGCTCTCATATCACTGTTCAGATCAGTTCACTTGTTACGAGGACGCCGGTCATTCTCACACATTTATGGCGGACAAGTGAGTTTAACTGATTCTTAAAACTTGTTGTATTATTGAGTTGTTTTCTTGAACTTTCACTGAATTTTTGTATATGCTGTAAATGGCGTTTTGGGCTTTATTAACTTTCTTTCATGATTACTATTAAGTTAGTCGCTCATTCTTTGAAAAGCGCTACGGAAACCGTAGATCGAGCACTTTCTCCTCATTCAATGCATTGCTACTTTGTAAATGCTGGTGAGTTTGAAGAAATTGTACTTGCAACTTTGAATTAGGCAACTCAAAACAGTTTAGGTTCCGTCCTGGAACCGGTACATTACAATGTGGACTGTATTCGTGATGGGAAAAGTTTTGCAACGCGATTAGTAAAGGTTGTTCAAAATGGAAAGATACTGTTTACATCACAGTTGTCATTTCAAGTAAGTTTTTCTGAGAGCTGATTGCAATGTTATTAGCAGACAGTTTTCAAATATAATGCGATCGTACTAGTGAATTTTGAAAACGAGTTCTGTAAAAGTTATGGTTTATTCTGGTTGTATGGTGATTGGGACCGAGAACAGGTAGAGTGTAGTGTAGGCACAAGTAGTCTCTCGGCCTTTGAAGCAAATAACAAACTGTCCTCACAAGCTTTTGTAACATATGGAGTGTCGTTGCAAAAGTTGCAGAAGGAGTTCGTTGGCGAGCTTTTGATTGTTTTCTGGAAACCTGGGCTGTTTGTTTTTCTTTTTTTTACTCAACTGTCTTAACAACCATGACGTGAGTAATCACTTTTAAACTCGCAGTTCACGATAAAGGTCTTTGAGATCCGGTCTAAGATGAACCTTTGTTGTCAAGGATGGTGCGTTTAACATAGTTGGGTCAAGAATCGACCTCGACAGGGCAATATGAAAACTCCAAAAGTGGCTTGACCAACTTTACGCCAAAAAGTGGCCGTGTTATGACAGCCTCGTCGAGGCTGTGCCGTTCACGGCGAAGCATTAGAATGCCGACGAATAGTACGCTTATGCGGAGACACCCAGACGATTACAGAGACATGATCTCGTACAACCCCTTTTTTCTTTTATTTTCTTGATGTCTTATATTCCTCGAAGTTTTTGAGCATCCCCCGCTATTTTTATGCTGTTCTGCTCCATAATTTGCATTCCTCAGGATTATCGTGAACGATGCCTTCAAAGTAGGCCATCAATGAAATGGGGCAGTGAACACGAGCGGTAGTTTATCTGTAATACAACCGACCTGCATGCCAAAACTAAGCTAGTATGAGTTGAACGCTACACATGAATTGAGATATCGAGAATTTCGCTCCTTGTTGTTCAAGCTTTTCGTATATGAGTTGAAATTCAAGAATAAAACAAGTAAACTACTTAAGTGGTCTCATTTTAGCGCGAACAACCAAGTGGTATGCGGCACGAGACGAAAATTGAAATGCCTCCAGGTCCAGATGGTCTCCTGACTGCACGGGAATTGATGAGGAATTGTTTGGAAAACTCAAAATCTGACCACATGACGCCTACCGAAGTTTTCAGTGCTTACAAATTGGCCGAATTCCCACCAACCTTTCATAGGATATACGAGGTATGTTGTAGATCTGATGAGTGCGTTATTTCGTTGATACATTTACATTCGCAGAAATATCAGTGCATATAAAAAATACCCACGCGTACAACGGGCATCTAACCTCCTCTATTTGATTCTTATTAGTTTGTTACGAAAATCTTGGAACACGAACAATTTTATAGTCCTTTACTTACAAGGATGATCGTTGCCATTGTGACGTAGTAAAGTTACAAGTTCCCAAAGTGATCGTCAAGTAGACTCCTTGATCTCGCGTATATTTGTTAAATGCCTCCTACTCGAATACCTCAAGTAGTTCTTCGCCTATAAAACCCTACGATGAAGTTATAGTATACTTATGGCGAACTAAGCTTCACAGTCCTATCTTTTCTGAAGGAATGAAATTCTGACTTCCGGGTCTAAATGAAGTCGTGCAAGTGTGGATGCTAAGCAGATTCTTGACTTTACTAGAACCCTGGAATCAAATTTACATTAACATTTTTAAGGCAAGACCTGTCGACCAGAAAATTTATCAGCCAGATTTGGATGGACCGCTGCATCGTCCTCAATATCACATGTGGATAAAACCTGTACTCGACGTGGGTGAGTTTTGAGCCGTAGTCTATTCTTTTATTGAAATGTAGTACCCGCTTTTCCTCCATCGTTATATGTAGCGGATAAATTATGTTTTCATAGCCATCGAAGGATCTTCTTTGATTCACTTTATTGGTTTTCCCTTCACTTTCGCTAAACTTGGTCATGCCCTTTCAGATCAAGAGCGTGGTTTACAAGAATCCTGATCGCAGAGAAGCTGGCTTTCCCAATGCCGAGATCTACCAATGTTGATTTCCACCCGTGTGCTCTTCATGTACATATGTACGTTTAGGAACGGATCCCTTGATGCATCAATACATGGCGGCCTATATATCGGATTCGACCATGGTGGAAACCGCTATATTACCTCATCTTGCGAGAGGATTTCCTATGAGCATGGTATTTTATTGAGTAAATTCACGATGCTGATTTGCATAAATGTCTTGTAACCTATTGCAAATACAGAAATGTGAATTTAAGGCATTTTCTCTTGACCACTGCATATGGTTCCATCAAACAAAGTTCAATATCAATGAATGGATGCTGTGGGAACAAACAAGTGACTTCGCTGGTAGGTTTATTAAAGTCTTTTTGTAATCAAACCCTTCATATCTACAACAACTGCTTGTTATTTTGTTGTTGCTTTTTCTTTCTTTATGGTGTTAGTATCCTCTTTTTCGAACACTCGTGCATGATGTATTTTCAAGTTCTTTCTTGAAATGTTCTCTTCGTTTGTATAAAGCTTTATTAGGCTGGTGTTTCGGCGATCGCCTTCTTCAGAGCCTGAAAAGATTGGTGGCAATTTGTAGTTATCTGGCCACACGTCTTCGCTGTCTTACTGGCTCTCCTTTCAATTACCTGCGTGCGCTGAGGGTTTCGAACTTCAATAAGACAGTGGGGACGTTTAATCGGATGACGAATTGATACGATCCCTTCAGATTCTGAAGAGGGCGGTATCGCCGAAATGTCGCCTAATTAGTCTTATAGGTAAAGGTTGTTAGGAGTTCAAGAATCAACTTGGTAGTACAGCAGTTGCGCCGAGCTTCATAGAAGCCGTACGCGGAAGTTACTTGTGCATGGGCTGATTTTTTGGGGTGAGGTTAGGTAGGATTATTCATTGGGTTTTTTCTTTTACTTTCTACGGAGGAAAGGGAAATCTTGCAGTAACTCCGTAAGAAGTCAGTCAATTTTGAGGGTTCTTTCTTACTTGCATCTAGCTCATTAACTTTAAACCTGAAAGAATCAGTTGTCTTATTTCACTTGAAGTTTGAATATCCCACCTATATAAGTAGTAACAATCAATGTAAACTATTGCTGTGCAACTATAATTCGGTCAGCCTTACAGGGTGGTAAAATTGCTGTTAATTTGTTTTAGGGAACTCACGAACTCACACCCGAGCTAGGTTATGGACTCAGACGGGTAATTTGGTGATGACTGCCGTTCAAGAAGGACTTGCTCGACCTGTTCGCGAGAACGCTTAGGTATTAACAATACCAAACATACTTATACTATAGTTATGATGATTATAGCAGCAGAGATTGTAGCTTCTATTAAATAAACCCGTACTTTCTGTGTCTGTATCGTTCTGTCCGTTTGGCCGTACAACGTCGCACAGGCGCGTTGAAGAGGCGAAGTTGTCTCGTGAACTCGGTGATGAAAGTGACACGAAAACCAACGCTGAAAGGGTTCACAAGTCAACCTCAACTATTTGTGTCCCTTAATCAATGCCGATCAATTTGTGATGTTACTGGCTGGGACTATCACTTCCCTCGTTTTGGACGCGGAATGACGTTTAATTTTCAAGAGGTAGGGCATGTAGAGTGAAAACACTTACATTGACATCAATTGGTGCCGATCAATCAGTAGCGATGGATGATGGCATGTATTCCCACCAACTGTGTTATACCTATCCTCAGTCGGAGGCATCTTAGCCCGTGTATCTGACTACGAGAGTCTCAGTGAACGATCGTTCCATCTTTATGGGAGTTATAGAGTTTTGTAAACAGCATTCCAATCCTGTTCAAACATTCCTAGAGCCCACAAGTCGAATGCGTGGGCGCATCCCTCAGGCGGGATTGATTTATACCCTTGGACTTTTAACATCTTCAAGTGCTTGAAGGAAGATTATGAAAGGATTCTTCAGAATCTCCCAGTTCTTCTGAAACATCTGAGCATAACAAAAACTTTAATCGAAAACGCACACTGATCTCCCCTGTCAGAATTCTCTTGGCTTGAATGCATGTTGGTAAGCATAGTTTGAGCGCTTACAGGCACTCGCGCTGCGCGTTTACACTCCATGTCGAGCGGGAGGGGTTTCAGTGGGCATGCGGGCGAGGGTGAACGCAGAGATGAAGCGCGTCAGACACGAGTTCCCCCGCGCGGACACATTGAGTAAAAAGCCCTTGATGGTGCTCAACGCTGTTTTTCACCTTATGCCGAGCCCTTGCTCCTTAACAAAAATGGGGAGTAGAGCTGAAGTTGTCAGTAAGTTGACTAACAGCGTTAAACCTACCTTTATTCGGCATTATCCATCGAAAATCAAACATTAAAGAGAAAATCAAAATAGTTTGTTCGCCCTATAAGCAAGCAGGAAGACCATTAGGTTAACCTGACCATATTTCGACAGGATAAAGAAAAGCATTCATGTGCTTAGGGTCAACATATAGTTGGAGGGGTCCACTGCACTATACTTCGCCTCTCCAACGTCAATTACCAGAGCCGGAGAAGGTTAAGCCACCGATTTTGCAGATATCTAGTGGTGTCAATTCTGAGTCAGAGTGGTAGAGTTCTTAGCCTCAAAATATGGAAGGGAAGGATGTCAACATGAGGAAGGTAGTACCTTCAGGCGCAAAGTTGGGGTGGAAGCAGAATTGGTTAGTAGGATACTGTCTCACGGAGAGAGCGCAGACAAGGACGCAAAAATGAGTGGCCCTTCCCGACAGCATATGGATTAGTTAGTGGTTTCTATTCCCAAGTGATAGCCTAACACAAAATGCAAACCACTGGATAAGGCACACCACAAACATCGCTTTTGACTGCAGTGTTACCTCTGTACTGGCATGGTTACCATCTCAATTAGCAAACAGCAATTTAGACACCGAGATAGGACGCACCCTCACCAAAATAATCGAGGATTCGATGCGAGCCTTTTATACTCTGCGTTGGATGGGCGAGGCGGTCTGAAGTTGTTGGAAAAGAATAGAGTGCAGGGAAGGAGCGTACTGAATCCAGCGAAGTCCACATGTGACAAAATGACTTGTGGGAATTCGACTTCAATAATTTCCATGGTTCAAGATGTTCGCAGGAAATGAAACTCACACTTCATAGACCTAATCGTACTGCTACATAACTGAAGCATCGTGAACACATCCCTCTTGCTTTGTTCTCTTGTTTCTTTTAGTTTCCTTAACGTGGAGACTCGACTATTTACCGAATCTTATCACAAGCGGCTCCTTTTTACACCTTTCGGATTGGGCGGGGCTGCGAGAGAACAGGAGGGTACAGAGAAGGAGAGCACCGATTGGAGCGCACTTTCTTCGATCGAGGGTCACGTCGCCGTTCATTTACTGGCCAAATGTCTTGAATACAAAATCGTTTTTCTCACGGATGTTCGTGATATAGAGTACATAGTGAGCGGGGCTGTTTATATTTAGGACGTCAGACATTATTAACGTATTTACAGCAAGAAATGACAGTGTTGACGCCTCCATCAAATCAGCGTAGTTACTAGCTGTGTTGCAGTTAGAGTTACTAGAGCAATAGGGGATAATGCTAGAGTTAGAGTAATTACAAGGGAAATTCACACAAAACTGTTGTTCACAAACTTCACAAATGTGTGCAACGTCAGGACAGAAATTGCTGCTGTAAATCCTCAGTCTCTACAGTTACTCGGGTCAAGTTGTTTTTGAGTCGATTACATTTGCCTTTTCTAAACGCTGCACAGCCTTCCCTTTTCTGAATGTCTCTCCACTTCAACAATATATATAATTGCACAAGACTGAATGAGGTTTTTCTCTGTCTTCCCTCATTGTCACAAAATTAAGGATGTCCCACCCGATTTTTCGTACGATTTTGGAGGCCCTGTTCTGCAATTCTGTAGCGGCATTAAGGAATGATTCTAAGCCAGGGCGATGGAGTGTGTGATCTGAACCCAAGCAAGGAAAGAGAGAGAGGTGGAACGAGGTTTAGCTATATATGAAAGGTTGGAATGGAAGACGAATTGGTCAGTAGGATACTGTCTCACCAAGAGAGCACAAAGAAAGGCGCAAAACGAAATGAAACAAAATGTGGCCCCTCCGCCTACATTTTCAGCGGTATCTGTTTGTCGCAAGCATTCATGAAATTGGAAAATGCCGGTTTTCGTAGTTTTCGCATAGGTGGTGCCACCAAACTTCGTTCATTCTTCACTGATCTAGCCACTATTCATTCCAACCCTTTCTCCTTAGCGCCCACTTTGTGGTCCAACTCACGCAATCCCACCAAAGTTTGGTATAGATTTAACCCTCATATATCCGTTCGTATTGTGTTTCTGCTGTTGCATGTTTCTTGGTGTATTTGAGAACTGTAAAGAGACGTAACTTCTACTTGAGGCGTCGCCTTTTTATCGACATAGTCACCGTCTTTATCAGCAAACGATTCATACTCTCCAAACAACAATTGACACCGACATGGGACCCGCCCTCTTGTCTTTGTGCTTTTATTGCTCCACTTTCTTGGAAAGAGAAAAGGCGAGAGCGACAACGGCACTGGCGTCTCCCTTATATACCTTTTAGAGTGGGCGGGACGAGGGTGCAGAGAAGGAGCGTACCGATTGGAGCGCACTTTCCTTGTCCGCCGGCCACGTCCCTGTTCATTCACTGGGCCAAATGCCCCAAACGCTGTTTGGGTTTTGTCTCGCTGATGATGGTAATATACGGTGCATGGAGATATGTTCACATTCGTGGCTTCAAACATTATTAACTTGTTGGTGATAAGGAATATTAGTGTCCGATCCTATATGAAAATAGTGCAATCATGCACTGTGGTAAAGTGGTTAGGCATTTGGAATAGAGGAAACTGAGCTTATGCATCATAAACTGGGAGGGAGATAGAAAGGAAACTTTGGAATGATCAGAGTTATTAGAGCAGTAGGGGATAATGCAAGGGTCAGCGAAGCTGAACAGAAGACCGCTGTTTTCAAATTTCACCAATGCTTGCTACGTGAGGGCAAAAATCGCTGATGTAATTCCTCAGTCTATACCATTTCTCGGGTCATTTGTTTTTAGTCGACTTTATTTACCTCGTCGGCACGTTGCATAGCTCTTCCTTTTCTGAATGCTTGTTCACTTCAACAACAGTCATATGTAATGGCATCGATTGAATGAGGCTTTTCTGTCATCGCTCATTGTCATTGGATCAAGGATGGCTGATCTGGTTTCTTCCACGATTCTGGGCTGGATTTTTTTTTGTTCAAGCCTAGTTAAAATGACAGCGCCGGGGTCGGTGAAATGTTTATTTTATGCAGAAAGGTTGAGTGGAAGACGAGTCGACCAGCGTGACACTACTTCGCTGAGAGAGCGCAGACGAGGACGCGAAAATGCCAGATTCCATTTATTTGAATTTCCACCACACTGAACATTAGAACATCATGGCACAATCTTACCTCGAGTCTGAGTGTGCATTTTCAATCTGAGATGAATACACAATCAGAGTGTGTGGGAAGACCCTCGTCTTTGAGCTCTTGCCTGCCTGCTTGCTCTTATTTGGATAGCGCCCTATGGATCCATTCCTTTTCAGTTTCAGTCTTTTGCACGAGGTCGGCACATTGTCCGTCCTGTTGCTCCTCTCTCCCTGACACTTGCTAGAAAGCCCGATCGCGCTATTTCAGAACTGTTCCTGAGCATCACTGGGAACCTGCGAAGCCAGTGCCCGCCCGATTCTCCCCTGTGCGCTAGCCTTCCTTGAAGATGCAGGGCTCAGTGTTGTGTTCCCTACAACTACCTTCACACCAGAAAGGTTAAATCTGTTGTGTGATTGTAGCATTCTGCAGATTAGAAGGTTTGTGGTTGACAGGTTGCTCAATTACAGAAATGTAACTGCTTCAGTAGGCTCAATAAAGTGAAATTGAAAATTTATCATTCTTCCACGATCACCCTTTGAAGAGTGATGAATTTTCAATGGGTGATCATTCTGAGGGAACAGATCAGGATCGTCTATGGAGTACCGGTTGCATTGTGCTATGCTCATGCGAGCTCCCTTTTTTGGGCTTTCTGTCAGATTGTGGGAGAAGCATAGAGTGCAGGGAAGGAGCGTACTGAATGAAGCGAAGTCCACATGTGTAGAGGGCCACGGAGGAGCATAAGTGGACCCACAACCTTAGTTCCTACATTCATTTCACACACAACTAGACTATATGCAGCACAAAAAACGACTTTTGTTTTGACGACGACGTTGCAAGCATTCACGAAGTTCAAAACACGGGAGTCGGCATTTAGTTCCACGGCTCCACACTTCCAATGACTTCGCACCTTTCTCGCGCATCCACTCACTCGCCTGTGGGGTGACCTCGCTTAATCAGTTGGCTGTGACCTCCCTGGCAGTCTGAGTGATCCTATTTATTGGAAACTGGGTTATTATCATTACTGATGTTATTATATTATTATTTGTTATTATTACACATTTTAAAATAATATGCAGTTGGGACAATACAATGTAAAAATTCAAAGTCTTTATATTATAAGGAAACTATGAAGCTTATCTAGACATTTTCCTGCAGAATCGCTCTGTTTCCTGCTCACTTGGTCCATTCTCCATCCACTTGGTCCCGATAGATTAGAACGTGATGCTTTCTTCCCTTGCTTACCTACCTGCCTTTCGCCATTTAGGTGTGCTCCGGATTTGAGGTAGCTGCCCCTAGGGTTTCAAAAACAAAGGGCTTTGGTTGACAGAGCTCAAAGTGCTTTCAGATGCTGAGGATAAATATAAAAGGAGTTCGGAGCTACTGCACTCGAGGGAACAGAAAGGGAAGTTGCAAGGGGTGGAAGGGGTGCAGATGCATGAAACAGAGATGGTACAGTGTATTGTGGTAGGCTAGCTAAGTGCAGGGATCCGTAGGAATAAGAAGGAGCAACAGTAGCAGCTAATCCTGAGTTGAAGCCGAGAAAGCTCTGTGGTCAAGTTCAGAATAGTACAAGTACGATGACGCGATGCTCATGCGATGACAAGCACACTACAGAGGTGATTTATGATGCTTTCATCCACATATTTGAATAGCTTCAAGTGACCTACTGGCGGTGTCAAAGAAAGCGGTAGAGGGTGTTAAAAAAGCTTGAGAGGTCACTTTGTCAACTAGTTTGCCTGCATGCGAAGTTACTGATGTAAATCCTTGGTCTTCACTGCTGCTTGGTCCACTTGCTTTTCAGTCGATTGCATTTACCTCTTTCGGACGTTACACGGCTATTCCTTTTCTGAATGTCTCTCCACTTCAACACTATGTATATGTAATTGCACGGATTGGATGAGGTTTTTCTTTGCCTTCAATCATTGCCACTGAATTGAGGATGGCTGATCCCATTTTTTGTACGATTCTGGAGGCCTTGTTTTGCAGGTCTGTAATGACATTGAGGAACGATTCTAAGCCAAGGCGATGGAGTTTGTAGTCTGAACCCAAGCAAGGGAAGAGAGAGAGGTGGATCGAGACCGTGACTTTAAACGGAAGGTTGGAAAGGAAGACGAATGGTCAGTAGGATATTGTCTCACTAAGAGAGCGCAGACAAAGGCGCAATACAAATCAAAACATAACGTGGCCCCTTCGACTACATTTTCAACAGTATCTGTTTGTTGCAAGCATTCATGGAGGTGGAAAACGTCGGCTTTCGTAGTTCTCGCATGTGGTGGTGCCACCGAACTTCGTTCATTCTTCACTGGTCTAGCCACTATTCATTTCAGCGCTTTCTTCATAACGCCCACTTTGTGGTCCAACTCACACAATCCCACCAAAGTTTGGTATGGATTTAGCTCTCATATTTTCGTTCATATCGTGTTTCTGCTGTTGCATGTTTCGTGGTGTACTTGAGAACTGTAAAAAGACACGACTTTCCTGATGCGTCGCCTGTTTATCGACATAGTTACCACCTCAATCAGCAAACATGCTCTCAAAATAACAATTTGACATCGACATGGGAACCATCATTTGTGTTTGCGCTTTTATTGCTCCACCTTCCTTAAGTGAAGAAATGACAAAAGCGCTCATGGCACTGGCGTCTCCCTTATACATATACCCTCCCACCGAATTTCAGCTACTACCCTCTTCAACGCAAAGCCCTTTTTCACACTAGCTCCGAGTAAGCTAAGACATTGAACTAATGGATTACTACTTATTTTACCATGCCAATGCCAAACTTGTCCAAGATTTCAGCAAAAAGTGAATAATAACATGCTCCAGAGTAAAACCCGGCGTACAAACTACTGGCGGTGAGAATTGCGTTTTGAATTTATCCGGTCGAAGATGTTTTTTTATTTTATTTGGCCGTGTTCTCGTTGTTTGTCGCTTCTTTCTGGAATTCTTGAATCAGACCTGAGTGTGAACCTTTGCTATTTACTGGGGTACTTGAGAACTGTAAAGTTCTCAAGTTTTATATGGAGCGTCGCCCGTCTATCAGCACAGTTACCGTCTTTATCAGCAAACGATTCACGTTACCCAAACAGCAAGAGGCAAAAACGACTACGGCACTGGCGCCTCCCTTATATACCTTTTGGAGTGGGCGGGGCAGCGAGAGACGAAGAGGGTGCAGAGAAGGAGCGTACCGATTGGAGCGCACTTTCCTTCTTCGCAGGCCATGTCGGCATTCATTCACTGGTCCAAATGACCCACACCAAATTGGTTCTGTCTCGCTGATAATGGTGATAAACGGTGCCCAAAGATATGTTCACATTTGTAGCTTCAAATATTATTGACGTATTGACGATAAGGATAAATAAAATAAATAAAAATACATAAGGAATGATAGTATTCAATCCTCTGTCTAATCAGTGCAATAATACACTGTGTTGAAGTGCGTGGGTATCTGGAACAGAGGGAACTGGACTAAAGGTCCTAAGAATGGGGGTTAAAAAAAGAGAACTTCGAAATGAATAGAAATATTAGAGCAATAGGGGATATTGCAAGGGTCAATGGAGCTCAACGGAAAACCGTTGTTTCCAAATCCCACCAATGCTTGCAACGTAAGGACAGAAATCGCCACTGTAATTCCTCAGTTTCTACCATTTCTCGGGTCCACTTGGTTTTCAGTCGATTTTATTTGCCTTTTCCGGACGTTACACTGCTTTTCCTTTTCTGAATGCTTCTTCACATTATACCATTGCGCTGGTTGAATGAGGCTTTTCTCCGTCTGTCCTCATGGCGTTGGACTAAGGATGGCTGATCCGATTTTTTGTACGATTGTAAACTGAAAGACTGGAATTTTTTGGTCAAGCCCGGGGCTGGTGAAACGTTCGGTTCATGCAAAAAGGTGGAAAGCAAGAGGAACCGACCAACATTATGCTATTTCCCTGAGAGAGCGCAGACAAGGTCGCGAAAATTCGAGACCCACTTTTATTAGATTTCCACCACACCAAAATGACAATCTTACATCTTACTTTGGTCTTTGAGTGCAGTTCTAATCTGTAATGAATACGGGATCAGGGGGAGAAGGGAAGGGGGAAGGCCCGGGTGTGTTGCGATTCGTGCGATTCTGGGTGCGCGCGGCGAATTGCGCGCCGAAATTTGGTGCGATTTGGACGACTGCAGCGTTTACCATTGAGGCCCAAATTTGAAGTGAAGTAGGTTAGCAGGATTGTCCGACCCTAGCAAAGTACTCTGCTTCAAGTTTGTGCCCCAATGATAGACGCCAGAGTTGTTTGAATCACCGCAATTTGCCGCGCGCACCCAGAATCGCACGAATCGCACGTCCCCCGGAAGGCCCTCGTCTTTGAGCCTTCAGAACTGTTCCTGAGCATCATTGCGCACCTGCGAAGCCATTGCCCATTCGATCCTTTTCTACGCTTGAACCTTCTCATTGAAGACGCAAAACTTAGTGCTGTGGCCCCTGCAACAACCTTCCCACCACGAAAATTATGCTTGTTGCGTGTCTGTAGCATTCGTGGAGATTGCCCGTTGAACACTTTGGATGTTTTACTGGTTTGGTGCAGAAATGCAGAAGAGAAGGTTTGTAGTTAACAGTTTGCTCTGTTGCAAAAAGCTGCCGCTTCAGTAGACCCAATATATGGAGAAATAGAATCTTTAACGGGTAATCAGTGTTGGAGCATCAAATCGTGACTGTCAATTGAATACCAACTGCATTGCGCTATGGTCATGCTGTGCTCCTTTCTTTCTAGGCAATGTGGCAAAGTTGTAGCGTCACCCTTATTTTGGACAGCCTCCTTACATGATTTCATGGTCGAAATGAATCATTGCCTCAAAAAAGGAATGGCGTGTCAGCCGAGCATTCCCATTTTGTCTCAAGGGAGAGGGAAGGCTCACGTGAGCCGAGATATCTAGATGGTAGAACAGTACTTTCCCTATACCAGGGTATCGCGATTGGATAGTTTTCAGAATTACAGTTTAGTCTACCTAAGTAGCATCAGGGAAAACGAAAGCCTTTCCACTGATACTTGTTGGCACGTACTGTAACGTCATCTTGAGATCGCTATGAGCTGCTGGCTGTGGGGGTCGTGATTTTTGGTTTAAAGTTGAAGAACGCTCCACCCATCCGAGTGAGGTTACTCACTTCATTTACATTTCTCACTTGCCCATTTTCTCAGCCTCCTGGGTTATTAGGAAACAAATAAGGCGGTTCTGCCCGTGGCACCGCCTACTCGTGTGCATATCCCGCCCCTTTTGGGCGAAGCTCCACTGAGCTCACACGTGCTCTACTGGTTTTGCCCTACGCCCAACGGGTCCGGGAACTTCTCCCCTAACACGGCGTCGCACACGCCGCACCCAACGCCTATCGCAGGATTGCGATGGAAGATTGGAGCGCGCAATTTGTGAGGTAGGGAGTCCTTTAATTATTTGAATTGGCTGGACGCTCTTTTCAATTCCAATGCGATCTCAATCGTCGTTTATATAGGAGGAGACATGAAAACTAAAAAGAAACAGAAGAAAGAACGATCAAATCCAATGAAAAAGCAAGCCAACCACGAAAAATATCGCGTCCTATCGATTGGCGGGAGGCGGGGTGAGTACGGTAATTGCAGTGGCATTTGCCGCATGCCGCAAGGGAGAATACCGCGATAGGGAAGAAGTTCCGTTACCCACGCCCAACCCATCTTATACTGTACCCGATTTCTGTAGGTGATTCTTCAGAACATCGAATTGGGCCACGGACAAAAAACAGATAAACAGTCAGAGAACGTTATATATAATAAGATGTTTATGAGATCTTATTTATTAATAAGATTGTATACATTTGATACGAATCGCTGGAAGAACACACATTCAAACGATTATAATCACTCTATAAGACTGAAGTAGTCGACCTTTTGAAAAACCAGATAATACCACCAATACCATAGGTTCCATGCTAGAAATGTTAGAGGAAATCCGTATCGGCATTGTTTGTCTATCCGCAGCGCTTGTCTCGAATAATCTTGGGACATCTGAAAAGATTTCAGTAATAAAAAGACTATGCTGAAAAATACTGCAAAGAAAGGAAAAGAAAATTCCATTTACCCGAGTATCGAATTCGGAACACACCAACTAATTTTCCCGTTTCTCCCAACTTTTTCATTGATTAGTCTCGGACAACAAGACATGGGAACTACCCAAATAATTGATGAAGCCGCAGCCTTGTGAAGTTAAAAAGGAGTTTTTTTTTGGTCTCGTCCCCATAACCCTCCTTTTTCTCGAAACGTTCACAAAAATCATCGGGCAAGTCTTCTAGCAACATCTTCCTTCTATATAAGCAACTGAAATTGGCTACGATTTAGAGAGTGAAGGGACCATGTTTGGAATCGATGAGGAAGAAGGATAGGAAATCTTCGGTGCTGCAGACACTTTGCCTTCAAATTTGAATATACGATATTAGTTAAAGACACAGTTCACCATAAAAATGGTTTTTAAAGTTCTTCGTGGGATAAACCTGTGACTGAATAGCACAAGGGACGTTGTCTGACCGAAAAACGGCTTAGATAGGGCGTAATAAAGTTCCCAAAATCGGCTTGGCCGACGTACACGCCCAAAGGCAGACGAGTTCTCGAGGCGTTGTCGAGGCTGTAGAGGTTGCACCTATAGCACCGGGACACACATGTTGCACGTAGGCAGCTTGCTGCAGTCATCTGCGCGCAATGTCACCTACATTTGGAAAAGTCGTCCAAATACCATTTCCATGCAACTTTTATCGTCACATTCTCTTCCAAACCAAATTTAACCGATTCGTAATTTTACTAGTTTTTCAAAGCCTTATTTTTCCCTGAGTACGCCGATTTCCGCGTTTTCTTCTCGACTTTTGCACTACTCTTGACTCTCAACTCCACTATTCGCCTTAACCTAGATACAGTAGCGCTCAAAAGTCTTCGGTGAAATGGTTCTTCAGCCGTACTTTTTAATGATCTAATCATACAAAATTTCTATATTTGGAGCGTGGGGGTATTGTGAATATTTACCACTATCAACATGCAGTCTGATCATGTTCCAGATATTCCAAAGATTATTCGAAATCGACTGAAAATACAGATGATGGTCCTTCTAGAACCTCTCCTTTTTTTCATGTCTAAAGTGTACGAGCGGTAATGCCGAACACAATAGATAAGAAAAACGCACATAAGGTGCGAATAAGTGCAGACGTCAACAACTTTACTTTTAGCAAAATCTGCTCCCGCAACACCTCGCTCTACGCTCTATCTGTGGATATTGCAGCTTTGCAGTCAAATAGTGTAGGGTAGGGTGAAATATGCTCTAGTTAAACATATCCAAATTTTGCGCGATTTGGTTTACTAATTGTAAGGAAAAAGTTATGAGCGGAAAAGCGCCAAAGCATTTCACCGAAGACTTTTAAGCGCTACTGTATCTCAAAATTATCGTGAACTGTGTCCTCAATAATAATTCCATGATATTAAGAACCTGTTGCAATATGAGGGATATTGTTCTTGGATGAAACTTGTTCGCTTTGCCCAAACCTCCCTTCGAGAGTAACAAAACCTTCTACCTTGGGCGACCGACTGGCCAGGATCTGATGCGCTTGTACGGTCTGGGCCAGGATTCTGACCCTAGAGTCTATCATATTAATGCGGCTCCGATGCATGACACATCCCCAGAGCTGTACAAGGCCGGGAATCCACCCTTTTCCGTGTGGGGACGTGTGTTGGGAATCATGGAGGGAGACGGGCAGTAGGAACGGTACGCGGCTGTCGCGGATCATTTGCCTCGTTATAGCAGTTCTCATACAGCTCAATCGCTATGCGATTATTACTTATGGCATGATTCTACTGTTAACTCTTTTGCTCTTGATTTCTCACTTGCTGCTGCATTCTGCTAAATTCCTTCGCACGCGGCGTCTCTCTCGCCGCGAAGCGACATTTCGTTCCTACTGATCATGGATCATGCGCAACATTAAGAGCAATACTGAACTATCGCTTCCTTTTTGGATATAAGATTCTTGATAGAAATAACCTGAATCGTAGGGTACAAATAATCTTCCAATCTTCTGCCATCTGAACATTCTGTCAAATTATTCAAATAACTTTTGTGAGAAGGACAAAAAATTGTCAGTCAACATGCCTTGGAGTAGACACCGGCATTGTCTATATCAACAGTATTTGACGTACTGCTGGACGTAGCACGAGATCTCGACCGATCTTTCCCTGATTGACGTTGTTTCCAGGTTCTTTCGTTCTCTGCAAAAATATGTCTTAGAAATTCAACTTACTACGAGGAATTATTTATTCAAGGTTTTAGTATGCTCTTTGTATTTACAATAAATAATAATAAAGAAAGGGGTTTTTTGTCACCAGCATCATGGCGAGTAGGTTCTCCGAGACCACTTGGAGTCCCATGGGCAGCGGTATTTACTACCTAGGCTTCAACTTTCCGATTCCGCCTATCACCAGCTCCCGACCAACCTGAGGGCTGGAGTAGACTTTCAGAGGAAAAATGGGCATCTTTATTAAAGACAGCATAGTTGTCAAGACTGGCACTGGGCCTCTGAACTATCCTGATGCCGTTGGGCCATCAGAAATGGGGCTTATCGATATCGAAATGATCGGAACTGCATGAGTTGTGACTGGTGTTTGTCTGACCGCAGTGAGTTCTTTCCCAGGGTGGCTTCAAATCACTTTTCGGCGCAATACGCGATGCGAAAGTCTCATATGGACAACATCAGCCAACAGGAGTACCAAGTCAAACAAGTTACAAAAGAGAACAACTTACAACTTGATGACTTAGTGCCGATTTTGGCCGACTGGCTCAACACTTTGTAAGTACTGATTTCTACGGCATAAAAATTCGCTTAAAGGCACAGTTCCTGAGATTTCCCCATTGGATGAATTTGAGGTTTCCTCGTATACCATATCTGGCACTAACTAGACCGTCGGAGGACGGTCTAGTTAGGAGTTAAAAAGGCTCAAAGATTGGCCCGTGTGTATCCTCGGACGAGTTCCACCGACATCGTAGAGGCTGCACCGATCACAAGGGAACCCATATAGGCAGTTTGAACGATTTGTCATGACTCATAGCGACAGTGAAAGGCAGTTCTGTACAGTTCTGGCTCGACGCTGTCAGCGCTTTGCGCAATTGCAACAACTGAAATCTCGTCCGAATACCCCTTGAATGTTACTCGTCATGGCAATCTCGTCCAATCTCTATTCTCCCTACTTTTGAGGAGCCATATTTTTTTTCGAAATCAGCGAATCCACTTGCCTTCTTCACTACAGATGACCTATTCCCCTTTCAGCTAAAAAGGGGAATAGGTCATCGTCATCGAAATTATCGTGAACTGTGCCTTTAAAAAACCAGGACGAACCCTATACGAGTCCAGGTCGCGTTCAGGGCTAAGGTTTCTTCCACAATTCGCCGATTTTGTGGATTTCTTTCACTATTTCGATGTAATTTGTCCTATCCAAAACCTTTTCTTTAAAAAAGAAATCTGTTCAATAAGGCTGACATCATAAGTTTTCAGAGAATTCAGTATTTCAAACTTATGCACTGTTTCTGTGTCTTCCAAATAAGTGGATCTACATGGAAAGAAGAAAAGATGGCGAAATTATATTTTCTACGACTATGGACTATTACTACTATTAACCATTATCTATGCAATTAAATTCACTTTTATGTTCGAGAAGAATCTCAACCCCTCACTACAGTTTTATGAATATTGTATTATGTTTCAAGAGGTGAATCTCGATAATACTGGTTGTCTTGTTTATGTTTATGCAATCAACAATTCCTATTTCGTGATTGCTATAACGGAGAACGTACCGGAACTGCTTTCTTCGTCCTCCAGCAGGGCGCTTTCAAGATTACGCCAAGGTGGTGCCACATTATCATAGATTGACATAGCGGATGTCTCCATTGTTCCTAATAAGGAATGTATATCAGGAATGGCAAATAAATCTCGTCCAACAGAGGAGAACAGTGTATCTATCATCTCGTAAAGGAGTTGACGTGGATCGGAATCACCTCACATAGAAGGAAAGGTGAGGTCGATATATCAGGGTGTTCGGGAAGTACCTGCAGAAAATTTCGCATTGGTCCAGATTTTCTCTGGGATTTTTTGAGAGCTCTTATAAGAGTTTTATGTGAGCCCACTACTACGCGCATAACATATCCGTTTAACTCATCCATGCTTCTCTAAAGATGTACCTAACAAAGGGTTAAGGAGGGTGGGGGTTGAAGGCACGGTTCACGATAAAAATGGTTACTGAGTTCTTCCCCTAGGAATACTCAGTGGCCTGAAAGGGTAATAGAAAGGACCCTCTCGCGCCCAAGAACTCGACGGTTAGGGCATAGTGGAAGCCTTGTTTGCGGCTCGCGCGGCCTTCCCGCCCCTCGATCGATGTGTCGGACGAGTATCGAGGCGCCATAGATTGCAATTATTCGTTCTAGGACCTACACACAACCGGCTGATCGCCGAGTGATTAGGCGATGTTTCTATCCCATTCTTTTTTCCTCTGTTATTCTTTTTGCTGCCGCGATCTCTTATTTAATTTCCTACCCCAAGAGGCTGAAAAAGAAGAGTTATTTTTGCTTTCACGAAGGTTTTTCGTTTACTTATGCCTATAAGTGAATGAATTTTTGCTTACCGTAGTCAGTTATTGGCACCTGGACCCACACGTACGCAATGACACACACTGTACAGCTCGTCCAAACGCCCCACTCTTCTTCACTCTTCTGGTTTCATTCTCGTCCAGCCCCATTTTTAATGATTTTTCGAAGCGTTCATCGCACTATTTTCCATCTTATCTTCCCATTTTTCGTCATAATCTGGACTAACCAAAATTATCGTGAACTATGTCTTCAAGGTAGGTCACCACTTCCTAGCTTTGCGAATGGAACTCTATGTACTGATGCCAATCTAGCCTTAACCTTTTGAGAATCCTTTCATTGACATCAAGTTCATTTGCTGGCATGATAGGTTTCCCAAAAAAGGAATATGATTTGGAACGGAAATTTAACTTCCTCCAAATTTTATCACACAGAATCGGGAAATTTTCATAAATCCAGGGTGGTCTGGTGAAGATGGTCTCTACCTAACGAGAAGTTTGAGAAAGGACATTCGGCTAATTCTATAGGTTGGGAGCGGACACAGCGGACGTCGAAATACTGCATAGGATAAGCCTATAAATGATGTGTACCTTGATTGTTGTTGTTCCCTCCTTTGTCACCGTTACTGTCAATGAATTTGATATTCTCACTGCCGGATGACCGTTTCAGTAAAGAAGCGCTTACATTCTTCATGTTGGATGAACGACCACCTGTAATGTTTTTTTGTGGCAGGGAAGAACAAATACCTATTCAATTTAATAACCTTTCGATGATGGGGTCGTGACGTCATCGATGAACCTTATGGATTGCTTGGTGCCATTGCTCTTCTCGCTTTCACAGAAACCGTTTGCATCTTTACAATCCGATGGCCGACTACACAGAGACGCCACAGCGGCCCCTAGAAGCTCTTCTCTAGGAAATAGAAACATCCAGACTTGTATCAAAACATTTATCGATCAATATTGATTGGATCAAAATGGGAGAAAAGCCGTCTATGGAGACATTTTAAGGACCAGGTCCCAATCAGCTCCATGGATTTTTTCTCTTTAGGTTGACTGAATTTTGAGAACCTATACGGGTTATTGGTGGAGGGAGCACCTGTTGGCCCTAGAGGTCATCTACGAGCCTCTGAGGAAGCCTCTTCCCTCCCTTCCCTCCCCTTCCAAAGCCATCACCACTGCGAGCGGAAGTAGACTGCATGGTGTTCCCCGAAAATTGAACGGCGCTGATCACCCGATACTGTTGCATACCGTATCAGTTTTATTGATTGGTTAACTGGGCTGGCTTACATAATGCTGTCAACGGAGATCGATCTTATAAACCTTTTTTTTGTACTGCTGACGATAACTAGTTAGAGGAGGTAGCACTCACTTCTTCCACTATGTATACTCGAATAAATTCGTTTCCCCATAGAGTCGAATTTCTCGGATTTCCGCATATAACTGTTAATAATAGCAAATTCCAGTAATGCAGAGAAAACAAAAAGCATACACGCTGAAAACTTGCAATTGGTATGGATGAAAGTGTGAAAAAGAATGGACGAGTCGTCTCACCTCCATACCAGAGATCAATCGCTTTCACGTAGCTGACTTGAGGCAATCCAAAACGAAGACCATTACCCTTAAACACTTGATCCGATAGGGGACATGAACAACACGATCTAAACTTTGAACTTTTACAAGGTAACTAATAAAGACTAAATTCCAAGAAAAGAACAAAAAAGATTTTTAGGAAGTGGTTGGAACGAAAATTTCTGAATTTCTGGAGTCACTCATAGCCGTTAACTTTCCCCAAAACTTCATTTTCATCGTGGATCCCACTCTACAAACCCCGCCCATGGACTACATGAATCTATCTTGCAATTTTTTTACACATCAACAAGTTTTGCCTTTATACTGACAACAAGGAGATAGTAGGTAACCCTTACCAAGTTGCTCACTGCTGTTTGAAATGTCGGAGCTGAAAGGGCATAAAGAGGGCTCTTTCGCGACCGTTGAACTTTCATCAAAGCACAGTTCACGATAGAAAGTGTTTCTGAATTTTCCGTTCAAGATGAACCTGTGCCCCACCGAGGATAGCACATGGGACATGGTCGGGTTAAAATCCCCAGAGACGGGCATAAGAAGGGCTTCAAAAAGTGTTTGGCAGACGTAAAAACTCAAAAGTGGCCACGTTATAGCGGTCTTGTTAAAGGCTGAACCACTCACAATGAAGAGTAAAGGACGCCGGCGAATAGTACGCTTATATGGGAGGCACCCAGACAGTTATTAGAAGGTCGACGCATTTATACGTGACCTGCAACCATACGTGCCACTTTTCTTTCTTGAAAAGACAGTAATTTTATGCTTCGAACTATGCTGTCAGTGCTATGGATTTGTCCGATGGCCCATTGTTGCTAGCTTTTGACACTGTCACTGCGCCAACTGACAGCCTTGTACCCCTTCCTTGCCATTCTGTCGTCACAGCTCAGGTACTGTGGACACTCTCGAAGCCACCCCAATATAGCAAATATAAAAGTAAAGCAACCAAATCAAAATAAATAAAAAACAAAAATGAAAAGAAAATGGAAACAAGAACTTACTAATGTAGTCAATGACACCAAACGTTGTAAAGCTCAATGTGACCCTTGCAGGTACAGCTGAATAAAATTATTTAATTAAAAAAAAACGTTTCTCTTTCTTGTAACAAATGATTAAGGTATAAATTTTGCTGCCTTGATTTTTACAGATCAGCCTTTAATGAAGAACTGTGGACGAATAGCAAGAAGGCGCGGCCACGACTTCCACGGTTCTTGGGACGAACTCGATCCAGATCGACCCTTCCTTCGTCGTTCGGTGGGAATACGCCACAAGTTGTAGGGGCTCAAAAAGTGAAGGAAGAAATGCTCTATGCTTACAATTTCATCCGTTTTTCAGGTATTTGGGAGCATGGCTCGGGTGCAATGCATGTCTGTAATTGGTCAATACCCCCCGTTGACCAATCACGTGCTCCCAACATCACACCACAACAATTGGTGCAGCTGAGTCCGACATTTGCTAGCGCTAGCACAAAAAATCACACCTCGTCGATCGATCCAAAACGAAACCCATGAGATCATCACAATTAATCCAGTTGGAATATATGACTGAACAAGATTGTAACCAATAGAACGTGATAAGTACAAATTCCCTTCCAAACAACTGAAATTATCTGAAAACATTGCTTTGAGCTGTTTACAGATGCTGTGCCACTAGGAAATGATGCTCTCTATTTATCTGTTGTTACTCACCAAGTTTATATGAATTTGGCATCAATGCGTAGCGATATGTTCCGTTACAGTAACCTTTGGCGACAGCGGTAATAACGAATTCCGGTAAACCGATTTCCGGATTGGAACGAATAGGATTTGAATCAAACCACGTAACGTTAACCTGTTTTGCTATGTAGGCATCTGAAGAAGAAAAGTTTGCGAGAATCGGTTTTCCAAGTTAAAATCAAAATATGATTTTATTCTCAATCCCGATAATCTTTGGGGTTGTAGTGCTGGTTTAATGAAAAGCTCAGAAGTGTACATATAATGAATAAAGTGTAGGTGAATTAATGATGGAAGCTCTTGCTACTGACACTTTCGAGGGGTTTCAATTATCGCAGGAAGAAAGTTCAAAAAAGGAATCACAACAAAGAAATTCCGCCAAAAATGAGGAATTTTCGACATTTTTTCATCGAAGTAAGTTTGTTGTGGTTTGTTGGTTTTTATAGAGCTTTATCTTGTATCTAACTCAAGTGAGGCAATGGAACTTGTGGCGCAGAGTAAAGCTGAAATGGCAAAAAAAAATGCGAAAATCGAAGGATTTGGAGAAATATGAAGCGTCAAGAAAATAGTAAGAAAAGGGGTGATACGGGATGGTATGACTGTATCCGCCTGGGTGTTTCGCACATAAGCGTACTATTCTCCCTTACTCTAATGCTTCACGCTTCACTACGAATGGTGTACCCTTAACCAGGCCGTCACAACACGGCCACTTTTGGGTGTGTACGTCGGCCAAGCCGTATTTGGAGCTTTTATAAGGCCCTGTCCACGTCGTTTCTAGACTCGACAATGTCCAACGTGCTATCCTTTCGGGATGAAGTTCATCCTCGGGTGAAGTTTCAGAAACCATTTCTATCGTGAATCGTGAATCGCGGCTTGAAGGTTGAACTCATTAAACTGAGCCAGAACGGCTCAGTAGCTTCTCATGCCCCTCTCTCCCCCTCCCCTAACAAGAGAACACCATTAACCATTCATTACTGGGGCTCTTGACCCAAATAAATAAATTTAAAAAAAACTTAGTAATTCTTTTAAGAGATTTAAAAGTATAACTTACAACTCAGCACTCTGATCGAGCACATTTGTGAATCCATTGGGTAGAACCTGAAAGGAAGTTTAGTGAGAATGATAGGGCCTAGAAGTGCACCAATGCCATGCTAATGCTGTTTGGTGATTTTGTGGCTAGAACTGGGAATCACCCAAACTTCTGCTGCTGTCAACCAGAACTCCATGATCTCCTCTTGCTGTCAGTCAAGCCGCTTACCTGAGATCCAAGTTGCATGCTACGGTTAGAGTGCATCGTAACGAATATGCAACCGTTCCATCAGGTGCAATAAACATATTGAAATTAGGTACTGTCACGTCTTGAAAATGAGCTTGGCGAGCATTGGCAAAGTATAAATCTGGTAGCCTGAAAAATGAATAATTACCAGATGAATCGGTATCGTATTTGAACTGGTATTAATAACAATTAGTGTCGTCTTCTCAGATGATTTCTATGAGGGTTTTCAGAAGGTGCTCGCCAAACATTTCACGAAACTCTAGTTCTTCCCTGGAATGTTCTGTAAGCTCCCATAGAAATATCAGGAGACTTCATGGTGTCCTAGTGAGCTCATCAGGTCAAGCTCACCTTCGACGTTCCTATTCCCACCTTTGAACCGTTGAAAAGAGACGTGCACAGAGCCTCTTAACAGTTTAACGGGTTTCAACGGCGGAGTGGGCGGATTCGATCTCGTGAACGAGTACGTCTTTGGACATAAGTCGGCCATTATAGGGTTAATCAAGCCAGATGAATAGAACCGGAAAGATCGCCTTCTTTGAAGCATGCAATGGAACAAAATGCTGAAAAATTTCCTAATTTTTAATGCGTTGCCATTGAAGGTGCTTTTTCCCCACACCGACCGAGCCCTTCTTGAGAATCGCATGCGTATTCCCGCACTCTTGATAGCCTTTCTATCCACTTCCCCACTGCCAAGTCACCTTGCCTCTTCTCTCAGCCCATAAAGGCAAAGCATGTAATATGTGCCGGAACTTCCAGGTCCGCGATGCACTGTTGATGTCAGCTAATCGCGTTGTACTTCTGAGGGCTGGTAGGTTAGAGTAAATATGTTATTCTGAAGCTGAGGCAAAGGTTCTCCGAGTAAGGAGATCGTAAACAAAAACCAAAAAGCTCAGAGAGCAAAGTCTGGGTCTGAGTACAATGCGTACGTTATTCAGTACTGAAAGACCCGTTCTAATACATGGCGCATCCAAAGCACCACTGCTCCGGTCATCTATTTCACCGAAAGAATGGGATGACAGGTGGAGTCTCCGATTCACAGTGTGGCTTTCAAGAAACAAAACAAGACCGCTAAGACGACCGGTAACTCGGTGGGCCATCTCGTTTCCCTGAATTTCAAGGTTACAGGACCGTTGTCAACCGCGTGTGTAGTGACTCAGCGTTTTTGTCGTTTTCTCTGCGTCTCCTTAAATAGGCACCTCACAGCGAAGAGGATAGAGGACAGACGAAAGAGCTCGCCATTCCTCAATGCCTTCTATTACTATACTATATGTTCGCTAAGTATCCTAAACAATAGGATACTTAGCGAACACTGCCGGGTTAAGATTGAATCAATGATGTTGGAGATCTCCAGACGATATTGTTGATCTCAGCGCTGATTCTTACAAAACAAAGTTGCAAAGCGATTGCAAGTTTGGATTTTCTACAAGTCACACAGATTTTTTTTTGTTGCAGATGTTCTATGCAAACGCGTTAATGATATTCGGACGGATCAAGCCTTTGTATCTCTCAAAGTACCTGGACTTTGAAATACGAAGTTTTCTTAGTTGGAAGAAGTTGTCTTTCTGGCAATTCTTCGACTCTTGGACCCATTCGAATGTCTACTCTGACGAGATAGCGCTCTGTAGGTGAGTACCGACAACGAGCGGACACGCCCTCCTTCCGCTGGTGATCACGAGACGCAGAGATTGCCTCGTCGTCTGATTCTCTCAGCGAGAGAAATTCTGGTTGACAACAGCCCTGTAACCGAATTTCAAAGGAAGCGGCCTACATTGGATGCAAGTCGCGAGGGTCGGGTAGTGGTGAAATAGCTGTGGTCCCCGCGGGAACGACCGCAAGCTGGTGCATTATTAGAGAACCAAAATACAGGGAAAAATATTTCTGTTCCAGAGGGAACTGAACTCCGTTAGTTGATTTAAAGAAGGTGAACGGGGGTGTAGTGCAGTAGGAACGAAGTTGTCGCGTCACGGCGAGAGTGACGCGCGCGACGGAATGTAGCAGAATAACGCAGCAAGTAAGAAATACAGGAACAATAGAAGTAATAGTAGAATTATGCCAGAAGTAATAATGGCATAGCGATTGAGCTGTATGAAAAACACAGGGACTTTTGTAACAAGGCAAATGGTCCGCGACAGCCGCGCGCGGCGGATCGACTACACAAAACCGTTCCTACTGCGTGTCTCCTGGTGAACGGCAGTTGCTGAAAGTGTAGTATGAACCAATAAAAAGCATTGGACAAGCGCAATTCACCATTATGTTGCCATATTTTCAGAAAAGTTTATTACTCTTTATCACACGAAATCTCCCGAAATAGCTAAACATACCATATCTGATTTCTCATATTGTCATCATTAATCAGTACATAGTCCGAGAAATTGTGGGCTAATCGGACGTCCTTCCAAGACATATACACGTAAAGATCGGCATCAAACGACTGAAACGAAAGAATTTCATAATTGTATTTGCTAAAAAGTTAGCATATGCAACTTCATATGAAACCAGAAAAATCGGAGGTGGTGTAGTGGCAAGTGGCGCACTATCTCACACTCACGGTCACGGGTTCGAATCCCGTATCGAGGTCTGCCTGGGCCAACCAGGCCTTCCATCCCCACGGGTCGGTTAATTGGTATCAGACTCCTCTGACAGGATAAGAGCATTGGCTTGTACATCGACTGGGTACCGCAAGTCATGGTATAGGCAACATAGGCATTCAATAGCAGCTACGATTTCAAAAGAAAGTCGAATGCACTGGCGCATCCCTCAGACGGAATCGATTAACGCGCCAAGACTTCACACCTTATCAAAACGGTATGGACTGACGCTAAAAACTTTATCCTTTATTCCTTTGAATACCATTCGGTCCTTACTGTGTAACCACTCAAGTATTATAGAACAAAGACTTACCAAGGAGGGGTAGTCTACTTACCGTGGCACTTTGAATGGAAAACCAGATAAATTGATAGAGTCTCGAATGCTGTTTACGAAAATGGAGATTAAAACTGCTAAATGGTTTTCCGTAAAAGTTATGGGGGCTGGAAATTTGCTTGACAGTAGTATTATTTGGATATGCGAACTCGCCACCCTGATCGGCATTTTTGCAAAGTGTTTTTTCATTCCACTGAAGACTCTCTAAACCTTTCCTGACATTTGCTTAGGTGAACGCCTTCTTTCTGCTTTCATTTCCACTCGTCATCCCTGTCCAGGGAAAGTGATTCTGCACGTCAATTGTACGACTCTGTTTTATTTCTTCTAACTACAAGAAACATGCAGTAAAAAGATACTAGAGGGATTAAGGTTCTATCCCAAGTATGTCGAAAGCTTCAAAGCTGGGTATGTTGATGAATGATGTTCCTGCGTCACACCGGCCGAGCATTTGTTCAGTCTTGAGACGATTGACTGTTTTTCTACCGGACGTAGAGAACCAACGTGTATAAAATGCGCAGTTTACGAACAATATGTGTGCTTCACGCATTTTTTAAAGTTTTTTCCATCAGTGTCGAGTTTCTTGCTGGCATCCAGCTTATCTCCAGTATCTTTTTATTGCCTGTTTCTTGTATTTAGAAGAAATAAAACAGAGTCGTACAATTGACGTGCAGAGTCACTTCTCCTGAGCAGGGGTGACGAGTGAAAATGAAAGCAGAAATAAAACGTTCACCCAAACAAGTGTCAGGAAAGATTTAGAGAGTCTTCAATGGAATCAAAAAACACTGCAAAAATGCCGACGATTGCGGGGAGCAAACCCGCACCGTACGCCCTACATATGAAGCGAGACCACTATCGCTATGCCACGTCAGCACTTGCTACAGGGGTCACGAGTTCGCATATCCAAATACTACTACTGTCAAGCAACTTTCCAGCCCCCTTAACTTTTTACGGAAAATCATTTAGCAGTTTTAATCTCCATCTTCGTGAATAGCATTCAAAATTCTATTGATTTATCTGGGTCTCCATTCAAAGCGCCACGGTAAGTAGACTACCCCTCCCTGGTTAGTTTCATGCTCGGGATAGCTTTCGAAATACAGAATTAAAAATCTAAATAAACTCCCAGACTTTGACACAGTATGCCGGTAGATTACAGTAATTCCACTGTAATTGACTATTATTACAGTAAATGTTTGAATGACTACTATCTCAGGAAACTACCTAGTAGTCAAGTATGAATAGTAGCGGACAAGCAGAATCTAAAAAAATAAGTAGAAAATCATGTAAGACGGTTCCATTCCCCTAAAATGAGGGCATGCAACAGCCCCGTCCAGCTTAAGATGAGAAAACAGCGTCTGCTCTTTTACGAAAATGTATTGAGAAGTGACAGGATCATTCGACAAGGAAGACAACGAAGTTTGAGACTCCCGGAAAGCGATTCCTAGGAGCTTTGAAGAAAAAGTGAAGGGACGTGATCAAGAAGAACCCTACCGAAACGGAAATGACCGACTGGAGTTTCTTCATTAGGAGGAAATTTTGTGACCAGTCAAAGAGACAAATAGTAAATCGAAATCAAGCAGTAAAACCTCAGATGGATTCAGACTCCCTCCTGGAGGTTAGTTGAATACTTATAACTTATTTGATAGTTACAAGCTCGAAACTTCCATCTGTCATGCTCAAATTAGTAGGTGAACTTGAGTAGAACGGGTCCAAAACCTCAAGAGTTATTTTGTGATGCGCTTGCGTTGAAGAATTGTGCCCCATAGGACGACGGCAAAAAGTCTTGAATGGGGCATGAGGAGCCTCAAACTGTGCGGCAAGGACCAGTTCCTGTAGCTTTGACATCCCGAAATTTTTGAGGTTTCTTTGAGGCCAATGGAAAGCCCAAATTAAACGGGGGTCGGTATCAGACATGAATTTGATAGCGAATAGCAGAAAACAAAAGAATTAGTGTGCCGACATTCGAAATTCAATTATAGCAGCATACGCTTGTGTAATTACATTACAATAACGCACAAATTAAGTCAAAGCGTTACATTCAACTACTGAAAGCGAACAACAAAATCATTTCAATTATTGATCGCCTAACAAGTTGGAATTGAAAATAGTTTGGGAATTAATGTGGGAGACGTTTTTCTCATACTTTACTTGGGCACCTGCTATCAATAGAAACCTTACTTCTGGTTTTTTACAAGTCCGTATTTAACTTTCAGCCTCCCCTCCCCCTCTTTCCCCATTCGTGCCAAAAAAAAACAATTTCGGAAAACTTGGAAATTAGGCAGGGTAACTCGTACTAGACGCCACGCTTGTCAGTCATTACATCAGTTTGCCTCGAAATGAAAAAAGCAAGCAGACTGCACGAAATGTTTGCGTTACTTAGTTCTACGCGAGTGTAAAAAATAGACGAAAGTTGTAATTGCAGAAGTCAAAAGTGAAGTATTAGTGTCACCAGAATAGTAAAGCTCAAATGGTCCGAAATGTTACCATTTCAGATGATCGGAAATTGCCGAGGCTTTCCAGATACATGCCGAGTTTCACGTCCAACGGATGGGTTTCGTTCTCCGTAGGTGGTCGCTTACTTCGATGACGTAACAGTTCATCCACTGTTTCCAAACAGTATGAGGTAACAAAGAGAGGAAACCTGAAATTTTTGTGTTAAACCTTCTACTCCTATACAATGATTCCCTTTTGTTGCCTTCAGCCCTCAGCCTGATAATCACCTTGGCTAGCTCCCCATCTTCCTTTTTTTATTATTTATTTTTATTTTTTTTATAGCTGCAAGTTCCAGATGATCATTTTTGAGGAGATAAGAACTCAAGTTATGAAGTGCCCGGTCGAACAAAGTTGGGCTAATGCGCTCTGATCACAAAATTTAAGTCTTGATTAGAGTGCATTGTCCCGAGGTTTTATAGCCCAACGAGATCCTCTAAAGTTTAGAGATTTTCTTTTCTGAAATAAACAATGTTTGCTCTCATAAGGTTGGTGAGTGTAAGGGTTAAAGAACGTAGTGCCTGGAAAGCACAGGCATGGGTTCGAGTCCCGTCTGAGACCAATGCTTTGCCCACAACTCGTCAACCTTGTGCAACTTTCGCATCGCGCTCTGGCCATGAAGTCGCTCTCCTTATCCCCCCCCCCCCCCGCCCCGACGCATTTCTCGCCCCCTTACTTTGAATACTTTGAATAACTATGTAGTACTGCCCTAACCTTTCTTTCACTTTCTTCTAATATGTCTGATCCCAAGAGATAGGGCATCCCAGTTCGATTCCTGTACCCGTCATAGGGACCCCGCCAGTGTTCACGTTTAGAATAGGCTAAAATTCTAAAATGAGACAAGGGTTACGTTCGGAAACAGAAAAAGGACTGGTGAGTTAGCACCAGACTGATCGGGTACCACCGCATGTGATTGTATGGGCCATATACGCATTCGAAGGTTACTTCGATATCGAATGAAAGTTGGATGTCAAAGCGCGTCCCAGAACGTGATTGATTGACGCCGAAAACTTTATCCATCATCTTGTATGAATGGATAGCTAATGTGAGTGAGATGGTAAATTTACTACTCGATCACGCAGAAGTGGTCCTTCATTAGTTTGCTTTTCAACAAATATACCAATTGATCATTCCCAAGGGAACGTTGAGATACCCAGGCTACGAAGGACGTAGGGTTAGGGGTATCCCTTGGTAAGTAATTGCTCTACTCTTTGACAGAAGACAAGTCAGCCAGATGGCAACGTAAACAAGTCATCAAGTTTTTCCCAAAAAAATAAACGCTCGCCATGTTTTTGCATCTGTTTACGGTTGTTTTTTTTGTGGCTTCAACATATTGCAACAGAAACTGCAAATTAAATTTCAAAAGAAAAAAGTGGAAAACTCACAAAAATGAAATCATAGACTCGACGAAAAAATCATGGCTAGAGTGATGAGGATGAGTATATTAATTTCTGAAATATTCGACATTATTGAGTTGATATTGGACTCGTTCCGTCTAGCAACGAAGCCCACGACGAAGACAGAATCATCGTGGGCCGTAAACATCCGGTATTACGTGTAATTCTTGTTGAGCCCACACACCAGCTCACTCAATAAGAATTGCTCTAATTATCTGTGTTGACGAGAAGAACAAGAAAAAAAAGCTGATCGAATAAAGGATTTGGATATAAATACACTTCTCCTAAGCAGTAAGTAAACTATGTAATGCAAATAGAGCCACAGGACTTGAAATAAACAAAATTTCCATATTACTTGAAAAAAAAGTTGAGATGAGTGAAGAGGAACTATCGAATTAAAGAGATGAACGAGAATCTTGCGCAGACAGTGAGTAAATATAGGCCTCCCCAAGTTTTATTAGTCTAAGGATCCGTCTCATAATAGTTTTAATAATAAGTTCGTGGGATTGGTTTTTGACGGAATATTATTCCATTATTTAATATTACTGCAATATGGGAGTCCATGAATCTCTACTTGGGATTATATCATTTCTTTCTTTTATATTAATACAGCATATGGGGGTTTGTATTATTATCGGAAAGGTTAGAAGTTGTTAAGCTGTATGATGAGTTTAACAAAAAAGAAAACCATAAAGGATAATCGTAACAAATGAGAATCTTCAGTTGTAGTTAGGTGACGCATTATCATACACGCTTGGTCCGCGGATCGAATTCCAGATCGATACTCGCCCAACCCAACCAGGCCAGCTCACCTTTTCGGGATTGTTTGATTAGTACCAGACTCTCCGGGAGGATCAAAGCACTGACTTGTGCATCAGCTGGTCACCACATGCAATTGCATAGGCCCCATACGCATTCAAAACGTGACTACGATTCTGAATGCAAGTCGAATGCGACGGCGTATCGCAAAAACGGGACTGACTGACGCCAAAGACTTTATCCTATAGTTTCCCCCTGATGTCGAATTTTTTCAATCGTCTGTGATCGGCACAAGAGCTGGAGGCAATTAAGAACATAAATAAGTAATCAATCAAGTAAACAAATAAATCAACAGAGGAGTTTAGGCGCGGTAGGTTGTTAGAGCATGGCAAGGCCCCATAAGTTTTCGGGGATCAGTTGCATGATAACCCAGTAAGACCTAGGATACTATCGAGTTAATAAAACAGACCTCATCTCTACTAAGGCTGAACCATGCTTGCGAAAGTGCAAAAAGGGCATCAACATAATAACCAGGCTGACACGTCGATTGACGTAGGAAACTACTTGCTATGAAATTACTCTGAGTGCGGGTAACTATGCTTAGATGCATAAGAAGTGGAGCTAGATTGTGGTTCGAAAAGTCTACGAACGAGTGACTGACTGAGTCTTACGTAGCCATTCTCTACCCCCTTGATAGAGCTAGTGAAGGGATAGCGGTCACTTCTAAAAGTAGCATAGGCTCAACATATTCCTGGAAGTTTTTCCAAAAGTTTCCTCACTTTTCGGAGCAAGAGGTATTCCCCGTAAAGACATTCAATCACAGAAAAAGGCGTTCGGGCTACTTCAGTAGACTGCGGATCCTTGTACAATCTCTACCATCGGCTGAGGCCAGCAAGGCAATGGCTCATTCTGACAGGCAAAGATTTACATTTGAGGATAATCTTCATTCTATTCGCATGTTTTCAGTCTTTAAAATTCATAAATGGCCTTCGTTCCCAGCTCAATCCGTCGTGGGGCTTCCTGAAAGCCTTACTTTGACCCTCAACTGCCCAATCGAGCAGACAACCCTGGAGAACAGGCCCCGGCCCTGAAACCAACCAGGAATGGGTAATTCAGAGGGAGAGAATGCCTTTGAAGAGCCATCCCATTCTTGAGATTGGAGTTGCTTATGTGAAAGTGATTCATGAATGAAGTTCAAGTAGACTTCCAAAAGAACCTTCAAAGGGTTCCTGAGGGCTTCTTCATTCTCTGGAGCATATACAAAAACTTTATAAGGACTGCAAACGAAAAAATAAGTATGAACGAGAATTTCAAGCTGTTATGGCTGTTTAACTAGAAGAGATGCCCCAATATTTGAGAAGAAATAGCGATCCAGCAGTTGATGGGCATGCGTAAATTGCATCTACGGCATTCACCAATACTGAATATCTGATGTGTTTTCGAGTTCTACCACCGCCACCGTTGAGCATAGAGAGGACAGCATGCTCGTATGTTATCGTTACATAACCACTTTCCTGTTAATGTAGTTGTTGAAGCTAGTAGAAGTAACTGGGAAACTACGATGAGATGAAAAAAAAGGAAAAAGAGAGAGGAAAGAGGAAAAACAACGAAATCCAATTCTGAATCCTTCCCCTAATTCTGGTGGTGACAGGCCGCTAAAACAAATGGCTTATGGGCACGTCATCGAGATTGGAGGAGGTGGCAACAAGAGGCAACAAGCGGTAGAAGGCTGAAAAAGGATTAGAGGCCGAGCGTGACGCGGGGAATGTTTTGTTTTTGGCCGATTTTGTTATCTGAATGCATTAAGCACGGGGGAACTACCCCTATGGGAAAGCTGAAGAATCACCGTGAAAGAGCAAGCTGTAGGAAAAAATGATGTCCCACAAAGTGAGATCCCACCCAAGTCCCCACGACGGTTGTTCTCTGATCCTCCCAACCCCGAGTAACCAACATAAACTCATCGCCGCAAATTGCCCAGCACTTGGTGGAATCAATTAAGCGGATGAAGGAACGGAATGAAACGGGGATTCCAGACGTTTTCATAAACGAAGAAAAACTCTGAACAACGAAAGCAGGACGTGTTGAATGCGTCGTAATCGTATGGGAGCAGTTGTAAACAGTTTAGTGAATAACAGCTTTTCCAGAAAAGTCGTCCAGAAAACAACTATATAACACATCGGGAAGATAGCTCAACACTAAAGAAAAGATGGCGCTGTAGCAATCATTTTATTTAATTTTACTTATTTATTGAAGGCGTAACCAAGAGTCACGTGGATCAACCTCGTGTTGGGATCAGCCATTTGTAGGGAAGTCTCCTCTTTTGCCTTCCAAGGCAGAAGAGGGGGCTCTTCGGCTCTCTCTGTAGAGCCTAGCACTAAATTAATAAATCTGGTGGGAAACCTTATCAAAAGAAAACGATGCCAAGCCAAGTTTTGATCCTCGGACCATACGCGTAGTTGCGGCGCCTCATGCCGCTAGCCAATCTTGGTTATGAACAAACTATTTGAATCAAGCTATACTGTAAACGAAAGGTGTCCAAGTTCTCAAAGGAATCAAATGTAGAGGTAAAAGGAAGCTCTCAACAGGATAGGATTCTGCCAAAGCAGAGAACAGATAGAATTCAGCAGAGTGGTCCCTGATCCACTTCATGGTCCGACACTTATATTCCAAAGAGCCCAAATTATGCAAAAACATAAAAGCACTTGAATAACAAGCTTTTCCTACTTGTCTACAATGCATACTCGCTGACAATCAAGGAAATTCCAGGAGAATGGGATTTTGAATGAAAGTCGGATGCGTGGCTCATCTTGGAAAATACAGAACCCCCGAGAGTTGTAGATGTTCCTTTGTCACCTTGGTTTTCCTCTTTCATTGGCGACACCCCATAGAAGGCTTCTACAGATCAGCCCGCCCACTCTTCTCCAGTGTAGTTTTCATACGGTTCGAGACAATCAGTGGGTCACACACTGCTTTACCTGTGGGAGATTTTTCCAGAAGGAAATGCATCATAGGGACCGTCCTCCATGTCAAAAACCTGAAAACCTGATTGTAGGGAATCAGATGTGGGAGATCAAAGACGTTGTTGCAGATCCCAAGGAACCGAAGACCAGGTGAGCCGAACGCGTCATGCGATTTCATGATAGCCATTGCGCCAGCGCGGTTACGTACTGCCTCCCTAGGGACGCCAGGTCGCTGACTTGAAGGCCAGACTTCTTCACGGGAACTCTGAGAAGGAGGACCAGTGCACTTTGTGTCCCCGGAACATCACATCTGAGAGAAGCCATTCTGGCTCCTGACAGATTGGGGGCATTATTGTCCTGTTCTTCCGATTTCTTTTTTGGAAATCATATATGCGGATAAAAGGTTATCAAGTTGTGACATGAGACAAGGGGACACTTAAAGCAGGAGCCTTACAAGCTTTACATGATATTTCGACAAATTATATCGTTTTAGTGGTTAACCAGTCAATGATTTTTGTATGGCACACCATTGGGTGTATTCAATTAAAAATAAAAAAAATAAAAATGAATAAATAAATAAATAAACTCCATGTGAACTAAGTGTACGATGTAGAAAAGAAAAATGAAATAGATAACGGAAAATCTCGATAATCTAGGTCACAACAGTAAACATCCAAATAGAGTGAACCTACAATTACTTCGAGAGGATAAATTTTTTCGAGAAGCCACAACTCTTGATTACTGCTACACAACGAGCCAGAATTGATTCGATGAGCTTCTAGATAACGGCAGTAGGCACAGCGTTCTATTCTTGGGAACGTTGGATGAGCTCCGAAGTTTATTAAACAGCCAAACACCCTTGTGGGATAAATCTGTTATTCTATCTTTTGATTACAGGGCATATTTTGCTTAGAAAGCTCCTGACAGCATCATTAATCTTTCATAAATTCCTCCACTCCAGTATGTCTGGCGATGATGAAAACGAGCCCATGAAGATTACTTTGGGAGAAACTTTCTCATACTGGTCGATGCCATCGACGAAAACTTACATAGACTCATAAGAATGGCGATTTGTGGGCAAAACTTCGGCCCCGGACGGAACTGGAACCTGTTCTTCTATTTTCCAAACTCGCCATCCAAATTTCGCAACGCGGACTGCGGCGAAAAAACAACAGTAAACAAGGACATCAAGTACCTCACAAGACAGCTACAGCAGGCCACCTTCTTCAAAGTTTCGAGTGCACACATTCACATTCAGTAAGAGCAAACTTTGATCCGTTCAAGGGCACCATTCGTGGATGTTGAGGAGGTCGGCAGAAACCCCAAGGGTTCAATTTTAATCCTCATGACCTTTTTACAACATCCTTATCATCTGAACGGAGACCGCGATAGTGATGAGTGCGATTGACCTTTCGTAGTCTATTATTCGCCCTGACAAAAGCACTTCCCTCTTGACTTGACAATGGTCATGTGGGCGTTTTTTGGAAACCAATTTCTTCTGCGCCGTAAATGTGAATGAGGGCTATAAATAGTCAGCATGAAACATAGGCCTGTGTGTATGTATGCGTGTGCATGTATGTTGTTTATATGTATGTATGTACATGTTTATTTAGGTGTGTATTCGTTAGAAATTGCATATCTCTCGTTGGATCTCTAGCGTTAAAATTACGCAAAAGCACCGGCTGCTGGAAACACTGACGGGAGGTAATGCGACTCGAATCTGCCCACAGGATGCGGAACGTACCCGAAAACAAGGGGGGAGGGGAGGGTGAACTCTGTCTCATGGGAAAGCGGGAGCGAAAAAAACTTTCCCACCCTTAGATCTACAGCGTTCAAATATGGTAGTGATACAGGTGGCAGGAGGGCTCGACCCCGCCCACGAGGGGCGGGGCGCGCGTGAAAATGTGTGCCCAACCGGAAAGAGCGTTCTATTAGATTGGAAGATAAGTCCTGCAACACTTTGAAAATGTTCCTCCAGGAAAAAATCAAAGCCCTTCTCAAACGTTAAATTGATTTATACAAATATCGACACCAAATATTTAATTGCAAAATGACAAAACAAATATTAATAGAATTAGCAAGTAGAAAATGCAAAAACTTGCCTAAATTGTTGCAAGACTTATCTTTCAACCTAATAATTTGGGAGGAATACGGGCAGCAAACGAATTTTGACACGAAAAGGAGAGCTTACTGTCAGCAAGGAGTCCGACTGGTAATATTGCAGAAATGAAGGGGTCTTTAAAACTAATGGTTGCAAAAAACAGGGGTCAAGCCGACATTGAGCTTGAATAAATGTGACCCCGTTTACCTGTATCAGTGCAAGAAGTAAAGTAACGTAATCGGATATCGTGTATACAAAGCGGAAGTGGGGAATTGTCCCAAAAAACCTTCTATTGAATACCCTCTTACACTCTGTGACTAGCTGTATGACACCTCCGGATGGAAATGATCTAGGGCGGTTATGTCAATTTTTATATGTTATTTGTTGTGTTTGTTGTTTATGCTTTTATATGTTTATTCTTATTCCACATATCACAAAACTGCCTATTTTTATATTACAGTTTCAAGTAATATAATTTCAAATGACTTTTCTATATCAATTATATTTTGTATTTATTTTTACGAAGAACATATCAGTGGCGGGTGTACCAAGCCGGTATTTTAGAGCTCTCAAAATTCGGCGTCATGTAGTAGACAACGGAGGATCCAAGGAATGGGAAAGATGAGGTCCCATGTCTCCACCCACGCTTTGTATTATATACAAATTTGAAAAAAAGCAAATTAAAAGCAGTAACAATTCAAATTTTGTTTTATAGCAGCAGTTTGGAACCCTCCAATAAATCTGAGGTATAATATTTCATATTTCGATTGAGCCCTATTTACAAACTCAAAAAGCATGGCAAAGGCATGACATATCTCCACCTTCATCGCAATGCAAAAATTGGTAAACATGAAGATAAATAACGGGAAAGACGACTGCTCGTCATAGCTCGAACGATAAAAAGGTCCTTCCTTACCCTCATTCTCACTCTGTTTAACTTATCCTACTGATCATGGTTGCTGAGTTGGAGTGGGGATGCTACATAGGACAGTGAGACAAGGATACTTTGCAGTAAACTTGTGTTAGAGAGGCGTGAGTGAAGTGGTGCTTGATCATTTGGGAGAAGGACAGACGGTCTCGCGACTGGGCGACAGAATGGCTCTATTGGATTATAATCCGCACCACTTCCTTTCTGCCCTACTCCAGCCCCGGTGAAAAGTTTTGAGTGTAGGATGTTAGCGAGGGTCGTGTTATATTGGCTACTTCGTAGATAGTAAGGAGGAAGGAGTATTCCATAGAAAAATTCAGAGGGATCGTGTTAAGAAAGCTGCTCTTCCCAACGCCATGCTCAGTCCTATTTGTGCAACAACTCGCCCTCAATGAAAGTTGAGCATCTCGAGGAGATTAAGGCCTTTCATTTCGGTACTCTTAGCTTTCTGACAATTTGAAGATAGATGAATTCAAGTGCCAGCTGTGAAAGTACGACTTCTACGGTTTGCGAAAGGAAATCTCCAGCGAATATCTGACAATACTGAGAAGAGAGAGGGGAAATGAGCAGAAGAGGCGATCAGTAGCCTTATCATCATCACCTAGCAACACTTCTAACAAAAAACTTCAAAAAACGTAAATTGCTTTCCTCGAATGACGACTAATGTTTAATTTAATGCTGATTCTCTAATTGCGTAGTACTACTGCAAACCTCTCGGGAGATTCCCACTATTTTCCAAGCATTACTCATGATTATCGTGCAGATTTGAGCCAGTTGTCATTGGATACGCCGTTTCGGAACTGAGCATATTTGGAACTTTCCAAGTATAAAGTCTTCGTAAGAAGTTCTTCTTCGATAGTCTCCCAATCCATGCCAAATCAGTAATTCTGACGATTGTTTTTCCTAGACGGAAACCATTTTTGGAGGGAGACGGGCGTTAGGAACGATTTTGGGTAATCGATTCGCCGCACGCGGCTGTCGCGGACCACTCATTCGCCGTTATTACAGCTCTAGCGTTCTTCATACAGCTCGATCGATATGCGATCATTATTTTATGCATAATTCTACTATTAGCATTTTTGATCTTGTATTTCTTACCTACTGCTGCATCCTGCTACACTCCCTCGCGCGCGACGCCCTTTCACCGCGACGCGACCATTTCAGTCTTAACGCACCACACCCATTTATCCCATTCTACAGTAAACAAATTTATGATATGATAGTGTTCTGGAAATGAATCGCTCAATCAAACATCTGCGGATCTCCTTTGATGAGGATTCTCTCTCTTACTGAAGATGGAACTTCCTATAATAGAAGGTAGACCATTCACAAATAACTTTGCCAAGTAGAGTTCCCTAAGCACTCAAATACTTTCGTATCACAGCATTAAATAGCGCATAGTTTTACTATT
This sequence comes from Haemonchus contortus, assembly GCA_000469685.2. Taxonomy (NCBI): domain Eukaryota; kingdom Metazoa; phylum Nematoda; class Chromadorea; order Rhabditida; family Trichostrongylidae; genus Haemonchus; species Haemonchus contortus. The sequence goes on along the minus strand of LS997567.1, from coordinate 7,191,941 downwards.
TCATTTACAATATCTCCGGTATCTCCTGTCGTCTCGTTGATCATCGATTTCCTCGAGCGGGCGCCACTAACGCTCCATCAGTCCCTGTCGCGAGCCAGAGTGATCCAGTGCATCGTCCTCGTTTCAGGGACACGAGGCACAGCGTTCCTTCCGTTTAGAGCTTTCGTGATGAAGTCTAACCATTACGCTGTCGGCCGTCTTGGTGTTCTTTTGATGTCCCGAGTGGTCCTGTCAGTAAGCACCGTGAGATCAGGTGGGCCGGACACGTACCATAGCTTCATTACAAGATAAAGTCGTAATCAGCAGATAGTGTAAAAGATCAGGTGGGCCGGACACGTTACGCGATATCGTGACCGTAGTCCAACGGTCACGATAGCGCATCATACCCAACAAATCGCCACGAATTTCGCCGCGCAATACACCGCGCGCATCCTGGGACGCACTTATGTACCCATACCCTAAACAGGCGCATAAACAGTCAATAGCACCTTGTTTATCGGAAGGATAACTGATCACCCATTGATACTTGATTCTTCTCTCTATTGAGTCTACCAAAGCAGCAACTTTTTTTTGCAACAGAGCAACCTGTTGACTGGAACCCTCTCATCTGCATTCCTGCTCCTTAGAACATTCAAGGCGCAATCTCTATGAACGCTACAAGCACGCAACAAGCATAACCTTTCTGGTAGGAGGGTGGTTGGAGGGGCCGCACCTCTGTGCCCTGCGTGTTCAACGGGAAGGCTAGAGCGCAGAGAAGGATCGGGCGAGGGGTGTGGCGCGTTGGGAACGAAATGGTCGCGTCGCGATGAGAGGGGCGTCGCGCGCGAAGGAATGTAGCAGGATGCAGCAGTAGGTAAAATATGCAAGAACAAAAGTACTAATAGTAGAATTACGCATAAAATAATGATCGCATATCGATTGAGCTGTATGAAGAGCGCTAGAGCTGTAATAACGGCGAATGAGTGGTCCGCGACAGCCGCGTGCGGCGAATTGATTACCCAAAATCGTTCCTAACGCCCGTCTCCCTCGGGCGAACGCTGGCTTCGCAGGTTTGCAGTGATGACCAAAAACAGTTCTGAAACAAAGTGATGGAGCTTTTCTCCCAATTCTAAGGGAGAGAGGAGCAAAGGACGGATAAGATGCTAACCTCGTGCAAAAATGTGAAACCGAGAAGAAAACTGTATTCATAGGGTTCTATCCAAATAAGAGGGCAAGAGCACAAAGACGAGGGCCCCACCACTCCCCTCTCCCTGATTGTGTATTCATTACAGATTAGAACTGCACACTCGGACTAACGTCCGTTTCAGTGTTCAGCGTGGTGAAAATCTAGTGAAGGTGGATCTCGAGTTTTCGCGTCCTTGTCTGCGCTCTCTCAGCGAAATAGCATCATGTTGGCCAGTTCCCTCTTGCACTCCACTTTTTTGGTGAAACAAACATTTCACTGACCCTAGCGCTCTCCTTCTACCTAGGCTTGAACAAGAACTACATTCCGTCAGCCCAAAATCAGATCAGCCATCCGTAATACAATGGCAATCACTGAAGACAGAGAAAAGCCTCATCAATCGGTGCAATTATAAATGATGTTGGAGTGAAGAAGCATTCAGAAAAATGAAGGCTGTGCAAAGCCCGGAAGAGATAAGTGAAATAAACTAAAAAACAAGTGGACCCGAAAAATGGTGGAGACTGAGGAATTACAGCAGCGATTGTTGCCCTTACGTTGCAAGCATTGGTGAAATTTGAAAACAACGGTTTTCTGTGCAGCTTCACTGACCCTTGCATGATCCCCTATTGCTCTAATAGCTCTATTCATTTCAAAGTTTCCTTTTTAGCCCCCTCTTTATGATTCATAACCTCAGTTCCCTCTATCCCAAATGCCTTACCATTTTAACACCGTGTATAATTGGACTGTTTTGATGAAGGATTGGATACTATCATTCCTTACCATCAATACGTCAATAATATTTTAAGCTACAAATATGAACATATCTTTGGGCACCGTTTATCACCATCACCAGCGAGGAAAAACCCAATTAGCGTTTGGGTCATTTGGACCAGTGAATGAATGACGACGTGGACCTCGCGAAGAAAGAAAGTGCGCTCCAATCGGTGCGCTCCTTCTCTGCACCCTCTCTCTCACGAGTGGTGCTACAGAGCGGAACGCATCGGAGAGCATCTATCGCCGCCAGCGCGCGGTCGCGTAGCGGTTTCAGTTATTTCCCTTCTATTCCTCTGGCATTGGAGCGCGATATTGTTTGCGCGCCATTTTCAAAAATGCACCACGTGACCCCTAGCTGCAAGGAATCCGGTGCGTGTCCTTGCCCAGAGTCCCTTTTTCATGCGTCGTATATGTGGCGGGTGAAAATCTGGGCATTCAAATGAGGTTATGCCGTGAAGTAAAATGTATTGTCTGCAGAAATTCTGCAAAATTCGGAGGATGCTCTCTGATACATTCCGCTCTGTACCGTCACTCCTCTCTCACTGCCCCGCCCACTCCAAAAGGTATATAAGGGAGACGCCCGTGCCTGAGCACTCACTCTGCTCGACTCATCTTCTTAAAGAAAGTCGAGCAATAAAAGCACAAAGACAAGAGGGCGGGTCCCATGTCGGTGTCAATTGTTGTTTGGAGAGAGTGAATCGTTTGCTGATAAAGACGGTGACTATGTCGATAAATAGGCGACGCCTCAAGTAAAAGTTACGTCTCTTTACAGTTCTCAAATACACCAAGAAACATGCAACAGCAGAAACACGATACGAACGGAGATATGGGAACTAAATCCATACCAAACTTTGAGGGGAATGTATGAGTGAGACCACAAAGTGGGCGCTGTGAAGAAAGCGTTGAAATGAATAGTGGCTAGATCGGTAAAGAGTAAACTAACTTTAGTGGGACACTCTCGTGCGAGAAGAATGGCCTTTTTCTATTACATGAATGCTTGCAACAAACAGATACCGCTAAAAATGTAGTCGGAGGGGCTACATTTTGTTTCGCTTCGTTTTGCGTCTTTGTCTGCGCTCTCTTAGTGAGACAGTGTTCTTCTGACCAATTCGTCTTCCATTCCAACCTTTCGTATGTAGTCGCAATCTCGTTCCACCTCTTTATCTTCCTTTGCTTAGGTTCGAGCTAAAAACTACATCGCCCTAGCTCAGAATCGTTCCTTAGTGTCATTACAGATCTGCAAAGCATGGCCTCAATTTTCCCCGGCTCTAGTAATTTGCGCAAGAGAGGCAGAGCATAGTGCAGTGGCCCCCTGTAACTACATTTTCCCTCTGATCCCTTTTTGTTTTCGTACAATTAACATCTAGGTGAAAATCAGTCAAAATGAATGCAGCAACCAGGGCATTCTGTTCAGATAACGTATTTCCCCGTGGCCTCGCTTATACACGTACCAGTATGCACCCTTCAAGAATTTTTCTGATTTCAGAACGTTGTCTTCGAAAAGTAAACCCGTGCCGTATACGAGGCATCCTATCAATATACATCCATGTCAAAATGGGAGTGTGGTATCCTGCACCGGTTTAGTATGTGGATGAATATAAGGCAAGAGCTCTAGCACCAGTAAGCTGAACTTGGTAACGTCAGCGTCGATCGATTATCGATCGGCGGCGGTGGGGTTGTTGTGTAAGGTGCGCTTCGTATATTTCACGGGTTGCTGACCGAAGACAACGTTGGAGATACTGAGACATCACGAATAGTGAACTCGTTGAACCCGTAAGAAAAGCAGAACTTTCCCATGGATTTAATACAAGACAAGGTTTCTAGATCTACAGGAAGAGAGAAATGAGTAGATTTTATGTGGAGCTTTCAAAGAGTAAACAGTAACAATAAACAAACTGGAAAACGGCGTATACTCATTTTCTCGCTTTTTTCTTCTCAGAACAGAAAAGAACTAAACTTTGTCTTTCCTGGACGACTGAAAGATATCCTTTCAGGTTGTGTGGAGATCATATTGCCCATAACTGAACAGGGCCGGTCTTCCCTTCCTTTTGAGACGAAGAGAGCTCCTTCGTCTTCACCTTCTAAATGCACCTGCGTAGTGGGTGACGCTCTCCTACTCATGCGTGAATAACCAGATCTTATCATGCAATAATTTAGATCTATTTAGAGCGGGGGTTGCAACAGAAATGAAGGCTCAGTACGGGCACTCGGCTCTCACAGTAACCCCATAGCTTCCCCTATCTCCCAACCTCGTGTCCTTGCCCAAAGCCCTCTTTCGACGCTTCTTATATGTGACGGCTTGCGCGGCGAAGTTCGTGACGATTTGTACGACTCTGACGCCAATTTTCGGGGCACAAACTCGAAGTAGAGTAGTTTAGTAAGGTCAGGTGATCCTCCTTATCTACTCTACTTCGAGTTTGTGCCCCGAAAATTGGCATACAAATCGTCACGAACTTCGCTGCGCAACTTGCCGCGCGCACCCTCGGACGCACGTAAGTCCCGTCCCCCTGATACCAAAGATTTGCGGTACGCAGATTCGCGTAAGTTCGAGTGCACCATCAAAATGCTTGTGCCCGAATTTGAGCTCTATTCATGCCATACAAATTACTGAGAAGATCATATTAGGAGAGATTAATTCTGACAAATAAATGAAACAGATATTCAAAAACGGTGATGAAGAGTAAAACTCCCCATAAAGTTCAGATTCGAGATGAGAGCTCCACGGAAAAGTGAAGGTTTAGTAGAACCCTTCTTGTATGGAAGAGAAATTTCAGTAGGAAATATTTGGAAGACCTTCAAATTCATGCAAATAATTCCAGGTATTCGTGATCACGTAGGGTAACATACCTTGGGTTCTAAATTACCTTCGAGTAAGTACAAATACAAGTTTTGGTCAAGCTTTGGGCCTAAATCATTTGGGCTTAGATCCCTTGCTTCACGGAATCGGACTTCTTCAGGGGATGCCTCCGAACAGAAGACTTCGTTCCGAGAACGATGGATGACATGCTGTGGAAACCAAACATATTCAAACCACTGGAAATATAACAATCAAAAAATTTTAAATTGATGGGGTAATTATTGGAAGTGGTAAAAACGTTCCCATGAGACTATCTATCTATGTCTTGCTTTTAGAATCCTCGAGTGTACTATTAAGTCTGCTCGTCAGCTTCATCCATTCCACCTTTTTGAATAGCAGAATATGTTAGAAGCTCATCAAACAGCCCTCCAACATTTTCGTTGTAAGGTGGAAACCAAAGGGCCAACACAGAGAAAATCGTTAATGACTCGAAGGTAATAAAGAGTTATCTAGCTCAAGTGAAATAAAGGAAGTTATGGTGCAGAAAACTGCAAAAAAAAGTGCGAATTTAAGAAATATAAGGCTTCAAAAAAGTCGTAAGAAAGGGAGTCGTACGAGATTGTGTCTGTAACCGTCTGGATGTCTCCCCCATAAGCGTACTATTCGCCGTCGTCCTAACGCTTCATTGTGAATGGCGCAGCCTTAACAAGGCGTCATGACACGGCCACTTTTGGGTGTGTATGTCCGCCAAAATGGTTCGGAAGCCTTATCACGCCCTGTCTAGGCCGTTTTCGACCCGACAATTCCCCACGTGCTATCCTTGAGACCAGCTCATTCTAGGAGGAAATCTCATGTTTGGTCAACCGTGGACTGTGCCTTTACTCGTTAAGTCTTCACCTTAAGGACCCCTTCAAATTTTGGTCGATGAACTGCTTGTAAGCTTTACCAAAATAGCCAATTGAATGAGCAGGCACGTGTCGTGGTTTTTGATCAACTCTCGTCTCCACGATGTACTGGCCGTGGAAGTCGACCAAAGCTCAACTTTACAACCGGGATCACCGTAAACCTATGATCAACTTTTGGTCATGAAAGTAAATTGAGGTGGTTGAAAGAGGCGATTTCTCACATGCAATACGACAAATGTAGTGTATGATGGGTCCATATTATTTTCATTTGAGGTTAATGGGTGTAAGTCTGACCATGGAAAGGTCCCTAACAATAAGTGCAGTGGCCATACTATGGCACCTCTTATTCCTGACTACACTTCTATCACATTATTATGGTAACCTGTCATTGTAAAGAATATATCTGGGCTATAGTGTGCAGCACTCACGACACACATGCATACTACTACTACTTGCTATCGTTAGTCATTCATACTTTAATGCAATTAAACAGCACAAGATTGACGAGTTATGGGCCACACTTCGGCCTCGGACAGCACTCGAACCCCTACCCGGTATCTAAGCAGGAAAGGATTGGTTCACGTTCACGATAAAAGCGATTTCTGGGATTTCTCGCAGGATCAAATCTGTGGTCCCTGATAATACTACATGGGCCGTTGTTGGGCCGAAAAACGGCGAATCACGTTTTACGGCGAAATGACAGTTGACAGCGGTTGAAGGCACGAAAGCGGCTCAGACAGGGCGTAGAAAGGGCTCTAAAACCGCTTTGGCCGGCGTGGACACTCAAAATGGCCGTGTTATGCCGACCTTGTTGTTACTGCGCTATTCACAGGACGAGACGAATAGTACGCCTAAATGAGAGACACCCAGACGGTCATCTCGTACAAATGACTTTCCTACTACTTTTTGAAGCCTTATAATATCAGATTCAGCAATTTGGTTTCTTCACCACACTTGCACTATTTCGGACCAAGGTTTCTATTATTTCGCTCGAAATAGATACCTCACAATTTTCGTGAAGTGTGCCTTTGAGATTTGGTTCATCAGGCGTTTCTTTCACACCGTCTCTTGTCCAATTGTTATATTCATAATTTAATCGTTTCTCAGCAACTGCTATAACAATACGCACTTTAAATATTTTGAAGAGAATTACTTATTTTTGAGAGAGCCTGTTACGGAAAACACTGCTGAGATGGAGAGAAGCCGGCGCAGCTGTTCAAGGCAAATTTGATCCTTTTCTAATGCTTTTGAAAGACGCCTTTCGAAGTTTTTTTTTCAATTACCGTTAAAAAATAGAGTAATATCACCACCTAAAGCTCACTCAGGTTTTTCATAAAAGCCTTGTAGGTGATAAAGTTCTGGCAATCCTTAGCGGCGATTGCTAGGGAATTCCCAATTTCTGAGAGATGGGAAGGCAAGACACATGAATAGAAAGAGAGCTGACAACCAGACCCGTAGAGCAACATTTGTAATGAATAGACATTATTCTGATGGACTAGAAGGCTAAGCTGTATATGCATGTATGTGCCTCTAGCCATGACCGGAAATTGGTTATTACTATTACCACAGTAGGTATAGGAAAGGTAGTAATGTGATTCAGTGGTGACTGAATAATGACAAGCGAGCTTTAAAGTTGAGAAAGGGAGATCTGATAGATAAATGGATGTATTGATACGAAATTGATAGTTTCTTAAAATAAGCAAGTAGTAGGAAATTGAAAGCTTCAACTGTCACCCCCCCCCCCCTGCCATGGGGCCACCTATTACTCAGATGATATTTTCAACTTCAATGCATGCAATAAAGTACTCGTAAGAGGATATAATATATAAAAGAATCATTTATTTGTTTAGTTATCTAATATATTATTTTTGTTTGAAATATAGTCGGATTTTTCCCTATAACGATTTCTCAGAGCGTCATGAATCACTCATTCAAACGGCACATGTGCTTGAGAAGATGAGTTCTTTTGACACTTTGAGCGCATACGCAGCTGCTCAGCACGCACGCGGGAATGTCCACTCCTTCAAATAATTTTTTATGCTTTAATAAGCCCCACTGAGAGCTCTGTCTCAACTATATGAAGCAGGCAGTTGTGAGCATCTTAATGGCAATCCATTTAAGCGGCATTCAACGTCTCTTGTCAAGATATAGCCCAAATCGGATTAAGTGAATCACATTTGATGGACGAAAAATTGAGGAACAAGAAATAATTCAAATTAGAGGTGAGAAGGACGAGGTGGTGTAGCGGCAAGCGGCGCGATATCACACACCCATGGCCGGGGATCGGATCTCGCCGAGGCCACCCCAGTCTTCCACCTCTTGGGATTGGTTAGTTGTTAACTAACTCGTCTGGGAGGATAGAAACAATGCCTTTCACGTCGGTTGGATATGGCATGCCATTGTAAAGGACATATACGTGGTTTAATACGCCGCTATGATTCTGAATGGAAGTCGAAGGCGGGGGGCACCAACAAAAAACTGTTCGATGCAAAAAAATTGTCATCTTTTCAGAGGGCGATATGGGAGATAATAGAATGAGAAAGGGATTGGAATGATCATGCCGAACATTTTAGACCTTTCTCAAAACTACCGTAATTTTCCTGTTGGAGCTCAGCTATTTCGTCGCACTCAAACTGCGTACTGATGGCACCATTGTGGGCATGATCATTATGAGTTCAGCACATAGGAGAACAAACGAAGCAGAAGTTAGGGATATGGCAAGTGATACCGCTCTGACGGCATATTACGGGGATCAAATCTCAAAACGAGCCCCACCCCTGTCAATCAAGCCCTCCATCCCTCTCCGTTGTCGCACAGTTTGTGTGATATTAGTTGGGAGAGAAAACGATGATCTGTGCTTTGGCAGCTCATCAAATCACCAAAGTTCAAGCGAGCCTACCCATGAGATCCACGGAAGAAGAGCTTTATAGATCTCGTGATTTATTTCCGGCCATAAATCGAATCAGGCATGGGCGGTCTGATTGGTTATATATAGGTCTCGCTTACTAAATTACCCTTCGCCGAATTACGGTATCGAAACTTGTGATTCGTAAAGAGGTCTCTATCACATGAAAGGATGAGTGGAAAAAGAAGGTAAAAGATAGAAGGTGGAGTATTCAGTGATAAATCCAGTTCTGGGACGTTCCCCCATCCCCCTCTCTCCCTCACAGGGAATATGTAAAAAATTTACAGCAGTGAAAAGTGGGAGGGTAGAAGTCAAAGACGTTTGGAGTCAGTAGCCCGCCCTAGGATTTTTCCCCTTCCGACTTCTTCAGAATCGTAGGGACGTTCGAATGAATATATGGCCTATGCAATGAACCATGGTGTCCAGTCCAACTATGAGTTGGTGCTTTCAACCACCCAGATGAATCCGGTATTCACCTGACCCCGGAGGGATGGGAGGCCTATGTGGTCGATCAATCCTAGAAATTCGAACCTGCGTGTGATGGTGTGCTCCACCTGTCACTGTCAATACTTTTAGAAGAGATAGAACAAGTAAGCTATAAAAATAACAGGATCAAAATGAATCGCTTTGGTTCACCAGCTCGACCAAAGATGTCAGTTTTATGAAAGGAAAAGCAATTTGAGGAGAGAAGACCTCCGTGAAATATGATGCTCGACAATAACAGCTATTGCGTGCGCCAAGCTCTAAGATTTCTGCGGCGTCAATACCAAGTGGGTTCCAAGAAGAATATCCCCTTGTCTACCAATTCAATTTTGATGTTCACAATAAAATAGCTCATTTTCGTGATGAAATTTCGCTTTGATGTCACTACACTACACAAGAATATGTCTCCATCGCTTCTTTCTATTGAAAGGGCAAGTTTATGAAAGTCAGCCATCTACTACTGTAGGAGCTATAAATGGCTTTTTTTCAGTTAGTATCGCTCGGGAAAATTGGTCGCTGAATTGGGCGACCCGAATGAAAAAGTACGAAGTTGTTATCTGCAATCACTTACAGTTGTGAGCGAGGTGATATAGTGGCCGCGTGGTCACGAGTTCGGATCCCGGATTGATTCCGCCTAGGCTAACCGAGCTTTCCATTCCTCCGGAGTCGGTCAATTGGTCCCATATACTTGGAGGATAAAAGCACCGACTTGTTCATCAGCTGGTCACCGCAAGTCATTGAATAGGCCATTCAATTCACTACTGCGATTCTGAATGAAGGTCGAATGCGAGGGCGCAACCCTTAAAGGGGATTGATTAACGCCCAAAGACTTCTGCTTGATAGGAGAAAGTCAAGGATCATAGAAATAGCAGTACTTGAAAAAGACGCTTTTTATACTCTCAGACGATTGAATAAAAGGCGATTGTCCCAAAAAGAGCGAAGGCTTGGTTAGCCTAGAAATCGAATAATCCACCGCGTTAATGCGAATCAGTGCTGCTCTAACTGTTACTTCGATCACTTTCTGTCCCTTTCTTCTTCATCACGTTACTATTTATAGACGCCTCAATAACAACTGAACGGAAATTCAACGAATGTCATGGACTTGAATAAAAATAGAGACTGAAATAGCTCTCCAATGTGCGACGGTGCGAGGCGAGCCTGTCCCTGGGAAGGAATAGAAGCTTTTTCATAAGATTACCTATCGGTAAACTGAAGGATAAAAAGGATAAAGTCTCTGGACGTTAATCAATCCCGTCTGAAGGATGCGCCCACGCATTCGACTGCCATTCAGATCGTAGTGGCGCTTTGAATGCGTATGGCGGCATACAATGACCGGCGGTGGCCAGCCAATGTACAAGTCAGTGCTTTTATCCTCCCAGACGATTCTGGTGCCAATTAAGCAACTCCGGAGGGTTAAAAGGCCTGGTTGGTCTAGGCAGATATAGAGCCGGGACTCAAACCCGCGACCATAGATGTGAGATGGTGAGCCACTTGCCACTACACCAACTCGCAAACATATAGCTACTGAAGGTTTCATAAGATTGATGAGTTGTGGACAGTCTTGGACAGGATTTCGGCCTTGGACGGAATTCGGATAGCATAAGTACCGAGGTAAATGATAACCCTTGCAGGGTACTGATCTGATTTCTTAAAACTAACGATAGAAACAGTTTTTGATTGAATAATCCGGCTAAGCCATGCATTCTATTTCTAATCAGGACCGTCGAGGAGTGTTATACTTATAGATTGTTAGTACACTGTCTATTAGCTTTCTCTGGGTGTGAAATATGCCTGGAAATTAAACGGAAGTTGGACGCCGTTGAGTTTTTAAATGGGGTGTGCGCGCGAAAATTAATTTTTGGAGGCCTATCAAATTCAGAATGAAGTCAGATGGGAGTACAGATAGCTAGCTGCATGCATGTAGATGATCGGGGAAATAAGACCAACCGAAGTCAGCAACATTTGCTGGTTGTTAAAACAACTCAAGATTACTTATACTGGTACCAAAGTAACTCGAAGGGGAGCAATTCTCATAATATTTAACTCTGAGCTCAGCCCATTTATACGAAGACGAAAACTTCTACAATGTTCACTTCCTATAACATTGATTTAAATTACTTGATAAATTACGACGGCGATGAGTTTTGGACGGTGTTGTGAGGAGATTGAAAGCGCATCTCTCGAAATCTAGACCCTAGTTGATCCTGAATATTCAAGGAATGATGGATGCTGTCGTGAACTCTACGTTGAAGCCCCACCCAGGGCATAGGAGACCTTAGACCTTGGTTGGAAGGAGATTAGTTGATTTACGTTACGGTAACCGCTGTCAGCCAGTTCCTCTCGAGCGTGCATGCCGCGAGATTTAAACGCTCAGACTCCACATTTAGACGTATACGGAACGACATAAAGCTGCCCCGGCCGAGGATCTTCGAAAGGGTTGTGGGGTCTTCTCCCCGAGCGGCGTGTCGCGCTCTCCGCACCCGCCGCGTATGGCAGAAATGCGATAGTTGGTTGGAGCGCGCTACGTAATGAGGCAGGTTTGCGTTGGGTGGTAGGATGGTATTGGGTTATCTTTGTTCACCCTTATTTTCCTAATAAAACATATTAATCAGTTACCACCGTGCCACTGGGTTGTGAATACATGAAAACAAGAAAACTAGAAAAAAAATAACTAAAAAAGAGTAAACCAATCATAAGTAACGAAAAAATGATGCCTCATCGATCAGAGGGAGACGGGGCGAGCACGGCAGTTACGGTTTGAAACAACGAGACAGCTAAAGAGCGCCTGGGAATTCAGTGGGAAGTTCCGTCACTCGTGCACACCCACAGGACGCCCGTCAAGGAAACCAGCAAAAATAGAGTAAAATTCAGTCTAAGGTGTAATGTATGAGGTCGGTTTTTTATAATGTCGGTAATGTTTGTGAATTATTAGGAGACATGCGTATGAACCGAAAAGGTGTTGTAAAACAGCGATAGAACCACTGAAACCCCTTTGGGGAACGATGCTACAAGACAGATAGCGAGTAGGTTATCCCTGAGAAGCCTTTAGTACTAACTTGATAATCCGAGCATGATTGCAGCTCGCGGAACTTATCGCATTCCCAGCTGGGAATTTGATTTGCTTCGTCGGAAAGGAATGATGAAGTGAATTTGGGGTGACACTTATGCAATAGCTGACCTTTCGGAACTTATACTTTTTAGGTTCAAAGTAGGCTCTTTTGGAAATTTGTGGCTTTAAGGGAGGGATGGAGGATGCACCGATGGGGGCTTCGCTCAGACGTCCAGTCCTTTCTGCTATATTATTTTTCTGCTTCTATCTGGAAACAGCAAACCGGTACCAAAAATGAGGGAACGAGGAATGAAGGAGCGGTTTGGGGCTTGGTCCCATTTTGGCAGGTTGATTTAAACGAGTTCCAATGGGCCTGGGCGGAGGTGGTGCAGTGGGAAGTGGCCACTATATCACACGCACGGTCACGGGTTCGAATCCCGGATCGATGCCCGCCTAGGCCAACCAAGCCTTCCATCCCTCCGAGGTCGGTGAATTGGAACCAGACTCGTCTGGGAGGATAAACGCACTGACTTGTACATCGGCTGTCCACCGCAAGTCATTGTATAGGTCACACTCGCACTCATTACGCCACTACGATTCTGAATGGAAGTCGAGTGCGCTGGCGCATCCCTCAGACGGGATTGATTAACGCCACAAACTTCATCCTTTATCCAATGGGCCTAGTTGTTTAGCCAAGCTCGAATGACCTAAATATCAGATGGTACTGTATCTCCTCACCAAGCCATTCATATTCAAAAGCGATCTACACTGATTGTGAGCAGACAAGGGTGCACCGCATACACCCAAAATTTATCATTTTGGTCCCTCTGGGGCAGGGGCCTATGTGTATCTATTAAAGAACGCGTGAAAAAAACTAAAATAGAATGTTGCGCTTCCGTTCTTTTCTATTTATTTTGTTCAAATGACCTTCGAGACCCTTCTGTTTTCTGATAACTACATACGGTATTCTGGCCATGCATCTATATGGCTCGCTTTTATGTTGTTATGGAAGTAAAGTAAACAGTTACAGTAATAGTAAAATTACACTGTTTGGTATTACTCCAGAAACGGCGGCCTTCATCTGTACTTGTAACCTGTTACCTGAAGGTACATAGAATCGTCACGATCGAGTGACCCTCATTAGAAAGATTTCATGGAGCTCCTATGATTCTTGTTGGGTATGAATTGACGAAGCACTTCGGTAGTCCTGCAGCGCTGGAGGAACATCGATGATTGTCGGATGGTCATAAGCTTTTGCCGAAACGGAACCTATTCGCACACGAGAGAGGTTTGAGCTCCTTGAATGGAACTACTTATTAAATTGACGCACTTAACGTTTCGACGAATCGTCGCCTTCAGAAACCATGGATCCGCCGTCAGAGCGGACAAAATCCGCCGAAGAACCCCCGAACCTCTCTAGGTTTGCTATGGCAGAAGGTGGATCCATCGGGCAATCGTTGGGCGTCCTCCAGCGACGCAGAGCGACCGTCGCGCTTGACGACTCATCTTTTATCAAGGAAATATCGCCAGCGAGGTTTTTGAAGAAGGAGGTAAGAGAAAAGAAACAAGTAGAATAGCAAGTGTACCGAGTGAAAAATTAAATCGAGAAGGACTCGATCTGTGATGCTTACAATTGCCTCGTACACAGCTGATTTCCGCTAATTGAATGTATACTACAACATTTATCTTTTTAATTAAAGGCAGCTATATAATTAGATTCGTGAATGACAGAAGTGCTGTTAGCCGTGGAAAACGAGCTGTCCTTCCAACTGGGTGAAGCGTGAGAAAGCGAAAATAGAACAGTGCTGCGGAAGGGGTGTCGAGGCGTTCCCTTCGTGCCGAAACGAGAGCGATTTCCACTTCTATGGAACGATACTGCTGGGAATAAGGATTTCCCCCAGCTTAGCAAAGCCGACCTCCGCAGCAAAAATTGGCATATTTCATCTGTATGTTACTCCAATTCAAAACTTGCGAAACCCAGTGAAGAGATGAAGTATCAGTTGTTAAAGAACCCCACCTGGAAAGCGCCAAGCATTCGACTTTCATTCGGCATCGTAGTTCCTGCTTGAATCCGTCCGTGATCTATGCAATGACTCGCAGTGGCCAGATGATGTACAAGTCAGTGCTTTTATCCTTCCAAACGAATCTGGTACCAATTAAATGACCCCAGAGAGTTGGAGGGTTTGGTTGGTCTGGGCAGATATCGGTCCGGGATAGAACCCCTGACCTTGTGTGTGTGTGTGTGATAGCGTGCCATTTGCCACTGCGCCATCTTTGCCCGGAAAACTTGATGAACCGAAAATTGCAGCAGTAAATTCCAAAGTTCGAGCTTACCTTGATGGATAATACGCCGTGTATGCTACACGTGTTATTTGAATTCATCTCCAAGTGAACAAAAAATATTATTTATTCCTAGACCAGATAATGATTAAATCTTCGACAGCCGTCGATTCCGTTGCTTTGAGCAGTTCTTTGAAAAAGAGGAAGCCAAATGTCCGATAGAGGCCTTCTTGGACTTTGAAGCACTTGATGATTAATGTTTGGAAGAATACATAGCTCAAGAAGTCCAATAGAGTGGTAGCTAAGTTCGACGCCTTAAAGAAGACCCCCACGGGACATGGCAGACTGTGATTTATAAATACACCAACATGGATTTCAAGACGCTCAGGCTATGAGCTTAAAAAGTATGGTTTCATAACCAGAACAAGTTGAAGATTTTTCAAACATTCAAAACTTTTATACGCGTTTAGGTGGGGACTATACAGAGTCTTACAGTCATATATTGGTACTAATATGAGAGTAAGGTACGGTATCGCATGAAATGATGAGTCACTAAGGAGTCACCACGAAACTCTATGAAAAAAATCCCCAAACACACTTTGCAGCCCCATAACCTCCCGACTTCTACAGGAAATCTTCGGCAAGAAATTGTAGTTCGCATAACTATGAATTCAAACTATGCAAACATAACTTTGAATTCAACCTCGAACTATGAATTCAAATTCATAGGCCATTATGGTGAACGACTGTCCCCCCCCCCCCCCCCCCCCTTTCTTTTCTTTGCAAACTCTCCCAACCAAAACAGCAATCGAAAAGTACGACGTCCTCCGTTGCGTGTTCCGTGGTGCTTGTATGAAGTTAGATATAGCGCCAGTTGAATTGATCTGGTTTAAGCACTATAAACAGCATAAATATAAATGAATGATAAAGATTGAAACAATAATTATTAGGTTGATGCATAATTATTGCGGATTTTTCCCCGGCTTTTTTTCTCCCGTAAGTGTTTGACTATTGAGTTCGGGCTTTTTCCAGAAATGATCTACTTGATTTCCTCTACAAGAATATATACAAAAAACCATCCACATATTTGCGAAATTAGGCCTAACTACTTCGAGAAAGATTGGAAGGTGGCATAGCCATTCCGCGATCTCAGTAACTTTTCGGCGATGGAACAATCAGCCAAAGCCAACCAAGAAATGGGATCTGCCCAAAAATCTGCCATATTCGCCAGCAGAAACTTTTATGGACTATCTCGTCAACCGTTTATCGAAAAAATGGTTAGAGAATAGAAGTTAGGTCGATTTGGACGACTTGATGGCCGATGTCAAGGCGTGGATCGCCCGTAAGGATCAAAACTTCTTCGCTTTTGGGATCCGACTAACTAATCAATGGGAAGCAGTGCTCGACGTAGATGGTGAATACGTTCCGGAGTAATTATTTGAATATGTCTTTGCTGCTTAGTATTTCTGTAATTTCTTTAAATAAAATTTGCTGGAAAAATCCGCAATAATTATGCATCAACCTAATAGTATGTCTATAAAATTACCGTTAAGGTAATCTTGAGGAATGAGAAGTTTGTCTGAACACAGCTCATGAATGCAGATCATGTGGTAGTGGAATCGTCGAAGAGCAGCATAGGATTAAAGGACATATAAGTCAAGAACAAATTCCCTCCTTTGCAGTTTGTAGAGAGCACGGTGAAGGATGTAAAGTTTCGAGCTGAATCTCGTCCTCTGATCTCAAAAAAACTTCAATGGAATCACCTTCATTACTATATTACAAATACGTTCGTATGTTAAAAAATGGAATACCTATGGGGAAGTGCATCAAGTCGGTATTCTAAGCTTCTAAAACGGGTATGGTGCAGTAGGAACGAAATTGTCGCGTCGCGGTGAGAGGGACGTCGCGCGCGAAGGAATGTAGCAGGATGGAGCAGTGAGTAAGAAATACAAGAACAAAAGTTCTACTAGTAAAATTATGCATAAAATAATGTTCGCATATCGATTGAGCTATATGGAGAACGCTAGAGCTCTAATTACGGCAAATGAGTGGTCCGCGACAGCCGCGTGCGGCGAATCGATTAGCTAAAATCGTTCCTAATGCCCGTCTCCCTTCTAAAACATAGCACAATATAGTCGATAACTGATAGGACAAGAAACAAAAAACGTCGGTGCGACGTTTCCGTTCACGAGTTGGAACATATGTGGTTGTGAATAAGGCAAATTCGAGGCGACTGAAACGAGATCCTTGTTATAGCTCAGAATTTGGATGGGACTTCCTATTGGATCTTACCAAGACAGATGATAAAGAAGAAAGCTCGAATTCAGATGATGCTCTGTTTACATACTCAAACGACTCATAAGATTGACATATCTCCACCTCAATCGCAAAGCAGAAATTGGTAAACATTAAGGTAAACAAGAGGACAGACGGCTGCTGATTGTTGATCGAGTGATAGGGGGTCTAATCTCATACTCCCCTGAGTTTCACTATGTAGTACTACTGGTTATGTTTGCGAAGTTGCTTCAGTGGCAAGTGAGGCCGCTATTCAAGCCCACCGAGGCAATGCCAACTTGGGCTGCAAATCTGGAGAGGAGTGGGAGTAGTTTTGAAAAAAAAAAGATCGGCATTGCGAAGGGGCGAAGAGTCCTCATCAGGTTGTGATTTGGCACCCCTAACACAAAATAATTTCTGCTCTTTTTCTGGAGGCTGGGTAAGTCTAGAGAGAGTGAGGGGTATTTTAAAGAAGAATGTAGAGCAATCATGGTGGCGAATTCCCATCACGAACACCATGCCTGATCCTTTCTGGGCATCAACTGGGCCCACAGTGAGGGTTGAGCATCGTGAGAAGGTGATTTACGTCTTTCGCTCCGCTTCTCGTGGTCTCCAAGAGCTTCAAAGTACAAGAAAGCTCAATTCAACTCACTCAGCTCACCACTGTGAAGCTAAACTTCTTAACTCTTCAAAGTAACCCAGAAGGTATGACAACTACCTGACAAAATTGAGAAGAGAGAGGAGTAATGAACCAAAAGGG
This sequence comes from Haemonchus contortus, assembly GCA_000469685.2. NCBI lineage: Eukaryota > Metazoa > Nematoda > Chromadorea > Rhabditida > Trichostrongylidae > Haemonchus > Haemonchus contortus. Next base: position 7,174,552 of record LS997567.1, on the reverse strand, counting down.
TGATATATCAGTCACTTCTTCACCTAGCAACACTCCTAAAAAAAACCAGAAAACCGTAATTGCTTCCTCGTATGACTGATATTAATGAAAGGTTGATACCCGTAGAAAATTAGTACTTTTGACGACTTCACCTCTGATTAACACTATTCCCCACGAGTCACCCATAATTGTCGTGCAGATTACATCTGAGTCAGTTACCACTGGATACGTCGTCGTCGGAATTGAGCATTTACAGGTAACTTTCAAAATTAATTTCTAGGAGGAAATCACAGCATTTACTGTGAACCTTAGAAGCGTTCGAAAAAAAAGGCATCCGTACTCCACGTTCAATTCTATCCATAGCCCTCGTTTCAAAGCCAATACCGCATTTACCACCTTTCTCGCGCAGTAATAAGGATGGGAGTTCGGCAGATATTTCGAAGCTTTCCCGCAAAAAGAGTCAAAAAGTAACTTTGAAAGAAGAAATACATTCGAAGACCAAATCCTGATTACAAAAGGACACTTAGGCTATTCATGTCTCAATGGGAGAGTACGCTTTGGCTTATAACCCAGATAGCCGTTATTCCTGACATCGACTTACTTTCTTTCTGTATCGCTACTGAATTTCCGTTCATAGAATCAGGATCCAAACACAGCAAAAATTCACTAGGCGAGCCCTTATATGATGGCCCATCCATCTCCTGAATTCAGCTCATTATTCCGTCTAAGAGACCATATCAATCCCATTGGACACTTGTGGCATTACAACAGAAACACAGGGAACGTCCGTTCAACGCGTACATCAAAACTAAGTCACCCCGCTCACTTCGTGCACGGCGCAGCCAACTGCGATCTCAAGATGACATTACAGTCCCATTAGGGGGTGCGTTCGTTGCGCGCGTCCATCGTAATTAGGTCATGCCGCAGCCGTCGCACGCGGCGAGTCAGCTTGCGTTACTTGACAGACGTCGCAGTTGTCAGCGGGACATAAGCTTTGCGCATGGTCCGCGGCAGTCAGTTCGAAGAGAAGATACCACGGACAAATGCAAATCGTTCGCTCCACTGACACTTGGGAGTACTGTAGTGTCATTTCGAAACCTCGGTGTAGTGTGCCGCGCGCGAATTGGGCTGGGTGACCTACTTTCTACGGACACGCGCAACGGACGTTCTCCCCCATTAAGTGTCAGTGGAGCGAATAATTTGCGCGAGCCCGTGTTATCCTCTTTCTATGCTGACTGCCTGGACCAAGCGCAAATCGTTTGCCCCACTGACAACTGCGACATCTGTCAAGAATCGCGCCGCGTGCGACGGCTGCGATGTGGCCTAGTTTCGACCGACGCGCGAAACGGACGTTCCCCGATTTGGAGATGTGAGCGCAGAGAACAGAGAAATTGCGTGCGGAATGTGCCGACGTTCTTGAAAGGAAATACGTTCAATGCACGGGATGCAGCAGAAGTACATTTATTCGAGCTGCCTCTTACATGCTTCACTCGTATTTCCCACATCAAGCGGCGTTGAAGAAACAGAAATCAGGGAGGTGAGGATAGTGCATCGTACGTAATTCAAATTGAGCAGTTATATACTGTGCTTCGATGGAAGGATTCTAGATGAGGTAGGGCCAAGTAACGAACAGAAGAAGTGAATAACATCGAGTAAAAGATCATGTAGAACGGAACAGCAAATAAATTACAGAGATGACTTGGGGTATGGAGGAACCATTTCGCTTTATAATGATTCTAAGTTTTGAACAAAAAAAAACATTCTCGGTTCAAGCAATCATTAGGATGAAGACAAGTCGATGCCAGAACTAATGACCATAGCGGACTATAACACTATACACACTAATGCATACTAATGTTACATCGATCGATCGAGTGCTGACATGCCGGGAGACGGGCAGTAGGAACGGTTTTGTGTAATCGATCCGCCGCACGCGGCTGTCGCAGACCATTTGCCTCGTTATAACAGATCTAGCATTCTACATACAGCTCAATTACTATGCGATTATTACTCATGGCATGGTTCTACTATTAGTTCTTCTGTTCCTGATTTTCTTAGTTGCCGCTGCACTCCGCTACATTCCTCGCGCGCGGCGTCTCTCTCGCCGCGACGCGACAAATCCCTTCCTACTGCACCACACCCCTGACATGCCCCGTACTTCCCAAGGTGCTCACTGACCTACTGACCAAATCGAAGTAGGAAAAAAAGGAACCGTTAAGTACTACTAAAAGTTTAGAGGAAAATATGCCCTTCGAAGGAAATAAGTCCTAAACACCAGCAATTTCCTAGGGACTAGAGCTCTCCCGTACAGGATGGCCGTGCCAATTCAAGCACACATCATAGGCCTAACCTCATTGCTTCACGCTAACCAACACATCACTGACACATCTTCTTCTTCGTTATTTTGGGGTCCTCTTCTCACTCTTCACTGCGAGGAAAGGACTAACCAGTGACCAGTTTCTTCCCTCCTTTATATACCTTTTCGAGGGGGCGGGAGGCGAGAGAGGAAGAGGGTGCAGAGAAGCAGCGCACCGATTGGGGCGCACTTTCTTCATTCGGTCGGCCTCGTCGCCGTTCATTTACTGGGCCGAATATCTTGAATGTTAGTTGTTATTTTTCTCACAAATGTTATGATATATGGTACATATTGAGTGGGGCTGTTCATTTTGTGGGTTCAGACATTATTGATGTATAGGTATTAAGGAATGACAGCGTTGGGGTCTCTATCACATCAGCGAAGTTATACACCGTGTTAAACATCCATACACTGTCTTATAGTGAAAAGCTTTCCAAAAGATGCATTTGAACCTTAAGAAAGGTTCTGAAGAGGTGAAGACGGTGCAAAGAAGAGAACCGAAGAGAGAGGTGCTTGCGGTTTTGGCGTAAAGACGAACCATCGATGCTTCTTCATTCCTGCACCTAACCGAGGCTACAATCCGAAGCAATGCCTCTATTTAAGGCTACGGGTATAAATCTCTGGTGTCCATTGATTACAATAAAGAACTATTCATTTTTAGTGCAAGTATATCGCTTAGAGTGGTGGGACGGTCAAGTCGTGCGTCCGAGGGCGCGCGCGGCAAATTGCGCGGCGGCATACCTATTCTGACGACTTTAGCGGCTATTATTTGGGCCTAATTTCGAAGTACTGTAGAAAAGTAGGATCAGCTGACCTTACTAATCTACCCTACTTCAGATTTAGGCCCCAATGATTGGCGCCGGAGTCGTCCAAATTCGCCACGAACTTCGCCGCGCACGCCCTCGGACGCACGACTTGACCCACACCCCTATTTCTGGCAATGATCAACCTCCGCCTCAACGTATGCCAGGGACGACGATTAGTTCTATTTTTTGTCTCGGAACTGGGAACCCACTCAAAGGTAAACAGTCCAGCTACTCTTTCAACCATCCCACCGGACCCATCCGATTTGTATCTTGTACTCGAACATTCCGTCTAAGAATACGAGACCAAACCCAGAAAATACGAATATAGGAAATAGTGGTCCGGATAAACCACTTAAGGTCCAGCATTTCTAAAAATATTCTCCAAAAACGTTCTCGTACATACCCTCCTAACCAAGTGCTCTTTGTTGCTTTGCAAATCGCTCCTCCTACAAAAAATATCCTACAATTGCCTCCTAACACATCTGAAAGAAAAAGTGTCCGAAAAAAAGGTTTTGTATAATGCCTGGATCCTCGGATAGGTTCGATTCATAATCTCTCTATCATTCCCCCGATAGGGTACTTCCCAAAAGAAGGATGTTCCCTGTCTCTCTGTCTATCCAGGCCGTGCAGCGTTACCTAAGATTGCTATTTACCCAGGAGAAGGTGATGTTGAAGATGGTGGATGAGATCCCTGAACCTACGGAGGAGGTAAACTTCAAACGCCCACTCAGTTAATATTAACCTCTTGATCACTTACTGTTTCGTGAAGCCAAGGTCAGCTTCTTTTAGACCAGATGACGTTTCTTCAAATTTGCTATTCGTTTAGGTCCCACAAACCTAGTTTATCGAGGGAAGTGGAGCTACTACCCAATGGATTACTTCTGTATCGGGAAAAAGCAACTATTACTTATGAGGATGGCCTCAATGCAAAAAAAGTGCAACCCGAACACACGGAATCCCCATTGAACGCTTTCATTGAAGAAACAGAACAGCAAATAAGTTTTATTTTGACTCGAAGCAAACACAAGCCCACACTGGGCGCATAAAATCAACCGTTAACAAACCCAACAAAGAGGTACAAGTTTATTTTACAGGCTAGAACTATGTAGTCTCTGATGTTCAAATTTGTCCCTTCTCCTTTTCAGAATCAGTAAAGGAACAAGGGCCTTATTTAATTTGACAATCTTAAAAGCCCTGAAGATTAACAAAGCTTCATAGCTTGTCAGACGTAAGAGGAAGGAGATCTGCAAAAGAAACAAAGAAAACAACAACAACGGCGCTCAGCCTATCCTGAGCAGCTACACATAAAAGCGCCAATAACAGTAACATTACTAGAATAATTTCTTAATTGACCCGACTCTTTGATTCGTAACATGACATGTAACAACCTACTACAATACTAACTTTAACTGCATAGTGAGAAGCCATAAAAAGCGTTTTGGCACGATTACTCCCTAGTCAAACAATAATATAAGATACATCTTTTTAAGAAAGAATACTCATGACTTTTTTGTTGTGCTTAACAAGGATACGAACGAACAGTTGTCTTGCAAACAAATTACTCATGTGGTCGTTGACACGTTTTCCAATGTCCACTATTCTTTGTCCACCCTGAAAGCTATCAGAATACTGAAAACATCAATTCAGGCCTTCCTTAGTATAGTTCATGAAAATAAAGCGAAATGTTGGAGAAAATGCGCCTCGAATTCGATCTTCATTCAAAATACAAAAGCGAACGTGAATGGTTACATATTCTACGCACTGAATCACTGGTCAGTCAAAACTGAATATGGACCTTTACCACACTTCTTGCACTAATACCGGCTCAGCTAAGTACAGGGTGCTAGGAGGCGACGAGGGCAAAATAAAACCCACAAACTAATGAAAAACACTCCAGAACTCGGAGAACCACGCAAGTCAATATATGAGAAGATCTATTGCGAAGAACTGGCTGAGGGATATATTTTCAATGAAACACATTGCGTTGTACTGTGTTCATCTGCATCCCATGCAAAAGTCGATAATTTCAGTTGCTATAAATATGGTGTGATAGCCTACGACTTTGAAAAAAACTTGAATCCCCGAAAAAATAGTCACTATATTTCCTTGCAAAAACGATGTTTTCCGACAACAAACTACCAGAATTGTTCGATATCACGAAATCAAAGCCACATCTCAAAGGCTCTATCTCTAGGAGATGGAAAGTTCCCAGTTCTATGGCACACACACTCAAACGACTCAATACTCGGTCATTAGAAGATGTAGTTATGCAGGATCAATACTTTTTTAAGGTTTCGCAGATCACAAAAAGGAAAAGTACTGTAACTGCAGAAATCACGCTTACTCGGGTTAATTTTGATGTAAAACATTAAGCTTTAATGCTGATAATAACATACCTTCCCAAGAACGAGCTTTCCTATCCGTTCCTTTTCACAAGGAATGTCCACAACAATTTGGAGAACCTGGAAATCATCATTATATGCAAGAAATGATCAATCACTGCCTGATCGCAGAACAAAATTCTAGAAACCTCTCCATCTTCGTTCCATTCACTTATTTGTGGCTGTAGTACGTATGCTACATTAGCAGGCAAAGTGTCGAGAAGAGCAGCACGAATGGAATCGAGGCACAGTTGTTGGGGACTCTGCGAAGTCTACGATCAGACAGGAAAAACATGAAAAGCGTCGAATGTGTTGCGGAAATTCATTCACTGGGATCATCAGCAAACTGCACTATAACTTTTGCAAATTTACTTTTACTCAAACTTTGTTTACAATAGTTTTATGATAACGAGAAAGCAAGTACAGGCCCAACAGAAACACGCATTTCTTCCAATGTCCCCGCTTAAATGTCAAAACATTAATGTTAAGAAAGGTGCAAAATCAAGATTTTCGAAAAATAAAACAGCTTCGCGAAAAAATTGACATGCAAAAACTGTAAAACTTTGTGAAAAATAGAGATTTCACTAACCTTTGTGGTTATGGTCGATTTGTCCAGTCGCCATCGTTTCTCGGATGCCATTTCTTTTAAGTGACGCCGTAAAGGGTCTATTCCTTCTCCGGTCAATGATGAAACTGTAAAAAGCAGGATTCAAAATAATCATGAGGTAATTGTAAATAAAATAAAAGTCATTAAAAATACCCACCAAAGAACACCGCACCAAAATTGCTCCATCCGCGTATTTCAGCAAACAGTCTCTTGGTTTCCCCGAAACCAACCTTATTCGAAGGCTTACTGATTACTGCTCTGGAAAAGTGCCACTAACAATGCGACCCAATATAATGTTATAAGCTAAAAAAGGAGGAAGGGGTCAGTGAGGCATACTTGAACCGTTCTTGCCATGCTTCATCCTGCATCTTGATGGTCTCGTCATGGAGTGTAAGATTCTGAGATGGAGTTCCGAGACGACCGAGCTGAAACAATGAAGCACTGGATTATCCTCATTCGCACCAAGTAAATATATCCCACTGATGTCACACAGAACATGAAGGATACGACGTTGTTTCGCTTTATACTGATGTCCAAAACAAACCGGGCCCAAGCAGTGCCCATCACACACACACTAGGGGCACTTATCAACAGGGACATGAGAAAACAAGGGCGTACAATAAAAGCATTCAATGGATCTGTTTACTCGTCTCATGAGTAACTAGTACTCGCAAAACAGAACTATATAGAAGGGTCTACAAACTGCCTAACTGAAATGCTTGACAAGAATACTAAGACAACAACCTTGGACTTACAAGGAGTCTGCTTGGTCCCAGTGGCCATTCAATATGAGACTCGTACCACCGTACGTGTTTTCGGACGTTAGTCTCAAACATGCGTCCCAAATCTGTGAAACGCCTATGGGAACAAAGCTAGGGAATCGTTTTTCTCATGTGATATACCACTGCGTTAAACATTAACCGAACCGAGCAGGAATCTACGTTAGGGAGCAGTAACGAAGTTGGTAGGGCGGTGGACTCATAGGCGTGACAAAGGTTCAAATCTTTAGTTCACGTTCTTATTGCTTTCGAAATGTGTCCTAAACTCTTGCAAAAGGTTTCAACCCCTCATATCGAGATATAGAGCTCCCTTTATTTTAGGAACACTAGAAACTTATTTGGGGAAAGCTTTTCTTGCCTTTCACCGACCTAATAAAGATGCAGTTTAATCGGAGCAAATAGAATTTCCATACATTCAAAATGAGCTTCAGAACCTTAAAGAGGAAAGGGTTACATCATTCATCGGTCCGAAACGCTCTTTAACATATTACAAGCGAAATATTTTCTGTTAGATGGGGCAAGACGCCTGTTGGAAGATATGCAAATCATCTCAAGTTGAAAACAGGAATCTGAAGAAACCACTGCATCGGAATGCTAGGCCATTATTTCAAAAAACTGATCCACCTTAAACCCACACCTACCAAATGAAAAAAAAACAGTTACAAATAAAGGATACCGTTTTCTCCTGTATTTGTATGGGTTTTCCGGCGACACGACCATTAGTAAGAACACGGGTTAGCGCAAGCAAATCGCTTCGTCGAGAGACCAGATCTATCTTGTTGATCACTAGAGATGAAGGTAAATGCGAATATCGATGGAGAAGGTGTAATACACGATGCTGAATGTAGTCTCCAGTTGCGGTTGCATCCTGAAAGTAGATAGTGAGTGAATCCAGACCAATTAAGTTTAACTTGTTCATTAGCTTCATGTTTTACTAAATATTAATTTATTATTCAAGGGTAAGGAAATATGAACAGTTTCTCTCAGACTGGGCAAAAGGTTGAGGATGACTTTCGCGATTCGCCAATGCGGATAGCAAATTAATGGGCGACTGTAAGGAATCCCAAACGGCACGGAAACAACTAGCTAAGAAACTTCGCGAGTTGTGAGCGGATCAGAGTTCTCACTTACAATACCACCATTAAATGGCTCTTTGAACCCAGCAATCAGAACTAGCAATAAGCAATTCGGGAAATATATCACTTACCAGAACTAAAGTGCCTGGATAGCGCAAGTTCGCAAACTGATCTATGTTTGATTTTATGTGTTGATTTCAGTAAAGATAGAACCATGGAGTTTCTCATCTCATTCAAGCAGCATTACAAGACCACTATGGAGAAATCCGCAACTTTAGTGTGTGCAGTTTCGACGAGAAGTGGTTTTTATTGGGAGCCTTCAGACTTCAACGACGGGCGTTGTTTCAACCAATCCGACCGACCGACAGCCTTGCTGGCCACGTGTTGACAAGATAGTAGGACAGATCGCGTTCAGGACCGCGTGAGCGGTCTCGATCGGTGTCCAATGTTGTCAATTCGTGGCCAGTAACGCCGACGGTCGGTCAGACGTTGGTTAAACAACGCACGCCTTTTAGAGTCTTGAAAGCACCCATTAGCTTTGTTTACTATTGCATTTTCGAATTCGACATGGATTTTTCAACTTTTACGAATGCTGGGGGAACAAAACCACAAGAAACTTAAACCGTCTCTTCTCTCTATACTATCCTAATTGCTGCTCTGCCCAATATACAACCTTGCATTGCCCAATCCAATTTGCACATAAGTAGTTCAAAAAGCGTTCAGATATGCAAAAGCCTCACCAAACCAACTTGCAGGTACTAGTACTAAATCTAGACCGACTGCTAGTTAACGGTTTCATTTAAGTGCCAACAAATGCAAGCCCAGTCAATTTCGCATCAAGAATAAAAAATATCTGCTTAAGAAATGGCGAGGTAGCAAAAAAAAACAATTATTCAAGAAAAAGCAACAATTTCAATGAGCGAATTTGAACATACCTGGACTACAAGAATGTGCTCTGCTTTCTGTAACGCCGTTTCTGGTTCTGATACAATACGGTCCTGCTTCCTTGCCATAACTTCTCTAGCATGTCGAAGACCTACAGTTCCAGGAGTATCCAGTAGGAACAACTGTACATCATCTTCCGTTAAAACAGCATCAATATTCTAAACGAAGATATGCCTGTGATCAGTTAATCGAACTATTGTAAACTTGCTAAATAACTTGGAAAACAAGACACGGTCAGTTTTCTACTGCAGATTACGAACTACTTAGGAACTATGGCTCAAAAGCGCCCGACAGATGCCGTTGCCACACAGAAATACAGTCTGGAAATGGGTAACTCGCCCGACAACCCGGCCCATCAACAATAATGGACGGGTTGACGGGCTTGGTTCTATTGCGTCTTTCGCGGTAAAAACGTCAAGAGATCGACTCCTCGAGATATTTTCGGTCTTGGCCTTACTTGCACTTTCAAGTAATGGTGTAAAACTACATGCTGCAAAACCTATACCGAAGGAAAACAGATAGAAAACAATAGGCATTGAATAATAATTCTCAATAGAGAAGAGAATTAAACTAACTCCTACAGTAAATAGCAGGACACCTACTAGTAAACCATTTCGTAAAATGTCGATTACTCTAGAGGGGCTGGTTAGCTCTGAAACGGGCGGATCAAAACACTTCGACACCAATCCGACGTCTTTCAATCGACAGTAAGAGGAGAGAAGATAATTTCAAGATGCTAATTATGTTCATGCTGTGATCCGCCGGTAAATAAACCTCCCTATGCAGCACAAGAAATCAGGTTTGTAGGGAATTTCTGCTCAACTTTACAAAACATTGACGTGGGCCTGTTGAAGAGGACAATTTTTGCCATCTTTCAATAAACGAAGACAGCATGATCGCAAACGACAATAATAAAAATAAATATTATTCAAAATCATTAGGTTACGACCCAAAGTAGTAAACTCTGTAGGTACCTTTGTCGTGGTGTCCATCTTGCTGCTAACGGAAGAAACCGAAGCTCGAACAAGCTGATTCGTAAGTAATGACTTTCCCACATTTGGCGCACCAATTACGGCTACATCAAGGCCACGCTGAAACCGGATGTTGTTAGAAATACTAGTTAAGGAGAATGAAGTGAAACTTCGCTTAGTAACCTTCATAACACAGAACCTACTGTTGTAGATGAGTAGTATCGTACTGCGAACGTGTGTAGTACTGCACAACCAGAATTGAGAGTGCGCAAAAAATACTTGGCTTTGAGCCTCATCTGAAGTAAAATAGGCCTTAAATATCTTTGAACAAGAATCCAAGTAAATCGACATTGCAAGTGGAAACGTCTAAGAATGAATGGAAACGAGATAAAACGTGCTGACGCTTTTAGCCACTGACCACATCGAAGACGTATTATATGCCAACGAGGCGTGCGGCAGCACACCACGCAGCGGCGCATTGCCTTCTGGAACTGCGGTGGAAATGTAGTTGGGGGAGGGGGTTGGGACACTGCTCTTCCCAAAAGTAAGCGCTAGAGTGCAGAGGAAGAGGGGTAGTTGACTTTATTTGTGCTCAGAGAATGTTCTTAGCCAAAAAATATATCAGCCTTAGTAGGGGAGGAGTACCGGGAGGAGTGCAGCAGAGGGAAGCAGAAGCAGCGCAGAAATACAGGATTAAAAAAAAGTAGTAGGATCATGCCAAAAACATTAATAGCATATTGATCGAGATGTATGAGGAACGCTCGAGCTACAGTAACGAGGCAACTAGTCTACAACTGCCGCGTGCGGCGAACCAATTACACAAAACCGATTCAACTGCCCGTCTCCCGGCATATTTTACTTAACCCAGGCTCTCATAATGTGTTCTAAAAAAAGCTGTAAAACGTCCAGAACAAAAATAAAAGTCGACTAAAAAAATGTACTCAATCAATCGATCCTGATGTTGCAGGCATATGCGAAATTCGAGAATGGTGCTCCTCTGAAGATTTTCCATGTAGTTCCGCTGACCCTCACATTATCCCCATTGCACTAATAACCCTATTCATTTCAAAGTTACCTTTTTTAGCAGTCATCCTCGTGATTGTTTCCTCAGTTCCAAACGGCTATTTGCTTTAGTACAGTGTATAATGGCTCTGACTATATAAGAGGATCAAATTTTATCATTCCTTATCGCTAATACGTCAATAATGTGGTAGGCCAAAAATATGGAAAGCCCAAGGCACTACATACAGCACATCACGAACATCTGCGAAAAAAAAGCAATGATCATTCAAGGTACTCGGTCCAATAAATGAACGGCGACGAGGCCGATCGAATGAAGAAAGTGCGCTCCAATCGGTGCGCTGCTTCTCTGCACCCTCTTCCTCTCTCGCCTCCCGCCCCCTCAAAAAGGTATATAAAGGAGGGAAGGAGCTGGTCAGTGGTTAGTCCTTTCCTCGCGAGAAGAGTGGTAAACCCGAAAAAACGAAGACGAGGGCGCGCCAGTGATCCGTTGGTTAGCGTGAAGCAATGAGATTAGGCCTATGATGTGTGTGTTCACATCTCTGCGTACAACTTCAAGCATGAACTTTACTAAAATTTAATTATTACACGTCCTTGCGTCGTTGTTATACTGCCGTTTGCAGATTTATATGATAACTACGTTGATACGCAGGTGGCACTGCAAGAAAAAATGGCGTCTCTCTACAGTTCCCAAGCTCTCCACGGGACATGCAACATCAGGGACACTGTACATACGGGAATACCGAGGCCCAATCCATACAAATGCAGGGCAAATTTTGGGGAGATTGAGTGAGTGCTTTTATGATGTGAGCTTTACGAAGAAAGCGATGAAACGAACAGTGGTTGGGACTTCAAGGGATGAAGAATGTTTGGTAGGGCTACCACATGGGGGTCACCACTGGAGCATGAGACGAATAATTCATTAACTAAGGTTTTTCGAGGTGGGGCTAAAGGATTTCCACATGGGGGGTCTTTTTTAAATGTTATAAATATGTTTTTTACCCAAGCCTGAGAAGGGGGTGGGTGAGCCAATTGAATGTTCATCTACATATGACCCCATCTCAGCTTTAATTTTCTTCCTCTTTTGTTATGGTATAAGAGCACGTAAGATGACGGAAAACAGCGTTTAGCAGCATTTAGGGTGTATAATAGCAAAATTGGCGATATTCTTGTATAGGTCGAGAGTTCAACAGGGTTGACCAGTGCTCCTTCCCAAATGTCATGTGGAACGAGTATGCTCGCCTCCTGGAAGAATTCAGCTGTAAAGGCTTTTCGCCTTCTGTCAAGCCACCGAATAAGGTGCTGAACAACCACAAGTGGGTGATCCGTGTGCGTTCGTGTCATAGATAAGATCAATGATGGTCCAATGAGGGAAAAATGTGTATGATCATCGCCCCAGGCACCTGAGTGGATATCACTCATATCAAAATCAACCACTTGTCCGCTAGGCTTAGAACATCAAGATAAGACATAGTACTAACACAAAGAAATTCCGAACAATCAACACATCAACATTCATACTAAAAAAGCCCAATTTTTTGAAGAGACAGCTCTTTGTTTAGCTACTCGGGAACCACTAAGGTCGATCCAGCTACCAAATCCGATCAAGCAGTCACAACATTCTCCACTGTGTCCATCACATCCACGAGGCTAGACAACAGTTACAGGCGCCGAGTCCACGGGGACTGCCACCACAGCATTGACATAAGAGAAAATCCTGGCAAAGTCGACGGGAAAGTCTCAACTAGAATCACCAGAACGACTAGAAATCTGAAATTTCCAAAATGATAAGAAAGTTGACCTTTTCCAGTCTCTCGCGAAATATGGACCCTCACTGAGACTCAAGGACACTAGCACATAGCATCTGCAGCCATTTCGCACCGTGGAAAAACAGCGAGTTTGTATCTAGTAGCTGCTGTCTTCTTTTGACTCGTACCTAGCCCAAAAAGAGAGTGCTACTACGTCCTTGACACGGCGAAAATGTCCAATACTTAGTCACTCTCAAATTGGTTTCATTTCGGAGTGTTTTGAAACAGAAAACCATATCAGAAAACGTTCGTCGATAAAGCAAGCTCCTCAACTTGATAGGGGTACTCTTCGAATCCTTCGTCAGTGGTCCGCTTCACACTCACAACCGAACCAAGACACACCTTTCTCACCCCCGCACCACATTCTTTCAACCAAGCAACTTTAAAGAAAATCACAAAATGCCTCTTTCGCCTTTTTTCACGGCTTGAACTGTGACTCAACTGAACATGTTAACAATTTGTCGTACACATAACTCGTACAAGAACGAGTAAGCATTACTAGTTCTTTAAAACAGGGAAGCGACAATGATCATAAGGAAGAAAAAGCAAAATGATTACGCAAAAAAAGCCTGTAGGACATATACTAGTTTTTTTCAAAGGCTCCTACTGATGCTATTTCCTGGACCTCTTCAGCTTCCTTGTTGAAAAAGTCTCGCAATGTTGCCTCTGACCAGGGAAGGGTTTTAACTTCCCATGGAACTTTGAATGGAGACCTAGGTATATCGATAGGGCTTTGAAAGTTATTGAGAAATATGGAAATTAAAACTGCAAAATGAGTCTACCAACAAAGTTGTGAGCGTTCAAAGTTTGCATGCTTAAGCATGGAGACATGGCGTCAGTTGATAAGCCCAGCTGCCTCCAATGACTACAACGATGCAAAAGCAAAAACTTCAGCGGGAAGCAAACCCTCACCGTTCGCCCGAAGAGAGAGACCACTGCCACTACGCCACCGGGACCGTTGAAGCTATTGAAGGCAGCTGGACTTATCAACTGACACTATGTCTCCATGCTTAAGCATGCAAACTTTGAACGCTCACAACTTTGTTGGTAGACTCATTTTGCAGTTTTAATTTCCATATTTCTTAATAACTTTCAAAGCCCTATCGATATACCTAGGTCTCCATTCAAAGTTCCATGGGAAGTTAAAACCCTTCCCTGGTGAGACTTTCTCTGTGAGGCGACCGACGAATAATTTATTAACTAAGGTTTTTCGAGGTGGGGCAAAAGGATTTCTACTGGAATCGGCCTGCTGAAACAAGATACAGTTAAAAATAAATTGTCCCAAGAAAAGAATAAAATCACTACAAAAGTTTGAGATTATACTCCTCCGAAGTTGTATTGAAAAATTTGTAAGAAAACACTACAAAACATAAAAGGTACCCACTTTCTGGCCCGGAAAGCGAATCTCACAGCGTCTACCATTAATCATATGATCACAAAATCCCAATACTTTGTCCTCCTCTTCTACAGTGCCCATTTGAACAAAACCAAATCTCTTAGGAGTTCCATTAGCGTTTCTTTTGGTCTTAATAAAAAAGACATAATAATGGACTTTTTTGAGACCAAATTCTTTCTTTCCACCGATTAGTTCAATTTACATTGCTCTCACTGCCCTTAATCGTTGATGCCCCAACAGGCTTCTTGAGCAACGGGCATGAACAAAACAGGTGCGACAATACATACTTTCGAATGAAATCGACCCTAGGAAGGTGGGGAACAGTAGTAAAATTGATGAAGACAAACTTACTGATTAGAGCTCGAGCACCTTAGTGTATGAGACGGCGCCAAACATCTGGAAGTAATCCTTGAAGTCTTCGTCACTTGTATTAAATTTAAGCCGAGCACGATAAGATCAACAGTACGGCGAGGTTTCACTGGCAGACTAACCGAATCTCGACCGTCGCCGGCACGTTTTTAACCACCTCGTTTTTGACCAATTTTATCAAAATTTTTTTGTAGTCTGGAGGTACCTGTTCAGCAATCATCGCTGTTGTGGTGGGAACAGAGTTTACTACGATGGATCGTCAGCGATAGCCCAAAACAGGGAACTGTACGCCCAAATTCACCAATTCGATATTAAAGCCTTACCGAGGATACCTCATGCTCCAGTGGGCCCTGCTTTGTGCAGAGTGTCTCGAAATTATTTGCCCGAAATTCGGAAATCTCTAAGGTAAAAAATAGTCAGTCAAATTCACATTACCTGCTATTAATTAGTTGCATAAAAAGGTTTCCTTGCAATATGCATGGCTACCGATGTTGAACTCCCAATATCTTTCAGATGGAGTAGGCTCATTCAATGCCTCTCGCAATCATTGACACGCAAGGGGTGGAAACGCATCATGAAATTCTTTGACATTTTTATAATAACCGTATAGGAGGCTATCAAACGATACAGAAAAGAAGATTAAATCAGCAGCAAACCAGGGAAGGTAGAAATGGCCAATGTTTTTAAAGAAGAGACTATTAATATGGTCCGTCTGCCAGTCCGTCGGGAACCCGGCTGACCCATCAAAAGAAAGTCAACGGGCACGGCTTATCGGAGTTGCGATGGAAGAGTGTTATGCAGAAGCTCATTGCCATTCCTATCGTATGTAGAAATTTCGCTTCAATTCCGATCTCAACAGACGCTGAAGGACCAGAAAATGCAGAAAGTCGCAGACCCACTTGAGTGATGGCACGCAACCTTTCATTGTTTTCTCCGGCCAAAAAATTTCTTACGATAATACCTTCCCTCAACAACCGAAACGTTCGCATTCCGGAAAGAAACGTCTAGCGTGCAATCTCTCACAGAAAAAGTTGCTATAAGAACACTGAAATGATGTTTTTGAAGAAGTCACTCGCGAGGGTGAAGCACTCGTAGTTTCTTCGGTGCCGGCGTGAAAATTGACCAAGACCAGCGCTCAAAGAGCGTACTAATGGGCGTAATAAAACCCTGATCCGACTGCGTTTCCAGGAACTCGCATTCTCGTAGTCTATTCAGTAGGACGCTACTCCAGCCCACAGAGACAAGCTTGCCCGCGAGTGGTGCCGACGACAGCTGCCTGACTTGACTCACTTACTCCCCCGTACGGTCCCTGATTAGAAGAGGGCTGTCCAGTTCGCGGTCCCTGTTTGGAGTAATAGAAAGCAAGACTGAAGAATGGCTGGAAAGAAATGGAAAAGGAAACCTGCGTACCACATGCGACCTGGTCGAGAACAACTTTGAGCCTCTATCCGCGCTAGCGGGGTATTTTAAAAAGTGGTTGTAGCGTGTTGTAGCAAACGATGTTAGTTAACTTGCATAGAAATTCCATCGTCTTTCGCAGCTGAGAAGCTTCAAATATATTGCTATGAATTGGCGCCAATAATTTTGGGGCACCCTGTACATGTTTTGCTCTTTTTGAGCTTGATGGTAATGTGCAAGAAAAAGAAAGACATCAAGTAAGTATAGTTTGTAAATAAGAACAAGGCCACTGCAAATAAATATTTATTTCAAATTTACCATCACCGTCAATATTATGTATAGAGCAAATATGTACTATGAGAACAACATAAACAAAGCAACAACAAATCGATGCATATAGATTACTAGAGAAGCTCAAAAATTAGGCAGTGAAAAAAGGGCTATAGGGGATAAAACCCGATAACAATTTGTGAGCAATAATTATAAGGCAACTGGTAACCATACCCCATACAAATATGGCTTGATCGATAGCGTAAACAAAAGAATGTAACCTCAAAAGTAACAGATCAAAATATTTGTTGTATCATACTCTTTGGTCAAAAGTAATCCACTTCGTTTAAGATAATCTACCAACACTTCATCCCGTTGGCATATATTCATATTGGAGTTCTCTTGTCTACCAATCGACTCTGCAACCGAAACACCCAGATTAATCGAGAATTCACAAAAAAACATCAAAAGAAATCACTTTTCGCCGGGAGTTGTGTAGTGATAATGGTAAAGTTGAGCACGAATATATCGTGGGGTCTCTTTGAACGGCTGGGAACGGCTCATGAGTCGCAAGACTGAAAAAGTTACATTTCATACAAAGCCTCTAGCCTCAGCAAGTCCTAGTACAGTAGTTAAATCAAAGTCCTATTGTCAAGAGTTCTATCAAAAAAAAAACATAAAAATTACTGAAATTCTCCACGGTGGCACTGAAAATACGAACACCTACTGAGAAACAAACAAACATTGAAGATGATTACAAAATATTCCGATGTACTGCAAACCATAGCGGATTAAGAACACAACTAAGGACGAGAATGAGAATGCTGAGGAAGATGGGATCAACCATGGCGAAAACGACCGGAAACGAACGCCTCGGGGGTTGGAAGCTCGTTTAAGACGCCCACGCTATCATCGACGCCCATGATAGGACGTGTCCCATAGCCTTCAATGTGCGCTTCTGCGGGATAGACCGCATTGTAAGTGAAGGTGCTCTTTAGTTAATGGCTTATACAGCGCAATACTGAGAATTGAGAGTTGCAAGTAGGGTTGAGATTTTCGAACTTCCGGGTAGTTTTCCGAATTGCCGAACCTTTTTTCTGTTTTGTAAGCCATATTCAACCTCAACGCCTTCATTGGCCGCTTTCATAGTCCGCCGGCCGGCGCGCCGGCTGACGTAAAATGAATTAGTTCGTGGAAGAAATCTACGCCTGTTGCATTTTATCTCCCAAGCCGACCGTAAAGAATCTTACCGTGAAATAAAATGCAAGAGACGTAGATTTCTTACACGAACTAATCCGTTTTACGTCAGCCGGCCGGCGGACTATGAAAGCAGCCATTGCGTACCTGTTTGATCTTACATTGTGTCATCGCTACTTATACCTTGGTTAAAAACTCTATGGGAAGTGCGCGGCGAAATCCGTGGTGATTAAAACGACTGTGGCCCATGTCATTAGGGCATAAATTCGAAGTGGGTAGAGAAGTAGCATCAGCTGGCCCTACTCATCCAATATACTTGATACCCGTGCCCCAATGTAGGCGCCGAAGCCGTTCTAATCATCAAGAATTTCGCCGCGCGGCTTGCCGCGTCCATCCAGTTCTGGGTGCACGTTCCGTCCCCCAGCACCCTTCCATGGCTGCTTTCATACTTCGACGTGCGTGACGGCACGTGAGTGGAAACGCAGGTACGATCTTGCGTGCGGCGTGCGAGTGGCGGCGCTAGAGAGGTGTTGACAACATTGGACGCCGATGGATCACGTGCCACTGCTGTCACACACTTGAATAATGCCGCCTTCGCATAGCCGCTTGCACGCCGCACGCAAGATTGTACCTGCGTTTCCCTCTGCGTGCCACGTCGGAGTATGAAAGCGGCCCCTCAATTTTGATGAGTGTCGTTTTTGCCTCATTGGCAGATTTTGGTTTTCGAGATGATTTCTGAAATATTTAGCTTCCGAGCATTGCGTCTTCTTTAATCGCTTTTTGGCTTTAGTAGGTGCTACGCAACAATGGACACCAAGTCGCCGCTCGCCAAAGAAAGGTAAGCAAGATGAAACAGTAGTCATTGCTCTGTTTTTCCTAGTATTTTTGTTCTCGGTGAGAATGTAGCTGAGCTGAGCCTGGAGTGCAGAGAAGAAGGAGTAGTTGACATTACTTATGCTAAGCTCTTAGCCAAAGGAATATAGTTTTTACTTAAGCTTAGTTGGGGAGGAGCACCGGGAAGAGTGAGAAAATTCTCTTATGCCGCTGGGATTAGTATGGTACCAGCGGCACATCAGGTAAGACTTGAACATTCATTTGACTCACTCTTGCGGTGGTGCTTCCTCACGCCTCAGGTTTAGATAGAAAAAAACTATTTTTATTTACTAAGAAGCCTTGTTTTTGCCCTACATTTTACTATTTTATTACAGTATCTTGTGTTTTGATGCCACTTGTGTTTTAATTCTTCGGTGGCTAGTTTATTTGCTGTTGAGTTCACACGAGGTAACTCGTGTAATAAATCTAATCAAATCAAGAAGCGTTTTTTACATCATTATTGGCTGCTTTTAGACTTCAACGATTCAACCGACGTGCGTCTGTTGGTGCGTGCGTGCGAGCGAGGGCGGTGCTAGCTACCTGTTGACAACACTGTACGTTAATGGATCACGTGCAAGTGTCGTCAACATCTGTCTAGCGCCGCCGTTGCTCGCACGCACGCGATGGACGAACGGGCGCACGTCGGTTGAATCGTTGATGTCTGAAAGCAACTACTAACTCGCAAAGTCGACTACTCTTCCTTCTCTGCACTATAACGCCCAGCATTGGACAAGTTGGCAAGCCCGCTCAACTGCACTTTCACCTCGTTTTTTTCTATTTAATCATCTTCTGACTGTATTTCTTTCCGAAGTGTTCCGCCTATGAAACGCTTTCGGCGCGATGAGCTCGCCGATCCCACGAGTCTCGAACCATCCCTTGTTGTTCATGTGCGCAATCTCAACCCAAAGGTTTAAAGTCTTCTATTTATTTCATCGGGATACTTATCAGTTTTGCAGTTCAGTTTGGCTTTTACATTGCGAGTACACCATCATTTTAAGGCAACGGAAGCGGACTTGATAGATGCGCTTGGAACGTTTGGGTTTATCGCATATGTGACAGTGGTGCCAGCCCTAAAGATGGCACTGGTGGAGTTCGAGGAAATCGAAGGTGATTCTACTGTGTCTTCTACTTTCTCTTTTAATCTTTCTGAAGCATTTAGGCTCTTCATTGCTTGATTAGATATCTACATCATCATTTTAAATCAGCTTGTCTTTTTTTCACTAAGTGGGAATAATTGCAGCCGCTCGGGCTTGTGTCACATTTGCGGCGTCCAGTTTCATACTCGTTGCTGGAGACGTAGCGATGTTCAACTACTCAACTTCACAGCATATTCAGCGTCTGGGTTTCGAATCGAAAACCCCTTGTAAAGTGCTTGTAATCACTGTGTACAATGTACAATGTCCAATAGATGTTCATGTAAGTTTGCTCATTCCGATGAAATTGGCATCTTAAGTGGAGGATCCAAACGGGACTCAAAACTAGATACTATTAAGTTGATGCAGAGACTTGAGATAGTCAGATGCATTGAAAATTCATCGTGATTTTATCCAAACTCCCATTGAACTATGTAATCATTATACAGAGTGCGCCATAAATATGGCAACGACTTTCGAACGTCCGAACTTTTTTGTCTAGAGGGTTTCTCCAAATCTGCAACCTCCCTTATGTTCATGATTTATCTTAGACTACATATCTACTTTGGTGCTCCCAATTCGTCGGATTTCGAAAAACGGTGGAGCCTCGCAGACATTCACCGGCCGTTCCATCTTTGCGCGCATTTGTGAGTCCCTTTCCGGAATAGCTCCTCGCTACAACATTTTCCCCACTGGCAGCCTCCTGAATTGCGATGCGTAGACAGGTCGGGGCAAACCTTAAGGCGGTTGTTTTGTCTCACATAGGACCCTTTTTACGAACGACCGGGAAGGAGTACGCTGCAAAACGGGCCGAAATACGAGGGATATGGCTGCCGAATAGTTTGTATGATATGCTCCGATGCAAAGAGACTACCCCTAGTAAATACAATTGTATACAGGTAAGATTCGAAAGCTCTATAAGCTTTTTGACAAGAATAGGTTGGAACGAGAAAACAAGTTCTGCGCGCTGCTTCGCGGCTCGCGCTTTGACAAACCTTTTCTTGACTGAAGGATATTCAGCGTGGGAGAAATGTTGAGACCCCAGTGTATATGTATATTTCACACTACGAGTGATGAACCGATCAGAAGCGTCAGATCGCCTCTCATAGCCATTTCCCTCTGATGGTAGTTTTTGCTAGGAACTACCATATCGCGAGTTCCAATCGAAAAAAAAGTACAAAATTTAATCCAAAACTCTTTTAGAAGGGTCCTTCTGAAAGGATGCAGCTAAGAGTTAGAGATTTTTTCCGAGGACACTATTTGTAAATTCTTGCACACCTGCTCGCGAATGGGAAAAGATAAGACTGGTGCTGAGGAAGTGTTCGCGATTTTATCCCAGCTTCCAATCTCTTACGAATTCCCCGGACCACATTGTGATGGGTTGCTGGATTAGTCTGTACTGTAGAGGAAAGCCTGCGCTTCCGAACGCTTCATTGTTGCTGCTCCTGAGAAATCAATGAAAAAGGCCGGAGCTGGAATTTGTCAAAAACTCTACGTGCCACCGTCGAGAAGTGGTCAAAGCGTCTCCTAGCTATAGTTAGCACAGTAGACGGTTATACAAGATGGCCGTGTGTTCATTTTGTAGATGTGATGCATAGTAAACAGCTCTCATAAATTCACCATGTATCAAAACGAACTGCGGTTTTTGTGGCCCAATTTTTTTGTTACCATATTTACGGCGCACCCTGTAGATATCCATGACAATCCTCAGTTGAGGGAGTAATTCGGCTTTTCTCATTTTAAGAAAGGGTGGAACTGTAAGCTGAGAAAGGCTACCTCGGCATATTTGGCGTCAACGAAACTGATCAACTTCTTCGGCCAGGAACCGCTTGAGTTGTTTAAAAATGAGGTAGTCGGGTGAGAAAGATCGAGGGGTTTATGAACGTGGGAAATGACATTCTAATCGACTTCTTCTAACCTGAATTACTTGGTCTTGTGACGTGAGGCAGAGCACTATTATGCAGAAGAAGGGCAGAAACTATTCTCTGGCATGTGCGAGTTCCTGGAGCTTACTGTTTTAGATGGTGGCAATACTGTTTGGCATTGAGCCTCCTGGTAGCTGCAAACCTTCGGGTGCTGTTCTGGATTAAAGCGGATCTTTGACTTCCAAGAGAATAGCTTGTTGCATAGATGTTCAGCTCTCATCACCCGTTCCCAGATCGTGCAAGAGCTCCTCCCTATGGGAGTGTAGAAGGATTGGCTGGTTGATTGAAACTCGTTTGTGATGAAGATTGTCGGTCAGTTGCGCGGAACAGAAGAGCAAAACTTTCTCATAAACGTGTCTGTAAACTTGTCCGGCTACGTTGCTCTAATAGAGCATAAACCACTAATGGTCGTATGGTTGAGGAGTCTTCTCCGAATGCAGTGGCTGCTTTCATAGTCCGCCGGCGTGCCGCGGCCCGGTGTGTGAGCCGAGGTAGTGCTAGGGGGGAGGAGGGAGGAAGATGGTCGGTCGCGCCCAAGACCCTTCGAAGGGCCGAAAACAGAGAAAAACAAGATCAAACACCATTTGCCCGGGCCCTGGTTGCTTGGTTTTTGATCTTGTTTCTCTTTGTTTTCAGCCCTTCAAAGGGGCTTGGGCGCGACCGACCGTCTGCCTCCATCCTCCCCCTAACACTACCTCGGCTGGCAAACCGGCACGCCGGCGGACTATGAAAGCAGCCAGTGTAGATGTGGAAGGTAAAAATGTACGTGGCTTGGAGTCGCGACGTGTAAAACGATTTCTCGAAATCGTCACTCTACATTTGCGACACGATTTACATATAAGAGCGCTCAGAGACTTATTTGAATGTTACTGGTGGTAAATGGAGATTGTACTAGAATGTGGTAGTAGCCCGAGTTGCTAAAAGATCTCATACCTATAGAAGTGACGACTTTTTCAAATCCTGATAGATCAAAAATTCTGTTTTATTTAGTTACTACTCATTTTCAAGGGACGAACATGGTGCGTCCGGAGATGCGCGCGGCAAACTGCACAGCGAATAAATACACGATTTCCCTAGATTAAAGGCACGGTTCGCGATAATTCAATGGGCGTGTATGTCGATGACGTGTCCGCCTCTCATTCGATGTCACGTCAGTCAGTCTGACGTGGCGTCGAATGAGAGGCGGACACGTCATCGACACACCCGCCCATTGAATCGTCGCGAACCGTGCCTTTAATCAAATCGATGTACTTAGTTTCGTCGCTGTTGTGTGTCTATAATTTTATATCTTGATGATGAACGCCAGAGTCGTCCAAATCACCACGAATATCGCCGCGCAATGTGCTGCGTGCATCTCCGGACGCACCAGTATACCCATAACCCTCATTTCCAGCAGTAGGTGATTAACACATTCGCTTTTATCATGCAGTGTGCGTTACCGGTTCAATCTTCACTGGGTGGTGCGTGAGTATTATCAAAAAGAAAAGGGTTGTGAACTACTAGTAAAATAGTCGCGCATCAAAGCCTTTCTCAGCTGCTTTAACCTGAAATTATAAGTCTTCGAAAGAGGACAAATCTTGTCTAACGTCATTTTTTTTATGTGTATCTTGGACTCTTAGGTCATCAATCAAATCTGTGAACCACACGCAAAGGTGCTGAGAATAGCCATTGTTCGCAAATCAATGATGCAAGCCTTTGTCGAGTTTGAAAGTGCCGAGAATGCCAAAAAAGTAAAGCATGCCATCAATGGTGCAGATATCTACTCAGGATGTTGTACGTTGAAAGTGGAATTCGCAAAGGTATGATGTTCACTAGATTTTCTACTTCACCGATTATATATTGGGTTGTCCAGAAAAGAATGCGACACCAACAACACAAATTTTACATCGTTTTTTATACAATAAAAGACAAGTTCAATCAGTGATATAGTCGCCGTTATTATCGATGACCTTCATCCATTTCACTGGCAGTTTGTCGATCCCACTTCTCCAGAAATCAGCGGATTGCGTGTTGAAGAAGTTGCCCACCTCCAATTTGAGTTGCTCCTGATTATCGAAAGACTTGTCTCGAAGGTGCCGCTTCAAGGCTCGGAACAAGTGATAGTCGGAAGGGGCTAGATCGGGAGAGTACGGTGGATGGGGTAGTACTTCCCAACCTAGCTCCTGAATTCTCTGACGCGTCATCGTTGCCACGTGGGGGCGAGCGTTGTCGTGCAGTAGATAGGTTTCCAGCCGTTTTGGATACTTGTGGAGGATTGCATCGGCTACCTTCTGTAGCTGGTTAGAGTACGTCGTCGCCGTCACAGTAGTGCCACTTTCCAGGAATTCGTAGTAGAGCATCCCATCACAATTCCACCAACAACATAGAAGAATCTTCTTCTGTTGCACACCACGTTTCGATTGCTTCGGTGGCAGTTCGCCCTTTGGCAACCACACTCTCTTGCGGGTATCATTACCATACATCACCCAGCTTTCGTCTCCTGTCACTATCCCATTCAACAAATCCTTCCTGTGCGGACGAAGAAGCAATGAATCGGCAATGCTAACACGACAGGCCCGGTCCGATTCGCGAAGTTCGTGAGGCACCCATGTCGAAAAAATCTTGCGGAAACCAAGAGAGGCAAGACGATTGCTGACTGTTGATTTGCTGCACCCGAGTGTCATTGCTAATTCTCGAGTGGTTATGTTCGGCTTTGAGATCAAAGCGCTGCGCAAATCATCATCATTAAGAGTTGACGGACGTCCAGGACGTTTCTGTCCTTCGATAGAAATATCTCCGGACTCGAAGCGGTGATACCAGCGACTGACAGTGGAATGGTGTACAACATCTTTCTTGAATGCAGCGCAGATGTTATTAGCTGCTTCTCTTGCAGAATGTCCTTGTAGAAATTCATAATACACGATGGGTCGAAGGATACTCGGATCTGTAGGATCCATAACTGTTTTTCCGTGAGAGAAGAAGCCTTTTTATAATATTTCGCAATACCCGCTAGGTGTGATCTACCTTACCGTAGATCAAAATTGGGCGCCATTCGCTTTCGAATAGCGAGCGATTCTCAAATTCAAAGTGTCGCAGGGTTTTTTGGACAACCCAATAACTTACTTTTCCAGCCAGATTATGTGAAGGTGACGCGTCAAGATGCTGACCAGTGGGATTTCACACTCAGCGATGCAGGCAAAGGTTAAACTTCCTCTCAATATTTATCTTTTTTCACGTTCATAAAAGCCAGTTTTATGTCCTTTTACATTGCCAAAACAGTGACAACTACGGTTTTTTCTTTTGTAATAGTAACTTTTCAGAACATCAAGGTCCGGTAATGCGATCGCAAAGGAAAACACTTTTGCCCGGAGGAGGTGTGCAATCCATTACTCCTTTTGATGGTCTACTGAAGCTTCTATTCTTAACCGAACGTGTTTGACGTTTTCGATTTTTAAGATAAAATAAATGCTTTTGCAGAACCATACAATGGTCCGGCAGGGTGTGCCTATGCAAAGCCTAAAGGATATCCAGGTCGAGGCGTTAACGAAAACCATTCTTACGGCGACGATCGCTACGCTTTCCGTGGATCATTGGTAAGCCTAAATTCTATTTCATCGACTAGTAAAGTATATCAGTTTTTCTTAGCTCGACATATAAATTTATCATCCTTAACTGTAAGGGAAAATCTACCACACTGGCAAAGTCTTTATCAAGAGTGCTTCCTTCGTTCTAATGTTTTGCAGAATGTTCGCGGCTACGACTCATACGGTGGACCACCACGAGGATATCCACCAAGTCAATTTGCCGTTCTCTACCTTTTTGTCTGAAACGAATTTAGATAAACGTGATTTAGGTGACGTGTTACGTCCTCTTCCTTCTGTTTATCAAGGAGGTTACGCTGATGCTGAGCCCTCGGCGCACTATCCTCCTGTTGGGGAAAATGTATGTTTATCAATGCATGCCTTGTAAGGTTATTCGCCAACCTCCAAGAACGCTCCTGTTTAGGGACGTGTTCTGATGATTTACGGCATCAATCGCGAAAAGCTTAATTGTGAGAAACTATTCAATCTACTGTGCCAATATGGAAATGTCCTCAAGGTAAGTCTTTTGAGTTTGTACTACTTTTTTTTAGCTCGTATAACAAGTATTCATTTATAGATTCGCTTCATGGCTTCAAAGAAAGATACAGCAATGGCTGAACTTGGAACTCCAACAGCGGTACTCCTCACGTTCTCTTATACCACTATAATTATAGAAAAAAGGATTGCTTTTTTGAAGGTTGCTAACGCTATCAAGTACTTACAAGGAATAACGTTGTTTGGATTGACGCTACAGCTCAAACCAGGCATTCAGTCTGCTGTGAGAGACGTCGTGTAAGTGTTTTGAATTAATCGTGAAATCTAAGATATGGGAATCTCGGTTTCTCGGTAATATCGTTTTTCCTTATTTGCTGGGGGCTGACATAAAAATATTGCAGGACATCATTTTAAAAACCTTTCCTTTTTTTTGTTTGTACGGCCGTAAGTAAAGATCATTTAGCGACCCGTTCGACCTTCCTGATGGATCTCCTTCATTCCGTGATTATTCGATGTCTGCCCTGCAGCGCTTTTCTACTCCAGATGGAGCCGCTCGAAACCGATTGGTATATCCAACTAAAATGTTGCACTGGTACAACGCTCCTGTCAATATGGATGAAGAGAAGATTAGACAGGTCTACAATCTTTTTTATCTTTCAAATTTTCGTTCACGAATGCACTTTTTTTCGCCTCCTTCTTCAGATTTCTTTTGCTTAGGTTTTTGCTGAGTGCGGTGCTCCAGAGCTGAAATCCGTTACAGTTTTTGTTGGACGCAGCGATAGATCGTCGTCAGGAATTGTTGAATTGGAAAGTATTGAAAAGGCGAATGAGGCTCTTGCTCTTGTGAATCACACTCCTGTTGTGAGCCCACTCGGCAAGGTAAGAAAGCTCCAATCTCCCATGTTTTTAGTGCCCTCCGTATGATTTTTCGTTTGGAATAAAAGACATTAATTTCTTCAGACTCCATACATACTGAAGTTGGCTTATGCTACCCCATCCCGACGACAAGGCGATGCGGAAGAATATGGTGGAGGTGGTGCTAACGGAACGCCACGACGACATGCCGAAGGACATGGTGAAGGTGGTACTAACGGACCACCACGACGACATGCCGAAGAACATAGTGAAGGTGGTGCGAACGGATCACCACGGCGACATGCCGAAGAACATGGTGAACGTGGTGCTAACGGATCACCACGAAGAGGTCCTCGTTTTCACTGGTATTGGTTCTCGGGGTAGTAGACAGTCTGTTAGATCATTACTGCATTGTATTAATTCGAGGTGTCGGTTTGTTGTGATTTCATGCATTGCTAATAGAGCGGAACAACACCTTTTTTTGTTCAAATCTCTGTGCCCTAAGGTTACCAAAAATGTACGGTGCTCCATTACAGGTTTCGAAAAACTGTCATTCTCTTGCTAGTTAGTTTTTTGGTGTGAATTGTATTTTTTTTTCTGTCTGAATTTGGATTTGATAGAAGATTTTACGTTCGACTTTCACATGTGGAAGTGACGATATCACAATCAGCCACAACAGCAATCACATGTGACAATCACACCAAAGCATTACATTACAACAAACATGCAGACCATTCGCTTGATCAGATATAACACTTTTCTGTTGGATGCGCATGTGATTTGGTGATCACATCGCATTACTGCTTTCCGGTTGCAGTACATTGGAAGGTAGCTACTCTCTGAAGCTACGACACTTGTGAGTATCCTGCGTGAGGTTTGGATCAGGATTTGTGGAATTGTACTAAAATTTGCTCCGGCTTATCATTGTTATTTCAGGTTTTTACCTCCGGAAAGTGTATTCATAAGAGAGAGTTTTTTTTGAGAGTGACGCTGACTAGTATAGGTAACAGCGTAATCGTGATCATCACAGTGGATTGAATAAACGTTTGGAGGGGCGATTGTAATCATTCAAAATGGTGTGTTATATCGTAGATGCCATATGAATGGCTGCTTTCATAGTCCACGACCAGTCGCTCGACTGATCGCGCCACCGGTCGCTCAATCGGTCGAGGAGGTCGCGGTAGTCATGGGTGCCGCCGCGGACGGTCCCGAGCAGATCGCGCGATCAGTCGAGCGACCAGTTGCGCGACTGGTCGCTCGCAAAATCGTGGACTATGAAAGATGCCAATCCTTCATGGGGAGAGTTGTTAAAGGCACCGTTCACGCTAAAAAAAGTTATTGAGTTCTTACCTTATTAATACTCAGCGGGCCCCATGGGTTGTAGAAGGGTCCTTCTCACTCCCGCTATTTCGACGTCCAGGGCATAGTGGCGGGCCCGTTGTTGTCGTAATTCGCATCTCCGCCCCTCGACCGATCACCTTAGACGAGTGTCGAGACGACACAGTGTAATGTAATCGCGTCAGGAACCACCCTGAATTGCAAATTGGCAAATTACCAGAGACGCAATGTGTTGTCTGCTATTGCATTGCGTCTCTGGCAATTTGCCAATTTGCAATTCAGGGTGGGTCCTGACGCGATTACATGACACTGTGCCGTCTCGACACTCGTCTAACGTGACACCGATCGTCTCTAACCGACGCTCTTTCAATGTAAAACTTGTCCAACCCCCTTTCCAGCTCTTTTTTTTGGCCCTTTGTAATTCTTTTTGTTCATCGTTTTTTGCGCTTTTTTCGTTGTTATCGCTTCATTCTAGAGTAGTTCTATCAATTCCCGTCAAAAAAGGGTACCCTAACTTTTTGTGAATGGTGCCTTTAAGAAAGGTGTATTCGTGATATGGAAATCGGAACTCAACGGGAGCATATTACTCTCTAATCCAGACCCTTTTTCTTATCATGCGTGAGACGTAGTTGAACTAGGACAGAGCTGAGGAGCGTATGGGTTATTATTAAAACCCGAGTGAGCTTTGTTCTAATTCAATAAATTCATAAGCCTGGTGATGTTACCTGGTTCAGGCCGGATTGTAGGCTGTTGATGGCTATCATGGAGACGCTTCAGAGAGCTAGTTTCTAAAGCGTGCTGTGGAGTGTAAGTTCACAAGACACATTGTAACAGTGCCAATTATATTTTAGTGGTATGGGAAACGGTTATCGGGGAGGGCGCAGTGCTCATCGAGGCTTTTGAAGCAACACACGTTTCATCTAGACGATGACTAATTGAAGCTCCTTGTCATCTGCTGTTGAACTAGTTGCAGTTGTTCTCTGGAACATTGGAACACTGGCTTTGTTGTTCATTGTTGACTTTTTGTTCCTTTTTTAATGATTTCATCGTTAATGACCAATGGACGGGATGCCGTGAAAGAGTAAAAATACATTTGCTCGAGCTCTCCCTTACACGGATGTTAGTAATATCTGGTTCAAAGTGGGTGAGGGTGCTCACATATGCTACCTAAGGCAACTTAGAAGAACAGTAATCAGGTAGAGTGGGGATAACGTTTATTGCTGCTTTCATAGTCCGCAGGCTGGCCCGCGAGCGCCGCGCCGGCCGGGGGACCACTTGGCCTGGGGTGTGTGCCGATTCGTGCGATTCTGGGTGCGCGCGGTAAATTGCGCGGCGGAATTCGGTGCGATTCGAATTAATCTGACGCCTATTATTGGGGCACAAACTTGAAGTAGAATAGTTGGGTATGGTCAGCTGGTCCTACTAATCTGCTCTACTTCAAGTTTGTGCTCCAATAGTAGGAGACAGAGTTGTTCGAATCATCACGAATTCCGCCACGCAATTTGCCGCGCGCACCCAGAATCGCACCAATCGTGCGTCCCCGCTTTTCCTGCGGTATCGATCAAGACTTTGTGAACAAGTGGCAGGCGCCGTCCCCGGCCGGCACGCGCGTTCGCTGGTCGGCCGGCGGACTATGAAAGCAGCCTATCTGATTGTCACAGTTATACACAATAAAGCGTGGATTCCTTATGAGGTAAGGCCGTGTCACGAGTAGAAGAGGCAAATAACATCGAGCAAAAACCCAGGCCCAATCGACTAACAAACAAAACGAAGGAATGACTCGTGGGGTGAAGAAGCTCTTCGGTCGATCGTCTGTGGAGGACCCAAACTACGCGAACAGTAACTTAACACCCATAAACAAGATAAAAGCACTACATCCATCTTCCTTTCCTTCCGCTTATTCAAATTTCCATTCTGTGTGGATACAATACTCGCTTACTGACAAATGACTGGCAAACCCGCCTTTTATAGCCGCTGCAAGGGGCGGGGCCAATTCGAATGCGTGAGAGGCATCTTTCATAGTCCACGATCGGTCGCGCGACCGATCGCGCGACCGGTCGCTCGACCGGTCGCTAGCGACTGGCGACCAGTCGCGCGATCGGTCGCGGACCCATCTCACGAGCGACCGGCGACCGATCGCGCGACCGGTCGCGCGACCGATCGCGGCGACCGATCGCGCGACTGGTCGCCGGTCGCTAGCGACTGGTCGCTCAACTGATCGCGCCACTGGTCGCTCGATCGGTCGAGGAGGCCGCGCTAGTTATGGGTGCCGCCGTGGCCGGTCCCGCGCGACCACTCGAGCGACCAGTCGCTGGCGACCGGCGACCAGTCGCGCGATCGGTCGCGCGATCGGTCGCGCGATCGGTCGCGCGACCGGTCGCCGGTCGCTCGTGAGATGGGTCCGCGACCGATCGCGCGACCGGTCGCGCGACCGATCGCGGCGACCGATCGCGCGATCGATCGCGCGACCGATCGTGGACTATGAAAGATGCCAGGGGGTGCAGAGAAAGAGCGCATCGATTGCAGTGATTCCTTTTGCGCGGAGACTACCAGATATATGGATACGTAGTAAAACGTTTGAGTGTTGTTTCGGTTGTACTTCACACTGGTATTTATTACGGGTGTGTGGGACCATTCCCATTTGTATTTGTAGCATGGGCATCTTTTATGAAGTGCCAGTCAAGGACGGGTTAAAGCCTGGGGGACGGTACGAACGTGCGTCCGAGGGTGCGCGCGGCAAATTGCGCGGCGAAGCTCGTGACGATTTGTACGACTGCAGCGCCAATTGTCTGGGCACAAACTCGAAGTAGTGTAGTTTAGTAGGGTCAGATGATTCTCCTAATCTACTCTATTTCAAATTTGGGCCCCAATGATTGGCACCAAAGTCGTTCAGATCATTACGAACTTCGCCGCGCAATTTGCCGCGCGCATCCTCGGACGCACGTTCGTACACATACCCGTTAAAGCCTCTGTCTGGTTGGTACGCTTATGCACTGCCTCGAAGAGAGAAAAAATTCCAGGAAGAGGTGTTTGGAACCAAGGGAAGTTTTGCAGTGGTAAATAAATAGTGAAAGAGAGCAACTGAAACGGAGTGACGCTACACTCAAGGGAACCATAGGAAGAGGTGACGTCGGAAAGATTTGAGTAGTTCAAGAAACGCTCCAGATGGAAATCAAACAGGACGTGGGCGTTTCTATCAGTGCAGACCTGCGAGCCTGAGATTTTTTCAAGTTACGAAAAAGTGGCAGTTGATTCTCCTGGCAGCAGTAAACAAACGCTTATCATGGGATACGAGCAGTCAAATGGTTCTGTCTAATCGAGTCACCGCGCGCGGCTGTCGCGGACTAGTTGCTTCGTTACCTCGGTTCTAGCGGTCCCTTACAGCTCTATCGATATGCAGCATTATTATTTTTTCATGATTCTACAGTTACTTCTTTTACTCCTGTACTCCTTGCACCCTGTGCTGCTTCTACTTTATTCTGCTACACTCCTTCGTGCGAGACGTCGAAGCGAATATTTTTGTTCAACTGCACCACATACGCTTATCAGCACCAATAATAACTTTACAAGTTTCGATGATAGGTGGCAAAATCCACGCTCTTTCGAATACTTCACCATCACTCGTTGGCTACGAAGTTAACATCCCTAGTAGATTCTCGGAGCATGAACTCAAACTAATTCTGTGAGACCGACACAACCTGTCCGAATCTCGAGTCGACTAGTCGCTTGTACAGTTAGTCGACTGCTCAGTCCACCTGATCCCGCAGTATTCGGAGCACTCCACTGCGCCCCCCTTCAAAATGAAAATGATAGTACTGTTCGTCCAGGCAGCTGCATCATTTGAGGGTCACAATGTCAAGGAAGTGGGCGAGCCATGAAGATCTTTTGGGACGATCTTTTCACGAGTACATGGCCGATTTCTGTTTGTCTCGCTCCTCGACTGTATGTAACCTTCCAAGTCTCCCATCTAGAGAAAAGTGGCGCAAGCTGCTCGGTTATGGGTTGTAGCCACGTCAAGCATCCTCATTCTCTTCATTTTTGACATCCACTCCTCTACCTCCATGAACTTTTATAGTTCCTTTCATTCGCTGCGAACGTGACCACTCAGATCATCCGCTATAGTGGGATATGCACTTTCGAACCTGATCTGAAAGCATAGTTAAGGCTAGGATAGCTTACTTAGGCAGATACTTAGGTAGAGCTCACCTTTTTCGTGCCTGGAGCAGTCGGCCTGCGCACATGAAAATATTGTCCGAAACCGCTCTTACGTGCCTATCCTTACAGTCATGATTCGACTGTTGACTATGACAGAAACAGAAACAGAGTTGCGGAGAAACGCCTCAACTGTTACGGGAAACCATTTCATTGGGTATCTTCCTAATATCAAAAGAGTTCGACACCTATTTCCATTCCTCTGAATTTTGCTCTTTTACATCGTGTGTCCCAAAGGCATAGGACCTTGATGTTCCTTCTCTTCAGAAGATCAGCAACCTCTCGAGACTTCCCAGTAGGCGATCCCACATGCACAGTCCTAATTCGAACTAGCTTTTTTGACCGAGTTCGTTAACTTCGCGGTAGACCCCGCATACTGCTCATAGAAGTCGAGCTGTGGTTTAGCGTTCCACTTACGGATGACGTCTCAGCTTTATTAGTGAGCACTTTGCGAATTTAGACATGTATTTCGTAAAAGGGCTTCACCATCAGCCATTTGTCCTCCTGGGCCCCTCGACACGGTAACTTGGTTGGTTGATTGCTTCAAATATAGATCGTTGCAACCCTGAATTTTGAATCAATAATACCGAAAAGGGCTATACCTGGCCCTAACTCCAAGTTTTCGCAATGAGGAGAGGCGTCGTTGGCAGCCAATTCAACCGGTAGAAAACACAGATGAGATCAATTGCATTGATGTATTAGGGGCGAGAGCGACGTCGCTCGTCGTGTATCAGAAAGCAGCTCAGGGGACAAGGAACAAAACAAGTCACACTGGTCACACCACATGCCAAAAGTAATAATTGCTAACGATCGAGCTGCATAAAGAATTGCAGCAGCGGGGCTACTAGACCGCGACTGCCGCGTGCGGCGAATCGATTACACGAAACCGATGCAACTGTCCGTCTCCGGACATATTGCCCGTGGCTCTGATCTACACGATGCGCTCTGAAGCGAGCCGTTCGGGAAAACGGATGTGGTATGTTGAACTGAACCGCGTGCCGCGTTCGCCGCAGCAGAGGCGCGCAGTTGCGTGTTATGAAAAGGAAAACTTAGCCATCCATGATTAGGGAGGACAGAGAAAAGCCTCATTTAGTCGATTCAATAATATGTTGGTGAAATGAAGGGCATTTGGAGGAAAGAAAGCTGTGAAGCGTTCACAGGAGAAATAAAATCGGCCGAAAAACAAGTGGATCTACAAGTAGTATAACCTAGGGAACTATAGCAGCAATTTCTGTCTAGGAGCTGCAGGCATTTGTGAGATTTGAGAACGATGTCTTCTGCAGATTGCCCCTGAAGTTAAGCTGACCCTTGGTTTACCCCTTTGCTCTAATAATTCTATCCATTTCAAGCCTTCTTTTATTTAGCCCTCACTCTTTTAGGATGTATCGGCTCAGTTGTCTCAGTTCTAGATGCCTAACCACTTCAACTCAGTGTATAACTGCACTGATAAGATAGAGGATTAGATACTATTATCCCTCATCGCCAATAGATTAGTAATCTTCAAAGCCAAAAATACGAAAAGCCCAATGTATACTGTACAACACGAACATCCTCGAGAAAAAACTCAATTAGCGTTTGGGGCATTTGGTCCCGTAAATGAAGGGCAACGCGGGCTGTGAGGAAGGAAAGTGCGCTCCATTGATACGCCCCTTCTCTGGACCCCCTCGTCTTCTCTCGCAGCCCCGCCCACTCAGCAAGGTATAAAAGGGAGACGCCGTTGCCGTAGTCGCTTTCGTCATTTTTTCACTTAAATAAGGTGTCATTTCTTCACTCGAAAAAGGTGGGACAATTAAGGCACAAACACAAGGGGGGGGTTCCCATGTCGATGTTAAATTGTTGTTTGGAACGTGAACGTTTGCTGATTAAGCTGGTAACTATGTCGATAAGTAGGCGATGCCTCAAGTAATAGTTGTGTCTCTTTACAGTTCTCAAGCACATCACGAAACATGCACCAGCAGAAACACGACACGAACGGAGAGATATGAGTGCTAAATCTATACCAAACTTTGAGGGGGTTGTGTGAGTGGGGCCACAAAGTGGGCGCTATGAAGAAAGCGTTGGAATGATTAGTGGCTAGATCAGTGAAGAATGAACGAAGCTCGGTGGCATCACCACATGCGAAAACTGGTGTTTTGCAAGTCCATGGATGCTTTCAACAAACAGATACTGTTGAAAATGAAGTCGAAGAGGCCACGTTCTTGCTTTGTTTTATGCCTTTGTCTGCGCTCTCCCTATCGGGACAGTATTCTACTGACAAGTTTGTCTTCCGTTCCAACTTTTCGTTTAAAGTCACAATCTCGTTCCACCTCTCTCTCTTTGCTCAGGTTCAGACTACAAACTCCATCGCCCTGGCTTAGAATCGTTCTTCAATGCCGTTACAGAATTGAAAAACAGGGCCTCCAGAATCGTACAAAAAATGAGATCAGCCATCCTCAATTCAGTGGCAATGATTGAAGACAGAGAAAAAACTCATCCAATCCGTGCAATTACATATATTGTTGAAGTGGAGAAGCATTTAGAAAAGGAAAGGCTGTGCAGCGTTCAGAAAAGGCAAATGAAATCGGCTAAAAAACAGGTTGACCCGAGCAACGGTAGAGATTTAGGATTTACAGCAGCAATTTTTGTCCTGACGTTGCAAACGTTTGTGAAGTTTGTGAACAGCAGTTTTCTGAAGAATTCTCATGCGGTTCCTCAAACCTTTGCAATATCCTTCATTGCTCTAGTAACTTCAACTGCAACACAGTTAATAATTGCGCTGCTTGTATACAGGCCTCAACAATGTCATTTCTTATTGTCAATACGCCAAAAATGTCTGAAGTCAAATAAATATAAACAGACTCGCTCACTATGTACCTTATATCACGAACATCCTTTAAAAAAAACATCAATTATCATTAAGGCATTCGATCCACTAAATAAGCGGCGACGTGGAACTCGATCGAAGAAAGTGCGCTCCAATCGGTGCTCTCCTTCTCTGCACCCTCCTCTTCTCTCGCAGCCCCGCCCACTCTGAAAGGTATAAAAAGGAGTCGCTGGTGTGATGGATTGGTCGACGAGCAATTTCTCTACGATGAGAATAATAATAGAAACAAAAGAAAGGATTAGGAGGAGTATGTTCGTGATGCGTCGGTCATGAAGCAGTTAGATTAGGTCGATGAGATATGTCCTTACATTTCTCGCGAACATCCTGAACCGTGAGTTACTGAAGTCGAATTCCCTTAAGTCTGCATCGTTGTTACATTGCCGTTTACAGATTTGGATGGCAACTTGTTGAACACAGGTGGCACTGCAAGCAAAAGTGGCGTCCCTCTACATTTCTCCTGTACATTAGGAGCACTGTACATAAGGAAGTAGCGAGGCGAAACTCGTACAGACGCAGCGCCAATTTCGAGGGAATGAAGTAAGAAAGTAAGAGCTGAGAATAAAGCGTTCCATCTTTTTCTACTTCTCGCTGTCGTTACGCGGCGCCGTTCGTTTCTGACTTGAAGGCGACGTTTAAGGATAAAGAGGAAAACCGTAACTCTCTCAATTTGTAGCTATCTGCTCGAAAAATGGGGCAGTTATAATTCATTAGCACCAAATCAACTGGTTTCAGAAAAAAAAACCAACTAGCCTACAGGTCAATAACAGCTCCAACTTTCAAGCCGCAAAGTTAGCGACATACGGAAGTTCCAAGAAGCCTACCTCTCTTCCGAAGGGATTACTCAACTCTACAATAGTAGTAGCCTTATATTTGCTGATTAGAATAACAGCAGTACACGTAACACAGAGATCATGTCCTGTTTCCACTGGTTGGAAGTCTCCTTCCTCTTTTACCCTTCCAGCTGGGAAAACCCCCTCCAGCCAAGCCTGGGGAGAGCTCGTCCATCGTTTGAAAGGAGAAAGCTACCGAAACCCAAAAGCTGGAGTGAACATCCATATTCAAACAAACTCGCTTAGCTTCATGATGACCTGCCCACGTCAATGGCTTTAGCCTACCACTACGCAGGCATCGGTCACGCAGATCCTCCAGCATTTTTCAGCTCTCAATGAGAAACAAATTGACAAAACATCAAGACAGACGTACAACAAAGTAGACTTCCAAAGTCATTATCTCATTGGGCTGCGTTCCTTATAATAGGCAAGATCAGTGCAAGGTTTAAACGCTCGCCTGCGAGACGCAGACACCGCAAGAACCCGAAAATGATCAAGTTAAAAGTGCCAGTGCAAAGGCATAGCCAAAATAAAAGAATTTTGAAAGGACAATTTATTCATGAAGAAGTTAGAAATATTTCCTTCTCGTAAGCTTCCTGTAAGTGCTTGCCAGCTATCCCTTCCTAGAAAATTTCCGAAGCAAATAGTTCATTCGACTTTCGTTCCATTCACAGCCTATAACCATCGCTTAAATTCCTCTCGTGTATTCCCCCAAAAGGGAATCATAATTTTAGGCTTTCACGACAAAGGCGGGGTAGCAGCTCCGTTAAGAATGCAAGGATTTTTCCATCTTCACAATCAACGGTGAATTGGAGTCACTCTTTTCAAGTTGATTTGAAGGAACTATCAGGTCCCTTTTAATAAGAAACTATAAACAAAAAACTATTTTTGAGCTTGTCATACTCAGCAAGCAATGGGGTGAGCCTGATTTTCCTTCCATTTGCTGTCGTTTGGGATCCGAAAAACAAGAAAAAGACCCAAGTGACACGAATATCCCTTACGGAAGGAAACGATCATTTGAGAAAAAAATCAACTTACCAAAGTTCACGCAGTACACAACTTTACAAGAAAGGTGGTCCGAGAGGAGAAGTTCGTCGAACATGATCAGATGAAAAGCTCCTTTCCGATCATTTGCAAATATTAAAACTTCATTATCAAAAGTTGGAGCCCGGGGGAACACTTCAATCCCCATGGGTCCAACAAGCAGGATGAATTCAAAGGGGCTGGACTAGTTTTGGATGAGAAAGGGAATGAATAAATATCAGAGAAAATTATTTGAATTGAATTACTTGCAATGTGTTGAGGAAACGACAACAACAGTAAGTTCCCGAATGGGAACGCTAGAATAGGAAGCGCTGTTCACACCTCCGTCCTCTTTATTTCCCGTTTCTGTTCCCATCTGCCTTTATCTTGTCCCATACGACTGAACTCTTTTATCTTTTTCCATTGTTTGCTGTCACTCTTGACGACTTTCGTTTCTGACTTGAAAGCGACGATTAGGGACAGAGAGAAAAAAGCTATGCCCCTCTCAATTCGTAGCTACCTGTTCGAAAGATGGGGCAGTTACAATTCATTAGCACCCAACCAACTGGTTTCAGAAAAAAACACCCGGCTTCCAGTTTAATACCAGCTCCAATTTTCAATCCGCAAAGTGGACAAAATACTATAATCATTATTCGCCTCTCGTTCGTCCTGAGCGGTCGGTGAAGTGAAGATTTGGTAATAGCAGATGAGTTTAAGCATTTAATTTCTCTGCCGATTTGTGGTGTTTTTCTTGGCAATGTCAAAGAATCGATCACGTGCAGGTCAGAGTGTTGGCAGCGGTGTCAAAAACACTGTTACCAATAGTTCAGTGGGTATTGGACCGTCCGATTCTGATATTGCTTGTATGTCCATGAGTCAAATCGTTAGCGCAATGATGTAGGGAATCGAAGAGCTCAAAGACACTGTCATGGGCAAGTATATCAACGCTCTAGTTGCCAAATTGCCGCAAACGTTAGCCGCTGCTGTAGAGGCGGACAAACGGGGCCGAAGTTTGGTCATCTGTGGCATCCCAGAGTCCGCACCCGACGTTTCCCCTTCAGGCAGGCAAAAAGAGGTTGAAGATAAGGTATCTGAATTACTAGATGTTCTTGGTGTTGAGTGCAGGCCCGTGGAGGTATACCGTATGGGGAGACCTGGTGGTACTCATCCCCGTTTGATAAAGTTGGTATCACCTTCTAAAAGTCAGTGGGCCAGTGCACTCTCTAATAGCTATCGCCTCCGCAATTTCGGGTTATCTAATGTTTATATACGTAAAAGTTTAACTCCGGAAGAGCGCAAACATGAGTTCCGACTGCGGCAGGAGTGTAGAGAGAGAGAAAAAACAGATGAACAGTAGGGTGTGGGTAGTGCACCGTGGCGAATTAAGACGGGCTGACGAACTCTCCAAAGCGAAAACGTCGGGAAACGTCTGATTCGGCATGGAACACCTACCGAGATCAAATGTTTCCTTTTTAATTGCAGAAGTTTGTCCAATGAACTACACCACTTCCATTCATTTTTAGATACGAACAACCCTGACCTGGTTTTCATTACTGATTGTGAGACCTGGTTGTCTTCAAAAATATCTGATGCAGAACTTGTTTGTAGTCGTCCTTATAACGTTTACCGAGTTGACCGTAGAGGACGCAGAGGTGGTGGGGTGTGCTGCCTCGCCAAAGAAAGCATTGATTTGGCAGTTATCTCCACTCCTTGCCTCAAGTCGGAACTTCTTTGCCTAGAAGGATTTGATACAGCATCTGCACTAATGTTTAGCACGTTGACGACGATGTCGGTCAATGGTGACCGACAGTACTGTAAGTCACCCAAGTGAAGAAATTCTCAGGTTTTTTTGTTTCATATTTCACACTTACCTATTTACTCACTAACTTTGGCATCGACCCATGATCCTCCAAAATCTAAGGTTTTTATGGAAATATTAAGTATCGAGTCAGGAGTCATACATCATATCAGATAACCATTAAAATTTTAATTCCTTCTAACAATTGGCGCCTTACCTCTAATCTTGTTCCCGCCAAACTTTTAAATAGTGCCTCCTATGAATGTTCACCAATCAAAGCTTCATACACCGAAATGTTCTACAAAGCCTCATGTTTTGGAAAATTCATCCAAATTTTAACAGAGCACAAGTTTTTCTTTTGTTTCCAGGAGTTTTTACTTGTTTCACACAAATAATAGCTTATTACTTATGAATACAGTGGACTAAATTTGGTTTCTGCTCCGTGGGACCATTTCTGCCAATGGTGACCGACGATTAGTCAGCGCTTTCAAGCGGTCTCGTCGTCAACATGTTAGAGTAATTTTAATATATCGCCCGCCCAACTGTAGTCCGGAAGAGGCGAACTGATTGAATCTTTGATAGAGCTTTTCCTCTTGGATAAGCGTCCGATTGTGCTTGGTGATTTGAATCTTGATATAGACTGGCTATCCGAAAAAGCTAAGAATCCGAGATCCTTGAAATTTCTTGAACTGTTTAAATCTGATGAGTTGGTGCAATACGTCAGCATTCCTACACGGGGCTACTCGATTCTTGATCTGGTATTGGCGAACGCTCCAATTATTGAAAACCTGTATGTGTTGCCACCTGCTGCCGCTTCTGACCACTCCGTTGTTGCTTTCAGTATTCACTTTTCGATACAGACGTCTGAACAGCTCCCTATGCCGAACTTCGCAAAAGCTGATTTTGAATCCCTTTCGCAATCTTTCCTTTAAATTGCTTGGTGGGAAGCTTTTGAAGGATATGCTTCTGTGGATGATCTTTACAAACGTTTCTGTCGTATTTTGTATGCAGGATTTGTTTCGTATGTGCCTTTCTCATCTGTGGGTATACCAAGAATACGTTATTCTAGGCATATAAGCAACTTGATGGCTCAGAAGGCGCGTCTCTTCAGTGCTATGCAGGCTTCTCCTTTAACGTGCATTCGTTACAGGAGGATCTGTGTTGAACTGGACCGCCATCTGAAGAGATTTCTAGCTACTAGGGAGAAGCGAAACTTAACTAACAAGCACAAGGGAGCTTTATTTTCCATTTTCAAGTACAGAATGAGACCGGAAGCAAATGTTCCAATACTCCGTGATGATACTGGTGGGCATTTTGTAACCGATATTCAAACAGCCGAGGCACTTGCTACATTTTTCAAATCTGTTTATAATACTCGGACGGTAAATGATTGTGAAGATAACTTTGAGCGTGCTCTTGCCAACTGTTTCCCTTTCTCACAGGTCACAATAACTATCCAGGAAGTTTATAGAGCTTTGAAGTCTCTCAAAACTTCGACGTCACTGCCGTTTGATGGCATTCCACAGATTCTTTATCGCAAGTGCGCGTCATCTTTGTGCAAACCACTATGCGTGGTCCTGAACGCATCACTAGTAGTGTTTAGCGAAGTTCCTTCCGCTTGGAAGAAGTCCATCATAACGGCCATTCCTAAGGTTCCCAATCCAGTCTCCATCTCTTCTTTCCGACCTATAAGTATAACTTCTTCTGCAGCTAAGTGTTTGGAGAAGCTTATACGTGACAAGCTTTCACAGTACTTTGAAAGAAACAAGTTGATCCCAATTGAACAACATGGTTTTGTCTTGGGAGCGTCCTCTTGTACCCAGATGGCAGCCTGTGTTTTCGATTGGAGTATGGCTATAAACAAAGGTAACGGTGTAGGCATAATTTACTTTGATTTATCGAGAGCTTTTGATAAAGTGAATCACAAAAAGCTTCTCTCAAAACTACGCTAGCTTGGTGTCTGCGGGCCCGTTCTTAACTGGATCAGTTGTTACCTTAGCGAAAGGCACATGTGCGTAAGGGTCGGTCATTCGTTTTCGAAGCGTTACAAATGTACGGGTGGCGTTCCACAGAAAAGAGTTCTGTTTCCTTTATTATTTTTGGTCTATACTCATGACTTACCGACTCATCTTGCAGTACATCCCGCTGTAAAAGTTTACAAGTACGCTGACGATATAAAGGTATATGGAGTCTACTCAGATGAAACTCAAGAAAGCGTGCATCAAGCTCTAACTCATTCCATTGACAAGATGATGGAGTGGGCTGCAGCTTGGGACATACCCCTTAATCTCGATAAGACATCGGTGCTTTATATTGGAAAGGCCGTGAGAGTTCCCTATGTCTATCGGGACTTTACATTGAAAACGTTAGATGAAGTGAGCGATCTTGGATTCTGTGTGAATACAAAACTGGATTTGGAATGTCACACAAGCACCATTGTTCGGAGAGCTTTCCGCGCCTTTTTGCAATCTATAAAAATATGAAGTCCAATGAGCCAAAAATATTTGTGAGACTTTATAAAGCATATGTCATTCCTATACTGCAGTATGGGTCGCCGATTTGGAGTCCGCATACAAGAAAACTCCAAGCGAAAATTGAAAACGTTCAGCAGACTCTCACGAGAGTGGTGATGTCTACATGTGATCGGAACTCAACATATTCTAGGAATGTGCCAGACTACAAGGAGCGCTTACGTTTCCTAAATCTCAAAACGCTTCTTTATCGGCGTGTTTTCTGTGACCTCGTGTTTTGTTTTAAGATGCTCCGTGGAGAAATGAAGCTCAAACCAAGTCACTATTGGGTATTTCGACCTTGTAGAGGGCGCACTTTCTCGCTTTCTCTACAATGCCCCACACTCACAAAACCTAATCGAGAAAAAATTCAAAATTCTCTTTTCTTTTGCGGGGCAAGGTGGATTCAAGCGTTGCTTCGTGAAATACAAATGGCTCCAAGT
The DNA here is from genome assembly GCA_000469685.2 of Haemonchus contortus. Classification (NCBI taxonomy): domain Eukaryota; kingdom Metazoa; phylum Nematoda; class Chromadorea; order Rhabditida; family Trichostrongylidae; genus Haemonchus; species Haemonchus contortus. Next base: position 7,133,336 of record LS997567.1, on the reverse strand, counting down.
GCTAGCATTTTCAAAAGTAGACTGAGAAAAGTTGACTTGCTAGGGCTTCTCGGAATTCGTGATTTCGAGTAATAACGAAATAATTAAGTTCTTTTTTCCAGTGCATTTCTTCAATGTTTGGGATTGGGCGCTGTGGACTAAACATATGTGGCCGCTGACTCTAACTCCTAGTTCTTCTTTTTTTATGTTTTGACTTTTGTTTGGTTTCTTTATGTTTCAAGGTGAATAGTTCCTTTAAGCAGAGAGATGCTGATGGAGTACTCATACCAGACTGCATAGCTGTTGGAAGCTGCTCATGTTTTTGAATACACCTCAGTGGCGGGTCCTGATTTCCACTTAACGTTTATTCGGGTAAAGTACTACGCATTACCTGGTCCGGGGTACGGGAACGAATTTTCGATCGCACCTAATCAAGCTCGGCTCGCATCTACGCGCGAAGTGACCTTAATTAGGTGCGAAGACCACGCTATAATTATGCTGCCCACACTCGCTACTAATCGAGTTAAAACTTATCCACTAAGGAGTATAATGACAGTTTACAAAAATGTAGATTCTATCAATATTCAATGTATCTATCATGTTCTTTTTATGAAGAAAAAGTTCCTATATCAATTTCAACGGTTTTGCGAGTTGTATTTACACGCATAATAAATGAACTCAATATATTTTGTGAATAAATTTTGTGTGATATTTATTTATTTATTTATACGTCCTTATAGACGCGCCGGCTAATCAGTACGCTAACTCGAAACAATTATTGGCAGTAAATAGAAAAATTGGAAGAAAGAAAATAGAAAAAACAAGGGGGGCTGGACCAAGGGACTAGCATACCCCTCGGATAAGGAGAGGATTTTGGGGTGCATGCGTTCTCGGCAAGTGTTTCGATAGAGAATTATAATCCATGAACAAGAGGGTGCATTCCTGACTGAGCCAGCAAAGGTAAGCTATCGGGCGAACACCTGCACCAGTCGGCCATGGTGCCCTTAGCGTAAGAGTGAGCTAATAGGCACTTGCCGAGCCTTCGGCACACGGGTATACCGACTACCCTCGTGGACCCAGCAAGCTAGGTATACGCCCCGATATTCAACCATGCATTCCCAGTAGAGGAGAGGATATCATCCAAAAGAGAAGACGAAATCCGAAACATTCAAGCTGGTACCCCACACTCATGGCACATACTAACATCTGTTTCTTTATTACTAAAAGGAGGGCTATCACGAATGGTCTGACACTACACAGAGGTACTACTGAATCCCTCGGCCAGTCGAAGAAACAACAACACTCATATCAAAAAAAAGAGTCATGAATTAAGATGAGGAACACGAGCAGATGTCAGGTGACATCTTCAACACCAATGGCTTGGAGCACATCGATCTTTTTTAGAGCTCTCTTGAAGCTTTCAGACGTTTTGCTCGCTGATACGGACTGTGGAAGCTTGCATATCCATCTACTGGTCCTACAAAAGAAATTATGTTGGGTGGTCGTAAGTTTGCAAACGCCCATTTTCGGTACAAAATGGAAAAAACCACCACTCCTTCCGCTTGTGGGACGAAATGTCCAATACTTAGATGGTCGAAGCCGCAGCTCACCTCTCAAAGTCTTGAACGCTGAAACCAAGTCAGCCTGTATTCTTCTGTAATAAAGAGACTTCAAATTAAGTTCCTTCAAACGATCTCTGTATGACGGCAGAGTCTGAGGATAATTTGAATTTGGAAACATTCGGTAATAAAGGATTCTCGTAAAACTCTTCTGTACCCTTTCAATTTTGCAGATCTCATTCTTTAGAAAGGGACTCCACACTGCACTACAATACTCCACTACGGGTAAAACAAACATCTTAAAAAGTTTAATCCATACCAAAATGTCCGAGCAGTAAATGTTCCTGAATAGACTGTGCATCACTCTCATGGCTTTATTATAGACGTTATCGACGTGCAGTTTCCACTTTAGACCTCGTGTGATTATAACCCCCAGGTCTCTGACAAGATCATAAGAGGCAAGGTGGCCATATTCTGGGCACTAACATGGAGAGAGTCTCTAGTAAGGGAAAGTAGATGGCTTTTGGAGAAGTTGACATTCAAGTTCCACTCTCTGGTCCACTCTATCATCTTACTAACCGACTCATTTAGTGCTGTTTGGACTATCTCTTTGTCTTGGAAGGTATAGGTAGCATAGACTTTGATATCATCAGCGAATGCCGCCACCCTAACAGATGGGTGAGTTTTCAGGCGCGCCAGCAGATCGTTTGTATAGACTAAGAAGAGAAGTGGTGATAGTATTCCACCTTGGGGCACCCCTGAACTGCAGTCTCTGGGTCGAGAATGATAGTCAGAGATGCGTACCACCATTCTCCTCCCTTCCAGATAGGAACTAAACCACCCTAAGAGCTTCCCTCTCATCCCGATGGCATCCAGTTTGGTCAACAGGCTCGTGTGACAAACTGTGTCAAAGGCCTTGGATAAGTCAAAGTATACAATGTCCACATTAAGGCCTGAATTAAGGGCCACAGCCCAGTCATGTGAACAGTCAAGCAGCTGCGTACATGTGGACGCTCCAGGTACAAAGCCGTGTTGTTCCAAAGGAATGCATTTCTGGACTACTAGCCAGGAAAGCAGCTGTTCTTTCATAAGTCTCTCAAGTACTTTCATCGGAGCAGGTAATATACTAATGGGCCTAAAGTCTGAGATTTTAGAAGCATTACACACTTTAGGTATCGGGGTTACCAAGGCGGTTTTCCAGATGGTGGGAACTTGACCTGTAAGCAGAGACAAATTAAAAATGTGTGCCAGCGGGGTGGCAAGAGCTCCTCTGAAATGCTTGAAGAAATACTGTGGTATGTTATCTGCCGTGGGAGAGAGAGAAGGTTTAAGAGTGGCTAAATGCTTGTCAACTGCATTTGAGGTAACAAGTGGAATTGACAACAAACTGCTACTACTGGTGGACACTTCTGTCGCGTTTGCTCGCGATCTAAAGACACCACTAAAGTAGTCGGCAAATGCTTCTACTTTAGAGGCATCATCCGATATTTTAGTTCCATCGTCCTTAATGATTATGGGATTTGGCGGTATGAATTTGTTATACTTACTCACCATCAACGCCAGATTACGTATATTTTTTGGAGCGGAGGCACGTCTAGTTTTGTAGTCGAGAAAACGTTTCAAATGCTTATCGAGCTGTTCACAAACATGAATATACTCCGGCGAGCTCAATGGGTTTTGAGAGTTGAAAAAAATTCTAGTCTTCTGCTGAATCAGATTATAAATATGAGGAGGGTAATCATTATTACTGCTCCCCTTCATCGTTCTGAGCGGTACGTACTGCTCAATGATATTCTGAATTACTACGCAAAACCTGCTATACACATCATCCATATCAGAATAGTTAGCAAAAACTGTGAGCCAATCAATAGAAGTGAGTACCTGCATGATTTCCACCTTATTGCATCGCTTGTAATCTCTGCATGTTTTAGGAGTGAGACACTCACTAATATCACTGATCAAGAAAACAATTGTATTATGATCAGAAGTGCCTAGCGGCGGGAGAAAGTTAAGTGCCAAGACACTATCCTGTGAGGATACGACCAGGTCGATAATCTTATCCTTCCTAGTGGGTGATCGCACATGTTGCCGCAGTGAAAGAAAGTCAAACAAATCGATAAATCCTACCGCGCTAGGGCTATCTGCTAAGCCTGTCTCCCAATCGATTGCAAGGTTAAAGTCACCCAGAATTGTGGTCTCATACACGGTGGAAGATGCGAGGTCAAAAATAGTCGATAAGAGCTGCTCATCTTGGGATGAGGAGGAGGATGGGGGTCGATACACTAAAATGAACCTGCGACGGTTCCCTGATCTGAACAACACATCAGTACATAAAACATCCGCCAATAGGTTGGGACAGTTGAACTCAATCTTCTCACACGAAAGTAATTGGGAGAAAACGGTTCAATTCAATAGTAGGAATACCTAAAATAAAACCTAAATTTATAGGTAAAAAACTCAGATAATTTCGTTTGTTATCTGGACATCTTTTCAAGTGGTCGAGGAACTCCAGGCATTTATCGTACGCGATATGGTCCTGCGGTACAGGAAGCCTCTGAAGTGTACTTCAGAGGGGCTTTCGGAGCAAAAGTGAAAAGCTCGGGCAGTGAAAGAAATGGGCCACATGGACCGCGCACCCCTACGTAGTTTGGAGCGGGAGGACACCCTGTAAGTTCATCGAAACAGTATAGTGCGTCTCTAATGTCTTATTAAGTAAGCAGTGGTAGTTAAAGCACTTACGCACCTGGTTGATTAGCCATTGATGACCTATTTTCAAGATGCTAAATTTAGACTGAAGTCTTGCTATATGCCTTAAAAACTGTGAAATGGACTGAATGGTGAGCCGTAGGGCGTTCAATGACCTCTCAATGAAGAGTAGTCACGGTATTAAACAATTCTAGAGAACTATGTCGCTTCTGTAAAGGTTGTTTGATATCGCAAAAAGGCGAAAATACCAAAAAAAGAAGTGTACTAAACCGTTTTACCCATTTTCCAGGAGCTTGATAGGGAATATATTGAACTTATTAATTATGTGTGTAAATGAAACTCGCAAAACCGTTGAAATTGATATTGGAACTTTTTCTTCAAAAAACATCTCTTAATAGAATTTCCATTTTTTTAGACTGTCATTATCCTCCATAAAGGATAAGTTTTAACTCGATTAGTAGCGAGTGTGGGCAGCATAATTATAGCGTGGTCTTCGCACCTAATCAAAGTCACTTCGCGCCTAGGTGCGAGCCGAGCTTGGTTAGGTGCGATCGAAAATTCGTTCGCACACCCCCTGGTCCGTTCTCGTAATGCTTACCTAGCTTGGCGTTTCCACGTGGGTGGTCGGTATACCCGTGTTCCGAAGTTTCGTCAAGCTCCTATGACCCCATACGTGGCAACTGGACGTCACAGCCGACTGACGTGGGTCTGTGTTGCGGTTCGTTTCCAAAGAGTGCGTAGTCATTGCTTTGTCCCCTTTTCTACCCATAGCCAAGATGATAGTTCAACTCCCGCTTTTTCACTACAGTTCGAGTCCATCGCTTGAGAGCAAAGCAAATAAATGTGTGATCAAATAATTCTAAAGAGTGCTTCCAGCTAGGTAGTTTAGTTGTCATTGTTGTTGCTTTATTCTAATAATACTACCATGCCTTCCATTATGCTACGTTGTTCTACCTTCATCTGTGTTTGCTTCTGCAATTAGTATGTTTATGTTATCTAACTGGTGAAGTTTCTGTTACAAGCGCACTTCCGAGTGAATAAATAAACAAGTAAATAAATAAAATACGGGAGTTTCAAGAAGCCTACCTCTCTCGAAGGGATTACTCAACTCTACAATAGTAGTAGCGAAACGTGTGCCGAATAGAATAACCGCAGTACACGTAACACAGGTACCGTATCCTGCTTCCACTGATTGGGAGCCTCCCTCCCCTTTCACCCTTCCAGCTGGGAAACCTCCTCCAGCTTGACCTGGGGAGAGCTCGCTCATCATTTGAATGCAGGACATCCCCCAAAAACCCAAAACCATCCTGAAGAGAGCCTAAAAACCCGGTGGGAACGATAAGATTCGACCAGATTCGCTCAGCTTCATAATGCCCTGACGATCAAAATGGCATCAGCACAGCGTGACGGGTGTGGTGCGTAAGGAACGAAATGGCCGCGTCGCGGTGAGAGGGGCGTCGCGCGCGAAAGAATGTAGCACGATGCATCAGTAGGTAAGAAATACAAAAACAAAAGTACTAATAGCAGAATTATGCATAAAATAGTGATCGCATATCGGTTGAGCTGTATGAAGAGCGCTGTAGCCGTAATAACGGTGAGTGAGGGGTGCGCGACGGACGCGTGCGGCGAATCGCTTACCCAAAATCGTTCCTAACGCCCGTCTCCCTAGCGTGACCGCCACGCACGGATTGGACACCCAGAGCAGCCAGCATTTTTTCATCTCTCCATGAGAAACAAATCCAATATTCTATACCAAACACCGAGACGAGAAAGCCGTGGTCTCATTGAGCTGTGTACCGTATAATAGACAAGATCAGTGCAAGATTGAATCTCTCGCCTGCGAGACGCAGACACCACAAGAACCCAGAATCATGAACAAGTCAAAGGTGCCAGTGCAAAGGCATAGCCAAAATAATAATAAGTGCTAGCAATAATAATAGATTAATAATAAATGCTTGCCAGCTATGCCTTCTTAAAGAATTTTGAAAGGAATAGTTTATTCGACTTTCGATCCGTTCGCTGTTTATCCCATGAATTCCCCTCATGCTGCCTGAGAAACGGGGAGCCAAGAAAAACCGTCGAAACTGGTTTCCGCTGGTGAGGAATATTTGATTCAACTCACTTTGCGGGCCCCAACGGGATTCACAATTTTTGGCTTTGACGTCGAAAGCGGGGGAGCAGCTTCGAGAAGAATTCAAGGATTTCTTCATCTTTACAAACGGTGAGCTGGAGTCACTCTTTTCAAGTTTATTCGAAAGAGACATCTATCTCTCAGGTCCTTTTAATAAGAAACTGTTAATAAAAACTGTTTTTAAACTTGTTATACTCAGCAAGCAATGGGGCTACCCTGTTTTTCTTGCTATTTGCTGTCGTTTGGGATCCGAAAAACAAGAAAAAGACCCAAGCGACGCAAACACTCCACACGGAAACAAACGATCGTTTGAGAAAAAAAAATCAACTTACCAAAGCTTACGCAGTATTCAACTTTACAAATAAGTTTTTCCCAAAGGAGAAGTCCTCAAGTATGAGAAGGTGAACAGCACCTTTTTCGAACGATCGCAAACATCAAAACTTCAGTATCAAAAGTTGAAACCCGAGGGAACATTCCCATTCCCACAGGTCACGTCAGTAGGATGGATTCAGAGGGGCTGGACCAATTTTTGGTAAGAATGGGAATGAGGTAAGTATCAGAGAAAATTACTTGAATTGAATTACTCATTAGTAAAGTCTTGAGAGAACGGCAAAAACGGTAGGTTCCCGAATGGGAAAGCCAGAGTAGGGAAACCTGAAATGGACAAACGAGTTACCCGAGGCTACTCATATAAGTAGCTCCGATTTATGCACTATATTGGAACAAAACTAGCTTCATAGTATTATTTCCAGCCTTGTTCTTGGAAAGCCTTCCAATTCAGAAAAATTTCCGAAATGCTGTTGATTTGCAGTTGCTTCCTGTTATATATGGCAGTGCCCGACTACCTGATTCGGCGATTTTTTTTCGCATTTTTTGGGTCAAAACCGAAACATGCAGGTCAGGACGTTCCAGGTCGCCTACTTGTAAAAGGTACATACTGCAAATCATTTAATAGGGTTGAATAGCGGAGGAAGACTAAGACCTTTGAACGCTAGACGGCCCACAAACCAAATGGAAAAAAATCAGGTAAGTGAAGGTGACGCGAGGGTGACTTCAACTTCTCAGCGGTTGGAGCGCGCTTTCTTCATTCGGTCGGCCTCGTCGCCGTTCATTTACTAGACGGAATACCTTAAACGCCAATTGTCTATTTTTCTCACGGATATTGTGATATACGGTACATACTGAGTGGGGCTTTCATATTTGTGGCTCCAGACATTATTGATGTATAGTCAGTAGAGGATAGTGCAAGGATAAGAGGAACCACGTGGGAAATCTACAGAAGAGCACCGTTCGAATGCCCGCAACTTTCTTTACTTTACAATACTTTACATATATACATATATATATATAATTATATATATAGTACTTTTTACATCAAGCGTCCCATACGTGCCGAATTTCGCCACTGACAAAGGCAAAGCAAAAAAGAAGCTGACAATGAGTAGCAAAACAAGAAGTTTCAGGAAACATGTGTACGTCCTTTGAAGGAAAGGGTAAGATCAACAGTCACGAAATTATGGTCTTCCTGCGCATGACGTGAGGTCCCACCCCTTATTTTATTTAGTTCATATCAGATTTCCCAATATTTGAGGATCTTTCGCATGGTTACGACGAGGGCACTGCAGCTGCCCTTTTTTACTTTGCTTCGAGTTGGTATGCTTATGTAGGGGTGTGATGGAAAGGGAGGGTTCAAAAAAGGAGCGTGCCATGAAGTGGAAGATTTAGTGGGAGATCCTTGAGTTACTGGCAATGAGGGAGGGCAGAGAAAATCCTCATTCAATCTTCATTCAGCAATAATATGTTGGTGAAATGAAGGGGCATTTGGAGTAAAAAAAAAGCTGTGAAACGACCACAGGACAAACAAATCGACCGAAAAACAAGTGGACCCGAAAATAGTATAGTCTATGGAATTATAGCAGCAATATCTATCCTAGTGTTGCCAGCATTTGTGAATTTAAGAACGATATCTCCTGTAGATTTCCCCTCAAGTTCACTTGACCTTTGCCTTATCCCCTATTGCTCTAATAATTCTATTCTGTTCAAAGTTTCCTGTTTTTAGCCCTCACCATTACGATGCATCAGCTCAGTTCTCTCAGTTCCAGATGCCTAATCATTTCAACACAATGTATAACTGCACTGATCAGATTAAGGATCAAATAGTATCGTTGATTATCGCTAATACGTTAATAATGTTTGAAGCGAAAAATATGAAAAGCCCAAAGCCCTACGCACTGTAGAACACAACATCTGTGAGAAAAATGAACAATTGGTGTTCAAGTTATTCCGTCCAGTAAATGAACGGCGACGAGGCCGACCGAATGAAGAAAGTGCGCTCCAATCGGTGCGCTCCTTCTCTGCACCCTCTTCTTCTCTCGCCTCGCCGCCCACTCGAAAAGGTATATAAAGGAGGGAAGGAGTTGGTCAGTGGTTGTCCTTGCTTTCCACATGAAGATGAGTGATAGACCCAAAATAACGAAGAAGAGGGTGTGTCAGTGATGTGTTGGTTAGCGTGAAGCAGTGAGATTAGGCATGTGATGTGTGCGTTTACATCTCTTGCGTACAACTTGAACACTGTAAATTGAACATTAGGGACACTGTAAATTACATTGGAATACCAAGGCGCAGTCCATACAAGTGCGGGGCAAATCTTAAAGGCACAGTTCACGATAATTTTGGGTAACCCAAATTATGACGAAAAAATTATGACGTAAGATGGAAAATAGTGCGATGGAGGCGAAGGAACTGCGTGGATCGGTGTTTCCGAAGTGAAAAAGGCTTCAAAAATTCGTTAAATAGGGGGTTATACGAGAATGAGACCAGAAGAATGAAGAAGAGTGGGGCGTTTGGACGAGCTACGCACTGTGCGTCATTGCGTACATGTGGTTCCTGACACAAATAACTGACTACGGTAAGCAAAAATTCATTCAATCATAAGCATAAGTAAAAAAAGAAACTCTGGTTACAGCGGAACCTTTTTCAGCCTCATCGGGTAGGAAATCAAAAGAGGGAGCAAAAGGGCAGCAAAAAGAATAACGGAGGAAAACAGAATGGGATAAAAACATCGCCTCATCACTCGGCGATCAGGTGATTGTGTGTGGGTCCCAGAACGAATAAGTGCAATCTGTATCGCCTCGACACTCGTCTGACGTGACATCGATCGAGGGGCTGGAAAGCTATACAAGCTTGCAACAAGGAATTATCGTGAACTGTGCTTTTAAGAGTTGTAAAAACTGTAGAGGTTGCATCAATCGCGCCGGGACCCACACCTTGCACGCAGGCAGCGTATCGCAGCCAGCCGGGAGCCGGTCGGTTGGCGCGATGGGCGGGGTCGCCCCGCCCATTTGAGGCGGGGCGACTCCGCCCATCGCGCTGTTCAACTCGTTCAGATCGCGTAATCTTCTGCTCTCCTCTCCTGTATAGATGATAGAAGCCAATTCGATCATCTATAGAGGAGAGGAGAGCAGAAGATTACGCGATCTGAGATGTGCGCGCTCCTTCTGAGGCCCATTTGAGGCGGCGCGACTCCGCCCATCGCGCCAACCGACATGCACCCCAGCCAGCCGTATGCAATGGTGCGCGCATTCAAACAGCTCGTCCAAACACCCCTTCCATGCAATTTTTGTCTTGAGATTGATAAAAAGTGTATTTATTGTAATAAGCATAATTTTGACATTGATCTTCGGACCCTGTAATTATGCTTTTGAACGGTTTGATCCGTTTTTTCTGAAAAGTGCCCCTTTCTTTTTTTCAGTTGTTGGCCTAATGAACTTGGTAATAAGATTATCCCTACAAGTATGCGTGACTTGTAAAATAGCTAGGATAGCAGCTGCAAGTCTGTTTGACTAGATAGGTCATTAGGTCTTTTTTGTCAGCATGCTTGCGCAGAGTCATGCAGAGTTTTTATTGGATTCTGTTGTTATCCTACCTACTCTTTATCTCTGAGTAATCTACATGAGCCGCCATATGGAATCATACCTTTCCTACTCTTCCAGATCTGAGCTGTTTCTGTTGGTAATCCAGTTTATTTTATGTGTTCGGTGCCCAATCCAAGAAAAATTAAGCGCCGAATTTATTGATGCCAATATTTATAAGTTTTATTTTGAAAGATGATTGGTCCTGCTTACTAAACAAATGTCATATAAATATATGATTTTTATAAAAAATAAATGAATATCTTATAATTCTAAAAGAGGTGTTTTGGGGTTAATAAGCTTTCTTTGGAATGCCCCCGCACTCGACTTTCAGCCAGAATCGTGGTGCCGTCTTGAATGGGTGTTTCACTTATACAATCACTTCCGGTGGCTAGCCGATGAACAAGTCAGTGCTTTTATCCTCTCAGGCGAGTCTAGTACCAAGTAGCCGACCCTGATGGGATGGGAGGCTTAGCTGGTGTGGGCGGATATCTATCAGGGACTCGATCGCAGGCCCATGCGTGTGTAATAGCGAGCCACTTGCCACTACAGCACTCCCGCTCACTACCCCATCGTTACTGATGTAATAGGCTGTTCCTACTGTTCCTAATGGCGGTTGCATCCATTCATTGTTGTCCAGTTTGAAACATATGAGTTTTCTCCCACACTTTGGTTATTCACTTATCGCTTCTGTTTATTTAATTTTAGTTTTATTGAGGTAAACAAAAACAAAATAAGCGCCTGCACTATGTAAGCCGACAATCACATATTCAATGACTTTTCTCCCTTGTAACACAGTTGTAGCTTTCCTCGATATATCCTGATATCTTGGTCAGCACCAAAACCTGGTCAAGTAACCTAACTGTATAGTTAATGTACCATAATAAACCTTGGCTCACTATTCACGAGGCTTCAGAATCGTTCGGTGCTAGCCAAAAGGGGGTTAGCCATCTGAAAGGTATATGAGCGCATACTTCCCAAAAACTTTCTAGTAATCTGCGTTTTCATATGATTTTTACTCATTTTCCCAATTTCCATGTTCAATACCCGTTCTAAATTTCATGAATCCGCAACTTCCTCTGAAAATCTGTCAAAAACAAAACCATTTTGTCCATTTTTGTCCAGCACGACCGATGGTAATGGGAGATTTCTCTGTTTTTCACGGGAAGCAGTACTATTATCAGTTATTTGCTTTGGAAATATTCAGGGAGGGATAGCTGTGTAGGAAGTTATATAGAAGAAAATATTCTTTCCTCTTTCACGCATAAAATTGCTCTTTAGGGATTTTTTTTCATTTTGGCTATGCCTTTGCACTGGTGCCTTTGACTTGTTCATTTTCTGGATTCTTGCTGTGTCTGCGTCTAGCAGGTGAGAGATCAGACCCTGCAGTGATCTTGTCTATTATACGGAACGCAGCTCAATGAGATCATGGCTTTTGGCACGGATGGTGTTTTACGGGTGTTTCGAGGGGTAACGGAACTTCTCACCTATCGCGGCATTCTCCCTTGCGGCATGCGGCAAATGTCACTGCAATTACCGCCTTCCGCCAATCGATAGGACGCGGAATTTTTCGTTGATTGCCTTGCCTTTTTATTAGATTTAATCGTTTATTCTTCTGTTTCTTTTTCGTTTTCGTGTTTATTAGACTTGATTAATTAGAATGACCCCTCCTATATAAACGACGATCAATACCGCATTGGAATTGAAAAGAGCGGCCAGCCAATTCAAATAATTAAAGGACTCCCTACCTCACAAAATGCGCGCTCCAATCTTCCATCGCAATCCTGCGATAGGCGGCGGGTGCGGCGTCTGCGACGCCGTGTTAGGGGAGAAGTTCCCGGACCCGTTTTCGAGTGGTGTTTAACGGGTGTTTTTGCAATTCCGCGAGAAGTGGAAGAATACTGACAGGTCACTGATCGGCCATTCACTGCGTAGTGAACCACGTTCTGGTGGCGCCGAGCCCATGGTCAGATCATCACGAAGCTAAGCGTATCTGTCGGATCTGTATGTTCTGTCTAGGCTTTTTGGGCTGACTGCAGAATGGTTTTGGAATTTAGGGAACCTGAACGAGCTATCCCAAGCGAAGCTGGAAGAGGTTGCTCCAGCTAGAGGAGGAAAAAGGAAAAGTTAGAGGAGCTTAGTTGAATGGGACATAATAAAGACGGACGATAACAGAAACGGGAAATAAGGAGGACAAATATGTAAATATTCTCTTCGAGGTCGAAAACAATTGGCTTCCGACAGGGGCAATGTTGATTGGAGGGCGATTGTTGGCTTGTGACAAGGGCCAAAACAGTACGGTCGCCGCACGCGTCGAAACTATTCTATCGCAATGCGACAACCTCTTGTGATTCTCTCCTTTAGTGTTCTGCCATTGGCCTGATAAAAAGATATAGCGGTAGATTTTCATTGACGTTGGCCCATCCAATCAGTAAGTCCCACTAGTAGCTTGGTCAGAGCACTTCAGTTTTTTGAACTATTTAGGTCTACTCGGAACCTTGCGCGCGGTGGCCTAGTATCGGCGACCCTTTTGAGTCCCATGACTCTTGGCTTAGCTTTAGAAGTGCAAAACCCGTCCAGATCCTTTTTCCCGTCATTTAGCGAGTTAAAACTGTTGCTAGCCAAAAATGCCATGCACTTGCCTCGACTCACCTTCACTTGCCTGGTTTTTTCCCAGTTGATTTATGGGCCGTTTGGCGTTCAAAGTTTCTAGTCTTTCTCCGCTATTCAACCCTATCAAATGAATTGCAGTATGTGCCTTTGACAAGTTAGCGACCTGGAACATCTTGACCTGCATGTTGGGTCTTGACCCAAAAGATCCGGAAAATCACCAAATCATGTACTCGGGCATGGCCATGTATAACAGAAAGGAGCAGCAAATCAACGGTATTTCAGAAACTTCTCTAAATTGGAAGGCCTTTTGAGAACAAGGCTGGAAATAAAACTATAAAGCAAGTTTTGTTCCAGTCTAGTGCATCAATCATGGCTCTTTTTTATGAATAGCGTCGGGTTACTCCTTTGCAGATCTCTGGGGGCGTTTCATCAACTGCATACATATTATATTGGATTGTCCGAAAAGTTTCCGCCGATTTTCGACACCCCGGATTTATCAAGTGTTGTACAAAAAACCAAGGGCCCAACCTCATAATGTTATATGTCTTCTGAAAGAGTAGGTCCTCCTCTATATTCCTGTTAAGATTTTGTCAACATTCAGCACCCAATTATGTTCACGTACGAACAGCTGATTTTGGCATTCGTTCAAATACTGCCACTTCGCTCTCCCCTCAATAATCCGTTGACCCCCATAAACATTTGATAACAGATATTCGTGAAATATTCCCATTCATCGAAAATGAGAGCTATCAGTTACCAAAAGCAACCAAAAGACTGCAAATCACGAAGATTTTTGGGAAGAACAACAGCCCACCAACTATGTGATCCCCAGCTAGCTCTTTGTCTGTAAAACCATATCAGATAATTCTAATAAACTAGTTTAGCTGCGCCATGGAACTGGCCTGGGGTGTGTGCCGATTCGTGCGATTCTGGGTGCGCGCGGCAAATTGCGCGGCGAAATTCGGTGCGATTCGAATGACTCTGACGCCTATTATCGGGGCACAAACCTGAAGTAGAATAGTTGGGTATGTTCAGCTGGTCCTACTAATCTGCTCTACTTCAAGTTTGTGCTTTTCAAAAGTAGGGGTCAGAGTCGTTCGAATCGTCACGAATTCCGCCGCGCAGTTTGCCGCGCGCACCCAGAATCGCACAAATCGTGCGCCCCCTCTTTTGCTGCGGTATCGATCAAGATTCAGTTGTAAACAAGTGGCACGCGTCAACCCCGGCCGGCGCGCGCTTTCGCGGTTCGGCCGGCGGACTATGAAAGCAGCCTATGTGATTGTCACAGTTATACACAGTTGAAGTGTGGATTCCTGATGAGGTAAGGCCGTGTCACGAACAGAAGAAGCAAATAACATCGTGTGAAAATCCAGGTCCAATCGACTAACAAATAAAACGAGAGAGCAACTCGTGGGTTGACGAAGCTCTTCAGTTGATCCTCTGTGGAGGGCCCAAACTTCGCGAACAGTAATTTACCACTCGTAAACAAAATAAAAACACTACATCCATCCTTCTTTCCTTCCGCTTCCCATCCAGTGTAGATACTATACTCGCCTACCGACAAAAGACTGGTAAGGCGGCCTTTTTTAGCCGGTGCGAGGGGCGGGGCATGTTGGGGTGCGTGGGAGAGGAAGAGAGTGCAGAGAAGGAGCGCATCGATTGGGGTGTGGTGAACGAAATAGTCGCGTCGCGGTGAGAGGGGCTTCGCGCGCGAAGGAATGTAGCAGTATGCAGCAGTAGGTAAGAAATACAAGAACAAAAGTACTAATAGTAGAATTATGCATAAAATAATGATCGCATATCGATTGAGCTGTATGAAGAACGCTGGAGCTGTAATAACGGTGATTGAGTGGTCCGCGACAGCCGCGTGCGGCGAATCGATTACCCAAAATCGTTCCTAACGCCCGTCTCCCCATCGATTGCAGTGATTCATTTTGCGCGGAGACTACCAGATATATAAATACGTAGTAAAATGTTCAAGTGATGTTTCGGTTGTACTTCACACTGGTATTTACTACGGGGTGTGTGGGACCATTCCCATTTGTATTTGTAGTATGGGCATCTTTTATAAAGTGCCAGTCAAGGACGGTTTAACGCCTTTGTCTGGTTGGTACGCTTGTGCACTGCCTCGAAAAGAAAAAAAATCCAGAAAGAGGCGTTTGAAGCCAGGGAAAGTTTTGCAGTGGTGAATAAATAGAGAAAGAGAAGAACTAAAACGGAGTGACGCTACACTCCAGGGAACCTTGCGAAGAGGTGACATCGGAGAGATTTGAGTAGTTCAAGAAACGCTCCAGATGGAAATCAAACAGGACGTGGGCGTTTCTATCAGTGCAGACCTGCGAGCCTGAAATTTTTTCAAATTACGAAGAAGTGGCAGTTGATTCTCCTGGCAGCAGTAAACAAACGCTTATCATGGGATACGAGCAGTCAAATGGTTCTGTCTAATCGAGTCACCGCGCGCGGCTGTCGCGGACTAGTTGCTTCGTTACCTCGGTTCTAGCGGTCTCCATACAGCTCTATCGATATGCAGCATTATTATTTTTTCATGATTCTACAGTTACTTCTTTTACTCCTGTACTCCTTGCTCCCTGTGCTGCTTCTACTTTATTCTGCTACATTCCTTCGTGCGAGACGGCGAAGCGAATATTTTTGTTCAACTGCACCACACACGCTTATCAGCACTAATAATAACTTTACAAGCTTCGATGATAGGTGGCAAGATCCACGCTCTTCCAAATACTTCACCATCACTTGTTGAGCTCTGAAGTTAACATCCCTAGTAAACTCTTGGAGCATGAACTCAAGCTGTTTCTGTGAGATCGAGACAACCTGTCCGAATCTCGAGTCGACTAGTCGCTTGTACAGTTTAGTCGACTGCTCAGTCCACCTGATCCCGCAGTATTCGGAGCACTCCACTGCGCCCCCCTTCAAAATGAAAATGATAGTACTGTTCGTCCAGGCAGCTGCATCATTTGAGGGTCACAATGTCAAGGAAGTGGGCGAGCCATGAAGATCTTTTGGGACGATCTTTTCACGAGTTCCTGGCCGATTTCTGTTTGTCTCGCTCCTCGACTGTATGTAACCTTCCAAGTCTCCCATCTAGAGAAAAGTGGCGCAAGCTGCTCGGTTATGGGTTGTAGCCACGTCAAGCATCCTCATTCTCTTCATTTTTGACATCCACTCCTCTACCTCCATGAACTTTTATAGTTCCTTTCATTCGCTGCGAACGTGACCACTCAGATCATCCGCTATAGTGGGATATGCACTTTCGAACCTGATCTGAAAGCATAGTTAAGGCTAGGATAGCTTACTTAGGCAGATACTTAGGTAGAGCTCACCTTTCTCGTGCCTGGAGCAGTCGGCCTGCGCACATGAAAATATTGTCCAGTACCCTCTTAAGTGCCTATCCTCACAGCCATGATTCGACTGTTGATTCTGATCGAAACGGAAACAGAGTTCCGGAGAAATGCATCAACTGTTACGGGCAACCATTTCATTGGGTGTCTTCCTAATTTTAAAAGAGTTCGATACCTATTTCGATTTCTCTGTCTTTTGCTCCTATACACCGTGTGTCCCAAAGGCATAGGACCTTGATGTTCCTTCTCTTCAGAAGATCAGCAACTTCTCGAGACTTCCCAGTAGGCGATCCCACATGCAGAGTCCTAATTCGAACTAGCTTTTTTGACCGAGTTCGTTAACTTCGCGGTAGATCTCGCACCTCCCATACTGCCCATAGAAGTCGAGCTGTGGTTTAGCGTTCCACTTACGGATGACGTCTCAGCTTTATTAGTTTGCGAATTTAGACATGTATTTCGTAAAAGGGCTTCACCATCAGCCATTTGTCCTCATGGCCCCCCCCCCCGAAACGGTAACTTGGTTGATTGATTGCTTCAAATATAGCCATAAATTTTGAACCAGTTATACTGAAATGGGCTACACTAGGCCCTAACTCCAAGTTTTTGTCACATCACGTCACGTTTCAGCGTCACGTCGCTCACGAAGGCGTGTAGCGGACTGAATCAGGAAGCAGCGCAGGGGCAAGGAATCAAGGAACAAACAAGTAACAATGGAATCATGCCAAAAGTAATAATTGCTGATCGATCGAGCTGCATAAAGAACGGTAGAATTGCAGCAGCGGGGCTACTAGTCCGCGAGTGCCGCGTGCGACGAATCGATTACACAAAACCGATGCAACTGTCCGTCTCCGGGTATATTGTCCGTTGCCATTATCCCCACGATGCGATTTGAAGATAGCCGTTCGGGAAAATGGATGTGGTATGTTGAACTGAACCGCGTGCCGCGTTCGAAGCAGCAGAGGCGCGCAGTTGCGTGTTATGAAAAGGAAACCATCCATAATGGATTGGCAGTGAGGGAGGACAGAGAAAAGCCTCATTCAGTCGGTGCAATAATATGTTGGTGTCATGAAGAGCCATTCGAAGGAAAGGAAGCTGTGAAACGTTCACGGGAGAAATAAAATCGGCCGAAAAACAAGTGGATCTACAAGTAGTATAACCTAGGGAACTATAGCAGCAATTTCCGTCCAGGAGCTGCAGGCATTTGTGGAATTTGAGAACGACGACTTCTGTAGATTGCCCCTGAGGTTAAGCTGACCTTTGCTTTACCCCCTTTGCTCTAATAATTCTATCCATTTCGAGGTTTCTTTTATTTAGTCCTCACTATTAAGATGTATCGGCTCAGTTCCCTCAGTTCTAGATGCCTAACCCCTTCAACTCAGTGTGTAATTGCACTGATTAGATAGAGGATTGGATACTATCATTCCTTATCGCCAATAGGTGAATAATCTTCAAAGCCAAAAGCCCAATGTACACTGTACAACACGAACATTTTCGAGAAAAAACTCAATTAGCGTTTGGGGCATTTGGTCCAGTAAATGAAGGGCGACGCGACCTGCGGATAAGGAAAGTGCTGGCATACTACCCATGTTACTCCGTTGCGGCCTTGTTTCCTCCTCTACTGCTAAGATAATGGTCATTTCAAAATTTGCCTTCTCTTAGCGTTGACGTAATGATTTCAACTGCCCAATCGCGGCTGTTTTGACTTGCAGTAAACCGGCCATCCTACCTACCTCACAGACCTAATCTCACTGCTTCACGCTAACCAGCACATCACTGACACAACCTCTACTTCGTTACTCTGTGTCTATTATCCCTTTCAACAAGGAGAGGATCAATCGAGCTATCAATTAAGACACCGGCGCCTCCCTTATATATATATACCAGTTGGATCGCCCAGCTAACGCCGGGCTCTCCTCCTTCTCATGTGATGCCCGGCTACGCCGGGCATCCTCCTTGTGTCAAAGTCGGAAAGCCCTTTTACATTCGCGCCTACCACTTCAGTACAATTGCTACAACGTGAATGATCACAGCATTTACTTTTGGAATGGATTCATGTGACACTACTTCTCGAACTTCGTCTAAGCGGTTATAAGACAATTCTGGAAAACACTGTCCCATATTGAGTTCGTCATTCTAGGATGTGCGTGCTTGGTTAAAGAATGATAGAGAAAGAAGATAAGCATGCATATCAAAGGCTCTCAACACTAATCAGACTCTTATTGGTATTATTGAAAAACTAATCCACTTGCATGCCAATTTCTTCAGAAATGATTAGAAAGTCATTCTAGAGAGCACTGTCTGATCTGAAAAGATCGAACACTGTTCTCTATAATGATCTAAGCACTCCTTTTAACATTATAGAACGTTTTCAAATAGATTTTTGAGCTTTTTCCAAAAGAACCTAACAATAACCCATGCTCCCTATCGTGGGCGGAGCTTTGCTATGCACGCATGCCCCCTTCATGAGGTCCTGCTCACTCCTTTTATTTTTTCCAGCCTCCACGCCCTCTCTGAATGGAGTTATGGACCTGTAGGGAGACTGCTGCCCACTGCCTCTCCTTCATCCTATTTGTTGACCTGTCCCTCTACTTTGCCTTTTTTTCTCGGCGTCTGGGCTGTTAGGAACCTACTCAAGTTTTGCCCATATCACCACCCACTCTTGTACATGTCCCACCCCTGGAGGCGGAGCTTCTCTGATCTCACATGTGCTCGTTTGGTTTTGCCTTATGCCCAACCCATCCCAAACTTGACCCGACTTATTTTAGGAGGTTTTGCCTATGAAATCACCCAATCCTGTGCATGTCCCACCCCTTAAGTAGGAGCTTCGCTGAGCTCAAATGTGTTTTTTTGGTCTTGCCCTCTTCCCAAGCCAACCCAAACTTGACCCGACTTATGCAGGTGCTCCCTAAGGTAATATGGAATTTCTGTACAATCGAACGAACAAACAAACAGTTAGACGCAAGCGCTTCCCACATGATGTTGAGCTGACGTACAGATTTCGCCCCAGCAAATTCGGAAAAACTTCATCTAGCTACTGAAGTATCATGAAGTGGATAATTTTTTGGAGTGCGTAAGCGAAATTCACACTGAAAATTAGAAATTTCGATAAGATTAGATTTCTAGTGATTTCTACGAATTTCCGATTATGGTTCTACGGAAAATTACGCGTCTGTTCTGGAAAACAGATTGAATGGAAAGGTACTTCCGGTGAAAATTCTTCATGAGCAAAAAAAAGGTTTTTTTTGCCCAAGAAGCCTAACCTCTCTCCTCCCTCAGTTGGCTGCGAACCGATAGTTGAGTCGTCCATAGTATAAGGAATCAGCACGACAGTAAATAGTCAGGAGAACGTTCGATGTATTAGAATTAGGTGATATTCCCCAATTTGAACCGCTTTGTGGGTATTGATCGCTTGACATTAATAGGTGATCGTGGAATTGTTTCCATTCTGAGCTTCTCTAGATCCTAGGGGTTTGATTGTCCTGCGTCGTGGGAGTCGAGTTCGGTTTTTTAGTCTGTGACGTCATATGAAGAGCATCGGTTACGTTCCCATTTCATGCCTGTTTTCTCTCCTCGCAAAAGTCACGTAGGCACGATCAAGAGCGTGGAGATCAAATGAACGCAGTGAGAAAACAGGCATGAAATGGGAACGTAACCGATGCTCTTCATATGACGTCACAGACTAAAAAACCGAACTCGACTCCCACGACGCAGGACAATCAAACCCCTAGGATCTAGAGAAGCTCAGAATGGAAACAATTCCACGATCACCTATTAATGTCAAGCGATCAATACCCACAAAGCGGTTCAAATTGGGGAATATCACCTAATTCTAATACATCGAACGTTCTCCTGACTATTTACTGTCGTGCTGATTCCTTATACTATGGACGACTCAACTATCGGTTCGCAGCCAACTGAGGGAGGAGAGAGGTTAGGCTTCTTGGCCAAAAAAAACCTTTTTTTTGCTCATGAAGAATTTTCACCGGAAGTACCTTTCCATTCAATCTGTTTTCCAGAACAGACGCGTAATTTTCCGTAGAACCATAATCGGAAATTCGTAGAAATCACTAGAAATCTAATCTTATCGAAATTTCTAATTTTCAATGTGAATTTCGCTTACGCACTCCAAAAAATTATCCACTTCATGATACTTCAGTAGCTAGATGAAGTTTTTCCGAATTTGCTGGGGCGAAATCTGTACGTCAGCTCAACATCATGTGGGAAGCGCTTGCGTCTAACTGTTTGTTTGTTCGTTCGATTGTACAGAAATTCCATATTACCTTAGGGAGCACCTGCATAAGTCGGGTCAAGTTTGGGTTGGCTTGGGAAGAGGGCAAGACCAAAAAAACACATTTGAGCTCAGCGAAGCTCCTCCTTAAGGGGTGGGACATGCACAGGATTGGGTGATTTCATAGGCAAAACCTCCTAAAATAAGTCGGGTCAAGTTTGGGATGGGTTGGGCATAAGGCAAAACCAAACGAGCACATGTGAGATCAGAGAAGCTCCGCCTCCAGGGGTGGGACATGTACAAGAGTGGGTGGTGATATGGGCAAAACTTGAGTAGGTTCCTAACAGCCCAGACGCCGAGAAAAAAAGGCAAAGTAGAGGGACAGGTCAACAAATAGGATGAAGGAGAGGCAGTGGGCAGCAGTCTCCCTACAGGTCCATAACTCCATTCAGAGAGGGCGTGGAGGCTGGAAAAAATAAAAGGAGTGAGCAGGACCTCATGAAGGGGGCATGCGTGCATAGCAAAGCTCCGCCCACGATAGGGAGCATGGGTTATTGTTAGGTTCTTTTGGAAAAAGCTCAAAAATCTATTTGAAAACGTTCTATAATGTTAAAAGGAGTGCTTAGATCATTATAGAGAACAGTGTTCGATCTTTTCAGATCAGACAGTGCTCTCTAGAATGACTTTCTAATCATTTCTGAAGAAATTGGCATGCAAGTGGATTAGTTTTTCAATAATACCAATAAGAGTCTGATTAGTGTTGAGAGCCTTTGATATGCATGCTTATCTTCTTTCTCTATCATTCTTTAACCAAGCACGCACATCCTAGAATGACGAACTCAATATGGGACAGTGTTTTCCAGAATTGTCTTATAACCGCTTAGACGAAGTTCGAGAAGTAGTGTCACATGAATCCATTCCAAAAGTAAATGCTGTGATCATTCACGTTGTAGCAATTGTACTGAAGTGGTAGGCGCGAATGTAAAAGGGCTTTCCGACTTTGACACAAGGAGGATGCCCGGCGTAGCCGGGCATCACATGAGAAGGAGGAGAGCCCGGCGTTAGCTGGGCGATCCAACTGGTATATATATATATTCGAGTGGACGGGGCTGTGAGAGAAGAGGAGGGTACAGAGAAAGAGCGCACCGATTGGAGCGCACTTTCTTTGCTCGAAGGCCACGTCGCCATTCATTTACTGAGCCGAATGTCTCAAGTGCTAATTGTATATTTTTTCTCATGAGTGTTGCGATATTCGGTACATAACGAGTTAGGCATTTCATATTTGTGGCTCCAGACATCATTGATGTACTGGCATTAGCCAAATGCCTGTAACTTCAGGACAAAAAAGGCTGCTTTGACTCCTAGGCTATACTATTACTTAGGTCCACTTGTTTTTTAGTTGATTTCATTTCTCTTTTGGATATTTCACACCCTTTTCTCCTACAAATGCCTCTCCACTTCGACACCATATATAGTTTGTGCTGATTAGACAGATGCATTCTTTTGCCTTCTCTCGTGGTCATTGAGTCAAGGATGGCTGACCGATTCTTTGCAGTGGAGTTCTGTTGTTAGAGACTAAACAGAAGATAAACAACGACTTCGGCGAAATGTTTGCTTGTTTGCTGAAAGGTACTGTTCTGCTGAGAGAGCGCAGGGGAGGCCACGAAAATGCGAGGTCCACCTTACGCTTCACCACGCTAAACATCATGGCACGGTCTCACCTCGAGCTTTTATAGATTCGCAATCAGGAGAGGGGAAAAAGGCGTCCTTGTGCGAGTTCTCCTATACTCTCATTCGGACAGACCCCTAAAGGTCAGTATCTCTACAAGTCCAGCTTTTTGTACGAGACCAGCATCATTCAAAAGCACAGTTATTCTGAACTATTAGGTGCACTATTACGCCAAGTGCTCAGACGTCCTCAAGGTCTTTAGTTTCTCCACTGACAAAGGCAAAGAAAAAAAGGAACTGAGTAGGATAAAAGGAAGTTCCAGGAAACATGAGTCTCTTGAAGAAAAGGAAATTGAACGAATAATCGCTAACTTCAAAACTACAGTGGCAATAGTTGGAGCTCGAGGAAACACTTCAATTATGACCGGTCACGTCAACCAGGCTGAATTCAAAGGGGCTGGACCAGTTTTTGGTAAGAAAGGGAATGAGGTAAATATCAGAGGAGATGACTTCAGTTGAATTACTTGTTGGTAATTTCTTGAGGAAACAACACAAACAATGCCTTTTCCCGAATGGGACGCCAGTCTAGTTTTAAACTTGCTAAGTGGAGGGTAAAAGGATTTGGACCGGTTTTGCAGTTCTAAGAGCTCCGCCAAAGAGTCAGGAGACTCCATAGGGTCGCCGATACTAGGGCACCGCGGGCAAGGTTCCGAGTGGATCTAAACAGTTCAAAAAACTGAAGTGCTCTGACGACCTTTCAAGCTATTTGTGGGCTTACTGATGGGATGGATGGGATTTTATCAATGAAAATCTAACGCTAAATCGTTTTCTCAGGCCAATGGCAGAACACTGAAAGGCAAAATAACAAGACGTTGCCGCATTGCGGTAGAATAGTTTTGACATGTGCGGCGACCGTATTGCTCCATTTTGGCTCTTGTCAAAAGCCACCTATCGCGCACCAATCGACATTCCCGTTGTCGGAAGTCAAACGCATCTGTTCTAGACCTTCCACACATTTGCCCTCTTTAGTTCCCGTTTCTTTTATCATCCGCCTTTATCTTGTCCCATTCGACTAAACTCCTCTACCTTTTCCTTTTTCCCCTCTAGCTGGGGAACCTCCTCCAACTCCACTTGGGAGATCTGGTTCATCGCCTGAAAGCGGAAAGTTCCCTAAATTCCAAGACCCTTTTGCAGTGAGCCCAAAAAGCCTAGACAGAACATTCAACAGATCCGCTTAGCTTCATGATGATCCGACCGTGGGTTTACCACCAGCAGAACGTGGTCCACTAAGTAGTGAATGGTCCCACAGTGACCTGTCAGTATTCTTCCACTTCTCGCGGAGTAGCCTTAGCATCTTCAAGGTACCAAGCTCGGCACAAGAGTCATGATCCCATTGAGCTGCGTATCGTATAATAGACAAGATCAGTGCAGGGTTTAATCTCACGCTTGCGAGACGCAGGACACCGAAAGAACCCAGCAAATGGACAAGTCAAAGGCACCAGTGCAAAGACATAGCCAATATAAAAAAAACTCCCTAAAGAGCAATGTTATGTGTGAAAGAGAAAAGAATATTTTCTTCTATATAACTTCCTACAGCTATCCCTCCCTGATCATTTCCAAAGCAAATAGCTGATTTGCTGCTAACAGTACTGCTTCCCGTGAAAAACAGTGAGAAATCTCCCACTGCCATCGGTCGTGCTGGACAAAGATGGACAAAATGACAGACGTTTGTTTTTGACAGATTTCTAGAAGAAGTTGCGGGCTCATGAAATCTAGAACGAATATTGCACATGAAAATTGGGAAAGTGAGCTAAAAACATATAAAACGCAGGTTACTAGAAAGTTTTTGTGAAGTATTCGCTCATATACCTTTCGGATGGCTAACTACCTTTTGGCTAGCACCGAACGAATCTGAAGCTTCTTGAACAGTGAGCCAACATTTATTCTGGTACATTAACTATACAGTTAAGTCACTTGACCAGTGAGCAAAATAGTTCAAAAAACAGAAGTGCTCTGACGAACTTTCAAGCTACTAGTGGGACTTACGGATGGGATGGGATGAGCCTAAATCAATGAAAAACTGTCGCTATATCGTTTTGTCATCTAATCAGTGCAGTTATACATAGTGTCGAAAACGATTAGGCATCTGGAACTGAGAGAACTGAGCTGATACATCGGGGTACGGGAATAAATTTTCGATCGCACCTAATCAAGCTCGCCTCGCACCTGGGCGCGAAGTGACCTTAATTAGGTGCGAAGACTAAGCGGTAGTTATGCTGCTCGCACTCGCTACTAATCGAGTTAAAACTTGTCAACTAAAGAGGTTAATGACGGTTTGAAAAATGAAGTTTCTCTTTGGAAAAATGAATTCTTTGAAAGGAAAAATTCCGATATCAATTTCAACGGTTTTGACAATTTTAATTCCACGCACAAGAAATAAGTTCAGTATATTTTATTTCTGGAAAAATAGATAAAACACTTCAACTTATTCTTTTCTCGCATTTTCGTTCATTTGCGAAGCGATGTAGTTCTCTAGAATTGTTAAATATTGGGACTACCCTTTATTGATAGGTCATTGAACGCCACATGGCTCACCATTCAGGCCATTTGTCAGTTTTCTTTTACTTAACTTTTTAGAACATTACCATGTACTCTAGAGACGCACTGTACTGTTTCGATGAACCTAAAGGGTGTCCTCCCGCTTCAAACTATTTGGAAGTGCGCGGTCCATGTGCCCTCTTCCTCCTTTGTCCGAACTTTTCACTTTTGCTCCGGAAGCTCCAGCAGTACAAAATGTTTTTTTCGGATGATCTGCGTCTACACAGCCTCTCCGAATGCAGCGGGACCCCGTAGCACAACAATCGCTCTACACGTTTCCTGCACCCCCACAGCCTTCTACTAGCTTCGATGAACTTCAACAGCAAGGAGCAAGCCGCCAGCAAATACAAGAATTTTGTACAAAGATTTCCAGATTCGTGAAAAACAAAATATCTAAGTTTCTACTTATAAATTTAGGTTTCATTTTAGGCACTCTTACTACTAAGGAATTGAACCGTTTCCTCCCACATCACAGAAACTTTGTTCACAAAATATATTGAATTTACTTATTATGCGTGGGAATAAAACTCTCAAAACCGTTGGAATTGGTAGTGGAACTTTTTCTCAAAAAAAAAACCTTTTTTTAGAAACTAGATTTTTTAGATGACCTCTTTAGAAGACGAGTTTTAACTCGATTAGTAGCGAGTGCGGGCAGCATAATTACCGCTTAGTCTTCGCACCTTGTTAAGGTCACTTCGCGCTTAGGTGCGTGGCGAGCTTGATTAGGTACGATCGAAAATTTATTCGCACACCCGCACATCGTAATGGTGAAGGCTAAAAACTTATTCGAGCAATAGGGGATAATGCAAAGGTCAGGTGAACTTGAGGGTAAATCTACAGAAGACACCGTTCTCAAATTCACTAATGCTTGCAACACTAGGATAGATATTGCTGCTATAAATCCATAGACCCTATATTTTCGGGTCCACTTGTTTTTCGGTCGATTTTACTTCTCCTGTGGACCCAGTGCCCTCAATCTATGCCATGAGGAAGATCCTCAAATATTGGGAAATCTGGTATGAACTAACTCCCCCCCCCCCCCTTTCCCGATTCCCAAACACAAGACGAGATCATGCCATGGTATTTACCGTCGTGAAGCATAAGGGCATAAGGTGGATCGCGCATTTTCGTGCCTTCGCCTACGCTCTCTCAGCAAAATAATGTCTTGTTGATCAAATCCTTTTACACTCCAACTTTTTGCACGAAGCAAACATTTTGAAGATCTTGCTGCTCATCTTCTATTTAAGCTTCAACAAAAGAACTCCACTGCGTTAGCCCAAAGCCGTACAAAAGATTGTCTCAGATATCCTTGGCTCAAAGGCCACAAGGGGAGGAAAAACATGC
The DNA here is from genome assembly GCA_000469685.2 of Haemonchus contortus. NCBI lineage: Eukaryota > Metazoa > Nematoda > Chromadorea > Rhabditida > Trichostrongylidae > Haemonchus > Haemonchus contortus. Next base: position 7,107,243 of record LS997567.1, on the reverse strand, counting down.
CTTATCTAATGAGTACAACAAAACATGGTGTTGAAGTGAAGAGGCGTTTATAGGAAAAAAAGTGGTGAAACGTCCAGATGAGAAATGAAATCATCTCAAAAAAAAAGTGGGCTCAAGTAACAGTATAGCCTAGGAAGTCACAACAGCCTTTTCTATCTCCGAGTTGCAGGCATTTGAAGGGTGCTCTTTTGCAGATTTTCCATGTGGTTACACTTACCCTTGCATTATCCTCTACTGCCCTGATAACTCTATTAATTTCACAGTTTCCTTTTTTTGCCCTCACTCTTATGATTCATCAGCTCAGCCTTCTATTCCAGACGAGCATTCACTTTAACACAGTTGGGCTGATTCGATAGAGGCTCTGACACTGCAATTCATTAATGCCTATACATCAATAATGTCTGGAGCCACAAATATGAAAGCCCCACTCACTATTTACCGTATATCACAATATCCGTGAGAAAAAAAATAATCAGCATTCAAGTTATTCCGTCCAATAAATGAACGGCGACGAGGCCGACCGAATGAAGAAAGTGCGCTCCAATCGGTGGCTGCTTCTCTGCGCCCTCTTCCTCTCTCGCCTCCCGCCCCTCGAAAAGGTATATAAAGGAGGGAAGGAGCTGGTCAGTGGTTAGTCGTTTCCTCGTTCTCCTTGAGAGTGATAGACCCAAAGCAACGAAGAAGAGGGTGTGTCAGTGATGTGTTGATTGGCGTGAAGCAGTGAGATTAGGCCTATGATGTGTGCATTTACATCTCTTGCGCACAATTTGAAGCATGAAACTTACTTATTAGCTCAGATCCCTCATTTCCAAATGCTTATTCACCTTAACATATGTATGATTGCGTTAATTTGATTAAGGCTTCAACACTGTCATTCTTGAGCGCCACTACTTCAATAAAGTTTAAAGCCAAAATATGAAGAGCTCAGCGCATCAAACATGTATACCACATACGTCCGTGAGAAAAATAGATATTTAGCGCTCATGGCATTCAGCCCAGTAAATGAACGGCGGTGGGTGTAGTGCAGTGGTATCGCCACATCAGAGGCGCGCAGTTGCGTGTTCTGAAAAGGAAAACCATCCATGATGGATTGGCAGTAAGGGAAGACAGAGAAAAGCCTTATTTAGCCGGTGCAATAATACGTTGGTGAAATGGAGGGGCACTCGGAGAAAAAAAAAGCTGTGAACGTCCACAGGAGAAAGAAAAAAAAATCAGTGGAGAATGAACGGAGCTCGGTGGCACCACCAAATGCGAAAACTGGCGTTTTCCAAGTCCATGGATGCTTTCAACAAACAGATACTGTTGAAAATGAAGTCGAAGAGGCCACGTTCTTGCTTTGTTTTATGCCTTTGTCTGCGCTCTCCCTATCGGGACAGTATTCTACTGACAAGTTTGTCTTCCGTTCCAACTTTTCGTTTAAAGTCACAATCTCGTTCCACCTCTCTCTCTCTTCCCTTACTTAGGTTCAGACTACAAACTCCATCGCCCTAGCTCAGAATCGTTCCTCAATATCATTACAGGCCTGCAGAACAAGGCCAGAATCGTGCAAAAAATGAGATCAGCCATCCCCAATTCAGTGGCAATGATTGAAGACAGAGAAAAAACTCATCCAATCCGTGCAATTACATATATTGTTGAAGTGGAGAAGCATTTAGAAAAGGAAAGGCTGTGCAGCGTTCAGAAAAGGCAAATGAAATCGGCTAAAAAACAGGTTGACCCGAGCAACGGTAGAGATTTAGGATTTACAGCAGCAATTTTTGTCCTGACGTTGCAAACGTTTGTGAAGTTTGTGAACAGCAGTTTTCTGAAGAATTCTCATGCGGTTCCTCAAACCTTTGCAATATCCTTCATTGCTCTAGTAACTTCAACTGCAACACAGTTAATAATTGCGCTGCTTGTATACAGGCCTCAACAATGTCATTTCTTATTGTCAATACGCCAAAAATGTCTGAAGTCAAATAAATATAAACAGACTCGCTCACTATGTACCTTATATCACGAACATCCTTTAAAAAAAACATCAATTATCATTAAGGCATTCGATCCACTAAATAAGCGGCGGCGTGGAACTCGATCGAAGAAAGTGCGCTCCAATCGGTGCTCTCCTTCTCTGCACCCTCCTCTTCTCTCGCAGCCCCGCCCACTCTGAAAGGTATAAAAAGGAGTCGCTGGTGTGATGGATTGGTCGACGAGCAATTTCTCTACGATGAGAATAATAATAGAAACAAAAGAAAGGATTAGGAGGAGGGGTGTGTTGCGATTCGTGCGATTTTGGGTGCGCGCGGCGAAATTCGGTGCGATTTGGACGACTACAGCGTTTATCTTTGGGGCCCAAATTCGAAGTAAACTAGGTTAGTAGGATTGTCCGAACCTACTAGAGTACTCTACTTCAAGTTTGTGCCCCAGTGATAGGCGCCGGAGTTGTTTGAATCATCGCGAATTTCGCCGCGCAGTTTGCCGCGCGCGCCCGAAATCGCACGAATCGCACGTCCTCCTAGGAGGAGTATGTGCGTGATGCGTCGGTCATGAAGCAGTTAGATTAGGTCGATGAGATATGTCCTTACATTTCTCGCGAACATCCTGAACCGTGAGTTACTGAAGTCGAATTCCCTTAAGTCTGCATCGTTGTTACATTGCCGTTTACAGATTTGGATGGCAACTTGTTGAACACAGGTGGCACTGCAAGCAAAAGTGGCGTCCCTCTACATTTCTCCTGTACATTAGGAGCACTGTACATAAGGAAGTAGCGAGGCGAAACTCGTACAGACGCAGCGCCAATTTCGAGGGAATGAAGTAAGAAAGTAAGAGCTGAGAATAAAGCGTTCCATCTTTTTCTACTTCTCGCTGTCGTTACGCGGCGCCGTTCGTTTCTGACTTGAAGGCGACGTTTAAGGATAAAGAGGAAAACCGTAACTCTCTCAATTTGTAGCTATCTGCTCGAAAAATGGGGCAGTTATAATTCATTAGCACCAAATCAACTGGTTTCAGAAAAAAAAACCAACTAGCCTACAGGTCAATAACAGCTCCAACTTTCAAGCCGCAAAGTTAGCGACATACGGAAGTTCCAAGAAGCCTACCTCTCTTCCGAAGGGATTACTCAACTCTACAATAGTAGTAGCCTTATATTTGCTGATTAGAATAACAGCAGTACACGTAACACAGAGATCATGTCCTGTTTCCACTGGTTGGAAGTCTCCTTCCTCTTTTACCCTTCCAGCTGGGAAAACCTCCTCCAGCCAAGCCTGGGGAGAGCTCGTCCATCCTTTGAAAGGAGAAAGCTACCGAAATTCTAGAACCATTCTGAAAAGAGCATAAAAGCTGGAGTGAACATTCACATTCAAACAAACTCGCTTAGCTTCATGATGGCCACGTCAATGGCTTTAGCAGAACGTGACAACTACGCAGGCATCGGTCACGCAGATCCTCCAGCATTTTTCAGCTCTCAATGAGAAACAAATTGACAAAACATCAAGACAGACGTACAACAAAGTAGACCTCCAAAGTCATTATCTCATTGGGCTGCGTTCCTTATAATAGGCAAGATCAGTGCAAGGTTTAAACGCTCGCCTGCGAGACGCAGACACCGCAAGAACCCGAAAATGATCAAGTTAAAAGTGCCAGTGCAAAGGCATAGCCAAAATAAAAGAATTTTGAAAGGACAATTTATTCATGAAGAAGTTAGAAATATTTCCTTCTCGTAAGCTTCCTGTAAGTGCTTGCCAGCTATCCCTTCCTAGAAAATTTCCGAAGCAAATAGTTCATTCGACTTTCGTTCCATTCACAGCCTATAACCATCGCTTAAATTCCTCTCGTGTATTCCCCCAAAAGGGAATCATAATTTTAGGCTTTCACGACAAAGGCGGGGTAGCAGCTCCGTTAAGAATGCAAGGATTTTTCCATCTTCACAATCAACGGTGAATTGGAGTCACTCTTTTCAAGTTGATTTGAAGGAAACTTCTAACTATCAGGTCCCTTTTAATAAGAAACTATATACAAAAAACTGTTTTTGAGTTTGTCATACTCAGCAAGCAATGGGGTGAGCCTGATTTTCCTTCCATATGCTGTCGTTTGGGATCCGAAAAACAAGAAAAAGACCCAAGTGACACGAATATCCCTTACGGAAGGAAACGATCATTTGAGAAAAAAATCAACTTACCAAAGTTCACGCAGTACACAACTTTACAAGAAAGGTGGTCCGAGAGGAGAAGTTCGTCGAACATGAACAGGTGAACGGCACCTTTTCGATCATTTGCAAACATCAAAACTTCAGTATCAAAAGTTGGAGCCCGCGGGAACACTTCAATTCCCATAGGTTCAGCAAGCAGGATGAATTCAAAGGGGCTGGACTAGTTTTGGATGAGAAAGGGAATGAATAAATATCGGAGAAAATTAATTGAATTGGATTACTTGCAATGTGTTGAGGAAACGACAACAACAGTAAGTTCCCGAATGGGAACGCTAGAATAGGAAGCGCTGTTCACACCTCCGTCCTCTTTATTTCCCGTTTCTGTTCCCATCTGCCTTTATCTTGTCCCATACGACTGAACTCTTTTATCTTTTTCCATTGTTTGCTGTCACTCTTGACGACTTTCGTTTCTGACTTGAAAGCGACGATTAGGGACAGAGAGAAAAAAGCTATGCCCCTCTCAATTCGTAGCTACCTGTTCGAAAGATGGGGCAGTTACAATTCATTAGCACCCAACCAACTGGTTTCAGAAAAAAACACCCGGCTTCCAGTTTAATACCAGCTCCAATTTTCAATCCGCAAAGTGGACAAAATACTATAATCATTATTCGCCTCTCGTTCGTCCTGAGCGGTCGGTGAAGTGAAGATTTGGTAATAGCAGATGAGTTTAAGCATTTAATTTCTCTGCCGATTTGTGGTGTTTTTCTTGGCAATGTCAAAGAATCGATCACGTGCAGGTCAGAGTGTTGGCAGCGGTGTCAAAAACACTGCTACCAATAGTTCAGTGGATATCGGACCGTCCGATTCTGATATTGCTTGTATGTCCATGAGTCAAATCGTTAGCGCAATGATGTAGGGAATCGAAGAGCTCAAAGACACTGTCATGGGCAAGTATATCAACGCTCTAGTTGCCAAATTGCCGCAAACGTTAGCCGCTGCTGTAGAGGCGGACAAACGGGGCCGAAGTTTGGTCATCTTTGGCATCCCAGAGTCCGCACCCAACGTTTCCCCTTCAGGCAGGCAAAAAGAGGTTGAAGATAAGGTATCTGAATTACTAGATGTTCTTGGTGTTGAGTGCAGGCCCGTGGAGGTATACCGTATGGGGAGACCTGGTGGTACTCATCCCCGTTTGATAAAGTTGGTATCACCTTCTAAAAGTCAGTGGGCCAGTGCACTCTCTAATAGCTATCGCCTCCGCAATTTCGGGTTATCTAATGTTTATATACGTAAAAGTTTAACTCCGGAAGAGCGCAAACATGAGTTCCGACTGCGGCAGGAGTGTAGAGAGAGAGAAAAAACAGATGAACAGTAGGGTGTGGGTAGTGCACCGTGGCGAATTAAGACGGGCTGACGAACTCTCCAAAGCGAAAACGTCGGGAAACGTCTGATTCGGCATGGAACACCTACCGAGATCAAATGTTTCCTTTTTAATTGCAGAAGTTTGTCCAATGAACTACACCACTTCCATTCATTTTTAGATACGAACAACCCTGACCTGGTTTTCATTACTGATTGTGAGACCTGGTTGTCTTCAAAAATATCTGATGCAGAACTTGTTTGTAGTCGTCCTTATAACGTTTACCGAGTTGACCGTAGAGGACGCAGAGGTGGTGGGGTGTGCTGCCTCGCCAAAGAAAGCATTGATTTGGCAGTTATCTCCACTCCTTGCCTCAAGTCGGAACTTCTTTGCCTAGAAGGATTCGATACAGCATCTGCACTAATTTTTAGCACGTTGACGACGATGTCGGTCAATGGTGACCGACAGTACTGTAAGTCACCCAAGTGAAGAAATTCTCAGGTTTTTTTGTTTCATATTTCACACTTACCTATTTACTCACTAACTTTGGCATCGACCCATGATCCTCCAAAATCTAAGGTTTTTATGGAAATATTAAGTATCGAGTCAGGAGTCATACATCATATCAGATAACCATTAAAATTTTAATTCCTTCTAACAATTGGCGCTCTTGTTCCCGCCAACTTTTAAATAGTGCCTCCTATGAATGTTCACCAATCAAAGCTTCATACACCGAAATGTTCTACAAAGCCCCATGTTTTGGAAAATTCATCCAAATTTTAACAGAGCACAAGTTTTTCTTTTGTTTCCAGGAGTTTTCACTTGTTTCACACAATTAATAGCTTATTACTTATGAATACAGTGAACTAAATTTGGTTTCTGCTCCGTGGGACCATTTCTGCCAATGGTGACCGACGATTAGTCAGCGCTTTCAAACGGTCTCGTCGTCAACATGTTAGAGTAATTTTAATATATCGCCCGCCCAACTGTAGTCCGGAAGAAGATGGCGAACTGACTGAATCTTTGTTAGAGCTTTTCCTCTTGGATAAGCGTCCGATTGTGCTTGGTGATTTGAATCTTGATATAGACTGGCTATCCGAAAAAGCTAAGAATCCGAGATCCTTGAAATTTCTTGAACTGTTTAAATCTGATGAGTTGGTGCAATACGTCAGCATTCCTACACGGGGCTACTCGATTCTTGATCTGGTATTGGCGAACGCTCCAATTATTGAAAACCTGTATGTGCTGCCACCTGCTGCCGCTTCTGACCACTCCATTGTTGCTTTCAGTATTCACTTTTCGATACAGACGTCTGAACAACTCCCTATGCCGAACTTCGCAAAAGCTGATTTTGAATCCCTTTCGCAATCTTTATTTTCAATTGATTGGTGGGAAGCTTTTGAAGGATATGCTTCTGTGGATGATCTTTACAAACGTTTCTGTCGTATTTTGTATGCAGGATTTGTTTCGTATGTGCCTTTCTCATCTGTGGGTATACCAAGAATACGTTATCCTAGGCATATAAGCAACTTGATGGCTCAGAAGGCGCGTCTCTTCAGTGCTATGCAGGCTTCTCCTTTAAGGTGCATTCGTTACAGGAGGATCTGTGTTGAACTGGACCGCCATCTGAAGAGATTTCTAGCTACTAGGGAGAAGCGAAACTTAACTAACAAGCACAAGGGAGCTTTATTTTCCATTTTCAAGTACAGAATGAGACCGGAAGCAAATGTTCCAATACTCCGTGATGATACTGGTGGGCATTTTGTAACCGATATTCAAACAGCCGAGGCACTTGCTACATTTTTCAAATCTGTTTATAATACTCGGACGGTAAATGATTGTGAAGATAACTTTGGGCGTGCTCTTGCCAACTGTTTCCCTTTCTCACAGGTCACAATAACTATCCAGGAAGTTTATAGAGCTTTGAAGTCTCTCAAAACTTCGACGTCACTGCCGTTTGATGGCATTCCACAGATTCTTTATCGCAAGTGCGCGTCATCTTTGTGCAAACCACTATGCATGGTCCTGAACGTATCACTATGTAGTGTTTAGCGAAGTTCCTTCCGCTTGGAAGAAGTCCATCATAACGGCCATTCCTAAGGTTCCCAATCCAGTCTCCATCTCTTCTTTCCGACCTATAAGTATAACTTCTTCTGCAGCTAAGTGTTTGGAGAAGCTTATACGTGACAAGCTTTCACAGTACTTTGAAAGAAACAAGTTGATCCCAATTGAACAACATGGTTTTGTCTTGGGAGCGTCCTCTTGTACCCAGATGGCAGCCTGTGTTTTCGATTGGAGTATGGCTATAAACAAAGGTAACGGTGTAGGCATAATTTACTTTGATTTATCGAGAGCTTTTGATAAAGTGAATCACAAAAAGCTTCTCTCAAAACTACGCTACCTTGGTGTCTGCGGGCCCGTTCTTAACTGGATCAGTTGTTACCTTAGCGAAAGGCACATGTGCGTAAGGGTCGGTAATTCATTTTCGAAGCGTTACAAATGTACGAGTGGCGTTCCACAGGGAGTAGTTCTGTTTCCTTTATTATTTTTGGTCTATACTCATGACTTACCGACTCATCTTGCAGTACATCCCGCTGTAAAAGTCTACATGTACGCTGACGATATAAAGATATATGAAGTTTACTCAGATGAAACTCAAGAAAGTGTGCATCAAGCTCTAACTCATTCCATTGACAAGATGATGGAGTGAGCTGCAGCTTGGGACATACCCCTTAATCTCGATAAGACATCGGTGCTTTATATTGGAAAGGCCGTGAGAGTTCCCTATGTCTATCGGGACTTTACATTGAAAATGTAGATGAAGTGAGCGATCTTGGATTCTGTGAATACAAAACTGGATTTGGAATGTCACATAAGCACCATTGTTCGGAGAGCTTTCCGCGCCTTTTTGCAATCTATAAAAATATGAAGTCCAATGAGCCAAAAATATTTGTGAGACTTTATAAAGCATATGTCATTCCTATACTGCAGTATGGGTCGCCGATTTGGAGTCCGCATACAAGAAAACTCCAAGCGAAAATTGAAAAAGTTCAGCAGACTCTCACGAGAGTGGTGATGTCTAGATGTGATCGGAACTCAACATATTCTAGGAATGTGCCAGACTACAAGGAGCGCTTACGTTTCCTAAATCTCAAAACGCTTCTTTATCGGCGGGTTTTCCGTGAACTCGTGTTTTGTTTTAAGATGCTCCGTGGAGAAATGAAGCTCAAACCAAGTCACTATTGGGTATTTCGACCTTGTAGAGGGCGCACTTTCTCGCTTTCTCTATAATGCCTCACACTCACAAGACCTAATCGAGAAAAAATTCAAAATTCTCTTTTCTTTTGCGGGGCAAGGTGGATTCAAGCGTTGCTTCGTGAAATACAAATGGCTCCAAGTGCTAGCATTCTCAAAAGTAGACTCAGAAAAGTTGACTTGCTAGGGCTTCTCGGAATTCGTGATTTCGAGTAATAACGAAATAATTAAGTTCTTTTTTCCAGTGCATTTCTTCAATGTTTGGGATTGGGCGCTGTGGACTAAACAGATGTGGCCGCTGACTCTAACTCCTAGTTCTTCTTTTTTTATGTTTTGACTTTTGTTTGGTTTCTTTATGTTTCAAGGTGAATAGTTCCTTTAAGCAGAGAGATGCTGATGGAGTAATCATACCAGACTGCATAGCTGTTGGAAGCTGCTCATGTTTTTGAATACACCTCAGTGGCGGGTCCTGATTTCCACTTAACGTTTATTCGGGTAAAGTACTACGCATTACCTGGTCCGGGGTACGGGAACGAATTTTCGATCGCACCTAATCAAGCTCGGCTCGCATCTACGCGCGAAGTGACCTTAATTAGGTGCGAAGACCACGCTATAATTATGCTGCCCACACTCGCTACTAATCGAGTTAAAACTTATCCACTAAGGAGTATAATGACAGTTTACAAAAATGTAGATTCTATCAATGTTCAGTGTATCTATACTATCATGTTCTTTTTATGAAGAAAAAGTTCCTATATCAATTTCAACGGTTTTGCGAGTTGTATTTACACGCATAATAAATGAACTCAATATATTTTGTGAATAAATTTTGTGTGATATTTATTTATTTATTTATACGTCCTTATAGACGCGCCGGCTAATCAGTACGCTAACTCGAAACAATTATTGGCAGTAAATAGAAAATTTGGAAGAAAGAAAATAGAAAAAACAAGGGGGGCTGGACCAAGGGACTAGCATACCCCTCGGATAAGGAGAGGATTTTGGGGTGCATGCATTCTAGGCAAGTGTTTCGATAGAGAATTATAATCCATGAACAAGAGGGTGCATTCCTGACTGAGGCAGCAAAGGTAAGCTATCGGGCGAACACCTGCACCAGTCGGCCATGGTGCCCTTAGCGTAAGAGTGAGGTAATAGGCACTTGCCGAGCCTTCGGCACACGGGTATACCGACTACCCTCGTGGACCCAGCAAGCTAGGTATACGCCCCGATATTCAACCATGCATTTCCAGTAGAGGAGAGGATATCATCCAAAAGAGAAGACGAAATCCGAAACATTCAAGCTGGTACCCCACACTCATGGCACATACTAACATCTGTTTCTTTATTACTAAAAGGAGGGCTATCACGAATGGTCTGACACTACCCAGAGGTACTACTGAATCCCTCGGCCAGTCGAAGAAACAACAACACTCATATCAAAAAAAGAGTCATCAAATCAAGTCTAACAACCATGGCAGAAGAACAGACACATATAGAGGCATGCCAAAAAAACTGAAAAGAGTATGATCAAAGTCATGAGTTAAGATGAGGAACACGAGCAGATGTCAGGTGACATCTTCAACACCAATGGCTTGGAGCACATCGATCTTTTTTAGAGCTCTCTTGAAGCTTTCAGACGTTTTGCTCGCTGATACGGACTGTGGAAGCTTGCATATCCATCTACTGGTCCTACAAAAGAAATTATGTTGGGTGGTCGTAAGTTTGCAAACGCCCATTTTCGGTACAAAATGGAAAAAACCACCACTCCTTCCGCTTGTGGGACGAAATGTCCAATACTTAGATGGTCGAAGCCGCAGCTCACCTCTCAAAGTCTTGAACGCTGAAACCAAGTCAGCCAGTATTCTTCTGTAATAAAGAGACTTCAAATTGAGTTCCTTCAAACGATCTCTGCATGACGGCAGACTCTGAGGATAATTTGAATTTGGAAACATTCGGTAATAAAGGATTCTCGTAAAACTCTTCTGTACCCTTTCAACTTTGCAGATCTCATTCTTTAGAAAGGGACTCCACACTGCACTACAATACTCCACTACGGGTAAAACAAACATCTTAAAAAGTTTAATCCATACCAAAATGTCCGAGCAGTAAATGTTCCTGAATAGACTGTGCATCACTCTCATGGCTTTATTTTAGACGTTATCGACGTGCAGTTTCCACTTGAGACCTCGTGTGATTATAACCCCCAGGTCTCTGACAAGATCACAAGAGGCAAGGTGGCCATATTCTGGGCACTGAACATGGAGAGAGTCTCTAGTAAGGGAAAGTAGATGGCTTTTGGAGAAGTTGACATTCAAGTTCCACTCTCTGGTCCACTCTATCATCTTACTAACCGACTCATTTAGTGCTGTTTGGACTATCTCTTTGTCTTGGAAGGTATAGGTAGCATAGACTTTGATATCATCAGCGAATGCCGCCACCCTAACAGATGGGTGAGTTTTCAGGCGCGCCAGCAGATCGTTTGTATAGACTATGAAGAGAAGTGGTGATAGTATTCCACCTTGGGGCACCCCTGAACTGCAGTCTCTTGGTCGAGAATGATAGTCAGAGATGCGTACCACCATTCTCCTCCCTTCCAGATAGGAACTAAACCACTCTAAGAGCTTCCCTCTCATCCCGATGGCATCCAGTTGGGTCAACAGGCTCGTGTGACAAACTGTGTCAAAGGCCTTGGATAAGTCAAAGTATACAATGTCCACATTAAGGCCTGAATTAAGGGCCACAGCCCAGTCATGTGAACAGTCAAGCAGCTGCGTACATGTGGACGCTCCAGGTACAAAGCTGTGTTGTTCCAAAGGAATGCATTTCTGGACTACCAGCCAGGAAAGCAGCTGTTCTTTCACAAGTCTCTCAAGTACTTTCATCGGAGCAGGTAATATACTAATGGGCCTAAAGTCTGAGATTTTAGAAGCATTACACACTTTAGGTATCTGGGTTACCAAGGCGGTTTTCCAGATGGTGGGAACTTGACCTGTAAGCAGAGACAAATTAAAAATGTGTGCCAGCGGGGTGGCAAGAGCTCCTCTGAAATGCTTGAAGAAATACTGTGGTATGTTATCTGCCGTGGGAGAGAGAGAAGGTTTAAGAGTGGCTAAATGCTTGTCAACTGCATTTGAGGTAACAAGTGGAATTGACAACAAACTGCTACTACTGGTGGACACTTCTGTCGCGTTTGCTCGCGATCTCAAGACACCACTAAAGTAGTCGGCAAATGCTTCTACTTTAGAGGCATCATCCGATATTTTAGTTCCATCGTCCTTAATGATTATGGGATTTGGCGGTATGAATTTGTTATACTTACTCACCATCAACGCCAGATTACGTATATTTTTTGGAGCGGAGGCACGTCTAGTTTTGTAGTCGAGAAAACGTTTCAAATGCTTATCGAGCTGTTCACAAACATGAATATACTCCGGCGAGCTCAATGGGTTTTGAGAGTTGAAAAAAATTCTAGTCTTCTGCTGAATCAGATTATAAATATGAGGAGGGTAATCATTATTACTGCTCCCCTTCATCGTTCTGAGCGGTACGTACTGCTCAATGATATTCTGAATTACTACGCAAAACCTGCTATACACATCATCCATATCAGAATAGTTAGCAAAAACTGTGAGCCAATCAATAGAAGTGAGTACCTGCATGATTTCCACCTTATTGCATCGCTTGTAATCTCTGCATGTTTTAGGAGTGAGACACTCACTAATATCACTGATCAAGAAAACAATTGTATTATGATCAGAAGTGCCTAGCGGCGGGAGAAAGTTAAGTGCCAAGACACTATCCTGTGAGGATACGACCAGGTCGATAATCTTATCCTTCCTAGTGGGTGATCGCACATGTTGCCGCAGTGAAAGAAAGTCAAACAAATCGATAAATCCTACCGCGCTAGGGCTATCTGCTAAGCCTGTCTCCCAATCGATTGCAAGGTTAAAGTCACCCAGAATTGTGGTCTCATACACGGTGGAAGATGCGAGGTCAAAAATAGTCGATAAGAGCTGCTCATCTTGGGATGAGGAGGAGGATGGGGGTCGATACACTAAAATGAACCTGCGACGGTTCCCTGATCTGAACAACACATCAGTACATAAAACATCCGCCAATAGGTTGGCACAGTTGAACTCAATCTTCTCACACGAAAGTAATTGGGAGAAAACGGTTCAATTCAATAGTAGGAATACCTAAAATAAAACCTAAATTTATAAGTAAAAAACTCAGATAATTTCGTTTGTTATCTGGACATCTTTTCAAGTGGTCGAGGAACTCCAGGCATTTATCGTACGCGATATGGTCCTGCGGTACAGGAAGCCTCTGAAGTGTACTTCAGAGGGGCTTTCGGAGCAAAAGTGAAAAGCTCGGGCAGTGACAGAAATGGGCCACATGGACCGCGCACCCCTACGTAGTTTGGAGCGGGAGGACACCCTGTAAGTTCATCGAAACAGTATAGTGCGTCTCTAATGTCTTATTAAGTAAGCAGTGGTAGTTAAAGCACTTACGCACCTGGTTGATTAGCCCTTGATGACCTATTTTCAAGATGCTAAATTTAGACTGAAGTCTTGCTATATGCCTTAAAAACTGTGAAATGGACTGAATGGTGAGCCGTAGGGCGTTCAATGACCTCTCAATGAAGAGTAGTCCCGGTATTAAACAATTCTAGAGAACTATGTCGCTTCTGTAAAGGTTGTTTGATATCGCAAAAAGGCGAAAATACCAAAAAAAGAAGTGTACTAAACCGTTTTACCCATTTTCCAGGAGCTTGATAGGGAATATATTGAACTTATTAATTATGTGTGTAAATGAAACTCGCAAAACCGTTGAAATTGATATTGGAACTTTTTCTTCAAAAAACATTTCTTAATAGAATCTCCATTTTTTTAGACTGTCATTATCCTCCATAAAGGATAAGTTTTAACTCGATTAGTAGCGAGTGTGGGCAGCATAATTATAGCGTGGTCTTCGCACCTAATCAAAGTCACTTCGCGCCTAGGTGTGAGCCGAGCTTGGTTAGGTGCGATCGAAAATTCGTTCGCACACCCCCTGGTCCGTTCTCGTAATGCTTACCTAGCTTGGCGTTTCCACGTGGGTGGTCGGTATACCCGTGTTCCGAAGTTTCGTCAAGCTCCTATGACCCCATACGTGGCAACTGGACGTCACAGCCGACTGACGTGGGTCTGTGTTACGGTTCGTTTCCAAAGAGTGCGTAGTTATTGCTTTGTCCCCTTTTCTACCCATAGCCAAGATGATAGTTCAACTCCCGCTTTTTCACTACAGTTCGAGTCCATCGCTTGAGAGCAAAGCAAATAAATGTGTGATCAAATAATTCTAAAGAGTGCTTCCAGCTAGGTAGTCTAGTTGTCATTGTTGTTGCTTTATTCTAATAATACTACCATGCCTTCCATTATGTTACGTTGTTCTACCTTCATCTGTGTTTGCTTCTGCAATTAGTATGTTTATGTTATCTAACTGGTGAAGTTTCTGTTACAAGCGCACTTCCGAGTGCATAAATAAACAAGTAAATAAATAAAATACGGGAGTTTCAAGAAGCCTACCTCTCTCGAAGGGATTACTCAACTCTACAATAGTAGTAGCGAAACGTGTGCCGAATAGAATAACCGCAGTACACGTAACACAGGTACCGTATCCTGCTTCCACTGATTGGGAGCCTCCCTCCCCTTTCACCCTTCCAGCTGGGAAACCTCCTCCAGCTTGACCTGGGGAGAGCTCGCTCATCATTTGAATGCAGGACATCCCCCGAAAACCCAAAACCATCCTTACCCCGAAAACCCAAAACCATCCTGAAGAGAGCCTAAAAACCCGGTGGGAACGATAAGATTCGACCAGATTCGCTCAGCTTCATAATGTCCTGACGATCAAAATGGCATCAGCACAGCGTGACGGGTGTGGTGCGTAAGGAACGAAATGGCCGCGTCGCGGTGAGAGGGGCGTCGCGCGCGAAAGAATGTAGCACGATGCACCAGTAGGTAAGAAATACAAAAACAAAAGTACTAATAGCGGAATTATGCATAAAATAGTGATCGCATATCGGTTGAGCTGTATGAAGAGCTCTGTAGCCGCAATAACGGTGAGTGAGGGGTGCGCGACGGACGCGTACGGCGAATCTCTTACCCAAGATCGTTCCTAACGCCCGCCTCCCCAGCGTGACCGCCACGCATGGATCGGACACGCAGAGCAGCCAGCATTTTTTCATCTCTCCATGAGAAACAAATCCACTATTTTATACCAAATACCCATCCAAGAATGGCCGTGATCTCATTGAGCTGTGTACCGTATAATAGACAAGATCAGTGCAGGATTTAATCTCTCGCCTGCGAGACGCAGACACCGCAAGAACCCAGAATCATGATCAAGTCAAAGGTGCCAGTGCAAAGGCATAGCCAAAATAATAATAAGTGCTAGCAATAATAATAGAATAATAATGAATGCTTGCCAGCTATGCCTTCTTAAAGAATTTTGAAAGAAATAGTTTATTCGACTTTCGATCCGTTCGCTGTTTATAACTATCCCATGAATTCCCCTCATGCTGCCTGAGAAACGGGGAGCCACGAAAACCCGTCGACGGTTCCTCTGGTGAGGAATATTTAAGTCAATTCAGTTTTGCGGGCCCCAACGGGATTCATAATTTTTGGCTTTGACGTCGAAAGCGGGGGAGCAGCTTCGAGAAGGATTCAAGGATTTCTTCATCTTTGCAAACGGTGAGCTGGAGTCACTCTTTTCAAGTTTATTCGAAAGAGACATCTATCTCTCAGGT
The DNA here is from genome assembly GCA_000469685.2 of Haemonchus contortus. Taxonomy (NCBI): domain Eukaryota; kingdom Metazoa; phylum Nematoda; class Chromadorea; order Rhabditida; family Trichostrongylidae; genus Haemonchus; species Haemonchus contortus. Next base: position 7,091,721 of record LS997567.1, on the reverse strand, counting down.
CCTTTTAATAAGAAACTGTTAATAAAAACTGTTTTTAAACTTGTTATACTCAGCAAGCAGTGGGGCTACCCTGTTTTTCTTGCTATTTGCTGTCGTTTCGGATCCGAAAGACAAGAAAAAGACCCAATCGACACGAACTCCCCACACGGAAGCAAACGATCGTTTGAGAAAAAAATCAACTTACCAAAGTTTACGCAGTATTCAACTTTACAAATAAGTTTTTCCCAAAGGAGAATTCCTCAAGTATGAGAAGGTGAACAGCACCTTTTTGGAACGATCGCAAACATCAAAACTTCAGTATCAAAAGTTGAAATCCGAGGGAACATTCCAATTCCCACAGGCCGCGTCAGTAGGATGAATTCAAAGGGGCTGGACCAATTTTTGGTAAGAATGGGAATGAGGTAAGTACATATCAGAGAAAATTACTTGAATTGAATTACTCATTAGTAAAGTCTTGAGAGAACGGCAAAAACGGTAGGTTCCCGAATGGGAAAGCCAGAGTAGGGAAAGCTGAAATGGACAAACGAGTTACCCGAGGCTACTCATATAAGTAGCTCCGATTTATGCACTATATTGGAACAAAACTAGCTTCATAGTATCATTTCCAGCCTTGTCCTTAGAAAGCCTTCCAATTCAGAGAAATTTCTGAAATACTGTTGTTTTGCAGTTGCTCCCTGTTATATATGGCAGTGCCCAACTACCTGATTCGGCGATTTTTTTTCGCGTTTTTTGGGTCAAAACCCAAACATGCAGGTCAAGACGTTCCAGGTCGCCTACTTGTAAAAGGTTCATACTGCAATTTATTTAATAGGGTTGAATAGCGGAGGAAGACTAGGACCTTTGAACGCTAGACGGCCCACAAATCAACCGAAAAAAAAATCAGGTAAGTGAAGGTGACTCGAGGGTGACTTCAACTTCTCAGCGGTTGGAGCGCGCTTTCTTCATTCGATCGGACTCGTCGCCGTTCATTTACTAGACGGAATACCTTAAACGCCAGTTGTCTATTTTTCTCACGGATATTGTAATATACGGTAAATACTGAGTGGGGCTTTTCATATTTTTCGCTTCGAACATTATTAACGTATTAGAGACCTGAGCTGATACATCGTAATGGTGAGGACTAAAAACAGAAAGCTTTGAACAGAATAGAATTATTAGAGCAATAGGGGATAAAACGAAGATCAGGTCAACTTGAGGGGAAATCTACAGAAGACACAGTTCTCAAATTCACAAATGCCTGCAACTCCAAGACAGAAATTGCTGCTATAATTCCCTAGGTTATACTACTTTTAAGTTCACTTGTTTTTCGGTCAATTTTATTAGTCCTGTGGACGTTTCAAAGCTTTTTTTGACTCCAGATGCCTCTTCACTTCACTGATATATTATTGCACCGACTAAACGAGGATTTTCTCTGCCCTCCCTCATTGCCAGTAACTCAAGGATCTCCCACTCAATCTCCCACTTTAGGGCACACTCTTTTTTTTGCAACCTAAACCTCCATCACACCCCAACATAGGCACGCCAACTCGAAGCAAGGTAAAAAAGGGCAGCTACAGTGTCCTCGATCGATACCACGGAAAGATCCTCAAATATTGGGAAATCTGATATGAACTAAATAAAATAAGGGGTGGGACCTCACGTCATGCGCAGGAAGACCATAATTTCGTGACTGTTGATCTTACCCTTTCCTTCAAAGGACGTACATATGTTTCCTGAAACTTCTTGTTTTGCTACTCATTGTCAGCTTCTTTTTTGCTTTGCCTTTGTCAGTGGCGAAATTCGGCACGTATGGGACGTCTAAGCACTTGATGTGATAGTTCGCCTTTACTTGTAGCATAGCGAACCACAATGGTCACCAACGCCGGCAATAATAGTAACCAGGACTCACAGGACGTTTGAAAACCTGGTGTAATAGCGTGCCTTAGAATTAGTGCAAAGTTGCAGTTATTCTGAACTGTGCCTTTAAATGGTGCTAATCTTGCGCAAGAAGCAGGACTTGTGGTGAAACTGGCCCTTAGGCGTCTATCCAAATGAGAGCACAGGCAAACTCGCAAGAACGCCTTCCTCCCTAACCCCCCCCCCCTTTCCTGATCCCCAAACACAAGATGAGATCATGCCATGGTGTTTACCGTCGTGAAGCATAAGGGCATGAAGTGGATTGCGCATTTTCGTGTCCTCGCCTGCGCTCTCTCAGCAGAACAGTACCTTTCAGCAAACAAGCAAACATTTCGCCAAAGTTGCTGTTCATCTTCTGTTTAGTCTTTAACAATAGAACTTCACTGCAAAGAATCGGTCAGCCATCCTTGACTCAATGACCACGAGAGAAGGCAAAAGAATGCATCTGTCTAATCAGCACAAACTATATATGGTGTCGAAGTGGAGTGGCATTTGTAGGAGAAAGGTGTGAAATATCCAGAAGAGGAATGAAATCAACTAAAAAACAAGTGGACCTAAGTAATTGTATAACCTAGAGAGTCAAAGCAGCCTTTTTTGTCTTGAGGTTGCAGGCATTTGGCTAGTGCCAGTACATCAATGATGTCTGGAGCCACAAATATGAAATGCCTAACTCACTATGTACCGATATCGCAACATTCATGAGAAAAATATACAATTAGCACTTGAGACATTCGGCTCAGTAAATGAACGGCGACGTGGCTTTCGGGCAAAGAAAGTGCGCTCCAATCGGTGCGCTCTTTCTCTGTACCCTCCTCGTCTCTCACAGCCCCGCCCACTCGAAAAGATATATAAGGGAGGCGCCGGTGTCTCAATTGATAGCTCTATTTTGATCCTTACCTTGTTGCAAGGGATAATAGACACAAAGTAACGAAGGGGAGATTGTGTCAGTGATGCGTTGGTTAGCGTGTGGCAGTGAGACTATGTCTATGAGGTAGGTAGAATGTGCGTGCATATTTCGCGTACATCTCAAAGCATGGAAATTACTAAAGCCGGTTTACTGCAAGTCAAAACAGAACACTTCGCCGGAATTGAGCAGTTTAAATCATTACGTAAACACTAAAAGTAGGCAAATTTCGAAATGACCATCATCATAGCAAGAGAGGAAGGAATAAGGCCGCAACAAAATAACTTGTTGGATGTTAAAGTAATAATGCTCCTCAAACAATACAGGCGAGGTCAAAATCGAGCCTTTCATTAGGACTTATTTGTATGCACCACTGCATGCACAACGACAGGGCCGCTCCTCTCAGTCGCTAAGAGACCTAACAAACCGAAGGTGAGGAAACGTGATAAGAGTATGAGGAATGGGACCTCAGAGTGATGTTATTGTGACATATGGCACTACTTGGGAGCCCTAGAAGCGTACTAGCGTCCGGTTTGAATCGCCGAAGTGTCCTATTGCGCGCTGCGGAATCGAACAGGTCTACAAAACATTTTTCACTCCTTATTTAACAAAAATTATCGGTGTCTTTGCCTCGGCGGTGATGCTAGCAGAGGCCTTCACAAAAAGTGAACGAGCCGGTCTGTGTCACTTTCATTTCTTTAAGCTTCATATAAATCTTGTCGTTCTGCTTATTGAGCACTTTTTTCACCGTGAATTTTACCGTATCTTTTCGTTGGTGAACAGGAATTCCGTACGACAATTTTTCGGATGCGGCGGGGTAGCTTTTGTGAGCCAATCTTTCTCTTCTCTTCAGCCTGCTCACTGGGGAAACCACTTTGCGTTTAGAATATCAACAGAGAGCCGGAAACTCGCCTTTGAATGTCAAAATACCAACGTAATGGCCGATTCAAAAAAAAAATCTCACGTGTTTATTAAAATCTCGGAGAAGCAGTACAATAATCTTTATGAATCGAAATTAGCTTTATACATGAACAAAAATCATTCATCAACAAGAAAAAACAACCTGAACCTGACAAAAAATGGACTACTACGGAATAACCTCTACCACATAGCACGTTGAACGCCGCTCAGTTTACTATGGTCAGCCAGTCTCCTGGAATCGAGACAGCTTATGGAAGCAGAATCGCGGAATTATAAAATTATTGATCATATGAAAACTTCCTGTACTACCTGAATATATGCCTATTGATTCGGTACGGCTTGATCTTTCCTCTTTGTCGTGCCGTGAACATGCACATATTGAGAACCCGTCTTGGGTGGGCCGTTTTGGGCAGATTAAGGAGCTCATCGGCTGCAGCATCTCGGATGGCCTTAACAATGTGAATGGAAAAACGATACAAGTGAGCACCCAATTATGTTCACGCACGATCAGGTGATTTTGGCATTCATTCAAATACTACCACTTCGCTCTCCCTTCAAGAATCCTCCCATAAACATCTGAATCCGGATATTTGTAAAATATTCCTACTCATCGAAAATGAGAGATATCAGTTACCAAAAGCAACCGAAAGACTGCAAATCACGAAGATTTCTGGGGAAAACAACAGCCCACCAACTCTGTGATCACCATTTAGCTCTTTGTATATAAAACCATACAAGATAATTTTTTTTCTAATAAACCGGCTTAGCTGCGCCATGGAACAGTGTGGTAGACAAAAGTAGTAAAACAAAGTACATATGGAACTATACCTGTGGGAGAATAGAATTCTCTTTTATAGCTTTCAAGCGCGTTCGGTGGCCTCCAATTTCTGCGATATGTTCACGACGTCTTAAAAAAAGTTTTGAAAATGAGTCAGTGGTATGTCGGGTATAAACAATTTCAAATGACTACAGGGGATAATAAAATTGTAACAAGCTAGTATTTATCAGATCTCGTAGAAACATTCCTGATTAATTTGTATTTTTCCCACCCAGCCAGCTGCACCGACTGGGTCGAGTGATATTCAGACCGTGAAAAAATTTTACACGAAAAATAAGGAGTGATGATTGCACATTGAAACAATGTATGTTAGGAAAATGGGGGCACGCACAAGAAAAACCTTACGACACAGTAGTCATCGCCTTAGCTTCCTCTAGTTATTTCCTGAGTTCCGTGTTAGAGCCTCCCTTGGGAGCCAAATCGGTGAACAACGGGACATCCGGTGATACAGTAACGTTAAAGCCTTACTGTGCCCGTAACCAACTCATCCGATGTAAAGATTTAAATGAATGGTGAAAGAAAAAATAAAAATGCATTCTAACGACAACAAACTGACAGGGAACAAAAACAGTGACAAGCATATAAACATAAAAGAAAATCCGAACATTTCAAAGTATAGGTCACCAACTTGATATCTCTCAACTGTCGCCAAGTTGCCCAGAAACACGTTCGCTTTCCTTTCTTCCACCATTCCCTTTCCACATAGAAAGGATATTCATTAAGTCTGAAACTTGAACGGATGCAACGGAAGTATGGCAATGGACATAATTAAAAACCGGACTGAAGAGCTTACTTCAACCGTGCGATGGCATCAGCCGAATAGGTCTCCTTTACAGCTATTGGATCCGAGGCCCCCAATCCATTTTCTTCAGGATCGGCGGCGATCTTCTGAGAAACAGTAATATACAATAACTTTGTTTACCGCAAAACTCAATTAAAAAAGATTACCGCTTCTTCTGCTACTTCCTGAGCCTCAATCGGAGGAATAGAAGCTAACGTGCGCTTCCAAACCGACTGGAATAAACGCTGCGTGCAGGTCAGTGCCCGCAGCATCCTCCAAATGAAAAATTTGTCCTTCACGGTTAAGCACAGAAGAAAAAATGTATTCGAGGTTCAGAACTCAAGTATTCACTAACATTGAACTATCAAAAACTCTTTACTTACGCCTGAAAACATCGGTAACAATCAACGACACTAGATAAACTCGTCCAGAAAAGAAATGACACTTCAAGCTTTTTAACTAGTACATACAGCAGTATCGTAAGCATTTCTATACACAAAACAACTGCTTAAAATATCAAAGCAGATACGATTACACTCTAAATGTAGCTGCCAGTGAACTCCTGCCATAGTCTGACCATTAATACAAGCAAAAACCCGAAGTTCCCATCAACATTATATTATTTAAATTATAGACATTTACTTAATTATCTAAGGCACATCCTATCGCTAGAGGCAATTTTAAATGGTATTACGGTAAAAGACACATGTATGTACAAACCAAGTTCCAAAACGGAATGAGCTTCTACAAAAGCAACATTGGCCGGCGCATACTTGGTAGCAAGTGAACTAATTGGCCACAAGTAATGGATATCTATCGATCTATAGACTCAAGCGATGCTGCAACCGCTCGTACCTTTGCAGCGAGCCACTCATCTTACAAAGCTGTAAATTTCAACAATGCCAAAACATTAACTTAAGAAGAAATACCATATACAAGTATGTTCGACAAGTATTACAACGTAGCGAACTACAAAGCAATACCCGTTTCTGCACATCGCAAGCATGTAACACACCAAATCCTATAGATTTACAATAAGCAAGGGCAAAGACTAGACATGCATCTATAACGATCCCCATAGGGTTTCTTTAAAGAACGTATTCAGTACAGACATATTGGGAAGGGTACGCTCACCAAACGGCAAAATACATCCAAATTCTAATAAGCCGTAGACCCTATCAATCTTGTGCAGCTGAAGGGCTCTGACCTGTTTTATTGAGTTTTGGCCGGTTTACCATTATTTTTATGCTGCCCTGAAGATCGGCACTGACAATCACATGTCCTGTAATTATATGCGGGCATGTCCCAGGAAATGAGTTGCTATCACGGTTCTCTTCATCTTGTTTGGCCATCATTGACAGGAACACCTTAACTTGACAATATGTAAACAACAACAAGAACTATCAAAATTAAATAAAGAAACAGGCGGTACTGAGGTAGCAGCTCGACGACTTGGGGTAGGTGAAGAGGAAAGATACAGACTATGCCCATAATTGGGAAAGATGGTGTCAGCCCACATGAGCAAATCTAACTCAGCCTGGCATACCTGGGAAATCAACGACTACGAGAAAACGCACCTGAGGTTTTGGTGCAAAAACAGCAACAGAAACAGGAGCGCTATGTGCTCGCACTCGTTCCCACATCGCATTACGGTCCTTACGAACAGATAGAGTCGAAGGCAAATCAGAAGTTCGCCACAAATAAATGAACCTGAAATCACCCGTAGAATTGTAAAAAGAACTGGGATAAAGTGAAGTAAATCCGAGTGAATAGAGTAAAACAAACAAAAGAACCTTCTGAAACGAACTTAATGCAATACATAAACAGAAAAAAGTAAGGTACTTATGAAAATAGCAGAAATGGCTGGGCAGAGTCGAACCTAAACCAAAGAACTACGAAAATTTGTAAGGATCACACCTCTGCCGTTCGGAGTCATCTTTTTTGTAATCCCTCACTTGCTTGAAACTCACTTCTTAACCACTCCATATAAGACGTCTCAAGGGATGGAAGAATTGCTTTACTACCGTTTAAACAAGTTATGCTTCGAATCCCGATCAATTTCCAAGCTGTTACACTAAAGCTAATGAAAAACTGTGAGCATCGCTCCATCAGAACAGCACATAACAAGTCTACTGAAAACCATCACCATCGGGTAAACCACTGGTAGTAGGTGCTAGACATACACAAATGAGTCATGTATGTAGCCTGAACTCAAAATAGATGAGTAACAAGCCACTTACTTATCCTCAGAGCCACACACAATATGACGTCCATCGGGAGAAAACGCAGCTCGAATTTGTGAGTGCTCATTCTGGGCTCCACGGAACTTACACGTGAGCGCTTTGTCACGAACATCATACATTCGAATACGTGAGTCGTTAGAAGTCACCTACAGAGAGTAATGTTATGGACTAACCAAAGAAGCTAACAATAAACATACCAGCAGCTTATCCCCGTGTACAGCCAAACCCGTGACTTTATGTCCTCTTGCATTTTTGCCACGAGACGAGCGAACGTCTACAACTGTGTGGTATTTGAGTTGCTGAAAAAGTTCCCAATTACCATTGAATTTAAACTACCCCGGCTTTACTATCGCAGCGTACACTGTAAAATCTGCACATGCACGGCACTTACGTCAGTAGAGTAGAAGAAACAACGCCCGTTGTATGTTCCAACGACAGCAAACTTCCCGTTTTTGACAAAAGTTATGGCAGTAATAAACTTGACCTAAAAAGAAGTAATAGAGTAGTAAAACACAGCCAACTAGCATTCTACAACTATAACACCGGATTATAAGAAACGTCTGTAGCTGAATAAAACGAAAAAGTGACCACTTTACACAAAAAAAAGAAAAATATATTTAATTAATTAAATGAATTAGATTCAACAGACACTGAAGAACAAATAAAGAAAATAAGCCGAAATGGATACAAATGAACATCCCTGCATATCAGAAAGAAGTGGAAATGAATATCCTAGCTCGATCATTTCAAGCCTAGTCTCGGCCGAGAAAAAGATATTTTTTTTCGAGCGTTAGCCGCTGCGGCTTAATTGACTTGCAAATACTGTAGTAAATGTAAGACTTACTGGAACTTCATTCCATACCGCAACTTTTTTGTCTGGTATATGCCACATCCTTAGTTTGCCATCAAGAGAGCCAGAGAGAAAGTATCGGTCGTCCTAGAATTTGAAGGAACAATAAGGAGACCTATGGGGAAGAGAAAGTTGCAGGCAAAGATAATACCTTGGGAAGAAATGCGACGGAGGTGACAAAGTCCACATGTTGAAAACAACAAAGACATTCACCACGAGACAAATGCCATAACTTCACCGTTCGATCCATGCCAGACGAAAGAATGAAATAATTTTTGGACCACGACAAATCCAGTATGTCTGCTGTATGACCCTGCAATTTAAACCGATGAGATTCACGACAGAGCTTTACCATAGAATATAAATATTTGTTGTTACCTTGAAGACGACAAACGGCTTTGCTGAGAATAAATTCGTGGAATCCTCTTCTTCTCCAGTAATTTCACCTGAAAAACAATTTTTCATCACAAACTTTACGTTACCGCAATGTCGCCTTACAAAAGTAAAGCTGTTGAGAGCCGAAAAGCAAATACCAGTAGACTTGGATCACGATAAAGCATGTGTGAAAAAGCCAAACATGTCACTTCAAGAAGAGAAGGAGAGGGAAGGATGGAGGATGGAAGGTGAGGGAGGATGAGAGGTAGAGAGATGAAGGAGTAGAAGCGCAGGGTTCAACAAGTAAGCTTCAAAATACGATTTGGAGTCCCTTAATACCCATAGGCTTATCGTAGAAGTAAAAAGGGGCGAGAGTATTTTGTGGGCAGAACCTAGAAGGAGGAAAAGAGATCGGGTCACGTAGTTGAATCCTCTACACCGCGCAGAACCATGATTCTCACAAGGAGCTCTTGGACCCAATATGATAGCGGAGAGCGATTAATGCAACACAGCTTCATCCTCCGAAAATCTTAAGTTCACACTTGACACACAAAACGTACTTATTTTTAGATGATCCAAAATAACGAAGTATATAATATAAAAAAATAAAAAAAAATTATTAAAAAATATAAACGAAGTATAGAAGCAATCTTCACACAATAGGTTATTTTGCCATCTACACACAGGTCATTTACACACATGGCCACCCAAGCTTCTCGAGTCGAGGGAACGTAGAATAAGGGCACAGAACGAACTACTGAGCATACTTACCTCATAAACTGATTTTTATCATTTCAAAAACGCCTGGTATTCTAGAAAGAACATTTAGAAAGAACGTCGCGAAAACATACTTTGTGTGTTGCTACCAATGGAGCTGGGAGGCCTGAAGGATTCCATATCATGAATCGCTGATTGAAATGCTTCATTAGGGGAGCCACAAGCATCTGAGGTTTTCTGTTGGTACCTAGAAGAAAGCGATACACATTCGAGCAACTGAAAAGTGAATAACGATGACCACAATCATCTTCCTATGTTATATAATCTAACCTTTCTCTCATTTGTATGAAGTACTTGAGATGACTTCGGGCAGCCCAGACTCGAATGATGTTATCTTGACCAGCTGTCGCCATAAGGCGACCACAAACAGAGAAACGAACGCACCATACTGCACCAGTGTGTTCATTGTTCAATTCCTTCAAAAAAAAAAACTTTCAAAGTTGAATATTGCAGGAATAACTTTCAATGTTCAAAACATGAAGAAAAAGGTAATTGCGAAAGTTCCGGACCACGTTCTCACTGGAAGGAGCAGCTCTGGGTCATGCGATATTTGAATTTGAATTTGTGGTTGGTAGTAACCTGCCAATTACATTCAAAAATACCGCTAACAAGTGCAATGTCTAAGCTGGGCATAGAAAGTGGGGTCCGTTCTACTTCCATGAGAACATCTAACAATAGTACGCTACCTAGGATCACCCCTACAATCTTCAGCCGCTTTAAAATGATATGTTGGTAGAATTAAGGACAAACACTCCTAAAAATCTACACGATGTAAGTTCAATTCCCAATTTTAGGGCAAATCGCAAACAAAAATTTCCTCACGGAAACGAAGTTCATGGTGTGTTTCCAAGTATACGACAAATTGTATTAGGGCACTTCAATTCGAAGGATCGTTTCTCTTATTCAAAAAACTATCCCTGTTTACCACAATCATTGAGTGGAAAAAATGAAGATATAAACATCCGAGCATGATGCCAGCCATACCATTCAAGCAAAAAGAAGTCAAAAGAGCAAAGTAGTGAGGAAATGAACTAATCCGTTTTAAAGCGTTGCTTCTCTGAACTCTGTATGAAGAAAAATCCAGACAAATTTCGCAATTCAGCCATGGGTGCGCAATTTATGTGCAAAAATTTTTATGTGCATCACGTAAAAAGAACATCCATAAACAGCATAACGCAAATTCAAAAAAAACGTGTGTTAAACGCATGTAAAGCAAAAGAAGAACAAGAAAACTGAAAAAATACCTGAACCACCCTCAGCTGCTCAAAATCAAAAGGCCCCTTTTTGCCTTTCCTTGGTCGAACGATAGAACCATTGTGACCCGTTGATTGTAGACCAGATTCTGATTGTTCACCTTCACTGTCAGACGTATCGTCTACTTTAACAGATGCGCCACTGCAACACAAGCTAAAAAACAGGCTGTGAAATGGTGGCTCAGAAAAAAACGTACCCATGAGCGGCGCTCTTCATTCGCTGAAATGCTCCACGAAACAGTCCAGTGGCATAGCTACCATAGCTACGTGCCCACGTTTTAGCATGATCGAAACTCGAACGTGAGCATGGGAAGCGTTCCAAACGAACTTCATCACTGGAATGGACCCTTGTAACTTTGACTCAAGGTTACCCATCCATTGTGACGACAGTATCAATGGCAAAGGAATCATAATGAAACAGTACAGTAAAATAACCTCATTGTTTCCGAGCTTAGTGGACAATCTCGCTTCATACTCATCCTCCTCTCGACATCTCGCGTAATTGGATCAATCGATGAACTCAAAGAAATTTCAAGACTTCCTCCATCCGCCGTATTTGTTTCATCACCACCACCATTCTAAAAATTCACAAGTAAAGGATGAATAAGCAGTTATAGTAAACAGATGGGCTGACCTGTATCCTTTCAGCAACATCTACACTGGCTTCCTTCTCAGTATTCTCAGTGTTCTCCACTGCTTCATCAACTGATTGCTCTTGTAGCGCTTTTGCTTTTGTTGATTTCAATTCTTTCATTTTTCGCGACATCTCCGAACTGGGTGACGATATTGACGACGATTCAGAAGCTATTGGCTCCAAATCACCGTCACGTGACTGAAAAATCTATCAAAAATCAATAAAACAGCGACCATTTGAAAAAAAGAATAAAAATGAGGTGCTAAAAGAGATTCCATTCAGATGAACTCTGTAACGAACATGGAAGACTACCCAAGGGCACCACTTCTCTTTTTTTACAAGACTCTGCTTACAATGTAAATACAGAACTGAGACAGGATCCAAAAAAGGAGGCTCTAGGTAAGCCTTGGTACCAGGCAGTCCGCTTTCTGACTAATGTTTGCTATTACCGTCGAAGCATAACGAGCATGAGCCCAGCCAGAGTTACCCCTATCTGGTCACTGACACACAAGGTCGTAGGTCCCCGCTCCAAAAACCCGAAATCTACAGTTACTGCCTTTCTCGAAGGATCTAATTATGTCAAAATACAAGCTGTTAATAGTAATCAAAACGCAAATACAAAAAGCATCAGGTTTACATTGTACAAGTTATAAAAACGTCTGGCGCAGTTGTAATCCTGTACGTACATTGATCAGCGATGTCCCTCAAGGCCAACAAGATAAGCGTACCACGCGGATGACTAATGTGTATACAAGACGAGAAATAGCGAACACTGTTCAACCACTTCAATCCGGCACTCTTTTGCAAAGCTCCGAAACCTCCTTTCCAGGCATAGGACTTCCAAAAAAAACATGATACGTTCTACCATGGATATTTTGCTTAGATGGTCTCATACATGTTATGATATTTCTTCAGTGAATAGCAGTCTACGAGAATTTCTTCACAGACCATTAGAGTCATGAAGTGAGGACTAGGATGAAATAATTCTGAAAGTCGACTTATTGTTTCTCAAATGCACCCGAATTAGATTTTCAATAAGTATCGTGATGATTGTAAAAATGCGTATATGGCCTATACAATGATTTGCAGCGGCCAGCCGATGAGGAACTCATTGCTTTTATCCTCCCAAACAGGTCCGATACCTGTGCCCTAGACGCCCTACAGGGTCGGTCAACTGGGTTTCGTTGCCCTAAGTGAATATCGACTCGGAATTTGATCACCGGACCATGTGCGTGAGATAGTGTGTCCTTGTCACTACACCATCTCTACCCCAGCACTGAATACAACAACGAATACTGAGAAGAAAGAATGCAAGAGCAAGCGGGGCCTCAGTAGTATAAGGGGGAAGAGCACGTGGCCAGGAAAGCACAAGGGCTCGAGTACCACCTGAGGCCGAAGTTTTGTCCATGCCTCGCAAGCTTTTAAAGATTATGAACACTGTTGGACTTTATTGTCCTTGTCACAAAGGCCCGGCTGTAGGGCCAAGAACTTGAGGAAAGCGATAAGACCCGGTAACCATTCCTAACGAGTCTTTAACAATGGAACGGTAAGCGAATCGAGCACTAACAAAACCGTGATCGATCAGAGCTGCTGGCATTCATTCCAATCCTTTCAACACATGATTTGCGTACAGATGCTTTACTATTGTCATCGAGGAAACCTCCAACACACATCTGAATCATTCCGTAGCACTTCCGTAGTTCCCATGTACTTCCTTTCCACTCTGTTCAAATCAGCTCAAGCAAACATCCCAGCCGAATTGAATAACTACTGCACTTTTGGTGGCAGTATAGAACCATAGACTTCTGCTCAGGCTGATACCTGCGGGTCGCTGAGTGAACTTAAAACACTTCTATAGTCACCGCAACTCTGGAAACGAATCGATAGTGTGGCACATTTCACGAGGACGAAACGATCACCACACGCTAAGCACCTTAGCTCTTTTTATTGTGCTACGTTGTTGACCTGCATCGAGTAGCAATTCGAAAAACCTTCGCAGGAACGAATTAAATCCATCCGACCAAAAATGCGAAAAGCGGTTGGATACAGACAGGCGGAAGCATCTCATCAACAAATACGGCCCTCCTTCTAGAACTCGATTGAACAAGTGCGGTACCCTTCGCTTCAAAATCGTCATAATCTCAAGATTTTACCACGACTAACTCCCTGATCCATTTTTTTTGTAATTTTTTATAATAAGAAGAAATGGTTTTGAAGTTTTTTCTTTTGCTAAGAAAAAAATTTATAAACTAAAGGAAAATGAAAGAAAGAGGAGTGTGAGTAGACTGATATGGAAGGTGTATTTGTTACTGTATTGATCTAAACCTTTCCAAAATTTTGCAACTTTATGCAACTGACGTTTCGGCCTCTTCGCCTGTGGGAGGTGTACTGTACTGCAAATAAGAGAAATCTGAAAAAGTGGAAAAAAGGGTAGGAACCAATGACTAGAGTGACTATCGACACGGGGAGGATAGTAGAAGGTTTGAGGGATTGGAGAAACTGTTATCACAGAACAGAAAGGATGCCAGACGGCCGCAGAATAGTTTAAAAAAACATTCATGTGAGATATGAGAAGATAAAAGTGTGCAGAACGAAGCTGATGAAGCGGAAAGACGAAGAAGAAAATGAGAAAGGAGGCGTACACAAAGTCATGCATAAAAACGAGGTAAAAAGGACTAGTTGGAACGATCACAGTGGGCCAAAACTTCTTGTCCTGCTGATAATAACGGGAATGTACTGACAGTGAATGCACTGCTGCAAGATCTTTTTACTTGAAGCTGAAATTTGATTGAATTCCTAAATCGTATTGATTGGACAGCTGATTCAATGGTGAAAGGATGAGAACACTACTGGAAACATGAAAGGACACGAACAGATAGAGAGGCACCTATAAAAGGAGTGAAAGAAGTAAAAAGGGAAAGAGCAACTCGAGTAGACACGGAAGGAAGTAAGAGTGCATCCATGTTAAAACGAAAGACAAACAAGAAAAATAGAAACGTCGAAGGGAGCTTAGCCTTCACGAAACGAGAAAAGAGTGAACGTCAATGAAAATCTAGGCTAAACCAAAATAATAGCTATCGATTACAACGTCTAAATGGAGGCCGAAATAACGAGGAAAGAAACAAATGAAAGAATTCCAAGTGGCTGACATTGCACTCAGAAGAAATGAGAAGAACTGTCAAGTAAAAAGGAAGAAAAAAGGAAAACGCCAAGAAAATAGTGAAGACAGAAAAAACTGGAATTAACGCGTTGGGAAGAGAAACAATCAAAACGGGATGAAAGATGACAGCGAGATAGGCCTTACCCAAAAAGTCCATAAACAAGTACATGTCGGTATTCGCTGCAAAACACATTGGTAGTAGTTAGTATGCAGCGATACTCCAACAATACTGCAAAGTTAGTTCTTCCCTGGACTCCCTGCTTTCCTGTTTGGCGAACTACTATAGCAACATAACCTTTCCTTTTGGAATTACTATAAGTAAAAACCAATTCTGAATCACTGGTTGACTACAAAATGCAATAATAAGAAAAATTTGCGGAAATCTGAGCAATAGACACGATAAAACATATTTAAAAATCAACAAACCAGGCCGTGTTGATTGATCCCACTAACTGAGACACTTCCACGACTAACTAGTACCGCCCAGGCACTTTGTCAACTATTTACAAGAATGTATGAAGTATATTCACGAAACATATAAATCTTTTTCTACTGCCAGATAAATAAAGTACCGTTCGAACAACCCGACGGGGTGAAGCAGATGGTTAGTCTGAAGCCAGATCCCATCTCCAAAAACAGGATGCTGCGGGGAGGCCCCCAGTCGTTGCACTACTTCCCAAAAACCACTAAAAATGATTCCCAGATAACAAAGACGAATTTCGATCCCCACTTGTTCGTGGACGATTGAAAGCTATTTTTTTCATGCATGCGCCAGAAACTGGTTATGTTGTTCATTCCAAATGGAAAAAAATAGTTAAAATGATGGAAACAACTTTACTCCGACGAAACACACACCCACTGATCTCGAAATCTACCTAAGACCTCTCTCGCTTATTCCAACAAATACGATTAACTCTATGCAAACAGCAGTATCGAGTTGTTTTGCATAGCACTATTCTTATTGTAAAACCAGTAAACCAGTAACTGTTACCAACAAAAACATGTTGAAGTGGTCAACCTAGTTATAACAAATTGCCTCTACGAATCAATACGTTCACCAAACATTATGACTAGATTTGGGCAATGACAAATAGAACTATCCAGAAAAAAACTTTTCGGTCGGCCCTACTTGTCCCGCACTTTGAATAAATATCGAACAGTGCAGAAAATCCCATCCCAACTTCACAAACGCTGACAAATATCGAACCATTTACAGAAAAAAAATGCAAAAGTAAAGCATAAAAACGCTCACCCGAACAGGCTGATCGCCAATGATCTTTGTTGTGATTTGGAGGATCACGCCTTCAGCTGCTGTGTTACGCGCACACTCTTCACCATCGTCGTCTAATTCTTGGCGTGTCAAAGAGTTCGATTTGTTCGAAGGGGGCGGGAATGGGCCAGCCTACAATAAAACACATTCATGGGAGGTTTATAGATCAGAGTAAAACAAACCTTGAGAGACTTCGCTAAAGTGAGGCCTCTATCAAGTGAGTTGGTCTTTGTATGACCTCTTCGCCGTCCACTTCCATTGACCGTTTCACCGCTTGGCATCAATAGCGAATCATTTGAGGTGGAGGACCCCCTTCAAAGAATAGTTTCGTAAAAAAAAGACTTCAATACTACTTGTAAGGAAGAGCTCAATGCCATTTGATTCAACAAAAAAGTGAAGGAAGGAGAAGCTAGACCTCTGAACATGGCTTTGCTGTTGTTGCTGTTGTGCTTGTTGTTGTTGAGCAGCCTCGATGGACGGGCCTTGAGCGTTGGGTGGGCTAAATTACAACAGTTCTGGAACCTCTACAACTCTAAAAGGTGGAAACCCGCGGTATAAATCATTTCACTGTACCTCTCTGTCTCGGGTACATTCAGCCGAACAATAAGATCAGTTGACACGGGGTCGGGTAATCGCAATGAAGGATTTCTTGGTGGAAGAGGAGGCGGAGACCGTAAATCACTCGAAGTCTACAAGGAACATATGGAGCATGTGGAACTCAATTTTCAGGGCGAAACGTTTACCTGTCGTGTCAGCTCTCTTGAAGGCAGTGGTGGTGGTGGATGACTAGGTGGTGGACCGGTAGGCGACATTAACGAGGACGATGGTGCGGATGCAGGTGCGACTGAAGGATGCTGCAACGACAAAATTTACTTTCACTTACATTTAAAGTTAATTAAAGTTACATGGGTTGAATTGACTGCAGTTCGGTGCCCCTCAGTCACGATATGTGTGAATGGAAGATAAGAAGAGCTAAAGTCTTCTAGAATAAGAGATACTAAATTGGAGAACAGTATTTTGCTTAGTTACGGATACCATATGTAGGTAAACTTGTGCATGCACTGAGTCTATAGGGGCAAACTCAGCTAAACCTGTAACCGAACAGAAAATTGCGGGTAGTTTGTCGAGGAACTGACGCAATCGTAACAAAAATTGAAAACGACGATCAATTGAAAAGAAAAAGCAGTCGGCGCTGGAAGCTCTTTCGAATAAAATGTTTTCTGTTCATCTTACTATTAGACCTTAGAAGTACCAAAATCAGCATATACAATATACACAAATACCCATGCTCCCCGAAGCTTACACCATGCTCCCATCCTGCCATACAGTTCTAATGTAAATCAATCACTACCATGCGTATCATGGTTTGGTCAGTGTGAGTAAGGCTCACTTAAGGGTCTGTTTTATAGTAATGACCCCTCTCGCTGAAGAGGCATCGCAAAAAAACTAGTAAAATCGAGCAACTCCTACAAGTACACATTCAATTTGAATGTAAACAAAATACGGAGGAAATAAGTAAATGAGGGACATCACACTGAATGACATCACCGTAGAAAAAGGGAAGAAATGCAATGCACTTGTGGAAGAGAAGACTATTAGGTCTTTTTTTCAATTAATCTAGGTTTCTTCACCACTGTCTATTATAGATGTTCCCTATTGGACCATTTCGTGAGCACAGATTCCGGAAGCAATTTACTAACTTCACACAAACGGCAGTAAAGAAGGTACATGACGAACATGCTTCTTTGTTAGCTCGAGAGGCGAAATTCCTAGTTTTCATCATCATTATCATTTCTAGCAATAATTCGAGACAGGAAAAGTCAAAGGCGTTCAAAACGCTACAAGTGCTCAAAAAATGGAAGGAGTGAAAAAGCCAACTCACAGAGAGCGAGACCGTCAACGGGTCGCTTTCCATTATCGGTTCAGGTTGTGAATAAACCTGTGACAAGGAATTTGAAGGAGGAATTGAGTTAGATGGACCGGCTCTTGTACTCATACTGTCAGATGGGTGTACGACCTGAACAAATTATAGCTTTCACAAGTCATGCGGGTCCAACAGATTAAAAGTCAAAAGTTGACCGAGCCAGAGTTGAGCAAGTGTAAACGTACCATCGTATGTGAACTAGCGAGGACACGACGATGCCATGAGTGCAAGCTGGTAGCTTCACTGGCAACGCTTAGCGTATCGTAGTCCGACGTCATTCCATGGGACAGCCCCAAATCTCTGGCACCAAATTCTTCTCGCATCCGGCGACGAAGCGCTGTAAGGCGATCGCGACGAGAAGCAGCGAGTGAACCCTCCTGAACGGCATGCATATGCTAGCAAAAAGCTCATCTTAATGAAATCACACACCAGAGGTTGTCCAAAGGACATCGGCGACGTAGAACATGACGTAGAGATTCTGTTTCTATACGAATCCAATGGCTGATTACATGTTTCTCTCAGAACAGCTTCTGGAGGCGCGGGACGCTGAACACTGTGTTTTATGAAGCACTCCAACATAATTAACAACCTAAAACCTTACCTTGAATGTAGAAACGCCGGCCGTGGCTTCACAAAGCCTCTCACAATCAATGGCGTCCTCAAACTCTTCAAGATCGTCGCTCATTCGGATTAACCGTTCAACAGCAAGAAGAAGCAGATCTTAACCGGTTACTTGTCTAAAGTATACCCACTAATTTCTAGAACATTCGACGAGCAATGTCAACAATAAATAAAGCAAATAAAGTAAATCAAGGCGTGGTACAACAAAAACAGCTTCAAAGACATCGGAACTCAACCAAAACAGTTCAGATATATCCAAAAAACAAACTATTTATGCACGGCAGACGTATGGTTTCTTATTATAAGGCAACATAAACAGAAAGGCAAACATCGATGAGGTCAAACATTTGCTTTTGTAAATTTACAAGCTGGAAATCATAAAACTAATCTATGCTAATAATAAAATGTAATTAACGCTCTAACTCTAATCTAAACTACAAGTCGTATAATGAACCTATCATTATTAATCACGGTGAACTTCCATGATAATAAATGGGCAATTTCACATTCACACTGACGAGTAAACTTCTCAAACCGGTCAAATATGTGGGATAAATGACTTGGTAGTGAGGAAAAAGGGCAAATTGAGCTAGAGGTAAAAGGCAATTCAAGCTAAATACATTAAAGAATAGACTCTAAACCTAGATCACTACATCTCAAAATTCGCAATGACGGCATCAGCGAAGTCGGTAGTGGAGGCATAACTGAAATGTTCACCTTTATATACGATAGAACAATGAATTTCTCTATTTCCTTTAGAAAAAGCAACTTCTGAACAAACATATTTTCAAGGCTGTTCACACAGAAATTACGGTATAACCCAGACATTCCCAGTGGGAGACCAAAAACCTGTCTTAGCTCAACCTCCATATCTAGCCACAAGTATGGTTGGAGGTACTAATTATGAATATATTTGTGCCAAAATCGTAGAGCGCCAGCTGGTGTTCTGTGCGCATGAAAACAAAGGCTCCCTTGAGGGCAAATGTCAAGACACTGCCACAATTATAAACAAAAATAATATGTAGACGCGACAAAGGGGGTGCGGTGCAGTCGAAATGGTCGCTTCGTGGCGTGAGCGACGTCGCGAGAGCAGAATAAAGCAAAAGCAGCGCAGAGAGTAAGGAGTACAGGAACAAAACAAGTAAGACTAGAATCACTCCAAAAATAATAATCGCTAATCGATCGAGCTACATGAAGCTGCGCTAGATTTGCAATAACGAGGCAACTAGTCCGCGACTGCCGCGTGCGACGAATCGATTGCACAAGAACGACCCAACTACCGTCTCCCCGATTAAGGCATTTTAAAATCGAGACATGTCAGTGTTTCAGCAACCCCGCGAAGAGAAAAATACGATGCCATCCGGCGTCAGTTAGCACCCCGAATCAAATTCATCAAAGGGTATAGCGCTATGCCCGAGCTCAGGCGTAACAACGCGCGTCAGCCCCTAACTAGTTGTCTCACTGCACGGCTTGCCGTTCTGACATAGGACTTTTCACCCTCAATACCCTTTTAATATGCTATTTATAAGTGCTCATGGTAGTCTGCAATTTCGTAGCAACAGCATAGCAACCACAGACATTCAACCTCGTAATGCTGCTGGCATGCAGTTACACACATTACCATAAGTAGTTATAAATACTACCCTTTATAATGGACTTTGAATAGAATAAGTCCCATGCCCTTTGGGTTTTAGTAGTCGACTGGCACCAGAAATACAGCTACAGGGTCGTACGGAAACGCAGTTACAGTATCTACATAAATGACCCATCCACACTCGGCAAGCCAACGAGACAATGCATGTTTGAACCATGCGGCATGGCCCATGACTGAGAGAAGACCCGCACATGAGAACGAGTCTCCAGTCGGCTCTCGAACTCCTACAGCTCGAACTATAGCCATACTATGATAGTCGTAAAATAAAGTATGTTGGTCGCAAAATGGTCACGTAGAATACATCTCGGTTACAGTACATCCAAAAATTCTACAATTGTGAGGGTGAATTTAGAGAAGTAAGCTTTGCCTGCGAAAGCAAATAAACATAAAAGCCGCGTATGTTTAGGGGCACCATCGACGGAGCAAAAATGGTTAGTCACCCTATTCGCTGATAGGAACAATCCTGAAACTAGGCACACAATAGCCGAATAACGCTGCGACTGAAGGAAATGCCGAGTGTAAAGCATTTAGCTGGAGATTTCGCTAAGCTATACCCGATATATTGTGGATGCGACACCCGACTGAAACACATGATCGTTCAGCTCAGCTCAAAAATAATAAAAATAAAAGTGGACGATGTGGTACTACGAATATGCACGGGCAAATTGACCAGCTTCTTCAGCAGAATGGGAAAATACTTACTTGCAGCCGATAATATTAAAACCTCCGAGTAAAGGGCGAGAACGCTGGTAGTTCAATTCAATATTAATGTGTTATTTACGCCGCCCCTCGCCAGCTTTTTCATGTACTCTGGTATCAGACGCAGTGTTATGCAAACACGCTATTAACCAACAAATGTTTCGAACACAACGAAATCTAAAATCGATTCAATACATAACATCGGGATCAACAGTTGAGTGTGAAACTCACACCGCTGGTTGAACTTAGGGGAAGGGGGGAAATCGTAATGAGTAATCTCAGAGATGATCGCAGATTATTGGAATGCTTGAAAAACCGGAAGGCGACGTCATTATCTCCACTCAGGATAGGTAAAATACGACCGAAACGCAATGGCTACTCGACGAGAAGTCGAAACGAGCTTACACATTTCTTAAAAAAAAGGTAGAAGTACTACGACTAGAGAACCCTAGCAAACGAAATGAGATACGTAAGGATTCATGGATGCACAGCTTTTCCAAAACCCAAGTCCACCATATTGGCATGCCTGTAGTAAGAAATGCATTCACTTAACATGTCTAATTGATTACTTGTTATTGGAATGAGATACTACCGAAAAAGGAATCTCGGAACAAGCAGTACGCTATGAAAAACTCAAAATCTAATTTTCCAATTTCAGCTGTTCCCTGCCCTTGACAACGCCGCTTAATGCAAATATGTATATCATAAATAACCACGGCTCAAACGGGCAAGTGACTTGCGTCTAGCAAAGGTAAATAGCAAGTTGAAAATTGTTGAAATCATTTCTTCCAAACGTTTCGGTGGGAAATGGTGATTGAGAGTGGAGGAGTCAAGGGTCGAAAGAAGGTATCACCTACAAATTATAGGAAGCGGTTATGCTAAATAATCGTTCTGCCACAACATCTGATCATGCCCCATCTGAACCCTGAGTGCGACGCTTCGCATACTTATGTAGTCTATAGCCTGGATTGGTTGCAACGGATACTTGCACAAAACAAAAATAAGTCCGACTCAGGGGACTTTCCAAGCAACACTTATACAAAACTGTAAAAAGCAATGAAATAGGTCTACGCGGGTGAATTATCGAGCTCAAACTACAAGTTTGAAATTCAAGAAGTGTAAATCAAGGTATCAGTCACAAGGAATAAACTTTGACAAAACTACTCAGTATGAGGAAGAGAATCTCAACATTCTATACGGCATCCTACAAAAAACATGCGTCGAGCGCGTTGAACATCTTCATTCAACGTCACCATGAATGAAGAAAACGTCTGTGAGGATGTTGAAGGAAAAAGGAGCGTACGGAGGACTGAGTCATCAAACTTCATAGGTGCTTCGCAGCATCACTACCGATTGACCGGAACATTTCATGAGGTGCTAAAACTCCCGTACGCCGCTGAATTCAAATAATTCAAATAGCTTTTTTTCCACCTACTCAAAACTACATGAACGCAGGTGCGAATATTAATAGAATAGAATGTTAATAGAAAGAAAATCATGTTGTGCAGCAAATGAAGGCAAAGAAAAAGCCGACCAAACACCCAAAAATTCGGGTCAGCGAAATTAATTCAATTAGGCAGGAAAGTGCAAGGAGGAAGCATCGTTCACCAAAGCCTCAAAACACTTTCCGAAAAAAAAAAAACTGGACTGAATTGCAATGAACCATCGCAAAATCAATGATTTCTGCGCCGGCTGCTGACACTCGCTGCAGAACTCGCGAACTTTTTTCGAGCTTTAATCCAGATTTAATGAGAGTAGCGAATACGCACAAAGGGCTTCTTCCTCATCAGCGTAAAACCTAGCGAAAACAAAAAAGCGGCAAAGCCAAGTGTTTTCAAGTGCCTTGCATCACTTCAAATCAATAAAATGTTTCTAAGAACTCATGAGATAAGGGAACCAAGCAATGGCCAGTAACTATCAATCACCTGGAACGGGAAAGCAGATTAGATCTGGCAGACCGTTGCTATCATTCATACTTCATAAATAGCAAATGTTCAACGTGACTAATAGCAATTACTTTTACAAATTACAAATAACCGTGAAAGGATACCAGCACAGTCTTTGACTTACCCTCCCATATCCCTTGTGCGGACTTTGCCATCACGAATTACCTTCTCCACTGCTGTCCGTAAGGCAAGGGCATAGTCAGTGAGATGAAGATGGTAAAGCATATTGGCTGCACATAAGATCATTGCCGTAGGATTGGCAATAGACCTAAACATCATTTTTCAAACAATCGCTGAAAGTCATACCAAGATCAGTCTGAGTGAGGTACCTTCCCAGAGCTTCCTGGAACGAGTGACGGCTTCCTGGCTCAAAAATGACGTAGTCGCTTCCAACGGACTGACCAGTAACCACGCCAGCACCACCAACAAGCCTAAAAATGCTTTAATAAAATGTGGTTAATACCAATACGATTATAGAGAATGGTGAAATACCACGTCAAAGACACAAATCCTTCCCAAAAGAAAGGTGCGGTAAACGTTATGCTTTGAAAGCACTGAATCAGTCACTATCAAGGGCCCATTCAGATGGATGAACAAACCTACAAACTCCTATTTTCCGGTTTCGAAAGGAGGCAGTTGCACCTGGACGAAATATTAACTTAACCTACAATAGTGCTTTATTAAACTCTCGCGTATTACTGTATTTATTGTTTTCTAGGACTCTTCACGAGGTTTGTAAATGAGCTTTATTAGGTTGACGTTTCGAAAGGGAAACAAGAGAAGGTTTTTCGTTACGAGTTCCAGAAAACAATAAACACAGTAATACAACTATGCCGAGGTTCATAGAAAGCCGTACTTGGAAGTTGTCTCGCGTATTTATTAAATCCACCCATGCTGTTGTTATAACAAACTTCAGTGCGTTTTCAACAAACGTTTCAAAGTGATATAACACAAAAGTATTAAAAATTCTAACCATTACAAAATATAAACAATTGACTAACTAATTACTAGTAACCCGGGTAAACAATGCTGGAAAAATGGTTCGCACTCTCGTGTTACGCATAGTAGCTGGTCGTCTGCTTACTTGAGTGTGTGAAGGGTGGGGGGGGGGGGGGGTGTGAAAATCTATGATTTTTGAGTTGCACATGGTGAGACTTCGGAGAGCTAACGTTTTTTGGCTAGCACGGGCAATTGCCATTTCAGCACTTTTCTTAGACGTGACTTCTAATTAGAGTTTTGCAGTCAAGAGTAATCATTATAAGAACTGTCCAGCCCGCAAAGCAATTACTTTTACAAAAAACAATCATAAAATGGAATGATGGTAATTAATTAGTAAAGCTATTATCTTATCAATGATGAGTATAAACACATATTCACCATATTCACATTAGGTAGTCACCCTTGAAGCGAACAACTATTAAAGCCTGATATATGGGACATTACTTTAGGCCACTCAGAAGGTATAAATGCAAACCAAACCATCCGTGCGAGGACTAAGTAAACATTCAATATGCACATATATATTTACATTCACATGAATTATAATATCTAAGCAGCTTGTGGGTAGCTCCACAAGCTTGGATTGACTAGGATTAATGCTTAGATTATGGCTATTAGGCTGTGGGAAGACAGAAAAACATGAAACCTATTAAGAAAATTAACTGACCCTGCAGCGAGGTTATCTATGATGTTTCCATAGAGATTTGGCATGACCATAACATCGAATTGTTCGGGTTTCGACACCAACTGCATGCACGTGTTGTCAATAATCATGGAATCAAACTCAATCTTTGGGTACTGGGTGGCAATCTAGAAATACGATGGGTAGCAATTAAAAAAGAATACTGCTCAGCAAAAACAGAAAAAAATGCGATAAAAATAAAGTGGAAAAAGGATGCGTCACATACTTCTTCACATGTTTTCAAGAATAATCCATCTCCTAACTTCATAATGTTGGCCTTGTGAACAGCGGTCACCTGGAATAGACTAATCGATAACCATATGATTCTATAGCATGTACGGGAACACTCCTTGACACTGATGAACTTTGCCAAGAAATCATGAATTTGGTGAGAAATCGTCACGCTACACATTAGGTAGCTCACCAGGTCTATGGACCGAGAAAATGTTTGGAATGGAAATCCTTATACAAACGAAAATACATGCGTTTCGCTTCAAAATGGAATTTCGTAAACTCCAATAAAAAACGATCAAATTCAACAGAATACCTGAACAGAAAACTCGTTGAGAATTGAAATCGGTCAGAAAGTTCAAAAATTGCATGAATCACACGAAACTTACCTTTTTTCTACCATGCTTGGTTGCATAATCGAAGGCGAACTTTGCTATGCGTTGACATTTCTCTCTTGTGGAAATCTTGAGACATTCTATTACACCTGAATAGAGCACAACGCATTTCCAAGTCCCACTCCATCAGAAAAACCACTTCAAAATTGAAAAAGAACATTCTCAAGAGCAAATACAAAAACGGATGGGAAGCTATCAAAAATGAAACATTAATTCTTGTGGCGAGAATATTTTCGGGTTGTAAAAAGAAAGAAGACTCGCCTGGAACTAGCTCATGCTCCAAACTAGAATACTCTCCTTCTGTTTGCTCACGAACAATGACAAAATCGAGTTTCTTTCCGTGGCGAGTTTTGATACCATCCAATGACTATAAATGAACCAGTAAAAAAATTTGAAGGCCGGAAACAAAGTATAAACGCGATAGGATATTCTGTCGTCGAACACATCAGAGCGCATTCAATGAAGATTCCGAATTATCGCTCAAAAGGTTCCGTAAAAGCAGAAGGCTGCGATTAGAGCCCCCCCCCCCTCCATCCCCCTCCCAAAAAAAGTTATTGTAAAACGAAAGGAGTACATGTGATGTAAAACATAAATGTGACATAAAAAGCACCGTTGTGCGAACAAGTCATATCAACAAGTTGAGAATAACTTTCCGGAAGATTCCTTAGCGGAACAGGAATATTATAGGAATAGCAGAAAGCCGATGTTCAATCTCTACTAACCGGAAAGGGACCGTTACGAGTGGAAAATGTGTAGAGGCGAGAAGTTCCCCGCCCTCACATATACTGTGTAAAGCTATCAAAGGCTTTACGATAAAACTCAAGCGCCGAAACTCTTATAAACTCAATTATTTCGGAACGGGTCCAGAACTTTGAAGTTGTCAAATACGGGAAATAACTTTCATTTAATTTGGTTTTTTATTTTATAACAATTTGGTGGCCTCTTTATCCCTTCAAGAAGATATGCGATAACTCGGGTTATTGAATCTGCTATTAAATCCAACAGAAGAATACAAAATGAATAAAAACACGGAGAACATGAAAACAGAATGATATGGAACAAAGGGGTAGATGAAAGAGGTACCTTGATGTGCACAACATTAGCAAACAGATCAAGAGCTCTACGAAGCCGCATGTTGAGTCCACTTAGCTCTCCTTCTGTGTGAAGAACAGCAGATTCTTGAATCGCACCTTAAAAAAAGAAATATTCGGCAAAATAAATCATTTAAATCTCAAAATATTGCAGAATGACGCACCCTTGAGAGCAACGTTGTTATTACGAGCAATTGACATGACTGCATTTTCTATTGATGACGATCGAGTGTAGTGTACTTCAGAGAGGAACACCTCTGAAATTCATGGGATTTATGAGGAAAAGCTGTACCTAATAACTTCTTTTGCAAACGCGCTGCTGTGAAGCAGTCACTGGAAAATGCAGCAGTCTAGCATCGAAAAGAAGAAAAGCATATTAGCCTCACGGGTCGCGCTTTTCTCAGGCGTTCGAAGAGTAGGAAAGCACGAACAGAGAAAGATGGGGAATGCACACCGATCACGCGACACGATGAGAAACTCATCCAGGAGTTCCCCCTTTGTTGAACTCATGGGTTGTACGAAAAGTATCTGCCAAAGCTTTCACAATACGTCAAATTTATCAAAAAAATTTTGAAATCGAGGGTCATTTTCGATCTTCTCGTTGGTTTCGCGGTAGCCAAAATAGGCCTGAATAGAGCCGCTCAACAGGGGATCTGAGGCAAAATTTGTAACACTACCTTCGACGAGCTTCATCAGTGGGATACCCGGATCGAAACTCCCAAAAAAGCAAGTATTGAATATGGGTAGACAATTCGGTAGTTATTTTGTTTAAGTAGCAAAGAAGAAGTAAGAAGCAACGAAGTTACAGCAGCCCTTACATAGAAACCCCGTTCGAGGTTCCGGGAAATCACTAGCGAAATCTGGACCATCGCAGAAAATTCGGCAGATACCTACCTCACAACCCAACAGTAATGAAAGTTACTGTGACAAAAACTGGATTGTAAATTAGGAAAGAAAATTATGACACTAATGACCAGCCAACGGATAAGCAAAGCACACCGAATACACTCGAAATAAGCTTGCATCTAGCAATTTACCAGCGCTGTTGATTTAACGTTTTCACTCACACTTGGAAAAGTAGTTAGAACATTTAGAAGCCGATATTTTATCGCTAAACAGTATAAACAAGGAGATAAATAAGTTTAGAGTAATAGGTAATAGACAAACTGTAATCAAGTTGAAACACTATAAAAATCAGTTTACCTTCAAAATCCAGAGGTATTCCCGTATTTTTGACGATATCTTGCACAGTGTAAATAAGTTCTGGTCCAACACCATCACCAGGAATTATGGTTACCTTTGAAAGGAAGGAAAGGTGCATATGCCAATCAGATAAAAAGCATACAATCAAAATTATAAAGAATACCTTCAGCTTATGAGCAGCTGCCTGTATGGGTACCGCAGCGGTAACAGCAAAACGTTGAGCATTCAGCAGTTGATTACCAGCTCGCGCTGATGATACTACCATACGGGAAAGCATCCTGAAATCCATTGAGTTTGTTGTAAACACAGACCACGTTGATTGCGAGGACCGATGGATAAACTTAAATGACACTTTGAAACCTAACTATTGATGTTTATTAAGTAAAAAAGCTTCATTGCAGTGTAGTCAAAGAGTTCCTTTACACGCGCGCTGTCGCGGTGCGCGCTGTTAGTAGAGCAGTTTATCTGGTCCGCCCACGTTGAAAACTTGAAGAAAGGGTCAAGGTGAAATAAATGTCATTATTTTAACTGATTGAAGCGAGTGATCGATCCATTCCATCTTTTCAGGCTTTTATGCGTTTGAGAGCTGCTCAGAGAGCTTATCAATTGGTTGTATATGAAGCAGGAAACTCAAAGTGTGTAAAAATATCATTACACATAAATATCATTCAGTACCACGAACGTCAAAACCTACAGCAGCAAGGCTTAGTTAGACTGGGTCCGGTTAAATCATGTAAATTTATAATGTGGCCTCTCCAGCCGTTACATTTTACCTCCATACCGACCAGTTAGTGATCCCCTCTTCTTCAATTCCATAACAACTTTAGGGGGAAAAATAAAAAATACAAAAAATAGTAGTTCATACAAAAAATAGTACGAATTCGTCTCAGTCATACATATACTAGCTGGATTGAGATGATACTGAACATATTAGGAAGTGATCCTTACTCTTCCCAACCCCTTTCATTTGAACCGTTCTGGTCGCCGCAGGCGTGTAGGGGCTAGAAGTAGATTTGGCTCTAACTAAAAGAATGCCAAGTAGTTCATTTTTTGCAAAAGAGCTTTTGACGCATTAGAGTGGAACAGGTGGAACGTGGTAGTGGCAGACGTCCCAATTTCTCCCATTTTTTTTTCTGGGTTATTCAAAGGGCATTGCGATGCTAGAACAGTCCAATATTGTGGAGGTCTTTCTCTTAACACAACCGAAAAACCAGTTGATGTGACCAGCTCGTTCCGCACATTTAACACCGTGACCCTTCCATCAGGATGAATGCCCTCTCTCATAAAAAAGGCACTTCTATGGTCAAGGAGGCACTACTTCTGTTTATTCCATCACACTTACAACATTCACATGTTTTTAGGTCTGCTTGATAGAGTCCATCTGTACGAAGCTCGTGCTACGGAATCCCTTGACGTTGATTCTCTCCAAACCGATGCTGTTGCAGAAGACAATCGACAGCTAATTGCACCAGATCGGTTTTCAATCATTTGCAGCCGCATTAACAACTTTTTCATTACTGTATAAGTGAAGAAGCATAAATACGATTTTTTGAAAGGGCTCAGTTGTGGCCCACTTCAATGTGAGTGATCAATGTCAAATAGAACTGGGTAATCAATTTTGACCACTTCGGGCTTTTTATTACTTTTTTTATTCATGTAAAACTGGATACCATTTTGGGTCAATCATTTTGAGCGATTTGACATTACCCGAAGTACAAAAACCAAAAATGTACTTGGTGGGCAATCAATCGCTTTACGATTTACCACTCAATCGACTTCCATTCGAGCTGTGAGTAGGGGATTTATAGTGTATCGGATATACGGACCATTTATTCTTGATTACCATTTTGTTTACCTATTTTACTACCAGTCTAATGGTCCTTGTAAGAGTTAGCTCCTTTTCTCAAAACCTTTTGTCTCAGAAATCGAAGGCTAACTCGAATAACCTTATTCCAGTTTAATTCGTCATTCATGGATAACACAGCTCATTTATTTATTTGAGAAAAAATAATTGATTCGAGGCAGAGTTGGCGTAGGGCCAAGCGGAGCACTTTCACGGACATGGCCAGTGGATCAATTCCGTATTGACACTCGTTCAAGCTAGCGAGTATTCTATCCTCTTCGAGGTCGTAATATGGCACCATACACCCCCCCCCAACCCCCCCCCACGCCTTCCCCCTCCCCCTCCGTCAAAGCGAAAACTCGTTTGCACAGTACCGGGTAGTACAAGTCGTTGTCCCATGGGCCAATGCGCATCCAATCATTGCTACAATTTTGAATGAATTCAAAAGCGTGGGTACATCCTGAAACGAAGTCGATGGGCACTAGGAGCTTCACCTTTCCCACCCTTCAGAAGGCGATATCGATTTGTTTGACTACTCGATATTTCGGATGCTGCTCGACGGCAAGCAAACGTCATTGAACGGAGACGGACAAAAAAGGTCGTATTGACGACGATGATTCGTACAAAATGTTTCCTGAAACCGTAACGTCAAGCGGTCTTACTTGTTAAATGTCGTAAAAGTAAGTGCCCTTGACTGGTATTCCGAACAAATGTCTATACTCTCAATCTATTGAATGGAATTTCCCGTCACACCATCCTCCTTTGCACTACTTTGGTGACCTACTTCGAGCACTCACCTCTCGTCCGTGCTTTACTAACGCCGGTCAAAGTAGTTATTTCATATTATATTCGTTTATTCAACTTCAGTCACCATCTCTTGTACTAGAAACATGTATTTCCTTACTTACTTCCATTACTCTTTACCCTGAAATCCATGTTTTCGGAAAAACGGTTACTTCCCAAACTTGTGTCCAGTCCAAGGTGTTTCATTACCCCGAAATACGAGGGGGAAGTAAAGATATTTTCGGCAATTTCTAGACCTGAGTATTTTAAATAGAAATTTCGTTTTATTTTATCAGCAGGAAGCAAACGGTTTTAAAAAAGTAAATTCAAAATAAGCTTGAAAATTAGCCTTGGTTTCAGCTAACAACCACATGTTTAACCAGTAAAACCTACAAAATTCGATCGAACTCTAATAGCCATTTCCTTAATTTTCAAAGAAGTCTGGGAATGAGCTCAAACATCCGAACTAATTATGTGGTAGTGATGACGTGACAAACGCGATGCGGTTGCGCTGCGGTGTTAATGGAGCGCATTTCCTTGCGCACCTCCTCTGTGTTACTGTGCTTTACTTGCCCATTTATCGATATTATTAGTGGTTTCCTTGTAGAGGTTGAGAAGTGAACTTGATATTTCGTTCGAGTAATTGCTAGCGGACCACGAAATTCTGCTAATTGCTGAGTTAAGCTTTATTAGCTCCTATAATAATCGCCATTGCTGGCCGCTGTTTCTACAAGTTTACCAAATTTCGTCTATTTCACAGTAACTCCAAAGGGCGTTTTGGGCTTCATGATAGTTAGAGCTATGTTGTATGTTTGGGATAACAACTTTACTACTCTTTGACGGGTACATTTGTAAAACAGCACTTTAGTATGAACTAAGGTGAAAAAATCTTTACTGTCACCCGTATTTTCGTTATGTTCAGCAAGTCACGGTCAACAAATCAATCGTGTCCGGGGGATGTACTTTTTATTTGAATTGTACAAGTAACGCAAATAACTTTGTGGCCTCAATCGTATCGTATGGCGTCTACAGTGAACGGTATACCAGCAAGGTAACCATGAAACAGTATAGGCGGCAGGTTGACCTACGAGATGGTAATTCCCCCACTCAATGAGGCTCCCCACACAGGCAGGGCTTAGCCCTTACACTGAGAAACGGGGCCAAGGAGAACTGTTACATTTAAAGGGTAACTGACTAGGCGAAATGAGCACTTCTCGTCCCAAGACTCACTCTGACCGGGAAGTCTTTCATTAAAACCATCGCAACGCTTCCGAAGCCCCCCTTTTTCGAACTTATACAACGTCTACAGCTTTCTCGAAATATTTTTAATTTCCTTTTTTTGGCAGTCATTTCTCTGCCTGCCATGCTTTGTTTCGTTTTTCTTTGTTTCTCTACCATTAACTATTTCCCCTCGTTTGCCCGTCTATCCTTCCTTCCGACATATTTTCACTCTAACTATCCTTAGGTAACAGTCCTGCTTCACTTCAAAGTGTTCCTTGTCGCGATCTTCTTCTTCCTCTCTTTTTTGGAATATCCCTCTATCAGGGCCTTTCCTGTCCTACTCCAGCTTTTTTTTTCATTACCTGCCTGTCTGTACGTTAATTTAATTTTGTGATTATTGCCGATTTTTTGGCTGTCTTTTAGCTTGTCCATTTTTTCTCCGTTTTATCTTCGTTTAGCTGTCTCTCCATCTGTTTCCTCCCTGTCTGTTTACCTTCCAATTCCCCGATTTTTTCGTCTATTTTTTCTTCTCATTCCCTATTTGTTCAACCAATAGCTCTACGAATTTTGCCGATAGTCTGTTCAGTGGCTATATTTCTCATGAATCTTTCCCAAATGTTCGTATTATTTATGTATTGGAAGGTTGCCAACAAATTCTTGCTCATCTGATGGATTAGTCATGAGTAACTGTTGGCAAATTTCCAGTCGGTAGCACCAAAGTTTTGTCGCCAGATTTCTTCCCAGACTTCCAGGGCACAAAGTATAATCCTCTCTCATATAAAAATTTAATATAATGACAATGATTTCGCAAAAAATTGCAAAAACCTCATTGTCTTCGAGAATTCTGACGCCGTTGACAATAAATATCGATTGAACCATTTACTTGTGTATTTTTCCCCAAACGTAGAGATATTGTTCGTTGCAGGACGACGATGAACGCTCTGGGCAATCTTTTCCGTATTGCTTTCGCATTGATATGGTGTAGTTCACTTTATTATGATGTCTATTATCAACCTCGTCTTGGTCACGACTGGTATATTTATAAACTTGTTATGCTAACGAATCTCAACTTTGTAAGTGTTTAATAACATTAAAAACTTTTTGAAAATGCTTATTGGATGGGAGGGGGAGGGGGGAAGGGGCGGGCGGTGGAACCCCTGCTCTCCAACACTTTGCGCTAGAGCGCAGAGAGGGAAGGTAGGCTGCACGAGCCTATCATGGGACTTGGAGACGTTTACAGCCAGGAGAATGTAGTTTTTAACTAAGTCTCAAAAGGGGAGGACCCCCGGAGTGGGTGAGAAGGCTCCCTCGTGCGAAATGGTGGAATGGGGTAAGAATTTGACATTCAGTTGACCACAGATTCACTTACTTTCAAAAGTGTAAGCGGTAGCGTGGTAGCATACCGTTCCTGCTCAGAGAGCATAATTTTAAGGCAGCAGAGCCGGCTATCCCTCCTTCTCTGCGCTCTAACGCCTAGGGTTAGAGTGGAAGGGTGCGCCCTGGCTGCTTTCATAGTCCGCCGGCGTGCCAGCCGAGGTAGTGCTGGGAAGGGGGAGGGAGGCAGACGGTCGGTCGACGCGGTCGCGTCGCGCCCAAGCCCTTCCGAAGGGCTGAAAACAAGGAAAAACAAGATCAAAAAACATCTGCATTTGCCCTTCGATGGGGATTATACAAATGGTTTTTGAACTTGTTTCTCTTTGGTTTCAGCCCTTCGAAGGGGCTTGGGCGCGACGCGACCGCGTACCGACTCACTCAACTGAAGTTTCACCAAAATTTTTATAACTTCGTAACGATTACTGCGGATGGTGGAAATTTGCTGCTAATTGGTCCCCCTAAGGTACGGTGAGCTCCCGACTTTCAATTCTGTCAAAGATCTTCAGAGATTTGTCACAGTTTCTGACAGGTCTCATAAGTTGTGATGACACGAACGATGAGCTGTCAAATCGGTTTCTGCCCGTAGAAGTGGGAATAGGAAGTAAATAGGGGTTAGGCCAAAGATCGATCAAACAGAAGGGGAGTTTTGGGGAGCCCGGAGAGAGGGAGAGCGTGGCTGTACGTAAGCATTCTTGGGCGTGGGTATTGGGTGTGCGCGCGCATTCAACGAAGAACGAAGCAATCGGTAATTGTTGACAATTTGAAGAGCTCCAGAAAAAAAGTTAGAGCAGTGATCTTATGAAGCATCATTCAATAGATGAAATATCTCTTCACTTCTATTACTGTCCTGATTTCAGGTGATTTTGACAATTTTCTCAGTCCTTACTATACTCGAAGCATTGCCTGTTGCTGGCAGAAAGATCAAAACGGGTCTTGACTTCTCATTCCATGTTACTATCTTCCCAGTGTCAACGGTTCGTTTCATTCTACCTTTTCCTGAAATTGATCTCTGGCCAAGTTCCAAATTGGTCATCGGCGTCTTTTTACTTCTATTTATTCACAAGTGTTAAACATTCAAGACAAGTATTAATTGGAAACCCTAGTATGATGGAGGGACTGGGTATCCAGGTACTAAACGTCTCGTAGTTCCTTTCTGCACTCTCTCCTGCTCACGCAACTTCAAATTCGCGGGTGACGGTACATAGCGGAAGGGCACGAAAAGATTTCTTGGTAATTGCCTAATTTCTGCTGACAAAGTATTTTGCTTCACGGCTTAACCTTATTTAAGCACCAATTTTCATCCGTCACCGTCACCGTTACCTCGTGATGGGTAGCTAGGGGGCCACATGGTGCATTTCTGAAAATGGCGCGCAATTTATGGCGCGCTTCAGAGCCAAAGATGTGACGGTATAAAGCTAAAACCGTCATGCAACCGCGCGCAGCTGGCGGAAGAAGCTTTCTGGTACCTTACGCTCGTAGCATTCCTCCGAATTTGCGCCACCCACGCAACACGGACTATAGAAGGGCTGCACAAGTGCCTTCATTCGCTAGTGACTACACGGACAATACGCGCTTAAAAATCTGTTAGGGGCACAGCCAAAAACAGGGGGGGGGGGGACGTACCTCTCATGTGTTCTAGTGAAGGTAGTCTTATTGTTTCAAAATGGCAATTGTTTAAAGTGTTGAACACTAATTCAATCATTACTAGCGAACCATTAGCTAAGTCTTGAATGTTTCTTTTCCTTTCCTATATTTCATTTTGACTCGCTTTTTCTCTTTCTAAGTGATGCTCCTAGTAGACCTCGCTGAAATTCGTCACTTGTTCGAAATTCCATGACGATCAGTGGTCGAATCGAGTGGAAAACATTGAAGCATTAGTTTGGCATGAAAAAATCCCTTAAAAGCACAGTCCACGATAACTTTGAGCCCTCCGTTTTTATTCGAAAAGCGGAAGTATAGGTCGGGAATAGTCATCGGTAGTGAAGAGAGCGAGAAAATTCGCGTTCTCGAGGAAAATATGGCTGCTCAAAAGTAGACAAAATAGAGGTTGGACGAGATTGCCATGACGGAAATAACATGGAAGGGGTATTCAGACGAGATTTCAGTTATTGCAATTGCAAAAATAGCTGATTACATCAAGCCAGAACTGTACAGAACTGTCTTTTACTGTCGCTATGAGTCATGACAAGTTGTTTGGACTTTCTACGTGGGTTCCCTTGTAATAGGTGCAGCCTCTACAATGCCGGTGAAACTCGTCCGAAGATACCCACGGACCAGTCTTTGAGCCTTTATAACTCCCTAACTAGGCCTTTCCGACCTAATAGTGCCAGATATGGGATACGCAGGACCTCAAATTCATCCCGTGGGGAAATCTCAGAGACCATTTTATCGTGAACTTATGCCTTTAATGGCTGGGAACTAACGCAGAGTTGCAGGTCATCTATGAACGATTGAAAAACTGGGAATAACTATCTCTTGAATCATTCGGAGCTCACACCAGTTTGTTAAATGATATTGATGGACTGCCTTTATTTCATTCGCCTGATGGGCGGGCTTAGTGAGGGAGGCGGGGTTTGCGAGACAGGGTTGTCAGCTCGCTTTTGATTGATTGGGAAATCGTTTTTGATGGGAGAAGAATACGACAACGCTGAGAAAAGTTGAGAAAAATTTTTTGATTCAACAGACATTCATGACGTATTGCAAAGCCTTTTTCAGGTGACCTGTCTACTTTTCTGGGGACTCTATGCCATCAACCCGGAATTGGTTATGCCTGATTGGGTTGCAAGCCTGATTCCTAGATGGCTGAATCACGTCACCCATACCCTTCCTATTCTGTATATTGGGCTCGAACAATATTTATTTGCCAGAGAAGGTCTTTCACATAGAAATTCGGCATTAATGGCTCTTATGCATACTGCAATCTATTATGCTATGTGAGTTTATTGATTTATTCGTCCGAAAGTATAGCCGCAGTGTAAATTATACAATCGAAAACTGATATTGATCAAGATTGGTTCATAACAGTTTGGGAAGGTTGTAATTTGTTTCAGAATCTACATCGTTCGCATAGTTGATGGCTACTGGTTGTATCCAGTTTTGGAACTACTCTCTGTAGGGCATCATTTCGTCGCATTCATTGTGTCTACACTTGGGTACTACCTGTTGATAAGGCTTTCAATAGCTCTGTCGAAGTATCTTTCAGGTTAGTTTTTAACTGATTGGAAACTTCAATTTAGGAGAGGCGGGTGGTATTACTTGTACTGATTTGTTTTGTTTTGATAACTAATTGTCGAGCGTTTTGTGATATGTTGACTGCGACTGCGAGGGTGCTCGATTGTTGACAGACGGGTTTTGAACACGCATTAGTATACTGAGCAGCGTGCTCTTATCTGCTTAATCTTCAGAACCTTACAAACATTAGAGAGTAGAGATGTAAGGGAATTTTGGAGGCTCCCTTCCGCTCCTTCTCTGTATGAGTCAAGAAGCATTCGAAAGGAGAGGAGAAAAAAGCTAGTTTTCCCCTGCAAAAATGGTGAAGGAAAACAAGCCTGTCGGCTAATCGGGGAACGTGGGATACTATCGCAGAGATAATGAGGTCACGTCTCAAAATGTGGCGCGCAACGTATTGCAAGGCAAGAGTGGAACCGAATTTCTGGCAAATCCTGACAATTGATAGCACCTCGTTTTCATCGCAATTACGTATGCATAAAAAATGGATAGCATTTTTTAGGGTTGAAATCGCAGGAAGTATGTCAGAAAGATAAGTGTGCATATGAATTGAAGAACTGAAGGAAAAAAAGATCCACATCTCAGAGAAACCAAGACTCCCTCCTGAAGGCCCACTTCGCAGGCTCGTTCCATGCTCATGACTAAAGTTGTAAGTATCGAGCGCAATTCGTTGCTTGTCGCAAGCGCGGCGTGACCCCATGGTCTCGACGATAGGACCACAACAGAAGCGGGATGTCTTGACCATCCCAGTGATTCAGCAGCTTTTTTACAACGTTAAAATAGATTTTTCTTATGAATCATCACTATACCAACACACACCATTATTATTAAATGTTATCGTTGCTTCCATTATTCGATATATTGCGATACTATTAGTTTTTGTTGCCCTATTATTCTTACTATGAAATCTTTTTCACTATTATTGTTGTTTTATCATATTTTCATACTATTATTAAGTTACTTTTATAAATAGTATCTGTGAATAAGTCGACTCAAAAAAAAACTTTTCGATATCGTTCCATTTCGCTGATATTTATTCATTTTATTTTTATGATCACTTCAACGATAACCGCTCTATTAGAAAAAAAAACGCGGGAAGCCGGACCTTTTTCCACATTCCAGCCCTCACGTTGACTTCGTGGCCATTTTTCGAGAGCGATTTCGAATTTTTATTTTTTTATTATACTTTATGTAACTATCACCTGTATCACCTGTCGTCCCGTTGATCATCGACTTCCTCGAGCGGGCGCCAGTAACGTCTCCATTCGTCCCTGTCACGAGCCAGAGTGGTCCAGTGAATCGTTCTCGCTTCAGGGACACGAGGTTCAACATTCCTTTCGTTCAGAGCTTTCGTGAAGAAGTCTGACCATCTCGTTGGCGGCCTTCCTGGAGTTCGTTTGATGTCCCGAGGGATCCAGTCAGTAACCGCCCTGGTCCAACGGTCATCACTATATCGCATAACGTGTCCGGCCCACCTGATCTTCGATTTCTTGGCGTAATCAAAGGCATCCCTGATCTTCGTTCGGTGACGGAGCTCGGAACTCCGGATTCCCTTCTGCACTTGCGTGTATAGGGGAATTCCGAGCATCGTCCTTTCCAAAGCGCGTTGAATAACGCTGACAGCATGCTCATCCTGCTTTCGTAGAGTCCAGGTCTCCGAGGCGTACGTCAAAGCAGGAAGGACAGCAGTGTCGAAAAGGTGAGCGCGGAGCCGAATGGTTTTTGTCTTCTTCACTACTCCCTCGATATTCTTAAATGCTCCCAACGCGGCGCGTTTCCTTCTGCACAGCTCCGGAGCTAGGTCGTTCGTCATGTTGACTTCCCGACCTAGATACACATAGCTAGAGCATTCGGAGATATTCGTTCCGTTTAACGTGAAAGGAGCATCAGGTACCAGTCCGTTTCTCATGAACATCGTCTTCGTTAGGTTCAGCCTCAAGCCGATCTTTCCACAAGCACTATCAAACTCGGCCAGCATTCGTTCCGCCTGCTCGATGTTATAAGCACGATGTCGTCTGCAAAGCGGAGGTGATGTAGGAAGCGGCCGTCGACCTTCACTCCCAAGTCTTCCCATTCCAAATGACGCATGATATTCTCGAGGGCGGCACTGAAAAGTTTGGGCGAAATAGTATCGCCTTGCCGAACACCTCTCTTCACGTTGACAATGACTTCCTTATAGAATGGTGAAATCCTGGTCGTGAAGTTATCGTAGAGCTCACGAAGCATCCTTATATATTGCGTAGGAACACCCTGGTTACCCAGGGCTTCAATTACCGCTTCTGTCTCGACGGTATCAAAGGCTTTCTTTAAATCGATGAACGTAAGACATAGCGGCATTTTGTACTCTCGCGATACTTCAATGAGCCTTGTTAGGGTGTGGATATGATCGATTGTACTGAACCCTCTCCGAAACCCTGCTTGCTCGCATGGCTGTCCTTCGTCTAATGTTCTGCCGATCCTGTTTAGGATGACACGAGTGAAAAGCTTGTAGATTACGGACAGCAGGCAGATTGGGCGATAGTTGCCAATATCGTCTGGATCTCCCTTTTTGTACAGCAACACAGTCTTGCTAGTTTTCCACGACGTGGGCACTTTGCATTCCGACAGGTACCGTGTGAAGAGCCTAGCCAGAGTTTTGATGATGACCGGAGGCATACTCTTCAGATGTTCTGGTTTGATCCTATCGGGACCGGGCGCTGTACAATTCTTCATCGACGTGATGGCATGTCGTATTTCGGAAGGGAGAACCGAAGGAGCGATATATTCGTCTTGCCTAAGATGGTGAGTAGGCAGGTAGACGTGGCTGTCGAAGAGATCCGAGTAGATGTCGTAGATGACCTTCTCCATTGCCCTCCGTGATGCAGTAACGATTCCGTCAGGACGACGAAGGGAGGTCATCTTGGTCTTGTAATTGGCGAAGCTCCGTCGGGCTTTGCGTATGCTCTTTCCGGCCTCGGCGGCTTCGTCCATGACTGCTGCTCTTCTCTCTTTCAGATCTTCCTTTATCGCTTCTCTGCATAGCTTCGCAAGTTCGGACGTTTGTTGGTAATTGCCTGTTGCTCGCGCGATCCCACGCTGGCGTATCAGCTCGAGAGTCTTCGAGGAGAGTCGTCTCTTGGCTTCTTGTAGACTCTCTGCTTTCGTAGCACTATCGTGAAGATGTTCGACGAGCCGGTTGTATTCTTCGTCGATGTTGTCGATAACGGAATCCTCCCACTTACTCGCAAGGGAAGCGAAGTGGTCCCAGTTGATGGAGGTCTTGGGGCTTCGTTTCCGAAACTTCATAGCTCTCTCCCCACGCACTGAGAAGCGGAATCTAGCGCGGAGGAGACGATGGTCCGATCCCGTGTAGAACTTCGGAACAACAGCGACATCAGTCAGGCAAAACCTCCGATTGAAGATGATGTGGTCTATTTCGTTATGGAACTGTCCACCAGGTGATTCCCATGTCCATCTTAAATGAGAGGGCTTCTGGAACTGCGAGTTACCATGGATGGTGTGGGTCGTCATGATAAACTCGGACAGCCTTTCACCCTGCTCATTCCATTCCACTCCGTGAGTCCCGATGTGAAGCTCTTCAGCCGTTCTTCTGGGGCCAATCTTGGCGTTAAAATCACCGACGATGACCTTGAAGAAAGTATGGTCTTCTCTGTAGAGCCTCTCCAGATTCATATAAAACGCTTCCAACTCCTCTTCTTCGTAGCTCGATGTTGGTGTGTAAGCAACGAAGATGGTTAGAGCTGGGATTGAGCCACATCTTCTTAATCGCAACCGTCCGATTCGGGTTGTTGAGCTTTCGTACGAATCGATGTTCATGGCCAAGTGCGTGTTGACGAGGACACCTACGCCGCCGACGCCTCTACTGTCGCATGTTCCAAGGAACAGTTCTTCTCCAGTCTCAAACACAGCGTGCAGCGGGCGATGCCTTCTCGTCTCGGTCGGTCCGATGACGTCGTAATTGATCTTCCTAGCTTGCATCATCAGGTCTTCTATACACGCTTCCGATGCAAGCGTCCGTGCATTGAAAGTACAGATCGCCATCTTAGTCCTTCCCCTTTTGGGCAGCCTGTTTTGGCCCTGAAATTTTAGCAGCCTCTCCCGAGCGGTCCTACCCAACGCTGCCGTATTGGGGGCTCCCTCAGGTTCAGGGGAATGAGGCCCATTTCTATTACTGTTTTTGGCGTGAAAATACCCAACGTGCAGCTTGCCAGGCTCTGACGTGGGGGCTATTGACTCCGGGGGCTTGCCAGGCTATCCCGAAGTGGACATATTATGTAACTATATTTTATGTAATATTATGAACTTTATAACAACCAAATGAGTTTTTACTCCGTCAGTGGACATAAGTTGGAGGAAGTGAAAGGCTCCAAAGCTAAGACGAGAAGGAGGTTCTCGAATTGCAGTTCAAGATACGGCCGATCACAAGGACGTTTGTACACCGCTTTATCCCACCCAAGAAGTGTGAATTCTCGCTGCGTTGAGCGCCACACAAAATTTATGCTTTGTGGTTGATTTTTGTTTTTATTTTGTTACATAGTCATCGTTATTGCTTGTTTTATCAGAGTTCCAAAAATAAAAGTTTTTTTGATAGCACTCAGTAGATGGGCACTTACCAGGAAGGGGTTTCGAATTCCCATGGATTTTTGAATTCGGACCTAGTTGTGTCAATAGGCTTCAGAATGCTGTTCAAGACTATAGGATTCGGAACTGCTGAATGAGTCTCCCGGAAAGTTATTACTTCTCAAAATTTGCATAGAGATAATTTCAATTGAAGTACGAAGCTGTCCACGTCACAGCAAGCGCCTCCTTCGCGCAGGGGCAGCGCTCTCCGTTATCACGCTATGATCGTGTGTTTGCTCCCCGCTGTCATCACATTCTTTTGATATACCTAGGTTTTCATTCAAAGTTCTATGGGTTTGCACCTTCTGTCTGATTAGGTTTAATTCATTAATTTGGAAAAAACGACAAAAAGTCCAAAATGTGGCTAAGTAAAAAAAACAGTTGTAGCCCATGACCTCACAAACTCGCGTCCTTTCTAAACGCAAGCGGATCTCTTAACCATTAAACTAACCCTGCCCCTATTGTTATTGTTATTACGCTATACTACATTATTCTATACTATTAGTTATAGATATTATTATCAGTTTATTTTTACTTTGAATAATATTATAATAATATTATTGTATTATTATTATTATTATTATTATTGCTATTATTATTATTATTATTATTATTATTACTATTATTAGTATTCACCTGTATCACCTGTCGTCCCGTTGATCGTCGATTTCCTCGAGCGGGCGCCAGTAACGTCTCCATTCGTCCCTGTTACGAGCCAGAGTGGTCCAATGAATCGCTCCAGGTACACGAGGATCAACATTCCTTTCGTTCAGAGCTTTCGTGAAGAAGTCTGACCATCTCGTTGGCCGCCGTCCTGGAGTTCGTCTGATGTCCCGAGGGATCCAGTCAGTAACCGCCCTGGTCCAACGGTCATCACTATATCGCATAACGTGTCCGGCCCACCTGATCTTCGATTTCTTGGCGTGGTCAACGGCATCCCTGATCTTCGTTCGTTGACGGAGCTCGGAACTCCGGATTCCCTTCTGCACTTGCGTGTATAGGGAAATTCCGAGCATCGTCCTTTCCAAAGCGCGTTGAGCAACGCTGACAGCATGCTCATCCTGCTTTCGTAGAGTCCAAGTCTCTGAGGCGTACGTCAAAGCAGGAAGAACAGCAGTGTCGAAAAGGTGAGCGCGGAGCCGGATGTTCTTTGTCTTCTTCACTACTCCCTCGATATTCTTGAATGCTCCCCACGCAGCGCGTTTCCTTCTGCACAGCTCCGGAGCTAGGTCTTTCATCATGTTGACTTCCCGACCTAGATACACATAGCTAGAGCATTCGGAGATATTCTTTCCGTTTAGCGTGAAGGGAGCATCAGGTACCAAACCGTTTTTCATGAACATCGTCTTCGTTAAGTTCAGTCTCAATCCGATCTTTCCACAAGCATTGTCAAACTCGGCCAGCATTCGTTCCGCCTGCTCGATGTTCGGTGTTATGAGAACGATGTCGTCTGCAAAGCGGAGGTGATGTAGGTAGCGGCCGTCGACCTTCACTCCCAAGTCTTCCCATTCCAAATGACGCATGATATTCTCGAGAGCGGCACTGAAAAGTTTGGGCGAAATGGTATCGCCCTGCCGGACACCTCTCTTCACGTTGATAATGACTTCCTTGTAGAATGGTGAAATCCTGGTCGTAAAGTTGTCGTAGAGCTCACGAAGCATCCTTATATATTGAGTAGGAACACCCTGGTTGCCCAGGGCTTCGATTACCGCTTCTGTCTCGACGGTGTCAAAAGCTTTCTTCAAATCGATGAACGTAAGACATAGCGGCATTTTGTACTCTCGCGATACTTCAATGAGCCTTGTTAGGGTGTGGATATGATCGATTGTACTGAACCCTCTCCGAAACCCTGCTTGCTCGCGTGGCTGTCCTTCATCTAATATTCTGCCAATCCTGTTTAGGATGACACGAGTGAAGAGCTTGTAGATTACGGACAGCAGGCAGATTGGGCGATAATTGCCAATATCGTCTGGATCCCCCTTTATGTACAGCAACACAGTCTTGCTAGTTTCCCACGACGTGGGTACTTTGCATTCCGACAGGTACCGCGTGAAGAGCCTAGCCAGAGTTTTGATGATGACTTGTGGTATACTCTTCAGATGTTCTGGTTTGATCCTATCGGGACCGGGCGCTGTACAGTTCTTCATCGACTTGATGGCATGTCGTATTTCGGAAGGGAGAACCGAAGGAGCGATATATTCGTCTTGCCTAAGATGGTAAGTAGGCAGGTAGACGTGGCTGTCGAAGAGATCAGAGTAGAAGTCGTAGATGACCTTCTCCATTGCCCTCCGGGATGCAGTAACGGTTCCGTCAGGACGACGAAGGGAGGTCATCTTGGTCTTGTAGTTGGCGAAGCTCCGTCGGGCTTTACGAATGCTCCTTCCGGCCTCGGCGGATTCGTCCATGACTGCTGCTCTTCTCTCTTTCAGATCTTCCTTTATCGCTTCTCTGCATAGCTTCGCAAGTTCGGACGTTTGTTGATAATTGCCTGTTGCTCGCGCGATCCCACGCTGGCGTATCAGCTCGAGAGTCTTCGAGGAGAGTCGTCTCTTGGCTTCTTGTAGACTCTCTGCTTTCGTAGCACTATCGTGAAGATGTTCGACGAGCCGGTTGTATTCTTCGTCGATGTTGTCGATAACGGAATCCTCCCACTTACTCGCAAGGGAAGCGAAGTGGTCCCAGTTGATGGAGGTCTTGGGGCTTCGTTTCCGAGACTTCATAGCTCTCTCCCCACGCACTGAGAAGCGGAATCTAGCGCGGAGGAGACGATGGTCCGATCCCGTGTAGAACTTCGGAACAACAGCGACGTCGGTCAGGCAAAATCTTCGATTGAAGATGATGTGGTCTATTTCGTTATGGAACTGTCCACCAGGTGACTCCCATGTCCATCTTAAATGAGAGGGCTTCTGGAACTGCGAGTTACCATGGATGGTGTGGGTCGACATGATAAACTCGGACAGCCTTTCACCCTGCTCATTCCATTCCACTCCGTGAGCCCCGATGTGAAGCTCTTCGGCCGTTCTTCTGGGGCCAATCTTGGCGTTAAAGTCACCGACGATGACCTTGAAGAAAGTGTGGTCTTCTCTGTAGAGCCTCTCCAGATCCATATAAAACGCTTCCAACTCCTCTTCTTCGTAGCTCGATGTTGGTGCGTAAGCAACGAAGATGGTTACAGCTGGGGTTGAGCCACATCTTCTCAATCGCAAACGTCCGATTCGGGTTGTTAAGCTTTCGTACGAATCGATGTTCATGGCCAAGTGCGTGTTGACGAGGACACCTACGCCGCCGACGCCTTTACTGTCGCATGTTCCAAGGAACAGTTCTTCTCCAGTCTCAAATACAGCGTGCAGCGGGCGATGCCTTCTCGTCTCGGTCAGTCCGATGACGTCGTACTTGATCTTCCTAGCTTGCATCATCAGGTCTTCTATACACGCTTCCGATGCAAGCGTCCGTGCGTTGAAAGTACAGATCGCCATCTTAGTCCTTCTCCTTTTGGGCAGCCTGTTTTGGCCCTGAGATTTTAGCAGCCTCTCCCGAGCGGTCCTACCCAACGCTGCCGTATTGGGGGCTCCCTCAGGTTCAGGGGAATGAGGCCCATTTTTATTACTGTTTCTG
Source organism: Haemonchus contortus (assembly GCA_000469685.2). Classification (NCBI taxonomy): domain Eukaryota; kingdom Metazoa; phylum Nematoda; class Chromadorea; order Rhabditida; family Trichostrongylidae; genus Haemonchus; species Haemonchus contortus. Next base: position 7,047,690 of record LS997567.1, on the reverse strand, counting down.
GCGGTGAAAGAAAAACCCATCGTGTAGCTTGCCAGGCTCTGACGTGGGGGGTTGGACGAGGGGCTTTGTTTTTGGAGGCGGCCCCGAATCGCCTCCCAGATACTTCCCAGTGTGACTTGTTCGTCACTCGAATGCAAGCTTTTGGCCGAGTCGATGGGCAGGATACCAACTGCACCCACAGACTCTCCACACACGTATGCGTGGATCGCCTGCGAGGAACAGAGGGTATATCGACCCAGCACAGCAGAATCAAGGAGTCCATCCCCTGAATCCACCTGCGTCTCTGGGCAAGTACCGGTGACTTTTGGTCGGCGATTAATTCCCCTATCCGCCACCTGGGGACGCCCTACGTAGCCTCGTCACTAACCGGCTGGGGATCCTTCAGTGAGAGAACTCAGTGAAGGAGATCCGTAGATTATTAGTATTATTATTAGTATTATTATTGTCGTTATTATTATTGGTGTTATGGCTATTTTTACGCTAGATGATTATTGTCGTTACTATAATTATTTACTATATTGCGATATTACTATTTTTTTCTTCGTTGTTATTTTTACTATGGTTCTTCACTAGTGTTATTGTTATTATATTATCATTATATTCGTTTTGCCATGCTCAGATTAGTCACTGTTTTTCACCGATTCCGAGCCTACTTCATGAGTAAGAATTGGTAGAAAACATATCAAATATCAGATATATGTATATCAAAGGATGAAAAAGTTTTTATATGAACTTCTTGACGGAGGGAATTGATTTACTATTATAGTAGTTGAATATGAATTAATGTTCATAAAACTGAAGTTAAACAGTGGCAGTCAGAAAATCATGGCTAATAATAAAAAAATAATTAAAATGGTGGTTAATAATAACAAAAAAACCGTGACTGTGTATGCGATTGAACACAACAGTGGGAGAGTCCCGGACCAGCCCTTTTACTCTTTTTCTTACTCTGATCAAATTTCACTATAGATATCAACTTTTTAAATTTCAGGAACCAAGTCGAAATCACGCTTCACGCTACCAAAGAAGTACAGCTAAAGCTTTCCGTTATATCTTCAGTAACTGGAGATTTCTTGCATTTTCCTAGACATTTATTTCGTCAAGGGCTTCTAATATTCATGGAATTCTTGTGATATTATTGAGACGGTAACGGTTGTGAACTAATATCTTTAGAGTCGAAATAATTTTTGTAATGTGATATTGAATGGTTGTAAGACAATTGTACCCTTTATTGAAATGTGATTCTGATAATAAATCCAAAAATAAGAGGGTCTGTTATGAGAAAAATTGTGACTATCTTTGCAATGATTGGCATTGTCAGCGGTATGGCTATCGTTTACTTGTCATTACAGTAATAATTTTCATAAGCCTCTGTCCGACTTATGATAGTAGCACAAAATGAGCAATGAAAAAAGTTATTTTACAGTATTTTTACTGTCTCAGTGGTGAAAATGCCTTCCGAACCTGAGAATCTGAGAGATTCAAAGGGTGGTTTAACTACTTCAAAAGAATAGTATCGATCGGGCAAGTTACTACCACTTTCCATTACTTTAGGGAAAAAAACTTTTGTGGAAAAAGGAAAGCTCAAGGTTGAAGACTGAGCGAAGCCCATGCATTCGACTCCCTTGCCCGAACGAGTTTCACAGGCTGCACTAATCACAAGGGAATCTGTGTAGGAGGTTCAAACAACTTTTCATGATCCATAGCGACAGTGTATGGTAGTTCTGTACAGTTTTGGCTTGATGTAGTCAGCTCTTTGCGGAACTGCAACAACTGAAATCTCTTCCGAATACCTCTTCCGTGCTATTGCCATCATGGTAATCTCGTACAACCTCTATTTTCGTTACTTTTGAATAACCTTGTTTTTCGCAAAATTGGTGGGTTTTCTTGCTTCTTTCGCCGGCGATGCATTATTCTCAACCGCTTTTCCGTTTTTCGACTCGGAAGGGCTAGCTCATAATTAGTGTGAAATGTGTCTTTAGGTCTATGGACCGTGCAACCATGGACCAAGTCGAACAGACAGAAAAACCAGCTCATAAATTTCTACTTAATTAGTCATAAAACTGTTCGATGAAATGGAGTCTGCAGTATGTATTATAGTTTGAAGGGGAACGTCCGTTCCGAGCGTCCGTTCCGCACGTCCGTTGGAACTAGGTCACCACGCCCACTTCGCGCGCGCGGATCAGCCCACTGCGATCTCGAGGTGACATTACAGTACCACCAAGTGTCAGTGGAGCGAATGGTTTTGCTAGTCCGTGTGTTATCTTTACTTTGAGCTGACAACCGTGGACCGAGCGCAATTCGCATGCCCCGCTGACAACTGCGACGTTTGTCAAAGATCGCGGGCTGACACGCCGCGTGCGACGGCTGCGGCGTGACCTAGTTTCGACGGACGCGCGGAACGAAGCGCACCCAGTTCGAAGTTGTGGAAAGCACGCTGCTGTTCCACCACATACGTTTTTGACTACTGTTTAATCAGCAGAAGGGTTATCACGGCCGATCGCCTTTGTTTTTGTTGCGCGAACAAAGTTCTTTCATGAAGGTCTGATTTATATTGAAACAAATATTTTCTTTATTTCTCTGTTATGTATAATAATAACAATATCAAAATAAATACAAATAGGTTCCGCATTGAAAGAAGTGATTATGCTATCGCCGCTGGCGTTTTGTAACTGCCCACGTGTCCAAATTTCTTGATGAGCTTTCGTGCAACTTCTATTGGGAATGGGATCACTATGGTGTTGTTCCTGTAAAATAAAATATTAGCTGAACGGTTTCGTTGTTAAATACAAGTTAATAGAAAACACAAATGAGGTAAAATAAAAAATATGGCTTCGGTGGAATGCACAAAACTTCTTTTCATTATCTTTTTTCTAAAAGGAAACTTCAATTGAATGGATTTCTATTTGCAAGTCAAGGCGAACAGTTACAGATAAATATTGAAGAGCACCACAATAGAGGTAGTCGGACCTAACCGGCCTCAATGTGGAAGAGAAAGGGGGATTGGGAGGAAAGGAAATGAAGGGCGGACTTCGACGTGGAAGCCCTCGTCTCTAAGCTGAGTGGGCCAGTCAATAAACGTAGTTCCCTGTATCTAATAAAATGACAAGAGGATAAAGTATTGGGGCGTTAATCAATCGCGTCTGAAGAATGCGCCTCTCATCCGACTTCCATTCAGAATCGTAGCGTTGTGAAGAACGCGTATATGGCCTACGCGATGACTTGCGGGGGCCAACAGATGTAAAAGCCAGTGCTTTTTTCCTCCCAGACGTGTCCGGTATCTCTTATTTGAACCAGGAGGGACAGAAGGTTTGGCTAGCCTGGGCGAATAGCGATCCAGGATTCGAGCTCAAGACCTGCGTGTGGGATAGTGCACCCCTTGCCACTGCACCACCTCCGCCCTAGTTACTAATAGTTCAACTTTTTGAGAATTGCACGGATTCTGGCGGAGGTGAAGTAGGATAAAGTGGAGCCGCTATCACACGTATCTTCCATGGGTGGAGTCCCATGTAGACACTCACCAAGGACAGCCTTTTATCTTTCTTTACTCTGTTATGTAAGTGGTACAAAGTTAGTTCAGAGAATAAGGAAGCTCTGAAATGAAGATCAGCTGGCTACTCTACGGCATTGTATAGGCCGCAGACGCATTCAAACGCCACTAGATGTCTCATTTGTAAGCCGACTGCATGGCGCACCATAGAAAAGGCTTCCTGGGAGCAAAAACTTCACAATTCCTAATCAAATGGTTATGTAGAGGAAATGCTTACATTTGATAAGATGTAAAGAACGAAGGCAAGATTTCGTTTGCAGTATTCTGTGGATTGTTGCAGTAGCTACTGTAAAACGGAAGTGCACATTACACGCTTACTACTTTTGATCGCATGGTTTATGGGCATTGTTATAATGACAAGGAAATTCTATCACACGCTGCTTAATTTCCCTAGGTAGTAGTATTTTGAATTTGATTTTTACAGCTTCGAACCGATGTCCGCACAGGACAACTAAGCCTTCCATTTCTCTGGGGTCGGTTAATTGGTACCAGCCTCGTCTGGGCGGATAAAATCACTGGCTTGAACATCGGCTTCACCGCTGATCATTTTACCGGCCATACACGCATTCATTACGCCATTACGATTCTGATTGGAAGACGAGTGCGGGGCGCATCCCTCAGACAAGATTGATCAACTCCCGAAGACTTTATCCTTTTATCCTTTATATCTTCAACCGCGATTCGAAGTATCGTCAGAACGACAACCCTTCAGTCAAGATCGATTTTGTTTTTGGTCCCGTGAAGGAGACGAAACGAGGACTGGTGATAATCAGACCCATTCAGATGTCTCTGCTTAACGAGTGCAAGTGAAGCGGGCTCCTGTTTTCTGATAATAGTTTTTGGTTGGTAGTTGTAATGAGAGCTAATCTTTGCAGCTAATGAGATTAACGACGGTTGATTCGACACAATTTTCGTCGAATTGGCCTAAAAAAGAGGAAAGAGGGATACAATGTCCACGGTAATGAACACTCAACATGCGATAGCTCGTCCTCTCGAAATACCGTCCTTGATTTTTAGATTTTTCTGCAAGTTCTCAGTAGCCCCTACGGCTTGGGAATAGGGCCAAATAGGAGAAATACAGTACCGTTCAAAAAGAAATCACCTTTAACCTTTTCTGCCATAACTCACCTCAAACTAAATCTTTTTACCTGATTTTTTGACAGCACATTTATCAAACATTACCGACTCTCCTGCGATGCAGAATTGGCGGTAGCTCACTTCTGGCCGAGTAGGTGAATTTTTTTTTCAAAAAACTTGCGAAAAGGGTATGCCCTTTAGGTAAATTTCATTGTGTTTTTTGAGTCTAGAAATGTCGATGATTCTTTTGTTCTGTTAGCTGATCGCTCTCAGCAACGATATGGAACTCTGGCTTTCGCCTTCTGACCGTGCAGCAGCTCTCCGCCTTTGCCACGCGCAATAAGCAGGAATTGACCCATGCTCAACATCCAAGGCTGTTTGCTGTACCAATTTCTACGATTACGAAGGCCATCAGAGGTATTGAGTCTCTAATGGACCAAATCAAGCGAGCCAGCTCGGAAAGGTTACGGATTGCCGCTTCTGAGGACGATAGGAAGATCATTTGTGCGTCGACTCAAGATTCCAGACGAGCATCTTCCGATATAATGGCCGAAATATCGACGACGGCGACGTCGCTACCATCTAGAGGTACCATCAACAGACGCCTGTGGGATGCCGGATTACATGGAAGAAGACTTCTGGAAAAGTATCCGGATCTCTGAAAATTAGACGAGCTTGACTTCAATGGGCGCGTAAGCACCTTCACTGGTATTTCGACCAATGGCGCGAAGTCATCTAGAGCGACTAGTCAAAGACTGTTTCGCTCGGATCAGATGGGATTTGGTTCGTAAACGACCTTTTAATACAATTTTCGACCCCAAGTACCAATTGACAGCTCTCAGGCATGGTGTCGGTTCTGTATTGGTTTGGGGAAGGTCTCCGAGTCTAGGCATGAGGTCCATGCACCATATTCTCACCACTACGGCCCAGCAGATGTACACAGACATTTTGGAGAAATCCATGCTACCTTTCTCCCGTCCTGTGCAGGGAAGAAGATTCACTTTCCAGCAAGATACGACCCCGGACACAGATCTAGAAGGGGCGCGCGAGTGGTTAGCTCATCGGGAAATTCGATGTCATGACTCCCCCGGCCAGTCCCCTGACCTAAACATCAGTGGACCCTCGTGGTAAGAGCTCAAAAGAAGGATAGTCGATAAATCAGTCACAAATGCTGCTCAGAAGTTTGGCCTATTTGAAGAAGAATGGAAGGAAATCGATGAGTGCCTGATCGACAAGTTGGTCGAATCAATGCCCCGAAGATGCCAAGCCGTCATCGATGTCAACGGCTTCACTACAAAGTATTAGACTAGTAGGTAATTAGGTTTTAATCTCATGATGATAGTGTTCAAGTCAAGTGACTTATTTCAAATTATTGAAACTGATGTTATTTTGTCCTGTTTAGAAAAAATGTGAAAAGTGGCCTTTCAAACGAAATAAAAAGGGGTTTCGCAAGTTCCGTGATGGAGACATTGAATATCATTACTGTTGACAACATATCAAAAAATCAGTCAAAAACATTGAGTTCGAGATGAGTTATGGCAAAAAAGGTTTGAGGTGATTTCTTTTTGAACGGTACTGTATACTCAAGAGGACAGCAACACAACAAAAGGTTCACTGAGCCTGTTCAACAAGAATGATGTCCATGAGGAGCACAACAATCAGTATGAAGTCTTTGGGACCGACTAATCCCGTTTTTGAGATGCGCCCCGCATTTGAATTCCATTCCGAATTGTAGTGGGGTTCTGGTTACGTATGTGGCCTATACAATGACGTTCGATGTTCAACAAAAGCCTCAGTCAGTGCTTTTATCCTCCCAGACGAGTCTTATAGGAATGAGCCGAAACTGGAGGGATGGAAGACTTTGTTGGCCATGGTTACTGTTAACCCGGGATACAATCCACGGACTATGCGCTTAAGAGTATGACACTCGCCACTACACCACATCCGCACAAAATTAGCTTAGGTTTTTTCCGAATAAAGAAATTCCATGTGAGCTTTGATTTCCACCCTCGTGAGAGATTCCATTTGAGTTTTTTAGTCTAATAAACCACTTCCAATTGCCATTAACTGAGGCCATTCCGGTGCAGCGTGTCTAATCTCTGATGCCCCTTCCAGAATGGCGTAGGTATATGCTGTATGCAAGTTGATTCGTCAGTTGGTGTGCTGATGAGAAAAAAGTGAGGACAAGGGCAGAGGATCGGCACCGCGAAACCATTGTTTTTCGGGTTTCAGAGGTGGTGTACGAGCAGAAAGCGAAACGCCAGGTTCTGGATGTGTTCTTTGTTGCTATCACTGCCTAACTGCAACAGCATCGCCCATGTGTCCTTGGTAGGAGCACTTTCGCTGTGACAGTCCAGATTTTCTTAAGGATGGAAGGCTCGAAACAGGAGAATTTGATCAATCCTGCTTTGCGATGTGGCCACGCATTTAACTTCTGTTCAGATTCGTAGTTACGTTTGAATGCGTATGTGGTCCATACAATAAATTGCAACGCGTTCAAGTTCAATTCTAGCCCATCCGGATCTCCTAAGAACCCCGATTATGACGCGAACACGGGCGGCCAGGAAGAGTTTTGTCTGATAACTATATGTGAACTACTTCCTGCAGAGCTGTTGAGGTAGCAAGTAATGCCCGGAAAGTATAATAAAACACAAATATATTGTTATAGCATAGGCTGAATGTTTTCCGAGAACTGAAAGACACGCGTAATTTCGAAGGTGAGCTGGTTTGAGCTGGTTCTCCAGTGCATGAACTGTTCACCCATGATTCGCAAAGTCAAAAGGTTAAGGGAAGCGATAGAAGGCAGACAAGGTTTCCGGCTTTTTTTTTTAAAAAAGCTAGAGCGGCTAGCTTTCTGAATTCATCGTTCCAGTCCATCATATTCGTCCAGAACGCAACACACTACTAGGATGTGGGAGACGAATACAGATCCGAGTAACACCTATCAGATGATAACAGTTACGGGTTGAGAGCTCAACTTGACGAAGGGAAACTTTGATTTATGTATCGGTTAGACCTTACGATTCAATGAATTGATCGAAATAAGGACGAAATTTCGAGTAACATTCAAATACATGGCTCATCTCGAAAGCGCGACTGATCCACGTCATCCCTCTGTTTAACTATGTGAAATGAGATGAGACCGGTAGAGTTTAACGGTGTTTGTCTGATGTCATCTTCTCCATTGACAAATGTTGATGATCAAGGGTTTCAACGCTCCGAAGTCGCTTACCAGTTAATGAAGCAAGTAAAAAAGTGGAAGGTTTGCACATTAATTGGCCTTGAAAAGCCAATTCATGACCTATTATTTACACATTCAAACGCCTCCACGATTGATGTAAAAGTCATATGCGGTGCGCAACCAAGATAGGTTGATTGAGACCAAATATCTGATTCCGTTTGCCATTGACGTTAAAGTAGAGAAATAATAACTAGTAAAGTGATAACTAATTAGTTCACCTTTGTGATGCGATTGAGTGCAGCGTTTGAAGATACCGAAGCTGTACGCCGATCTTGTTTCCACTGATAATTTCTGCTGCTTCTGACATCCACCTAAAAATATAGCTATGGAGCTTCCATGAAAAGCCCCTTCCGAAGATGATCATCGGTCTCTTCCCAGATCTCACACACACAAACTAACCGAGAAGCATTTTTTTCTCCTTCGGCATGAATTACAGCTGCTCGAGCTCGACGAACGGCTTCCGCTTCGGCTGCCATACTTCGCATTAGCATATGTGGTAGACGAATGTCTTTGATTTCCACTCGTTCCACCTGAAAATGGATGAGATGAGGGATTCATCGAGTGTATGGGAAGGTGTTTTTACATCTACATTGCAATTCTGGTAGCGAAAAAATGTATTGAAGCTCACCTTGACCCCCCATGGATCCGTACCTTCGTCGAGAACTTTCTCCGTTATCTGAAACAGATATGATATTGAAGTGAGAAGTACGAGTAACAAAATAAATTGATTAAGAAGTACAATGAAGTAGAACATGTTAGTCCTGTGTATTCCCGGCCATTGACATTGCTGTCTCATGCTTTCGACGTTAGCGCTCAATCATCTCCCCATCCTCCTCATCATTTCTTTTCACAAGCATCCTCTTCCCAAAAATAAAAACAAAGAAGGACACTAGAGATTCAGACACTTGTTAACATTACTTGGTGTTCTGTTGACTGCTGTTATTTCGCCGATAGATGATGCAAAAGTTCCCCAAGGTTGGCAAGTTGCAGGCAAAACTCCGGCGGAGGGACTCAGATCTTCAGACTCAGACTCGAATTTGAGCTTTTCATTTTAATCAAATAGAAATGTAAGCTGACTAATTTCCCATTTATTTAAAATATTTATAGGGACGGCTTATTATGGGCAAAACTTTGGTGTTTCTGCAGTCTCGGCACCGTATCCTTTGTCCTTTACGATGCATGTTTATTGTTATTTGCAGCAATAACCCTTTACCGACACTTTTGTGTTTATGAACATAAGGTATTAAAACTCTCCTAAACACCTGAGGCCATGGAAAATCGGCGTAATAAGGTTAATTCGCCCTTCGGTACCTCCCTTTCTTCAACCTCCTTCAACCGCTGCCACCGTATTCCTGTCCCGGTTCGTTACGCTATTGAGGTGACCGTGATTAATGAAGGTGTTCCAGGGAGCTGACCATATAGGCCCTGTGTTATTCAGTACGAATAGAAGATAGGAAATCATCGAGGTAGAAATCAATCAATAAACACTTGTTCTAGTTCTCATGTGTTAGTGAGTAAGAGTTTACAAACGGGGATCATGTCAATGACATGACAGCTGTTGTTGATGCATCGCTATCGCGCCATAAACTATGATTCTCAATCCAATATATATTCGTAATCGTTTTCACTTACACTTGCTATAGCATCACGTTCAGAAAGCATTTCACTAAGGGTTTTTGTTCCTAAAACATTCCGTAGTGTAGTCTGAGCGAGAAGGCGTGTACTGAACTGAGCATCATTCACGTTCGTCACTGATATTACCTTAAAACACATCATTACTAGTATTTTAGCCAGCTAATACAAGTAATTCCTAGGGCAAATCGTAAATCTCTCGATCTATTGTGACCAAACGGACATTTCATCGACCCTAGATCAGTTTTAGGAAGGATCGAGCTTAACTGACCAAGCACGGGCTCGATCGCAACCATGGTTTGGTAAGGTGGACCAGATCAGGAGATTTACCTTTGCACCACAGAGTGTACCCTGATCTTCAAGACTTACCGGATTTGAGACTCGAAAATAAATGACAGCCTCTACAGATACGGTTACAGAATCACGACTGAGAATTTCCTGAGGTGGCACGTCGAATGAAAGCACTCGGAGGTCGACCTCAAACATTCTCAACATTTCTGTGACAGATATTTCCTCATGATTGCCTAGACCAATAACAATTGTTCCCCACGGGATCATAGAAAAACTAATAGCATGCATATTTCTATGTTTAGTCGAGAGTTGGAAGCAGCCAGCAAATCTTCGGGTGCCCCCTGGGAATCCCACTCGCCACGCCGGGACACGTGGTGTTACCTACAGGGCTTTGGCAATATTCATATTCTCATTTTCGACTCCTTCCCTGGAGGACTCCTTTTTGAGTGTCCTTTCTCAGTTCCTACTGTTTGAGGTCCCCAATAAGGAATGTCAATGAGCACGAGGTGATCTTGGGAGGAGAGTTGGGTACTCCCAAGTCGTAAGTCGTCATGGAAGGCTGGATGTTATCTGGGTGCTAATTTTACGCAGTCAGCAGACACCCCAGGGTCATAAATTACGACTTGGCCGAGTCTCACCCCCATATCTCAAGCGCTAGTAACAACTGATGAGAAATTTACGAGGTCTTTTTATAGCATGTCCACTCGCCAGAGTACATCTAGCGATTTCGCACGATCTACTGAATAGCAACGCAGTTACAAGTACTCAGCAAATAAAATTAGTATAGAAAAACTTACAATTTTACAAGTGTCGATACAGGGAAGAACGAAAAATAATCCTGGACCTTTTGTCCCACCACGGATTAAACGTCCCAAGCGGAAAATCACAGCACGTTGATATTCTCTGGAAATCAGGGTGGCTATCTATCAATCACTGATACGCCACGTAACAAACAACGACTTACTTTATTACTTTAAAACAGAATAACAAACTCCAGGGCAAAGACATGAAGAACAGAAGAATGGAGAAGAAAAGCATCATATGAGAGATGAGCGGTGAAGTTCGCTGAAAAACCAGAAAAATCGATGCCATCAGATAGTTGCCAATGCACAAAAGCTATGATTATTCAAGATAATGAATGATAATTGAAAATTTCTGTTTCAGGGGTAGTTTTATGACCCATTTTTGTTAATGATAACCAGTGGTAAATGTTCTTGGCGAATTATTCCTCCGAAGATTGAGGGGGGTAATTCGATAAGCCTTCAACTAACAAAGCCCTTTGTGAAAATGACGCAGAAGGAGCCGCAATTACACTTGGTAAGCGTTTTTAGTAAGGAAAGAAACTCGAGTAACTCCGTAGTAGTTAGCCTCACCGACCCTGCTTTCATCATGTAGTAGATGTCGAGTACGGATGAGCCAACTTTGTGACCGAGCACGCATCGGAATCTTTTCGATGACATCCTAAAACGACAAAAGGTAATGTTTGATCCTGAAACTCAAGTCTATTACTCTCCATAACAAGTTTACCCTCTAAAAAGTAATAGTTGCGAACCCGTTTATGAGGAGGTTTTTCTCCTTTGTCCAATGAAAGTTCATGAATATCAGGAACAAATAGCAAATTTCTGTCTATCACCGGTGGACTCGATGGACCCGAGTCTTCATCGTCGAATTCATGTGGTGGCAATGAGAAGTCTAGATCAATTGAACTTCCATGAGCACTTTGGTCTTCCGATTGTAGTGTATGGATCCTTCTCATCAATCTTTTCCTTCGATCAGCAGCCGAAATAATCATTTTCGGTTTTTAGCGGACGGAGGAGACACGACGAGAGGATCACAGGAATAGGGCAGGGGTATATTAACAAAACGAACGTATCAAACGAGTACAGTAAGGAGTATCAGAATAGTTCGAAGGCAGAAGCGAACTCATCAGTGATGACGACGGTAGTCGTTCGTTGATTTGGACGAGTCGTTTGGGATTACTCGAATAACCGTGTTGAATATGTACACGTGTCTTCAAGTCTTCTACACATACTCACCCTCCCAGAAAGACCCGCCCATCCCTCATGTTCTGCCTGCTAGCCGTTCTTACACCACCACTGCTGGCAGGGTGGATTGATGTCGGTTAATGCATCAATCGTGGCAGGAATGCCAGTGTTCATGTGTATGAGGTAGAAGATAAGCAGTCTTCTGTTAAGGTCAAAATGCGGGCAAAACTCCCCAAACGGGTGTTTTCGGTCAGACATCATTTTCACGTTCCTGTTTCAACTTGACGTCTATAGCCTCAGATTTGTGGGTTAACTGGTCATTAAGAAGCTTCATATGTTGGACCCCCCAGGGAGGAAAATGAATTTGTTTACGCCGTTTCATAAACATAGCTATCACATCATAACTCGGCCTCCAAGTCCTCTTCCTATTATGCTAGACGTAAAAATACTACTTGACCAAAAATGTACTCGATAAGAGTCATGGAACTAGTAAGGTAGTTAGTAGGGTAGGTGATTGAGGTAATGTAGGTAAGTAGGTCGGTAGTATACCCAAACCGAGCTCCCGGTAAAGACGTTGAGCTGGGTAAGGCTAGGATCCAAAACGTCGAAGCGCTCAAATTCGGGGGACCCAGGGGCAAAGAACGACATAGCCGAAACACCGGTGGGTCGAGTCTTATGGGAGAAGCACGTGCGAATTAAACAGAAAAAACTCCAGAAAGAGGTTACTCCTTAACAATTTTAATTGCTCCGATTAAACACACTGGAGATTAAAGTGTCCTGGTAACTTTCCAAATAAATGGAAAAATAGTAAACAAGTAAATAGTAGGGTCTACGGCTGCGTGAACTAAAAATATCCATAATTATGAGCATCTGAAATAGCCTGAAGTTCCTCTAAGCCCCACCCATTCACTACCTAATCCAGTTCGCTACCAATATATTAAATTCCAGTTTTTTTGGGTATGCTGCCGTTACTTCGGCACTCCTGCTTGAGCCATAAATAATTTTGTAAGCCTCACTCCTCTTGCATTATGATATTTTTAGTTCCTTCATAACCACCGTATTGATCCCTTTTTGGTAATCTTTTTGAGAAGAGAGAAATTCTGAGAACACTTCTAAGATTTTGTGCCTGTTCTAGGATGTGTGGCGATAAAATCGTACACATAGCAGTGTGGTAACCATGCACAGCTTGCCACTTGTTATGCCGCTCATGTCTCATTTTTCAAAGAGAGTGAAGGGAACATTCATACGCCTCTGCCACGCGCACGCCAACGTCGCTTACGCGGCACGTCAACGTCGCTTACGCAGCCGCCTGGCGCCGCGTACGCGACGATATGCGATTTTTTCGCACGTCGCTTCCATAAGGAACGGAAGTTGGGATCTCTGTGAGGAGAATCGCCACTCTTACTGCAAATAGCCCGCTGAGCGCGTTTTTACTAATCAAAGAATTGAACGGATTGTCAAGATGTCCGAAGCAACGTTTACATAAGTAAATTGAGGTAAACAAATAAATGTTGTGGTCAGATACATATGAAAGAGGTAGGAAAGGTGAGTAGACCTGGTCAGAGCTTGCAGCGATGCATAAAGCTTCCTTTCGAAGGCTAAACGTTGTTTACAAATACTTTGCCAACTGCGTCAATGCTATTTGGAAAGCGATACCTTAGGGAAACCCAGACGTTCTTTCGATACCTATGCATAGAGCCAGCTCATGGGAAAAGGTGATACACAACCGTTTTTAATCGGTTTCATCATTTCAACTTCGTTCTACTATACACTTTATTTCATATTATTACTTTGAAACTTTTTATCCTTGCATCAGATTACCAGTTGCTCTTCTTTTGAGGTAATGATCAGTAATAAATGCTGAGCAATTATGTCATCGAACTTTTTTTCGAATTTGCAACATATCAGAGTCCAATCGGTAAATATCCTTGCCAATAAGTTGTTGTAAGATTTTACTATATTTTTTTGAATAATCACAGCTGTTGTCATTGTACCTTTATAGAATATTACTAGCACCCTGATAGTACAGTAAGAGACAGGGAGAACCAAAAATCAAGCGGCGTAGATAAGCTTTTCATAGATCCTCCTGTACCTGAAAGTCGTCATACGATCGCCTATCGGCGGTGCTATTTGGTATGGTAGTTGACAGTTGTCATGATTATTTGTAGTGGCCTCCTGTATCAAAGCCATCGTCAGACCAGAACGAGTTTCCCTCTTGAGAAAAGAGTCGAGTAAAGAGAAAAACTTTGTTCACTTTCTTCCTGTACACCACTTTCAAAGCTAACTGCTTCTCGGTTACGCCGGCGACTTTATGAATTTCATGGACACCTCTTAATCGCCTACTGAGACAGCATATCGACTCAATGAAGGCTCAATCACAGCTTTATAGGCCCTACCACTTTTTTCTGCATTGTTAGTAAGGGAGTTAGTAGTGAGCGTGCACTTAAGTTAAACTTGTTTTACGTAAACTCAAATAGGTTAGTACTGAGACACTTGTTCTCTTCACTTTGTTAGTAGAGGTTAACTGCAAACAGTCAGTAGACCTAGTTACTAGTGTTCAAAAGGGCAGGGTGAAATGGAATCATTATCGGTTCTTTGGTGTGGCCAAAAAATTCAAAGTAGAGGTGTCTAGGCCATCTATGCCATCCTCCTAGGGGTTCGGCCGATTGGTAGCGAATTCAGTAGACCAAAGCATACAATACATCAGTTGGTAACATAAATCGCCTGCACAGGCAAATATGCATTCAAACAGCTTTGCCAATCTAAACGGGTAACCACTTTGTGGCGCATCTCAGAGCAAGATTGGTCAACGATCTCAGCTTCTTTTCTCAGACTATCCCCTTGTTCAAAGAGTTTCTTGCGGTCTGCCACTGTCTGAGAATAGCTTTAGGGGGCAGCGAATTGTCCAATCTAACGGGAAAGGCCAAGCTTGCGTCCTCGATTGACAGCCCAGCTCCTTTCTACAGGCAAATAGATGGTCTTTTTCAAGCTATTACTGGAAAAAGATAGGCGGAAGTTTCCCTTCATCCCCCAACTCCACCCACCTCAGAAATTCCGCATTTGGATTTGAGTAAATGAAACGATTATTTTATTTTTATGGCCCGGCTCCAAAGCGCCACTACGAATGAACCGAGTGGAATTCAAGTGCGGGGCGCATCATGAAATTGATATTGTAATGATGGCAAAGTGCATAATGTAAAAATTTAATGGACCAAAATAAAATAAAATAAAAAACAAATTAAAAGATATAATATAATATAATATAATATAATATAATATAATATAATATAATATAATATAATATAATATAATATAATATAATATAATATAATATAATATAATATAATATAATATAATATAATATAATATAATATAATATAATATAATATAATATAATATAATATAATATAATATAATATAATATAATATAATATCCTATTATTATTCCTATTAAAAGGAAATTCGCGCGTTTTGGCGAGCACCTTAGGATTTACTGCGCTAAAATTCAGGCTATCACTCAATTACTAGCAGTAACTAAGCAATATCAAGTATCGTAGTGGATTAACAACCAATATGATGATAGCTGAAAGTCTTAAAATGAAAACGGGTCAGCTTAAACTGGTTTGTAAGTTGGCGTCCACCTTCATCCACCTTTTCTTTTACCTCTTCCAGGAGAACTGAGACTATTCACTTTGACAGCTTGGTTTTTACTGCCGAAGGGAAAGTTGTAGTTCGAGAACAGCTGTGAAATATGACAAGGGGTGATTGTACATGATCCCAGTTGGCAGCTGTTATCGTAATCTAGTCCATCAGTCACAGAACGAACAACAGACTGATATTATCAGCATTTACCACTTTCTAACGAATAGTCATGGAATGAGAAAGAGACCAGATGTTTACTGCTGACTACAACACTGCAGGAGTCGAGAAATCCGACGGTACCAAAAGTCAGAGCTGTCAGACACCAAATAAGTGTCATGCTGGAAAATGTTCATGATTTCTCGCATGAGAGGAAACGGCATGTTTTTCATTTCCGTAAAACCGAAGAATAGCTGTTGAACCCTTAATCCGAACGGAATTTAATTCAATTCTGTTCACCTGGCATTTGACTTCGAAAAAATTCGAGCAGTTCATCCGTGATCCCATCCCATACTTGTAATCGACTACTCAATCTCTCTAATGCCTAGGAGGTGAGAGTTGTTACGATTATTTACTACTGCTATTTATTGATCCCCGGAAAGCTTTCAATTCCTAGCTTTGAAATTGAGATATAGGTCATCAATGGGACCCCTACGCTAAAGGGTACCGTCTCGGACCAGAACGAGCCGAGGGATCGACCCAAATTCGACAGCGCACAACTAACTGGGTGAAAAATGGTCCCAAAGAAATCGAAATCACATGGTTATCGGTCCACTCAATTGCTCTTTAGTACGGTAACTTTCTACTGTAGGAGGAGTGAAACTGTAGTGACTTGGGTTCCGAAGTTGGCTATGGAGGATCACCCAGGTGTAGAAAGATGTCGCGCTACAAGTCAGAACCCTTAATTCGTCTCATTTTCGAGGCCTAGAACCTCGTCATAGGGGACAGCAGAAAGTGATGCTCCGACAGTAAAACCGAGTACTTTGTTGTGAAGCTGCTAGTCCTGTAGTATGGGAAGCACCTACGTTACCCATAGGAAATGAGTAGACAACAAATGCATGCAGTTATTTTACCACAAGCGGTATAGTTTAAAAGAAGCTCTTTGAACGATCCTTCGCCAGACTTTCCGTGACGTCATTGAAAAGCGTTATACCATCAAAAATTAGTAAAATTAACATACTTTTAGGGGGTCCGGTAAATCCTGTGAAAATCTCACTCCCTCACTTTGAACACGTGCAGCGCGTTTTTGTGATCTGATGGAGCCACGTGTCCTGGGCTAAAAGAGAGTGAGTTTTCATCTGAATGAACCGGCAACCAATCGATTTTTCTTTCTCTTCTAGCTCCTCTTACTACTCTGTTAGTTCCAGCATTCGCACATAAGATAGCACTACTTCGTTGCGTTACTCCTTCGAGTAAAGTAAGAACCTTAAAAGGCGAGGGCAATCAGGGTCTCGGTATTAAAAGGGATAAAGAGCACAGTGGCCGGCTAGCACAAGTACGGGTTCGAGTCCTGTCCGAGGCCAAAATTCGTCCATAACTCGCCAATCTTCTGGGACTTTCGGATCACGTCCTACGGCGGAATGATAGCATTTAAAAGCACAGTTCACGATAATTTTGAGAACCAATTTTGAGTGAAATAATGGAAGTCGTGGGGCAGGATAGTGCAAGGGTAGCGAAGAAAGCGCTGAAGTTGTTGGATTTTAAAAAATAAGACTCTAAAGAAGTAGCGAGAAAGGGACTTGCACGAGATGACCATCTGGGTGTCTCCCATTTATGCGTACTGTTCGTTTTGTCGTGCGAATAGTACAGTAATGAGAAGACCGGCATAACACGGCCACTTTCAGTGTCTACGACGGCCAAACCAGTTTTGGAGCCCTTATTACGCCCTGCTAAAGCCACTTTTGGCCCGAAAACGGCCCAAGTACTATTTTGGCGGCCACAGATTTATTCTAGCGGGGAATCTCAGGAACCATTTTTATCGTGAACAGTACCTTCAACATAAAATCAAGTCGAAATGAAAGCATGGGCTATAAGCGCGTAGTTCTAGTGGGTGCAGTACATGGAAGATAGTCCATAATCGAGAAAATAAAACTTACACCTCACATTAGAGTAATACGGTACCGTTATAGGAAGATACACTAGATTCTACAATGAAAACGGCTCTCCACCGATCGATAGGGCTTTCAGGAACCGTTTTGGCCTTCTACATCTGTCTACAGTTCGCTCGATGACATAATGTTGGGGTAATTGCTTAATTAAACCAGTCCGAGGATTTTGAAAGCTACCTTTTCTCGGAATACTGTTCCACACCAACCTACAATCCTTGACCGATTAAACTGGGGCCATGGCTGAGAACGGGGCTCGCCCTAATAGGCTGTCCCTCGAGCATGCGAGGGATGACCTGGTGGATCCAATGCAGGTGCGAGATTCCAAGAGACTACAGAACCTGCGGAGTTTGCTAGTAGGGCGGAACTTGCTGAGGAGTACGATGATGAGGTATTCCCTAAAGAACTCACTGGTAGGCTACTCAAGTAGTATACTGAAGTAAAAATCAGCATATTTTGGCGTTCAGCACTTTGAGGGCATGGAGCAAACACTCGCAACCCTCAGTGTGTTCACCGTTCAAGGCTCCGGTACTTTCTTATATAGGTATATACCATCAGGACCATCGCGTTCGAAGCACCTTTAGTAGCTCCCTCAAAAAAGTTCAGGAATAACACTGCCGATTACTTTATACTTACCAAAGCGGCATTTCTCTCTTCCGCTATGAGATGTTCCTCAGAAGGCAAACATCAGAACATTCGGAGCAATGTGGTTAGGTGCCCAATGTGACATCCTTTTCGAACAGTTTAGGATGACAGTTCCAATCGTTGGGACAAAAGGATGCGTCTATTTTGGTTACAGGGAAACTGACTAAGCAAGCTGACGGTAAAGTCAACCTAATGAAAGGGGCCCCTGCATTTTGGTGGAGTAAGGCTACCTTTTACTCGTGCAAGAAGCGAAAAAAATACTTCTCACATTCCTCATCCAGTACACAGTAAGATCCACCGGGATCCTCTGCGACCGTCGGTGCTCCAAGACTCTCGAAGGAAAGGTATTTCGGACAGTGGCGAGGCCGACGATGCTCTACAGCAGCGATAGTTGACCCCACAGTAAAAAAACATGAAAGACAGTTCCACTTCGCTGGAATGAGAATGCTCAGATGGGCCTGCGACGCGGGTGGATCGGACCAGAAATGAAGACGTCAGGGCGGCTATGCAAACAGCTCTAGTCCAGCTGGAGAAGAGAGAACAGCCTCTGCGATGATCCAGGCACGTACTGAGAACACCACGGAATCATTCGACAAGGGAGGCAGTAAAGCTCGAAGCTCAGAGCAAGCGACCACGAGGAGCCCCAAAGAAGAGATGGCGGGACGTGAACAAGAAAGACCAACGTTAGGGTAAGAAGAAGATTTCTCAATCTAGTGAGCGTGGAGGTAATGAAGTAAAGATAGGTAAAGAATGAAACCTTTCGTTGAAGGCGCTGTTCACGATAAAAATGGTTTCTGAATTTCCCTCCCGAGATGAACCTTTTCAAGAAAAATACAAAGGACATCGTTGAGTCGAAAAACAGCTTGGATAGTATTAACAGGGGCCCCGAACGGGCTTAACCGACGCACGCATCAAGGCAGACGGATTTTCCCGACGTTGCAGAGACTGTTGAAGTTGCACACCATTCGATCCGGTACGCACACGTTGCACGCAGGCAGCTTTCTTTAGCAAGCTGTATGCCATGGCACACACATCCGGGCAGCTCGTCCGAGTATCCCTTCCGTGCAACCTTTGTCATCGCAATTTCGTCCAACCCCCGATTCTACTATTTTCTTTAGAGCCTTACTAATCTCTCTGAATACGCCAACTTAAACGTTTTTATCGCCACTTTTGTATTATTCTGGTTTATCACTCCCGTTATCCGTCTAATATTAGATACTCCAAAATTATCGGAACTATACCTTTGATATTAACCAGTTTAGTAACCTCTGTAGTGCACAACGGGTTACCGCACCTTCCATAGCGCAAATATGGATTACGTGGAAAGCATCACAATCTACTCGGTCCTTAGGTTAGGGGCAAGAAATGACCCAATACCTCCCTTGTGCCGCTATGTTACATCAACGGATGTGCGACATCGGATGAAGGAACCAGATTTTCCCTTGCATTTGTGCTAGACTCGAAAATGCTGTTGCAAAAAGCAATCCTGGGAAAAATCGAATTACCATGGGAGCGAGTGCAGTGCACATTGAAATGATGTCGTGAAAATTTAATTCGATTGGAAGAGGAAGTAATTATGGTATATGTACTAAGTGCTCAGAAAAGCAGTTCTTGCAAAAAAGAAAACCATGGGAGCTGCGGACGAGTTTTCTAGCACTGCCGGATTTGTTGTGAATTCGCATAAGAGAATAACAACGTCAAACAGAACTGGTTACTTTGCACAATAAGATACTCCCTACACTTAACATGCGCAGTGTAGGGCGTAAGGAACCGTTGCTTGTACAGTTGGCGCGGGGGAGACGGGCGTTAGGAACGATTTTGGGTAATCGATTCGCCGCACGCGGCTGTCGCGGACCACTCATTCGTTGTTATTATAGCTCTAGCGTTCTTCATACAGCTCAATCGATATGCGATCATTACTTCATGCATAATTCCACTATCAGTACTTTTGTTCTTGTATTTCTTACCTACTGCTGCATCCTGCTACATTCCTTCGCGCGCGACGCCCCTCTCTCCGCGACGCGAACATTTCGTTCCTAACGCACTACACTCTTGGCGCGGAACTCTCGCCGAAACTAGGTCAGCCTGCCACCGGCCACCGGCAATCGCTTTGGGACCCTATACGCTCAAGCGCCGGATTTTTGGTGTGTCTATGGGACCCCGATACGGCTAGGTGGCAACAACAGCTCCTCTAGCATTTACATCTATGCAATACAGCATCCTACAACGTAGCCTTCGTGAAGCATCGGTGGGTGAGCATCCTTAACAGGGTAGTAATTTGACTAACACTGCAGAGAACGTCCGTTGCGCGCGTCCGTCGAAAATAGGTCACCCCGCCCACTTTGCGTGCGGCGCACCCCACTGAGGTCTCGAGACGACGTTACAGTACCACCAAGTGTCAGGCAGCGATTGATCTGCATTTGTTCGTGTTATCTTTTCTTTAAGCTGACTGTGGTGGGCCGAGCGCAAATCGTATGCCCCACTGACAACTGGGACGTTCGTCAAGTATCGCGGGCTGAACTGCCGCATGCGACGCCCGCGGCGTGACCTAGTTTCGACGGACGCGCGCAACGGAGCGCTCCCCAACATTGCGTATCCCTTCTCGAGCGCGAAATCTTTTCCGATGTGCACGATTCGCAGAACGATTGCAAACTATGCTGTAAAAAACATCAGTACTCTGAGGACGTAAAAGGAATTCGTTGAAAAAAAGGGTCCGATTTGAAACAAGGGTAGAAAGACGGCGAGATGTGGCAACGATGTATAGATTGAGCAGATCCTACAGTTTCACGAATAAGAGCTCAATAGGAGAGAATTTTCGGATTCATGTATTACAGGTTCCCAAAATTCTATGAGAGATTTCACTTATCCTGGTAAAATGAGCCTTTACGTGGCAGCGGGAGAAGGTAACAGAAAGCGAAAACAACCAGTAGGTTTCGTACAAAATATGGTTGAAGTTCAATTCTGAAGCTATTCGCTAGAAGAGTTCTTATACACCATTGGCGGGTCAATGCGTCAATGGTCTCACAATTAGACTCCCATTTCGCCAAGCTTCCGAGTTCTTGCGATGTCTAGCACTTTGTCGACAGACCCGCTGAGCCTACGACAGAGATGGATCGGAGGCAGCTGTGGATCCAAATTGAACAGATGCCAGACGACAAATTCGTCAGCCAAAGTCACTTCTAGGTGGGGTGCTTCGCAGCGCATGGGTTAGTTAGCATACGAAAAAGTTGCTTGAGTCATAATTAGGTAGAAAACTGCGCTATTCGAGAAAGATTCGCCTCTTCTTCAAGAAAGACCTTACCAAGCTTGGCTACTTTCGCATTTTCGTGGGAATTAGAGATTTCGCCTCGAAAATTGGCTGCTCGCCAGCAACTGATTACGCGGAGGTAGCATTCAAACACCTTTGAGATCATAGCTGGGTTGAGAGCGCATGGCGCAATCCCGAGAATTAAGCAACACTCCCATTGAACAAATGTGACTATCCAGCAGTAGTTCTCGCCTAAGGGCGGTTCCCTGTCAATGTCCAAAGAAAGATTTTGAGAAAATTTGAAAATTGTCCAGTCCACATAACTCTATAGAGTCAAAGCATGCCTATGTTAGAATATACTTGTTAAGAGCTACGAAAGCGATCTCACGAGTAGTTTAGTAAATGTCAGTGTTAGAAGGGATTAGAGCACTCAAAGAACTCAAATTGTGTGAGAAATGCCGTAAGATTTCAAAAATTGAATTCCGAAAAAACTCAAAAGCTCCTCATCTTAGCCTTCTGAAGCTAGTTTGCGATGCCTTGACTTTTCTAGCCTGAAAATGAATTGGGTTGATTATCAAAGTCAATCATTGCACTATTCAGTACCGTCTGACCTTACCACTTCCACCACTAGGGACGATTTTCGATATTCTGGTGATATATTAGGCGAAATTTGTTAAACTATTTGATAAATAAGTTAATAAATAATTATATAAATATTAATTATATTCGAATATAAGTTTGTTAAAATATACCTTATTGTCTTATCAAGCTAATATCTCTGACTATAAAATGGTTAAATTCCTCGGGTGTTAATCAATCCCGTCTGAGGGACGCGCCCCGCATTTGACTTCCATACAGAATCACGTTGGCGTATTGAATGCTTATGTGCCCTATACATGACTTACGGTGGCCGGCCGATGTACAAGACAGTGCTTTTATCCCCTCAGACGAATTTGGTACCACCTAACCGACCTCGAGGGATGGAAGGATTGGATAGCCAAGGCAGATACCAATTACGGATTCGATCTCGGGGCTATACATGTGCTAAAGTGCGCTACTCACCGCTAAACCACCTCAGACCGATCTTACTAATGACCCCAGAAAGTTTGCAACCTATCCAATTTTTTGGAACGTAGCCTACCAATCTCAAAACATCAGTAGAAATCTAAAAGAGTTAACGAAGCCACTCGTTTCTTTGTCAAAATCTAAACATTTAAAATTTATAGAGTCGGAGTACTAAGAATCCGAAAAAGGTGTTGATTTCTTTGAACTTCTCCAACTGGTCAAATGCTATGATTGTCAAAAAAGAACGAGCATTTTGTTGATTTCTAGACAGAAGCAAAAATATGTTTCAGCTAAAAATAAACTGAAAAACTAGTGTAGACTTTGGGGAAGCCTCATTGCAGCAAAGGCGCTAAAACTTTCTCACTCACTATGGGCTGATTTTGAATGAGGAAGACAATCGGTCCTAATCTATGATAGTAACAATAAACTTCTAATTATTATTGTATGATAATATAGTATAATATAGATACTTTTGTATAAGATTGGAAACGATCGGGTCCGTCTGACCCTCGACAATTCGTTAGAGGGAGACAATCAAAGTTGGATTGCTTTCCCTGGCATACATCTGTGAAAAAAAAAAAGAAAGGAAAGGAAAGGAAAGGAAAGGAAAGGAAAGGAAAGGAAAGGAAAGGAAAGGAAAGGAAAGGAAAGGAAAGGAAAGGAAAGGAAAGGAAAGGAAAGGAAAGGAAAAGGAAAGGAAAGGAAAGGAAAGGAAAGGAAAGGAAAGGAAAGGAAAGGAAAGGAAAGGAAAGGAAAGGAAAGGAAAGGAAAGGAAAGGAAAGGAAAGGAAAGGAAAGGAAAGGAAAGGAAAGGAAAGGAAAGGAAAGGAAAGGAAAGGAAAGGAAAGGAAAGGAAAGGAAAGGAAAGGAAAGGAAAGGAAAGGAAAGGAAAGGAAGGAAAGGAAAGGAAAGGAAAGGAAAGGAAAGGAAAGGAAAGGAAAGGAAAGGAAGGAAAGGAAGGAAAGGAAAGGAAAGGAAAGGAAAGGAAAGGAAAAGAAAGGAAGGAAAGGAAAGGAAAGGAAAGGGAAGGAAAGAAAAGAAAAGGAAAGGAAAGGAAAGGAATTGAGAATGGGGAAAGTTTAGTAAAGTTTCTAGTAGAAGTATACTGGTGAGAGCAAAAGGCTATGTTGTAAACAATGTTCATGACTGACTTTTCTGTAAACCACCGTGAGAAAGTCCCCTCATCTAACATGAGGAAGAATAAAAATTACTGTAATAAGAAGTAGCCTAAGCCTACGATTTTTTGGAAAATGGTATCAACAACAGCTAAACATCAAAACTACAGAATATATTGCACAATTTCGAGAAAAATTACTGGTGCTGGTTAAAGATCGTCTTTTTGTTTTGCTCGGCATTGATCATTAATCATTTGGGACCAGGAGTAAATGGCAACAAAAATAACAGCTTACCAAAAATATATGAGGGTAACTTTTCAGTGATTTTCTTTTGGGACCCTCCATCGTAGCTACTAACGCCAAGTGAACCAGCCAAGACACGAACTGGTATGGTAGGACCAGTGGTGGAAGGGCAGGTATAGTTCTGCCAAATTACTTGGCCCACTCATTTGACATTGTCACTACGAATAACTCTCAAAAGTCATTCATAAGCTCAATGAGCCTATTACTTGGGTATTCGACATTACTTCTGACAGACTTACCCTTTCATCTGAACAGCTGTCTCCCATGTTTCCAATTTTTCGAATTATTCCCACAGAGGGGAGATCTTTGATAACATATCTCAATAGGGGAGTGAATAGTGAGTAACCGCTTTAATTTCATTGCCTTGTTACTGTGAAAGGGGAATGTAGCCCTTGCTATCCTGACTCCTAACAGCTTTCCACTTAGTCACCATTTCTCGACTTTCAAGTTCTTTCTACCCTCTCCACGCATAAATGGTGCCTTTCGCATGAAGTCAAGCGTAAATCAAGAATTTTTCATCGTGTTGAAGGAAATAGTTGACGCTGGACTCTGGACTTTCCGAGAAAGGAAATCATACTTCATATTAACGTCGTTCGACCGATTGAGTCGTTTCTGGACCCCAAAAGCTGTGAAAGACCTCTCTTTCTTTAGTGGACTCATGGTTGATATCCAGAGAACAGAAATAAATTGCCAGCATTCAATTTGCTGCAGTTTTGGTTTGTCATGATAAGTCCCTTAGAAAATGGAAACCGGAAACTTCTTGCAGGTAAGTTGGAAGGCAGGGCGAGTTCTTTGGGATTGCTACGGATGGCCGATCGCAACGATCGCGAGCGTCCTTGACTTGGTGGGATCAGTGGGACTCCAGAAGGATGGCGGACCAGAATGTTGACATGACAGAGTGACATATTTCCCCTTCTGCGGGTAAGTTCGCCCAAATCTCATCAAACGAAAAAAAGAGAATCAGATCTCTCAATGGAATCCCGACTAACGAAAATTCCCTCAGAAAAATTCTGCAACCAGTTGGAGAACCAGGACTGACTCTATCAAGGACTACTGTTGCTCAGAGTAGGAATTAGTAGTTGATCAATTTTAGTAACGTAAAAAATGAGAATCTGAAAGAACGAAAAGAGACTGAGGCCAATAAATAAGGGAACTGAGGGGCCGAGGAAACATTCATAAAAATCATAGGGACAAAGGAAAACCCCTCTTCAACCATAGCTCCGGCTTCTAAAGTTCATATTATTTCAAGATACGGTTACAAATTGAAATGAGCTCATCTCCGAGCAACAGAGGTTATGGGCCTAGAGGGACACTCAAAGATCATGATAGGATCAGTGCGGCCCCGTTAGCCTGGACTCGTACTCCTTCGGGACCCCTGATTGATACGAAATTGGGCGAGAACACAATGACAAATCATGGGCTCGCACAGTGGGTGGTCCAGCTGGATTACATTTGCACTATAAGATTTAGATAAGGTGAAAAGTACACGGCTCATTCCCGCGGAATGATAAAAGGTTATGAATGACATGGAAGGGAGTTACAAGTAATGAGCCGGGAACGAATACCGTAGTCAATGGGCATAAATTTCGAGTTGCTTCAGATATTACTTTGTAAATTTTGGCAGTAAATCATGTCGTATCGCAAGCAACAAGCTTACACTTAAAATTGGCTTCTTGGAGAAGCATGAGTGTCAGCAAGCGTCAACTCTTTAATAGGTACAAATTCGAAAAGTTGAACCGCCATGTTATTTTGGGGAACCCTGGCCATTTCCATTTTTGTATTGACAGACAAAACATACTTTACCAGTAATAGTTGAGGTCCAGTAAGGCTATTTTTAGGCAGGACACTCTTCTCAGGCCTAGAATTCTAGGGGTCTCCCTTATACCAACAAAGAAACGGTTTCTAACAAGGGTCTTTACTAGTGGAGGTCTAAAGTGAGTCAGTGAAGATATCGATCATACAATGTACTGATTACCAATAAATTCGAGTAAGTAGCAGCTTTGAAGCTCGTACTAGTATTCCCATGAAGAACACAGCATCGAGTTGCACAATATGTAAACATAATCTAACTGATGGATGGATGGCCGCAAGGTTTTCCCGTGGGAACGGGCGGTTGGAGTAATTGTCCGCTTCACCGGATATTCCCCTATCCCCATGTGGGCCAATCGGTCCAAGGTTCATCATAGGGTGCAAATTGCCCATTTACTAGAATGCGGACGTTTATTAAGATTGAAAACTCGTTGAGAATGAGGTTTTCTTCAAAGCATTCAAGTAGCAGCCCCCTCCCTTCAGCCCTGAACCATCGACATTTCCAGGTTCTCAAGTAACCAAGGAAGGTAGGCCGACACAAACTTCGGTCTTCTGGTGGTCATCTCCTTGCCGAAGGAAACGATTTCAACCGCGTGGGTTTTTCAAAGCCCAACCAAATCCCTCACGATAGCCAATTGGGCGCTGGAACCCGCACTTATTGCCATGATGGACTATTCACTACCACCCCTACCTGCCCGAGACCAAATAGTACGTTAAAGTAAGTAAAAAGTAAGTATATAGTGTAGAAAGCCGTGTTAAACTAGACTTATCACTAGGAATGTTAAAGTAAAAATGCATAAGCACATGGGGAATGGAGGTACTATACTTTTAAAGGGGCGGAGCGACAAGAGTACTCCAGTAAAGTGGTGGACAAAGAAAGGCTCATAATTAGAGTGATCATAAATGAGCATTCGGAATTTGATGAAGTGGGATTCAGTATTCAAAGAAAATTAGAATTATTCAAAGCTTCAAGAAAATTGAAGTACCGTATCTCAGATGGACTGGCACCTTTCCTAGGCTTAGTCACTCCCTTCGCACCTCCTTCACCAATTTTTGCGAATCTCATAAGACTATATCGAGAGGGGTTTTTTAAAGTTCTTCAGCATGGTAATCTCAGAAAATCTTCGCAATACAAAAACTGGCTGTACTACAAAGTAACAGTGCAAGGACAAAACTACTTTCCCATTTTCATCCTTGTGGGGGACAGTTTACAATAAATGTGGGTTAACCAGCCAAAGCGCGAAAATAAGAGGATTCAAAGAAATAGAAGGCTATTCAAAAAGTAGTAGGAAAGGCAGTTGTACGAGATCATTTGTCCCTGTGATCGTCTGGGCGCCTCCCCATGAGCGTACTATTTGTCGGCGTCCTAACGCTTCATTGTGAATGGTTCAGCTAGAATGGCCGACACGGCCGCTTTTGGGTGTGTACGTCGGCCAGCCTGCCTTTGGAGTTCTTATAACGCCCTGTCGAGATCGTTTTTCGACCCGAAAATGTCCCAAGTGCTACCTTTGAGAGTCACCGATTCATGCTAGGGGGAAGTCTCACAAACCATTTTAATCGTGAACAGTGACTTCACAAATGTCCAGGTGGCAGGTAATCGTTAAGCAAGGTAGGCAGGCGCTCCTTGTGTGACTGGTATAAGGATGTATTGATTTGAGCTTGTGTTCTACATTCAGGTTTGAAGGGAATTCAGGAAAACACAGAGAGAGCGGAACAAACAAATCAGTGAAGCTCTAGGGCAATAAGAGCAGTAATTAAGTATCCCGATTCTCTTCGCGTTTAGGCACCTCCACCCTCAGGAGATCTTCTTTTCTCAGACCAAACCTCTGTATGCCCTAATCAAACAACCCACTACCTTTTTCAAAATAAAGAGTCGTAATGAAAAGGTAACTGACAAAAGTTGTTATTACTATAAATACACTGGGGATTGTTCTGCGATACAGCAATTCTGATAAGTGGTAGAGGAACTGGTTTAGACGACTAAGTATTGGAATTTAGTTCTGTTCTGGATACTTACGGTAGAAACAATTCTTGGAATACGATCAAAAATGGTGTGCGGTTACGGTGCGTGGGACGAGCTATCCCAGGCAACAATATGCTCGGTGGTCCGAAAACGAGTTGCGGTCAGGATGCGCCACATCGGTCACCACGAGGTTGCGATGCATAGGACGGCTTTGACTGAGCACTTCGAGACCCTTCATATTTGACAAACTGAAAATGAACGGTGCAAGTTAATGACAAAGATCCTGACACGACTGATTGAGGTAGTCTACTGCACGGCGTCCAAGCTCTCTTTAGGTGAGCGCATCCTGACCCACATCCTCGGTGATTGAAACTGTCAAGGGCAAAGTTGTTATGTAAGACATTTGATAAATAAATCAGTGCAATGAAATAGAATCGGCTCTTCCTCAAATACTTTAGCATGCAGCAGTATTCGCTAACAATGGTCACGTACCACAACCAATGCATGAAACCTTACAGAGTACTGCGCCGTCGGAGCTTCCTGTTATACCTTTAGCCCTGGAGCAGGGTTAACATAACAATTTATAAGTCATTAAGGATGTTGAAAAAAAAAGGTTTTTCATCTGCTCCATCTAAATTAT
This sequence comes from Haemonchus contortus, assembly GCA_000469685.2. Lineage (NCBI taxonomy): Eukaryota > Metazoa > Nematoda > Chromadorea > Rhabditida > Trichostrongylidae > Haemonchus > Haemonchus contortus. The sequence goes on along the minus strand of LS997567.1, from coordinate 7,019,384 downwards.
GGCAGTAATGTTATGCTAGTTCTTGAAGGAGCCTCTAGCAGTAGAAATGTTTTCGGGGGTTCCAAAGATGCTTCAGCCCAGTTTGCCTTTACAATGAATCGCAAAGTATAGATGACCTATATATCAATATTTGAATTCTCGTCCGGCTGTGTTAACGGAAATCTGGAGGGTTGAGGCTTGCTCAGGAACTCTGTATCCGACCTACGGACCGAGGGTATGGTACAAGCGCCACTAGTCACTGCCCTATTCCAGTCCGAACCTATTTGCAGATTTAGTAGCAGCCCCATATTTATGAGAGATAAATCAAAGAGACTCCAATGAAAGGAAATTAAAAAATTGGGAAATATGATGGTGAGAAAAATTGTAAGACATTGTGAAGGATTGGAAACGAGACTATTCCCAATCCAGTAAAAGCTCTTTGGTCACTGAATCATGGAATTCGATGGGAGAAGATGAAGACTAAAATTCCGAAAGAACAGCCACAAATTGGATTCGCACTACTTACTAAAGGAGCTAACTTGTAATGAGAACATTCAATGTATGCAAATGGCTCTTTCTCTCTGACTGACGACGGACGTGCTTAGCAAAGGAGGATCTTGAAGATGTCGTCCAAGGTAGTGGGGTGCTACAAAATCTATACATATATGTCTGTTCATTTTGAGAATATCGCCGTTGATTCCCCCTGGGGATGTTGTATTACTATTGGCATTATGCCAAGACGATGACTGGGGGGATTGTTTGGCGATCGAATCGCGCGGAAGGCGACGAGGAGCAATCAGTAAGTGGCCGGGCGAATCAAAATAGATAGACATGTGTTGGCCCTTTACGCTATGGCAGGTGCTAAGAAGACAACGAGCAATATTGAGAATGTCCTCAGCACTAAATGAGCTGCTTATTGAGAACCTATTCGTCTAATTATGCCTGATCTCTTGAAAGTGCAGTCCCAGATAATGCGGAGGTATTTTGCTCAAGCAACATAATGGAGGTCAGGTAGCGAATAGCTCAAAATGGCAATAAAAGCGCGAAAAATGGGCAGATCTTAGGAGATATAATGCCTAAAAAAGTAGTAAGAAGGGGGTTAGCACGAGATTAGGCGTCTGTGACCGTCTGGGTGTCTCTCACCTAAGCGTACTATTCGTCGGCTTTCTAACACTTCGTTGTGAATTGCACGGTCTTGACAAGTTGTCATAACACGGCCACTTCTGGGTGTGTCTGTCGACCACAGCGATTTTCGAGCCCTTCAGGGTTCTGTAAAGAAGTCATTTTGGCAGCAGTCAACCTTCGCAAGGACCAACACAGGTTACGCAAAATCTAGGCTGCTCTGTACGGTTGAGGCAGCGACTTCCCGAAGTGGACTCCAAGAATCAACCGAGTAATATTCGTGCTTTAGAAGTGAAACTATCAAAATATTCAAGCACATCAGCGGTGAAACAGCATTATAACACGAATTACCCTTAATCTAGGCAAGAGATTCACTAAAACAACCTTTGCATGGGGAAAAGCGCTAAAACTTGTAGTTACTGTTTGAGTATACCAGAGTAAACTCGAAAAGAAACGTTGAAGAGAAAAAAGGAAAAAAAAGAAGGGACTTTAATAGCTATCAGTTTTATATAGGTGATCTACTTTACTTATTGAGTTGTTTATTTGTGCTATTATTAATTCATATTTGATGAGCATATGACAACAATTAGAGCAAATCTGATGAAAAAACCTGCGCCTAAAACCAATGTAGTTCCTGAGATGCGCCATGTATTGAACCTAAGCTTTTCGGGGCCGATGTAATTGAATGCCTATCCTCGCTATGCAGAAAACTAATCTACATAGAATTACATCGACTTCCTAGCAACATGTCTGGTACCCTAGGAGGGATTTTAGAGGAGCACACGACTCAGGGAGAATCCCTAGACCATGGGTCTTTGGGCTGTGCCTTGGTTAGCCGATAGCCATCCCCCTTTATGAACTCAGTAAGGCAGAATAGTAAACAAAATTTAAATTGATATTCAAGAGGAAGATACAAACTTGTCATAACTTATACTTACTTAAACAGTGCAACCTTGTAAGTGAAATGGCATTTTTTTGAAAAAAAAAATTGGATCGAAGGCTGACAAGTCAATGCTAAGTTGGACAAGGCGGAACCGAGACCGAATTCTAGAGTTTTTCTCTCAGTGATTGAACTTTTAGGCGAAAGCAGTCGCAGTTCGTGAAAATAGTAGGAAGGAGTTCTTCGAGTGGTTTCAACAGAGAGTAAGCTGCTACACCTATCCGCAAGGAGCCGACTAGCAGCTACTTCGACTACACAAACATCGTCGGAAAATTGCTCTAACTCTAGTATCCGAAGTGAAATTAAACGGCAATGCCATCGAAAAGTTAATGAATGTTCACAGGAGGAGTAAACAAAATCTTTTAGCATCCATCCAGATGCCCCTATGTATGTCTTAGCGCTGGGAAGGGCGTGGTTCTCATATAAACTGCCAATTCGATTTATGGGCTATCGTATCCAGAGGGAGTAATAACATCAAAGAAATTTATATGAACTGAAAACAGCTATTATTGACGAACTTTTCTTCAAATTGATCTCAGTGGCACCTTTCCTACCGTAAGATGCGGACGAGCATACTATAACTGGGCTTGCTTTGGTACAAAAATACAGAAGAGAGCACGTTTACTTCTAACCGCTGAAGTGAATGAACAGCGCTTACTCATAGGTGATTTTAAGCACGAAAATCAAGAAGTTTAGTGGTAACTCCAGCCGATGGTTAACGTTAAGAAAGGTATTTTTTGAAAGTTGCACACTATGATGCACACTAACTAAGTGAGTGTAAGAAAAGTTCTTGTGATATAGAAACCAGTATAGGCTCTAAAAAAGCTCCCGTAAAGCTCTCAGAAGGTGAAGAACCGAATTCGGAGCTGTCCACAAGTTCTCGATTCCATTCTCCATACCCCAGAGACTAAGAAAATTTAGAAAGAAGGGCAACTCTGTTGACAGATTATCAACGTTCCCATAACAGTTCATGAGATCATGAGGGTTAGGTAAGACACTTAATTAAACAACGAAAACAGCTTACTAGCCCTTCAACAGTTCCGATGTCGGAAAGCTGATTTCCCCCTGTATGCCTATTAATCTAGAGCTATAGAGATTGCTTGGAAAAATTGAGTGCCCGGAATTTAGGAGGGAACGGGATTAAAATAGTTGTTGTGGTTCTTATATAGCAGTTACATTTGCGGCAAAGCCAATTCCAAACGAGTCTCTGAAAACTGCCATCAAAGGAAAAACCTCCGATTCACCCAAAAAGTCAGATTGAGGTTTGTCTATCCTTAGAACAGCTGACAGACTGAACACCGGCTTCCTCTCTATGGAAAATAAACCAACTAAAAATTTCAAAAGGTCCTCTCAATTGCCCTCGGTATCAGACTGAGAAGGTAATGAGCGCTGTTATTAAAGTTTGAGGGGATGAAATATAAAAGAAGCACCTTACAATTGATATGTTGCTACCTCGCTTTCATTACAGAAATTCGCTCTTTTCGAATCGGTTTCTGGCCACGCCTCCCGACGAATATGATGATCGCATTATCAAAACAAATGACACGTACATTACCAATCACAATATTCTAGTAGTATTGAAGCAATACGAAATAAATTTTCAAAATGGATGTCTATAACAGTAGGATTTTCAAGTTTCCATGGGCAACTTGAATAATAAAACCGCGTTCCAAAATTGATTCCAGTACTATGGATTATGACTCTATCCTCCACACGGATGAAACATGTCCATGGAAAAGTAGATAGTTCACAATACTTGGTGATCACGTGCTCTCAGGAATGGTAACGGGAGATATTCAGGCAAAGCTCATCTACCAAGAATGTCTTAATCGTTGAGAGTCTGACTTTACAGTCACATTATCACTCTTTTCTTAGAAAGCAAAGTAGTCACAAGTCTTTCGGCATTGATCGATCGCTGGGATGCGCCTCACATTCGACATCTATTCAGAACAATAGAAGAAGTTTAGCCAGCTGAGTCAGTGTTTTTATCTTCCCAGAAGAGTCCCAATTAACCGCATCAGGAGAATGGAAGGTCAGGTTGGCCCAGGCGGATATCGATACGAGATTCGAACCCGTGACCATGCGTGTGTGATATTGCTCCACTTGCCACTACACCACTTCCTCCCTTACTTCCGCTTATGTAGTAATTACAAACAAGTTCACTGGTATTAAGTTCATAAGGGATATAATGTGCTCATCGATGCTAATGGACACTTGTCAGGGTGGTGCGCTCTCCAGAGACTCGATCTGCAGATCGCCTTTGCCTGAAGCGTTAAAGTAAAAATCCTGACGAATTACTACTGAACGTAGGAAATTAGATATATGAGGTTCTCTCGAAGCGGCGTTCTTTCAAGAAAAAACCCTTTTTTCCCACATCTTCATAAAGCGATCCAGAGAAGCGAACAAATGAGCTTTGTGCTGCCGCGTTGCTTCTCCTGAAAGCTCTTTCTACCCCCTCTCACAGATGACTACTATTTTGGGACCAGGTTTTGAAAGTTTGTAGTTACTGAAGCTGTTCTCAATAGGGGAAAATAGGAAAATTATCTTATCTACATTCATAAATTCTCTTATTTATATCTTAAATAAATTTACTAGCAAAATTTCGGTTTGGATGGCGGTCATTTCATAGAAACAAAACTGTAAGCCAATCTGTATTTATGAGACGGTAAGTTGAATGGACTTTCTCGAAAAAATTAGTAGTTTTAACGTAAATGAGTGAGTTTGCTTGACAATACAATAGCAATATTCCCAAGATTATAGCTTTCAGAACTAATCTACATACTTAGTGTAAATCTACTTGTAATTTGTTCATTTACGATTATCTGAAAAAAGACTCATGATGGAAAAATTAAGGAAAATGTGTGGGATTAGTGCACTGGTACTTTCGACTGTGTCAGTAAATATATATGAAAATAAAAAAGTTGGATAACTGATCATTTAAATGTGATGTAAGGAGGAGGGTCCGACTTTTGGTACAGGGACTGAATCATGATTAATCTAAAATTTTTAGATCAGAATTAGACGTTAACGAGAGCAAGTTGAAGGAGTTGTGAAATTTTGCTATAATATAATAATTGTTCAAATATTTGTTCAAATAGCGTGTATAATACATAATGATTTGAAAATCCGAAATCTTAAAATGCTATCATATGCCTTCGAGGAACATGTGAAAGAAACAAAAAAAAAACATGAAAACTTGTGTATTGAATATGATTTCAGTAAAATATAGAGAATATATGAAATTCTCAAACGTTTCCTTTGAAGTTACCATAGTAACAGCTAACTTTAACTTTATTGTTGTATTGTTTATTAGGTTGAGTAAAAACAATGCTCATGATCTAATAAAAAAAGATTGCGAAAAAGTCTTTTATGACCCGCTGTCAGAATGAACAGTAATGAGTGCGGCGTAATAAAGTTTTACCTAGCTGTTATAATGGGTAAAGGAGTTAATTATCCCTAATTCAGTCATAAATATGATTGAGTACAAAATTAGTTGCAGTACATACGAACTTTGAAAGTAAAATGATTAGAACTAAACCAGAGTGAGAAAGTCCCCCTCCCCCTTCAAAGCTAGCACCGACAACTCCATTGCGAAACTACAGTAATTCTAAACTGCCAAGAAGATATGATCTTCCTCGAGGTAGGTGAGGGTGTGGTGTCTTTCCCACGGAAATCGCGTCGCGCTCGCCGCATTCGTCAGCACGCTACGGAGGAAAAATTTGAATTTCCAGCGGAAGGGTACGGTACCCGCCACGGAACTACTGCCGCTTGCCGTGCGGATTGGGCAAGAGGTACCGCCACCTGGCAGGTAAATATGGGAAAGATTAGATTGAGCAGCTTTATACTTCCTCTATAGTTGCTAGGTTATAAATGCTTAAATAAACGGTTTAATGCTTAGGAGCCCACAAGGCTAATATCACCGAAAAAGAAATTTTTATGAGCTTCACTTTTCATTGTTATGGACCAGGCTTCCCATACATAATTTTCGAGCACCCGCAGAGTTCACTATAATGCCTCCGTAAGGTTCACAATGAACAAGAGTTTTATTCTTTGACGAGCATAAAATTCGCCGAATGACCTCGTTGTTATCCTATGGCAAGTCAAAGTGAAGGTGGAGTTCATAAAATGAAATATTACAAGTATTTATTCAAATTTGCTATTTTGGCCTTAGAAGGGTACGATTTTGTGCCTGAAAACTCCACCAGATGGGAGGCTTTTTCTTGGGGAGATTTTATGCGGATTCTGCCATTTGGACGCAATCCTGGCTATGTTCTATGTTGTGAGTCGGATATGATGGAGTCCCTAACCGCTTACAATGCGCTGCCGTTCTTGGTTAGTTGTCTCGCCCGCGCACTTTTTAGCTAGATGTCTTGCCGTACCACATGCTGTGCGTACCAATATTACCAGTGCGAATAAATCCTTTTCATTTATGGGATACCTTAGTCGTTTTGCCTCGATACTTCACGCCCCGAAAATGCTCCCTTAAAAGGAGATTGAGGTAAAAGAGTTCATAGATCACCGGCAGGACTACCACGACACCAAGGGGATCATACAATTTAGCCAGGAAAGGACAAGTGTAGCCCAAAGTGTAAGTTGACTTCAGCGAGTCATTTTCTGAGCTCAATTTTCCTCCCGGAAGTTTCTCAGCCCTAAAAAAATGTGCACTATGTGGGAACTTGGCTCCTACGGCATTTTTAAATCTTCAGTCTCCAATCTTTGGTCAGTTAATGTTCAGACGAAGAGTTTCGAGCCTAATCTTCATATCGGGGGCAAATCACTAGGGACCAATTATAAGAGGAATATGGCCATCCGTTGGCGTGACTGCTTTCCGCTTTAAAAACCTAATGGACAACTGGAAATAAACGATAGAATGGTTGGAATTATGGAAGTTATTTATGTATAGCGTTTCAGATGTTGCTTTTTTTCGGTTACAGCCTAACGTTAGAAAGTAAGTCAATGACATCCTCCATAGCAGCAGCCAACTAAGGCCATAGGAGAGAATAGGCCCACTTCAAGATGAACATCGTAAATGATTCAATCACATACCTCCATCTCGTCGGCGTCCGCACTCTTATGCGCCATCGACGTCCATTTGGACTCGAATGTTACAGTACGAGTCCTGAAAGTAGTAACAACTCTGATTACAGTCTGGAATTCACAGGTAGAGAAAAGTCATTCGAGTTAAGTACCAATCGAGCTTGCCAATGAATTAATTACAATTATATCAAAGCCAAAATTAATTCATTTGCCTGAAGCGTATCCTGTCTCTTGAACTGCTCAGTAAACCTTTAAAAACTTATTTCTTTCAAATTCAAACTGTCAGAATCGGAGAAGGAAGTCGCCTCGTTGATAGCCACCCCATAAGGTTTGCTAGGCGAATTTTTAAAACATCCAGTAATCTCAGGAAGTGAAAACTTGTTAACGATCTAGAACCTCAGGGAGTTAGGAATATTCCCAAAAGCCTCCCCCTTAGCTGGGAAATTCGAAGCCTGGGAAATCGGAAGCAAATAAAACGACTAGTGCTGTCCATAAAATAACGTTAATAATTAAGTAAAATGATGATTACAAATTACCACAACAGGGGTGTTCAGAACTGAGGAGGTACACGTCAAAGGAGTATACGTTAAGGTTGAGGTGGTCATGAGAGCCTTTGTACAGGGCCTTTTCTCCTTCATCACTTCTGGGTAATCTACTATAGAATCAGTCAAGAGGATCCAGGGCTACTATCCCTCTACTATCGTAGGCCAGATGTGTCATTAACTGAGAAAAATTTAGATTTTTCAATGACCAGGTAGATTTGACTCAATGGTGTTGAAACTTGACAATAAATAAATTTTAAAGTAATAAAGGTGTTGTACGAAAAGAACAAAACGAGAAAATAACATCAAAATGCTTTGAAAAAAATGTTCGAGGGATAGAAAAAAGTGTCGTCGCCTTCCAGATAACTCCAATCTTTATCAAGGAAAAGATGGGACCTTCGGTTTAAAATGGGGAGGGAGTAGGAGGGGTTGTGAGAATTGGGTCCCTCAGTATCACAGCCTTAGCGAACCCCTGGGCCGAAAACTCTTTTCATATCATGCAGACCGTTTTGATGCCGTTCAACTGCTCTCAAGAGTGTCGCAAAATTTTGGAATCAGGATGGCTGATGGGTTTTGGGAAGGATGCGGCAGTTCCTCTGCTATACTACGATTCCTAATTTCCCACGAATACATAAAACATTAGCATGAGTGGAAGACATAATTGCACAAATCTGACGCAAATTTATGCTAACGACTGACTGAATAGTATCATGGGAGGTTGGCGTAGTCGTCGACTTTTTCTGAAAGTCTGCGACCAATTTTCTGGATCAATGAACATAATCCGTTTTGGGTAGACAAAATCGAATTAGCTGCCCTGACTCAACGTGATCGTATCTTAATCATCACATAAATACATCAAATTCTATGACCTTTGGTGTCGCTTGTTGGATTGTTGCCAAGCAGTTGTGGGAAAGTGTAACAGCAAGTTAGTCTGCCTGAGGTGTATGAAAAATTGGATTTCCGGATGGACGAAGGAACACAAATTTTCGAATAATTAGGCCGGCGATCGCCGACGAAGGATTATTTTCAGACCCAGGAAGATTTCGTCTAAGACATGCCGATGAACTATTCTAGGACTCTAACTCAACGGCGAAACGCTGTGAGCGGGTTCTTCATTCCGCTCAGAGCACGCGGTCTTATTAGCTAGTTGTCTTGCGGTATAGCCTTCGTCCGCTTGCCGTACTTGACAGTTGTCTCGCGCGTCATCCCATTCGGAACTCACAGCACCACTGCTCAGTGACACCATTCCTGGCTCAAACCATTTATTTTGCTTTGTACATGTTTACATGCTTTGTTTTCAACCTTTTGATGACCGTTGGACCACAAAAAGTCACTGGAACGTCAGACAAACTAAAAGGATGCCGCTTCGTTACTCTTCCCCATGGTTTTCCTGTATCAACAAGATAAAATGCCTCACGAAGCGTGGTTCTCATAAAGCGAGGTCTCCCAAATAGAGTAGATTGGTCCGCTTAAGGAACAGTCGGAAAACTGACCCTAGTTCGGAAAGCTCGATAAACATTGAGCTCCTTATAAGAAAGCTGTTAGACTAGTCGTGAAATGAGCAGTTTCGCATATTTGCGTGGATTTTGGTCTATAGTACATTAATCCCGAATGCCCCTAATATTCCCACGTACCACAGACTGGGTGGCATTACTCGATAACGGAAGCCTTCATAGACTCAAGTTCGAGAGCGTTATTCAGTGCTAAGAACCTCAGGTTGCAAAATGCGGGAGCCTGTCCTCCTGCGAATCTGCTATCTGGGATTACTTCGGATAATGATGCAGTATGATTCCTTACCGAGTGACCTACTTAGAATAATACCTGTGACAACAAATTAAGAGGCTGATCTATCAATCATTAACTGGTAAGAGTTCATAGAAAAGAATTTCTTTGGAAAGTTGAAGGTATCGAAAAAAGCGTTTCATAAAAAGAGGCTGGAAGTTTTGTCGCTATAATGGGTGCTCTTTTATGGTTCAACTCCACTGTCATACTGCAATGAACTTTTATATCGCCGCCATTACTCTGCTAGAAAATTACTATTAAACAGCAGCTAACAGAAGCGGACACATCGCTCAAATGGAAAGGAAGTCCATGAGGATCAGAATAAATCAGATAGAAATCTTCTTGGACTAATGGTCCTCGGATACTGAAACGATTTTGGGCCAATCTGATTTTCTCGCACGACTACCTTTGAACAATTTTGGTGCACTATAATGTAATAATAACTTGGTTTATCTTTGAGTTTCTTTTATTATAGTAGGGTCCGAATAGAGGTGGTGTATTGGCAAAAGGCGCACTATCACGCACGTATCGTCATCAGATCGGATCCCGATTAGCGCTCGCCTGGGACAACCAAGCCCCCCTCCCCTCCGTTCCCAGAGTCGGTCTATTGGTAACAGGTTGTCGGAGATGGAAGCACTGACTTGTATAGCGGTATAGCGGCGAACCGCAAGGCAATGTATAAGTCACATACGCATTCAAACAGTCCCTACGATTCCAAATGGAAGGCGAATGCGGGGCACATCTTACGAAGAGGGACGGCAGGGTTTCATTCTTTTACCCTTTGGATATAGTTATTACAAAGCTTTTGCAGTGCTGTAGGGCAGAAATGTTGACTTAGTTTGAATTATGAGTAATGACATGAAAACAATACCAGTTATTACTTCATTGTGAACAAAAATAGACCTATGGACTGCTGTCTGCTCAAGTGAAGGGCTCATCATCCGATTTGGGAAGTGCTTTCTTCCAGTGAGAGAATCTCATCAAATGAAGGCACATCAGTAACAATGTTAGCGATATTTCAACCGAAATCTTGCTAGCCGCACGGAAGAGCTTTTCTCAGAAGGGCACTCGGCTTTTGCAGCCATCTTGATCCTTTTACTGTCCTTTTCTCTCTGAAAAAGAGTTCTAGCAGGGTAATCGCAACAAAGTCCTTTTTACCCGTTTTGTCGATAAACGCCAAAACAAAATTTTAAGGGACGCTTTTCAAATGAATATTAATAATGTTAATAGTAATAGGAATAATTTAATAGGAATATTAGATAAAATGAAGAAAGATTGAGTAAAACAATAACAAGAACGATTACAATGATATATTGCTTCAAAAAAGCCTGTAGTAAGAGATAACGGCTAAGAGGTGGGCGTAGGTGGTATGTTGGCAAGTGGCGCACTATCACACACGTATGGTCACTGGTTCGAACAAAGCGTTCCACCCTTCCCGGGTGGTTAATTGGTACCAGACCCGTATGGGAGGGGAAAACATTGACATCTGCATTGGCTGATCACCACAAATCACTATATCGTCCATCGTGCACATACACATTCAATACGCCACTACGATTCTGGATGGGAGTCGAATGCGTGGGCGCATCCCTCAAGTGGGTTTGATAAACGCCCAAAGACTTAAACCATTTTATACCTAGAGATTTTAGCTTGATAAGGTATTAAGACATACCAAAATCTTTTGGTGAGTTTCACAGAGCCATGGTATACCTACTAATTGCTGTTGCCTCCCGCTCGACAGCAAAAATAAAGGCTACTTGTTTTATAAGTTCACGTTTTCAGTAACTTCCAAAACATTGAGTAAAAACGTGACAACAGGCCTAATTGCCCTAGGTGGGTATCGATTGGCGATGATCCATCCCCAGACCGTACGCAGATAGTGCTCAGTCAGCGCTTCCCTTCATTACCTGACATAACCCATAAAAGCCATGTTCCTAGATGTTTAGGCTGTTTCTGGAAAGGAGGTCGTTTACAACCCATTACCCCCTCATTTCTTCAAAATTAATTCATCATTAAACCCTCTCGGAAGGCGAATGTATAGAGTGCTCATTAAACGACGCCAATTTCCGTTTATAATGCCGAATGCCACTGAATACTTGATGACTACATGGCCATGTCAAGCTACCCAAAGAAGGCGACACCAAAGGGCAGTACGTCAAGGACTGATTGAAGTGAAGTTCTCAGTATGTAACCACCAAAGAAATGAGATTAAAAGAAAATTTAGAAGCACAAAAATGAGTCAGATCCCGTGATATTCAAGCAAAATCAGGGCTGAAAGAAACTTGGTGTACCTGAACATTCTGCTGTAGAGCTTCGAGACTTTCAGAATTTCATTTTTTTTTGCTTTTGTAATCTCCTACTGTCCCTACCAACCGGTCTAAATGCAATTCCTCTCATGGACCTTACTGCTGATAATTAGAATCACTGCCATTAAGGTTTGATTAAAATTAAGAGTTGCTGAATATGCTGCCTTCTAGACTTTGGGATGCGCCCCGTACTCAGTTTCTATTCAGATTCGTGAAAGTCTTTCGAATGCGTAGGTGGTCTATAAAATGATCTGCGCTGGACAGCCGATGTGCAGGCCGAAGCTTTTATCCTCTCAGACGAGTCTGGTACCAAATAACCGGACCAGGAGAACAGAAGCACAGGGTCTAGGCTGATGTCAAGACGGAAGTTGATCTCGGGACCATAAATTTGGTAGTACGCAGCACTACACCACCTCTGACTTCGTTTCCTAAGTACGACAAAAAAAAGTTACTACAGAAAGTATTGAAAATGGTTAATACCAGTTAATTGATAATCGTCGCAAGCATTACGAATGACCAAGTCTTGGACATGCTGGTAATGTGGAGTAATTAGTGATAATGAATGATATATGATATATGACAACTATGCAACATTAAGGACATGCAAAAACGATTCCAGTCGGTCCCGGTCAGTCATCTTGAGCATGAACTTTCAGATTAGTTTGATATATGTTATAAAGAAAGCGATAAATTACGGTAAAGCTCAATAGTTGCATTCAAAAAAGCCATATTGATTAGGGACACTTTGCGGAGACTCCTCGGCCTGTAAATCACCGAAGAGCTTCTGACCAAACAGCATCGAGTCAGCAACTCATCTGGGCTTTCAGATTCTACTCCGATACTCTAATATTTACTTAGGAAAAGCTTTTCTGATAAAAATGGAAAAAGATAAAACAATTGAAGAGGTTGCTCATGAAGTAGCTGCACCTACTGGAAATTGGGCTAATGGATGTTCAGAAGGAAAGCAAGGGAAAAGAAATAAATTCAATTTAATGGAGAGCCGTTGTTTCATGACTTGCAGAATTACATGGAAAATATATGAAATTTAACGTTATATAAAATTGCTCAAATGTTCTTTTTTTTGTAATATCATTGCAACTGATGCAAAAGGGAGGACCATCAAAATTTGATGAAAACATGAAGGATTAAGCGTTCAGCGGAAGCCATGCCGCTTGGGAGCACTGATACCTTAAATTTCTATAAAACATATATGGGATATGGGAGGAGAGATAAATAGGATTACGCATGAAATTACAGAGATTCCATGGTTCTTTCCTAGCAGTGGGAATATCTGAATTCAAGAGGATCCAAGGAGAAGCTGGCTGAAGAATTGTTGGCTAAACTCTTACCCTTTGATTAGCAACTTTTAAGTAAGGCTTCCTTAAGCACACTCAACTTTAAATTCTAGCCCGTTTATAAAATCACTTATTTATCTTTTGAGTAGCACTTGCTTAACTACATGTTACAACTGAAACTTCATGATCTTTGAAAATTATTTATTTGATTACCTTCCAAGCAGCGCTCACTTGACAACATGGAACTACTTTCTCGACTTTTCCTGGGGCTAAAAAATAGGGTATGTGAAAAAATTACGATCCCATAATTCTTCTTTCCATCTGAGTAATATATGATAATTCGTCATAACCTACGATAAGACATGATATTTTGTGATAACCTATGATAACACCCCTACGCGACGGTTAAGGCCGGGAATTTCACAACTCAATCGGTTCCGGGATAGTAGTCAGCAACTCGGCTGTATTCGTAAACTGGAATGTGTGTATTCCATGATATAACTGTAATGTATCGTATATAGTGATAGTATATGATAGTGATATTTACTGATAGCTGGCTTGATGACATCTCAAGGAAGCCATGCTTATTCAAAGTCTTGTAAAGACTTTCTGTATTATGGAGCATTGAAGAACTTCTGACGGAGCCCCATAGCCCGTTACATTTTTGTTTGGAAACTACATAAACTAGTTGAAGCTCTGGAGGGCTTAAGAAACGCACCGAGGTGGAGGAGACGGCTGCATTTTCGTTCACGGAGCACGACAGGCTACGTCGGTGGAGGAGGGAGAAAGGAATGGCAGCACATAACATGCACCTGAACCGCGTTTTCGAGAACTCTCTTTTTTTTCTCGGAGGGGTTCTCGTCAGGAGCATCTCAAGAGAGTGAAGTATACAGGGGTAGTTCGAAGACAATAGGCGGTACTTAAAGGGGTCATTAGAAAGGGCGACGGCATCGATTATGCAAAAGACACATTTCGACGAACATTTACAAAGTAACCACGTACTAATTCAATGAAAATAGGCAGTACACGTTACTTTATAAGGAGAACTTTGTAAAAGGACATGATACTCGTTGATAACTCAGGTGGAACATTGTAAGGTGCTCATTGAAAAGCATTCCTTTGCTCCTACTTCCTCGAAGCATGGTACTTCTTCGGAGCATGTTCCAGAGCTAAGCCAGCCTCAAAAAATCATGTTCTTACTGGAAATCATCCATTATTACTAAGTTGGCGACAAAGTAACTGCGTTTTTTACTTCTAACACTTCTTCTACAGGTCACTTTGTACTTCTCTAACCTTTATCTCAGAGGGTACCTGCTCCTCAAAGTGGTTGTTATTTATAGATCTGGGATCTGAGTATTTTATGGCCAGTATATAACCGAATAAATATTGTTTATTGGTAAAAAAGTATTTGTATTTCGCTAAAATATAGGTAATAATTAGATTTTAACGTGACATGGAATTTTCACATGATTGAACTTCATTTTAGCCCATTCTCGTGAAGGTGGCCAGCCAAAAGCACCGCTGTTCATTTACATTTCTTATGACGGACATTTATGACAGACAGGCATGTCATGAGTCGAAAAAACGATCGAGTTTAATAGTCGCTGGGCCTGCAAAACAACGTTGGCAACAAATACGCCCAACTCCCCTACAATTTTGAGAGTTATGCTTTTTGAAGACAAAAGGATAAAGGATGGAATCCCGTCCGAGGGATGCGCCCCGCATTCGAATTCCATTCAGAATCGCGATTTTTGATTCTAAAAAAATCAGTGATTTTATCTTCTCAAACGTGTCTGGTACCAATGAATAGACCCTGAAGGGGTGGAAGGCTTGGGTGGCCTAGGCGGATGTCGATCCAGGTGCTTTTCAGAAGTACTGGTAATACTATATTTTTCGAGATCCTGTTGAACGATTTGACAATATTCTTCAGGATCGTTTCCCCCTTGGCTTGAGAAAACCCCAAAGAATCGGGTGATATGACAAAACAAGTTTGTCTCTTGCCCAAAAGACAGCTTCAGTCCATCACATCTCCATTGCACTCTTGGGACCTGACAAACTGGTAGCTTTATTTTTTATTAGCATGCATTTGAGGTATGGAGAAGCTTGCCTGGTCGTTTAAGGACACGATCATGGCTTTTTAGTTAAGTGAGGAAGGGCAGAATGATTGAAACTAACTCATGTTGTTATGCCTTACTTTGCAGTAAAATCATAAAATTTTATTTTAAGGCTCTTGAGTTTCTGCGCACAGCAAAATGAGTTCAAAAAAGTCTCTTAAGCTCAGAAACCTGGCCCAAAATTAATGGCAGCGACCGAGTTACTTTCGAATCACTTCATTGGAATGAAAGGTATTAAATCCCGTCCCCCTTCCGAATAAGGGCACCCGGAACCATAACCATTAAAAGGCTACTTGCTGGTCCAAAACAAGGAGGATACTTACAAATTAGCCATGAATCTTAGCTCAACTGCTGCTCATTAGGGGCAATTATTGAGCGCTTAAAATAACTGGTATTACTCGCCCATTAGAGTTACTACCGCAACTATGTAGTTAGTATTTCGAACTTGTGATTTCTACTGCAAATAAAGTGAGGTGAAGCAACTTTTGGAGCCGAAATTTATGGTGGCCCACCAAAAAAAAAACAAAAATTGAATAAGAAAAGTAGGAAGGTAGATATACTTCAGCAGTTTGCTGTTGACATTCCAATGATATTCAAGATATAAAGGAATATGAGGTTACATAACAAGTTAATTAAACTCCAGTATGCGTCATTACGCGAAAAGCAGAGATGTGTACGTCGCTACGACGGCATACATAACTACAAGAAAGTACAACTACGTAACTACCACTGAGGAACAAACATTACCCACTCAGTGGATTTTGAAAACGATTTAATTTTCATAAAATCAAAATAGATTCAGACAAACTTACTTTTTAGTATCTAACCCATAATCAAGGAGCAAATGTGACATAGCAACTAGAAAGCCGAGTGCCTTATACTTCCACAGTTCTAAGATCGATTCCTCGCCCCGGGCTAACTAAGCGTCCCACCGGGGCCATTTAATTGGCATAAGATTTGTGTGGTTAAATTAGGCTGGTTTGAGCGTTGCCTGAACCCGATTGTCGTCAAATGATACTAGTTTGAGTACATACTAGTATGTCTGAAAAGGGGTCGAGTATTAAGCCCACTGAGAGCAATCTCTTCTATCAAAAGGGATGAGCTCTTGGACCCAAGAGCAACAATGATTTCATGAGTGGAGTTATAAAAAGGAATGGAATCAGTGTGCATGGCGTATTCGAAGAAGAATCAACACTTCGGAACCACAGAAAAACGTTCGCTGCTGAGTTATTTTTCTCTGCATGCTGGACTGATTTAGGAGGTAATCACCGGAATAAATTCAATTACCTCTAAGATCAGAGGAATTACGACGATGCAAAAAAAACATCATTGTGGCGTTCGTTCATACTTCCTAGCGATAGCCAGTTGAGAACGGGGGATTCTCAGAAATGATTCACCCTGTGGTAAAATGGACTGAGATGCTCGAGTGAGTGAAGTAGCCTCTTAGACGGTTTTTTGAGTCTGAAGAAGGGAGCAGCATGTCAATTGCAGCTGATGATGTTCTCTGATGTAGTTGATGGGACGCCTTCAGAGATCTGTAAACGAGTAACCCGACGCTACTCATAAAAAGTAACTCTGATTGAGGCATTAGGCTGAAAAAAACTATCTTCATAGTTTCATTTTCAACCTGGTTCTTGGAAAACCTTCAAATCCGTGGAACGTCTGAATATCTGGGAATTGCACTGATTTTCTGTTCTACATGGTAGTGTCCGACTTCCTTCTTTGGCGATTTTTCCTCAGCATTTTTGGGGTCACGACCCAAACATGCGGGTCAAGAGGTTCCAAGGTCGCTAACTTGTCCAAGGCACATCCTGCGATTCAGTCGGTAGAACGGAATAGTGGAACAAAGTAAAAAACCACTCACGCTAAAGGGCCCACGAAAGAAATAGGTGAA